>JBANRG010000005.1:0-1455972 GCA_037954225.1 Stygiomarasmius scandens | reverse complement strand
TTGATTACTAATATTCATTTTTCCTTTATTTTCAGACATTTACATTTGTATGTTCCTGTTTACCATTACCTTTAACTTTACTTCCAAACCTTAAATCTTAACTACGCAGTGCGCGCAGCCTTATCGCTGCCTCACACTTTTACACCCTGTTTACACCCTTCTTTCATTTCCCTTTCGATCATACTTGTCCATAGCCTTTCCATAGCCTTACCATAATCTTTCCCGAACATGCGTTAGTAATGCTGTAGGCCCTAAACCCTAGCTTCACATCGCCAATCTCTGTAGTACAGTATTTAAACCCTTCATCCTGTAACCTAGTCCTCATCTTGACCTCTTGGTCTATTCAGACTAGGTATGCTTTGTATCCTCTTTACTATTCTAATCTAACTTGGTCTATTCGGACTAGACTTGCTCGTACTCATAAGAACTCGTCTCGCTCTCGCTTGCCCTCTTGTCGTCACTTCTTTGCGACATTAGGTCAAGATCCTCTACTGTACCCGTCTACCAAGAGACCCATACAGACACGTCATGCTCACTGGTATCCCGATCCCTTCCTTCCCATTTCCCCAAGGGCCCACAAGCCCATCGACTCTAGCCTGTGTGAGGAGCCTCACAGGTGGGCAGGTACAAACAGTTCAAGGAGCTGTTGCATAAGGTCATCCCCCGTCTACACGAGCTTTGAAATGTAATTCCAGACTCCCTATAAAGGAGTAAGGTGGTTGGCCGTCCTCGTAATTGTAACCGACACTCAAAACTACCATGTCTGACGATTGTGTAAACCTACCACACAGACTAGACCTCTACACGACCCATCACCTTCACATCAAAGAAGACGGGAAATTCTGGAACTGCGCTGAACAAGTGTGCCCGAATGCAGCCTTAGTATCCATTGCCGCCGAGACCACTCTTGAAAAAGACAGGATCCAACACCAAATCATCCCAATCCCAAAGAAACCTAGAGACGACTCTCCACCTCCACCTAGAGATCAGAACATGGACGACTTGTCCAAAGACGACCTCATCAAATTCCTGATGAAACAGCAACTCATGCTTCAGAATGAAGTCACATGTCTCACCCACTCTATTGGAAGGGCCAACATCACCGAAAAGAAGACAAGAAAAACGCCAACGCCAAACCCACGCCATTCACGGGGAAGAGCAGTGATGTTCGCACCTTCCTCGCCTTCTTCCAGAACTGGGCTAGCAAACAAGAAGGCATCCAAACTTCATACGATTGGATTGCCTCTGCTCTCTCCTACATGACCAAAGACGCGGCCGATTGGGCCGCACGATATGCGGACCAGATATTCTGATCCTACAGTGCCCCCACCATCAAATTCCCCTTTAACGGAAAATGGGACGACTTCATTAAAGAATTCAAAATGAGGTTTGGATCGCTAGACGAAGAATCGGAGGCTAGGAAACAGATAAAGGGGATGAAACAGGGAAAGATAACCGTTGCCCAATTCGCACAAAAGTTCCAAGACATTGGGTCTTGAACTGGGTTCTCTGACGCCGATCTTATGGAACGGTTTTGCAGTGGGCTCAACCCCAGTGTTAGGCTCCACATGGTCAGCATCAACATTGCACAGGGAAAGCCCAAAACCTTATCCCAAGCCGTCTCCCAAGCTCTCGAAATTGAACTCACACTACACAACCCCACTTACAACTCTACCAGTAACCACCGATCTGACCCAAATGCCATGGACATTGACACAACCCAAGTAGGAAGTGGAGGAGGAGGAAGAACAGGAAATTGGAATGGGAAGACTCGAGACAACTTCCTGAGGGAAATGAGAGGTAGATGCTTCGGTTGTGGAAGCCCGAGTCACGTCCAAGGGAACTGCAACATGAAGAATGAGAAATGTTGCTACTGCGCCCGAACCAGGCATGTTGAAAGAGTTTGCCAGGATAGGTACATGGGTTTGGAGAAGAACCGAGGAGCAGGAAAGATAGGAGGAGGAGCTCGCATATCCGCTGACACCGAAACACCATTCTCTCTATTCGATAACACCACTCCAACTGCGACCCCTTCCCAATCCTCAGCCCACGTCAATGACTCCACCGGTGAGATCCAAGCCTTGAAAGAGGCTATGGCTCAACAAACTGCTATTCTCACCGCCTTCATGAAAGAACAAAAGGATTTTTAAAGCCGACACCCGGTCCCGCTGTGCCGAGAGTGTCGTCTACTTTTGAACAATTCCGTTTTTCTTCTAAGTACGATTCTATTCACACCTGTACCCTAAATATGACTTCCGAAATAAAGCCCGGTGCTTCGCATTACAGAGTCAATGTGTGGCTACAGGAAAAAGGATTGGAATTAAAAACAGCAGCAATGGTGGACAGCGGGGCAACTGCATTGTTCCTAGACAAAGAGTTTGTAAGAAAGCATAAAATTCCCACTTTCCTAATGAAGAAACCCCTACCGATCTACAACATTGACGGAACAGAGAATCAAGCAGGAAAGATAGATAGGTGTGCGAGCCTACGATTAACGGTGGACCAGATGAGTGAATGGATGGACTTCCTAGTAACAGATTTAGGAGGAGAAGACGTAATTCTCGGGTTACCATGGTTAAGAGCAGCGAATCCAAACATCGACTGGGAAAAGGGATTACTGCAGGTGAGAGGAAGGAGTGATAAGGTCTATGATGAAGATGAAATATGGGTCACGGACGAAGATATAAAAGCCAAAGCAACGAAAGAAGAAGAAGGGCCCCTCTTAACCCCAGTAAAAATTAAAGCAAATTGAAAGCAGCGAAGAGAGTAGAGGAGAGAAGGGGTAATTGAAGAATTAGAAGATGAAGTATGGTGTGCAGCCGGAGTGACATATTTGCAGCAAATTGCGGAAGAAGCAGCAAAAGGGAAGGAGAAGAAGACATTGGAAGAGATGATCCCCAAAGCCTACCGAGAGTTTCATAAGGTGTTCTCCGAAGAGGAGTCAGAATGATTACCGGCTCATCAACCCTGGGATCATGCCATAGAGCTGACCCCAGGAGCCCCAGCTTCCATCCGAACTAAGGTCTACCCTATGTCAGTCAATGAACAGCAAGAACTGGAGCGGTTTCTAGAAGACAACCTAAAAAAGGGGTACATTCAGACATCCAAATCGCCTATCGCATCCCCAGTATTCTTTATCAAAAAGAAAGATGGAAAGCTTTGCTTCATACAAGACTACAGAAAGCTTAACGAGTTCACCATTCGAAACCGCTACCCCCTTCCCTTAGTCCAAGACATCATTAACCGACTCCAAGGAGCTAGATATTTCACTAAATTCGATGTACGATGGGGATACAATAACATTAGGATTCGAGAAGGAGACGAATGGAAGGCTGCTTTTGCCACCAACCGAGGGTTATTTGAACCCAAGGTTATGTTCTTTGGATTGACTAATTCGCCTGTGACTTTTCAGACCTCGATCTTCGGAGATCTGATTGCAGAAGGAAAAGTAGCTGTCTATTTAGATGACATCCTCATCTTCACTAGCACCAGAGAAGAACATAGAGAAATTACAAGGGAGGTACTTCGAAGGTTGGAAGAGTATGATTTATATCTGAGGCCCGAGAAATGCGAATTTGAGAAGGAGGAAATTGAGTACTTGGGACTGGTGATCCGACATGGAGAAGTGCAAATGGATCCGGCCAAGGTAGAAGCCGTTAGAAGATGGCCTGTGCCCAAGAGTATCTGAGAAGTGCGAGGTTTCATTGGGTTTGCCAATTTCTACTGAAGATTCATACAAGGTTTCTCGGATGTAGCAAGGCCCCTGCATGACCTCACTAAGAAAGAAGTTGTATTCCAATGGGGACCCAAGCAGCAGCGAGCCTTCGAAGAACTTAGAGACAGGTTTATTTCGGCTCCGATACTTATGCTGTGGAACCCAGACCGGCCAACTTGTATTGATGTAGATGCCTCAGGCTTTGCCACCAGAGGAGTCATCATGCAAAAACTCGAAGACGGACTCTGGCACCCAATCGTGTTCTGATCCACCTCCATGGACAAACACCAGCGGAACTACGGGATCCACGATTGAGAAATGCTGGCGATTATCGAAGCTTTGAAAGAATGGAGGCACTACCTGGAAGGACTTCCTGAGCCATTCGAGGTCATTACTGATCACGATAATCTGTGTTACTGGAAAACTGCCCAGGACCTAAGTAGGAGACAGGCTCGATGGGCCTTGAAATTAGCCAACTTCAACTTCTTGCTGATACATAGACCGGGTAAGACCAACGTCTTAGCCGATGCCCTATCTCGCTCCCCGTTACACCATGTTTCGGATGAAGAGGACAACACCAAGCGGACAGTCCTACAGCCTGAACACTTTGTGAAGTTAGCCGCGTCCCATTTCAGCAACCCGTTGGAAGAGAAGATCCGTCGAGCCACTACAAGAGAAGCGGAGGTAGTAGAAGGGCTGAAGGAATTAAAGAAGGGAGGGCTGAAGAAATTAGCAGATGGAATAGCAGAATGGGAAGAAGATGGAGGGTTAATCTATCGTCGAGGAAGAGTGTACGTTCCACCAGAGGAAGAATTAAGAAAGGAGGTGGTAAGGCAGTGCCATGATGTGCCGACTGCGGGACATGGAGGGAAACATGCAACCTTCAACCTAGTCAGCACTCATTACTGGTGGCCGTCAATGAGGGCATTTGTGGAAAAGTTTGTGGAGGGATGTGACGTATGCATGAGAAAAAAGTTGCAGAGACACCCAAGAGCTGTAATGGAACCGTTAGAAGTCCCAGAAGGACCCTGGGAATTCATCAGAGTTGACTTAATCACGCAACTTCCGAAATCCCAAGGCTACGATGCTATAATGGTTTGTACAGACCACTTTGGCAAGCAGCTACACACCATACCCTGTCACTCGAACCTAACAGCAGAAGGAGCCGCTGATCTGTACTACAAGGAGATCTTTCGACTCCACGGACTACCCCTTCGAATGATCTCCGATCAGGGCCCCCAATTTGCAGCTGCAGTGATGAGATTGCTGCTCAAAAGACTAGGCATCCAATCAACCCTGACCTCAGGATACCAACCTCAGTCAAATGGACAGACAGAGAGGGCAAACCAAGAAGTGGAGAAGTATCTAAGGATATTTGTAAATCGAAGGCAAGACGACTGGGTTGAACACCTACCCATGGCAGAATTTGTAATCAACTCCTGAACCCACTCAGCTCATGGCCTAGCACCCTTCGAAGTTACCTATGGGTATTTACCACACTTCAATATCCCAGTAGGAAGGTGAACAGGGAATGCAAGTGTAGAACAACAGATCAAAGTGTTAAGAGAAGCGAGGAGAGATGCAGGGGCAGCGTTACACTTGGCAAAAAGGAAGATGAAAGAAGGCTTCGAACGAGGAAGAAAGAAGGCACATCAATTTAAAGTCGGAGATCATGTCTGGCTTAGTGCCGAAGATATCAACCTCCAACTTTCCAGTGAAAAACTAGGAGACCGACAACTCAGACCATACAAAGTCATTGAGAAGGTCGGAAAGCTAGACTACAAACTGGATCTTCCTAGGTCTCTAGAGCGAATACATCCTGTCTTTCACATCGATAAACTTTACCCATTCAAAGGCAACATCGTTAATGGGAAATTGGAGGCTGAACTGGAACCAGTCTACTTAGAAGAAGATGATGAACCCGAGTATGAAGTAGAGAAACTGTTGGATAGCTGGATTAGGTGGAGGAGGATTGAATACTTGGTAAAGTGGAAAGGATACGACAATGGACATAATTCATGGGAACTGGTAACAAATCTTACAAATGCCAAACGATCAATAACTGCATTCCATAAAAAACACCCGGACGTGCCCAGAATATAGTCATCGAGGACGATGAACTCTAAGGAGGGGGGTAATGTTGTGAAGACTAAATACTAACATTTTATTTTGATTACTAATATTCATTTTTCCTTTATTTTCAGACATTTACATTTGTATGTTCCTGTTTACCATTACCTTTAACTTTACTTCCAAACCTTAAACCTTAACTACACAGTGCGCGCAGCCTTATCGCTGCCTCGCACTTTTACACCCTTCTTTCATTTCCCTTTCGATCATACTTGTCCATAGCCTTTCCATAGCCTTACCATAATCTTTCCCGAACATGCGTTAGTAATGCTGTAGGCCCTAAACCCTAGCTTCACATCATCGCCAATCTCTGTAGTACAGTATTTAAACCCTTCATCCTGTAACCTAGTCCTCATCTTGACCTCTTGGTCTATTCAGACTAGGTATGCTTTGTATCCTCTTTACTATTCTAATCTAACTTGGTCTATTCGGACTAGACTCGCTTGTACTTGTAAGAACTCGTCTCACTCTCGCTTGCCCTCTCGTCATCACTTCTTTGCGATACAGTGGTAATAGTGCTGAACGGTTGATTTGGTGTTTCATTAGGGACCAGGGGAACATGATTTGGTTGGTTAACTGTCTTTGTCAACTGGCAAGTAGCACAACCATCCATGTAGTCTCAAATGAAAACCAACATACCGGGCCACCAGAATTCTCTGCTAATTAGTTCATAAGTTTTGAATCGACCAGGGTGTCCTGCTGTCAAGCTATTGTGATGCATTTTGACTATGTCTTGTTGTAGTTTGATGTCATTGGGGATATATACTTTTCCCCGGAACAAGATCAAGCCATCTTCATAGTTCCATTCTTGTAGATTCTTTACTAGTGATCGAGGCCCGTTGTGTAAAATGATATCCAGTGCCTTCACTACTTCTTGATCTCATTGTGGGCATTCTCGAATTCGCTTCCGCAACTCAACATCTCCGATGGCTGTTACTGACCCTGGTCTAGTAGCTCTTATTTGAAAGAACTTGGGATCCAATAGGATGCGATCAGTGTTGTCTCAATCTACCCCCTCTTTATGGTCTGTTTGTCTGGATAAGGGGTCACTGCGATTAGCTGTACCTGGGTGGTGCAGCAACGTGAAGTCAAAACGAGTGAGGAACAATGCCTACTGAGCTTGTCGTCTACTAAGCTTTTGAGCCATAGTGAAGTATTCCAGGTTCTTGTGATCCGTTAAGATTTCAATAACGTGTGGGGCTCCTTCGAGGTAGTGTCGCCATGACTCAAGGGCTCGGATGATGGCTAAGAGTTCTTTGTCATGGATATCATAGTTTCGTTCTGTTTCCAACAGAGATTTTGATAAGTATGCCACTGGATGCCATTTCTGCTCATGGTCTTACTGTGATAGAATCCCTCCAGTAGCATAATCCAATGCATCAACCTCGACTCAGTAAGGTTTTAAGGGATCAGGCATTAAAAGAACAGGGGATGAAGTGAACACAACTTTTAATGCATCAAATGCTTCTTGACTGCTATCTGTCCAGTTCCAAGGATGGTCTTTTCTTGTAAGCTCAAAGAGTGGACGAGCAATTTTTGAAAACCCTTGAATGAAGCGTCTATAGAAATTGCCAAAGCCAAGGAAGGATTGAACTTCTTTGACATTTCAAGGGGTTGGTCAATTTGTTACTCCTGATACCTTTACTGGGTCCATGGCCAATGTATTGTGTGAGATTATAAGGCCTAGAAATTTGATTGACTCAGCTTCGAAAATGCATTTTTCTGGTTTGGCATATAAGTCATTGTCCATTAATTGTTGTAATTGGTGTTACGGTGTTCTTCCAGATCTTTCATGAATATTAGGATGTCGTCCATACAGATAACTACTTTGCCAGAATCAATGAGGTCTTTAAAGAGAGTGTTCATCATCACTTGGAAAGTTGCTGGTGAGTTCATTAATCCAAAGAACATCACTGTAGGTTCAAAAAGGCCGCGATTTGTCTTGAATGCAGCCTTCCATTCACCTCCTTCCTTGATTCGTATGTTGTTGTAACCCCATTGGAGGTCCACCTTTGAAAATACCTTAGCTCCCTTTAATTTGTCTACTAGCTCTGAAATCAACGGCAAGGGATACTTGTTTTTGACCATTCCTTTGTTTAACTCCCGATAATCCTGTACAGGGCGAAGCTTTCCATCTTTCTTTTTTACAAAGAAGAAGGGACTTGCCATTGGGGATTTAGAGGGTCAAATATACCCTTTAACCAGGTTCTCATCAAGAAATGTATCAAGTTCCTTCTGCTCCATTGGTGACAGAGGGTAGGTTTTACAAGGTCTAGGTTTGAAATCTTCCTTGAGGTCAATGACATGATCCCATTCTCCTTGAGCTGGTAGTCGTTCGGAGGTCTGTTTATCAAAGACTTTGAGATACTTGTGATATTGGTTGGGAATTTGTTGATCGAGAGGCTTCTGATTTATTCTGTGATTATCTTCCGCTAGTTGCTGCAATTTAGTAAAGGTTGCTCATATAGAGATAGGAACACTGTCCTGATCAGGCATGTCACATACTGTATCTTCTGCTGTCTTGTTCAGGAGAGTACTCATAGTTCATTGCTCCCATTCTGGAGGTATTTGGAATGAATCATCTTCGTCCTCTGTAAAGAGGGTCAAGTTGATTGGTATTTGATAAAGAAGTCAAGGATCTGTCTTCCATCTTCGTTGTCCTGCTATCATATATTGAGGGGCCACTTTGTAGGTGTTCAATGGTTCCTTCCAAGTTACATGGTAATCTCGATGGTGGTTACGGGGATCATGATCAGAATGTGATCCAGAGAGTTTGCTGTTGGTATGCACATTTTTCACTGGAGGATTCTTTAGTTTACAGGTAGGGGGGGCATCTTGTAAGATTCATTTGTCATCCTTTCCAGTTAATTTCTGGGTTATGCTCATCTAACCAGTCTGTTCCAAGAATAATGTCATGTCCTCCTATATCGGTGACATAAAAATGTGCTTGTTCTTTGTAGTAGGAGTTGGAATTTTGGGAATAAATTCAGAATTGTTGAATGGTATACGTACCCAGCCCATGATGTTTTCTGATCCGTCTATGTTTTGTACTGGGGAAGGTTTAGGGACAGGTCGTAATGTGAAGTTGTTCTTTTTCACAAAGCGTGAGTTAATAATGATTCCTTGTGCTCCGCTATCAAGAAGTGCTTCTGCATTGATTTTTCTACCGGTGATTTTTCCAATGAATTCCACATGTAACATAATTGATGACACCTGTCTGTTCTGGGTGACTGTCGATATTCTAAGTTCAGACGGAAATGTATGCTCACATGGGGAAAACAAAACAGAAAATCGATTGTTACAAAGTCTGGTATAGTGTACAGCTCCTCCTGACGATACTGCAGGAGAGGGTTTCAAAAATCCAAATTTGAAGTAACATCCTTCAAGTATACGGCTGCCTGTTTCTTTTCTTCTCCTTGCAAGCTTTTTACCCTATTGATCAGATCTGAAATCTCCTTGACCGTGTCATGGGGGGATGGAGTCTCCGTTCTCGATGCAGATGAAGCAGAAGTCTCTGAAGTGTTCGATGTTTCAGTAGCACAAATGGCTCGGCCTGGTTGAGCAGGCATTCTGGGAGGTCCTTGCTGACAGGTAGGACAGTCTCATGATAGGTGACCAACCTGACGGCAGTTGAAGCACGCCCCTTTCTTCATGAGAGCCTGTCGTTCATCTGCAGTTAATGGGATTCAAGAGTTAGAAGATCTAGCACCTGGTTCTGCATTGTTAAATGCATTGATGTTAGTTCCTGCCCATCCACTTGTGGGGTTCATGGTCCTGGTAGAGCGTGGATTACCCCATCGGACTTTTTCTGCTCGATGACTCAAATACTCCTGCTGGCGCTCTATAGCTCTCTCTTTGTATCCTGTAAGGGTAGTTGGAATCAGATACATGTCTGAGATTCGACAGGGGATGACTTTATGAATAAGGTGTCGGAACATGACAAGGCACAAGAAGTGGCTGCACAGGAAAAAGAAGCACGTATGGACATGAAAAAGGTGTATGAGCAGTGGATGGAAGAGTATGAGCAGCGGATGGAAGAGTATGAGCAGCGGATGGAAGAGTATGAGCAGCGGATGGAAGAGTATGAGCAGCGGATGGAAGAGTATGAGCAGCGGATGGAAGAGTATGAGCAGCGGATGGAAGAGTATGAGCAGCGGATGGAAGAGTATGAGCAGCGGATGGAAGAGTATGAGCAGCGGATGGAAGAGTATGAGCAGCGGATGGAAGAGTATGAGAGGAAGGTGGCTTCAATCAAGCAGCAAATGAAAGGGTGAAGTCGTTGCATGCTGAGATGCTTGAAGAGTAGAAGGGGCAAAAGGCTAGGGCAAAGGCAAATGGAACTGTCTTCAAGGTCAATCAACCAAAATGGCCTGCACTTGAGCGTATGCCAGAAAAGCCAACAAAAAAATCCATTGTGGCTGAGCTGAAGGCAGCCAAGACAGACGTGGAAATGGATCAGAACAATGAGAGCGATGAAAATAGTGATGACAATGAAGGCTTGAGCTCGGAATAATTGCATAATTCTATCTTATCTTTTTTGATCCGGCGTAATGTGACATGTCTCATTGGCTGGTTCTGCTGATAAAGGCTTACTTTACTTGTTTCCTCTATTTTACGTTTTGTTCCCTCTTGATAATAATTTGGCTAGTGTAGAATCAAAGTATTGTACATATATTAGATACCTATGTAGTTGTCCCATGAAGGGAGCCCAAACAATGCTGCCTACATGTCATTTAAATTTCGCCATCTCATTGACTGGTGGATGACTGTAGTATAGGGAATGAAACTGTTTATATTTTCTGCCTCACTTCTTTTTAAAGACCAATGTCTGTCATGAACTGCCTCTATTCTTTTACCTCCCCCTTCATTCCCTCATTGACAAACCTTATCAAAGCCTGATTGGAGGCCAACCTGGACCAAACCCCCATGACACCTCAACTCCTTAATCACTACATGCTTCTATCATCAGCTGAGCAGACATCTGGTCTCACCATCTGTCAATCACAGACCGAGTTATTGTCTTATGATAAGTTCTACAGAACCCATCGCATCATACTACCCAGATACTCATATTGATGTGACTCTTACCTATTGTTCCACATTGGGAACAAGACCCAGGACTCTGTATAAATACCATAGACACTGTAGTTAGTTCCTCAGTTCATCCTCTTTGTCTCTACACTGTACAACTGTAGTTCTACACTGTATTTGAGCTACAGACGGCCAGCTCACTTCTCTTCTCTCATATCTCTCTATATTTATCTCCTTTTTCTCTCTCTTCTTCTCTGTTCAAGTGTGACTTGAGTGGTTTCGGTGTCATTGACCCCAGTCTTGACACTAGGACAAACTCTCTTACACTCACCTCACAACCCGACACCCTGGCTATTCTTCAATTTGAACCATTCAAGAACGCTCATACTATCATTCGCAAAGTGCCATACACATTGCCATATTCCCAGATCACTGACTACTAACACATTGACCACATCCCTGCTTTGAAGGCTAACCCTTGGTCCTTTGACAACACCTGGATTTGCACCGACTGTTGGACCTGGAAATCAGGTGAAGTAGTCCTCTCTGAATATTCTCGACTACGAGTTATCTTTGATGTGGACAACGAGGAATTCATCATTCGCACCACCTGACCTATCTACTTTGACAATTCAGAACCCCTGCTGCTGACTGTGATTGCAGCAACAGATCTCTTCTTTTACGACAGAAACAGAAGACCTGCTGACCTATACCCTTTCCCTTCGAATTAGTCATCTCATTGTATGACCATTTTGGAACGAACAAGCCGCAGACACGGAACCCCAGTACCTGCTGTAGCAGACCCCAAAAGAATTATCAGATTAGGATCTAGGTCCAGACCTGGTTCTCAGCCCAGATCCCAAATTCCATCTCCATGTTGTGTAACACCCTCACCACAACTAGCTACTCCTGCTTCTACAGCCCAGACAGGCCAATGACTAGCCTGTGCATCAGCATCTCACTTCTTTGACAGAGACCAGTGGACAGATGTATACGAATTACTAGCAGGATCTGGAAACTTCTTCCTCTGCTTATATAACCCTTGCCCAAACAGGTATAACAAACCGCGATTGACACCAAGGCCCAATCAGAGTTGGGGGCTTGCAATTGTAAATACACAGGAAGAAGCTATCAGAGGACACCAAGAACGTACAGCCCCTGCCCCATCCAGTCCATTGACTTTCCCCCTGATTCAGACTCCTCAACCACAACAACTGTCTGCCTCTACTGTCGTCGATCTCACCCACTCCCCACCTGCAGCTGAACCTGAACCAGGACCTGGACAGGAATTGGAGCCTGAACCTGAAAAATTAGTGGCAGAACCTGAACAACAATCCAGAACTTATTCATTCCAATCACACCACTCTCAATCAGAATCAGCCATGTCTACCAACACCAATGGTTCAAGTGGAGAACGAGGAAGTAAACCAGAGGACTTTACAATAGAGTGAAGCAAATCATGTCGATGGTTGGCGTTGTTTAACAACTACCTATGTTTGAACAAAACCAGGTATATGACAGAAGAAGATAAAGTCTCTCTGTTCCTCTCATTCTTCAAAGGAGATATAGGTGGAAGATGGGCTGAAGCACGACTAACAGAGTATGATGAGGATCAGGAGAATGACGAAGTAGAAGAAGGAAATAAGCGATTGACCACTCTTAAAAGTGTTACAAAACGCTTCAAAGACAACTTCAGACCCACAGCATACAATGTAACAGCTTGTACTGCCATCGAAACTATCAAGCAGGAAGGAAAGTTAATGGATCTAGATGAGTATAATACCTACTTTGACACCTACTCTGATGACTCTGGTTTTGAAGAAGTCGCTCTGTTACACTTTTACAAAAAGGGGCTTCACCCCAAGCTTGTTGATCAACAGCTTTGGCATTCCATCCCTGTTCAAATGAGCCTTCCTTTTCGGATTCTTGCGATGCTCCTCAGCCTCTTGAAGCTATGTATAAGCCCGACCCACATATGTGTTGGCAAGGACAGCTGAAACTTGTGCACCCAGAGCAAGTTGCTTGTAATGAAGCAGTGCATCTTCAGTGCAGTGTAACGCGTTCTGCAGCCGATGTTCATTCTCTGTAGCAGGCTCCAGAGCAAGAAGAGACTCGTATTTCCGTTTAGGTGGGGAGATGATGGATGAGTTGTAAGATGGAGCAGTAAAGCACTTGTTTTTGTTCAATAGGTTAAGGTGGGTTGAGTGGGGTGGATATAAGTTGAACTGATTTGACTAAGTTCAACTAAGTGATAGGAGTTCACACATCTTCAGTACCTCAACCTAAGTTGAAAAGTCGCTAAAAGTTGCGAGTGGGCTCGGAGACAGAATCCTTTGACAAAGACAGTCCTTGTTATTTGATGTCCAAAGCTCTACTGAACTAGTACTAAGTTCATCAAGCCTGTCTGACTATCTAACTAAGTCTAAAGACTCCAAGATGAGTGTCTATGAACCAACGCTCAGGTGTAATAAGAGGGTTATATATGGTTTATACAAAGTCTGACACAGATGAAAGACTTAGTATAAGTAGATTGGGTCCTCAGGCACGCTAACACACTTGCTAGTCACTTAAGAGGTTTAGTTTATCGTCCTAAGTCACTACACACACTAGGTAGCCAAACCCCAAGACGGTTGATTCGGTCAAAGCCAATTTAGTTTTACTTCCTAAGTCACTGCACAACAGATAGCCAAACCCCAAGAAGGTCAAGTCGAACAATTTAGTTTTACTTCCTAAGTCACTGCTCAACTGCAGCCAAACCCCAAGAAGGTTGTGTTGGAACTTTAGTTTTGCTTCCTAACTCACTGCCCAACTGACAGCCACACGCCAAGAAGTTTAGTTTAATGTCCTATTTCACTGCACACAGGGCAGCCAATCCACAAGACATTGTGACTAGGTATAAAGCCTTTCAACCCTATATACCAGACCACAAGTTCAAGTTCAACGGCTAACTGGCAATTGAACTGGCCCAAAGTAAAATAACTCTCAAGTGTGCATGTATAGATACACAAATAAGATCAATTGAGTGGGGTTTCAAGCTTCAATGTGCTGAGATGTCACAACAGACTGGTTTCACTGGGTGGCTGCTAGTCAAAACTAGGAGGGTACAGTGTTCCCCAGGCTACAGTTACGTCCTTGAGTGGGTTACTCTAGGTTCACTACTGTACTATGGTTTTTACATGACTATTTATACTGAGTAGGGTTCGGAGTCCAAAATATACTGAAGAAAACAAAAGAAACTAGTAAATCGAGGAAATCTGTCACAGATATTGTTACACTAGGCTGGATAAGCCATTTCTACAGGGTATATGGGGTGGTTGCAGCTCATTCGGTGCTGGTTTCCACTGATTCGAGGTGACTCATCGTCACATTGCCTGACTCATTGTGCCTAGGCAGCAAGATAGCCCTGGCCAGAACATATTCAACCACCTGTACAACTGATCCTTATAGCTCTGCAGGCATTCCCATGTGCTTTCCGCTGATAGGAACTATCCTATGGTGCCTCAATGATTCAGCCAGAAAACAGTGCTTTGCTTGTCTAGACCAGCAGAAGGACTTCCAAAGCTCCACCTCGTACCTGGTCTGGTTATTCCTGGTCGGCTGAGTTGTCCGATGAAGGATTAACTTGCTTCCCAGTCCGAAACACCGATTCACCGATGTCCAAAAGCTAAAGCCTTCATCACCACAGGTGGCAACTTGGCAACTGATGTTTGTTCATGTCTCCACTGCGTGATACAGCCACATTATACAAGATTCTGCCTTAACAGTCCTTCATCGAACAACCTTGAGTTGTCTAACCCAGTGCAACTGGTTGCAATCATTGAATAGAGTCTGGTTAACAACCCTTGAATTGGGATTCAACTTAGCTTGAATGGTACATTTGGATTATGAGGAGATGACAAGTCTCAAGATTCAGAGATCAGGTCTAGGTATAGTATTCAACTCCCCAGAAGTCATAGGAACTGGAATCCTTTTGATTCGAACCCACAGTTACTTTACTCCGCTTTGTTGACTACTTTGAGTGTGGGTGCTCCTCACACATCTCTAATGAATCAAGTTGGTTTAGAGCCAGTTGAAACCCTTTGACTAACAGCTGGGTTCTCACTTTAGTCCTTCAACCCATTAATACCACATGTCCTATAGGTTATTTGGCATATAAATGCACAAAAATAGCCTCTATACAGCGGTAACCAGTTTGCTGGCGCATTAGCAGCATGGGCAGATGTCAGTGGTGATGGAGACACCAAATACGATAGTGAAGAATTTGAAATGGCTTGGATAGCATTGCAACTGGGTGTCCTTTCGATATGGCCTGAAGAATGGGTTGGTGTACCAGATGAGTCCATTTCTAGCTGTCTGGCTCTATTAGCACCAGTAAGAATACTGAGTGCCTTTACCGGGGTCAACAGTGTGAGTGGAAGTCTGTTTGCAGTCTAGTGCTCCAGACTGGGTGCCATCTGTTCACTGGTGACAATGTTGCGATTAAGCGGCACGACTCTGGTCGCTCGGAAAGCACTTGTAATGTTTTCGTGCATAAAGGCCTTCAGGTGAGCTTCTCTGTACAATTCCAAGAAAATTTCCTTGTGCACCGGTTGACCAGTGTGCTGTTCATAGTCATCTTGTACTTCTGTCCATCGTCGCTTGAGAACAGAGAAGATCACAACATCTAGGCCTTGGTACACATGTGTAGAATGCAAGGGATAGCAAATGACTTCAATTCGATGTGAGCGAGCATAGTGCAGAAATCCGCTTGTGTAGTGCGAAACATGGCCATCAACAAGGAGTAGCCGTCGTCGGCCTTTTGCTTTGGCAGAGGTTGCTTTATCAAATATCTCCCTCCACAGGGTCCCTATCTCTCCATCCACGTAACCTTTCTTTGAGTATCCAATAGATGCCTTGAGCAGGTTGTTTTGCCCCCACTTCACCTGATGGCCCAGACCTTTGAATACAACTGCAGGTGGCAGTGATGTCCCATCAGCACAGATAGCGCAGAGAACTGTAATGTTTTCACAGTTTTTGCTGCACTGCTGATGCTGTATGGATTGGCCAGCACTACCAATGACCCATTCACTTGTGCCAATACCCTGTTGAAGCCCTGTCTCATCAGCACCATAAGTCAGTTCAGCTGGTATACAGTCTGCCGGGGTGCCATCTCCAGCTACTACAACCCCAAGAATGTCAAAATATGCTTCTTTTGTGGTATGGTTAACAGCCTGAGCTCTGGAATGATCAAGAGGATGAGACCAGTATACTCCAAGTTTGTCATGGTGCCATTCTAAGAATCTTGCAGTCCAGTTAACACCAAGGGGTGTGTAGTCAGGACCATCACGGGCTTCAATCATATCAGTGGCCTCATTGAGAAGACAGCAATGATTAAGAGGGAAACCACGATTCGCAGTCTGGATGCAATTGTCAACCAAGATATTTTCCTCCACTGGTGAAAAACGTGCTGCTCTCTCTCGATTTGTGTGAGACTTGCTCTTGATACCACTAACACGTCGTCGTAGAGTTTCCTGACTCAAATTGATTGTCTTCCCCTTTTTTTCCCAGCATTGTACCTCTATAGACTGGCAAAATTCCCATAGACCCATCCACTTTTGTCCTGCTGGCCGCTCCTGCTCTTCCCAATAATGAGCCTGGAAAATGGCTAGGCTTGAAATTCCGCATTTTAAGGGTATTTTACTACTCTTAAGCAATGCAATAGGTTTATGAGGGCTATAGTGAGTCCCGAGCTGTTAGCCAAAGGGATGTACTTGCATATCCATCCTTAAGACTTTAACAGAGGTCTTAAGAAATCATATGGCATTTAGAGATTAGAGGAACGCTACCCACCCCCTAGTCTAAGTGTGAAATTGAGTGAGATGACTATGGCTCTGTATTGAGAACCAAGTTATCATGGCTTGTAGGGAACACTTGACAAATTACGACCTTTTATCTTGCTCTTAAGGAGTTCTGAACAACTCTTAAGAAAATGCTACTACTCTACAAGTACATTGCCAACCCAAGGGAAAGTCTTAAAATGTCCTTCAGACCGATGTATCATTCTTAAGAAGTATTGCACAGAGTTGTAATGCTTAAGAGACCGATGCTAAGTGTGGCAACAAGTGAAACACACGTCGGATATCGGAAGAAATCTCGATCAAATTCAGGAATTCCTAAAAGAACATGATCGACAATTGATCGACATGATCTGTGTGGGAATGACAGTTTATCCGTACTCTTATGACAGGTTGCAACATCTTGAGGCAATTCTGTAACGATGGTTCAGTAATCCTACTGCCCTATGACTTTAGAAGTCAAATAGGACATAACAAATTACTCAAGATCAGAGAAACGAATCGACTTGCTTAAGGCACTCCCCAGTAACTGAAATAGCCGGCAGAGCCTTGACAAGTATGCAGCTTGGTCATGAACATGCAGAAATGACGGTACTTGGTGGATATAGAACAGCTATGACCTGCTAAGACACCGGAAGGGTGCATTTGACACTCACCTGGACGGATGGAAGTGGAAGGAAGGCCTTAAGACATTCTATCTTACAAAGGCAGCCGCTCCAATAGTCAAATATTACTAGTCATACTTCGGATATGGACACAGATACTTGCACATAGCCTTAAGATATTACCAGTTATGCCCCAAGAAAGGGAATATGTCACAGATCTGTTACGATTTATATTTTTGTATTTTTCTTATCATTTTCTCGTAGAAATACTCCCTACTCAGTATATAAGGACAGTATGTAGCTGATGAAGGACTCAGGAGAGCTAGTAGCTTGTATAACATCTCTAGAAGAGCCAGCTGAAACTTGCCACTTGTGCTTGAAGCCGCTCTTGTGTGCCTTCAGAGATTAATACTGCCAGTTTGCTAGTATCACACTCGGAGTCCGAGATAACTCTGTAAAACCTTTCTCACAATTGATGCTTACTTGAGTTGTGACTTCTGTAGTGTCTTAAGTTGATCACTTCAGGCCCTTTCTGTTGTACAAGGTGACAGGGATCCTTGGTACAGTGGGACTGTAGTTTCTGGTTGATTAGTACGAGTGTGGAACATCAATTAGTCCTAATTGGCTAGTACGAGTGTGGAACGTCAATTAGTCTGATCTAGCGTGTATCGAGTGTGATATACTCTTGGTTAGGACCTCTTAGCAGCGTAGTGACCACCTGCCTTCTTGAGATACTGAGAAGTTGCTGGGGTTATTTCTCCAGCAATGATACTGTGTATGCTGCATTTGGACCAGCTGGCTAGATGAGAGATGAAACAACATTCTGTAACATTTCCTGGATCAGAGGCTTGTCATCTTTGTCTTTGTCATGATCCAGAGAGACATATCATCAGATATAATGGCATGGTGAGTGGGGTTGTTTCTGTCTAATCAATGGAGACCTTATGCATCAACAAATTGCCATCCAACTTAACCCACAAGCACTCTATTCTTGTATGTGCAGATCCACATGTTCAGGATCAAGTCATTCAGTTATTAAATTATCATGTTTGCTAATGATTTATGAACTTACAATCCCTAGATAAATGAAGCCCAATTTAGGCCACACATAGTAATCATATACAATGCAATAGCCTTGTTTTCCCTTCCTTGATCACATATGAGATGGAAGTGTGTAATCTTCAACAGCCTATAAAAATTTTTTGAGAACAGTTGCAGCTCAATTATTATCACTGGTATGTATCTTTAAGTAATATCTTAATTATGCATGATGCAATCATTAAATCACATCATGCATAATTAAAATATTACTTACTGTTTTTTGAATAGCCCTCTACAATACCATGTATGATGAACCATAGATTGAGTTTGTGGTGTCCAGCAAAATAATCACAAAATGATAACAAGTCTTGTCAGACCAAATGGAAACTGAGACTGAAAGTAGATACTGCTAGCAGGTATAGTCATGGGAATTGTATGCAATGTTCTTGAGCATGTAAATAATGTTTTACATGCAGGGGATGTCATATAAACCATTAGGGTATTTCACAGTAGATGATTCAGTGTGATTTGCCCTAAATCACAAGGTGCTGGTCAGGCAAACCTGGCATAGTTCTATTTTGAGCTCCAATGGCATGACTTTTGAACACCTGTGTAGATTGTGGATGCAAAGTCAATAACATGCCTGCAATGACAACTTGGCATATTTGTTTGATGGAAATACCACTCATCTGTCTCTGATTCTGTGAAAGAGGTCTGGAAAAGGGAGGTAGGAATAACAGGGTAATGCTCTGAAGTGTTGATTGAGGGAAAATGTGGTATGATTGATAGAATATTCTGCATTCATTCATTCAATGACAACCTGAGACTGTGAATTAAATTAGGGTCTCTTACCAAGCTAGGATTATGTTCCCCTGAGGGTGACTCTTCATTGAACACCAACAATTCCCCTGTATCAAAATCATCTTCCAATTCTAGAGGGCAGCCACATAGCCCAGTCTCATGAGAAGGAACTGGGTTTCTCTGGTCAGCCCCAGAATAATACTTGTAGTGGAATTGTTCACTGAGACACTTGCAATGTCTAGTAACCTGGGTCTGTGCCCAGGCCTATGTTGAAAAGAGGAAACTTAGCCCAGATATCATCTATGTTGAACACTTCAAAGGAATCAGCCCAGCAATGAAGATCATGTTCAACATGAATGTGGATTCCAAGGGTAGGAAACAGACACTGCACCTCTGGTACATTTTTGCTTATCTATTTCTGGTGCTTAAGACTGATAGTATTATCTTAAGCTTGCTAACTCAACTTTGGAGCATCATGACATACAAAGACCACAAAGGCAAGGAAGAGTTACATTTTTGTGAATTTGACTGGCAACACATTCAAGACCAAGGAACTCTTAGACAAAGGAACAAAGCCGTTACTTCAACATTAGAACTAGTTATGGCCTACTTGGCTACAAAAATTTCAAAATCAAGTGGCTCTAACTACGGGCTAGAAAAGTGGAACAATGTTGTCCTTCATTTTGTGAGCAGAATGGCTTCAACAAAGGACTATGACCTTGGTGGTACTACCAAAGAGATACCATTCATTGATGTTTAAGGGAGTTGGTGGGGTGCAAGTACTGAGTTTGCATTTTCTACATCTGAAATTCATTGCATTGTGCTTTCCCACCACATTAATCATCTTTTATATGTTTTGGATGGTACAGAATTAGTGACCATCAAGACAATGTTTTTTTTAGTTGGGGGGAAGACTGGTCCATAAACTAGATTATCAAAACAAGCCAGGAATTTTCTGATTGCTCACAACTTGGAGCTTTTGATTAGGAATTACTAATATCCTGTGCTTTAACAGGCACATAATTGCAATAGTCGCTCCTTATAATTAAAATGATCATCCAGGATACACTAGTTCACACCAAGTCATTTTAAGAAGACTAGTAATAATTGTTGTTACTTATACCAGAGATTTTAAGATGATGTTTCCGCAAGGGGCTGCATTGGACAAGAATCAAGTGTTTCATCCATGCCTTGTTGCAGCCGGTCAGGATTCCCCAATTACACACATGATTGGTAACAGTCTACAGACCCAGCACACATCTTCTGCCAGCTCTGTTCTTGATTTCCAGTATCTCATCTCAATTTTTCTGCAGATGAGCTTGTTCTGCAAGCTCCCTTTCCCTCCTCTTCAGGTCCAGGTCTATTGCATGTGTCTCCATGCTTGCTCTCCTTCCAAATTTCACATGTCACACTTGAAGTTCTGGAAAAGCGGATCCTCTTGGTCATCATGGTCAGATAGTGTGGGAGCTGCAAGAGCTGTTGACTTTACAATTTGCTGAACATTGTCCTCATGTGCATGTTTGCATTTGTATGTTGGGGGAATGCCATGTATGCCTTGGATATGATTACCAAGAACAACCATCTTTTGAGTTTTGTCAGGATCCATGTGATTGTGAGCTTTTGTGCATATACACAAGTGTTCAAAAGTCATGCACCTGCCTAATTTGAAACAGACTGTAAAATTCTGTGAATCTGAGTGAAGCACAACTGAATTAACATTGTTTAGCACACTCCAACCTCATTCTCTTTTACTTTTGAGCAAAGGCATGTCCAATGGGTCTAGATGCATTTTATATGCTGGCACCTTTCATATCAGGAAGGTGCATGACTTTTGAACATTCAGTTGCAGCCAAATTAGGGACCATACTGCAAATCCACATTGTCAGACAGACCAACCATCAGTCATTAACAAGATTAACATAAGCATTCTATACAAAAAATTATTAGAGCAAGCACTGTCTGAATAAGGGCAATTACCTTGTTAGCATCATCAAGATGATAGCCTAAACTCATGTTCTCATATGACCAATAACCAGTATTGCCAAGATAATCAGTACAGGCTTTTCAAAAGGCACAGTCAGGTTGTTTGCAATAGAAACACTGATAGACTCTTCAAATAATGACCCATAAACCAGTGGTGGTGTGTATAGGATGATTTCTATGGAAAGCTTTGTTGCAGATATAAGGGTTGAACATGGTTGCCAGGATAAATATAAATATATCCTAGGCAGCATCTTCTATTGCCTCTCAAGACTATCATGGACAGCTTTATGAACACGCACAAGAGTGGGAGTAAATATAATACAGATATCCCAAAAAAAGAAGCATAGTGTCCAAATGACAATGGTCTGCTTGAGCTGGATTTGTAGCAAAAGGAGCAGGCTGATTAACTCTGGAAGCATTAAATAACCTAGATTGGAGACTGGCCCAGGCAGCCTCCTCAACTGCAGCTGTAGAGTGGTCTAATGGCTTTGATGATGAACTGGCAGCAAGATATCCAACCAGCAAGTAGGGCAATAAAGAATATGAAAACCAAGTTGAATTAGACAGAGATAAGAAGATTTGCAACAATCAAGACATTTGAAGCAAATGAGTCTAAATCGTTACAAGGGTGTCTATTGTGTGCAGAGGCCTTGAAATCCACATTCATATCAAGAGCACAGGTTTTTGTGATATACACTTGTCTGCCATTTTTTGCTCCTTTTGATGCTTCCCCCAGACTTTGTATGCCTCTTGACCTTTGGTAATCCAAGTACCATGAAGGAGAAATGGAAAAAGGAGAGGTTTCACAATTGTTATAGGGATATTGGAAAAATCATTTGGTAAAGTGATTTCATTCTCCTTGGTATCAGCTCTTCAGGCAACGTGAAAATAGGGTTGAGTATTTTTTGCCAAAAAATGATGTGATATGGACATACCTAATAAAATAAAACATGTCAAGGCTGAGACATGATGTCCTATGGCAACATTTCAACAAATTTCACTTGAACCAATATAGTCATCTACTGTTCACTGAGTCACCACCTACCACTGAGTCAAAGTGGCTGGCAGCATGCTCATGGGGCTATGTTTCTCTGGAAAAAATTATCCAATATAGAAGTACTTATAAGAAACAATATATCTGAAGCCAGTGTAAAATCCATACTAGGAAATATTTAAGAAATGAAAAAGTCCAAAATTGAGGATGCTTTGAATTTATTTTACTAATAGTGAGCCAAGTAAAGGTGTTCAGGCACTGAAACCTGGCTACAACACTGATACATTGGTAGAACTGTGAGTGTCACATCAATGACTTGTCTCCTTTTGGAAAGTTGACCAACACATGTTGCTTGCTGCTCCCAAACTATGGTCTGTTGTGCAAACTCAGATACGCTCAAAAAATGCAAGATCATCAAGAGAAGGGACTGGTGGGTGGACAAGGTAGTTGACAATGAGAGCAAAAGTGATGTGAGCAACTCTGAGGATGCTGAAGTAACTGGTTAGTAATCTTATCTCACTGATCTGAGTGTGACATGACTGACTCATTGACTGGTTCTGTTGATAACCTGAATACTTGTCCATAAGAACACGAACAGCAGGCTGAGACCATGGCTTCTGTTGTATGTCATTGTGGATATCTCAGAGCATGTTAAAATCAGAGAGAAATGAGCACTCAACTATGGTGTCCCAGTCAAGTTTTGGTATTGTAGTTGTCAAGGGCAGTACAGATTGCTTGTGAATGGGATTTTGAAGCCTGTCCAATGTGTTTACAAAGTTTATAACCTAGATGTATAAGAAACATAGCATCACATCCTGAGTCTCTAATCATTATTGGATATGCCCTTACATTATGGAGCTATATACCATATTTTCTCCCAATTTCCCCTGATTTTTTGTGAATTTATTCAAGGTGTTTCTGTGCTCACTGTGTCAGGGCGGTGGGGGGCAATAGCTAATGCATGCCAGATGTTGATGGGAATGAAAGGCACTCCTGAAAATCAATGACATGATATCATCTATTACTATATACAGTTCTACATTATGTTGCTATACTGTATTTTCCCTGATTTTTGTGATTTTATCTAAGGTGATACTGCTCACTGTGTTGGTGCAGCAGGGGCAATGTCTGATGCATGCCAGATGTTGATGGGAGTGAAGCAGGCTCCCAAACACCAATGACATCATTCAGGAACTGCCAGGCTTTGTCCTGACAGTCTTAGAGCTCACTGAAGCTATAAGTCCTCTGTGATATTTAACCAGTAATTAATGTGATACCCAGAAATGACCCATAATACATAAGCAATCAAATTTGATTATACTAAAGGATGCCTAGTAAAATCAGATTTGATTGCTTAGTTGGGACACACAGGTGAGCATCGTGAAGTGAACTGCATAGTCAGCCTGAAAAACCCATATCAATAAGAAAAAGACATGGCATTGTTCAACATTCATGGGATCAAGATACTGAGAATTAAGGTAATCGTGTAAGGTGGGAAGGGAGAAGGATTAATGAATGACATTTACAAAACATTCTTGCCTTTAGATTTGCTGCATGGTCATAGTCTGGCAGAGGTGGTAGACTGTCTCTGTCCAGCTGTAAAGTTGATACTCTCCAAGACATCAAGATGATAGCATCCATGAAATTGTATAGTGTGAGTGACAAGTGGTAATAGGTTAGTATGCTATGCTA
The DNA here is from genome assembly GCA_037954225.1 of Stygiomarasmius scandens. Lineage (NCBI taxonomy): Eukaryota > Fungi > Basidiomycota > Agaricomycetes > Agaricales > Campanellaceae > Stygiomarasmius > Stygiomarasmius scandens. The sequence continues at coordinate 1,432,146 of JBANRG010000005.1, read as the reverse complement.
GATGTGTAAGAGAGATATAGTATGTAAAAATACATCATGTCCAAGAAATATACATCACAAGCATGTCCAAGAAATATACATCACAAGCATGTCCAAGAAATATGCTACAAGAAATGAATACCATATCACTACTGCCTTTTAGTTTTGGAAGAGAAGAGCTTTTTGGCTACTGTTCCCTTACATGGAGTGTTGGAATCTACGATTCACATTATGCACAGGACTATATCCATTTCTATTCTTTACTTCTATCTGACTTGTTTGTATAGCTATCCATATGATACACGACATCTATCTCACTTCTATCGACTCATCTTTACACTTTTCCTATTGTCTTATTGTCTTTCCAGATATCACCTGTCTTATACTGCTGTACTAGTGCTGCACACAAGCTATGCTTTATTGTTCCTTCTTATCTATGGACTCACACACATACAGTAGCTACAAGTATAAATACTAAGTAGTGTTGTACTGTTATACCAGAGCCTCAATCGTATCCATTGTCTCATTTCACTTGTGTTCAAGTCTTAACACCTGATAAATCTAATATGGAGAGCCACAGATAAATGATTCATCATCATTAATATCTAGGAATTTGTCAAAAGAATAGGAGAAAGGCCAAGGTTTTTTTGGTGGTGTTTCGTTGAGGATGGAGTCAAAGGAAGAGTCCTGGTTCTGGTCCTCTTCATTATCATCTTCTTGCATGCTCTGGCCCCAGCTCTGTCTCTCCACCTCCACATGAGTGGATGTGGTGAAGAGAGTAAGTGATAGTGTATGAGAAAGAGTCAATGTGGAGTTTTGAGTCTTAGTGCATGTGGACAGAAAGATTAGGGGGGGGGAAAGTGTCAAAAAAATAATAAAAAGTAACATATGTGTAAGATGACTATACCAAACCAATAACTAGCAAGTATAAAAGTCCAGTGGGATCATAATTTCATATTTGATGAACAGGTGTAGAAGCTTTATTTTTTATTTAAATTTAGCTGCAAGATGTTGCCTTTGTAGTACTGTGGAATCCCATTTCTCAGGTTTGAAGAGGACAGTAGCCCAGATTGCAGTATGCGATAAAAAAGGGGGGGTTTCCACTCATTTGCATGAGGGCCTCCTTTAGGAGTTGGATACAGTAGTCTCTATTGTTCAGGATCATTCTCTAGAACAACTGGGAGCAATGAGGCCACTGGGAGCCACTAGAGGCAAGAGTACTTTTTGACAAGTACATATTAGTAATCCAGGGCACTTTTTGATAAGTAGACAGCCAGGAAGCAGAGGCCATTTCTGGGCTCCAGGGTAACCAAATATGAAAGGTACCCCCCAAAAAAGCTCTGAGAGTAGGTGGGGGAAAATTGAGTAAAGTAAAATGCATCATAAGCTGTAGCACATTTGTCATAAGGCAGCTTTTGAAAAAGTAAGTGGATAAAGATGGTAAATATGTTTATATACATTCTATAGGGGCAAATAATGTGCTAAATGCGAAACTTTTTCCCACACTTTGCAGAGCAATAAAAATGAAAAAAAGCTGAAATAGACAAAATTTATACTAAAACTTGTACATTTATAAATAGGGAGAGTAGGATAGGATGTACATAAGGGGAAGTGGGGGTAGGCTATTTTCCCATGCTTTTTCAGACCATTAAAAACGGAAAAATCACTGAAAATAGATTAAATGTATATTAAAAATAGTAATTTTATAAATGGGGAGTAGGATAATGTACATAAGGGCAGGTTGGGGCAGAATATTTTCCCACACTTTTTTGGACCCTCAAATTTGGAAAAATTCTGAGAAATAACCAAAACTTACACTAAAAATAGTAGTTTTATAAATGGAGAATGTAGGATTGGGTGTACATAAGGGCTTTGGGTGGGCTATTTTCCCAAGCTTTTTCATCAAAATGAAAAATCACTAAAAAGGGATGAGATTTATATGAAAAATAGTAATTTTATAAATGAGAAGAATAGGATATGTTGCAAAGGTGGGTGTGAGCTATTTTCCCATGCTTTTTGGACTACTGAAAATAGCTTGTGATTAAATACATTCTGTAAATCAAGAAGCACTATACAGATGCACTATAAACTACATTTATCTAAGTATATACTACTAAGAATTGTAGATACAAAGACAGGGAAAGGAGAGTGGGTGATGAAAAGGTGTGCCCTAAGGTGTTGGATCTATAGAATATATCCAAAAGATAGTGTCAGTACAACTGTAGAGTGGTCTGATGGCTTTGACAATGCACTGGGAGCAAGATATCCAACCAGCAAGCACTATAGAAAAAAGTTCCGAGGGCTAGAGTTGATATCTGTATGCTTCAAGGGTCAAAGATGCATTCAAAGGGCTGAGAAGGTGAAGCCTTACCAGCTGGAGTGTACACAGGGCAAGCTACAAGGGAGCTGTACACTGTACTGTGATTGCAGACTGGGTTAGAGCAGTCTAAACCACAGAAATGTGCCACAGATGTACTCACAGAGCTTGCTTTCACCCAGGATATAGAGGAGAGATGATGAGAGAAAGCAAGAAGCAGTCAAAGAATCAAAACTTCATCCATCATCAGGCCTCTGCTCACAAATGTGGCACCTGGTCATGGGTCCTGATCATTTGACCACCTGTGAGATCTGGCCTTGATCTGAAGCAAATTGGACTGCAGCATGTGCAGGAAGCAGACAGCAAGTGTCTAGAGTGGTCTAGACACCTGGAATACAAACAGGAACAAAGGGAAACACAAAATGATCAAAAAATGATAAAATGAGATCAAATGAGATCAAAAGAAGGCTTAAACTGTAAGTATGCATTGTGGATTTAAATCAAAGGGTATGGTCATAAAAATGGTAGACAGTCTTTAAAAGCATCAAAATAAGCTTTCCCAAGCAGGGAATGACTTATAAACAAATAGCAGAAGGGCAATAAAGAACATGAAAACAAAGTTGAATTAGACATAGATAAGAAGATTTGCAACAATCAAGACATTTGAAGCAAATGAGTCTAAATTGTTGCAAGGGTATCTGTTGTGTGCAGAGACCTTCAAAAATGCTCCCTACCCTTGGAATCTGCATTCATGTCGACAAATAGTGCTGCTCTCCTTTTCTTGAGAATCTGAAAGCCTTAAGGTTGAATTGGACTGGTCTTAAGCATACATGAATAGAGCAAGAAAGTGTCCTAAGATGTGCAGGAATCTTTTACACATTCCATAATTTAAAGGCATTACAGAGCCTGTGGATGCATGTGCAATAAAAGATACATAGAAAAATAAAAGAAACCAATTTAAAGCCCAAAGGACTGTCAGCAACCAGCAATTGAACCCTAAGCAGCAGGAAAGGAAGCCTGAACAACTTTAGTGTCTAAAGCAGACTCAGAGGACTGGTCCAGGTCTCTAAAACTAGGATCAGCTTCATCAGAAGCTTCAGAAGCTTTGGTCTCAGTCTTCTCAGCCTTGTCACAACAACTTTAGTGTCTAAAGCAGACTCAAAGGACTGGTCTGGGTCTCTAAAACTAGGATCAGCTTTATCAGAAGCTTCAGAAGCTTTGGTCTCAGTCTCCTCAGCCTTGTCAACACCAACATTTTTCATCTTGATGTTAACAAAGTCCTCAGCTTGAGGAACATTGTTATTGTTGAAAGTAGAAATGGAGACTCTTGTACTGAGGAAAGAAGAAGGTATTAAAAGTGGCTTTGTTGTCGAAGTCTTGAACAACATCGTGATTATCTAAGGATTGATTGACCCCGTCTTGCCCGGCTTTTTTCGGCTTGTACAAGCCAATCAAGGGGGTCAAGCGGCAAGTAGACCAGCCCGGGGGTTTTTCGACACAAGTTGGGTCCTAAATACACTCGGCAGTGATGATTCGTATAAAAATGAATAGATTTTAATATATTTCCTGACTTGTAGCTTGGCAACAAGTCAACAAGCCAGGCAAGCGAGTCAATTAAACCACGCGTTTCCACGATGAAGGGCCCTAGTGTCAGAGCTTTGAAAGGAAAAATGGTCCAACGGCACACCTTGGCAACATCTGCAACTGACTTGTTGATGAGCTTGAAGTCTGGAGAGAACTGCTCCAGCTGCCAAAGGAGTCTGGCAGGGTCTGAAGTTATTTGAGCAAGATAATCAAGCTCAAAATTAAGAAGTTGCATCTGAGTGTTGTAGGACTAAGCCATGTCAAGAGAGATGGTCTGAGCCTTGATATGATCCAACTAAGTCTTGATGACTATGCAGAGATGTGTATCAGTACCTTGAAAGGTTTAAGTGTTCTTAAGAAAAGAAATAATGAGCTTACCTGGGGCTGACTGCATGACAGGGTGCATTGCAGTGTTCACTAGGATTTCCTGACAATCATGGGTTTCAAAGCTGCAGTAATGACTACCTTTTTTGCACTTCTTGCAGGGCTTTTCAGGGCCTTCAAACATGCAAGGAAGTCACAGGGCATCACAGAAACACAAGACACAAGAAAAGAAGGGAATGGAAGCTTGTGTTGTCAAATAATTTGTGTGCTTTGTATCTCTGTTTCCCCTGAACCTGAATCAGTCCATGCTGAACTGGTTCATGGAGCCATCTCTAGTATAAAAGGTAAAGCCATAGCTTACGACTTCATTCTCTACAGAGATACTCTAGTCCAATTCTTCCTTTCAGTCTTTTTATGGCACCTTCTGCTACACACTGTTCTTCTTCTACAACTATCCCCCCAGTTAACAACTGGAACACCCAGAACTGGTTGAGTTGCACTGGTTACTTGCATGAGTAATATGAGCGTACTTTGGAGTTTGGATCTGCTATGGAAAAATGTGTGGATGCAGAGCATTTTGCTGACCACTTGGGTGCATTACCATTATCTTAAATGGGTTCCTTCCTTAACCAAAAGATGTTCATTATTACGCCAACATTCTCAGAAAGGAAGGTGATTGTGTTAAGGAGTTGCTTGAGCACAAGTTGTTCCTTGAGAACTCTACCAAAGCTCACAACATTGGAGCTCTCTATCACATCAAGAACATCAACAATTTTCTTGTTGCTGGTGGTATGGTTCCTGCTCCTGAACAAGCTCACAAGGAACATTGCGAGAAACACAAACACTTTGTGGCAAGTATCATACTTATGTGTTGCAACCCATGTTTCTGACATGATTACACAGAAATTGATCAAGTCCAAGGCAACTGTCTCAGACAGTGAGGAATCTGTCATTATCATAGGTGGATATACTGGTACCATGGATGTTGAGGTAAGTCTTGACTTATTAATGGTATCTTGGATTGGTCAATTCCATGCTCACTCTATTGTCTATTTCTAGATGGGTGAAGCTGGTCTCAAGGCTTCTGTTCATGCCCCGAAGGACAAAAAGTCTGAAAAATTCAAATCCATAAGTCTTAAGTCGTCAAGACCATAGCATTTCTAACCCCTGATTGTCTTCTGTTCCCAGAGTGCCAGCTTGAGTCATGTTCAGACTCATGCTACCATAGTATGTATCCCTTATGAAGCTGTCCCAGGCTTGGATACAACATTCAAGGAGTTCATTATAACTAACTTGTATCTACAAAAGGCAGAAACCAATGAAATGCCCAGGCAAAAATCTTGTATGCAAAGTGTCTAGGCCTAGAAACTCTTGTATATTCTGTAATTTAAACCCATCTTGTATTTAAAAGTACAACCTGGAGAACCTGTAAATATAATCCAGATGGACTGGAGTTTACAGGATATTCCAGTCTACATTCATGTCAACTTGTCTGCACAAAAATAAGGTAGGCGACATCCACTCGTATCGACGTCACATGTACAATTATGTAATCAGCCAATTTTGGGACTGCTACTACTCAAAAGCGAACGCGACAGCCGCTAGGTACATATTATCTAGTCTAAGCTATGAGTGATTGTTTTTTGCAAATGCAGAATCCATTTCAGCTCTAAAATCCAGCGGAATTGTTCGATGTTTTTTGTTTGCCCACGCCGCCTGCATACCATTTAGTCCATGGAAGTAGCTGTCACAAAAACGCGATGAGTGGGTCGTGAATCTGTATTTGTGTCCATTAATATTTAATAATAATTAAGCCTGAACAAGATTGAACTGACCTTCTCATAGATACTAACGGCACTGCATCCAAAGCCACAACCAAGTTTTTCTCGAGATCCTCTTCACGACGAAGACGTTGGAAACATGCGGTAAATGTGTTTTGCATAGCCCCAACATTGCTCAATAAAATTGAGCTCGCAGTGATACTTTGGAAAGAAGATGACCTGGTATCCCCGTGCCTCGCAATGTTCCTCAAGTCTTGATTTTTGATTAACAAAATCAGGTTCAGAATAAAGAACACATCAACAACAGCAATCTGTGTAGCCCTTGGGACATTTAAAACCTGGACACTGAGCATTCAGTTTTGATGGGTCTGGAAGGTCATGGCCTTTTTTACGACATTCCTCGATCAGTACTCGCATTCCTTTGAAATGACCTGGATATTTTTTGTGATTATTCCAATAGTAAAGCTTCTGTGGTTTCCCATCCTTGAATTTGCCATCTTTCATCTTGACGAAAGTGTCAGGTTCCCCATTCTTTCCTTTGACCTTGCACATAAAGTTGGGGTTAGGATTTACTTGCATGTGTCGGGCACTGAGTGCATTGGCAGGGCGTGCTGTATGAATGGTGGCATTGTCATATGCAAAGACATGTTTTTCATTGGGATAGTCCTTGTCAAGAATGTCCATTGCATTTGTCACCTGCTCCAAAATGTCATTTGTAGTCTGGTAGCTGTCTCTATTCTTTTCAGGCCGGAAAAGGGTCCGAGCAGTTTTCAATTGTCTGTTTATATATATCAATGTTTGGCAAAGGCTTTAGATCTCAGCAGCTTACCCATTTGCATCTCGCGTTGTCTTTGCAACCAGCCAACCATAATCTGGTGACACAAAGTGCATGACCATCATGAATACCCCTTCCCCCCTTGGCATAGGGCTTTGCAGTCTCAGACATGTGCACCCAGCACAGTTTCCGCTGGTCATGTGCATAAAAAATGGATTCATCATGGCGCCAGATCACCATCACCTTTCCATCTGGTCCTGCAGCAAAGACACGTTCCTTTACATCACCATCTTCAGAACCATCGGGTTTCCACCAACATGTCATATTTTCGAGGGCATGCCATACTGGAAGGAACTTGTTCTGGCGGTAGTCAACAACATCTTCACACTCATGCCCATCGGAATACTGTCCTTTAGGTTCAGCTTTCCAATAATATTCCATCTGTTTCATCCACCTTTGAGCGGTCTGCACGCTAATTTTCTTTTTGACCTTCAGCCTTGCTTGGAATTCTGGAGTTGCAACATATTGGACAATGTTGTTGGCAGAAATCCATTTGCCAAGGGACTGCAGGTGGAGGTGGATATCTGCCACAAGGTCTTCGTCTTCTAAGATGGACACATTGGATTTGCCATATTTTGCAGTAGGCAGTTTTTCATGATTCCCGCAAAAGTCAATTGTCTACTGACAAAGCATCCTTGACAGCCAAGGTCCTTTCTCTCCAACTTGGGCCATTGTATTTGCGTGATCTGTCCAACCTGTATACCCGGCTGTTTTATACAAATGAAGCAAGCCCACCATGAGCTCCAGCCGGGCTCGGAGAACATGGTTCAGTTTCGGTACTTTGTAACCCTGTCCAGTACGGCGAGGTGGATGTAGGATATCTTGCAGGGCTTTGATTGCAGCATCAATGCAGGCAGGTGAAGGGATATCATGGGCTCCAGGTTTTCGGGTGTTGAACGAAGTTCCAGAACAAAAGGTATCATCTGCTCGGGTAAAGAACAGTTTGTTGTCTGCATGTGGCTGGGCAGCTTGTATTGTCCTGGGAATTCGTTGGTGGTTTGTAAACTCAGGGTGTGGAGAAATCTCCTCAGATGGGTCCCAGACATCCCCAGGTGTATCCAGCCCTTCTTCTTGGCAAGCATTAGCACTGAGAATGTCATCCTCATCTTCCACGGTTTCAACTGTAGCTGCCCTTGTACTATTCTTCTGGCTCTCCTCCATCCTGTTTACATTGTCAGCTCCATCCTCATCTTTGTCCTCCGGATCATTGATTCCAAATGGGTCTGCTGGGAATTCATTCTCTCCTTCATGATCATGGTCCTCGTCTGATGCCAAGTCAATATTTTTATCCAAGATAACGACTGAACGGGAACCCATGATTTGCACCTCAGGCTCCAACTGTGCAAGTGGTGGACGCCTAGAGAAGAATTCTGTGATTTTGGTGGACTTTCGATGTAGTGGATCCCGCTCCTCCTCTCTCTGTTCTCTATACTGTCGTTCTCATTCTTTCTGGTTATGACGTCAAATAGTTCTCTCTGAGGGTGCTTCATTGAGATGGTTAGTGTGGTATTTCTTTCGGTTTTTGGCTGGCAGCTGATTTTTCAATTTGATGTGCAGATCTTGAAACTTTTGTTGAGCAACATTCAGCCAACGCAATAAAGAGGCTTTTGTATAGTGCTCAGGTATATCCTCGTCCCCAGAGATGTCAGATAGCTCTGTCATGACAGAGTCAGGCTGTTCATGAGACATATTGGAGTGCTCAGATATGGAATCATCTTGGTTAGTGGCAGGGAAGGTAACATCAAGGTCATTGAATTCATCTTCGCTCTCGTCATCTTGGATAGTTTGTTCAATCCTCGGTCTTTTCTAAATACGAAATGCATGTTAGTTAGTACCTTTAGTTGATGATATGAATAACCTTTGGTTTGTAGTGATCTCCAAGATTACTTGCCCTCTTCTGTCCTTTCGTGCAGGGCATTGCAGTTTACAAGTTGAAAGAGCGTGCCACAGGCGAAATCGACAGAGTGCAGTTTCCTTTTTTAGTATATTACATAATCTCAGAACCATCAGCCAAGGCAAACAATTTCTACATCTCAAAAATTTCAAACAATACCAGCCACATCAACTTTGCAATTTGCATTGTCTGCAAAAAACAAGAAAAAACTTCCTCTATTCAGAACATTTTCAGATTCTGCCTCCTAGAACAACTATTTATGAAAGCTTCTTATCATTCCTTGGCCACAAAATCACAAAATTTGGGTTGAGAAAGATGTAGTATGCCATCGATGTCAGAGGAGTTGGTGCCCACATGACATCAATACGAGTGGATGTCACCTACCTTACTAGCTTGCATTTTCTTTGAGGTCAATCATTTTTAGTATGCCATCAAGCCAGATAACATTGTCACTGAAACAGAGCTTGTGGAGCTGATGAAATGCTGTATGAGTCCACTCTGCATTCTCCAGGCCCTACACGATCAAGGGAATGATCAAAGTCCAAAAATTCTTGGGTATGAGAATATTCCACCTGAAGAGAAGATATTGATGTTTCTTCTGTCTGACTTGAAGCTGCCTCAGCTGTGAAATGATAGTATGGAGAGAGAGGTTGATCTGTCAATGTGAGGCTAGCTCTTTGCTTGAGTTGACACCTTATAATCAAGGAATGGAGGCTCAATAGACAAACTGACCTCTGTGTCCAAGGTACCCTAGTGTAGTGACATGTGAGAGTGGGAGATAAAACAGTTTTTAGGGACCTTTCCAGGCTTCCTTGGCAACTTTCCATATGCGTCATTGCAGTACATGGGTAGAAATGACTGATGTTGGAGCACCCCCAGTATATGGAGATGGATGCAATCCAACTGGATGTAAAATGATTGTAGGTTTTCACTGGTAGGTAAGTAGAACAGAAGACTCTGTGACATCACAGTCACATATCTTGTAAAAAAGATGTGTTTTCACAATGCTGCTGAATCATCACATGCCTGATAGATGTATCTCACTTGATGCCCAGTGAAAAGTCCATATGACCTGGCAGAGCTGGAGTGAGTTGAGTCAAAATAATTGGACATGCTTGACCTGACCCGCCCTTGCTAGAAATTTTGGGCACTTGACCTGACCAGAATGAGTGTGTCTGATTATTTTAGGTTGGAATAGCTTTGGCTTGCTCAGACTCATTGGCATTTTTACAGTTCAATCAATTTGATTGTCACCAATCCTCTGGTTGGCTCAGACATGCTCGAATAGTGGTTATATGCAGAATTTATTATAGCTAGCTACAGTACTACCACTATACCATTCTCGCTAGCTACAGAATCACCACATGCAGCCCTGTTCTGACCTAGTTCCTTTAAGCGACACCCAATATTCAAAAACTGCTGGTGTGAGGGATGATAGAACATGAAACAAGTGGTGCTACTGCTACACACCTTAAGTGACCCTCTTCAACATGAAAACAAGCTAGAAATATGGATACATGAAATCAACAACTGTCCAGCATCACTGACATGTCATGCACTGGTAAAGTCAATTAGTACAATCATTGTTTGATAAATAACAAGAGGAACAAACAGACACTAAATATCGTGGAAGACAGTACTAGGCAGATGCACAGATACATCTGAGGAAAGGGTATGAGAACAAGATGTGCTGGCACATATTTACACACCCAAGTTGTCTGATATGGTGTTGCCAAGCAGATGACTATGAAGGGCCCTACCAGACATAAATATTTGCATGAGTCACTTGCTGTTTCAGTTTCACATTCTTTGGTTTCTCACTTTCAGAAGCTGATTTGGAATCATTTTTCGGAAGTAGATTTTGGAATGTGCTTTCACTTCTGGAAGTTGATTTCAGAATGTACTTTCACTTTTGGAACATTTTAGAACATGCTTTTACTTTTGGAGGCTGGTTTTAAATTCTGCTTTCAATTTTTAGTTTTGAACATGTTGATTTCAATAAACTGCACAACTAGTATACATTGGTCATGGTACTCGTAACAAGAAATTTTACACTGGTGCATTGGGCTGAGCCCAATGGCAGATTGCAACAAGTTTGCTAAAGTAATGTAACAAGCAACTGGAGTATTATAGTACACTGGGTTTTGGACAAACCCTTGGGAACCAAGGCTTATACTCAGGATGATTGGGCAGCTGAGTGTTCAAAGATTACCCAGCAACTCCAGAATACCAATATTAGCTTGCAAGTTTGGGAAGGGTTGGATGATGAGGATGAACTTTTCCCCCTAGCTTCCAGACTTTATTGACTTTATCTTCCTATGGATGACCATGGGGAGTACTTGGCATGGCAGTATCTGGCCTCTTTACTGTGTGGCTGATAGGTTAATTGGTTACTTTGGTCTTTTAGGGTTAGGGTTAGCCCTTTCTTATATGCATATTGTAATCCATGAATTGAAGCTATGTGAATTCAAGGTTGAGACAATACATTACTTTTCTAGCTGACCAGCTCATTTAAGGTAGAGTAGCAAAAAAAAGGTATTTAAAAGGGGCATCCCAAGAAACAAAAAAGATAAGGTAGAGTATAGTAAAGTAGCTGGGAATCAACCTAGGGAGCACTAAACAGTAATCAACATCAGCAATTCATTGACAAGCATGGGGAACAACAACTAATGGAGACAACCAATAGAGATAACCAACAGAGACAGCCAATGGAGACAACCAGCAGAGATGGCCAATGGAGATAACCAACAGAGACGGCCAATGGAGACAACCAAAAGAGACAACCAATGGAGACAACCAACAGAGCAAACCAATAGAGACAACCAAAAGAGACAACCAATGGAGACAACCAACAGAGCAGACCAACAGAGACAACCAACAGAGACAACCAAGAACCAAAATGACCAACACCAGTTGAGTGTGTACTAATAAAAAAACTCAGCAGAGTGTAGAAACACCAACAAGGCTCACCATAAACATCCCATTCTCAGCCAACAGAGATGACCAACAGAGACAGCCAACAGAGCAAACCAACAGAAACAACCAACAGAGACAACCAAGAACCAAAATGATCAACACTAGTTGAGTGTGTACTAATAAAAAAACTCAGCAGAGGGTTGAAATGCCAATGAGGCTCATCATGAAAATCCTATTCTCTCAATCTCAACATACATATTCTCCTAGCATCTCCAGGAAAAGCAGCTTGAGGCACTATTGCAATGATGAGTAGTGGGCCCAACCACTCAACACTACAGATTAGGCTGTATCTGGTTGGAAAGGATATGGTGAAGGGGACTTGTGGGGCTAGGAAACAGAGCCAAGGCAGCCTACAGACTTTGCTCAAAGACAATGAACTAAGTAGGGTAGCATGCTATGGGTTGTGGTCATAGTTAAAAGTTCCTAGCCAAAGAGTGCACGTGTATGGACAACCCAGTTTATATTGTCATGTGATCACCAAATCCGACCCAACAAAGTGGCACCAAAGTCAATGCTGACAATCTCTGGTTGCACTGCAGAACGCACGAATTCCATCCAAATTCAATTATCTTGGGCTCCTTCAATTGGCATTCATTGGGAGAGTGTTTGAGAAGAGTTTCGGGTCCAGCCTTCCTTTTGGAAATAAAACAAATATAAAATTGAGAAGGGTGTGGGCAAAGAAGTTACTAGATCTCTTGAACAAAGAATTGCAGGGACAAATAGAGGACACCATTGGATTTGAGCAGTTGAGAAGTCGTGGGAACAAGTTGCAGGTAAATATAAAACTTGGGTGCCACACAAGTAGGAGGGGATGGAGGTATGAAGGGATGTGAAGAGCACAAAATGTGGCTGATTTGCATTGTCTTGGGCTTGTTATGTTTGCATGGCTAGGGAGGGTTCATGGAAATCCAGTAGAAACTGAGGGAGTTATGAGTTGAAGGGTAGCAAGGGAAAGAACTTGACCTAGAACAAAAACCAGCCATCCAATGGCCATAAAACTTTGCAGTCAGTAAAAACAAATCATAAAGAGAGTAATAGACAAACCTTGGGCCAATCCATCTGCAGCAAAGCTTACAACCTCCAAGCATAAATACCAGGAGGAGCACATGGCCATATCTCCAGAATACATGTCATGTTTGTCACACGTTCTTCACCAATCAAAAGAGGGGATAAATTTACCCCAGTAATGACTCCTAGACTGTCCAAATCAGTCCAGAACAAGAGGTGCTATGAGTTTTTGAATTTGAGGAGCAGAAGGAAGAAATGAGTGTAGATAGTGTTGTGTTGGGCTCGTTGTGTTCACATGGTTCAGGAAGGCTTGTGGGCACAGTTTGGGGCAAGGACCTTGGGCAAGAATTGGGGGAGTTCTATGTTGGGGAGAGAAATGAACCTAGTAAAAAAACCGGCCATCTAATGGCCATGAAACTTTGTAGTAAGTAAAAACAGATGGAAAAGAGAGTAATAAATGCACCTGAGGCCAACCCATCTGCAGGAAAACTGGATACCTATATTAATAGGTACCATGAGGCACATATGACTAGATCTTGAGAATGGCTGATCCATTTGTCAATACATGCTTCACCAATAAAAAGAGGGGTAGGAATAACCCTGGAAACGACTCCAGAATGATCCAAAATCATCATGACAATGTTTTTGTTTTTGAGGAGCAGAACAAAAAAAATCAGTATAGGGAGTGTGAAATGCGGCCAATTTGCATCATTGGGGCTTGTTTTGATTGCATAGCTCAGGAGAGTTTGTGAGCACAATTTGGAGCAAGAACTTCAGGCAAGGATTGATGATGCTATGACTTGGGGGAGGAGGAGGCACAAAAATGGTCCTAGTAAAAAAGCCAGCACTTCAATAGCCACAAAACTTTCCAATCAGTCAAAGAACATACAATTGAGAATAGATGCACCTGAGCCAGATCCATCCAGAGAAACATGGTACCTATCAACATAGGTACCAGGAGGCTAACATGGCCATATCTCAAGAACCTGTGATGCATCTGTCACCAATGGAAAGAGGGCATAAAATAACCCCTGGAACGACTCCAGAATCATCTAGAATGGTCCAGGAATGAGCTTGCTGCGAAGTTTTTGTTTTTGGAAGTTCTTGAGGAAAGGCATGCTTGTATGCCAGAATCTTGAAGTCTTGAAGCCAAACAGACATCAGAATTGAATTCCCTGACCTCAGAGACCTAGGAAACCACTCTTACAGGTTCTGAAGTCAAAGGCAGGAAGGGGAAATGTCATCCAGATGAGGGGAGGAACACTTATTACTGCCTATTTGAGTAACCAGGTGATATTTTCCCATGCCTAGAACATCATCACACAATGTTGTGGGCAGGTATCACTCTTTTTGGTCACATGTTCCCACACCTACAGGTTGTATCCAGGAGGTGCACTAGATGTTGCTGACAATGATTGCACAACAATTTTTGTGAAATTCAGGATAGCACGCAAGATATATACCTGCCCAAATCAGGAAGTATAGGACTCAAAAAACTGAAAACTTGTCCAATTTCGATGATTGAAAAATGTAGGCATATGTTTTTGAGGTTGAGGAATCCGAATTTGAACTTGGTTTTTAATCAGAATCAAGCATTGAGGAGATATAGGCAAATTTATGTCCGAAATGTGAGTAAATTACAAATATCTCAGTGATGACTGCATGGAATTTGATGGTTTATAGCTCATATTGAAGACACATATTAGTACTACAAATCATATTTCTAGAGCTACTTCTAAAAGTTAGCATTTCACAAAGTATCATCATTAAACAATATACCAAGTCAGACTTTCATAGTTGTAAGACCGACAAGTTAAAAAGTTGTCTGATTTTGATCATCAAAAAGTGTAGATATATGTTTTTGAGCACGAATCTAGACTCGGATTTTAATCATGATCCCTCATTAAAGAGATATAAGCCAATTTGTGTCCGATATTTTATTAAATTGGATATAACTCAGTAATGACTTTATAACTTTTGATGATTTATAGCTCATTTTGTAGAGACAGTATAGTACTACAAATTATGTTTATAGAGCTAGTCATAAAAATCAATACTTCTCCCAGTATAAATGAACAGTACATATAAGTATGAATGAATGCAATTTGGTAAAAGGTATCCAAGATAAAATGAACAGACATACCTCCAGTCAGTCTACTTTGTTGTAATAGCTATATCAAGTCCAGAGCATTTTTCCAGTATGCCTCAAAGTCTCCTTGAATACAAGCACTCATATAAGGGGGGAAAGATACAGCTTTCTCAACCCCACCATCCTCATCTGAATCCTCCTGTTCACTCTCTTCACACTCTTCATCCTCCATTTCCTGCAACAATTCACTCTGAGACTGTACATACACTGGCAAGATCCTCTTGTCCTCTTCTCCCTTCAACCAAGCTCTAATGCAAAGAGAAAAACTAAAGCCATTATCCAACTCCAATATCAAAATTGACAATGGAGATGATGATGTATGCTCAGACTGCTCATAATCATCTGGATGATCTCCTAGGCACTTTTGAAAACATAAAGTTGAAAAATTGGCACCAGTTTCTTCACAGCTTTTGAGCTCCCACTGGTCTTGAAATCCAAGAGCTTCAAAGGCCAAATAAAGACATGAGAGTTGGGACAAGTCTTGAAGACAGAGGTGACTAAAGACACTAAAGGTGAGTCTGTCTGTTGGATTGTTGTTGTTTCTGCCTCTGGTGTAATTGACAAGTGTGTATAGAATGCACAGTTTTTTAAGAGCAGGAAAAGGCTTTGAGATGATGATATCCTTGTCTGGATGATAAAGATATTGGTATGTGGCATGAAGCTCCACAAGTGAAGGAAAAGAGAGGACTTGGAGTCTCTTGACTATTTTGGGAAGAGGAGGGGTCCAAAGCTGTAAGCACTGAATATGTGACAAGATGTATGATTTGCTCTCCAGCAGCAGGAGAAGAGAGGAAAGCTGTTTTGTATGCTGAATGCACATTTCGAAGTAGACTGTCCTCAATATATAGCAGCTGAGGAGAGATCTTTAAATAAGAACTTGAAGGAAGTGAGAAAACTCACTCATTGGATAAATCCTTATTCAAAACTAGGACTGCTAGTTTGTCGCAGTTTGTTCTGCAAATAACAGTCCATATCAGAATTTCAACAATTACCTCCTTGGGGATGTTGTTGACTGGAAAGAGAGTGGATTGAGACAACATGATGAACACTTGAAAGGTGCAAGAAACATGCATATTGTGCATGTTGGCCAAAGTCATGTGATCTTTTTATAAATTCAATTATTAATTAGTTGTCTTTGACCGACAAAGACCCCAATCTATGTGACCTCCTTTCTTTCAGTTTTGCTACTTATCATGTGGGTATGTCTCATGAAGACTATGGACTTGTTGAAGAGCTCTTTTCAGATGGTGCTGTCCAATCCAAGTGCTCATCTGTACCATGACTCTTGCATGGGGTATTGATCTTTCTGCTTACACCATTATTACCAAAGGCACTTGATCCAGTACTGGACATGCAGTTCCATATGTTCAAGTTCTGTGCATTCAGAAGTGAAGGGCTTTGACCCCAAAGGTGTGTGTCTGTTCAGATCCAGTTTAATCCAGCTAACTTTGCCCATTTTAGCCTGTCTGCAAGTGTTGCCTCAGCAATCACCTCAAATGCATTTCACAGGACAAGTCCAGAACTGTTGCATGCATGCCGTGTTATACAGCCAAGGTGTCTTGTAGCCTGACCATGGGTCAGACAAAGTGGATCTGGTCCACTGCGATGGTTGATGACAGTGCAGACAATGATAAGTATGTGCTCTGGTTCTGGGGGATGTTGCATCTAAGTTGGATACAATTAGTGGAAGGTTGGATGTGATGAATGAATAGTTGCAGAAGTTGGAGAGTTTGATGGACAATATTTGGAATGAGCATGGAAATCGTGAGGCAGAGTTTGATCAGATCCAAGGGTACTTCCAGCACCTATTTGAAACACTCACCCTTGAGTGGCCAGAGGATATGGAGGAGGAGAAAGATGATGAGGATAAAGAGCATGATGAAGGGAACGGTAGACCAGAGGGGTTCTTTGATTTGCAGGCAATGGAAGTGGATAAGGATGGAGTTAGAAGAGAGGAAAAGGCAGCCAGAGTCTATTCAGAGCTGGAGGTCAGGGAGGTCAATGAAAATGAGTAAAGTCACTTTGTCCATCTGAATCCGAAAAATAATTATTTTGTATATACTTGCATGTCAGCCTGAAAAATGGCAATTGAACTTTTTTGTTTGCTTGAATAAGATAAGATGAGTTGGAAGAATGATAGATCCAATATGGATCTGAGTGAAAAACAACAAGAGTGAAGTTGAAATGTCCAAGGCGGATCTACTTCCTATGTAGTTGCAAGTAATTTTGAAAGCAGACCTGGTTTATTCAGATATTTTGCATGGAATTTGGCAATGTATTCCTCTGCAGTTAATTCATCTGCTAGTACCCAGCTGTATTTATCATCAGTCCCTTCATAACCAAGCCATTGAACATAATAAAGTAGCAGGCACTTCCGTTAAAGCGCTTGTTTTCGTTCAATAGGTTAAGGCGGGTTGGGTGGGGTAGATATAAGTCGAACTGATTTGACTAAGTTCAACTAAGTGATAGGAGTTCACACGTCTTCAGTACCTCAACCTAAGTTGAAAAGTCACTGAAAGTTGCAAGTGGGCTCAGAGACAGAATCCTTTGACAAAGACAGTCCTTGTTATTTGATGTCCAAAGCTCTACTGAACTAGTACTAAGTTCATCAAGCCTGTCTGACTATCTAACTAAGTCTAAAGACTCCAAGATGAGTGTCTATGAACCAACGCTCAGGTGTAATAAGAGGGTTATATATGGTTTATACAAAGTCTGACACAGATGAAAGACTTAGTATAAGTAGATTGGGTCCTCAGGCATGCTAACACACTTGCTAGTCGCTCAAGAGGTTTAGTTTATCGTCCTAAGTCACTACACACACTAGGTAGCCAAACCCCAAGACGGTTGATTCAGTCAAAGCCAATTTAGTTTTACTTCCTAAGTCACTGCACAACAGACAGCCAAACCCCAAGAAGGTCAAGTCGAACAATTTAGTTTTACTTCCTAAGTCACTGCTCAACTGCAGCCAAACCCCAAGAAGGTTGTGTTGGAACTTTAGTTTTGCTTCCTAACTCACTGCCCAACTGACAGCCACACACCAAGAAGTTTAGTTTAACATCCTATTTTACTGCACACAGGGCAGCCAATCCACAAGACATTGTGACTAGGTATAAAGCCTTTTAACCCTATATACCAGACCACAAGTTCAAGTTCAACAGCTAACTAGCAATCAAACTGGCTTAAGGTAAAATAACTCTTAAGTGTGCATGTATAGATACACAAATAAGATCAATTGAGTGGGGTTTTGAGCTTCAATGTGTCAAGACATCACAACAGACTGGTTTCACCGGGTGGCTGCTAGTCAAAACTAGGAGGGTACAGTGTTCCCCAGGCTACAGTTATGTTCTTGAGCAGGTTACTCTAGGTTCACTACTGTACTATGGTTTTTACATGACTATTTATACTGAGTAGGGTTCGGAGTCCAAAATATACTAAAGAAAACAAAAGAAACTAGTAAATCGAGGAGATCTGTCACAGATATTGTTACACTAGGCTGGATAAGCCATTTCTATGGGGTGGTTGCAGCTCATTTGGTGCTGGTTTCCACTGATTCGAGGTGACTCACTGTCACATTGCCTGACTCATTGTTCCTAGGCAGCAAGATAGCCCTGGCCAGAACATATTCAACTGCCTGTACAACTGATCCTTATGGCTCCACAGGCATTCCCATGTGCTTTATGCTGATAGGAACTATCCTACTATGCCTCAATGGTTCAGCCAGAAAAACAGTGCTTTGCTTCCATGTCTAGACCAGCAGGGGGACTTCCAAAGCTCCACTTCATACCTGGTCAGGTTATTCCTGGTCGGCTGAGTCGTCTGATGAAGGACTAACTTGCTTCCCAGTCTGAAACACTGATTTATCGATGTCTGAAAGCTAAAGCCTTTGCTGCCACAGGTGGCAACTTGGCAGCTGATGTTTTTTCACATCTCCACTACGTTATACAGCCACATTATACAAGATTCTGCCTCAACAGTCCTTTGTCAAACAACCTTTAGTTGTCTAACCCAGTGTAGCTGGTTGCAATCATTAAACAGAGTCTGATTAATAACCCTTGAATTGGGATTCAACCCAGCTCGAATGGTACATTTGGATTATGAAGAGGTGACGAGTCTCAAGATTCAGAGATCAGGTCTAGGTATAGTGATCAGGTCTAGGTATAATGATCAGGTCTAGGTATAGTATTCAACTCCCCAGAAGTCATAGGAACTAGAATCATTTCGATTTGAATCCACAGTTACTTTACTCCGCTTTGTTGACTACTTTGAGTGTGGGTGCTCCTCACACATCTCTAATGAATCAAGTCAGTTTAGAGCCAGTTGAAACCCTTTGACTAACAGCTGGGTTCTCACTTTAGTCCTTTAACCCATTAATACCACATATCATATAGGTTATTTGGCATATAAATGCGCAAAAATAGCCTCTATACAGTGGTAACCAGTTTACTGGCACATTACCAGTGAGGTTTATTTTGTCTGCAAGTTGTGCAAGACTGAACATAA
The DNA here is from genome assembly GCA_037954225.1 of Stygiomarasmius scandens. Taxonomy (NCBI): domain Eukaryota; kingdom Fungi; phylum Basidiomycota; class Agaricomycetes; order Agaricales; family Campanellaceae; genus Stygiomarasmius; species Stygiomarasmius scandens. The sequence continues at coordinate 1,412,799 of JBANRG010000005.1, read as the reverse complement.
TCTTGGACATACTCTCAGATCTGAGGCTAAGTGTAATGATGTTGGATGATTTCCAAAGTCTGGTTCTGTCTGAAGTGTCCTGCAAGAGGGTGATCATGATGGTAGTGCAAGACCTGGAGCCATAGATCCAAAGCATTTGGAATGTAAATGTGTCTGTCAAGGCAGAGAAGTCCAGTATCATCAACAGTCCAATGAGAGTTCGATTCACCTTTGGCAAGTTCAAAACCAGACATTGCCTCTGGATCCTCTGTGTAGGAGTTACAGATGGAAGTATGAAGATTGTCAATGTTCATGATGATGCTGGCACAAAGTGTAGGTGCTTAAAGGAAAGTGGCTCTAAGAGAAGTTGATAGTTGTTCTTGAGTAAAAACAGGTCTGTAGTTCTGTGGATTAGCCATGGCATAGCCAGTATCCCCCTCTTTTGGATAGACGTCCCATTGTCTAGTGAGTGCATCTGGTTTTGCTCTGAGCTTTCTGGGGTGGAACTGAATTATGATATTGAATGCAGACAAGTATTTGGACCATCGGACCTGACAGCAAGTTAAGACTTTCATAGTAGAGAAATACTCAAGGTTCTTGTGATCTGTAACCACATCAATTGGTCTCAGAGAGCCTTCTAAGTAGTGCCACCAGACTGTAAATGCCTCAAAGATGGCCAGAAGTTCCTTGTCATGAGTGTCATAATTCAGTTTGGCTCTGCAGAGCATCCATGAATGGAATGCAAATAAAATAAAACACCATGAAATAGGTTAATAATATTTTAATCAAACATTAAAATATAACCATGTAAGATTGTTTGAAGATATATAAATAAATATATTAATCTGAACCCAAAAAGTTCACAATTTATCTTTAAAATATCATTTACCTATTTCACTCTCAAATATTTTAACACACAATGTTACAAGGACTCATATTTCTCTACCAGTGAGATTAAAATATTTCATGACATAATAGGAAATTAATATTTTAGACAAATCTTACAGATCTGCATCTATTTTGATAATTGAATTCAAGGGCAATATTTTAAAGATGAGACACTACCTGACTTTTTTCAATCAATACAGTGTTGGAGGCATTAAAATATCTCTGTTAAGTCCAGGTGACGCGGATCCGGAGCGGATCTGCACTGGGTGGAAGTCTTGGAAAGGAGAGGAGTATTGAAGGAAGCTGAAAGAATCGAACTGATCAAGATGGATCCGGAAGGATCCGAGGCGAAGTCTAATTGTTCATTGGATGGAACCAACTTACAACTTCGATGAGTGGGGAGTCAGACAAAGTCAGACGAGGAGAAGATAGAGACCAGCTAAGTTGATTTTAGACTTAAGCTACATACTACAAAGTATAGAGCTTATATATGAGGGTCCGGAAGCGGACCCGAATAAACATGTTGTAAGTAAAAGATAATAAGAAGAATATAAAGGGAAACGCTCAGTACATCATCATCGCGTGAAAACCCTTTTACAATAGAGAGAATACATGAGGAGGGTCATAGGATTATACATGAGGAGAGAAGAGTAAACATGAGGATAGATAAAGATGATAACGGACCGAGAGTATAAGCGAGAATGTAATAGAAAAACGGATGCGGAGTGGATCTGATCGAAGTTGACGAAGTTAGAGTCGTTATATGAAGGATAAAGGATCCGGATGGATCCGGAGGATGCGTGGATGTAACAATCTCCTCCCAAACTACAAATGGAGAATGAATTTGATATTTTAAACATTCATTAATATATGATTAAAATATTACACTGTTGAATATGAAAGAAATATTTTAATGATCAATATCTACAGTCTGAAAAAAGTACTTCAGCTTCAACATCATATCTGCAACTATTTTAAGATGTGATTAAAATATTATGCTCTAAAATATGCAAACAATAATTTAATCAGAGTGTTGATAAAAACAGAAATAAAATCCTTGATTTTATGAAAAGATTACAGAGGGAAACAAGCTTTGTAACAATACAATAAAACCATCAGTAGCACATGAGTATTTATAAATCTTTGCATCATACTAGTTTTTTGTCATTTGTTTTGCAGATGTATTTCATCCATTTCACATATACTTTTCACCCACTTCTCATTTGTTTTCATACACATTTCATACACTTTTTATGAAGAAGAGGTGGGCCATTGCTTCACATGGCAAGTATGAGGCTGTAATCTGTTGGGTTGTGATGCCGAATATGCTGAGGATGCAATGCTCTTCGCATATCTCAGATATGTAATCAACCAAACGGGGATATACATGTAAAACCAGCCAGCTTGAGTTTAGTAAGGACGAGTCCTCTGTAAACTCTGGCCTCGTAATAACTTTCATGCACCTTTCAAGCACCTTTCATCCACTTTTCAAATACATTTCATACACTCTTCATACACTTTTCATACACTCTTCATACACTTTTCATACACTCTTCATACACTTTTCATACACTCTTCATACACTTTTCACATACACCTTTTATAACACCTTTCATGCACCTTTCATACACTTTTCATACATCTTGTAGATACATTTCATGCACTGTTCATACACCTTTCCACTTGTCATACACTATTCATACAACTTTCATGCACTTTTCATACACCTTCCATACACTTTTTTTCATACACTCTTCATACACTTTTCATACACATTTCACATACACTTTTTATAACACCTTTCATGCACCTTTCATACACTTTTCATACACCTTTCATACACTTTTCATACATCTTTTATACACTTTTCATGCACTGTTCATACACCTTTCCGCTTTTCATACACTTTTCATACAACTTTCATGCACTTTTCATCATACACCTTTCATGCACCTTTCATGCACTTTTCATACACTTTTCCACATTTCATTTTCATACACTTTTCATACACCTTTCATAGACATACATATATGTGTAATGGCAGAAGTCAATATATTAGCAATTGCAAGTATAAAACATATATCTTGAAGAAAGTGCTATCAAAAATAAGAGCTTTATTCTAATTTAGATTGAGCTGAGGCTCAGCAACAAGCCAGCTAGTGCAAGAAAAATGTAGCTGGCTTACCAGTGGTTTGGCTCATCAAGCCAGCCAGGAGGGATGGAAGCTGTGGGAAGCCAAGCCAAGCATACACTCTTCATACACTTTTCATACACTTTTCATACACATTTTGTACACATTTTGTACACATTTCACATACACATTTTATAACACCTTTCATGCACCTTTCATACACTTTTCATACACCTTTCATGCACTGTTCATACACTTTCCCACTTTCCATACACTTTTCATACAACTTTCATGCACTTTTCATACACCTTCCATACACTTTTCATTTTTTAATACATTTCATACACCTTTCATACACTTTTCATCATATACCTTTCATTTACACCTTTCATGCGCCTTTCAAGCACCTTTCATCCACTTTTCAGATACATTTCATACACTTTTCATACACCTTTCATTTTTCATGCACATTTAATACATTTCATACACCTTTCATGCACTTTTCATACACCTTCCATACACTTTTCATACACCTTCCATACACTTTTCATTTTTTAATACATTTCATACACCTTTCATACACTTTTCATCATACACCTTTCATTTACACCATTTCATACACTTTTTATAACACCTTTCATACACCTTTCAAGCACCTTTCATCCACTTTTCAGATACATTTCATACACTTTTCATACACCTTTCATTTTTCATGCACATTTAATACATTTCATACACCTTTCATGCACTTTTCATACACCTTCCATACACTTTTCATACACTTTTCATACACCTTTTATACACTTTTCATTTTTTAATACATTTCATACACCTTTCATACACTTTTCATCATATACCTTTCATTTATACCTTTCATACACATTTCATACACATTTCATACACTTTTTATAGCACCTTTTATAGCACCTTTCATCCACTTTTCAGATACATTTCATACACTTTTCATACACCTTTCATGCACTTTTCATACACCTTCCTTTAAAGACCGCCACAAGTCCGAGTCTTCAACAAGTACCTGCAGGTAGATCCATGGGAAAACCCACAAGTTTGTTGACCCACAGGTCAAAAACCTGTTTCCCATGGATCTTTGATGAGTCACGGGTCAGCTATTTAAAAAATCGATTTTTATTAGTGTTACATCCTCTAACAGAATTTGAAAGTGAATCATTCCAAAGTAATTCTTATGATAAAAAATGTATTGAAATATGCCAGTGTTCCTTTCACAGATATCTGAAAAATGAGTTGCTGAACAATACCCAGAAATGAAATTTGATCTATCCAATGGATTCTACAAACTGGCATTGCAAACATATTTTTATGCTAGATCCTTACCATTGCAAGATGTGGTGCCACAGTATTAAAGATTCTGAAAAACTCCCCAGAACAAGATTTCTGCAATTACTTCTAGAAATGAAAAATGGTTGAGCATACACCAGCTACACATTTGTATATTAATCATTAACCTATATAATTTCTATCTTGACTTATGCAATGAGTATTACTGAAACATTACTCTATACTGCCAGTGTAATTTAAACAGTTGATATATAAAACTCACAGGTACCCACAAAAAACCTGTGACCCATGAGTCAAGTACCCGTTAATGTGCCAGTAAACTGGTTACCGCTATATAGAGGCTATTTTTGCACATTTATATGCCAAATAACCTATAGGACATGTGGTATTAATGGGTTGAAGGACTAAAGTGAGAACCCAGCTGTTAGTCAAAGGGTTTCAACTGGCTCTAAACCAACTCAATCCATTAGAGATGTATGAGGAGCACCCACACTCAACATAGTCAACAAAGCGGAGTAAAGTAACTGTGGATTCAAATCGAAAGGATTCCAGTTCCTATGACTTCTGGGGAGTTGAATACTATACCTAGACTTGATCTCTGAATCTTGAGACTTGTCACCTCCTCATAATCCAAATGTATTGTTTGAGCTAAAGTTGAATCCCAATTCAAGGGTTGTTAACCGGACTCTATTCAATGATTGCGACCAGTTGCACTGGGTTAGACAACTTAAGGTTGTTTGACGAAGGACTGTTGAGGCAGAATCTTGTATAATGTGGCTGTATCACGCAGTGAAGACATGAACAAACATCAGTTGCCGAGTTGCCACCTGTGGCAACCAAGGCTTTAGCTTTCAGACATCAATGAATCGGTGTTTCGGACTGGGAAGCAAGTTAATCCTTCATTGGACAACTCAGCTGACCAGGAATAACCAGACCAGGTACGAAGTGGAGCTTTGGAGGTCCTTCTGCTGGTCTAGACATGGAAGCAAAGCACTGTTTTTCTGGCTGAATCATTGAGGCACCATAGGATAGTTCCTATCAGCGGAAAGCACATGGGAATGCCTGTGGAGCCATAAGGATCAGTTGTACAGGTGGTTGAATATGTTCCAGCCAAGGCTATCTTACTGCCTAGGGACAATGAGTCAGGCAATGTGACAGTGAGTCACCTCAAATCAGTGGAAACCAGCACCGAATGAGCTGCAACCACCCCATATACCCTGTAGAAATGGCTTATCCAGCCTAGTGTAACAATATCTGTGACAGATTTCCTCAATTTACTAGTTTCTTTTGTGTTCTTCAGTATATTTTGGACTCCGAACCCTACTCAGTATAAATAGTCATGTAAAAACCATAGTACAGTAGTGAACCTAGAGTAACCCGCTCAAGGACATAACTGTAGCCTGGGGAACACTGTACCCTCCTAGTTTTGACTAGCAGCCACCCAGTGAAACCAGTCTGTTGTGAAGTCTTGATGTGTTGAAGCTCGAAACCCCACTCAATTGATCTTATTTGTGTATCTATACATGCGCACTTGAGAGTTATTTTACCTTGAGCCAGTTCGATTGCTAGTTAGCTGTTGAACTTGAACTTGTGGTCTGGTATATAGGGTTGAAAGGCTTTATACCTAGTCACAACATCTTGTGGATTGGCTGCCCTGTGTGCAGTGAAATAGGACATTAAACTAAACTTCTTGGCGTGTGGCTGTCAGTTGAGCAGTGAGTTAGGAAGCAAAACTAAAGTTCCAACACTACCTTCTTGGGGTTTGGCTGCAGTTGAGCAGTGACTTAAGAAGTAAAACTAAATTGTTCGACTCGACCTTCTTGGGGTTTGGCTGTCTGTTGTGCAGTGACTTAGGAAGTAAAACTAAATTGGCTTTGACTGAATCAACCGTCTTGGGGTTTGGCTACCTAGTGTGTATAGTGACTTAGGACAATAAACTAAACCTCTTGAGTGACTAGCAAGTGTGTTAGCGTGCCTGAGGACCCAATCTACTTATACTAAGTCTTTCATCTGTGTCGGACTTTGTATAAACCATATATAACCCACTTATTACACCTGAGTGTCAGTTTATAGACACTCATCTTGGAGTCTTTAGACTTAGTTAGATAGTCAGACAGGCTTGACGAACTTAGTACTAGTTCAGTAGAGCTTTGGACATCAAAAAAACAAGGACTGTCTTTGTCAAAGGATTCTGTCTCCAAGCCCACTCGCAACTTTCAGCGACTTTTTGACTTAGGTTGAGGTACTGAAGACGTGTGAACTCCTATCACTTAGTTGAACTTAGTCAAATCAGTTCAACTTATATCTACCCCACCCAACCCGCCTTAACCTATTGAACGAAAACAAGTGCTTTACCATTTCTCACAGATCATAGACAGGTCACAGGTCAGTATTTTTGAGACATGGGTACCCATTCATGGATCGTGGGTTGACCCTGTAGAGAATCCATATAGCCAGAGGACAGAGGCATAGGATAAGAGTGTCAGATTGACAACATGATGATAAGAGACGATGTAGTACATTAGGCTGTATGGCAAACTATATAGTAGCTTAAACACATGTTCTAAGCATGTCTAGATGTCAAGAGTCCCAAATCCAACACACCTTCTGAATCTTGACATCAGAGTATTTTCCCCATAATCAAAAGGACACAAAACAGCAACCATTGCTTAGCATAGGTGCAGCAACAAGGCATCATGAATTAATCAACTGAAAATCCTCCCATGCTTCAAATGAGAAAATGAAAGACAAGGTTGTGAGGGAAACAGAAAATGAATGTGAGGTTGGAGCTGGAATGGAGGTAGCTGTGTGGATGAACAACCTGCAGGGCCATTTCTGCACCATATGTGTTCAATTGGGATGAATGGAAATTGCAGGAGAGGTTTCCATACAATCTCAAAGCAACATTAATATTGTTGTGGAGCAGTGATGGGGTGAATGCATGCAATATGCTGTCCAAATCTTGGCAAGGACGGCAAAAACGCAGGAGGAGGGGAACATGAGCAGGTGCAGGTTTGTGGTGCATGGTGTATCTGAACAATCCCTGGATTGAGTTGCTGACACAAGAAAGCACTCTCCCCATCAGCAACGAAAGTCTGAAATGATGGTTGTGGAGAAGTGGTTGGTGATTCGAGTGAGAGGCAATGGAAATGGATAAGTTGAGCTAGTAGTGCACAATAGAATGGCACCAAAAATCCAATAACCTAGGCAAAATCCAAATTGATGGGTGCAACACTGGGCAGAGCGCAAAGATAGCGACTGGGAAAAGCCCATAACCTGTAGAGAATCCATATAGCCAGAGGACAGAGGCATAGGATAAGAGTGTCAGATTGACAACATGATGGTAAGAGACGATGTAGTACATGAGGCTGTATGGCAAACTATATAGTAGCTTAAACACGTGTTCTAAGCATGTCTAGATGTCAAGAGTCCCAAATCCAACAGACCCAGACCCGGACTTGTGGAGGTCTTTACCTTCCATACACTTTTCATTTTTCAATACATCTCATAAACCTTTCATACACCTTTCATACATTTCATACACTTTTCATCATATACCTTTTGTCAGGAACAGTTCAACTGGGGTCAGGAAAGTATATGAAGAGTGTATGAAATGTGTATGAAAAGTGTATGAAAGGTGCATGAAAGGCATTGTAAAAAGTGTATGAAAAGTGTATGAAAAGTGTATGAAAAGTGTATGAAAAGTGTATGAAAAGTGTATGAAAAGTGTAGAAAAGTGTATGAAAAGTGTATGAAAAGTGTATGAAAAGTGTATGAAAAGTGTATGAAGAGTGTATGAAGAGTGTATGAAGAGTGTATGAAGAGTGTATGAAAGGTCGATGAAAAGTGTATGAAAGGTGCTTGAAAGGGGTTATAAAAGGTGTAGGAAATGTGTATGAAAAGTATATGAAAAGTGTATGAAAAGTGTATGAAGAGTGTATGAAAGGTTGAAGAAAAGTGTATGAAAGGTGCATGAAAGGTGTTATAAAAAGGATATGAAAGGTTGATGAAAAGTGTATGAAAGGTGCTTGAAAGATGAAAGGTGTATGAAAAGTGTATGGAAAGTGTATGAAAAGTGCATGAAAGTTGTATGAAAAGTTTATGAAGAGTGTATGAAAAGTGTATGAAAAGTGTATGAAAAGTATATGAAGAGTGTATGAAGAGTGTATGAAAGGTTGATGAAATGAAATGTATTTGAAAAGTGGATGAAAGGTGCTTGAAAGGTGCATGAAAGTTATAAAAAGTGTATGAAATGTGTATGAAATGTGTATGAAATGTGTAATGGACACTGTCACCTATCCAGGAAAAGTGTATGAAATGTGTATGAAAACAAATGAGAAGTGGGTGAAAAGTATATGTGAAATGGATGAAATACATCCGCAAAACAAATGACAAAAAACTAGTATTATGCAAAGATTTATAAATACTCATGTGCTACTGATGATTTGATTGTATTGTTACAAAGCTTGTTTCCCTCTGTAATCTTTTCATAAAATCAAGGATTTTATTTCTGTTTTTATCAACTCTCTGATTGAATTATTGTTTCCATATTTGAAAGTATAATATTTTAATCACATGTTACAATAGTGGCAGATATGGTGTTGAAGCTGAAGTACTTTTTTTCAGGTTGTAAATATTGATCATTAAAATGTTTCTTTCATATTCAACAGTGTCATATTTTAATCATATATTAATGAATGTTTAAAATATCAAATTCATTCTTCATTCATAGTTTGGGAGGAGATATTTTAATGCCTCCAACACTGTATTGATTGAAAAAAGTCAGGTTGTTGAGGTATGCACCCTAAAACACTTCAATAGTGTCTCATCTTTAAAATATTGCCCTTGAATTCAATCATCAAAATAGATGCAGATCTGTAAGATTTGTCTAAAATATTAATTTCCTATTATGTCATGAAATATTTTAATCTCACTGGTAGAGAAATATGAGTCCTTGTAACATTGTGTGTTAAAATATTTGAGAGTGAAATAGGTAAATGATATTTTAAAGATAAATTGTAAACTTTTTGGGTTCAGATTAATATATTTATTTATATATCTTCAAACAATCTTACATGGTTATATTTTAATGTTTGATTAAAATATTATTAACCTATTTCATGGTGTTTTATTTTATTTCCTACCAGATTATCTTCAGCATATTTTTAAAATATTTCACAATGAAATATATTGACTTGCACCCAGTGAGAATGTGGTGGAGGTGATGGCAGAGAATGTGGTGGAGGCGATGGTGGAGAATGTGCCAGAGATGAGGACAGAGAAGGCTCAGTTTGAGCTATAACCGGGTCTATGATGCTGTCCCAGTACCACACATGTTTGCTGTTTATATGCTGAATATGATGCTCACGGCGTTGAAAAAACCATATACAGCCTGGCACAAAACAGCAAAGGCTCATTGTGATAGCCTGAAGAAAGAAGAGATCAGTGTTATCTAGAGGTGGTTGATAAGGACAGGCAAAACTGAAGTTCGGCAGTAAAATGCAAATTTATTTTTCTGCCTGACTAACCAACCAAACACTGTCAACCCAGACAGCTCCTTCACTATTTCCATGGTGCCACCAGATCCTCCTCCAAGAACCATCTCCACACAGGGGGTGAAGGTTCAAATTCCCAAATCGATACAAATGCACACATGCCAGGAACTGCGTGAGAGGAAGGAGCAAAAAGAGGCTGAAAAAAAAGCTGAGCAGGAGAAAAAAAGAGCAGCCAAGCAAGCAAAGCAGCAGCAGCATGCTGAAGGAGGAAAATGTATTGTGTCGATACTAGGAAAGGTTCTTTAGTTATAAACTATTTAAGAATGCTATCCTAGTCAACCTAGGTGTAGCAGTCCTTATGAATGAATATTCTGTAGGCGAGCGGATCACCTAGTTGTTCGTGGGAAATTCCTTAACAGTCTGTGTAGGCTCGAGAGCACAGTGTCAAATAGGTGTGTGATGTATTTATCACTCCTGAGGTGAAGATTATAATGAGGTGTATCTACTGCCTTATATCAAGAATGTAAGACAATAGAGATAGGTATATCAAATAGTCTACAGTAACTAGAGTTAAGTTTCTGTAGATAGAGGTGAGCAGTAGGTGAGTACTTTGTCTTGACAACTAGTAATAACCTAAACAAAAGTAGAGCAGTTAGCAGTGACCAAGTAAGTTATCAACAAGCCTTGTGCTAGTTAACAACTATCCCAATACCTAGAAGTAAGTGTTACTTCTTTATACAGACCAAGTTTCCTATTCAGATAGCAGAGGTAGAGTACTGTTACAAGTCTGGTTACTTGTCAACAGAGAGGGAGAGTATAGAGTAAGAGTGAGCAGTGAATATGAATTCTTGCTGTATATTACCTGTGTAAGCAAGCAAGCAATTCCCAAGAGTATCAGCAGAGGTTCTGTTGCAAGACTGGTTACTTGGCTACAGAAGAGACAAAACAGACTTAAGTACCTGTGTACTTAAGTATAGACAACAGTATAGGGTTCTGATGCAAGACTGGTTACTTGGCTACAGAAGCAAAACAACTGGAGGAGTAGATGTCTGTTACAAGTGCAATTCTTGTCAACAGATAGAAGAGGCTTAAGTACCTGTGTACTTAAGAACAGAAGGGGGTTTGAGGCAAAAGTAGAATCTCTCTGTGGGTTCTCACTATAGATTACCTGGGGTCAGGGCCTGTTTCCAAGCTCCTTTTATACCCCTTGAGCTACCTAATTACATAACTACTACTACTATTATTGTTTAGATTAAGAGTCCTAAAGTAAGCTAAATGATTCCCAATTCAGGGTAAATGAAACAGGCTGAATTTACCTATATAAGGTAAGATTAAATTCTACCCTTCAAATTTACCCATCTAAGGTCAGAGTAAATGCTAGCCTTCAAACTAAGCTGTATAAGGATAGATTAGCAATTAACCCATTCAAGGTTAGATTAAGTGCTAGATTCTTTATGATTTCTGGCTAGTTGATCAGGAAGAATATAACCAAAAATAGAAAGGTAATATATCCTAAAATGGAAATTGAATATATCCTAAAATGGAAATGGAATATATCCTAAAATGGAAGTGTAATATATCCTAGAATAGAAATGTAATATATCCTAAAATGGAAATGGAATATTATCAATCATCAGGGCATGAAAGTGTTCATATAATGCAGAGCATAAACAAGTTGGCATAATCAGGTCTGAATTAAGGGTGGGAACTGTAGAATAAAATGTTAGAGTGTAAAAGTGTTTAGGTGATATAAGGTATAAGTAATCATTGTTGCATAATAGGATTCAAGATAGGGGTTAGAAACTGTTAAAGATTGAACATAGAAGTTTTGAAGCAAAGAAACCAAATGAAAAATACTAGAAAAATACTAGAAAATTTCCGAGTCAAAATTAGAGCTGTCTTGAATGAACTGGAGCATTTGTAAAGGTTGTATTAATTGTGTATTCCTTGCTAGATTACTTTTCATGTCATTTGGTCTGAAACATAGTTTGACCATGACAATTGCAGTGCTGGAGGACAAGCAGTGTGCAGAAAAGAGCAAGCTTTACTCATTTTGTCCTGATCTTGACACAGCAAAGAGCTCACCTCATATCACCACAGGTCCTGCAGGTGAGAAAGGTAGCAAAGGTACTGCTGGAGAAACCGACAATGTTACTGTCAGTAGTGACACTAATCACAGTTGTGGCCATGGTGGTCACAGTACCCATGGCCGTGGTGGTAGCACTAGTCATGGTGGTCATGGTGGCTGTGGTGGTTGTGGTGGTTGTGGTGGTGGCAGTGTCCATGACAGAAATGATAGAGGCAGCAGAACTCCTCAGAATGACCCTATTGCCGGTTCAGAGAATAATGAGCCCAACAACTGGGATCAGGATGGTAAGTATAGTTGATATATCTTTGAGTCTATTGGAGATACTGACCGCAAGTACCAGAACCTCGTTCAGACACTGACATTCCACCCGCAAGCAACATGGATACCAAGTCCAAGGGGGCTTTTGATATGGAGCCCATGGATGATATTGAAATCCCAGAGGCTGAAATTGCTGAGTACAGTAAAGACAGTGGTCCAATCATCATCGACTTGGATGACTCTGATGATGAATACCAAGAGGACGCCAAGCTGGAAAGCACAAAGATAGCCAAAAAAGAAAAGGCAAAGGTGAGTCGTACTCAAAGATACCACACATATGCATACTCACCAAGCTGTAGGCTGCAAGAACTGCACTTCAATCCAGCATTACTGCTGCAAGGTCTGTCCAACCTCAAGCTCCTGTCAAACCCCTCAACAATCCAGCCAAACGAAAAGGATCCAACGTGGGTCTGGAACAGTTCAGTTTTGTGTTGTTGTCATCGTTAAATATTGGTGATGACCTTGTACTAGGGCAGCCACTAAACACACAAAACCAAGTGATATCAGAGGCCTTGACAAGAATTGGAAGATGGCCTGTCGTCAGAAGAACCCATCCTCAACTTCACTAGCCTCGACCACCACAGATAGCAGCGATGGGGGCCTTGGCACTATGATTGGCAGGGAATTTGACAACCCATCATCTGCAAACACAAATGGGAAGTCAAACTCAAAGGAAAGTTACTATACATTACTAATAATGTATGATACTCAATGTCTTTGCCTCTAGACCAAAGTCATGCTGGTGCCTGCTAGCATTGCTGAGATTGACTGCAAGAAGTGTGGGAAAAAGTCCCAAGGACTCATCATTGTATTGTCTAAGGACCTGCCCTTGGTTAATCTGAATGACAAGGAAATCTGGAAGAACTCTTACCTGCCTGAGATTTATAACTGGCTGGGCACTATTTGAGACCAGTTTTCAGCCACAAATCCTTCCCATTTCCAAAGCACTTCTCGTGATGCCTTTCTTTGGTGTTTCCCAAAACTCCCATCAAAATATACTGATGAAAGCGGTCAAGTGAAGGAAAGAGTAGACCATCTGGCTATTGCAGCTGTGGTAAGTTAGTTTCTCAACTTTGTATCTGGTTTAATGCTCTTTTTTAGACAAAGGCAGCCATTGTTATGTACCGAAGCGACTTTGCCAAGCAAGTGCTCAAGTTTGTAAAGGCAAAAATGGATGAAGAAGTTCCTGATAAGAGTGTTGAAGGACAGAAGAATTGGGTAGCAGAGCAATTGACTGACATGGCCATTTTGTATGAGATCCCAGGCAAAGTGCATATTGCTGTTCTCATAAAGACTTTGGGGTTACATTAAACTAATGCTCTTCAATACTAGTCAAAAACCGATCGCAAAGGTCTTTTCAAGAGCACAGTTGTATCTCAAACCCTTGCCTGGCATCTCTACAAAGTCAAGGACAACCCCAAGTACCGATGGTTTGGGTTTCCAGCGCACGCATTAGCATTGTCCACTGCTGCAGTGCATAACCATACATTTCTGTTTTCTCACTCTATTCTAACTAACAGATATGGTAATCAGATCAAGCAAGTGCTTTTTATTTGGAGTGATGGTGTTGAAAAGAGGGAGGATGAAGATGAAGATGACGGTGCTGCCAATACAGACTCTCAGGCAAATAACACAAAGAAGAAGACAGCAAACAAGCAAGTGGCCTGCAACAGCACGACAAGTTTTAGTCAAGCCCAGTGGAGCAGTACTGTTGAAAATTACTTCAACAAGTACACGAGCAAGCTAACGGATGACAAATTCAACGAAATCATGGCATATGCAGAAGATTACCTACCAGATAGGTCAAAGAAACTGTTCCAATCTGCTCAGGATCATTCTGCGAAGGAGGATGAATTGGTTATGTTGGACTAATACTCACTGGTAAGCTATCTTGTCCTCAGCTTTGCAAATCTCTGTTTAACTAAACTGTTCTTGGATACTATAGGAACCAAATTATAAAATTACCAGTAGTATAGCATGCATACATGTATAGCAACTTTTTGACTATTATCAATAATAGGCTTGTATAGAAATAACAGTTTGACTCTATGATAGACGGTATAGAAAGGCTATAAATTCACATTAGTCTCTATATGTTGGTATAGAGAAATACAGACCCCCCTTTTCTATGTCTCCTTGTCTGACATAGAAATTATAGGGCTATATCTTCTATACTATGCTATACCATGCTATACCTCTCTATAAATCTGTGAGTTCACTGATGTGCTCCTATCTACTGAAAAAATTTTTGCATTCTTCTCTCAAGCCACAGCTGCTCTATATCCATGTTTGGAGAGTATGTTTGTGATCCTTTCTAAGCTCCCTATGTTGCCAGAAAAAAAAGCTTTTGGACTCAAACATGTGGAAAGTATAAGTGCATGCTTTGCCTTTCTAGAATTATTGAGATCTACACAGGGCCAGTAACATTTCTAAGGCCCTTTTTCTTGTTGGAACTGTGGTCTAATGAAAAGAAATATAACATAAATACGTAATGTAAATCAAAGCTAGAACGGATGATAAGATATGAAGACGATATTAACTACGGATACATATGTACACCAGTCATAAAATTGCCAGAAATATGCACGATAAGTTTAAAAGAACGGATACAGAGGTGTCTGGATACAACCTTGCCTCATACTTGTGAAATGACATGAGCTAGACTTAGCAAAGTGGATGAACAAAAGCATCCCCCCGCCGCAGGATCCTGAAACCCATGTCCTGAATAACAACCACTATGGTGCTTCCCCCTCCGTCAAGCCACATGTCTATTCACCCGTTCATCATCCAAGATAAACCTACACGGCCTCCCATTTGAGTGCCGTCTACACCAGAGCTCTGGGTCTGGGGCCGTGAATGATGTGGCCGTAGCTGAGTGGACTGTGATGTGGATGCATCCGGTAATGGGGTGGGTGTATGTCCAGGAGGTATTGACACATTCCAATTTTGGTCGCTGCCATTACTCCACTCCAACAGGCCACTCGATTTGAGCGAGGGCAGACAATTTTGGCGAGAAGGCTGAATAGATTCTGCGCGCGGCGGAGAGGATAGACACGATTCGATGCTTTTGAGACCCTGATTCTTGTTATACGTCCCCGAATCCGGAGCAGTCGCGCCCCCGTGGCCGTTAACTAGAATGCTAGACATGGATGCCGGTCCTGGTGTACTTGTGGGAAGTGGAGTCGATTCAGAGTTGGATGTTGACTGTTGTTCATGAAGAGTTGATACAGTTTCTGTCGTATCCAGATTCCCAGGCGCCCATGTTGCTCCAGCAACTTGATCCATTCTCACGCCAGTGAAGTCTTCGAAATACTCTAATAGCCTTTGTACTTTCCTATCTTCGTGGGGAACATACCGAATCATAGGCCACAAAACAGCTCCAACTGTCACAGACGAATTAATCAGAACACGCACAAGTACGGATAAACGAGAAACGTACGAATGATACTGTTCCTAGCTCTTTCACCCAACATTTCCAAAATCGCGTCGAAGACACCCGATGCCCACTGTGCCTTTTTTGGCTCAACCTTCACGTCTCTATCAGTACTCTTTTCGTTTTCCATCTCCACATATCGGTTATAAACACCCAACGCTAACACGCTACTTGCATGCAGTACATGTGTCAAAGCAAAACACCATGCGCCTGTATTGCTTGACGTCTCCAGCATGCTGCGTTGGACGCTGAGGTTTTGATCTGTGAAACGAAGTTCGTGTGGTAACGACTCTACCCATGCATGCATAAGCTTTTCGCATTCGCTGAGCATATGACGGGCCTCGTTCCTAGCTTGAGGTAGAGGATCATCAATGTGTTCCAATGTCCATTCGACTTTGGAGTAGATGGTGAGTATCCGAATCATATGTGCGAGCTCGGACGGTGATTGTGCTCGTGTGGGTGCTAGATGAAGATATTCTGCAAGCCTGGTCAGTTCCACCAATAAAGCCGATGCATATTCTAAATACGGACCGGGCAAGATTTCGTGGACAACGCCCATTTCAAAGCTAGTTTCATCCGCCGGAAGTCGCAGTCTTAGATCTGCCTCACTGAAACCCATAATACCTCCATTACCTATCAACAATCCCATGTTCCACTCGGAGGTACCTGGAGGTAGAACTGGTGGTGGCGGTGGAGCAGGGTATGGATTGGACATCGGCTCTCTCGATGTTGAAGCCAAGAGATCATACCCTGTACTGGAACCAGTAATGGAATGGCCCGGAGCAGAGGCCGAAGATGAGGGCTTCACATGCGTGGCATATATGCTGGATGGCGAACCAAGACCTGAGTAGCCCCGACCACTGCCACCGAGCATGTTTCCTTCCCATTTATAGTATATTCCCCGCATGCAATCGACTACATATATCACCCAGAATATGCGTCTGGAAAGAAAATGAGAAGCACTCGATGGGAGAGTAACGTAATGTCCACCTTATGCATTCGCGCTCAATACTGACTTCAATATAGTGTTGAGAGGGTACCGGCGTCAGAAGCGGATGTTCGGGTGCATGGGCGCCCAATGTTTGCAAAAGTTGCAGGGTTATATCTAATAAACACATTGGCTCCCGAATGAAATGAATAGA
This sequence comes from Stygiomarasmius scandens, assembly GCA_037954225.1. Lineage (NCBI taxonomy): Eukaryota > Fungi > Basidiomycota > Agaricomycetes > Agaricales > Campanellaceae > Stygiomarasmius > Stygiomarasmius scandens. The sequence continues at coordinate 1,396,007 of JBANRG010000005.1, read as the reverse complement.
ATAAGTGTGTACTTCGGAATCTTTCTTCTCTAGACAAAGGAAGTTGATCCGTTCTAGGTATCGACTCGGTGTCCGCACGGTTGATTTCTTTTTTTCCCTGTACTTTTTGCTGCGTCCTCAGGATTTCATGAATCATGAGAATACACAGAGCTTGAGCTGTTTGATATGTGGGCGGCACGATGAGTCTTCCCTCTATGGACCCTATCACGTAAGCAAAATAACAAGTCGAAAAGCAAGCAGGTTCACCTCCATTCCCATCATCGAACATCAAACGGACGGCTTCATCAGCAAAATGACTACCAGCGAAACGACCGGTGGAAAGTGAAGGCTGCTTAGAATGGCGGGCTGCCATCGCACACATGGCCTAAGAGAGGTGAGAGAGAGCCAAACACGAGGTAGGAAACGCACGTAAAGAAGATGGAGAGGAACTTGATTGAGGGACAGGGCATTGGTGAAAGAAGGCTTGTGAATAATGGAAAGCGCGGGATGATCATGTGTCAGGAACACTACAAGCAATGAGAATTCAAACAGCAATGAACGGATTCGGATGACTGACAATTGGTGAGTTCACGGGTAAGTGAAGGTTCGAGAGAGAACGTGAGGCCAGGCTCATCAGGGCGGCGGCGCTTGCGAGGGACGGACGGGTCTTGTTGTGAGACGAGTGAGGAGTTGAACTGGTTTGGCTGGGTGTATGGAACAGAGGATTGCTGCGGCGTACTAGCGGTTCTGGGAGCGGGCACTGGGCGACCACTTGAGTCGGTATAGGTACAGACCTTTGAAGCAAAATAACAATTGCCACAAGGATTTGTACCATCACACCTGGTTTTCAAAACGACAGTTGAGACGTGACCTGGAAACACGGACGTTCAGGCATACCTTCGTTTGGAGCGATGGCATCCGTCGCACGCCTTGGAGAGACGTTTGCGTTTGGTGCTCGTAGATGGAACGCTCATCTAAGAACCCTGCTGTAACATTCTACGATGGGTCAAGAAAAGAAATGAGCGACTAGAGGGAGGCGCACCGGAGACTTTGAGAATGGCAGCAAATGTGATCGCTCGACGGTTGCACAAATTCGATACCCGGGGTTACAATCGTCGTCCTGGTGAAGGTGAGTGACGAAAGAGAACCGTTGATAGAGCCTACCAGCAGTGTCACGTATTGGCACGCCCAATCACGATACACCAAGCAGACCAACGAGAAAAAGACGGGTTGTTGTAGCACCGGCTTCAACGCGAATTTTCTGCGAGAAGTACAGATTGCAGATTTCTGGGGCTTTCCGCGCGAATTTCCAGAACGGCCAATGGAAGTTGAGTCAAATTTGAAGAAAAAGAGCACTAGATAAACTCACACAGCGATTCAAGCGAAACTCTGGCGGTCGTTTAGTAGAAACCTCGTCATCCACAATTGGGACTCCGACAGGATATCTATCACAACTCTTTCCCACGTGCTAACCTTCTCCAAAGTCTTTCCGCCGGCTGTGCATGTGCTCGCCGCCGGCTTCTGCGGCTATTAGCCGACTTCCCCTGATATTTGGTGTAGTAACACGACTGTTGTGGCTTCCTTAGCTCAGTCGGTAGAGCGCGAGTCTCATAGCTTATGACGGGTCTTGGGCTCGGTAATCTCGAGGTCGCAAGTTCGAGCCTTGCAGGGAGCATTTTTATTGCGCAAGTGCTCTCTCTCATCTTTTTTCTCCAGTCATGCTTGTCGCCCAGCTCGATGCGGTCCGTAACTCCCGTACCGCAGGATCATTTGTCAATGATGAAGATGTCGTTGCTATTCAGTCAATCAGAGATCCCAATCAGTTAGTTTACTTCATACTCAATGCTGGACAATCCATCTGTCCAGAGTCTTTTCATCTCCCGCCTTCCATAGAACGCCGGTGAGCTGTGCCCGGAGCGAGCCTGTCTTTACTAATAGAACGCCCTGAATATGTACTCAATTTATGTAGCGCCCATCTCGTACATAGCTAGGCTGCCCACAAAACCCTGCTTTGCTCTACTTGGAGGGAATACCTCTTGCAGCCTATATTGTAAACACTATCTATCATGTCTTCTGTTTTAGCATGACTCCAAAAAGCTTTGGGACCCATTCATTCTTGAGGTCCGTGCTGTAGATCCCGAACCAAGATATCAATATATCCCTCCATTTTTACTCGGGGTGGGAGCTATCAACTCGAAACTGGCTCGAAACCCAGGTGATGAGTTGCTAAATAAGTGCCACCGTGGTATCATACACAGGTGTTTGGTTCCGCTGGCCGATTCAAACAACCGCCACGTATTATGGAGAGGTTAAACTTGCCAGAGTTCCCCAATGCGTCAACTCCTTTTGTCGTCAGTCTTTTTCTACTCGGTGCTGGTTGCCAATGCACTCCACTTCTATCTGGATGCCAATGAAAAGAGATGCTTCATTGAAGAACTGCCGACGGACACTGTCGTTGAAGGTCTGGTTGATGTCTTTTAGTTCCTTTACACCTTCTCACCGGCGCCCTATGCACAGGACATTATAGGGCTTTAGAATGGTCAGAGGCAAGACAGGAATATGTCGTAGATGAGAATCTAGGCATACATGTCGAAGTTGAGGTGCGTGTGCTTTGCACAATCTTTCAAAATGACTCTAATAGCGTGAATGCAGGAGGTTTATAGTGGTCATAACGTAGTCAAGACCAAAGGTCCCTCAGAAGGTCGATTTACATTCACCTCTCATGAGTCAGGAGACCATTCCATATGCCTCTCAACCAACTACACTTCCTGGTTTTCCTCTACACACATACGACTTTACCTTGATATTGTCGTCGGAACTACACGTGCAGATGCAGAACATGACCGCACCCACGTTTCCGAACTCTCCGCCAAAATCCGGGATCTGAACCAGAAACTAGAAGACATCCGCCGGGAGCAACAGTATCAGAGGGAAAGGGAAGCTGATTACCGTAATTTGAGTGAAGCCACGAACTCTAGAGCAGTATGGTACAGTATCGCACAAATTGTGGTACTTGTCGCGACTTGCATGTGGCAGTTGAGGCATCTCAAAGTGAGTCAAGTTTCCTAACGACTCTCGCAAATTCTCATTCCTCTGCACCAGAACTTTTTTGAAGACAGAAAGGCACGATAGTACCTGTGCTACCCTGTAGCTCATCCCACCCCATATCATCCATGTCGTGATTCTGAATCAATTATACGTTTTCATTAAAAGCAATCATCTTAAATCAGTTGAGCTACAGCTTTCAATGCATTTACGCAGTCCTCATGGAGCTCTTGCACAATATCCTACGGTATATGTATTGAATGCCCGTAAATTTTTGGCCAGAAATGTGTAAATTACTCACTGCGGCTGGTTTTACTTCTTTCATCAGAGATACGCCCGTGCCAGACCAAACCAAGATACGGGAAAGATCATCATTTTTCACCCCTTCTTTAAACTTATCTTGTAGAATGTTGACAGGCGTACTCTGATCGAAATCTCGGACAGTGTCTAAAGAACAATCAGTCGTTACAACACTGGAGAGGCTGGCCTCGTACCATTTTTCAGAGCCCTGCCGTCGATATTGGTTGGCCACCCCAGGGTTCCCCTGGCTGTGTCAAAAGCCATGGTTCTAACAGTTGCCGTCTCATCCGCATCTATCAATGCCGCCTTTTGGACGTTTGTGTACAAGCTTTCTGGAGAGAGCAAAAAACGTGTACCCAAGACTGACCCGGACGCGCCAAGGGCCAGCATAGAGGCAATGTGAGCACCAGTAGCGAGACCTCCCGCTGCGAGGACCGGAATGCTATCTCCTGCACCAAGGGCCGGGATAGACAGGGCTGAAGGAAGGAGAGTCAACAAAGGCGGCGAACGATTTGAGCCGTGACCACCAGACTCTATGCCTACGCAACGTTTCTAGGTAAATCATCAACTTGACGGTACGATATCCACACCTTGAACAACAAGGACGTCAATTTTCCACTTTTCCACAGCTATTCTCGCCTCTTGCGTGGAATTTACTTGTATAAACACCAGTGTCTTGTCTGTCTTGTTGTGATTCTCATCATAATCTCGTACGAATTTGACCCATTTCTCCAAATCATTTCCAAACGCAAACCAGACAGCCTTGATGTTGTGTTCCAGGGCTGCCGTTACCAAACTGGCTGCCTCATCTTTGCGTTGGTCAAGCTGCCAAGCAAGAAATCCTACGCCAAAGAGTGACTTGTCGAGTTTGTGAGATTCCAGAATGGTCTGAGCAGTGTTAATTTGAGACTTGAGGGTTTCGATAGAATCGTATCCTAGATTATTTTACTTAGCCGAAGCCACAACGCGCAGAGGGATGTATCAGACCAGCCGCAATGAATCCGAATGCGCCCGCGGAAGAAACCTGAGCTGCAAGAGCGCCTCCACTGACACCAGCCATAGGAGGAAGCACGCATGGGGTGCGAATACCGAGAAGACGGGTGAGCCTGGTGTTTATTCTGGACATGTGGAATATGCAAAGAAACTTGGACTAGAGGGTTTAAAAACTGGAGACGTTGCCGGCCATGAGAGCTTCCTGACTCAGTATGACCTCATACAAATGTTGTCCAGAACACTTGTCTCTGCGTTCAAACGCCAATTTTCTTCCTCATCAGTCGCTGCAAACCGGGCTGTGGTCTATTCTCAGAACGGGAATCCGTCAGACGTCCTTACAGCTCTCACTTTTCCAGACTTGCCTCCCCCCAAACCGCATTCCGTCAATATCCGGTTTGTCTTGTCAGCGATAAACCCCGCTGACATCAATACTATTGAAGGCGTATATCCCTCCAAGCCAACCCTTACATCAGCTCTCAACTCCTCTGGCTTGGGCAGCCCAGACCATCCGGTATTCGTCGGCGGAAATGAAGGATTAGCAGAAGTAGTCGAAGTCGGAGATGGTGTCCATGGTCTGAAAAAGCACGACTGGGTCGTGATGGACAAGTCTCAACTAGGAACTTGGTCCACTACTCGCAATGTCAATGTCGCCGACATCATCAAACTTCCGTTCAAAGAGACTGATGGACTAAGCAAGGCCCATGGCGCTACAATGACGGTATGTCGATCCGCTGTTTTCGGTTGACGAAACTGGCTAATCAATACACAGGTCAATCCTACGACCGCATTCAACATGCTCGGAGAATTTGTGGATCTGAAAGAGGGTGATTGGGTAGTCCAAAATGGAGCCAACAGCGCGGTTCGTCACCAAAGAATAAGATCAACGTCCTTGATCCTCAACGTCTTTTACTCATCAGGTTGGCAAGCTTGTCATTCAAATCGCAAAATCTAGAGGATTAAACACGCTCAATCTTGTCCGGGCAAGGTAAAATACTTTTCTGAGACCGGGATCGAACGGTGCTTATGGAACCTCGTCGTCAGAGATGACCTCTCAGCGTTAACAAGAAACCTCGAAGAGCTGGGGGCTACTCGCGTTCTCACCTACGATGATCTCAAAGACAGGACAACGCGCAGCAAGATACAAGAGTGGACCAGCGGAAAGGTGAATTAACTACTTTGTACTCTGAGGAATGTTACTTATGTCAATAGGACATCCGGCTTGGTTTAAACTGTGTCGGAGGCGAAGCCAACACCGCTATGGTCAAACTCCTTGGTCATGGTGCTCATTTAGTCTCCTATGGCGCAATGTCCAAACAGCCTATCTCTCTTCCCACTTCCCTATTCATATTCAAAGATTTAACCTCGCATGGATTCTGGCAGACGCGATGGAGCAAGGTCCATTCGCGAGAAGAGAAGGAGAGCCTCATCGCAAGCTTGGCTTCGATGATGGTTGACGGCAAGGTGAGGTCGAGATAAATTCTCCGACTCGTTATATATACTCATGAACACGAAAAAGCTCAAAGCTCCGGAACATGAGATTATAACTCTAGGGGCAAACGAGTCTGACGAACAAGTCACACAAAAGATTAGACTCATATTTTCGGACATGGCCCAAGGTAAATATGCAAAAAAGGTCCTCTTGAAACTCGAAGACAAGGAATAGTATACTAGTATTGTACACTTGTAGTCTTAGTTTATATCACGAGACCGTGCTGTCGACGCGTTATTGTTACTATCTCAGGATGACTCCTACTACCACTACCATCATCAGCCTCAGCGATGTCGAATGAGGCGGTTGTCCCAAATAAGGTCCCTTTCACCTTGTGAGGCTCCATTCTGCCCTGCAAACCGACTATCCTAACGTAGTCTATCAGTTTCGCTGCGCTAGTGCGGGACATTCAGGGAACAGTTCGTCGAAAGCTATCTAATGACAAACGTGAACGACACAATGTAGCTCTTCAAGTCTTTGCACGATGGAAAGAAAAATTATACAAAGAATTCTCCCCATTGTCGCCTGGCACGACTACTATCATTTTCCGACTTTTGTTCCCGGATGTCGACTTTAGGCGGAGATACCATATGCAAGAGAAGGCTCTTTCCTTGGAGATCATGGAGTGCTTTGGAACGAATGATGCCCGTTTAAGAAATTGGTCGAAGGATGGTCACTCAGGGTGTTTGGGTCAGGAAGTCAAAACGGTTCTTGAAGATACTGTCTCGGTACGGGGTCCATTTTATTCAAAACTCATACTAACCTTCACCCCAGATTCCAGATGGCTGGGTAACCACTCTTAGTTTACAAGACGTCGATCGAATTTTAGACGAACTTGCTTCGCTTTCGCCCTGGTCGCATGCCTCTGTAACCACATCTCAGTGCTCACGGCGATCCCGTAAAGAGATCTTGAAGTCTTTGTTTCGACCTCTTTCACCTCTGGATGCGTCTGTCATGACACAAATCATCCTCAGAGACTTGCATTGCTTGCTCTATCCAGTGCCCTCTGATCAATCCACGACGGAAGCTTTAAACTCGTTCAATTCTTCCTCGTTTAAAAAACTCACAATAGAGGATGCCATAAGAGTTTGGGACCCCAAAAACATAATGTTCAAAGCGTACAAAGGCAGCAGCTCGCTTGACGAGGCTTCAATCGCCTTTGAAGGTGGCAAATGGATGCACTCGCCCAAAGTTGGATCTTTCGTTAGTGTAGGTATCCCAAAAAAATTGTCTTCCCCTGTCCTTACTTTCTACCCATCAGATTCCAAAATCCTACAAAGCCCGTAGTGCTACCGATGCGCTACAGGTTTTCAAGAGCTCCGACCTCATATACGCAGAGACCAAATATGACGGAGAACGGACGCAAATCCATGTCGAAATACTGGACGGCCTCGGCCCTCGATTAACTATATACAGCAAAAGTCACCGTGAATCGACTTCAGATCGTATCGCTCTGCACCCTATAATTATTCGATGCCTGGGCCTAAATGGACCTAAACCGAAAATCAAGAAGGATGTCATCCTAGATGCGGAGATGGTGGCTTTTGACGGCCTTCACATTGACGGTTTGTTGTATTCGGACAGGAACTTGCAGTTTTCACTGACAGCTCTATTAGAATTCTGGAAGATACATGGTCTCGTTGAGACAACTGCTACCGGAGTACGCAGCAAGCCCTATCGGAAGACTTTGACTCGGTGAGTCTCGTTCTTGTATACAAATTTCTCTAATCAAAAGGTAGGTACTCTTCCGAGTCGAGGCATCTTGGTCTGGTCTTCTTTGATATCCTATGCATGGATGGTGCATCATTGCTCTCTGTTCCCTATTGGAAAAGGCGAATCATTCTCGAGGACCTCATCATAACGGAACCTGGGATGGCGCTCTTGTCAACCAGATGGGCTTTGAGTGTTGAAGAACATGTCCCTCGAACAACAGACTTGCGAAAGGTCTATCAGAAGAATTCCACCTTGACAGCTCTCTGTAACATTTTCGTCGAGCGCACTGTACTTTATCATGAAGAAGGTTTGATATTGAAAGGATCCAATTCACGATACAATGACACGTCAACGCCCTGGGCGAAGTTGAAGAGGGACTATATTCCTGGCCTTGGTGACAATGTCGATTTAGTACTTCTTGGAGCAAGCTGGGACAAGGAAAGGGGCAGAGAACTTGGAGGTACTGTAATACTTCATTTTTCGTACATGCATTGAACGCTCTATAGTTCCTACTTCTACCTATACGGCTTTTTATATTGGTATCCGGGACAAGGCGAGTGACCTCAATGTCGAGGTGCGTTAAATTCAAACCAATCGACCTTCAGTGTGCGATACTCAAAGTTTTCTGATTGTCAGTCCGATACTTTGCCTCATTTCCATATTTATTGTGTGTCAACCTATGTCATTTCCAATAATTCAAGGGAAGCTTTGGAAAGGCTCAATTTCGTTATCAAAAGTGATGGTTTGATTCCATTCGCACACGAGGTAATCAACTTTTTGGCAGAAACGAATATTCCAGCTAATCCTAGCAGCCAAGGCAGTTACCGTATACATTTAGTATTTCCCCGGCGCTGCAACCTCCTACCGTATTGCTCATCCAGCCGTTGGTTGTTGAGGTCCTGGGAGATAGATTCACAAAAGCAAATCGATACGAGGTTCGTACTTTTGAATAGCAGCCGGATACAGTTTGCTCATTTTTCCTGCAGCCCTATGAGCCACGTCACCCCAGAATACTGAAATGGTTCCGACCTTCTGAACGGTCCTGGCGCGAAAGCTTGACACGTTTGGAGCTCGAGAAGATTGTAGTCGGTGTATTGGGCCTTGACAACGAAAGACGCACAGAGGCTGACGATGAAGATGAGTGGGCGAGTCGCCTTTGGGGTGCATCTGGGTCCTGGGAGAACAAAGCGGAAAAAAAGCGGAAAAGAGAGATTGCTGCTGAAGCGATGCTGGAAAAACTATCGGACAAGAAAATCAAGAGGATTAGAATGACGCATGAACGAGAAGATGCGGACCCGTGGTGCGACTTGCATGCTGCTGCCTCCCTTGGACAAGATAAATTAGATGCGGTTACGGTTGTGGGGCACTCCGAAAAAGACACGGTCTCCGCTTCTCAGCATAAAGGCGCGGTTGTATCTTCAATTCCGGTCCAGGCCAGCGCCCAAGTTTCTGGAAACACTCCTAGTCCGAAAAGTCTTTTGGGAACTTTGACAAATTTCCGTCATGACTTACCGCTCAAAGATGGTAGTAAGCTGCACAAGATCAAGTCTCCCCTCCACTCTGTTCCCACACCATTCCAGCACTGTTCTTTGGTACCTGAGAACGGTCTTCAAACCTTCTTCAAGGATGCAGTGATTTGGCACTCTGGTACTAATAACTTTTCTCAGAAAAGCGCAGTTCGTCAATCACTCCGTCTCCATACTATTGACGCACTTTTGAGTGGGTGTGGATGGCGATTGTCTCAGGATTCTGATGATAACAGTCGAAATGGACATTGGTCTCGTGGCATCATCATTGTAGACCTTGACGACGTCGAGGGTCGAAAATGGAGAGATTGCGCTGTGAAGATGATCCACACTCGGACTCGATCCTCATCCAAACAACGTAAACCAATTTGGATCTTCAATTCCCGGACGTTGAATCTAGACGCTTCAAATCTAGAGCAGCAGGCACTGCTCTCATTTCATTGAATGACGGACCTCAAATTATTTTTATTAGATATTTCATACGATATACAACTAGTCGATTTTGTAAAACTCACGGCAGGCCAGACTCGTTACGACTGAAATCCATTTCCATCGTGTACAATCGTGATAAGGTATTAGTTCGAAGTAGATATGTAGCGAGATAAACCCAAGGAAAGCAATTGAAGACAAGAGAAAACAAAAGGTATGAGGAAGGCACAGAAATGGGACGTATCATCGGGCCTCTTAAAAATGATCTACGAGAGAAAAGAAAGGCGTGGGTGCGACTGTGGACCCGATACATGAATTCCAAGGGACAGAAAATGGTATTGACATTCTTATTGATTGTCGGGAAAATGGTAAACGAAAGATGCGTAAAGATCAGCTAGATAAAATTAAAGCGAAGATAAAGGGAAAAGGTCGCATATATATACATACGCTGAAGCACTACACAAATAAGTCTGTGGAAGTGAGCTACGCCACCGTGAGAACAGCCGAGAGGGCGCACAACTAGTGGTATTCCTTTTCGTTCATTTCCGGTCTTATGGAATCCAGTTCAGCACTATGTAATTCCATGGAATTGTGGGTCGTGACGCCGGCGTCTGGTCGTAGATCGTTTGCCGGAGTTGCGGGTCGTGAAGATGATACGCCGGAAGTTCCGGTTGCAGTGGAGATCAGCTGTTGATTGTGAGGGTAGTATGACCGCCGTTGCATCTTCTTGAAATCGTAAGAAGTGAACCTTGACGAACGTGTATTAATCGACGGTAGCGGAAAAGAATAGAAAAAAGTACTCACTGCTCCTCCATTTGTCTCATCTCTGCTGTCATATTGTCCTGATTGGCCTTGCGTTGTTTTGCCTTGAGAGGATTATCCTCAAGTAGGAGCTCTTCGAGTTCATGTGATGCATCAAAGTTGGCTTTTTTGGACTGTGGAAAAAAATAGGTCACGACACACATCCTGACCGAGGTAGATAAAAATATCTCACGTCAGGAACAAACGGAGGGATCTGCTCCTTGGATTCAAGGGTGTCCCAGTCAATGGGTTTGAACCAAGGATGTCTTCGCAGCTCCTGGTAGCCCTCGCCGTTTGGTTTGCATCCGAATCGTTTGCTGGTGTCCCGATCCAGTAGCTATGACCATCAGCGCCTCTGATAGGACGAACGGTTGTGGCGGTCTTACCCCTTTTATCACCAGCATTCCTTGACGACTACACTTCTTTTCCGCATCTTCCGGCCACTTGAGTGGATCCTTGGTTATACTGTAGGTTAGATCACTATTTGTCCGTCCTCTGAAAGGCCGTCGTCCGAAAATAAGCTCGTATGCGCAAACGCCAAGGGACCACCAGTCGATGTGACATGTGTAACCTCGCTTAACGAGAATCCTAAACAAATAAGCATTTGAGCACTGCAGTTGACACGGAACAAAGAAGCAATCATAAGTACTAAAAAACTCACTCGGGTGCCATGTAAGCCATTGAACCAGCGACACCCGTCAAACGCCTTTCGCTAAAGTGAACAGCGATATTAAAGTCTGTAAGGTGTGCGTTGCCCTTTTCGTCCAATAAGATGTTGTCTGGTTTGATGTCCCTGTGAAGCATGGAGTTGAGCATGGTTAGGCATATTGAATTGAACAACAACTCACCGATGCATGATTCCATTCTCGTGTAAAAACTCTACAGCAGACGATAGTTGCGCGACGTAGAATCTGACAACTTCTTCTGATAGGGAACCCAGACGTTCGAGGTGGACTGGTACAGGGGTCAGGTGCTTGATCGCACATACGAGGTCAAGGATGCTCTTACACCGAAGGTCTCCTCCAAGCATAAGGTCCAGAACAAAGAAACAGTTTTCGTCATCTTGAAAAGCATAGCGCAAGTTTACGATAAAGGGATGGTCAACCTGGGGATAAATGTCGGCATAGGGTGGGACGCAAGCCAAGAAAAGATTACTTCTTCCAGCAGCCGCCGCTCCTGGATTACATTTGGGACTGCTTTCATTTTGACACACTTTGTCTTGTTGATGTACTTGAGAGCATATAATTCACGGGTTTGCTTGTGCTGCACGACACGGACCTGGGAAGAGTCGGGTAAGCGAGGGACGTGGACAAGAGAGGATAAAGGACACGCCTTGCCAAAGGCACCCTTTCCTACACATCTGAGGAGGACAAAGTGGAAGAGACTGACTTCGCCATCGAAATCAACGGGCTGGGCTCTGGTTAGTAATAAAAAGGAAAGAAAAAAGGGGAGAAAGACGGACTGTGGGGCGACAGCAGACGGCACCCATGTCAAGAGCAGGAAGAAAGAGAGAAGGAAGGAGAGAAGGGGTGTCTCGCTCGAACGGAGTTGGCCAGAACTGCCCAAGACAGTGGTGGAAACAACTTGAGAAATGTCACACCCGTCACATTCTCTCCAAAATTCGTCCATCCCTATTCCGCATGCAAAGGCCCCTCGTCCTCTCCGGCCCCTCGGGCGTCGGCAAGAGCACCCTTCTTCACCGTCTCTTTGCAGAGTATCCAGACAAGTTTGGCTTCAGCGTCTCCCGTGAGTGCCGAGGTCTTTCTGCGAATCATCCTCATCCCACCTACACCAGATACCACCCGTGCACCCAGACCAGGCGAAATCGATGGAAAGCAGTACCACTTTGTCACCAGGGATCGCTTCGTAGAATTGCTTCGCGAGGGCGCGTTCATCGAGCACGCAGAGTTTTCAGGGAATTTCTACGGTACAAGCTTTCAGACTGTCCGTGAGGTAGAACAGCAGGGTAGACGATGTATTCTCGATATAGAAGCCCAGGTATGTTTTCGTACAATCGTCCTACGTGTCTTTTCGAACATGCCCATAGGGTGTTCGCCAAATAAAAGCTACCAATCTGAACCCTGTCTACTGCTTCATCTCGCCTCCAACCCTGAGTATCCTGCGCGAACGTCTTCAGAAACGCGGCACAGAGACGGACGAGTCTGTAAAGAAAAGACTCGCAACCGCTCTCAAAGAAATTGCCTACGCCAAAGAACCCAATGTCCACGACATTGTCATCGTCAACGACGACCTCGACCGCGCATACCAGCTCTTTAAGAAAGTCGCTCTCGGTGAAGAGACTTTGGGGGATCCCTTGCCGCCTCTTGATGATTAGTATAGAACCTGTATTAGAAAGAAAATTCATCATCATCCGAGTGACGACAGCCCCGGCAGGCTCGCGCTTTGTAAGGCACTTTCAGCCTCGGTCCAAGCGTATATTCCAACTTTTATACGTGTCCTTCTTCTCTTCACTCTTCTCCTTTGTCTGTCGTTGGCTTTCAGATGGCCAGCTGCAATGATCCCGAAGGATGGTCAATCGTCTCCCGTTCCAGAGGTTTCGATCTTGCACCGTGTTTTGAAGAAGGAATCCTGCTGTCCTCCTTATACGGAATCGTCTTCTTCATCTCAGTGATACGGTCGCTGGGAACGTGTCTTTCAGAATCTAGACCTATAAAGTCAAAGAGTCGTTGGTTGTTGTACGGAAAACTTGTATGGCGTCATTCCAGTCATCTTGCACGAATTCACATCTGACGTTCATTCTAGTTTTTCCTGATATTGGCCCTGTTTAGCAGTATTGCCAACCTCGTCTATACATTCCACCGTCACATCTCCGTCCCAATCTCGCAGTCGTACATTCTCGAGCCCATTTCCTTGTTAGGAGTCATATCCCTGACTTATTTCAACCATACGCGTTCAAGAAATTCCTCGACTACTTTACTTTTGTATTGGCCGCTATATGCAATTGCACTCGGGATCTGGGTTAGGACCATCGTCTCAAAAGATGTGGATTATTACCGCGTAATTTTGGTGCTGAGATGCATTTCTGGAGGCCTCGGCCTCCTCTCCTTTGCACTAGAGTGTGTTGGACCAGAGTTTGACCAAAAGCCTTTAGAAAGCGATAAGACGCGCCACGAGAACCCCGTTATAACTGCAAACGTTTTTAGCGTATGGGTATGTTATCCGACATTCAAATAATTGTGCTCTTGTTCTAAAACCTCATTCCCTAGTTCTTCTCATGGATGACACCGCTCATGCGCAAAGGAGCCTCCCAGTTCATAGTTGAAGATGACTTGCCTGATATCAAGCCCCAGGACGAATGTGAAAGGCTCGGTCAGAAACTGAAAAAGGCTCTGAAGAAGCAGTACGTCTACTGGCAATCCAACGTCAACTTTGCTGACTCTTTTTGTAGCTCCTTGTGGAAATCCCTCTTCATCGCCTATGGTGCACCATACGGATTTGCAGCAATTCTCAAGTTTATCCAAGATCTTCTTGCATTTGCACAGCCACAATTGCTTAGGATGATTCTGTCCTATATTTCGACATATCAGAGTGCGCGCCTTTGGAGTGCTGACGCTCCCGGCAAGCCTCACCCCTTGGAAGGCTTTTGTATCGCTTTTATAATGTTTGTCGCGTCCACGGCTCAGACAATTATTCTTAACCAGGTTCATTGCGTTCTATTCGGTGCTCAACTTTCTTCTGATTTTGCTTTTCTCTAGTACTTCCAACATGTTTTTGAAACTGGGTTCGCTTTTTCCCTTATCAAGAAGAATTATTTGTTCACGTTTCGTTACAGAATGCGTGTCCGCGCAGGGCTGATTTCCGCTCTTTATGAAAAGGCCCTCGTACTTTCCAACGACGAATTAGGCCGCTCAACTGGAGACATTGTCAACTACATGTCGGTTGATGCTACTAGGTTGCAAGACTTTTGTACTTTTGGTCTCATCGCGCTTTCGGGTCCCTTTCAAGTAATCCCTTCCATTTCTAATACCTGATCAACTCTCATCTGTTTGTACAGATCACGCTAGCTTTCTTGTCTCTATACAATCTCCTAGGCTGGCCTGCATTTGTTGGTGTTGCAATTATGGTCTTTTCTATTCCTTTAAACACATGTAGGCTCAATCATCTTACTTCAAGGCCGTTCTGACCCAAATTTCTAGTCATTGCTCGCATTCTCAAGAGGATGCAACAACAGCAGATGAAAAATAGAGATAAACGTACTCGTTTAATGAGTGAACTTCTCGCCAATATCAAGGTATGTAAACCCTTCCTGTAACAGATAAGAGGTCCGACAGGTCATCACAGAGTATCAAACTGTATGGATGGGAATTTGCTTTTGCACGCAAAATTCTTCAAGTACGAAATGAGCAAGAACTAGTCATGCTTCGCAAAATTGGCGTTGTTACTGTGAGTGTTTAAGCTCTCAGAATTTGTATTTTCTAACTGTCCTCTGCAGTCCATGAATTCAATGCTCTGGGGAGGTATACCCCTGCTAGTTGCTTTTAGCTCTTTTGCCGTCGCTGCTGTGACATCCGACAAGCCCTTGACATCTGATGTCATATTTCCAGCAATATCCCTGTTCATGCTGCTGCAGTTCCCTCTGGCAATGGTATGTTCTGTCAACTTGATACGTATGTCTCACTCGATTAATCTCATTGAACAGTTTAGTCAAGTCATCTCAAACTTTATTGAATCGAGTGTCTCCCTTCAGGTGCGGCGAGGTTCCTTTAATAATTAAAGTCCACTTTTTAATCTCAAAACTAGCGTTTGTCGGACTTTTTGAGTGCTGCAGAATTGCAAACCGATGCTAGAAAGTTCATCTTCAAACGGACTCTGCAACCCGGCGAAGAGGTCTGTTCTCTTTTCTTTGAACATCCGTACGGTATAATGACATCACAACGCGTAGGTTCTTACGATCAAGAAAGCTGATTTTAGCTGGTCCTCAAAAGCAGTTGAGCCTACATTAGAAGACGTCAATTTGACGGTAAGAAAAGGAGAGTTGGTTGGAATTTTTGGCCGGGTTGGGTCAGGCAAAGTGAGCGAGTCCATTCACTTCAACAGCCTCAGGCTCATCCCTCCCCATAGACGAGTCTGTTATCTGCGATTATTGGCGAGATGACTAAACGGGAGGGAGAGCTTGTTGTCAAGGGTAACATTGCATATGCACCTCAAAATCCTTGGTAAGTCATATCTGTCTCCCAAGGCGTCTCATCTCTGACGGGCCACAATCTTTGCTAGGATCATGTCTGCGAGCGTCCGTGACAACATCCTTTTCAACCACGAATATGATGAAACGTTTTATAACTTGGTGATTGAAGGTATATACGATTTCAGTTCCACCTTTGCCACATTTCTCAACTCCAACCAGCTTGTGCCCTCCTTCCGGACTTGGCTCTCCTTTCTAATGGGGACCTCACAGAAGTCGGCGAGAAAGGTATGCAGTGATTTATCAAATGCTTAAAGTGCTTGACTGAGACAATTGAACAGGAATCACGGTATGCTACTTGGTTAAGGCATTCGATTCATTGTTAACATAAATGTTTGCTAGTTGAGTGGTGGTCAACGCGCTCGGATTGCTCTCGCTCGTGCTGTCTATGCCAGAGCAGACCTGTTCGTGTTTCATTTACCATTATGGCACATCAACTGACAAGTTTCTCAGTGTTCTCTTAGATGATGTTTTAGCAGCCGTCGACTCTCACGTTGCTCGTCACATTTTCAGTGGGTATTTACACTACTCGAGGAAAGCCAGGTCTCTCACCCGCCTTACCTTAGCCAAGGTCATCGGCCCTCAAGGAATATTAGCAACTAAAGCTCGTATTCTCGTGACCAACAGTGTTTCATTTGTCAAGCATTTCGATCAACTGGTTTACATTCGCCGCGGTATCATCTTGGAGAATGGGACGTATGATGTATTAATGGCAGACACCGAGGGAGAGATGGCCCGACTAGTGTAAGGTTTTTTGTGTTGACCTTACCGTCTGGCCATGCTGACTAGTTTTTACTCTAGCCGTGGCCATGGGACTGGAGCACACACTTCAGGAACGTCAACACCCTATATTACCACCAGTCAGGGTGCCAGTGGCACCGCTACCCCTGTAGACGACTCTTCGTTGGATGATCTTAAAGGCGTTACACTCTCTGAGAAACTAAAACACAAAACGAGCTTTTCAAAGGCTGTTGTTGCACCTGTTGCACCTATTCGGGTCGCTATTTCAACGGGACTTTCCAAGGAGCACCAAGAGCAAGGTCGAGTAAAACCGAAAGTGTACCTAGAATACATCAAGGCTGCATCAAGGATCGGGTTCTTCATGTTTTTGTTCACAACTGTTGCATCACAAGGTGTCTCTGTCTTGGGTAATTTGACTCTTCGTGGTTGGGGTGAGCACAACAGGGACGCAGGCACCAACGATGGCATGTTCAAATATCTTTTGCTGTATGGACTGCTTTCCCTTTCTTCGACATTGCTTTCTGGAGCGTCTGCAATCATCATTTGGGTCTTTTGCTCGGTGAGGAGTGCTAGGAGGTTGCATGATTCTGTAAGATGGCTTCCTTTTGTTTGTTTTACGATGGCTGATACAAATTTAGATGTTGGACGCTCTCATTCGCGCACCATTGAGCTTTTTTGAGCTTACCCCTACCGGTCGAATCCTCAACTTGTTTTCTCGTGACATCTATGTTGTAGATCAAATCCTCGCGCGAGTCTTTCAGAATACTTGGCGCACTTTGACTGCAACCTTGTTCATCATTATTGTCATTGGATCCAGTTTCCCTCTGTTTTTGCTCTCCATCATTCCTCTCGGATGGTTCTATTTGCGTGTCATGAAGTTTGTCGTTTGTTTCCTCATTCCTTGTGCAGTACTTATCGGATTCATAGATATTATCTCGCCACTTCTCGTGAGCTCAAACGTTTGGACGCCGTCAGTCGATCCCCCATATTTGCCTGGTTCAGTGAAAGTCTGGCTGGATTAAGTACGATCCGAGCCTTTGGCCAACAAACTATCTTTGCCGCAAATAGTAATCGTCGGGTAGACCGTAACCAGATATGCTATCTATCCAGCATATCAGTGAATCGCTGGCTTTCTGTGAGACTAGAAGTTGTTGGCGCCTTCATTATCTTCCTTGTAGCCATTCTCGCTATGGCGGCGCTCATAACAACGGGAGTAGATGCGGGTCTGGTTGGTCTAGTCCTGTCTTACGCAATGAATGCTACTTCTTCCCTGGTGAGTAGTCTGTATTCTGTTTGGGTGCTTTTCTAACGCATTGCCAAAGAACTGGGTTGTGAGATCTGCTAGCGAAGTCGAGCAGAATATTGTCAGTGTTGAAAGAATCCTTCATCAAGCGAGTATTCCACCGGAGGCACCTTTGGAATTACCGGAAGCCAAACCCACCGAGATCTGGCCATCCAAGGGTGAAGTTGAATTTAGGTACTTCTTACATCATGATCATCGAGAGGTTGCCTAAACATCGACATTAGGAACTACTCTACTCGTTATCGCCCGGAATTGGACCTTGTCTTGCGCAACATCTCAATGACAATTGTGCGTATCGTTTCATTGCTTGTTTTCCACCACTAACCGAGGCTGCAGAAAGCAAGCGAAAAGGTTGGAGTCTGTGGTAGAACTGGCGCAGGTATAGTGGATCCTATATGCTCTAGTCTCTAGTTCTTACGACTATGATTGTGGCCACAACAGGGAAATCGTCTGTAAGTCTTGTCGTTGCAGCGACTTGGTGCCTTGGTTAATTATAAACTCATCTATCAGTTGCTGTTGGCATTGTTCCGCATCATCGAGCCCGTCGAGGGCACGATTCTGATTGATGGCATTGTGAGTGTGATAAGACTGACCTGGAATTATTCTGAATTCGTTGTTGCACAGGATATCACAAAAGTTGGATTGCATGATTGTACGTTGCCCGAGTTTGCCCGTCGAGCTTGTGCTGACTCTTTGCTCCAGTACGTTCATCAATTTCTATTGTGCCACAATCCCCGGATCTGTTTGAAGGCACGCTGCGAGAGAACATTGATCCCGTTGGGGAGTATCAGGATGCAGACATATGGGCTGCTATAACCCAGGTATGTTATCTGTTGTAGTTTTTCAGTGATAATGCTAAAAATCTCGTAACAGGCTCATTTGAAGGATTTTGTTGACAGCTTACCCGAAGGCCTTGATGCACCAGTACGTGAAGGGGGGTCTTCTCTTTCTTCTGGACAACGGCAACTGCTCTGTTTTGCTCGAGCGCTGCTTCGCAAGGTACGATGATGCAAGCACGAGTCTAGTACATTCTGACCCTCTCCCGCAGTCGAAAGTCCTGGTTCTCGACGAAGGTGAGTTATTCGGTTCAGTTCGTGAATTATTCGCTTAATATAGCGACCTTAGCAACATCTGCCGTTGATCTTGATACGGACAAGGCCATTCAGGAAATCATTCGAGGACCCGCTTTCAAGGATGTGACAATATTGACCATTGCGTACGTGCAGACTCCTTGGACTGTTGACTAGCTGCGCTGACACTACTCACAGTCACCGTCTAAACACAATCATCGAGTCGGACCGAGTGCTTGTCATGGATGCTGGCAAGGTAAGGACCCTATGACGTCAGTTCTGTCAAAGGTTCCACTAAAGCGTGTTTGAGTACAGATGGCCGAGTTTGATGTACCCGAAAAGCTGCTCTCGAACAAGGACTCGTTGTTCTACTCTCTGGCCAGGGAGGCAGGACTAGCAGAATAAAGAAGAAATGATAGATAGAGATTGTAGTAGACCGAGAATATAGGGCACAAAAGCCCGATCTGAGAGACTGCGACTGCCCCTTAAGTGGAAATCAATGACCGGCGATCGCATGTTGCCGTAAATACTTGAGCAAAAAAGTCTGTTCTACAACTGTCTTTCACTGCTATCACCATGGCTGGGGACAAAGAGGTGTCTCCGCAGCTCGCGCCAATGCCAAAGGAGCACGACTATGCTCCTCGTCCCAATGTGTCTCCTGCACCTTCCGATACTCGGGAGCCAACGCCTACCGACGACACAGATTCCACTGACACGGCCACCAACTCTTCCGACGAGTTTGACTGGGATGAAGACGAGGAGAAGAAGGACCAACCGAAAGAACTCAAAGCCAAGAGGGGTAGAGCTCTGTACCTGGCATTTATGAAGCTTGCCAGACCAGTTCGAGTTCTTCTCCTGGGTGTCCTTGGGGCTGGCATTTTGATTACTCCCCTTATAGTCGTCCAGTTACGATTCAAGACAAGTATAGTACGCCAGCACGTACACGTCTGGTCTTTCTGGTTTTCCATCATTTGGGCTGCGGGTTGCGTCACGTACCTTTTCGTGGATGCCATTCCGTGGATGGTCATTTCGATAGTAACCTTGTTCGGAGGACACGTCGAACGTCTGAAAATCCAACTAGAGGTGATTAATTTCTCATGTGTAATCTTCTCATACTGAACCCCACTCTAGTTGACTTTGGCCGTGTCTGGCTGGCTGAAATTGGCACTCGACGTCAGTTGGGCTTGGATTAGTCTTTCCGTGCTACGCTCTGTCTACCACCCACCTGGTAGCTATTGGGTCATTGTCAATCGTGTGATGCAGGCCCTCTTCTCTGCGGGTATCATTTTCCTCGTTGAAAAAACTTTCCTTCAATTTGTTGCCATCAATTTCCATCAAAAGGCTCTTGCTGACCGACTTCGCGAGAACCGTATTGGTCTTAGAGCCCTAGACCGTTTGTCTAATGCCCAACCGACGTACACCAGCCGAAAAACTCACGCACGACGGGGTCACAAAAGCCCCGGAGGGTCTGTGGATCTCTTGACTAGATCAAAACACAACCGAGGCCAGTCCAGCATTGAAAGTTCGCCTGTTCAGGAAAAGCCAGAGAGCGCATTGCCATCAAAGCACCACAAGAACACAAGAAATGAGCGAAAACGACGACGAAAAGCTATGGCAAGCGTGATTGTGGACCAGGTAATCTTGTTCAGCATTCGACGATGACCCCAGACTTATCTACACTGTTCAGCTCGGTGACGCAATTGGACAACTTGCACTCAAAAATTCCAAGTTTAATCGCGATGTCGAATTGGGTGGTCTGTCGTCGGCGAGGCGCCTAGCCAGAAAATTGTTCAAAGCGCTCAGCAACACTTACCCGCCGAGAGAGCACCTGATTGTTGAAGGTCATACCAATTATTTTTTCACTCAACTTATCTAATTCTTTTTTTTGTAGATTTTTATCCCTACTTCCGTTCCACAGCCGAAGCTCATGAAGCGTTCTGTGTATTTGACAAAGACGGTAACGGTGACATTACCAAGAAGGAGATGCGTGAAGCAGTTCAGAGGATTTATCGTGAACGAAAGGCCCTAGTGGCAAGTTTGAAAGATGCGGGCTCGGCTGTTGCCAAACTGGATGCAGTCCTTGTCTGTGTTGCCTTGATTATTCTAGTCTTTGTCTGCTTGCTTATCTTCAACCGAAACAATACCCTGGAATCACTGGTCCCGTTAGCCACCATCATCCTGGGTTTCTCCTTCATTTTTGGAAACGCTGCGTCGACGCTGTTCGAATCAGTGAGTACCCACAGCCTCAGCAAATCTTCCAGTGTTAATCTCTACTAGCTCATTTTCATTTTCTCCACTCACGTTTTTGATGTGGGGGATCTTGTCATGATTGACGATCAACCTCTAGTTGTGAAAGAGTTTGGACTCTTTTCGACTACATTCCGCCGAGTTGATGGGCAAGAGATCATTGCACCCAATTCTCTCCTAGCCAACTCGAAGCTCGTGCACAACATGCGTCGTAGTAATTCAATGTAAGTACACCAGCTCTTCTAAAAGTCCCATTGCTCATTATGACGATGACAGGGCTGAGACTACCGAACTGATGATCTCGTACAATACTCCTCTTGAAGTCATCGAGGAACTTCGTGTGCGACTCGCTCAGTATGTTGCCGAAAATAACAGAGAATGGGCCAGTTGTGCTCTGAATATCGACAAGATGGAGTATCAAAATGCAATTCACCTTATTGTGGCCATGGAACGTGCGTTATTATGCCTCTTATCATCGGCTGGTACTCATTGCTTTTCTAGATCGTCCAAATTGGCAAGACTGGGGAGGACGTTGGCAACGCCGTACGCAGTTTATGCGCAACCTCAAGAGTATTTTGGAGGATCTCGACGTGAAATACACAATGCCTGTCCAACCGGTTCTTCTTCCTCCAACGTATCAACAAGCTACTATAGGGGCAAGCCTGCATCCCAATTCTCCGAGCATAAGGCTTCAGCGTCCCCCGCGGTCAACAAGTGGCAGTCCGCGTGCTGCCTCAGGGCCCAACGACAGAAAAATGTTAGGGAATGCTGGTGGTTTCCAAGGTGCTTCAGAAGGATTCCTGCGTCCTTCACCACGACGGGGCGGCATCGGTGATATGGGTGAGGGATTCTAAAGTCTTGAGATGGATACTTTGAAAGGATTCAGTAGATATAGAGATGTCCTTCCATGGTTGTGTATATAGTTTGATTTGTATTCTACACCTTGTTATGTTCAATGACATGGTTTATACATGATATACAGTGGTACAAAGTTCCAATCTAATAAGTTACAGTCTATGTTGAATCCTAGGCCAGCCTTCCTGCAACACCAATACCTCCAGTCCTGCCAACCATGGCCATATTACCCAGTCCTGACATGCCGGCACCACCGTTGAGAGCACCCTGAAGCAAATCTCGACAGCATCGAGCGCGTTCCCTCCGCTGGACAAACCAGCTTCCAGCGTCACACGGGACGGCGAGTGGTTGCGCTATGACACCCTTTTCTGTGGCAGAGTTGACTGCCCGAGCGAGAGTGTCGACTTCGACGTCCGAGTCGAGGTCGTCGAGATTTTCATCCACAGCCTCTCCCATGCTCTCAGCCATCCTGATTGCAGCGGCAGCGGCAGCAGCAGCCTTCTTGGTGCTCTTCTTGGACGAGCTAGTACCAGGTAGCTTTTTGTTCGGATCAATACCCAAGGCAGCAGCAGCCTCTTCGGCCAACCTCTTCTTCTCCAGCTTTTCCTTTTCCCGCTTCTCCTTCTTCTCGGCCTTGGTCTCCTTTTTGACAGGTTCGACAAAGTTTGGATTATGTTCACGCTGCCAGTCGAGGAGCAGATCGTCGTACTTGCGAGAACGGCCTTGTACGGCACGCTTGGCACCCATAGAGTGGGATTTACAAGTGAGAGAACGTGAGCAGGGAAGGCCCTTGTCGTTGATGACACCACATTGCTTGTCATAGTCGACGGGACCTTTGGGACGACGATTGGGAACCTTGGGAGCAGCCTTGGCCTTTTTCTTCTGTGGCTGGGAGAGATCTGAGGGAGTGGGAGATGCCTTGCGTTTCTTTCCTGCTTTAGCGCCATCATCTGCCTTGACTTTGCCAGCTTTGCCACCGTTGCGAATCTGGGCACAGGTGGCTGGAAGATATGAGGTACTACATGAGAGCAAGAGTGTAGAGGATATACCTAGATGTTCCAGAACTACAGAGCGCAAAATGGGCCGTTCGCAGTCCTTGCAGCGGACGACACCAATGTCAGAGGTGGAAGTGAGAGGCTGGGCGCCAAAGAGCTTCATGTCGCGTTCTGGAAGCCATGAGGTTGGGGGAGAGGCAGAATTTGGGATGTCTGGAGGTGGTGAGAGGTCTTTAACGTCGTCCCAGGTGACAGAGGGGGCTGAGGAGGATGCCCCCTTGAGTTTCAAGGTCATGGTAGACTCGAGTGTTTGTGTCTATTAGTCACAGGTTACATGTCTATTCCCCTCCGCTCATTCAACCAGCACAGAAACTCCCCAGATATGCCCAACGCTGGCTCCACTGCTGCTGTCGCAGCCACTGTTTCGCGAAATCGGTTTAGGTTGGGCGGAAGGTCAAAGGCAGAGAGATATACGGATGTCCCAGAGGAAGAGGCAAATCTACTGGGAGAAGCAGACGTCGAGGGCGAGGACGAGGAGCATATACAAAGCATGATGGCTGAGCAAGGGTCTTCTATACCCAAAGCACCCCATTCGACTGGAATCAAGGACAATTCCAGAATTATTCCATTCAACCCTCCTCCCAAACTTCAGTCCAAATTCCCTCCCAATACAGTCCGAAATCAAAAATACAACGCGTTCACGTTTCTACCCATTGTGTTTTATGAACAGTTCAAGTTTTTCTTCAATCTATACTTTCTGCTCGTTGCGCTGTCGCAGTTTATTCCAGCATTGAAGATTGGTATGTGCTTTACACGTTTAGACATGCTATTCACTGCTGACATGCTCGAATAGGCTACATCGTCACCTATGTAGCTCCGCTCGCGTTCGTTCTCTGCGTAACAATGGGCAAAGAAGCCTATGACGATTACAAGCGCTATCTTCGTGATAAAGAAGCAAACTCCCAACGCTACCTCGTATTAGACTATGAAGCTTCCATGGAACCTTCGTCTCCATCTCCCCGTCATCCCAACTCGCACCACCGCACATCTTCCTACTCACCTGAAGACGAAGAGTCTCTCCTCAACTCTGAAAACCCCCATCACTCCAAACTTCCACTGACGCGTACGTTGCCGTCGTCATCACTGCTCGTAGGTCACCTCGTTCTTCTCCATCAAAACCAGCGTGTCCCAGCCGATTGCGTCCTTTTGAGAACGAGTGACTCTTCCGGGACATGCTTTATTCGTACAGACCAGCTAGATGGAGAGACGGACTGGAAGTTACGGGTTGCAGTAAGAGAGACGCAGGGTATGAGCGATGAAGAGCTAGCGAGACTTGGACTCGCCCTTGGGTCTGGAGGTGGAGCAGAGATATATGCAGAGGAACCAAGGAAGGATATACATAATTTTGTGGGGACATTTACACTCAATACACCACCTGTGTCGAAACCGCGCGAGCTACATCATACCCCGTCTACGACGAACCTCAACTCTGCTTCATCTGACGTTCCTCTACAACGTCTGCCTTCCCAGGAAGAGGACCGACCAAACTATACATCGCCTTCAAGTGGAGGCCAACAAATCATCGCCCCGCTCTCCGCCGAAAACGTCCTATGGGCCAACACGGTCCTCGCAGCCGGGTCTGCGGTGGGGTTCATTATCTATACAGGTGAAGAGACGAGGGCAGTGATGAATACTAGTCACCCAGAGACAAAGGTTGGAAGGCTGGATTTGGAGATCAACATGTTGGCCAAGGTTCACCCTATCACTTTTCATCCTTGTTATTGACTAATACATCTAACAGATTCTTTGCCTCGTAACATTTGCCCTGTCCCTCGTCCTTGTTGCCCTCAATGGCTTTAGGGGCCTATGGTACATCTACCTGTTCCGGTTCTTAATTCTGTTTTCGAGTATTATTCCTATCAGGCGAGTTTAATCCAAAGCCGTTTGTGCCTTCATCCTAATACTCTCCTCTAGTCTTCGCGTCAACCTCGACATGGGCAAAACAGTCTATGCACATCAAATTATGAATGATTCCGAGATTCCAGGTACGATTGTGAGGACAAGCACGCTACCAGAGGAGCTTGGTAGGATGGAGTATCTGTTGAGTGATAAGACCGGGACGTTGACTAGGAATGGTGTGTACATTCATTGCATAAAATATCGAACACTAACTGGCGCTTTCGTTGACAGAAATGGAAATGCGTAAATTACACATGGGGACAATGTCTTATGGTGCAGATTCGATGGATGAGGTGGCGCATCAGTTGGCTGTTGCATTCGGGTCCGGAGAACAGAGTGCGTTTTCTTTCTTTTTCCTCTCGACGATTCCAACAGATATGCCCTCAGGCCATGCAAGAAATCACTCGCTATCAACCGGCGCTCAACTAGCCACAATGGGAATGAGAGGAAGGAGAGACATGAGCTCTCGTGTAAGAGATGTGGTGTTGAGCTTGGCACTTTGTCATAATGTACGAATGACTTTAATCTCTTTTACAAAACTAATCCACTTCCAGGTTACCCCTGTCACCAACGATGACGGTTCAATCACTTACCAAGCTTCTTCTCCAGACGAAGTCGCCATTGTCACCTGGACGCAATCTATCGGCCTGACCCTCATCTTCCGTGACAGAACGCGTATCACCCTCCAAACACCCCTCGGAACGGAAATCTCTTACGAAATCCTAGAGATCTTCCCTTTCACTTCAGAGTCCAAGAGAATGGGCATTGTTGTGCGTGATATCACGGAAGGAGGATCTGGGGAGATTATGTTTCTTCAAAAAGGCGCAGATGTGGTTATGGGCAAGATTGTTCAAAGAAATGATTGGTTGGAGGAGGAAACGGCCAACATGGCCCGAGAAGGTCTACGTACACTCGTCGTCGGCCGCAAACGACTCTCCCAATCCACATACTCTTCATTCAAATCTGCATATCACGCTGCGTCAATCACTGTTACGGACGATAGGAATGAAGCGATGCAGCGCGTCGTATCAGAGTATCTTGAGAAGGACCTCGAGTTGCTGGGATTGACAGGAGTGGAGGATAAGCTTCAGGACGAAGTCCGGCCAACGTTGGAAATACTGAGGAATGCGGGAATCAAGATTTGGATGTTGACCGGAGACAAGGTGGAGACGGCGAGATGTATCGCGATTTCGACAAAGCTGGTAGCGAGGGGACAATATATTCATGAGATGGCCAAACGTGAGTTGCGACATATCTTGTTGGCGCCAGCTAATGTTATCTATGCAGTGAAAACATCCGAGCAGATTCGTGACCAACTCGACTTTTTACAAAACAAATTGGATTGTTGTTTGGTCATTGACGGAGAGAGTCTTCAGGTCTGTTGTACTCATTTCCCCAGCTGTCCCCAAAATTCACCATGTACATATAGCTATGCCTAAACCTGTTCAAGAACGAGTTTATCGAAGTCTCAACCAAACTCTCCGCAGTCGTTGCCTGTCGTTGTTCTCCTACCCAGAAGGCCGACGTAGCTCGTCTTATTAGGTCCCATACCAAGAAACGAGTCTGTTGTATAGGTGACGGAGGAAACGATGTCTCGATGATTCAGGCTGCTGATGTCGGTGAGTCTCTAGCCCACCTTTAGTCTACACTTTTTCTAAATCATGTCCAGGCATTGGTATCGTTGGTAAAGAAGGCAAACAAGCATCCCTCGCCGCAGACTTTTCCGTCAACCAATTCTCTCACATAACCAAGCTCTTGTTGTGGCATGGCCGCAACTCGTACCGCCGCTCAGCTAAACTCGCCCAATTCGTTATTCACCGCGGGCTCATTATCTCCATTATGCAAGCTGTCTTTTCGGCGATTTTCTACTTTGCGCCAATAGCGCTCTATCAAGGGTGGTTGATGGTTGGTTATGCAACGATCTATACGATGGCACCCGTGTTTTCGTTGGTTTTGGATAGGGATGTGAGTGAGGACTTGGCATTGTTGTATCCAGAATTGTACAAGGAGTTGACAAAGGTGCGCGGCTTGCAATAAGACTAGGTTAGTACCTGACCGTGTTTATTACAGGGCCGAGCACTATCGTACAAGACGTTCTTCCAATGGTTAATGATCAGTGTTTACCAAGGTGAGCGTCAATGCAATTACATGTTCTCTCTACTCATTTCTCGGTAGGCGCAGCAATAATGATCATGTCTCTTGTCCTCTTTGAAAATGAATTCCTCCACATCGTCTCCATTTCATTCACCGCCCTCATTCTTAACGAACTCATTATGGTTGCTTTGGAGATTACGACGTGGCATTTATACATGATCGTCGCAGAGCTGGTTACGCTCTTCTTCTATGTCATTAGTATTGCGTTTTTACCAGAGTTCTTTGGTGAGTGCTTTATCTGTGGCGGTGACTAGGTGGTTGATTTGGTTCCCTCAGACTTATCATTTGTATTGACCGTTGGTTTTGTGTGGAGAGTTGCTGTCATAGTAGCCATTAGCGCATTACCTTTATGGATCATCAAGTTGATTCATAGCAGAGTGGCTCCTGCAGCGTCGAGCAAGCTGATATAGAATGTAGAATACCTTATCTTTATTCATCTTACAGTTAGCGGGACTCTTTACATTCCTGATATAATGTAGTGCACTTGAGGATGTAACTGACAGCAAAAACCATCTGCATTCAGATATATTATAATGTACAGGAAACTACACAAAAGTTACATGTACTCTACAAGTAAAAGTCCGGTTTGCGCGAATTGATACCGTATTCTGCAAGAGCCGAGCTGAGGTCCTCCATGGTGAGTGTAGTGCGCGTGCGATCCTGATAAAATCAACAAGTTGGAGTAACTGCCGAGCCCACGTCAGAAAGACACTAACCTTGGCAGAACCAGGTCCCAAGAACGGTTGATTAGTACGGGCACGACCACCTGCGGCATTGGTCCGAATTCGAGCATGCTGGTATGCATCCGCTGCAATGTCAGAGACAAACTTTTGCTGCCAATGACAAGAGGCGTTTTCTGCGAAAGAGATGTACATGTGCACACTGGTTTACGTAGGATTGACTTACAGTCGAACATCCTCGCACTCGAACCCAACCCTTTGCAAGTAATAGTCTGTCACTTCATTTGGTATCTGGATGCAGTGAGGACACGTCTATATGGCAAAGAAAAGACGGACGCACCAACGGTTCATACTCGTCCAACATGAGCAGAAACTCGGCCAACGTGCGGTCCTTTCTGGCATCTTCGGCTGCTTGACGTGATGTAGGCTGGTTGGTAGAGCTAGAACTAGACCCAGGCTGTGGTTGGCTATAGTCGGAAGGGATGGGATACGCAAAATTTGAAGAAGGTTGTTGTTGGTTGGAGTTGGACATGAGGGTAGCAATTGTTTGTTCGTTGCTTATGTACAATTTGAACAGATTGTTTACGGGGAAAAAGGGGTTGACTTGGTCCACCACAGCAGGCTCGCTGGATATTCTGTCAGTCTTAATCCCGACGCCGTTCAGGTTTGTGGCTCACGTCACATTTACTTATAAATGCTCTTTAGGATCTTAGAATGCTCAGCTTCCCGAACCGATTAATGCTCTACATTTCACCATGACCACCGATACTCGAAGAAATACAGAATCGTCTGGAAAAAAGAATGGTCTTTCTTGTGCAGAATGTAGAAGGTATGTCTCTTCCCCGTCCCAGTTGTGCACGAGTTACCTCTAAATCTTCACTACTTCAGATCCAAACTTAAATGCGACAGGTGGAGCTCACTCTCGCCTCTCTCCTCCCATCTCATTCCCATCTCTCCTGCAGAAATTTTCCCTGTCAAGCTTGTATACGGTCAGTAACATAAGCCATCTTCAAAGACTTTCACCCAACGAACGACCTAGACGCGGCTGTGCCAATATTTGTCCAGATGGTAGGATTTTGCTATTTCCGTGCAAATCGCACGTTGTGTTTATAGAAGGTTCTGTCAGGCGCACTTGCAGCGACCAAGGGTAACAAGTATGTCGCAGTATTTCTTGTACCGGAGAAGGTGCTCATAAGTTGCCTTCAGGGTTCTCCTTCAAACTGCCCAAAGATTAAATGAAGAAGTCAAAACTTTAAAAGCGCGAATACGAGAATTAGAAGCTGCTCTAGGCCGGGACTCGTCCGTTTCACAGTCTGGGACACCAGATCCCGAAACCACCGGGAAAGAATTTGACGAGTTGTATGAAAAGGGTCTACAGGACCTATCTAGTTCAATTGGATGTCTATCAATAGGGACCGATGGGCAAGCTCAGTATCATGGAGAGTCCGCAGCCTCTGAAGTACGTGGATACATCCTTGGATCATTTTACGGACTAACGCATGAATGCAGTACCTGCAAAACCTCTTACCAGTGCGTACAGTCATTCATGTTTAGACACATCTCTTACGCTGTCATCCCAGTGTGCGGGTGATGAATGGGAAGATAAGCACCACCCAGAAGATAACGTACTTCCTCAAGAACTCGTCGAGCTCATGAATGCCTTTCCCTTTGGTCTGAAAGATTGCCCATATACAAAGTACCTGTTCATGCCTTTCTTGCCTACGCAACAACGTGCACTACAACTAGTAGATTTGTATTATAAGGAAGTCGCGTGGATGTACGTTCCTCCCGTGCTCGTCCGATATCGCTCACTAGAGATCACGACATATAGGTACGATCCAGTTTCACGCCCAGACCTAGACAACACGGTTCTTAAACCAATATATCGCCTCAACGGAATGGCCAGCCTCGACATCGTTCACTCGCATCACATTGCCGTTTTCTTTTCAGTCTTGGCCGCAGCAGTCATGTTCGAGTCGGACCCATCTTCTCCGTCGCTGGCACGACACTATTTTGCACTAGCAAAGGCAGCCATATCATTAGAACCAATAAATCAAGAAGCAACTTGTGCAACTATTCAAGCCATGTTTACGATGGTGCGGTACTATTACAACTCGGACAGAGCTAGTAATGAGATGAGGTGGATGTTGATGGGATTGTGTACGAGGATTGCATTGAGGGTGCGTTGTTCTTTTTCGCAATGATCGGAAGGAGAGTTGATGTGTTTAGTAACAGATTGGCTTGCGTGAGTTGCCATTTGTTGACCATTTATACTTCTGCCGATATTATCACTAGATCGAGACAGTTCAGGCTGGAACTTGGATCATGAGGAACAACAACGGCGTCGTCGGCTGTTTTGGGAGCTGTACACGTACGACGCGTGGACGGTACGTTGTACTGCAGCTAGTATCTTATGTTGCTCACCTCACTTTCAATTCTAGAGTGTAGTAAACGGACGTCCACCAGTCATGATGATTCAACATACGGACTGCCGTTTCCCAGAAGATATAGAACCACACATCAAGTCTAATGGTGAAACGGAACTAGGCTGTAGGTCCTCAATTTATCTCGCAGCCTATCCAACTTAGCTACATACGTCCACAGTTCATGTTTGGAAATATCGTTACTCAGCTAGCTGTCTTTCAATTTCTGTGCAGTACTTTTTCAGCACCCGTCGACAGTCGTACACCGCAGTTCTTGATCTTGACAAAAAAATCAATAAATTCCCCATCGTTTCTCACTTGCAGTCACCTGTAGCAGCGCCAGAAGTTGGCCGTTCTTGGTCTACTGATCCTGTGAAAGCGATGCAACAGTATTGTGTAGTTTGCGAGAGAGAATCAGGCGAGTTCTACTCTTATCACATAAAGTTCACTAGACTGATGTGCCGAATCAAGATCTACTATATCTGCACAGATCATATTTTGTGCAGGCATTGCAGCAGAAAGGAGATGTTCTACAACACGAATACGCACCTTCTGTTTTGGCTGTATATCGGAGTGCATGTCGCTTGATTACGAGTCTCAAAGGGCTATATCCCAACCACCCTAAACCGACAAGCAAGTGCTGGTTTTTCTGGTCTGGATATTTATCATCATGCGTATGTGTCCTTTCAGGCCGAGGTCGTCCTACCTAAATTCAATTCTTCATCCAACTTAGATTATCCTGGGTGCCATTGTCGTACAGGCCCCCAGCTGTCATCTTGCGCGCGCAGCCTTGACAGAATTCGAGGAAGCCCTTCCATTTTATCGGGAAGGCTCGAAGGAATGTCGGCCACATGCAACCTTGGTACGCTCCACACTTACTTCCGACTTGCTTGAGTTCACCAGGATTCTTAGACTGTTCTCCAAAATCTATTAGGCCGCGCAGTTAGAACCTATTCGGAATTCAAGGCCGGCATACAGCATTCTCAACAAAATCCCGAAACAGATGTGTTGCTCGGAGGACAGAAAACCATCATCAACAGCTCGAGGTCAGCTTCAAACTCTCCAAACGCTCCGCCCTATCCAGAGAGTGAGGGACATACACCCCTTCCACATAGTGCTGGAGTCACCGGTTACTACGACACAGTAGCATATCCTGATTCTGCTGCATGGAGTAAAGATGCACATGTTGTCCATCAAATGAATTTGCACGAATATGCGTATCCAGCCTACGACATGCCTGTCCCTGGGGCAAGCGTTTCCTATGCACCACTGTATGGCTCCAACCCCAGCCATCAGCTTCCAAACACTTCACACCCAATGCAACCTACCTTTCCTCATCCTGTGGGTGACCTTCATATGTCCTCTCAAAATGGCTTCCAGCCTCAGTTCCATGATACATATGCTTTCCCGGAAGATGCTTGGAAAAGCTTCACCAGGGATCTTGGGTTGGAGAGTATGGCACAGTGAATGAACGCCTGTTTAACGATCTTTTGGGTTTTATTCTAAGCTTGCTCTTTACTTTACTGTAACTAGGTGTAATATGTAGATGTGTACTTGGTTTCATCTTTATATACTGTACAATTCTGTAGTCACTCCACTTGAGACCTAAGCGGCGTCCATCGTGATGAGATCCTCTCCACCTTGAAGAATCGGAGGTTTATTTTCGGAAGTTTGCATGGCAGCAAGTAATGTGTCGATGTCTGGCGCGACTGTGAACCGTTTGTTCACTTCGCCCAGCACTGACATGGACTTTTCTTTCATATCAACGTGGACTGCGTGCTGAAGGAATGAGGGTTGTGTAGCAGCGGTCACCTACAAAACAAATTAGAATCCATAATGCAACTTCTTGGCATAAGAACGGCACATACGTCAAGAAGGATACCGTTTGCCAACCTCATTTTCACCGCACCACTTCGATAAACCTCGAGTCGGCCAATGATCCCATCGATAGGTGGTGGAATGGGTTCCTTTTCTGAAGGCTCAGTGGGTACAGTAGAAGACGATGGCTCAGACTTGGTATCTGTAGCAAATGTGACCTTTTTTGCTGAGGATGTAGGTAACGAGTTGGAAGTACTAGGGGATTGGAGTATAGGGAAAGGTGCAGGGAATTGGAAGCTGTAGAGTTTCTCTTGCCTTAACGACGGCTCCTGTTACAGCAGTAAGCCAGCGAAATGGATACTGTATCAAGATACTTACCGCGTCTAGTTCTGCTTGTTGATTAAAGTCGTCGATGATATCTTCAAGTTCCTCTTCATCCTCGCTTTCGCTAAGATCCACAGCATTCGAAAGGTTGATATCGCCACCACCTGTAGCTTTTTAGAAAAATGTCTTCGGTAACAAAGAAAACATTACCTGGAGTATCGTCTGGTTCTTCTTTTTTGACCTTTATTTGTCTCTCCTTCTTGAGGCTCTCTGGAGCCATCCAATCCATATCTCGGATCCTCTCCATATCGACAATCTCCACTCCATCCTCTTGATCTGAATAAACCTCGTCATCGTCCGCAACCTTTTGTTTTCCCTTTACGTCCTCGGTCTTAATGGAAGGTGCGGGTGTATTCGATAAACCTGCTCCCAGTTCTGGTTTACTCGAAGTAGACGGAGTCGGAATAGTGAAGTTAGATTTAGGAATGGAACGTCGAGCATTGTTTCCGGCCAAGGCAGGACCCAAGGCGAAAGGACCACTCGCAGTCATTTCTACCGGTGGACGAGGGGCACCACGGCCACGGCCCCGACCATCTCCTCTGCCTCTGCTTCCACCTCGCTCATGGGTTGAAGACGAAGATGGAACGCGTTCTGGAGGTGGTTCCTGGGATGTGTTTATTTAAAAACTAAAATGCGCAAAGTTTACTAAAGAGTGCATTACATTTTTTACTTCCCTGCAAAGATAGTTAGTTAACAAAATGTCAAGAACAAAAAACTTACTGTTTTTGGCGCCGGACAGGATTTACAGGCACAAATTTTAGTTTCTGAGAGCCTTGTCTAGTAGTATCTTGAGATTTTCTTGCCAAGCTGGGGATTGCTTTGGGAGTAGATGACCCAGAGGCATTTTCTGCAACAAAAAAGAGGTTTATAGTCGAGAAATGAGGAAAGAAACCAAATCGCACCGGATGGTGTCGACATGACTCTTGAGGGAAATTGAAGACGCGTGATCGCGTGATCCAACAATGAGTCTCTCCTCGACATCCAACATCAAGGCCCAAATCAATCACAACCTCGGTCCAAAGGCTCCTACTTACTTTGAATGTCTTCATAGCTTTGTTACTGGCAAAATATCCCGCACTGAATTCGATGACACGTTAAAACCGATCCTAGATGCACCTAACCTAAGTGAGTCTTTCTTTATCCCCTATGTTTTTGTCGCTTATTATTTATCCAGTTCAATTGCACAATGCCCTGATAATATCTCTGTTCGACGCAAGAAGTCATAAGCGACCTATAACTCCACCTCCAGAATTACCGAAACCCCCACCACGGAAACGCAGACGCACTCTTCCGTATCAAGGCCCTGACACTTCTGATGAGGATTTAACCCTTCGTTCTTCGCGTCTCAAGCGCTGGACTGTTTCTTTGGGAAAACACGAACGTGAACGTATTCGGACATTGCAAGATGCTCCGCCTCCTGTTGAACCTCCGCGGCCTCGAGTGGAAACCGATGAAATCATGCGCGAGCGAGGTGTACTTCTTCTTCGGGAACGTGGGGGCAAGTTCTGGTCTATGTTATGTATTTCTATTTCTTCACATTCAAGTGATCCACAGAACCTCCTGGCAGTCGCCTTCCTGTCCAACTGGCTTCCGTGACTCGAGCGCCGACTATTCAACATATAGCAGATAGAATAAATCTAATCTGTGCTCAAAACAATCTGGGAACTCCCGCGCGTACCGTATCGACGCTGATGCAACTAGCCTGCGAAGTACGCCTTCTGTATCATCAAATTGACATGTCTAATGAGATTTATCTGCTTGTAGGTCAAGCTAAAGCAGCTCATAACTCATGCCCTCACTTTAACCACCGATTCCTTAGCCATATCCTCCGTTTCTCTATCGCAATCCAATCAACCTGCTCACCATCACTCACAGAAAATTCTTTCGACCGCGGCCTTTGAGACACTATTTACTGTCTCTCCTGCCGACTTACCTAACAAGAGTGCCGCTGCGATGCGGCTCGCACTGGGTGACCGAGACGATGAAGACGAAGATCGTGATTTGGCTCTACTCAGAGATCGTGAAAACTACGATCAACGATGGCAGATCATTGCTCTGTTGGGTGAAAGAAGTGCTGTCAAAGAGGTGCTGAGAGGTGTCAGGTAGCACGCGCTATCTCTCTTGATTTATCTATGTGCAATGTATTTCCCGGTGTCTGGTAGGTACTCCGTGTAAGATAGATTTACGTGGCCAGAAAAAAGTGGGACTGTCGGAGGATGTACAAAGAACATTTTACTATCTCCCTAAAAGCAGGAAAGCGAACAGTATAGTAACAGACAATGGGGTCAGTATAATAGCTACAATGAAACAACAAGCGCCGAGCACCGTATATACTGGTCTCCTTTCTACTGTGATATCCCTCGAGAATGATGCAAGTTTCTAAATATAAATCTCGGCAAATGGAAGCAAAAAATCAAACTAATCCGTGCGTATAAGAGCCTCTGTATTAAGAATCCCCGGTTAGAGACCATAAGGTAAATCGTAAAGTGAACCACTTACTGAAGAATTCATATGATAACCAGCAAAGAGCGCTACTCGGCATTGTAGTCATGACACGAGGTGTCAATCCCCTACCAAAACCTTTCAAGCCATCTCTGGCCCAGATGACTTTGAACGCATCACCCATTCCTCGTACGTTTCGAATTTCGGCATCATGGGAAGTTCCCCTAGTTTGGAGCATGGTTTTCGCAACATCCAGGGGCGTTGTAACAGCAGCAGCAATGGCACCAGCACCGGCGCCAGCAATCATGTGAGTGGAAGGAGAATACTCGTGTCGAGGGTTCAAAGTCCGTTTCAGATGTTCATAAATTGTGAACTGGATGGCGTTGAAGGGGATTGAAATAGCTAGAGTGGTCGGATAAGACACGTAGAAAGCACTCAGTCCTTCATTTCGATACACCGTTCTAGCACACGTGAATATAGAACGGAATTCAGATTTGTGGACTTGCATCCTTTGTTTTATGACTATAAAGAGATATAGTCAGGCGTGGACCAGAGTGGGGATATCTCCTCACCGTCAAAAGGATTCATCAGAGCATCGGCAGCGGTGGTCGCAGACGCGCCAGCGATAGCTTGAAGTACATTGTCAACGAAAATGCGTTAGCAAAAAGACGAACAACTCACATGTCGCCAACCACTGATTCCCACTTTCGTTGCCACCCAAAAGCTCCTTTACCGCTTCCAAAGTTCCAAAATGCACAGCATGAGCTGGTCCTGCACCGAGTACGACTGACCAGACACCCCTCCACAAAGCCCTCATACCTTCTGTCGAGGCGATACGAGTAAACGCATTTCCAACACCGCTATAGACTGCTACTGGAGACGTGGCGAAAACTTGCATTCGCGTCTTCAAAGTAGTGTCAGTAGCCGAAACATGAGTACACGACGCGCGCCACTGACTTTTATACTATCCACTGGATACATGACTGCATGCTCTGATATTCCAGCCTGCAAAGATGGTGTGAGATGTACGATTTCAGATATCTCACAAAAAGGCGTACCAATGCGCCAGCAAGCATGTTGACCTTTACACGAAAATTTCAGTTTTGACACAACCACAAGCAGAATAGTACATACAGCAAGTCCAGCGTTGGGTGGAAGAGACTCGTAATCAATTTCATCTTCCATTGTTCTGTTCTATAGTTGAAGCGGGAGAGTGACAATGTTTTTGAGGTCAACGACAGGCAGGATTTGTTGTAGTAATGAACGGGACCCAGATGCGCCCGTAAACCCGCTAATAGAGGAGGGAAGAGTAAAAGCAATGGAGAAAGCGGACAAGGTTGAAGTCAGACCTGACACCGCACCGGTGGTGGAAGCCTCCCAACTTGGATTTTATGACAACTTGAAACGAAAATTCCCACTGCTTAATTTTCACTCGACGAAGCTCGGCAAAGCAAAATCTAATCACGGATGACTACTACGTATTACTCTGACGCCTGTAGGCTACCCTCACGTTTAAAGCACTCGGATTCGCTCAGTTGGAAGAAATTTGTGCTGGCGAGTCTCTTTTAACAAACGGTTCACGTACCCGTTTTCAGCTGCGATTGGTCAGTATCTCCACGTCGGTGAGATTTCTGGGTCAACGGTTCCGTACAAGGATCGTGCCCTGGATATGCATCTGTCTTTATGTAGATCCCGAAACGCGAAACGTGCGACCGTGTTTTCGGTTACCCGGAGGTTGACAGGAATTGAATACGACGAGATACGAAGTATTTACTTGCTTCTACAATTTCTATGAGTACATCTGAGTACTATGAATGGAGAACTGTCAAAAAGCACGATCCTTAACACAGAAAGCTATGCTCACCAACATTATCACGATGGATTAGACCTCCATCAGTTTATGATACTGTTTTTTTGCTGTGGTCCAATGCAGCTAGTTTATCGTGCTCCTCGATGTTTCTAGAGTTCTGGTTCAAGTGAGAATCTACACAGAAGACAGCTTCACTCACGTAGACTCCCATGGATAATCCAGCCTGAGAAGAAGAAGTCAACCAACCTGCACGAGCCATGTCTAAATATAAGTTCTTGCTTACCAGACATCATCTACATCTTCTCCGGCATAGTAACTGTTGGTTCCGGTCAGTAATAAGCTACGGAGCATGGAAAATGATGCTATACGGCGTGTCTTTGGGGAGTTCCGCCAACTTGGGCTTCTTTTTGTTATGGACAACGAAGATTCCGAATTTAGTGGCAGCGCGTAAAGTATCTCGTTCAGATTCCGGGCGAGTCAAAAGCTCTGCTTCGACGTCCTTTTTCAATTCTGACAATGCATAACTTTATGACGGAAGTTGTTAGCTTCAAGAATATTTTGTTCCAAGATTTTCGATACTGACTGCAGTGTTTTGCGCGTGTCGTCTACTTCGTCCTTCATAACTTAAGTTCTGTGTATCACCGATAGAGACAGGACTACTCACAACGATAAGGACCCGTTTCCCTACCAACATTTTCCCTGCGTCAGCGCCACTAATGGTGGTTTAAAACATTTATTGGAAAGTATCGGGGTTAGAAGTCTCACAGCCATTGAGTTCTAATCACTTCTTGACCTATTTGTTCCTCAGTTGCTCCTTCCACAGGTTCGTACAGTGAAAGACCGATGGCCTGTATCTGAAGGGTCTTGTTTTCAGTTGACCCTCGCAAGAAGGTGCGCTGGATGGAACGCGATGAGATTTAGAGGGCAATAAAGCGTTGAATTCCTGAATACCATAACCCGGGCGGGGAAAAATCCTCTGGGTTTAGGATGTAAGATGTCAAGCTATGGAAAGGACATGGTTTGAAAAGGACCGACCCTCCACCTGGGAACAGAGTCAGATACTTTAGCTACAGGCCTAAAGCTGTCTTACCTATCGCGACAAGCAGGTCTGGGTTGAACTCGGCGCCAATTTTAGGAGTACATTTTCGAATTAGATTGTGGATATCATTGTAGGTGACATGAAAGTGCTCGACTTCGTTGGCCATAGTTCGAGTAGTGTGTAAAGGATGTAGTAGGAAATTTTCCGAATTCCAATCAAGATGTATCGACCGCGGTCACGCGTATTCAAATTTACATATGATTTTCTCCTCGTACACAACATCAAGTACTTGTAGTCAATTTATCCCTCTACTTCCATCCTATCGGGAGAAATACTGCGACTTCTGGAACGGAAAGAGGCAGCCCCAACGGACTGTGAGCGAGACCTTGACCGAGACCGAGACACATAACGGGAACCAAGAGGAGAAAGAGATCGACTGAGGGAACGTCCTCTATCACTTTTGCTTCCACTCCTGCTCCTGCTCCTGCTCCTGCTTTTGCTGGGGCTGCGACTACGACTTTGACTTCTACTGCGATCTCTGTCACTACCGGCATCACTCCGACCTTCCAACGCATCCAACAGTCGACTTTTCCTTGGGCCAATATCCCCATTCTCCTCTAACACTTGACGTTTTGGCAGCCTCGGCATGATTATATCACAGACGCGCTCTTCTGCCAGCAGTGAGTCTGCGAATTCGTCAATAAAGGTAAGTCTGTACCCTCCTGCAGCAACGGTTGGTGGTCAATACACAGATTCCCAAAATGATCTTGCGTACCCATATCCCTATATCGAAGTTTCCGATAGTCTTTTAAAAGTGGCTCTAACAGTTCATATACTTCTACCGGTCTGAAAGTCATTCGTATGTATATTGCAGCAAGAGCCCTTAGATATCTGTTGACCGATGATGTGAGACACTTGGAGACGCAGACGTAGGGTACACACTTGAATTCATCTGCCTGTAGGTATTCAATCAAGATTTCCTTCTCTGGTTGGATTTGAAGAAGCTTGAGTAGCAAGCACAAAAACTCCGTTGGTCGCTGATTGCCATATACTCCTCCAATGTATTTCAATTCAATGGCTTTGTCGATGAGGCTTTCCGCTGAACAAATAGTATCAGAAAAGAGCACTGTAGACCGGACTTGCCTACCTGTGAGCGCGAAACAATGCTCCTTCCAGTAATTTGCTTCATAAATCCGATTGCGAATGACGGTTTCGACTAGGTACTGCGAGGATAAGTATGAATTACAGCAAGAGCAAAGGATATTACCTGTGGGTTCTGACCGTGGATAGCCTTTGCACCAGTGACTGTTGTGTTGGCCATGTTGGAGGTTTCAGGGTCACATGCACCATTGCAACCTTGTCGACGATTCTCCACTTGCCCGACTGCGATGTAGGATGGTCGACCGTCCTTCCACTTCAAAGCCTCGTGGAATCTGTCGCTATTACAAGCATCCTCGGGGATGTTTCGCTGGAAAACACTGCAAGTTTCTGCATGCCGACCCCGCTGTCGACGATGGACCAAATGTCAGATTGACCCCTTATGATCAAGCCAAGACTTGCAGATACTACAATCAAGGCAAGTCACTCTTTCATTCATAATCGGCCTTTCTCATCCTTCTACAGGCTATTGTAAACGTGGAGATAAATGTTGGTTTCTACATATCTCCTCGTCGACTCAGAAAGAGAGCACTATTGAAGAGACAGAGGAATTGTGCTCTATTTGCCTCGAGAAACCTAGTATATATGGGTTACTCGGTATGTTTCTTACTTCTATTGCAATCTTTTTGTAAACGCTGAGCGATATACAGCCGGATGCAGCCATATCTTTTGTATAACAGTACGCGCGAACTTCTCAAGTTCCAAATTCTTCGACTCATCTAGTTCTAGTGCCTCAAGCAGTGGAGAGAACCTACAGCTAAATCTGCGGACCTTATATACTCCGGTGTTCACAAGAAATGCCCCATGTGCCGGGTTCCTTCAAAGTTCATAACGCCGTCGTCTTTGTTCATCAGGCACGATGACCCCGCGAAAGCCGAGGTCATAGACACCTATAAGCAAAGCATGGCCCGGGTCCCTTGCAAGTATGTTTCGTGCTTTGGCAACAGATTTCTTTGCTGACAAGATTTAGATATTTCATC
The DNA here is from genome assembly GCA_037954225.1 of Stygiomarasmius scandens. Lineage (NCBI taxonomy): Eukaryota > Fungi > Basidiomycota > Agaricomycetes > Agaricales > Campanellaceae > Stygiomarasmius > Stygiomarasmius scandens. The sequence continues at coordinate 1,356,471 of JBANRG010000005.1, read as the reverse complement.
CGATCGTTAGCAAAGGATAAGAATGATCCCATGTGTCCTTTCGGCAAGGATTGTTTCTTCAAGCATGCTAAAGAAGACGGTACACCGTACCTGTTTACTGAAGGCGTCGACGAATCTATGAGGGTACGGAATCGAGTGTTGGCCGACGTGCTGTATATATCTAATATTGTGCTGTCATATATGTAGAGATATCAAGCGCGACATCGTCCCGAAATTGACAGTGATATCCTCAACGGTATATTCGCCAGCTTTCGAAGTCCCTTTGACCTCTTCTCTCGACTGTTAGAAGACGAACGTCTGGATCAAATACAGGCTACCCTTCAGGCTGTGAGAGAGCGCATCAATCGTTTCGATGTCGACTTTCGTGCCGACAACCACACTGGGTCAAGTCAAACGCCTGAGATAGATTATTCATTCCACGATTCAGATGTACTTTCGCCTGTCCTCGATTGGTCATTTGACGAAGCAAACTTCATGTCAGGAGATAGTCCGAACGCGCAGGTGAGTTCTGTTCACCTTGCTCCCTATCGAAATAATAACCTGTATAGTAGATATCCTCAGATGTCTATAATTGGATGTTACAGCCGGAATTTGATGTCCACAGTCTCAACTATGATCCTTTAGCACTTGAGAGTATGGCTCCTCGATCTGCCACACAAGCAGGTCCTTCCCGTATCAGCCCTGATGATACGGTAGATATGGACAATGAATCCATGCCTGAATTGCAATCGCTCGAGGATAGTGACAGCGATGCAGACGATCTTCGGGAGACCGCCAGTGAGGATGGTTGTACAGATACCTCTGATTCAGGTCATAACATGGGTATTTGCATTTCGGTCGATTCGCCTTTCACTATGGCTGCCTTATATGATCCTGTCGATGAGTCGCCTTTACCGGTTTCTCTTGCCAACTCACCTGCCTCCACTCAAACCAACGACGCGGCAGTGGCTCCGGGTCAAAGACCAAACAGTCATACAAGTGATATGGATGGACGAGCGCCTTTCGTGACTGATGGACGCGGTCGGGTCGTCGGTGCAAGTGGAGAGGACGAAGGATCTAGATCGTGGTTGAGTAGAATAATGGACATATTTTGAAATAAGAAAGTTTGTACGCTTATGTATCTTAAGTAGTCCGGTTATGTTTAATGGTAATAAAATAAACAAGCTATTTGCAAGCTACTCTACCGAACGCGTCTACGCGTCGCACGCGCTCAAAGACTCAACGTAATCATGCAAGTTTCGTTCAATTCCTTTGCTCTCAAGCGTAGTATATCTCTCCTTTGTCAATGTTCTCCCCACTAATATTATAATCAGCATTCACGAGGGCCCTCCTGTGCCTTTCCAAATACGGCGAAGAACTCACCGTCTATGCCACTGCTGACGTCTTTTCTCTATCTTGCACCAACTCGTCCAAATCTGCATACTGTCGCTTCAGATTCAACAAAGAATTTTTCTTCAAGTACCGTTTAGGAAATGATCACACTAACGATGAAGAACCACCTCATGTCGCTGGCCAATTAACGACTCGAGTCAGTACTGACAGAAACCATTACCCCGCAACTTACATTTCTCTAGTCGCTCCTCTCAATTTTGAAGCATAAAACTGTAGAGTCTACACTTGAGAGGTGCGAAATATCGATCGTCGATGGTACTCCAGAGTCAAATTCCAAAATCTCGGATGATGGTCATGACAACAATGAAGTGGATAGTTTTGAGAGTAGACTTGTTGTGCGTTTACATTGCAAACATGGTTCATACATAATACTCTTTCCCTATTCTGAATTTGACCCGACATCTTTCTTACTTATGCAGGTGTTGTCAAAACACACAGGCTCAATCTCAATACCCCAACATCACTCCTCGCTCCAGGTATTCCCGATACCGACAACGAGTCTGTCCTCAATGTCGGACACCGGACGATCAAACACATTATTGACTTTTTCCCTCTGGTTAAAAATACCAGATCAGATCCTCAGCTCATATGGAGTTTTGGTGAAACTGAAGTGGTGGTTCGAAGTTTAGAGTCGTCGTTGGATTCCAGAGGTGCACAAGCTCTGCAAATTCTCTAAATCATGCCAAATACTGATGATAGGACCAGGAAAGGCACAGCTAGCTACCGAACTAACAATTAGTTCCGAGGAGTTCCAAAATTACGACCTATATGCTGTTCCGACCACCATCGCTTTCCATTTGAAGGAATTTAACGTACGGTCTACCGCTATTGTCTCCGAAGTTGGGTTCTGAATGATATACTAGGCTACGATATCCTTTGCAGACTCATCCAGTCTCGAACTCGATATTCGCTTCACAGATCCTACTGCCCCACTCTTCATCGAAGTTGAGGGTGACTCTTTCGAAGGACTCTTTGTTATTTCTACCAGCCAGGTTCAGACCTCACAAGCTGAGGCAAAATTGATACGTGAAGGTTCGGTACCGACGAAGAAAAGATTGAGGGAGGAATCGGCCGCAGGAGAAACTCCTCGTTTCAAGAAACCCATGAAGGTTGTTCAGACTACTGATCGTACTTCAATGGCTCGGGATGTGTCTATGGCTCGAGAAACTCCCATGCCTCCGCCCCGTCGTCGGCCATCTACCGCTGAACAGTCCTACTCTTCTACACCTTTACCAGCCACGCCGGTACCACTGTTCCAGCGGTCTGACTGGTTTCAACCCGATGCATCCGAGCTTCCACCTTCCTCTTTACCTGTCCCAATTCTTGAAGGAAATCAGCGAGATTCAGACCGAGAACCTCTATTCCTTCCTTCATCTCAGTTGTCAATTTTGGATGAAGCCGCTTTGAGAGAGTCCGGTCTAGGCATCGAAAATATGACTACAGAGGAGTTTAACGCCATGATGGAAGAGGAGGGCGAGGAAACGGACGGAGACATACGCCAATCAGATTACGGCTCTGACTACAGAGGAGACGAAATCATGGCTTTGCAGCCTACACAGACCAGTGAAGCCAACGAGTCGAAGGTATATCCCCAAAAGCTTCAATTACATCTTCTAATTACCTTTCCCTAGGCCTTCTATCCGCTATTCAATGACTAGGGGTGTTATTCAACCATGTCGACTTCCTTGTATGAATACATTTCATTTGTACGGTAACCAAGTTATGATTAGGAAAACTGCATTCAGTGTTGTATTAATTGCGCAAATGGAAGAACCTTGGTCCAAAATGTGTAGAGATATACCACCATGGCAAATAAGAGCACAGAGATAGCCGTTCTGCCCCAGGATCTAGAGAAAGGGGGCTCAAGAACCCACATCCACATCCTTAACACTGCTTCTAGTCCACCGACCCTATATAGATTCTCAATCAAGCGAGCCTCTTCTTTTTCGTCCGAGGGGAAGGAAGTTGCCCAAATTCTCGCAGCTATGAGATACCAAGCCATGCCTACTCCTGCCCCTACTAATTTTATCTTCGGCACAAGACTCCACATCCAAGACCAAGGACATTTTTGTGTAAAAGATAAAGACAAGTCAGGCTCCGGTAATGCCTTGAATGGAGTAAATTTGTCCCGGGAACTTGAAGACTCCTCCAGCCGTCGTAAGACACTAGGTAGACTCGGGCATAACAGAGACGATCTACCAATACCCAAAAGGTCGGCATGATCGGAAGACAGGACAGTGTACAGATGTGCTGGAGTACGCAGCCCTCCCGTAAGAACGACCAGAGGCAATAGATGTTTGGGTATATTGAGTTCAATTTCAATTTTCTTCAATGCGTCCATTACACGGGAAGAGAATTGAGTAAAGAAGGCTTGTCGTGAAGACTTGGAATCCGAGGATAACATGAATTCTGTCGAGACTTCAGCTAACGAAAATGCGAAGCTCGGTTACCACCGTACCTGGATTTTCATAATCACCACCACTGACTTCTATAAAGTCCACATTCCCCCATCGAACAATGTCACAGACGTGTTTAAAAGCTGTCTCTTCCTGCTGCTGTTTCGATTTGCTTGTGTCCGATAAGCTATAGTCACTCGTATTGATCTTGATACCTAGAACGAAATCTTTTCTAGAAACTTTAGCGCGAATAGACGTTACGATCCGGAACAAGAGTTGAAGGGCGTTTTGAGAGGAGTAAGTATCTGTCCGAGTGTTTGCCTGGGTTGAATCGAGTTACTTATTGAAAGCGCTTTGTGCACAGCAAAAGAAATACTTTTGCAGAAATGAACTGGGCCAACAGATCTGGACCAAGTTGACAACATTAAAGACGGCCATTTCGACTATGAAGGGTATCGTTCACTCACAACCATGGGCGATATGTAGCTGTACTCCATCAAATCCCGCCTCCTCGGCAAGTTGGGCACCTTTGACGAACTCTTGAACAACTTGTTCAATGTCTTCCAATGACATCTGTCGGGGAGTTTGGAACAAAAGATGCTGAACTAGGTTGGTAACCATTGAATTGTCTGTGTGTTTTCACATCTCGGCGTCAATGCTTGTTTTCGTGGAAGACCTGAAATTTCTGAACCTTTCGAAGAGGATCCAACCCGAATAGCACTAGGTGCAAGCGGGGGGATAAACGGATATCTTCCGCCGAGAAGATTGGGGGACTGGCGTCCAGTATGGTTGAGTTGCATTATTGCCAATGTCCCGTTTTTCCTCTTTCCTTCGACCTCGTTATGGATACACCTGGCCAATTCTTTCCAGGGAGCTAACGTCGCTTCACATAAACTCTTTGGAACAACCAAATCCCTCCCAAGGGACAGATGACTACTTGATACTTGTACATTACCGGTAATTATCATTCCCCATTCATGTTTCGCCCAGTTCGAATAAAGATTCAAGTGATTCTGATTGGGAGGTCCGCCCAAGAAACTGGCGAGATGTTCGTACATAGCCACCTGTATAAGGTTAAATCCAAAAAAGATCTAGGGAGGAAGAACCACCTTGACAAGACGATTGGACACAACGCGGCCACATGGTAGAGGGATCGGCGAGAACACTTTTGAGTTTTCCTCACTCATCCTTGGCGTTGAAAGTGTTGAAGAATGACGAAACCCGGTTGAAAGCCGGATTAGTAAAGATATTTTGCTTACTACTGACCAAGATGATTGCGGTCCAGTCCGTAGCTGAAGTCCCCAGTCCGCTCTCTGTTCCTTCAAATGCCCCGGAACATTGTCCAGTATGTCCATCTACTCTCCTTCTGATCACCAATCAACGTCTTCTAGGGAACCGAATCCGAATTAGCAGGAAAAGCCGCTGCTTGTGAAGGATGTGCGAACCAAGAGATATGTGCATCGAACAAACCTAAAGGACCAGATCCGTCTCTTCCACTCATTAAGCAGCGTATGGAGTCTGTGAAGCGCAAAATTCTAGTGTTATCTGGGAAGGGCGGTGTGGGCAAGTCGACTTTCACTGCACAACTAGGATGGGCTTTTGCAGTTGATGATTCGACACAGGTGCGTCCGAGACGTTTTCATACTTGCCAGTTCAAATTTTCATTTCAGCTCGATCAGACAGGAATCATGGACGTTGATATATGTGGGCCGTCCATCCCCACAATATTGGGAATTGCTTCTGAACAAGTACATTCATCGTCGTTGGGTTGGTCACCTGTATACGTGCAAGATAATTTGGGTGTCATGTCTGTTGGTTTTATGCTCCCCTCTTCAAAAGACGCGGTAATGTGGAGAGGGCCCAAAAAGAACGGTCTCATATCCCAGTTTCTGAAAGATGTCGACTGGGGTGACTTGGATTACTTGATAGTCGATACACCACCTGGTACATCTGACGAGCATCTCAGCATCGTGCAATTTCTCAAGGAGAGCGGGATAGACGGTGCTGTCCTTATAACCACTCCTCAAGAAGTTGCTTTACAAGACGTACACCGAGAGATTGACTTTTGCAAAAAAGTCGGTATTCGAATCTTGGGACTCGTCGAAAACATGTCAGGTTTCGTGTGTCCATCTTGTAAGAATGAGTCTCAGATATTCAAGCCCACTACCGGAGGTGCGAAAAGGTTGGCTGAGGAGACTGGTGTAGAATTGCTGGGCTCTGTCCCACTGGATCCTCGTATTGGCAAAAGTGCAGATTTCGGCGTGAACTTCCTGGAAGAGTATCCGGACAGTCCTGCTACCACTGCGTATTTAAATATCATTCAGCGTAAGTCTTCTAACCTACTTCGCCAAATATACCGATTAACACCTTTGCAGGTATCAAGGGGATTTTGGGAGACTGATTTATGATAATGGCTCTTGTATCGACTAGTTATAACTATTATGTATCCATTTGTAACATATAATCATCACCTTATATCCCGATGGATAGAAAACGAAGTATTTGTTTCGACGAGCTTTAAACTTCTGGCTTATGAAGAGGTCCTTGTATGTTTGTCTAACTACTACTAATTTACATTGGCATCACAAGCGTCGTTACAGTCATAGAGATCTCTTTCCATAAAGTTAGCTCGGAAACGTATGTCAGTTTTCGGAGTACTATCTTGATTCAGACTGGGGTGTTTGAAGCACCTGTCAAAGAGTTCAGCATGTAATCAAGGCAAACAATCAATTACTCACAGCACCGGACGAAGAATGGCCATTGTTTCGAGGACTGGCTACGGACTAGGATAGATCAGTCTCGCTAGAGTGGCTTTAATGGTAACAACGACTTGCCTGCTCGCCAACGAAAAACTTCCCATCCTTGCGTTCACGCTTTGGTACATCTCCACCAAACTCCTCTGCTTCGTCAATACCAAAGTCCCTCGGCATCTCGGACGGAGGTGCATCAGCACCAGTTGTCCCGTTTTCCACGATGTACTTCCCGATAGGCGCGAGCTCCGCCAGTCCCCCAGCGAGCCCTTCCGCACTCTCATAAATAGATACTGTAGATAATGTTCTGAGTAGACGACGGGGCATGTCATTGCCAGTAGTGGATTGGGTGCGTGACCGAGCAGGTACAACGTATGCTTCTCCTCGAGAGGGAAACGCTACACTCGACCTTGGTTGAGTAGCAGCGCTCTCGCTATAAGAGATCGCATGCTGAGAAGGTGCAGTGTAAGAGCCCGTCCTCGTAGGTTGCATGATGCTTGATCGCCTCGAATACGTGACAACGGGATCATTGGAAGAGACTGTCTGCGAACGACGGCGGCGGTCTGCGGTAGAGGTAACCATCTGTTCGGCTCGTTTCTCATCGTCCACGGAAGGAACAGCCGTTTTTTCCTCTACCATCGGAGAAGGCTCCTCATTTATGACCTGAATTGAAGACTCCTCCAAGATAGGTTCTGTTTCTTCTTCAAAGACTTGAGGTGGTTCTGGGGGAGCACTCGGCCTTCTTGATCCCTCTTCCGATCCTAAACTGACGCGGCCAATAGGCATACCAGAGAGGTCGTTTACACCGCGGACCTCTTTCCGATAGTCTTGTATTTCGTTCCATAATGCTTCGCGGAATTGCTCTATGGTCTCTAATTCCTCGATAAAACGCCATTTTTCGAACTTTGCTGGACATTCGGGTTCGTCAGCGACATCGTGGTATGCAGATAGCCAAGGATGTTCGAGAGCTTCTAGTACCGTGATGCGATCGTCAGGGTCAAATGAAAGCATTTTCTTTAAGAGGTCGAGAGCTTATGGTGGTCAATAAAAGATATCGCTATTATTAGGCTGGCATTACTACCTTGATGGTCTGCATGAGGTATGATTTTCTTCAGAGGTACAGACTTTTTGATTGGAAGTGACCGAACGTATGCTTGAGCCTGCCAAAGACCGCCAAGTCAGGCATTTCGAAAGGTTATTCAAAAAGAGATCGACCTTCTCACTGCCTATCTTTTTTATTACGGCGTCTTCTGGTGTGCCTATACAAACCACCATCAGTCTTCGAGTTCGTCATCAGACTAAAAACAGAAACTGGGAACACACCAAGGACGTTTAAAATCTTGTTCAACTGATCGACTATTAACAAGGCGACAGGTTAAGTTTGAGAATTCTGAGTAAAAGATTCAAGTAAAAGAGTTTTGCTAACCATAGCTAGGGTTCAACTAGTCAGGTTGATACGGGTTAAAGAGCGGTCATGCTCACTCCTTTCCCTTAAACAAGGGCTTGCCAGTTAATAGCTCTGCAAATATACACCCTATTGACCATACGTCGACTAGAATTGCATTTAGGTCACGAAACAATGATCCTTGAAGATAGATGACTCACTTGCTGTGTTGTACCGTCTACATACGTTGTTCATAAACTAAATCACTAGGAATGATAATGCACATACCGGAAAGCTAGCATGATCTCTGGAGCACGGTACCAGCGAGTGGCCACATATTCGGTGAGATGATTGACATTCTCATCCGGCTGTGAGTTAAACCCCCTGCTTAAGCCGAAATCGCAGATCTTTAATTCACAGTCTGCATTAACGAGCAGGTTTCCGGGCTTTAGGTCTCTGTGAATAACGGCTGCAGAGTGACTAACGAAGCTGTCAGCGCAGTTTAACTTGACTGAAATTAGGTTGGGCACACACATGTACTTCATGCCTATTCCAAGAGATTCAGCTACCATCCCGGAACTAGTACAATATCTACACACCTCGGAGCACTTGGTATAGGAAATACCTTTGACCGTAATCAATGCGCGGAAAAACAAGCGAAATGCAGATACAGACTGTACGTGTTCATTGGTCAGATGCTGGCCGGATTTGATGATTTGGTGTAAATCCGCTGTATACATTCGATATGTCATGGCCTAGGTCATGATAACTTTGGCATCGCACCTTCCATTGGCTGACGATAACGAGAACAATATTATTCAGGATTATAATCTTGGTATCCAGGCCACAACACACCTCCATAAAGATATATCTATTCCAAGATATGAGTTAGGAGTGTTGGGGTGGAACAATGTACGCACATTTCGTTGAAATCAGGAGAAATCGCATCCACATCAATGAGACCGGTAATATTTTCATGATTGGCAAAATGGCGAAGAAGGGTGATCTCCCGCAGTGCTCGTTTCGCCAGTTGTATTTTGTCAAACACACGAGTGACTAGCTTTATCGCTACAGTTTCTCCCGAGAGTTCATCCAAGGCCGAGCTACAGTTGGCGGGCCAATTAAATAAAAATGCAAGGCATTTAGAAAGCTTTGACGTACATAACGACCCCGTAGGCTCCAGAACCCATTTCCCGAACTAATTTCCATCTCTTCTCTACGTGAAATTCCTTTCCGAACGACGACTGAAGGGTATGGTAACCTCTGACATCATGAGCTGGCAGCATCTGAGACAATACTGGTACCCGTACCTCCTTTTCAAGTTATCTGCAGAGAAAGAGTTGGACGGTCTCCGCACCCTGGACCTTCCTCGATCGACATTCCAAGAGGCCGGAGATGCTACAGGCGAGGTGGTCTTGTTTTCACCCCCGCCCCGACTGACGCGACGACGCCCACCGGATTGGTTGCGGTGGGTTGATCCTTCAGCCCTGTCAGTCATGAGGAGACGAGAATGCTGCCAGAGCCTAGTCTAAGCAGCGTAGTTTTGGTTGGTAATGGGAGTAGCGGACGCAGGCAGTTAAGCGGACCTGTCAAAGGAGATGGCCGAGCCGCAAAGACTCGAAGATAAGGTGAACTGAACCAGAAGGCAAGCGGAGTAGGTGATAAGTGGATGACAAGATGAAGATCAGGAGAAAACCTGCGTTTCCCTTTGCGCGATTGGCGATTTCTATGTCGCTTAACTCTCGGTGCCGGCTTTTACAGCTAAAGCTCTAGAGATACCACATTACACTATACGCAACAGATCCAGGCTACATATTGTGGAGAAAATAAAATAAACGTAGGGGTTTGAACAATTGCAAGTTTCAGAAACTGTGAATCTCGAGATATTCAACGAAATATACCAGAAGTCGGATCTTTGACCATCAGGCACACGGGGATCGACGGCTCTTGACATAATACCACAACATGTCTTCCCTGAAGGAACTCGTAGATGCCTGGCTGGCAATGGATCAGGTTGATTTCACCATTTAACGCGCCAATATCGCGTTAACAAGCGTTCTATGACAGAACGAAACGACACGGGCAGAGATCCAATCTCTTTGGGACAAGGCAGACACCGAAGCATTGGAACGACGGATGAGGTGCAGATTCTATCATCACTTTGACAAGGATGGCTCATGTCCATGTTTCTGGATAGAAACCGCATAGAATTTGGAACTGCTGGTAGTGCAGGTTCCTCCGGAGACGAGTTCGCAGCTAATGTTAAAACCCAGGACTTAGAGGACGAATGGAAGCGGGTTGGTCCCGTATGAATGGTGTGTCGGTTCTCTTTATCTCACCTCGTATACTAAAGGCCAAAAGATCTGATTGTAATCCAGGCATCTCAAGTACTTTTTTACCCTCCGGACACTGAAATATGCTACTAAAACCCTCGTTCTAGGGCCTATGCAAATACGTCTTGGAGCAAGTCGAGAATGCGTCGAGTAAGGGCGTTGTCATAGGACACGATCATAGGCACAACTCGGAGAGATGGGCGCAATTGACTGCAGCTGCTTTTATCAAGAATGGTGTCAAGGTCTATCTTCATCGTGGACTTGTACACACGCCCATGTAAAACTTTCTATAATCAGCATATGCAGAAAATAACGAAAAGTCTTGCAGGGTTCCTTTCACTGTCAAGCAAATCGGCGCCGCATGTGGTGTAATGATTACTGGTCCGTACTATTCACAGATATTGTCTTTCGACCTTCTAACGACAAATACAGCGAGCCATAACCCAAAGGCACGTACACTTTGAAAGATATGTGTTGAATTCTGACATTGCTATCCGCAATAGCATGACAATGGCTATAAAGTATGTTTCTTCCCATCTCCCGTGTAAACCATCTCCAACCTTTTACAGGTCTACTGGGAGAACGCTGTACAGGTGGAGCGAGCTGTTTTCCTGCGTATCGACATTGCTCATCATCCAAGTAGATCATCTCTCCGCACGACAAAGGCATATCAGATGCAATCAAAGCCAACCTTACTCCTCGGACCTGGGATACTAGTCTTGTCAGCACGTCCTCTCTATGTCTCGACGTGACAGACAAGATGAAAGAAGCCTATCTTGCGAGTCTTTTGAGCCTCAGAGACAAGGGGTATGTCGTTTTTTGGGGGGACGCCAATGATTTGTCACGAAATTTTGTTCCAGGCTTCCGCAGTCCAGAAAGTCCACTTTTGTCAACACTTCTATGCATGGCGTCGGACATCCTTTCGTCGAAAGGGCTCTTGCAGCACTGGATATATCTATCATCCCTGTACCTGAACAGCAGAATCCTGATCCCGACTTCCCTACCGTCTCTTACCCTAATCCAGAAGAAAAGGGTGAGTTCATCTTGACGCATTGACGTCCGAATCTCAATTTGTCTGTTGCAGGTGCTTTGGTAAACAGTTTCACCATATTTTTCCATGAATCAATGTAATGTTCTTTCGATATAACAGGACCTAGCCATTGCCACTGCAGACCAGAAAGGGGCCGACTACGTCCTTGCACAGGATCCAGACGCTGATCGTTTTTCTGCTGTGGAGAAACAGTGCGTGCCATAGATACCCCAACAATTCAATTTTCAACATCCACGACACAGATCCAGCGGTGAATGGGTAACCTTCACAGGTGATCAACTTGGGGTCATTTTCGCAGCTCACATCATGGAGGTATATAAAGCTTCCGGCAAACCCATGTCTAAACTTGCCATGGTTGCATCGACTGTTAGTTCGAAAATGGTCGAAGCAATAGCCGCTGCTGAGGGGTTCAAGTTTGTAGAATGTCTCACTGGTCGGTCTGCCGTTTACACTTCCTTTCCGACTTTCTCTGAGTTCTTGACTGTAGGCTTCAAGTACATCGGGAACACTGCAATGGATCTGGTCGCTCAAGGATACGAGGTTCCTTTTGGTTACGAGGAAGCTATCGGATTCATGTTCGGCTCGGAAATTCGGGATAAAGATGGTGTAGCTGCCTCCGTGGTGTTTGCGCAACTTGCTGAGGTTCTTCGGAATCAAGGCAGGACAATTAAATCATACTTGGATGATTTATACAAACGTTATGGGTACTTCAAGGTCTGTGCTCATACTTGAAAGATAGATGTCTCGATCTGACAGAAGCAGACCAGCAATAGTTACTTTATATGTAACGACCCCGCGACAATCGACAAGATTTTCGCTCGAATTCGTAATTTCAACGTAGGTCGTTGATCGATTCTCAATTCCTGCGCTGCCTGAAATATCTTCTATGCAGGGATCCTCCACCGAAGCCAGCTATCCCAAAGAAATTGCTGGCCTTATTGTGACCAGTGTTATCGATCTAACAACGGGATACGACAGTACGAATCCACCAACGTACAAGCCCTCTCTACCTCTCTCGTCTGGACATATGATCCAGTTTAGAGCAGAAAACAAAGCAGAAGGGACAAAGATTGTCCTTACTACTCGGACGAGTGGGACTGAGCCCAAGGTGAGGACTGCTCTTATAATCCAGGGGGTAAGCTCATGTCAGTCTACAGATCAAATATTATTTAGAAGGAAGCGGAAATGACAGAGACAAAGTTGTCAAGACGCTTGATGCTGTGGTCAAAGAGCTCGGTGAGAGTTGGATGGAAGCAGAGAAGAACAAGCTTGGGGTTCCTTGATGATAGTGTCGAAGAGTAACGAGAACGTAGAATGATGTAGTATAGTCAAAACAGAGACTCTTGCTCCAGAATTATCTTTCCCTAAAGTTCCTGCTCATGTCCTGTTTTCCCCTTCAGATCATTCTTCCTCCCGTACAAAACGCGATTGACTATGCCAATGGGAATATCGTACAGCTCCGGCGTAGTATCGTGATTTGCAAATGGCGCATAAGCCGAGAGCAATGCACGCTTTTCGTCCTCGCCTTTTTCAAAAGATAGCTTAGGAAATTGTCCACGGGAATCTAGTTGTTCATACGTCAGTTCTGGTGAGAGGATGTAGTCAGTAAATACATACCAGCAATCGTGGAGGTATGATTAAAAGCAGGAGTCCCATGTAGCGTCAGCGCAAAATAGACAAAGTAAGTCAGTAGGACGACGACTATCGACCACGCAGGAAAAAGTATTGCCCATTCTCTGCACAGAGTTTAGAATGGACATCCTCGCCAATAGAAGATAGAAACCCACCGATTTGGATACCAGTCAATGCCTAACCAGACGATGCACTCATCTGGTAGGAGGGCCCATAGCACGTAGACGACAAATAAGAATGAAGTTGAAGTCCATGCGACGAAGCCATAAAACTCTGGTGCTCTGCTCTTGTATTCTGGTGGGGAAGAAGGAAAGGAAGCAACCGGTGACGTTGGACTGGTGGGGCTCACGGTTCTCATGGACGACTACATACAAGTCGGAATCAAAGGAGCATCAACTATCTCAATTGTCACACCCGAACTACAACTACACGTTGAATTGTTTAAAGATGCGCATAAGATTGTGCATGAGTACAGATGCATAGTCGCATGGATGAAATTTTGGCTAGGGCAATAAAAAGAACATGCGTATCGTGTAGTATAATGAAGTAGACCAAACAAAAAACCCAGTTGATTTACTTCAGAGGAATGCTATAGAAATGAGGGTATCAGAAGACGAGAAGAGAGGACGAGGACGAGGATAAACCGGACTGACAATCGGGAGGAGTGTGTTGCACCAATACCAGGACGACCGTGCTTGACAGGTCGGTAGGAGCAGGAGAATTCACCGAGGTAGTGGCCAGTCATTTCGGGTTTGATTTCGACCGAGTTGAAGACCTAGATGGATATGAGTGTTTATACACTATCCAAGAGTCAAAATACGTACCTTTCCGTTGTAGATACCGACTACACTTCCAATCATCTCGGGAACAACAATCATGTCACGCAAGTGGGTCTTGACGACAGCAGGCTTCTCATTGGGGGGTGCCTCCTTCTTGGCCTTGCGGAGTTTCTTAATGAGACCCATAGGGCGACGCTTCAAACCACGCTGGAAACGTCTGCGAGCACGGGCATGGACGAGATCGACAAACTGCAAGATATTCAGCTTCGTGTTTCCTGTTCCCAAAAAAAGTCACGCACGTCTTCGTTGCTCATGTCCAACAGTTTGTCGAGTTCAACTCCACGGTAGGAGAACGTCCTGAACGTCCTCTTTTTCTTCATCTCAGCGGCGAGAGCGGGGTCGGTAACGTCAGCCTGTATCGCATGAGATTGTTAACGAATATCTACAATGAGAACGCACCATCGTGAAAGTCTTGCTGTCCTTGAACAAATCAGTACTAATTTCCGTGTAGTCTCTTCCTTTCTCTCAAGCGGAGTTTCAATCCTGCCAGGAATGGAAAGTGTGGCTGATATTTGTCATCAACGAGCATGTACAGTATTGTGTAATATGTTCTCACACATCCGAGATATGATTTCGAATACCTCGCTTGCACAACATAAAATCTTCATCTTCGGATAGAATCCACAGGTCTTCCCGTAGAGGATTAAAGGTATCGTATTTTCCAACAGTGCTTTCGCGCGCGCTCTGTACTCAATCTCATTCCTGCAGTGATCCGTGGCTGCCGTTCCATCTGACAAAAACCTCCCGTTCAAAACACACCAAAAGTCTGTTCTGGATTGAACTTGTCTTTGAAATATTGCTCACAGCTCAAACTCGCAGATGAAACACATTGCTGCCTATCTTTTGCTCCAACTTGGTGGAAACTCTTCCCCCTCCGCAGCCGACATCAAGAAGGTTCTCGGTGCCGTCGGTATTGAGGCTGACGACGAACGTCTGGACAAGTTGGTCTCTGAGCTCGAGGGCAAGGACATCAACGAGCTCATCGCGGAAGGAAACTCTAAGCTTGCCTCTGTTCCTTCCGGTGGTGCTGTCGCTGCTTCTGGTGGTGCTGGTGGTGCTGCTCCTGCTGCCGCTGCTGCTGAGGAAGCCAAGGAAGAGAAGAAGGAGGAAGAAAAGGTTCGTTCTATCTCAAATCCTGTTCAACGTGCGTCGCTCATTTTTGTTTCGACTTGCTCAGGAGGAATCCGACGACGATATGGGCTTCGGTCTCTTCGATTAATCGCATGTTGTACGAGTACTGTATTCCTTTACACCCCGTTATTGCTATGCGATGCACACGATTTACGACCGCCTTGGGTCAAAAACATGATTATCTTTGTGTGATTGTAAGGGGTAGCTTTCTGGACGTTGCTGAGTCCGACATCTTTGCGTGATTGCAAGAGCTAGTTCTGGACGTTGCTCAGTCGGACAATTCGAGTGAGAGGTCCTTCTATGTACCCTAGTGAGAGGTGTCCCGTTGCAAGGGATGGTGTACAAATTGCAATGAGTCTGAGCACGCGTAACGGTAAATCTGGACGCGACCTGAATCTCCCACGTGGCTACCTTGGTTCAATGCACCCAACACTTTCAACGCTCAAAGCGTTGATAACCTCTCAACCCTTCAAACGTTCCCAGCTCGGTCTTTTTCAGGGAAAGACCAAACAGTACGGAAACAACGTTCCCTTTTCCAGACATAAGACACGACGGACATGGCTGCCAAACGTCCAGCGCAAGAGGTTGTTTTCTGATTCGCTGCAGAGGTTTATCAGGGTCAAATTGACTACCAGGGCTTTGAAGACCATCAAGAAGGTATGCATACGTATCTTTGCATTATTTTGCAGTTTTAATAATTGGGACTATAGAAATACACTTCTGTTGACAATTATGTATTCTCAAATTCATCGTCGACTATAAGCCACGAAGGCATGCGACTTAGGCTCATGATGCGGGATGCTATTGCTACAAAAGCCTGGGCTGGTGAGACACGAGAGGATTTTGAGAAGAGGAAGGAAAAGGAGTCGGTGAAAGCACAAAAACAAGAGGCAACTCGTGAACGAGTAAGAGAGGTCAAGAGAGTTGGGTTGGGGAAAATGCCTACCTTGGAAGATGCTAGAAAGGCGAGAGAGGCTGCTGTAGGAGCCCTGAGGACATCATCTGGGTACGTCGTATGTTCATCTATGTTGTTCGTTCATTAAATTTCTTGTGCAGGTCGCCTTCTGCATCTTTCAAACCAGGCCAGATCCTGGCATACCTTAAACAGAGGAAGGAGGATCAGAGAACTCTGTTGCGTGCCAAATCGTTCACCAACGTCGTATAGCACTTGTAGACATCTCTTAATCTACGCACCGTTTAATAAAAAACCTGGAAGCTCAAAACGCCCTCACGTGGTTGGCAGAGGGCGGCCTTTCCTTTATTACTACTCCTACCTTCAGTTATCCTTATTTTATTCATGACTACTCTTCTCCCCATTCCCGACATGCTCGATAGGCTGGACCTATCTTCTTCATCGTCTTCATCATCTACTCAATCTTCCTTTGGTTTCAACAACTCACGTTCTGGTTCCGAGCTGGACTCACCAACGGATGATACACTGCCGCTTTCACCGTCGTCTTCGCTATCAAGTCTAGAAATCAAGAACACTTCAAATATCCAAGAAGAGCAAATGCCAGGTTCCATTGACCTGTACACGCAAATTCTACGCGGAATGGCTGCCCGGCAAAGACCTTTGTTTGAAGATGAGTTGAAAGGATCCACAATAGCGTCATCGAATCAAGGTCTAGTTACGCCTAAGATCTCAAGGTTGCTACAAGTCTGTGCGGACGATGCGGGGTATCAGTCGGACTATGAAAGGAACGAAAACAGGTCTTTGCTGTCCAGACGCAAAAGGCTCGCTCGGAGAAAGGCAGCATCGAAGCACTGTAATGATGTACGTTGGATTTGTGTCCGGTTCGTCTATAATGCTCAACATCTCTAGCTTTCACTTTCCCTCGAAGATGAACGCACGCCTAGGTGCAAAACGATCAGTGACCCAGAATTCACGAATAACCGCCATTTTATTTACTATTCCTCTGTCCAGAGCTGCGACACTGCCGACAATGCTGATGCTGAGAAGCAACACCTTCCCCGAGAAATTCCAATCGGTCTTGGTATAGGTCTTGACCTGCCACTCCTTTCCTGCGCAACCATCCTTACCTCTGAAGAAGTCGAATCAAATGTTGTGGAATCTGCCTTTGGCGGTACCGATATTCCAATCCCGCCTCTGCAGCCAGTGTTACATCCGATCAGACTTGGATTGGACTCGCCCTCCCCAATCGTTCCACTACCTGATAGTGTTGATGACAGCACGTTCAAGCCACGCTTGCGTCCAATCAGCGCTGGTCTACATTCCCCTTCTCCCATTCTTCCTTTGCCGTCACCAAGACTAACTAGTCTTGTCGAATCTTCATCGTTTTTGGCATTTGCGTTCTCGCCTAGAGCCCCGCGCCAACTTCGTCTTCGATCATTGCCAGAAAGCTCTGAAATGTCCCCAATCGATTATCTCCCACCCCACACTTTGCAGCAAACTAGCTGTACAACCAATTTCGAAGGAAAAAACGGCCCATTTTTACTCTTTTCGAATGACCACCACAATGCTACAGGCTGCTCTTTTCAACAAAAGAGCCAACCCGAAAAGCAACACTTGGACAAACGCAAATCCTATTGTAGACTGGGGCACGGCCTACCGTCGTCTACCTCTAACCCATCCCTGGAGACCTGCACGTTGACAGCTGGCTCTGTCCCAACCATGGCTATGCCCCTTCTCTCCGAGCTCCGTTTGATGGGGTTAGAATTGAACGAAGATCGTGTGCTGGCATTTCCATCTTCCTCTCGTACAACTGCATCTCCGTCAGAAATTCCTCCGCATTCGCAGGCGAAACCAGTTTCACATTCGAGCAGTGCCCCGCACGCACGACGCACTCCGATATCTCTAATGTCGTCCCAACTCCCAATAAGACGGTTGTTTACTATTCATGAAGTGTACGATTATAATCCGGAGACTGAAGTCCTTGTGTCGCCGTCCGCACCTCACTTCGCTACTTGTTCGCCTTCAGTATCACCAGACCTGTTTCGAAACTCTGCATCGCCTGTGTTGAAGATGATGCACCAGAACGATGCCAGAGCAAACACCATTGACGTTACTCATGATGGAAAACTCTTGTTTTAATTGACGGCGTTGGACATGGGTTATTATAAAGCAAACATCCAAGGCTTAATGGGTACAGCGGGACGTAGTAACGTAACGCGAATTTTGGTCAAATTTTAGTGTTTCCGTAGTTGCTGTGTTACTTGAATCACTGATAAATGTTAGCGATCGCGACTCATCTGTGCACTGGTAGTGCTGTAATTTCCCCCTATTTATGGAGTTACCCTCCTGCTTACTAGGAAAAAAGGTATTGCCTCTGATATCGACTGTCGAACATTGCATGAAACCTTGAATTGCCAACGCATTTCAGCTACTTGGACCTGTGTAATTGGGGTTTCTTGCAACGGTCCATCGCAATCCGCAAGGCACAATTTACATTCTCTGTCAAGGATCTGTTTACTCGTTTGCATCCAAGAACACAGGATGACTGGGCGCTCTTGAAGAGTCCACATATATATCGCTTAATCTCGTGGTTCTACTTCTCTACGCTGGTCGTATACCCAACTTCCACCCCGCAAAGCGCTGGACGCTAGCGTACACTCTGCCCATAACGACTTTCCCTTACATTTCCTCTAATGTCTCATTCCAAACGTCCTCCTAATCCGACTCTTTTCACGCTTCGAACGTTCTTTTCCCTGCTGACGCTCTCATCATGGGTGTCCGCCATACCTACCTCGTTCGTGGCCCGTGACGATGCCGCGACGAAGGATACCCCTAAATCTGCTCAGGAAGGAATGGCAGAGTTTCTAAACATGTACTTTGCTCTCCGGGGTGTAAAGGCACAGAGCTTTTTTGCCCTCAACGGGTGGAGCACCGTCGACTTTGCCGGAGAAAACACAGCTGCTACCGGAGGCAACGCTGCGAATTTGATTTACCAGACGTTGGATGTCATGCAGGACCTCTCTGGTAAAGACCAGAATAACGTACATTTCAGTAATCAGTATACGACCTGGATCCAGGAGCTCTCCAAAGTCATGAACCTTGACGATGAAGACAAGAAAAAGCAGGTGACAAAGGCCCAGAATGCTGAGGTCAAGGCATGCGGGAAAAAGACGAATGTTCTGAACGTACTCTTGGATGAATGGCGGGAAGGGGGAGGAGAGGCCATTCAGGGTATTTCGGACGACAAGTTCAAGCTGTGGGCGCAGAAGGATTCTAGGTATCAGACTGTCTCGTTCGACTGCCAAGAAAAGACGAACAACTATTCTGCTACACTGAGCGACGTTTATGGTGATAATTTCGCAGTGTTTTCTGCAGCACTGAACAACATCGATCCCATCATCCATCCGACCGGTAGCGCATATCCAGGCATTACTATGAAAGTGTCTGCCACCTCTGGTATGCCGGACAACGGTGCTGGTTCCAACGGAGCAGGACAGACGGTTCCATATTACAGTATTCCCGTTCTAAACATGACTCTCAAGGCCTGGCAGAGTGGCGAGCAGCTACAGCCCTTTGATTCTTCTACCAATCAAGAAGACACGTCGAGCAACGAAGAGTCGAATAAATCAGGTGGAGGACTTAGCTTATCTTGGGGTGCAAAGCTTTTCGGAGACATTGGTGGAGAGGGTTCTAGCGAAGATTCGGAAAAGACAACGAATGCATCAGCGCAGAGTTTTGTCTTCAAGTTTGGTTCGATAGCTCTCATGGACATCGACATGGGTTTGTGGAACGACAAGGGCGCTTCAGCAGGCGCAGTCCTCCATGCTCCCGACGATGACGATGCGAAAAAGCAAGAGGTCCAAGATGCATTCGACAAGTATATTGGATCCAAAGACAAGCCAGGTCCTGCTGCTGTCTGGAACGACAAGGCTCTCGTTGTATACCAACCCGAGATAGAGATGAAGTTTTCATCCGAGGATACTTACGACAAGGCTACACAGACATCTATCAGCGCTAGTGGTTGTTTTCTCTTCATCTGTTCCAATGCGAACAGTGAGCAGATGAAACATATGACCTCGACCTCCAAAACCGACAAGACGATTACATTCAAAGACAGCTCGAAGAATGCCTACATCGTCGGATATATACAAACGTCTTTCTGGGCATCAGATACCTTTGCATCGGGCGAATTAGGTGGCACTACAGGGGGAAATAACGGAGGAGATGATGGAGGAGACGATGGAGGAGATGGCGGAGATGGCGGAGATGACGGAGGCTTTGGAGGAGATGATGGAGGCTTTTAGTAGACCTTTATTTCGTAGTCGTTCAGAATTTCATTACTGTGGTGGTGATTCAAAGAAAAATAGACTGTAATTGAGATTTGTTCGTTGGCCATGCAAAAGAGTCTGACTAGACTACCTGTCTACTAAAACTATTTCTAAGGTAAGGGTAAATTGAGGGAAGAGGGTAGTCATGTATGCAAGGTAGATATGCATGTGAGTGTGATCGTCAACTGGAAAAGAAGAAGATACATGAATGGATCAAATTAATAGTGTCGGTATCCGACGTCCTAAAGAAAGGAAGCAACATAGGGAAAGCAGATTGGTGGATGACATGCAAGGGAGACAAAGATGGTGTATGATTAAAATGAACATAAAAGGGAATGGAAGTGGAAGCACTGGGCCAAAACAAGAACCGCGAAAGCGGAGGAGAAAATACACAATTGAATATACACAACTTTTTTCTTGTCTTCTCTGCGTCGATCCTTCTTCTCCAAGTGAGTGTCATCGTTTTCTTTCATCAAGAATTCATCTCCATCGTCGAGAGTTCGTTAGTCTGAAATTGTCGTCACTGTTGCATACTCTTCTCGATGACCTTTCGCATAGGATTTTGATTCGGCGGAAGTGCCCCATTCCTTTCCAAGCGATCGAATAGCACAAACAACTTTTCCATTTCCTGCTCCTTCTCTTCTTCTGTCATCTCATCGACTACCGACTTGTTCTGGTCTGCAGGAGCATATGTGCCCGTTATGGGATTGATTTCACGGTTGGGACCAGAATTTGATGATGCTGGTGGAGGAGGCGCGCTCATTACTCCCTTATTGAAAAGAAACCCAGCAACGTGGCCGTACCCAAAGAGAGCTGCCAGTGTCGACGCTAAAAACAATCTCAGTACAAGGATAAATATCTAAACAAGAAAACGTACGATCCGAATCTGACATGGCAAACAGCAATTCTCCAACAGAATCCTTTAGCCTTGTGTGATACACACTACTCAAGAGTCTCAGACACCGACCCAAAAAGTCTTCCCTTTCGTCCAAGGGATTTGACCTGTCCAAGTCCTCGGGAACGATCCATTCTCTCATCCGTAACCTTGCTTGCTCGTCCGCTATACATAACCGTGTGCCCAAGACAACAAGAGGCGAGAGAATGTCATCCAAAGTCGTATCCAAAGGAATACCAGCAGCAGCAATGTCCTTTTTGAACGACTCTCGCAACTTGGGATCGTCGGGAGGGGTATTTGACGGGAAGTAATACATGAATGTTATCTCGAGCAAGTCTTGTGTACGTTGCAGGACATCGAAACTCAGAGTGGAAGGGGACGAATTGGCAGACATGCTTCTGCGAGCTTGGATTGGGTTAGGAGATGGTGAACGAGAAATTGATCGGCGACCTGCAGACAAAACCGAGAGTGCGCGATCCAGAGTACTGGGTTTAGGAGGTGTATGCGATCGAGAGGGACCGGAAACAGGTGATTCAGATATGGGTGTCACAGTGGAGGATCCAGGAGTGCTCGAAGGTGCTGACCTCTGTTGTTCATGAGATTTCGATTTGGGACGGTGGCTTGCAGAAGATGCGCGACTGGGTAGACCTGGAAATTGTGGTCCAAACCATATGAGTTTGAGAGAAGGTGTTATCGGAATAGTGATCAGGGCATGAATAGCATGTGTCAACGGAGCCACCAAGGGAGCGGGAAAGGTTGGAGGGAGATTCTGATAGACACGTAGCAAAGGCACGAGAATGCTGCCGTCCAATAAGCATACAGTACGAATGCATGAAGCGAAAGACTCACGGGTCCAGTTTTGGGCTCCAGCAATCACCCATGACCTTGGAATCGCCGGTCGGAGGCGCACAATCGACCAGCTGTCAGTAGTTTATTTAAAAGTGGCAATCATTGAGATTTATATAGCACATACCTTGGGATAGTGTAGCAGCAAGTTGAATGTAAATTTTAGCAGATCCGTCATGGCCTCTCTTGCCATCTTGGAACCTGCTAATATGCTAATCATAGCGGCGTCGAGCTTGAGCGAAATGATGTCAACAATGGTCCGACCATGACGCTTGTCTTCTACTAGTGATATCACGAATGAAGACGGGGAAGCGGTCGCAAGAAAGAGAATTCGAGATAGAATGAATATCTGGTCTGGGGTGGTCGCTTTCTGCAAAAGATGTGAGCAAGTAGAACCGTGTTGAAATAGTTGAAATAACGCGCCTCCAACATGCCGACAACAATGTCGCCGCCAGCCACTTCCTTGGTTATTAGTGTCTGCCTAGCATGATTGAACAACAGCATTGTGTTCGCTATGCATCTGAGTGCTTCGCACGACGCCTCTGTATCATCCTTGAACGTGTTGGCCAACGAGAGTAGAGTTGATAGAGATGCAGCGGTCGCGAGCCGTTCTGAACCGGAAGGGTTCTTCCCGAGAGTTTTGACGGCTAACAGAGCCTGTGCAGCATCTGGAAATAGAGTCGGTTGATTATTCGAAATGAGAGAAGCACGTTGCGAACCTTTCGCGGAGAGCCTCGACTTGGAACCTGCAGATTGAAGATCCTTTAGAACAAGTGCAATCAACTCGGCACGAGTTGTCTGATCAAAGGTAAATGGGATTGCTAGAATAGGTGATCAAATATTTGTGGAAGGACAGGCATGTCGTGATACGAGCTTACCGGAGATGATGGACTGGAGAACGGTGGCTACTTGTGACCGGGGGGACGAGGGGGACAGCGACTGGTAGGCCTTGAGTATGTCGGCCATGTAGGAAGAGAGAAAAATAAGAAAAAGAAAAAATGAAATGAACAATTGCAAACATGAAACGCCGACTGGTTGCCATCTTCAAATCCGATCCCCGAATTTCCTCTATCTCTTATCGCGCTTTGTCAACTTGGCTTCATTTTTCATCCTTGACTTATAATTAATGATACTCCAAAACACTTGTACTCTACTACTACTCTGCTGTGAGTACAACAATTCCAGCCTCCCTTTCTGCCATGTCCAGGTGGCAAACCACAAATGTGATCAGACGGACGTATATACACAGGCACCAGTACCACGGAAGAATTAGGCGGTCTCCATATGATAGCAACCGGATTTTGTCTTTTTCCGGTAATGCTTTTCCGACACTGCGTCGCGCTCGGTTGCTGTAGTATCGAACTGCATGATTGGTAGACAAGCTGTTGACGTGGAGTACGCGGTGAATGGGCTCGGGGCGCCCAAGTCATACATGTTCAGTCATCTCTGGAAAATTTTCAGACAATGCTTGATTGAGGTATGAATGATACGTCTATGCATATATCAGACAAAGAAGTGTGCGTCAGCATGAACAACATCATACATACCTGGACAGCTTCAATTTTGCCATTCATAAATTGGTTCTCTGTTGCCGCTCGTTCTAACCGTTCTCGTGTCAATTGCATGGGATTTTTCGCGTTGTCAATGTCTAGAAGAACTTGTATTGGTATCATAGTATTCAGATCCGGTGTACGAGCCAGGTTGTCGACAGAGTGGAGATACTGGATCACTTCATTTCTTGAGAAAGCTCGTCATAAAGTGAGACGTAGAATAGGGACGAAAGGAATCGTACACTCTCGAACCAACTGGTTTGCCACCTCCAGGTTGATTACCATCTTTCGAGCTGTCGTTTATTACTGTTGTACCAAGGTTATACAAGGCATTAGCGAGAGCCATGAGCTCGAGTTCCAGATCTCCATGCACGCCAGTGGGCACTGGAGAGGCACGGGGAGAGTCGGGTTCTTGAGTTTGATTGGCATTTGGCGTTGCAGAAGACGCCATAGATTAGTCGCGGTCAAAGAAGCAGTGTGACTCTGTCACTTGCTCTTTCATTTCTACCATGTCTACTCTTGCAGAAACGCCTTGGAATCTCGTACCAAAACGCCCTTCGCATCTGGACATCGATGATGCTTTCTCTCAAACCACAACGAACGTCAAACTAGCTAGCTCACGCCCATCGTCTCCGATCCCGCAAACCATGAAAACGCGTGTCGCAATTCTCGACAAGAGTCCTCATAGATTCCAAGTCATACCTCTTCAACAAGCACGGCAACAGGGTCGCATACACTCCCGGAGTATTTTCGCTCAAGGTGTCTCCAAGTCTCGTATACAAGTCGCGCAAGAGCAGGCGTCCATGTCGTCGGGCGTGCAAGAGATGTCCGAAGGCTCGGTAGAACGCGCGCAGCCTCTTTTACTTGAACCAAGCCCCGTCTTCGTAAATAGCGTCAAGGCAAGACCGCTTTTTCTTTTGTGCGGCAACACCTGTTTAATATTTGCCCTTAGGAAGAGTGTCTTTTGACTTTTACTTCCGAGCAAATACAACCTTTGAATATCGCTAAACGCCAATCCTTGATCGCACCTTCCGAAATCGTCTTGACTGCTTCGAATACTTCCACGTCTTTCCATTTCTTCAAACCACCGGAAGCTCCCATAACCAAAGCAGGAAACACGATACTTTCTGAAAAGGATGTCAACATCCCTAATGATTATGCTCTGAAACCTTACCACGAGCGCGCGCAGAGCGCTGATCCAGGCAGGTGCGAGACCAAACCCTACCAACACAGGGTCTCCGCCTCTACTTTCTGTTCATCCAAAACGATTGCTACCGCCCCCGCGATCACTACTCCAAAGACAGTTGATACTGCGGCTTCTTCCTACCCCTCTACTCCTAAAATGGCCATGAATAAATCCAACGTTCCACCACTACCTGATCCTCACATCAAGTCTCCAAGCCTTGGGGCAGCTATGCCATCCCCGTCTCCTACTGCTCTGCCGTCCTCTGCCACTCCCAGAGCAGGAAAACGATCACCTTCTACTATTCCAAGGTTGACCAATCATCGCCCTGCCACACACTCGCTAGATTTTCTTCATGGAGGTCATTCGACAGCGCGCGGGGTCTCTAGGTCTCGAAGCCACGCTTCGAAACCTTGCCGTTCTGCGTTTCAACCGCTAGAGCCCCTACGAGAACCTCAGTTCGATACACATCGAGAGAATACTACGCTTGAGCGCACAAAGAATCAGGACCAGGCAGGGGTCAACACCAACACTGACGATGTCAGTGCTGAAGTCACTCCAGAATCCCCTCAGCGTGCATTGTCTAAATCCAAGAGGCATGCAATCTATACACACTCTTTGACTCTCAATGCTGGCGGTTTGGAGTTGTCTTTTAACGGTCGCCCAGCAGCCTCTCGAAGTAACTCTAGCCGTGATTCTAGTCCAAAACTAAAAAGGCTCACCCCTAAACGTCCCAAACGCGAAACCCTTCCAATCTCTTTCACCACTCGTTCATCTTTACCATATGCAAAAAACGACTCTACGGACTCGGTCTCGAAAATGCCGGGCAACGAAAACGCAGAACCGAAACAGCAGTCTCAATCGGTCCCTGACTCTCATTCCAGTTCCAATCTATCGGTTTTACTGGCTAAAGCTGATGATTTAGGGACGACTGTGTCGTCTTTCCTTGAGCGTCACGACCAAGACTCGAATGGTGACCAAACCCAGAGCGAAAGCACCAGCTCGACCTCGATATCTTCTTTGTACTCACAAGACTCCTTTTCTTCGATGTCTCCGACCAAGAATCCCAAATCCAAGGCTTCGCGTTCGGGAAGAAAGAAGGGTAGTACCAAAAAGAAGGAATTGGTTGTTTTCGCGGATGGACAGGAGCTGCAAAAGCATCCTATTATAGTTGAACTATTGAACTTGTTGGATGCTTCCGTTCAAGAATGGATGACTATGGAAATCAAGGTCGGAAAGTTGTAGCTGAAAACTCGTGTACATTCTCAATTTGTAGCAGTACATTCTAGCATTGTCGCTCTTTTATTTTGGGGATTGATTTGTATACATATATATCATGCAGCTTTGTGTAATTTAGTGAAGGACATATCGACTTCTCGTGTCTCCGTTCCGACAGATATTACCACGTGTTTATCTACCCCGCGCGCGCGTTTTCAACCCTCTCCCTCTATCATCATGTGGGGTTCGTCTTCAACTAGAGAGATTTCGGCTGCAAAGCTTTCAGAAAGAGACCGCCTTATTTCTGCATTTACGGCCACAGCAAGCGTAGAAGACCATGAAAAGTTTCTCAATGCTTCCGGTATGTGCTATTTTGAGCGCCATTATGCAACTTCAATTCTAAACCGCGCCTTCCGCGCAGTGAAGGACATTGTTTCTCGCATCGAGGCGGGCGAATGGACGGCAGTTCAAGTTGTAGAAGCGTACATTACACAAGCCATCGCCGCGCATAAAGCTACCAACTGCATTACCGAAGGTGCACGACCTCTCAGTAGCTTGTTTCTGCATCGCCTGACCACGCCAACCTCTAGTATTATTTGAACAAGCTATAAAGCAAGCCAAGGAACTTGACACTGATTTTGCATCGACAAAGAAATTGCGTGGTCCTTTCCATGGCGTGCCCTTTAGTATCAAGGTGAGTGGATACTCGTTGTTTCGTGCTGTCGCTGAAATGCATCTCCTCAGGATCAATGTTCGTTTATGTTTTCTTTCCATGTAAAGTGCTAAAAGTTTTGCCACAGTCAGTGTCACAGGATTTGACTCTACAATCGGCTTCACTCAGTGGGCCAATAAGCCTGCAAAATCCAATGCAGTCGTATGCACTACATACTTTTCAAGCCTCAGTTGTCCCTCTTATATCCATTCTTCTTCAGCTCGTACAACAACTTGTCGATCTCGGAGCCGTACCGGTCTTCAAAACCAACGTCCCTCAGACCATGTTCTCCTTTGAATCTTCGAACCCTCTCTGGGGACGCACCACAAATCCATACAATTCGGGATACACGAGTGGAGGATCGTCCGGTGGTGAGGCAGCTGCTGTAGCCTTGGACGGCTCTGCTTTTGGAATTGGAAGCGATATTGGTGGAAGTTTGAGGATACCTCCTGGTTATTGTGGCGTTTATTCGTTAAAGCCAAGTGCAGGGAGAATCTCGAGGAGCGGTGCAGCTAGTCCGGACAAAGGGTTTGAAGGTATAATTGATGTTGTTGGTCCGATAGGACGGTGAGTGGTTCCCAGGATGGTTAGTTTCGATGTGTTGATATTGAATGCTTGACCTTTATACAGCTCAGTGGAGGATGTCGACCTATTCTGTCGTCATATATTTGGGCGCCACGACAACTTTGCTGACCAGATGTTTGTTCCTGTGCCATACCGTGACATTGAGCTACCTCAGAAACTTCGATTTGGGTACTACACTAATGACGGATTTGTGAAAGCCTCGCCTGCTAATAGACGTGCGGTCATGGAAACTGTTGAAGCGCTGAGAAAAGAGGGACACGAATGTGTTGAGATTGAAATTCCTGATGGCAGGTCTTTTGATTGTTTGGTCAAAATGACTTTCTGATCTGTTTAGCTTCGGAGGCTATGGAAATATTTACCTCGCTATTGTCGTCTGATGCGTACAGAAGAATGACCAGCCACCTTGGACCTGATCCCATGGTAATTATACACGTTAATTATCAGGAGCCTTAGTCTAAATAAGTTGCTAGGAAGATTTCCTTTCACTTCCAGTGTATTCGTCGAGGGCTCCAGGTACGACACCAAGGTCTTCCGGGTAATTGATAGCTCATAAATCGCAACTTTTCAGGTTTCTTACGTAGCATGGCTGCCTGGTTGGTCGAAAATTTGATCGGAGACCCCAAGTTTGCTGCAGTAGCTCGTGTTACTTGCGCCAAGTCACTAGGAGAATACAATGGTTGGAACATCAAGAAGAATGAGTATAATGACACATTCTACCAAAAGGTGTGCTTTAAAGCCTCTTTGGGTTAGCTTGAACAAACGTGAACTGTTCTTGACAGGTCTGGAAAGATTACTCTCTGGATGGTATCATCTGTCCTGTTCAAGCATTGCCTCAACTTCCCAACGGGTTAGTCTAGTCTGGTGCTTCTTTCAACTTTCTATATTCACAACTGTATCTATAGTGGCGCGACAGACCTCCTTCCTCTTGCTATCGGCACGGCACTCTACAATGTCGTTAATAGTCCAGCTGGTGCTGTGCCGGTGACACAGGTCGACGCTAAGAAAGACCAACTCACAGATGAGTGGACTAACCCTGCAAAGAGGAACGGCTCCAAAATACTCGAGAACATGTTGTATAATGGTTTTATGGGAAAGAAGGCGTATTATGACGTTGAGGGAATGGAAGGGATGCCAGTGGGAATTCAGGTAGTCGGGAAGAAATATGAGGATGAGAAGGTGTTGGGAATGATGAAGGTCGTTGATGAGGCGTTGAAGAAAGTGAACGGAAGCGGATTTGGACCAGGCACAGCTAGAAAAGCTAAACAAGTCACCAAGTAGCACGCTATACCATATCTATCGTTATTTATTCAGTTCAAACAGACACGAACAGGATGAGAGTATCGTATCCAGAATCGTCTGGGGTAGAATTGCACCAAAAAGACGCGAGGACAGAACAGGCTATATGCAACTAATCCACAGGGCGGCCAGCCCTGCGATCTGCCTTTCGCTGGTCCATCTGAACAAAATAAGCCAAGTCTAGCCAGAGACGGATAGTGACACTCACCCAAGTCTTTTTGCAGTCCCTGTAAGCCTGGAAGTAGTCCAAACATTTGTCGCGGTCAAAATCGTTCTTGTTCATGCATGCGAACGAAGCCTTTGATGCAGCTTCACAGGGACTATTGACTTTGTTCACAGATGGATTCTGAGAGATGAACAGGCCAACACTGACTCTACAAACTTTGAGACTTCCTGACGACTTTTGAAGGTCTCTCTATAATCCTTTGGATTCCGGTTCGAGTCGGGTGGAGGCAAGTTTGACATGATTACGTATGCAGACACATGAAAATCGATCAGCCATCAAAAGAGAAATTTCTGGGTATAAAAATACAGATTGGCGGCTTCTTTCTACTTTAGTCGCCCCTAGGCCTGATCATGCCCAGCTCTACCTCTGCGTCTCTAGAGCACGACTTCAAGGACACCGCAGACGTAGAGTCTTTGCCCATTGAGCAAGGCGTCAAAGAAACTCATGTCCGTCCTCCAATCCGGTACTCATCCCCCGGTGCGTTCTTCGGCAGCGTAGGAGATCGACTCAAAAGTGTCTGGACAAAAAGGTTTGCACTGTCTTTGCTCGCTGGGCAGGTCGTCTCGTTGTGCATCACATGTACGAACGTCACAACGACCGAGCTGGTCAATAGGAACTGGTCGTTACCGACGACGCAGTCGGTGTTTCTGTGAGTGCGATGTATCTTGTGGTCCAAGTGTCATTTGATTGATTCGTTTGTTATTGAAGGTACTTCTCTCTATTCATGATTTATACGCCGTATACCATGTATAAATGTTTGTTTCCCAGTCTTGTCAACGGCGAACTCCACTGACATTTGGTGCAGATGGCTTCAAGGGATGGGCAGAAGTTATCCGCCGTGATGGTTGGAAATGTGCGTATCCCACCATCCTACTTCTGTATAACTGTCTGAATATCTCTTGTTAGATTTCTTCCTAGCTGCCTGTGATGTCGAAGGCAACTTTATGGTCGTAAAGGCCTACAATTACACTGATTTGTTATCGTGTATGCTTCTCGACGCGTATGTGGGGTTCTTTTATACCTTCTGATCTCGCTTATACGTGGGCACAATAGATGGGCAATACCAGTCTGCCTTTTCTTTTCATGGGTGTACATGCGCACAAAGTACCATTGGACTCAACTACTCGTATGTCGTCATCGCTTCCCTCATCTATCTAGCACTGATATGTCAATATTTCCGATAGGGTGTATTCATCTGTATTCTAGGCCTCGGACTGCTTGTCACCGCAGATGTCGTCACGGAAAAAAATTGGTCTCCTCTGGATCGAGGCAAAGGTGATGGTTTCATGGTCGCAGGAGCAACTCTTTATGGATTCAGTATGTATTTGACCTATTTTACCATGTTCGTTTTCTAATTACTCTACATAGCAAACGCTACCGAAGAATTCCTGGTTCGAAAGCGACCTCTATACGAAGTCGTAGGCCAGCTTGGCATGTGGGGCTTCATGATTTGCGCTATTCAGGCCGCAGGTTTGGAACATGCAGACATGCATACCGCATCGTGGAATGGGGGAACTGGTGTGTGGTATTGAAAACAATCTTTATGTGCTCGCTGATCAAAATCCTACAGTTGGTCTTGTAATAGCTTATACATCTGCCATGTTCATTCTTTACACCGTCGCGCCGATTCTCTACCGCATGGCGTCTTCGGGCTATTATAATCTCAGTTTGTTGTCCAGCGACTTTTATGGACTCTTATTTGGGTTATTCCTCTACGTTCGTTTTGTTTTTTCTCGAGTTCGACAATATTGACCCAAGTTCCATCAAATAGCACTACTCACCTTACTGGCTTTATTTCATTGCCTTTGCAATTGTTATTACTGGTCTTATAACATACTTCTGGTGGTCAGCGCGTAAGTACTAATTCACCCTGCCTACTTTCCGGGTCTAATTTTTCCTCTTTGATTCACCAGCGGAAGATCAAGGCGAACTCAATCCACAAGCACCCGAATATGTACAATCAAAAAGGGAGGAACTGCGTGGGCCGCAGACTCGTATTGCTGGGAATGTTTAAATTCTCTTCAGGTGTCTAGAATATAGCGAGGTATCTTTTGTTGTATGTAATACGCTGCTTTGCTTTCACCCGCTAGCTGAACTAGTTATGTCGCCCGATTTTATGTTGTGCTTTCGATGATTTCAGGTTTACACTTTGTAGTTCGACGATTGCGATCGTAAGACAATTCAAAATAGGTAAAAATTATCGGCGGCCTCGCTCTGAATCAGACTAGGCACTCAGATCAGACGTAGTCCAGAATGTGATGGTTTTTCAGAGGATTGCTATCTGAGTGAAGAGAACCAATCAGGTTTCAGCTTTTTTTTCGACCGTGGTATTAGCTCCACAAACGTGCACAGTTCTTCAAGGTTCCTTCCTATGGATTATCTTGAAGGGTTGTTGATGGTCGAAGCTATCCAAACAGGTAATTCATACTTCCTCACTAAGAAGCATTTGCAAGTGCTTGACACAGCAACGCCACGCGAAATGTTACCTCGCTCGTAATTGCGACTTATTTCCCTCTCTGATTTCATACTCTTTCTCTCCCAACTCTAACGATTAACAACTCGGTGCATCCTTACACGGCACCCCAACTAGCACATTCGTATGTTTACATACGGCCGCGGTGACGGGCCCGACCTGACCCTATTACACACCGAGTCTTTTGGTTCATATATTGTAGATGTCACCTTCTAGTACGACACCGAGTAGATGGATAGTCGCCACCATACACATACGCACAATGGCAAATGAACAAGGAATTAAGAAAAAAAAAGATATGCAAGGTAGAATAAAGGGCCAGGAAGCATCATATTTTTGTAAAAACTCGTCGCTTCGGAAGGACGTCACTATGGTTTGTATCAAATCAGTTGGGCAGGGTATAGGGTGCCACTGAGATGTACACTGCCTGGAGCCGTGAATAGGAATGCCAGGACAACAATACGACTCCTTTCTACCGAAGAGCTCCATGACAATCGTCGACTTGCGTTCTCTGATCATAAAAGATCGTGTTCAATCCGATCAACAGGCGGGGCCGTCTATCGAGGGCTTCGAGACAAGAATTCCGAGCCAACATCTCCTGTCGACGACTCGAGGCCTTCTGCTGCCACTGTATTGGGTCATGAATCGAATCTTCGAGGAACCCAAGCACGCCTAGATCGTGCGAACGCCCAAACTTGGAAGAATTCTATTAACGGCCTGGAAAGACTGGCTGAAAAATCAGTCGGGATTTTTTGTGTACAAGATGTGCACCTTTCCGATATCCGAATATCACGAGCGCGGTTCGCCAGACTTACTACCTTTTAGGCAAGGGGCTAGCCTGTTTTCGAGTGAACGTCCGCGAACGACCTTATTGGTCGTTCTAATGATCCGAGTTTAGGGACTTGCTGACGCTGAAACTGGTAGAAGATTATGGCAGAGTATCACTATTGACAGAACTATCCCAAATCCCGTGTTGAATGCTCCACGTCAAGTTTGATGCATTTCGGGAAGATCATATATCTGGAAAGTGATATCTACTTTAGTGGATGGATCATCAGTAGTAGCAGGCCAAACGCATGTACTATCTCCAACGCGAATTGCTCGCTGTTGGGCTTTGGATACTGGCAATAGATGGCGTCGGATCTAGTGTGTTTCCGTGGCCTTGCTTTTAAGCCCGACTAAATTTGGAATAATCTGATCGTTCTTGGATACATTACTGATTCCTAGCGGTCGGAGAAGGTAAGGAAGACGGGATGTGGGTCCGGGACGAAAGTACCGAAAATCAGGTTTCTCCAAGTAACTCGGGCCAAAAATAACCAGGGCGCAGTCCTGGAAGGTTTGACTCTTTGCTACCGCAAGAAACGAGGAAGAGAAGTTCCAGCACGCTTCAGTGTTAATTATAGCTAGAGAAGTGCTCTAAATCATGAAAGGGATGACGGAAGGCGGCGTTCAAACTTGTTACGCTCACGGCGCCACCTTCCAAATCGCATTAAGGTCGGAGAAAGGCCAGGGCGAATACAGCTCGCAGGTTGCACGAAGGATGACCGGGACGTAGACTGACAGGCACTCCCGGCCTGATAGAAATTCTCGCCCGAACAGTCCGTAAAGCCGATCTTCTGTGAACTTGGACTGCGCACAAGGCAGCGAAGGTTTGTTCACGGGTGTCTTCGTATCACAATGCTCATTATCGCGAGGAAACAGGACGAGAGAGTGGTTCCGTGGATCATCGTATATCTCTGATCATAGGAGCCATGGGCCGCGATTGAAGACAAATTAAATCGAGTTAGAGACAGCTGCATTGCCTCGTGTCTCCATGGGCGTCTGGTTCATCACAAGAGCCCGGATGAATCGTGACGAAGAAGAATCCTGAATGTTCTATAGATGGGAAAGTCTCTGGACAGCAAGAGCATGGACCACAGCAGGGTGTATCGATACGTATACAAGATATTCACTTGATATCACTATTGGTCTGAACGTTTTGGCAGTGGGGTCATGAGGACGGGTGGCGCCGCCAGCAAAAATCACTCAAAAAATGCACGAGAAATAGGATTTGATATTGAGGACGGTGGTCACGGAGGGTACAAATTGAGGAATGCCGGAGACGTTCGGAGGAGTAGGTGCATGGACTTTGCTGGAATGGTAAAGGAGCTGTTGAGGCGGGCTGTGGGAAAAACGTGCGCCGGGGATTTGAAAAATGCCTGCCGGGATGTGTACGGTTGTTGTGGAGGTCCGTGCGCTATGAAAAGGCGGCCAGGAGTCCAGTCACCAGTCACTCTCCCTCTTTCTTTTTAAACCAGATGTTGCTTACCAGTTCCAGTTCGTCCGCCGTTGTGCTTGTGTCTCAATAACCACTGCGGCGTTCGTCGCTGGCGGGCGTGCTCGCCCAGCGTCTCTTTGCATTCTACAATCTCTCTTCAAATATGGCACGTCATTCCTGCGCTGCTATCTGCTCTCTCTGACATCGTCCTCGATAGGTATTAATTAGCAGCAAGAAATACGCATGGTAGGTCCTGCAGATCGTATCTCATTTTTTGCATCTCATTTCGTCCTATAGCGAAACATGCATCAAAGGACATCGGTCGAGCTCTTGTCAGCACACCGATAGGCCTCTTTACGAAATAAAGAAAAAGGGTCGACCGGTCACCCAATGCGAACACTGTCGAGAACTGCGCAAAACGAAACAAGTACACGTCAAATGCATATGTCAGAAAACTGATGGAGCTGGAACTTCCACTGCGTCCAGCAGTGGCAAGAAAGGTGTGTCTGGTCATCGTTTCCTGCGATGATACGGTTAGCTTAGCCATAAGTTTATCTTTCTCCCCATCTCCTTTTTGTTTCGTAGGGGTCAGTAAGATGTTGGAGAGCGCCGCGTTCCCCGATGGCTTGCCGGAAGCCTTGGAAGCGTCGGTTGCACTGCAACTCTTATCGGAGGGAACGTCTTCGGACTCGGACCACGGTTAGTCGATCTCAGCTCTAGTTGCAAACTCTTATTGACAGATTCTCCTTGTCAGTGGGCTGCTCCTGTAAAACTAATGGTGAATGTAACTGTTGCACCCCAAGGAAAAGTGCTCCGAGAAGCCGTAAGAAGGAAGCATCTCCGCCGACTAGGCCGCCCACTGCTGACGATCCTCCACCCAATCCTGGGTCAGAATTCCCAGCTCTTGATCACAAACAATCATCTCACGTCCTCAGCCGTATCGCCGAACTCCGACCTGTCCTTCCGAAGCCTGCCAGAAGAACTGGTGATGTATTCATGGACGGGCCGTTACATGATCCTTCCTCAAGTGGAATAGGTTCCAATCGACATCATGTACACGAGCTCTATAGCCCTTACGGCCGGGCATACGATAATACCCATCCAAATGGGCACTCCCATGCCTATCATCAACAATCCCATCAGCTGCAACTAGATATCCCCAATTATACCAGCGCTCCTAGCCTTCCCCACGATATCAGAGATTCCGAATATCTCCCCACGCAGAACTTCAATTTCGTAGCCGCAGGTCAGTCTTCACACTCTCCCGATCCAGGGTCAGCTCCCGCTGTGAATGATGCGTGGAACACCTTTCAACAATATGGGGTTCTGTGCGGATGCGGAGATGCATGTGCATGCCCCAATTGCTTCACGCATCGGGGTGCCAATAATCCTGTCACCACGCCCAACAACACCCCTACCAACTCTCCTTCTCATGTCCCCAGATCCTCTTGCGTCAATCCCGACGCATGCGGAGCCTGCATCGAATGCTTGATGTTCCCCTCTACGTTTTCATTTTCGGCAACACCGAATGCTGATGGTGTCAACGATATCGGGAACAACGACGGTAGTGTCTCTGATATCGACCAATGGCTTGCGTCCTTACCTCAGACAGCGCTGGATAGCTTCATGGCGGGACCAGTACCCGTGTTCCAACTCCCACCGGCTTCGGAGCTGGACGACCGGATACGAAGTCGGCGTGAATCACCGGGATGTCAGTGCCCCCCTGGTCTTTGTGAGTGCAACAATTGTGACGGTGGCTGCCAGCCACCTACTTTCCCTGCCCGACGCATCGACGAACAACGTCCACCTTTTTCCGCTGCCCTCGGCAATGACTATCCCTCGAATGGTCCTATTTATGCTGAATACAATCCGCAAATGGATCAACTACGTATGGATATGGGGGCATCTTCGTCACAGTGGGAGGCTGTTGACACTGACAATGACTTCGAGTTTTGGAATTCCTCCACTCAGGCCATAGACCAAATGGTGGCCATGAAGAGGACTCGTTCTGCATCTTCTTCTTCAGAAGCTAGCAGTCGCTTCAGCACAGACCAACCTGTCTCTGTCTTCAGCGATGGCCAGGCTTCTAGGCACTCATCACAAGAGTCATTGCACGGTCGGCGAGGTATGGGTTTTAATCAAAGTGTGGGCTTGCCCGAATATTATTAGATTAAATGATGAATGTATTTTCTTGGTGTTTCGATTCATTGATTCCTCCTTGTTGGTTTCGCCTCACATTCATCTGTTTGTTTTTTTAATACTGGGATAGAGATTGTCCATTTTCGTCTCTATCTCTTACTTTATTATTCTTGAATCGTTTTTTGCCTCATATTTTCATCCACGAATCTGCATATCAGCATTTGGTCGTCTCATTCTGCATCATGCATATCTTACTGTTCTAGAACAGTGTTGTACGTATCTAGTTTCGCTCGTATGTTCTCATTAGCACGTTTTGCCTGGAATTCAAAAAGTGTTTCTGCTGCACCAAGAGCTGTAACTGAATAGCGCGGTCCGAAGTGGGGCCTTGACCAAGTTTACTCTAGACAGTGGGACGTCGACAGCTTGAACGGTATTCAATGCTTGGACCTCTGATATTATATATTACTTCCGTTTTCATCACTCCTCCATGATCGAGAGATTACGACTCTTCCTCTCCCACCGGTTCAGCCTTTCCTGGACTTCCGGCCGTCCGCCATGCAGCTAAAATCAAGGACGCGACATCATCAACCCCTTTCCCCTCTCGTACACTACTGAAAATAGTCGGCCCGTCTCCCCGCATGAGTTTTGAATCTCTGTCCATCACTTCAAGTGAAGCACCCACATATGGCGCTAGGTCGGTCTGGAAAGAGGGTGAATGACCATAGGGGGCGAGTTCAGACTAGACTGACCTTGTTAATGACCAACAGATCCGAATGCGTTATCCCTGGGCCACCTTTTCGAGGAATTTTATCTCCACCCTAACGTCAAAGCCACGATCAGTTGAAGGAAGGTTTCCAAAGGTCAAAACGCTTACAGAAACATCAATAACGTAGATAATATAGTCTGCCAACTCTCGTGAATAGTTTGCTGCCAAATTATCTCCTCCGCTTTCTACGAGTAAGATTTGACAATCGTATTTAGCTTGTAGAGTCTCGAGAGCACCCATATTCGCGCTAATATCTTCACGGATGGCTGCATGTGGACATCCACCCGTTTCGATCGCAAGAATCCGGGAGGCAGGAAGAGCACGATTTTTGATGAGAAACTCTTGATCTTCACGGGTAAAGATATCGTTGGTGACGGTGGCTAGTGTAGCAAAAGAATTGAGCTAAGGAACCGAGATGAAACTTAAGACACGCACCAATGTTATATTCTTTGCGAAGTTTGCGACATAGAGCCAATGTTAACGCAGTCTTTCCGGACCCAACAGGCCTAGAAATGGTCATTAATTGAGAATAACAGAAATCTTGCGTGCAGACATACCCACCAATCCCGATGGTAAATCCCCTCTCTTCAAAGTTCCGGGAAGAATAATCAGGCAAATCGCGTTCGGAATATTTGCCTTTTTAATGAGATGAGAACTACAAGATCTTCGTTTCACGAGTGATCAACTTACCAGCATGGTCATAGTGCTCATGAGTATGGCCATGGTCGCCTGGTTCATGAGAATGAGAAACGCCTCCTTCGTGAGAGTGGGTATGTTCAATTGGACCAGAATTAGAGCCAGACATATTGTTGATAAATTGGACATTCATGTTAGCTTTGAGTATAAGGAATCAGAAAGAGCTTCGAGAGAGGTTTGGAAAGATAAGAAAAGAATACATTTGCGATTGCCGGGGCGTAGAATGAAAGCGCGTTATCTTATCTTTGTCACTTGGCTTCGTTTTACTATCGCGCTAGTCGATGAAAAGGACTGCGCTCGTTGCCTATGAAAGTTCTGACGACGATGAAAAGCCCTCAAAGCCACCTGAGCCCGTGAAAAAAAGGTGAATACTCTGGGTTTGTGTGGTGTTTCCCTTACTCACAGCTCATAGGAAATTGCCCGTTCTCTCTTCTTCATTGGTTGTTCCTGCTCCGAAAGATAACCCTGCTCTTCACCAAGGTCGTATTCGCACTACTCCACATGTGGATGGTCAATGGGCCGCCCACATCTACGTCGCAGTCAAGCTTAGCCGTCGGTCAGGACTCTACACTCTAATTCAGAAAGCACTTGAGCGAGCAAAAGAGACAGTTCCTACTCTTCGCGGTACCTGGGACCTACGCCCCTCAAATGACGACCAAGAGAATGAATCACGAAAGAACCTAGAATTGCATGTGTCCTTGTCGAGGCCTGTGTTTCTGCGCGCACACCAGAGAGAGGAATTCAAGCAGGCTATTCGTTTACTTGCGGAAAGGACTGCTCCGTATGGAATCCATTTTATTCGAGTATCTTGCACACCTTGACCTGTTTGCACAGATTCAAAATTTCGTTTTCGACGTTTTCCAGTCTCGAGAACGATGAAAAGACAAGAACTTTCTTGGCATTGGATGTTGGTGCCGGACACCACGAGGTGTGTTTCCTTGAATCCCGTCATTACGACTTTTATTAATGCTGTATAGCTAAGAACTCTAGTCGATGGAACAACTACCACGTTGCGGATGCTGCGTCAGAAGGAATACTACTCTGACCCCAAATTCCATGCTTCATTTGCCTGGGCGCTGCTCGGTAAGCCACTCGAAACCCTCGAGGCAACTAAGACCCCAACACAAGAAGCCAATTCGGTAAACTTGGAATTCCCAACCATTCCACATATCCCGGAAAAACTTGTTGCGAACCTTAACGAGGAATTTACGGCCGAACTGCTCTCAAAAACGGTTGGCGTCTTTGATGTTCAGACTTTGAATGTCAACATTGGAAAGGAAGTGTTCTTCTGGCGACTTCATGGATGAAGGCCTTGATTCTCCGGATCTCAGTGTGCATGGTCGCACATCTCAGGATGGGGACGTGAAGTTTCGCTTATAATAACACGGCCGTCCCAAAATGAATCAACGTCACAAAAGCACATTGAACGTTTCACATCACTGTCATTTTGAGTCACAGCAAGTACGGGTCCTGTTGTGCTAGTATGAGTAGATCAAACGTTAATCATTGATTGCCTTTTTGCACAAGTTAGAAATTCTATTTTTGTGTGCGATGAAAATGGGCGGCTACATGTAGCTATAGAGGTGTTGGCATAGTGTCGATGTACATAGTTAGATAAAATGAGTTCTACATTAATGTGCTCTAGCTTGAGATGGATTTTGGTAACAATCACCATCCCTTGTTCAGTCAACGGTATCATCTCAAAAAACTTGAGTCAAGTTTCTGGTACTAATTAGACTGATGTTTGAGAAACCAATCGCAAGAACGATTGGTGATGCGAACCATGTTCTCGAAACGACACAAACAGATTGGCTAAATCACTTATGATGACCAACCTTAACCTATCCTTCGGACTTACTAC
Source organism: Stygiomarasmius scandens (assembly GCA_037954225.1). Taxonomy (NCBI): domain Eukaryota; kingdom Fungi; phylum Basidiomycota; class Agaricomycetes; order Agaricales; family Campanellaceae; genus Stygiomarasmius; species Stygiomarasmius scandens. The sequence goes on along the minus strand of JBANRG010000005.1, from coordinate 1,317,619 downwards.
TGAGTCGCTTCTTGCCGTGAAGATATATACCCGTGTCCCCCATCAAAATGCCCTATACTACTGCCAGATCCAGGGGGGTTCGTGACATTCGAATTCTATACGTTGCTTAGGACGCTGATACTTCTCCCCAAGTTCTGCTAGGCGCGACATGAACAACTACGACGCTTTTAAAGGAAGGCCTACCTTCACCAGACCCCCTCGAAATGAGTCTCTGCCTCTCACGCTTCTTCTGGACTACCAAGGGACCAAGAGTCCCGACCACCCATTATTTCGCTATGAATTGAATGGAGACATAAAAACAATCTATTGGAAGGAGGGTACTGCCGCAATACGACGTGCAGCTGCTATTGTGCGAGAGGGTGTTCTTCAAGAGGCTGGAAGTATCCCAGTGGTCGCAGTTCTTGCTCATGTCGGTACGTATGGAACGCTTTCGATGGTTTTCGCGTAGTGACAACACGTTCCAGATTCCATGACTTATTTTGCTACCGTCGCTGGGATAATGCGAGCCGGATATCATCCCTTTCCCATTTCTTCTCGAAATTCTCCTGCGGCGGTCGCTCATTTGTTGCAAAAAACGAACGCGAAACATATATTTGTCAACAAAGGTGGCCCCATGAAAGGACTGGTGAATGCTGCTCTTCAAGAACCCGGACTTTCCGTCAATGTTATCGATATGCCAAGCTTTGATGATTTATATGGCTCTGACAAAACCGTAGAGTTGCCACAGTTGGAAGGTATTACGCAGGAAAGTGTTGCAGTTATTTTGCATTCGTCTGGAAGTACCGCATTCCCAAAACCCATCACTCTGACTATGCGAATGTTAATGGAAACAGCGATGTCTTCCTGTAAGTATATTATGTGTATTTCGGATGTGATCTGATTTTATCAGACTATGGTGAGATTGATTTTGGATGCCAGGTTCTCAGCGCCCACGCTGTACCCATGTTTCGTACGTGACATATCATTGGCTATGAGATGAGAATTTACTAACAGTGTGTAGACCTCATGGGTGTTATTCAGATTGCTTGGACCGTAAGCCGTTCTTCGTTCCGAGCGGCCGTCAATCTTATCCTACACGATTTAGTCATACCTGGGCTTGACGCTCTCGGTTTTCCCTCCTACAACCCCTCCTGTTATACCGACTCCCGACTCTGTCTTCAATTCTGCCGTTGCGACGAATTGTTCCCTTTTCTACTGCGTGCCATCGTTCATAGAGGTATTTTCCTCCGGAGTTTTGCATGGAGTATATCGCTGAAAATATCCATCTCAAAAAGGCACTAGCTCAAGATGCAGAGAAGGTGAAGATTTTAAGCCATTTCACTAGCGTAATGTACGCAGGAGGTCCGCTGGAAACGAGTACTGGAGACATGCTTGTCAAAGAGGGTAAGTCTCTCTGCCTTCATCAAGACCCTTCCTGATTGGCAAGCAAAGGCGTTAAGATCGTTCCTCTATATGGACAGTAGGTAAACTGAGCCAAGTGTCCTGGATTGTAGTTCAGTTCTCTATTTTACAGAACTGAAAGTGGTACCATTAGCTGGAGTTTTCCAAGTGAGCCATGTGGAAATAACCTAAAGCTTTGTGATTAACACTGCAGTTAAGGTGGACCTGATCCTCTGGGGTGGCAATGGATGCGCGTATGTACTTTGCCACCCTTGAATTTAGACAAGCAGAATTGACACAGTGCTAGTTATCGCCTCATCTTGACCCTGTATTTGTTCCGTACGAAGATCTAGACAATGTTTACAAGCTGGTGCTCAAGGTTTGGATATAATGTATCTCACAAAATGCCGATTCTCATTATCTCAGAAATCTCCAATACACACACCCGCTATCCTGAATACTATTATCGATGGAGCTCCTGCGTTGGATACTTTCGACCTGATAGAAAGGCACCCACAAAATCCTGCGTTGTTTCAGGTAAGTTCATTCATAATTGCTATCCAGATGCAGATACTGACGTTCTGAAAATGTCAGATTTATGGCCGAGCAGACGATCAAATTATGCATTCTACGGGAGAAAAGGTTTGTCATTTGCCTTGAATATTCTTTAGGTAACTAACGTTCGGGCACAGACCAACCCTGTTCCTATAGGCGAGTGAAGGAGTCTTTAGAAGAGCGTACGGTTTTTGACATTTATTTTATAGAGGCTATCCTGACAAAGGATTCCAACATTACGAGCGCTATCATGTTTGGAAGGTCCAAGTTCCATGCTGGTATCATCATAACCCCAAGTCCCAGCCACGTTTTCGACCCTCAGGACGACATGAAATTGGCAGAATATCGCGCACTTATCTGGTATGCAGTGTTCTTTGTCTCCTTCCAATAAATCTCATACTACGATCTCAGGCCAACAGTAGAAAAGGCAAACGAATTTGCACCGGCACATTCAAGAATATTCAAAGAGGTTAGCATCAACGATGACTCCTATTTAAATTTGACTAAAACACACCAGATGATTCTCGTAGTCAAGCCCAACAAGCCTTTCGAAATGACTCCTAAAGGAACGCCCAGAAGAAATGCAGTATTGAGAGACTACTCCGAAGAGATAGCAGCTGCCTATAGTGCCTTTGACGAATCTTCACAGATACAATTTGCTCCTCCCAAAGGCTGGAGCGTCGAAGAGTGCACATCGTGGGCTCTCGCAGCCATCAAGTCTATTTTGACGAACATAGAGATAAGGAACGATGACGACATCTTCCAGAAGGGATGCGACAGGTGCGTAATACCGTCGGACATTTGTAGAATGCCTTGTGATTTCTCCTTAGCTTACAGGTAACCTGGATCAAGAATACGGTGTTGCACGCGTTAAAATCCAATGACAAAGTCAACGTTCGAGCATTGCCTCACAACTTTGTCTATACCTATCCGACTGCTAAACAACTAGGGGCTTATATGTCCAATTTAGCTGAAGGGAAGAGTCTGGACAGAATGGACACCACAAGTAGGGTTCGCCAAATGAGGACTTTGTCACAAAAGTATAGCGCAAATTTCCCCATACGTGAATCAGCCACGAACGGTGTGAGGGCTGGTGTTCGAGGTGTGGTCTTGGTTACGGGGACGACTGGATACCTGGGGAGTCACCTTCTAGCACAATTACTGCAGTCGGACAGCTTCACGAAAGTATACGCTCTGAACAGGCCATCTTCGAGTAGCCTCGTAACTAGACAACAGACGTCATTCGCTAAATGTGGGCTTGATACTGGCTTGTTGGAAATGTCCAAGCTAGTTCTTTTGGAAGGTGACCTGAACAAGAAGCTCCTGGGTTTAAGTGAAGAGGTTTACGACACAATTCAAAAGGAGCTGACTTTGATCATCCATAACGGTAGGTGTAAATTACGAGCAATTGTTTTCTGTTACTGACTAGCTACACAGCTTGGAAAGTTGATTTTAATGTATCTCTGTCTTCCTTGGAGCCTCACCTCCAAGGGACACGAAACATCGTTGATCTTGCTTTGGAGGGACGCGGGGCAGTCCCTAGAATCATCTTTATCAGCTCCATTGCTGTCTTCAATAGTATGTATCGTGCTACTTGGTCTGATTTACGCGTTGACGGTTTCGTAGATTGGTCGAATGACACACTCGGGCCTGAAGGCTATCTTACAGATGCAAAAAGTGCTGCAGGCTCAGGATATAGCGAATCGAAATGGTGCGCGGAAACGATCCTAAATCAAGCGTCGTTACAGACACCCTTAAAACCTGTCATTGTTCGTGTCGGCCAGCTTTCTGGTGGATCGAACGGGGAGTGGAACACAAGTGAATGGTTCCCTGCGTTGGTACGGTCAAGCCAAACACTTAAAAAACTTCCATCATTAGCTGGAGTGAGTGAACAATTTCTATGATGAATGTGGAACTTACGAGAGAACAATCTGTAGCTTGCATCCTGGTTGCCCATAGATGCTGCTGCACGGGCTATCATAGAACTGCAGGATAGCGAATTTCAGTATGTCAACTTGGTCAACCCCAACCCGACAGCTGCTCCCGTCATCTTTAAGACTGTCGCATCACTCATCGGCGCCGAGCTAGTCTCGTATGCTGAATGGGTTGCAGCCTTAAATAAGTCTTCCACCGACACATCAGATTTGACCAAGAATCCTTCTTTGGCACTCTTGGAGTTTTTCCAACCTCGTACAGGGTTTGCTGACAAAGCTGGCGTGGAACTTTTTGGGGCAGCATCGCTGAGCTCAAGACACGCTGTCGAGGGTAGTGAGGCCCTGAGGAATTCGTCACAACTAAGCTCCAAAGATGCAGAAAGATGGGTTGGCTATTGGCGCAAGATTGGATTTCTGGATAACTAAGGCTCTTCGTTATAGCGATAAGGGACCATTTAAGCTCCCAGAAATCATCCAGATGTGCATGAATTAAAGATATATCAAATATACATCCACGTAGAAACGAATGTAATAAAGTTCGATACATTTCCCAGGTCTTTTGGTCCCAGCTGCGATACGGGGGTGGCTCAGACCCGGACGACATTGCATCAAGAAAGCAGGTAATGGTTTGTGCGCGATGTTGAAGTTCCCGTTTGCCGTAAATGACAGATGACCCAGTGCAAAATGGAGAGATATAGAAGGTAACTGGATAGGTGCGGGGGCGATACGAGTCAGTTGAGCTTTCCAGGAGCGGCTGAGAGGGCAGGCAGTCATAAGAATTGTTCTGTCGGCAGACGTGAGATGGGAGGTCCATAAAGTTAAGATGATCTTCTCAATAATTTCGAGAGGAGGCTCAATCATGAGAAAGAAGGAAAGATCAAGACTCCTATTCTGTATTCTTCTGCTGTACTAAAACCGTCTCGTAAAATGCTTCTACTTACAAATCATAGTAGGAAAGGGCATGTATTTACCTCATACCTCATTAGCCAGCATAGTTCAGGTATTGGATACACACTTATCCTCCTTGCAATGTTCGAGTTGAGCTGTCACCAAACTGCCGGACTAGAGTTTAGTACCAGAGGTGCACCAGGTTCCCCTTCTTCGACTCTGCCTTCCCTGACAGGGGTATGCGACAAAACAGCAGCGTGCTTTAGAGCTGTCATTCTTCCAGGAATAGACAGGTTGGACTGGGCCCAAGGCACTGACAACCTTCGGATTTCTTCGTCCTGCGGAAACATTGATGGTGGTAGTGGCTTTCCCTCACCAAATGCCTCTTGAGGAGGAACTCTGCCCAGCGACCTAATCCACTGACCAACAGCCGCTAGAGATACGTTAACTTCCCATGAGCCCCCTTCCTAAGAATGTAAGTGGAATGTTTAGGAGCCAGATGATATGACGTTCTGAACACATCCGTACCGTAATCGTTTTACATAGCGCAGCGTTTACACCGAAGGCGAGAAGATAACCTGCTGCATGATCTAGCGCTTGCATTGGAAGAGGCCGAGGTTCTGTGGTTTTCGAAGGTCGGTTATTAGTTCCAAGATATTCCGAGTACGCTTCGCCCTCGGCCACGTTGAATCCTGTACAAGTTTGCACCAGCGAGTCAAACTGATAAAGTACTGGAATTGAAAAAGAGTTGTTATAGCATGAACGAAAACTTACACCCCTGCGGTCCTTCCAAGGACCCTCCCACCCCCAAGCACATAAGTTTGCACATACGAGGCCGTGCTTTCGGTTGCCGTTCACCTTCATCAAGTCGCCGACCCCAAAACCTTTGCCCTCCAAAGCTCCTGGACGGTAAGCTTGTAAGAATACATCGGCCTCTCCAACAAGAGATTTCAATCGGCTCGAGTCATCCGCTTTCGTCAAGTCAAGCTGGGTAGTGCGTTTCCCACGAGAGGTATCAACATCGAGGGTAGGAAGCGCAGGAAGAGATGGCGAGGTTATTAGAAGGACATCCGCACCATGCGCTAGCAGTCATCAAGTTAATCCTTCCATAAATAAGTGGTCCACTGAAAACATACCAGCCAATGTTCTTCCAGCAACCGGACCAGCAATCACTCTACTCAGGTCCAATACCCTGATACCGTCTAACGGGTGCTTCCCTCCAGAGCTGGCTTGACGCCTGGGCGCTTCACCTATTTTCTTGATAACTACTGGAGGCGTACCAATCAGCGCTTTTGCATGTGGGTGCTGATCCCATTCATCGAACGAGCGTAATGCGAATGCGCACATCCCTGCCTCCCCAGCGCTTGCTTCAAAGTCTTGGGATGTCCATTGGAGCAGAGCATCTTGTACTTGTTCTCGTGTCACCTCCGGTGTATCAATTATACCGAGAATTTTGAGGATGCCATGTCGATGGCTGCAGTGGGTTTAACGAAAGGAAGAAACTTAATCCCAGAAAGAACACATACTGGGGGAAATTCGTATGAACTCGAACGTGCCCATCTTTCGTCCTGTATAAGCCGGCTATCTGATCCCAGATTGGACCCGGGGCTTTTCCGTCAAGAGTGTAGAAGGTTTCACTCCCTGCGGAAGAGAGTCTGAGTGAATCAGAGCATAAAGCCAGTTCGAAATACCACGACTGACGAAATTCCAGAACGGCGTGTCTGGCATCCACGCTGACGTCCTGCTTAACCCCAGTACGAAGCTCATGAAATAGGGCGGCAGATAGTGCAGATAAGCCTATGGTCGTCTATTCATCGGGTCTCAGCATAAGAAGGAGACTTTGAGCAATATACCTGAGCAGCTTCTGCGAGTTTGAAAGATGAATTGACAGTGGAATCTGGATGCGCCGTCAATTTTAAGCGGCTCAAAGCTTCCGCTGGGAGAGATGCAGTCGCCCAAAGAGATCTAGCAGTACTGAGCACCATGTAAAAAAAATAGGCTTCACTTTATTAATAAGCAGTAACATTACAGGTGAGAATACAACAATCAGAGCATAAGAAAGTCGACAGCAATATAAGGATATCAGGACAGAAAGACAAAGATATAAGCGATGACTGCAGAAAGTAAGCCTACCGGGCTTGTGCTTCCTGCACTCCAAGTCAGTTTCTAATTTCCGGTAGATAGTAACTCTAATTTTTACCTGATCCACGAATTCCATGGCCTCTTCTCTCTTGATAGGACGGATAGAGGACACCTTCTGGTTGTTGAACAGGACACCGTAAAACTTGTCGGCAGTGACAAGCATTTCAGGTCGGAAGGTGGTCACAATAAACTGTGCAGTCGAGGATAGTTCCTTGATCATAGCTGTGGAGATCGAGGTAAGGTCCCTAAATAAAGTCCAAAATGGTAGAGGCGACTCACAAGCGACAGCAGTTCGATATTGGGCATCCAAGTTGGCATCAATCTCGTCGAAAAGGTAAAAGGGCGCGGGATCACACTTTTGAATGGCGAACACTAAAAAAAATTCGAGAGCATCAGCAATATTTTATCAGAAAGCAGGCTACAACTGACCTGTAGCGAGCGCTACAAGCGATTTCTGTCCTCCTGAAAGCTGTTGTATCCTCAAGCCTTCGTCTACTTTAGAGTTGAAGGAGACCTGCAAGCGCATTTAAGATATTACATTATCAGACAGTAAACATTCTGTTCACCTTGATAGAAACTCCAGTGTAGTTGTCTACGGAGCTCTGCTGGGTTTCCTCGGCATCTTCGTCTTGTTCGTCCTGTTTCAAAGCAAAGTGAGCGACTAGAAAAAGTCGGCTACGGAAACCTACCTGATCTATGCGGCGCTGTATAATCAGACGTCCACGTCCAGCGGGTACCAATTTCTCAAAGATCTCTTCAAAATTGCTAGCCACTTGCTTAAAAGTACGCTCAATCGCCTCGTCCTTGCGCTGATCCAAGACTTCTACCAGTTCTTCGATAGATTGGGCTGATTTCTCAAGGTCTTCACGTCGCTGTATCAGTTGATCCCTTTGCTTCGTAAAGTTGTTGTACTGCTCGAAGGCTTTCTTGTTGACATGAGCGAATTTCTTGAGGCCCTCGTTGACCGAGTGAAGTTTTCGCACAAGCTAAGCAAACGATCAATCAGCGTTTAATGACAATAAATCTTCATAACCTACACGATCCATCTTTTCGTTGGTATATTTTTCAAATGCTTCCTCGGGCAATACACCTAAATCACGAATGTTCCGGTTACATTCGTCTCGACGACCGGTAAGCATCTGTTTCTTGGCGAGATAACGTTCAGTGGTCTTTTGTTGTCGAGAAATGTTCCGACTGTCTTCTGTTTGTTGCGACTGGACGTTTTCAAGCTGCTTCTGGAGATCTTGGATGTGAGTTGAAAGTTCGTCGCTCTCTCTCTCCATTTCTGGTGAATGTGAGTAAAAAGAAATACACAATACGCAAGTAAACCAACCTTGCGTCTTTCTCGTCAGTGTCTGAATGGAGTTGTTGAGCGTCCTGAGTTCCCGAGTGCGTGCTTCGAGATCGTCAGCTGAAGCTACTTCGTCGCCCTCTGCAATGGCGAGGGCGTCGATCTTGAGACGAAGTTCTTCTCGTCGCCGACGCAGCCGCTCGTTCAGCTCGATTTCTATTGCACTCTTCTTGCCTTCAACCTGCGCCAAACATTCGGACAGCGGTCAAAACACGAAAATGATAAATACATGCCTCATTCTTTTTCTTCGTAATCTCAATCATCTCTCTCCGCCTCTTCTCAACCTCAATACCCAAAGATTCGATAAGACCCTCTTCTTCGTCCGTCAAGCCTTGCGTGAGCGGAGTCTTGAGTTCATCCTTGTATCCCCGAATCTTGGTCTGTAGCTCTGCCAGCTCAGTCTCTAGTTCCTGAACGTCCCTTTCCAATTTCAAAATCCTCTCTGCCAATCTCTCCTTTTCCTTCGCCAGCATCTGTCCCTCTTGCATAAGCCTCTCCCTCGCATCCCTAACCTGATTCTGTTGTCCACTCAAAACAGTCAGCTGTCCAGTGACTTGCGTAATCTTTTGATCAAGCTCTGCGATAGCAGTCTTGGTCTCTCTCGACTTTCTGTTCTCCTCTTCATATTTGGCTCTCCAGGTCGTCACATTCTTGATAGCCTCAATCCTCGACCGACGAACATCATGGAAACCACCAGTGAGAGCACCCTTTCTATCGACTTTATCACCGTCCAAGGTAATGGTGTTGATGTTGTGGCTTTTTACATAGGCCGCTGCGATAGTGAGATCTCGGCAGACACAAGTTTTGCCAAAGACTTGTTGGAAAGCCTTTTCGTGCGCTTCGTCGTACCGGAGTTTGTCGATGAGAGGGATGGCATCGGCGGCATTGGGAACCGGGGGATTCTTGGGTTTGAGTCGGTTTAGAGGCATAAAGGTGACACGGCCAGTCTTTTCTTTCAGCATGACGTCTAGTACTTTGGATGCTGTTTCATCGCTATCGACGACGACGTGGAATAGACTGATAAAATATTAGCAAAGCGTAAAAAGAGTCAACTTTTGCAAAGATTTACCTGTTGCCAGCCGTGAGTTCTACAGCAATGCTAAACTTGGGGTCTGTCACTTCAAAGAGACGGTAAAGTGGACCGTAAACCCCATGGAGTCGGTAACGTTCAGCAATCCTATCGACGGCTCGTAGACCAGACCCAGTATCCTGAAGAACGTTGAAAAAAAAGAAACTATGTCGGATCAAGACAACATACCTTGTCCATCATACTTGCCAACTGCCTCTCCGCTGTCCTGAGCTCATCAGCGGCTCTTCCAACCAAACTCTCCAACTTGGTGTCTTCTCTCCACTTGTCCTTCCTTTGTTCCGTCAGTTCGGTCTGTTTATCCCTCAGAGCCACGAGCTGCTCAGACAACTCCGCCGCTTTTCTTCTACCATCCTCGATCTTGTCTTGGACATTTTGGATCTGCTGCTCGACCTCCGTATACGATCTCCTCGCCTGCTCCAATTCATTGTTCGTCATTTCCAGTGCCCGAGACTGAGCTTGACTGTGTGACTCCATGGACGCAATCTCGTTCTTCAAGAACGTGTCTCTCTCAGCTTTTGTCCTAAACTTGGTGACTCGACCCTGCTTGGCGAACAAGGCTTGCAACTGAGCATTGGCTTCATCCAGCTTACGTTTTTCTGAAATTTCTTTATTGCGCTGAGCTTCCCAGTTGGGTAAAAGTTGGGCAAGAGTCCGTTCGCGTTCTTGGATGAGTTGATTGAGGTGATCGAGGTCCGTCTCTAGTTCTTCGCGCCTGCTCCCAGCTTGGAGACCCGCATTTCGCATATCATCAATCAGACACTCGAGCTCAGTACGAGACCTGATAAAGTCTGTGAGTTCAGCTTGAGCATCTTGTCGCGTCAATGACAAGGCTTCAAGATCATGTCTTGCTTCTGCTATAGCTTTTTCGAGGTCCTGAATAAACAAACTCGCGTCAAATGAGAGTATAGACGACAAGCTGATAACCGCACCTGAACTTGTTTCTCCCTTTGATTCCAATTTGCCCTGCCCACATTGGCGTTATGCACGTCCTTTTGCCTCTCCTCCTCCAACTCGTCTAGAGCCAAACCAACATCCTCTAGTTCGCGTTGATACAGAGCATACTCCAAACACCTCCTCTCTTTGTCTTTTTCCTGAAACTCCTTCAGCTCTTCCTTTTCTTCCTCCAGTTCATTCAAACGCGCTTCGATATAATCCAACAGCTCGTTGATCTTGCCGCGTTTAGCTTCAGTTTCGCTCATAATACGAATAGATTCGCGTCGTCGGTCTTCGTATACTTTGGTCCCGGCAACTTCTTTCAAAAGTGCTAGACGTTCGTGGTCTTTGGCGTTTGTCAGAGACGTGATCTGAATACGATGCGGTTAGAATAGCGGGAGTGAGAAAAGCAGCCAGTGGCACGTACTCGACCTTGAGGAACGATATAGTACGGATTTGATTTACTGAAACCCGCACTCTCGAGTAGGTTCATAACATCAGCCTTGCTAGTACTTTTCTTGTCCAAACTGTATTCATCCTTTTTGGATCCAATTGTTCGGCGAAGAATGACTTCTGGGTGGCCGGTTGGGAAACGGTTGTCCGAGTTGTCAAAGACAATTTCGACTAGAAGGTGTGAGTATACGACTTGGGGACATTAGATAGTCGACACACCATAGGCAGACAATGTAGTGGTCGTTGAGACACCCTCATGTAGAAGAGACTGACGCTCCTCCTGCGACATTGAAGTATACGCATCGGACAATACGAACCGGATGGCTTGTTTCAAAGTTTCAGAATCTCTTGGGTGACTTTTCAGAGACATTGCTCACCTGCAAAGAAATTACTCTTTCCGGAACCATTCCGTCCGACGACTACGTTGTGCTTTGGAGAAAAGTGTTCAATCTGAGCTTGGTCACGATCTAGACAAAAAGTTGAGTTTTCATGACACGAAACAAGAATGAAGTAGAATACATGATTTGAAGCCCTGGATAGTGAGGGTTTTGATATACATGATGCCCTGACAGTGGGCAAGAGGAGGTGACGGTTTGAGAACAACGACGCGTGCAGCGCGTGATCACAACAGGACGCGTTTCAGTCACATCCGAATTTCACGCAAATACAGAAAGGGCATGAATCATACGCGTCAAGGTTAAGCTACATGTACTATGGAAATACAGCATACAATCCATAATGGCAATGCGAGTTTGCTACATCAAAAGACACCGTCAAAAAGCACGACTCGAAAGAGGCCGCATCAGCTCCCAATCAGCTCTCCCCCAGAGCTGTTGGTATAAGCGTGCGGGGCTTCGTGGTATGCATTACGACCTTCCCAAGCGCGCCTCCGACAGTATTATCCGTGCAACAACTCACTACCCTCCATAAAGATGCAAACATCTAGAACAGACGCACGGGCTTACCCATGGTCGTCTTGATGTGCAAAGACTTGACATTTTGCCAGTTCTTCTTCAACAAGGAGACGAGGAAGTTGATGCCTGTGCATTATCGTAAGGAAACTACCGAGGCAGCAACTAGTAAACACATACTAAGCATGACATTGCCAAGAACCTGGTCGTCATTCATTTGGACGTGACCAACAGCGACACCCAAGCAAAGAACCTTCTTGAGCTGGAACTTGATGGTCGAACGAACTTCGACGAGCTTGTTGCTGAGATCCTCAGAGTGAGAGATGGGAGTAGGGAACTTGCCGGCTGTAAAGGGTTTATGAGATACATCGCGCTTTTGGTAGCAATCGACCCACCCTTGGAGAGACCAGGACCAAGCAAACGCGGGATCTGCTTGATCAAGGCTTCAGAGGCAAGGAAAGCATCGTATTTCTTGGCGAGCTTCTTGACGAGCTTCTTGTTCTTGTTAAGCCTAGAAAGAGTGAATAAGTAACAACACAACTACCAGAGCACCTAGAGCGCACTTTTTCAAATCGTCAACAGACATGTACTCAAGCTCAATCTGCTTGGCACGATCAATGTCGGCAGCATCAGCCAGAATGCAAATCGACATGCGAGGACGGGGGATATGAGGGAGTCTAAAGACGAAAGTTTATGAGAAATAGACAACAAGCAGCACCAGAAGGGCATACTTGACAGTTCCAGAGAAACGCTTATCTCTCTGGGGGTCGTAGTTCTTGAGACCAATTTGCAACTCGATAGTTTCTACAAAGTTACGACGTTTTTCACCGTTGGCTTCCGCCAAAAGCTCCTTGATAGAGCCCCGCACGCTTGACACTGAGAGTTTTCCTCCACTGCAGTAGCGTTAGACTACTTGTAGAATACCAACGACGAGCACATACCTCATGCTTGATTTTTTTGGTGGTTTCGAGTTGCAATAGTCTTGCTAAACTTTTGTGTTGACGTGACTTGGAAACTTGAATGCAACTGTACAGTTTTGTGACGCTGTGTCACGCTCTTCCTTTAATGCCACAACAAACTGATTTTGGCACTCCCACTCGAATAGATGCTATTCAAGATGCTCTTGTTGGTCAAAAACTTCGTCTTGCTGGGAGGCGAGTCCATAATGCAAAAAAAATCGTCCGCCATCTTAAGATTATCCTCAGAATGATGTGCTATAGCGAAGAATCGGGTCTCATCCTCCTCGTATACAAGCATAAGGCAGTTCTAGTCGATGTATCTCTTGCAATCGGTCCATTCTCGCACTGGGTCAATGATAGATTTATTACCGTCACGGTTGTCGGTCATTTGGAAAAGTCACCTGTAAGCATTCGCCCAGGCTCAATGAAGCTCGACTGATTAGACCGCAGACTCCGTTGATAATACCAACCATGCCAAATCATGCCCCCGCTCCCAATGTAGATACTTGTCTGGTGCTTAACGCGGTACTGGCCACTCCTGTTGTCGATCTGAATTTAGATTTGTGGAACTCGACCATCGACATGATCTCCGAGAAGAAGGTTATCCAATAAAAATAGTGTCCTATCGAATGTACGTTTTTTGCTGCTGAAATCATCATTACATGGTCACGAGCCACCCAAGTGCGAGAAAAACCGACCTGAAGCCGGAGTTCCGCTCACCCCATCTTCCACTTGAACATCCATGTCATGTCTCTGAAATACGACTGTGTCGTTATCGGCTCTGGAAACGCTGGCAGCTCAGCAGCTCTCTCCGCCTCTGAACACGGCTGCAAACGCGTCCTCGTTGTTGAAAAAGCCCCGCCCGAATGGGCTGGAGGGAATGGATACTTTACTGCAGGCGCATATCGCACTACACATACAGGTCTCCAAGACCTCCTTCCCACTGTTACCAATGTCTCTTCTGAACAAGCAGATAAGATCGACATGGACCCTTATACTCGCGACCAATTTGTTGGTGACATAATGCGTCTGAGTGGAGGTCGTTCAGACCCTAAACTCGTCGATGCAGTTGTGGATGGTTCCAGAGATGCCGTACGTTGGCTGAAGGAACAAGTTAAAGTTCCCTTTATCTTTTCTTTCCATCGACAAGCCTACCAAGTCGATGGTCGACAAAAGTTTTGGGGAGGGTTGGTGCTTAGTGTCGAGGACGGTGGAATCGGTCTGATGCAGACTCACCACAAGGCTCTAAAGGAAGCTGGTGTGGAGATTTGGTTCAACTCTCCTGCTGTGGAATTACTTTCCAAAGATGGTGCCATTACTGGAGTAGTAGTCAACAAGAACGGACAAGAACGCATCGAAATATCGAGTCCTGCCGTTATCCTCGCTGCTGGAGGTTTCGAAGCCAACCCTGAGATGCGCAAGAAACATCTCGGTCAAGAGTGGGGAAATGCCAAGGTTCGATCTTTTTTCTCTATAATCTCACCGAAAAAGTCTCACTTTACTAGGTCCGTGGCACACCCTACAATACTGGAGACGGCTTCACCCTCGCCTCCTCTCTCCACGCCAAACACACCCCAGACTGGTCGGGATGTCATTCTACAGCTTGGGACTACAACACTTCTTCCACCGCCGGATCCCGTCTCCACACCAACGCATACACGAAATCTGGATATCCCCTCGGTCTCATGCTCAACTCTGCAGGTCTGCGATTCGTAGACGAAGGTGAAGATTACAGAAACTACACCTATGCCAAGTTTGGCAGAGAAATCCTTCGTCAGCCGGGAGGATACGCTTTTCAGGTGTACGATTCCAAAGTATTGGGAATACTCAGAAAGGAAGAATATGGAGATGGGATTGTGCGCAAGATATTCGCAGACTCGATTGAAGATTTGGCTGGGAAACTCGCTAGAGAGGAGGGATTGGAGGATGCGAAAACTTTTGTGGAGAGTATCAATAAATACAACCAAGCTGTCGTCGCTCATCGAAAGGAAAACGCTTCACTCAAGTGGGATCCTGCCGTCAAGGATGGCCTGTCGACGCCCTCGTTGACTCCGCCGAAATCCAACTGGGCGCTTACGTTGGACGAGAAGCCGTTCATGGCAGTCAAAGTGACCTGTGGGATTACCTTTACTTTTGGTGGGTTGGCTATCGATCCTGATACAGCAAATGTCATTTCGGAGGAAACGGGCAAACGGATTCAAGGGTTGTTTTGTACGGGTGAGATGGTTGGGAGTCTTTTCTATATAAATTACCCTGGTGGAAGTGGCTTGACGGCTGGGACTGTATTTGGGAGAAAAGCAGGCAAGGCTGCAGCACAACTCGCAAAGTAGTAACATATGTAGTACCAAGCTTTGATACCCGATGTATTTTTTTCTCAATAAGGATAAACCCGGAGCATTCGACAAACGTATGTACAGTATTACTAACAGTCCGTTCACTCTTTTGGCAAAGGAGGCGGGGCCTCTGGCTGAGGAGCAAAGATCAAATTGAGTGGCGGCGTTGTCTGCGAATCCTCCGACAACACCGTCGCAACGATACTCCTTCCAGCAAAACTCCTCCCAGCCAACGACTTGAGCGCATTGTTGGCACCATCGGAGTTCACATACTTGACATAGACCCTACCCACACCAGCAGCTTCATCCGCACGAGCAGCAGCCTGAGGATCCATCGATATCCCAGTCTCACCCATTCCCCACTTGTTCTTGTCCTTTTTGATGGGTCGTGGTATCCTCAAATCCTCGACTGGTCCAAACCTCGAGCACTCTTCCTTGACATCTTCATACAAGTCACCATATTCACCGTCGTCCACCAAATCATCCGTAGTGACCATATTAAGCATGAGAAGAATTCGAGCATCATGAGTCGAGTCCTCGCCGGCTGGCATGATGGGACGGGGAATTTCGGGGAATTGGTCATAGGGGAGATTGGGGTTGGGAATCATGCCGGTGATGGAAGAGCCGGGTTTAGCGCCTACAGAGGCGCGTTGGACAACAAGATAGCGGTCGCCAAGTTCCATTCCGTTGAGGGATTGGATAGCTACGTCGGTCACAGAGGTATCGGCGTATTCACAAAAGGCGAAACCCTAGGAAGATGTGGTCAAAGTCCGGTTGGAAAAAAAAACACAAATGTGAATCTACCTTGGATGGCCCATTGCCATTTTCTCGGACCAAGTTGAAGGCCTTCAACTCGCCAAAACTCTTCAACAATTCCATCACATTTTCTTCGTTCAGGTAGGTCGGTAAACCGCCCACAAAGACCTTGTTGATCGAGTCGGGAACATTTGTAGACACGACACCAGGGACGTGAACTGATGGTTGTGTAATAACATCGCCGCCGTAATCCTTGGGACGACGAATTTTAAGAGGACCATTAATGAAAATGATACCATCAAATGCCATAGCTGCCGTAGCGTCTTCGGCGCTGCGGAACTGTAGGATGGAAACCATGAGGTACAGTCCAAAATAGAGAAGAGAAATGCATACCTCGATAAACGCATAGTTCTTTTCGTAGTTGCATTGGACAGCAAGGACAGGGTTCCCGGTACCACCTGTTCCAATGTTCATCTCGAGCATTTTAGCGTTGAAAAAGTCTGCGAGGTTTTGCTCGGTGACTTCGGGAGTAATGCTACCGATGTAGAGACGCCTCGATTGTCGGGAGAGGTTGGGGTTGCTTCCAATTCCCATGCCAAAGGTCTGTACGGGCATTGGTGGTGGAAGACCGGCTATACCAAGAATAGGCGGAATTTGAGTTCGATTGGCACCTGGAAGGTTGAAGAGGCCTAGAAAAAGACGTTTTAGTACGAAAAGAAAAAAAGTAGTGCTGGTACCTACCAGTCTGCTTGGCTTGCATGGCAGAGTACTGTTCATAGCCAGGAGCATGGACGTCCCAGCCAGAGGCTTTGCGTCGTCGCTGAGACAGTGGGATAGCGCCTTCTGGTGTTGGAGACCGGCGCTCGGGAGTCCCAAGACCATCTTTTTTGCCGCCGCCGCCACCGCGACCACGGCGTTCACCTCTGTCGCCTCCCTTGTCTCTTTCCCTGTCCCTGTCCCGTTCACGGTCTCGGGGAGCGCCCATGTCGTCGTCGCGGCGGTGGTGTCGGCGCTCGTCATCGTCACGATGCCTTCGTGGATGGTCGTCGTAACGTGAATAGCGGTCAGCACGGTCCCTGTCGCGTTCTCTATCCCTGTCACCTCTATCCCGTTCCCTGTCTCTGTCCCTGTGGCCGTCTCTGTCCCTTCTGTCATCGCGTCTGCCCGAATACCTATCTCTGTCTCTGTCGCGGTGCCCACCCTCCCTGTCATCGTGTCTTGACGAGCGGTGACGGTCCTCACGGTACGAAGCACGTTCTGTAAAGAAAAGAAAGAAAAAAGCCGGGGGCGGTAAGTAAGGATGGACGGTAAGCTGAGTGCTGGTGGAATCCAGAGCTCGGAGTCATCGGGCTAGCTAGCTAATGATTGCATGTTCCTTCACCATGAGTTACACGGCCAGAACAGAGTGGGGGGGCGGAAAGAAAGAGAAACAGAGAGCTCACCTTCGTCGGGCATTTTGGTACAAGTTGAAGAAGTGATTCAAACTCCGCTGCTGTACTTTTTGCAATGACCACCGAACTTCCCTACGCTGCTGATGCCGAGGTCTCTCTTTCCTACGACGAACTAGAGGTCCTGCGACTCCAATACGAGAGAGAACTTGCTCAGGCTCATGTCACTGTCCAAACCAAATTCAACTATGCATGGGGGCTCGTCAAGAGTCCGCTAAAGGACCACCAAGTAGAAGGCGTTCGATTATTGCAGGGTAGGTTCCGTCTACTGTACTCGAATCTGTCCTTACTCTTGCAGACCTATACCGGTCCGAACCATCACGACGAAGAGAGTGTCTGTATTATCTCGCACTGGGTCACTACAAGATGGGCAACTTTGAAGAGGCCAGGAAATTCAACGGTGCGTTCCTTCTCTTACTATTCATCCTGTTGCTAATTACACCTAGGCCTGCTACTGGAGAAAGAGCCCACAAATATGCAGGCAAAAAGTCTGGGGCAGCTAATAGACAAGGGTGTTGCACGAGGTACGTCTCCTGCACCGTCCGTTGCGTCATTCTAAACCGTTCTCAGAGGGCTACATTGGCATGGCTCTCGTCGGTGGTGTTGCAGCCGTCGGGACAATAGTCCTGGCAAGTCTCATACGGCGAGCAGCTCGAAAGTAATCGTCGTATCTGTTCTCTGGCGCTGACTTTTTTTGTTTCATGTCCCGGATCTTCCCTAACAAAACACCTCGATGTCTCTCCTTCACGACAACGTTCACTCCGTACACGTATACATATCTTATCTCTCTGGTTATTATCATTTGGAATTATCATGTGTAGCTCCAAATAGTTCCCAATCTCCAATTTCATGTAAATGTTCTGGACTCTTATCCCAACGTGTGTAATTCCAAGCAGTTTTCCCTCCTCAAGTCCCATCTAAAAGTGTACTAAGATCTACTCATATACCTCTGCTTCCTTCTAGCCTTTTCCTCCATCGTCAGCTGCTTCTTCCTCTGTGTCGCACTAATATGATCCTCATCTCTCTCCTCCCTCTCCGACTCTACAAGATACTTCTCAATGCACTCCTCCATCTTTTTCCGGGCCAACTCGTTCTGATTCCCCATTTCTTCTCTCGTCACTTGCCATTGAAAATCAAATCCCCATCCCTGAGTGAACAATTGCGCATCTGTACCATTGAGAGCTGCTGCGTCAACCTGAGCCGAAGTAGATGCGGCGAGCAAACCCCCTTCCTCTCTCCACCACCGAACAAAACGTGAAGCTGCGCGGCCAAGGTCGAGTTCTGCGCCTCGTTTGACCATGCCCATGCGTTGCGCTAATTGAGTCAGAAAGTCTTCCAAGTCGGTGGTTGGGTGTGAGTTGGCAGGGAGGAGGGTTAGGTATGCTGGGGCTGGTGACAAGGAAAACGTGAGTTGGAGCAAGTAAGATGAAAGTAAACTTACATATCGGATTCAAAACATTAAGTCGATAAAGCAGATACGCAGCTAGGGCTTCCATGTCGTACATCCCCTCTTTGATCCCAGCTACGGATTCATTAGAACCATGGTCCACATAACTAAAATACAACACACCTATCAGCGCAAGCTTGACCCCCCTCTCAGCACCCTTTTCTCCATGCCCGAGAAAGGGGAGCATCACACCTGGACTGTCAAAAGCATACACAGGTGGATCGACAGAGAGCTTCAATCTAGTCGATAGAGCCTGTGTCAACCCAGGTTGAGCAGATGTTCGAAAGGCTTTTGGTGAAGCTGGATCAAAAAAAAAGTCAACGGAAATAACTCGACAAACGCGTGAATATACATACGTCCTTTAATACCCGTATTCCTTAAAGCATTCAACAGTGTAGATTTTCCAACATTGGGCATTCCAATGACTAGGACGTTGAGTTCTGAAGAGTGGGGGTACTGTTTAGCAATATCTAAACCACGAATATATATTGAGTACGCTTCGGAAAAGAGGCAAGTTACCCAACATACATACTCACTAACGTCTTGCTCAAATCTCGGATATCCCTAGGTTTCTGCCAAGACGCAAAGAGTATCTGCTGTCCCGGAAGTTTTCTAGACATGGCTTGTCGAAAAGGCTATTCCAGAAATAAGAACACAGACTAAACAAGAACCGAGTCTCACCAACCTCCATACCCCACTCGGGCACCAAATCTCTCTTATTGAGAACAACGATCCTCTCACAAGGCACTGAATTCACAATCCTCCGACTGGGATCATTAGGATCCCATCCACGTTCCATTCTCCATTTTCTTAGAGCACCTTCCAACGTCCGGTTGATACTCGTCAACGGAAGTCTCGAATCTCTTAGTTCCAAAACCACATCTGTGCGTGTAAGCAAGGAAGGAAGCGTTCGAGTGAATTTCATCATATGGCCGGGGTACCATGATGGAGGAGAGGGGAGGACGGGGAGGGGGATGTGTGTTAGTGCCATGTTTGCGAGTGCAAGTACGCGTTGTAGGAGTTATACTCCCAAAACGACGAATAAGCAGTTTTCTTGTGTCAACCAAGAGTTTGACACGTCAAGGAGTCCAATGAGAGACGAGATGAAGGGTGAAAGCGTATTCAACATCACGTACATAATCAAATTTCACACTTTTGAAAGCAACTGAAGTCTATATTCGACACGAGAAAAAATCTACACAAAGGACGCGTGAGGTCCAATGAACAAGTTTCAAATTACAACAACCATGAAAAAACCAACGAAAGCAAATAAGTTACATGTGAGAAGATATGCGCTGTAAAATGGTGTGGTGTGTATGTATAGTTGGTCAGTACATCGGAGCGTATATGCAAGTGTGAGCATTAGCATCGGGAAATATATATGCAGATAGCAGGTGTGGGTAGGGGAGGAAGAAGGGTTATGTAGGGTGTAAGAATGGTAGTTGTTTGCGGTGTAGTGCGAAACGTATGTACATCGCTTCTTCCTTGGAAAATTGAATCCTCATGATCATCGGTAGCAGTCGTGGTCCGTTCGTAAAAACATTGATGAATGAAAACGTCGAGCGTATATTCGACCTCGTGTGATTTGTATGGTGCGTGGTGATTGAACGAGGTTTTGGAGTTGAGGTACGAGTTTGTTTGACAAGGGTACGATCATCGAGTTGGCAAAAACTTGGCTAGACGGAATAAGCGAGTGGTTAGGTATGGTCAACACACGACGGATAACGGAATAACCTGCTTCGGCATACATCTCGTCCGGTGTACGCTTGAATGCCAGAATGCCCAGCACAGCAAATCCAGCAAGCACGCCCACTTGAAAGGTTACCCAGATTGTGGCCCAAACTAGCGCAGCAGAAGGAAAGAAGAATCAGTACAGCTTCAGAATGAAGCCATCAAAACCTCGAGCGTACCGTGAGGCCCCACGTTGGGATACAGCAATGCGAATTGCGTTGCATCCGAATCATTGGTCTTGTGGAAGAATCTGTCGTCGGCAAAGTCCCCTGCAAGTAAATGAGGAAAAAGCGGTGCTAGAAGGAATACTGCCAACATACACACTACAAAGAGAGTACTAGGCAGCGTTACGTCAACCGGGGGTTTAAGGAATATGCAGAAAGAACGTACTTCATTACACCAATGAGCAGACAGTACCACCGCAGTGCTGATCTAGCATAGCTCGTTAGAACGGACAGGACAAGGACAATGAAGATTTGGAACAAGTACCCATGATCAACAAACCAAAACCCAATGAGGAGGCCTTCGTATAGAAGGGTTAGCAATATTGTTCTAGAAAGTGGAATTAGCTGTAATATCCGCGAGGAAGAAAGCAAAACTCACAGCTTGTCCCGTACAAGAGTCAACGGCAATATTAACCCCACTCCGATAACAAAACTCATGACTTTTGCAACCAGAATATCCCATCCCGCAAGGACAAAAAGACCTCCGAAGAGCGAGGAGCCAATGTAACCTGCAGACAGTATGAGTGTCGGTTTACCACCTTCGACAATAGTCGCGCCCCCAACGTGTGGATCTATCGTTATTCGTAATATTCGACCGCCCGTAAATATTGCCTATACCCTGATTCAATGTTGAGCGAGAAAAGCAGAACAAGACTACGCACCACTACCATATGCGAAAACTCGTGAATGCCAATTGTGAATAATTTGAGAGGGTTTATTATATTCCTTATTCCTGGCACGTTCCAAAACCCAAAGATGACCACAGACATTGCGATGATCTGAATAAATAAATCGTTGTGCAAGGCTGAGGTGAGATCGAGCAAATGGGCTGGCAAGAAAGTACACACCACATATAGCACAACAATCTAGAAATAAATCAATTTTCCATATGAGAAATAAGGAAAAGGAAAGGCCACGCGGAGACGGCTACGCACCTGGTCGTCGGTAGGTTTTATTGAGGATCCCCCAAACGGGTTGGAGGTCTCTGTAGGTGGTGCTAATGGGGGTCTAGTCGGTGAGGCCATTTGGTGATAGTCAAAGGAGGGACAGATAGAAATGAGAAGAGAATTTATACGATGAAAATGTCGAGCCTGGTTAAAGTGGTCGGCCTCGTGTACGGGGGCCAAGTGCTGTAAAATTAAATCTTCTCCGGCGCGTTGCCGAACAAAAATGAACCACCACCACGCGTCGTGGTCACCTGACCACTTTTCCACAAAAAACCATTAATCAAAATCAAGTACAACAGATCCACCATTATATCGTACATATATACGTAGAAATAAATCAAACCAAAACTCGAAAACAAAACAACCAAAGCATGCATCTAATCCTCACCACAATCCGACTCCTCACCCAGCATCCGCGCCAACGCGTCATTACCCTCATCCTTGGGAGCCTCAAACACAGCAAACGCCGCTTTCTTTCCACCATCTGGCAATACCTCCGCTGCATCGCCAGAGGATGTCCAGCCTTTCCCTCTGTCTGCAAACACCTCTGGGCTTCGATCCAACAGCATTTCAAGGTCACGATCACTCAGAACATTGGCCTTGCCTTCGGACGTGTTGGGAACAACATCAATCTGCTCCGCCTCCAACTTGAGCAGGTCCGCAGCCATTTCGGCCATAGTCTGAGACTTGCTGCCGTTGGCTCTGGTCGGAGCTTTGAATTTGCCTAGGGACAGAAATTAACGCGTGAAAAAAGGAGATGTAAATGTTTGTACCCTTGGCTATGACCAAAGCCTCGAGCTGGCGCTTCTCTGATGCCTTTTGCATGATCTTTGTTTCAATAGTATGGGCGCTAACCAGTCGGAAAATAAGTACTGGTTTTGTCTGGCCAATTCTGTGAGCCCGGTCTTGAGCCTGTGCGTCCATTTGTGGATTCTGCAGATCGTCAGCGCTAAAAGTGAAGAAAGCCGGTAGAGGACTCACCCAGTCCTGGTCGTAGAAGATCACAGTATCAGCAGCGACAAGGTTTATACCCAATCCTCCAGCCCTTGTACTCAAAAGGAATAACTGGGGCGCTTTGGGGGAATCACCACCGTTCTGAAATCTGTTCATCTCTTCTCGACGTTCAAGAGGCCCAGTGGAACCATCTATACGACAAATGTTCCATCCTCTGAGTTCTACTGCCCAATCCTATCGAAACCAACCTTTAGACAAGTCACAATTAAATACAACAAATGCTCTTACCTCAATGATATCAAGCATAGTGGTGAACTGACTGAAAAGGAGGACCTTGTGTTTGCGTTTAAACAACTCTGTCAATAGACGATCCAGAACCATCATCTTTCCACTTGCAGCAACGAGGTCATCATTCAAAATCTTTTGATGAGTGTTGGGATCGATCGGCCAATCGAACAAGAACGGATGCGAGCAAACTTTACGAAGTTGCATGACCGTATTTTGCAACTTCATATTATTCACTTTCTGACCTGTAGATACATCAACAAAGATCTACGGGGCGGGTGGGTGAAATACGCACGAGCAATTTTTTGTCGATGAGCCTCACCCAACTGGAATAAATCAGGGTCATTCTTGGTACCACCCTTGCTTCTCAGTTTCATAGGTCCATCTTCGACCACTTCGGACTTGACTTCATCTGCAGGAGTTTTGCGGCCGGAGCTAGATGCACCATGCAAAAGATACTGCCGCAGACTTCCATTCAAAACTTCGTCGTACGCTTCGCGTTGAGAAATACTAAGAGGAGCATAGAGAACATATTCTTTCTTTGGGGGAAGGCTGCTTTCGACATCAACTTTGAGTCGGCGGAGCAGGAAAGGTTTCAATATGCCATGAATGGTATCAATGACTCGAGTCATTTGAGAATTGTCTAGATTGCTTTGCATAGTGGGGAGATTGAACCTATAAATCGAGCATGAGGTGGCAGTCAATTACTAGTAGAACAATTCAAACTCGCCATTCTTGAAAGGAATCGAGATCGGAGAAGATGTCGGGAAGGATAAAGTTGAGCAGGGCCCACAACTCGGAAAGGTTGTTCTGCAAATCTATTAGCAATATATCGGTAGAAAGAAAAACGACATACGTGTAAAGGAGTCCCCGTTAAAATCATTCGAGAAGCAGTTGGATACTTTTTAATCTCTTGCATCAGCTTACAATCGAGATTCTTGAGACGATGACCTTCATCTACAACGATATAACCCCACTCGTATTTAGCAAGGTGTGCGCGGTCTTTGATGATCATTTCGTATGTGGTTACCACGATGGGAAACTTTTTGGCGAATACTATAGCTTCTTCGTCCTCTGATTCCTCTCCGTCTACTCCCTCTTCTGTTTTGGTCATTTTCCCGGTAGAAGCCCGACCTCTTCCGCGACCACGACCTTTGCCTCTGCCGCGCTGTGATTTACCTCGGGGTGTAGCCTTTTTATCTACAACTTCACGAGGGCGTAACGTTGTTCTGCGGAGTTCTGCACGCTCTTCAGGTGTACCGTGATACATGCAAACAGGAATCTAAAGCGAAGGATTAAAAATGAGAAGAGTAAAATAAAGGTGCACTTACTGTCGGCGCAAATTTTCTATACTCCTCGATCCAATTATGCAGCACACTCAGGGGGCAAACGACCAGAATCGGTTTGGAAAAGTTGAGATCTCGTAGATAAGCAGTAAATGCAATGGTCTGGAGGGTCTGCGAACATAATTGTTGGAACCGAACAAGAGGCGGTTTAGCCATGTCTTACCTTGCCCAAGCCCATTTCGTCCGCTGAAAAAGAACATGAGACGACAGTAGTTTGGACATGGCACTCAAACGTACCCAGGATACCAGCAATTCCATTATTATGCAATAGACTCATCCACTGAACTCCCTCCAATTGATAGTCCTTCAATTGAGCACCGGTGACAAGAGGCGACTGCATAAACATGGGGCCGTCAGTCACACCTCCTTCACCATCTCCTTCGGTTTTACGTCTTTTCGAGGCACCACTCTCCTCTTCTTCTTCCTCTTCATCGCTTTCCACTACGGCTCGCGTGCGCTTCTTCCCCTTTCCTGTTGCTCCGGCTCTGCGGCCAGTCTTCTTGGAAGTAGACCCTGTCATTATCCGTCTCGCTGTTCTCTGCTCATCCATTGCTTGCTCAAGAATCTTGGCGTAGAGAGCAGATTTGTCAAGTACATATTCAAGTCGTTTGTACCTTGACTCCGAGTCCTACGCGCTGAACTTAGATAGCCACTTTGAACAGATGAAAAAAAGACTACAAACCTCCGCTGCCAAGCTACTCTTGGTGAAAAAAGCCTTCTAAAACCAGAAAAACCAGTCTTAATGACCGGCTCCAAGGGCTCAACAACCGCCTACTCACCTGGTCTTCCTCCTCATCTTCTACCTCGAAATCAGCAGGAGGAGGGCTAGAAGCCGCAGTACTGGTGGGTGGCTCTTCAGAGACATCAAATACAGAAGGAGAAGCGGACGAAGCTACAGAGTACATGGTGAAACAGAGACAAGAGACGCGTTGACCTTCCCCACGTCAAGAGTTTAGTAATTTCGCACAACAATGCGCCAAAAGTCCTGCCCTAAATTATCGCGTGACCGCACCGCCAGACGCCACGCAGTGCGCGCAAATCAGTTAATCTGTCAGATCCGCAATGCAATCAAAGTAGTGCCCACAGCTCTGACTTTGAAGAAACTGGTGTGCATGAGCAGTTGAGGGGCCTACATCTTACAGTTCTAAGCCAAAATTACTCGTCTTTTTCTTCAAATCCGACAGAGCCGGCAGTTCATTGAGACTCCGAGAAAAAGTTTAACATCAGACAATGAGACAGTCATCAATAATGTTACAGCCTAAAAGGTTACGAGCACGGACTCGGAGACGATCCGACTCCACTTGGATCTCTGGAATGTACGCAACACAATGTTATGAAACATTAACAAGACTAACATAAGAAAAGACAAGAATGGCTCGGCCATATAGGTATCCGTAGGCATAGGTATAATACTGAAAGTGTTCGACGCGTCTACAAGAAAGTCAGCGACAAATCAGATCTCAAAGTAGAGTATACTGACCACAGGATCTCCTAACGTCCTCCAGGCCTCAACGCCATAGGAACACCTCCCGCTTCCGCACCTCCATCAACAGGAACCGGACCAGTCGCATGTAACGGCTCATGCACAGGCATGGGCATAGGGATTGTAGGCAACTGCTCCGGATTTCCACTCCCATTCATCTGATGCATCTGCATCTCCTGCGCGTGTCCATTTCCGTGTCCGCGTCCACCAGAGCCACTGGACGAATACGACATGCCCTTTGAATGAGCGGGTTGGTTAATTACAGGAGGGAACTGCTGCTGCCCAGGTTGACCGGGAAATTGTTGGCCAGGCTGAATAGGATTGGCGGGATGTCCAGGAGGATACGGGTTGAAGTTTCCATCGTCGTCATCGTCGTCGATTGCGTTTTTGTTTTTGCAGCACGAGAATGGCACTATGAAGGATTGTCAGTCGGAAAACAAAAAAAGGACGCGCGACGCACTCCAACGACAACATGGGGATGTTGGACCACAAAGAGCTATAGAAAAGTCAATTCGTCTACTAGTTTGAAGCGCAGAAAAGCCAACGTACAGCAGCAAAGACAGCAAAGCGTGCAAATTCCACAACACTCGTCAGCCATCGTCTAGAAGCTTGATTATATGCGGAGTTTTCGTGTTTAAAGAACGTCCAGATCTGCTGACCAGGCAGAACTTGAGAAAGAATGTCGTGTCAAGACGAGAAACAACGTTATTTAAGACAAAGACAAGCCGGTTAAATAAATACTACAGCTTTTATGCCGTTTGAGATTTCGATGTGGTATTCATCTCGTCTTAGCATGCAACCATCTGAGCAAGATGCATGCCAATCACCGTTCTCTGATACTAGATGAATTCAAGATTGCTCAAGTGATTCGCACTTTCGAAAATACTATCCCGTCAGTGAGAAACCCATGAGTAAGAACCTACAGGCACTCGAAAAGTGCCGGTCCAACTATACATGAGATGAATAAGCCAAGACACGACGCGACGCGTCTAGCGTCGCCTTTCATCTCGTCTGTCTCTGTCCCGTCTATCCCTATCCCTATCCCTATCCCGTCTATCTCTGTCCCTCTCACGTCTCGGTGGACTCCTGCTCCTCGACCTCCTCCTCCGGTCCCTATCCCTACTC
Organism: Stygiomarasmius scandens; assembly: GCA_037954225.1. Taxonomy (NCBI): domain Eukaryota; kingdom Fungi; phylum Basidiomycota; class Agaricomycetes; order Agaricales; family Campanellaceae; genus Stygiomarasmius; species Stygiomarasmius scandens. The sequence goes on along the minus strand of JBANRG010000005.1, from coordinate 1,290,944 downwards.
TTTCCACTGGGCACATCAAACACCATACCATACCCTCTCCCGCCCTCATCTTCATCTTCATTATCCCTATACCTCTTCGTGGCCACAAGATCCTCTCTTCCGCCATACCCTCCCCCTCGTCTCTCCTCTCTCTTAAACGCAGGTGGCCTCTTTGGATCATTCGACCAAATCCCATTCGATTTCGCCACACTCTGCGAAAAATCGACCCAAATCCTCCTATCATCCACAAGCACATTCTGCATCTTGAAATACGCTTGCTCTGCATCATCCCTCTTATCAAATTCCACAAAAGCATACTGCAACGAATCACCAGTCTTTTTATCCCGGATAACCTGACAACTCATCACTTCACCGAATCGACTAAAGATGAGCTCGAGGTCCTCGTCTCGGGTTACGGGGTTTAGTTTACAGACGAATAGTACGTTTTCGGGTGGGCGGACATTGGCGAATGGAAGGTCGCCGACCATTTCGAGTGTTAGGGCAGAGGCTTTGGCAGCTTTTTCGCGGCGAAGGGCTTCTTCGACGTCTTCAGGAAGAGTAGTTGAAAGGTCTTCATCTTCGGCGATGCGGTTTGAATTGTCCGGGGGACGGGTAGGTGGGGAAGGAGGGATGAGCGCGGAGAGGGAAGGTGGGTCGGGGAAGGGGTCCTCTGGTTGTTTTGTCAGTTACTTGATTAGTGTACAAGAAACTAGCATAGGTACTCACCCAGAACAACAACATGCCTAATCCTCACATCTTTTAAAGGTCTTCCATTATCGTCAACGAATACATCATTCAACTTGTCCAACGTGTCAAATCCCTCCACGACATGTCCGAAAACGGCATGTTTACCATCGAGGTACTCGATGTTGTCTGCGAGAGTGATAAAGAACTGAGAACCAGCCCCGCCTCCAGTGCTTCCTTCGACGGAAGGTGCTATGGCCATAGAAACAGTGCCCTTGGAGGTGTGTTTGAGTTTTGGTAAGAGTTCTGGGGTAAAATAGCGCGGTGTGTCTGATTTCTTATTCTGTTGCTGGTCCATCCAGCTCCAGATAGATTCTCCGCCTGTTCCCGTAGCTGTAGGGTCCCCAGTTTGAGCGAGAAAGTTTTTTGAGACTGGGGAAAGGAAGTCAGCTGTGCGTCGTCACCGAATTCGTAGTAAAGCATACCGTTGAAAAACGCATTGAGGTTATAATAATACACCTTGCAAAGTTTGAGAAAGTTTTCGCTTATCTTGGGGCATGATTCCACTTCTAGGTCGATAACAATGTCGCCTAGAGAGGTTTCCAATAGGACCGACATCCGCGTAGTCGTAGTTCGGGAACAAGACGCGTTACATATACGCGCTCTCTTTTACAAAGAATTACAAGAAAACAGTACATAGTTATACATCCTTTTTGTTCGTTGGTCACTTTACGCACTAATAACCTCGAATGCCTTCACTCCCAACTTGCCCAACAAAGTCGCACACCCAACCACATCCGCCCCAGCTTTCCTCATTCTCTCTGCCGCCTCTTTAGATGTGACACCACCCACGCCGATAAGCTTCACATCTCTCAACGCCGCATCTTCCGACTCTGATAACAGTTGGCGGAAAGTGTAGATATTGCCTAGAGATAAGGCATGGATTGCATCGCCCGCGAGGCCACCTAGAGGAGTGGGCAGAGCAAAATCCAACGAAGGCTGGAAGAGAAGAGTGTTTCCGAGCGTGTTGGTACAAGTCAGGAATGCGAATGGGTTCCGGGCTACACCGTCTAAAGAAGTATAGCTATACTCCTTTAACAACCCGACCATCTCCACAAACTGCTGCCGATAAATATACGGTGGTAGCTTCATTCCCATCGTAAGGCTCGCATCTTTCATGTGCGCCCCTTGCATAACGCGCAAAAGGGCAGGCAGAGAAGAAGTAGAGGAGGTTGGCGTATAGGAAGGAGGAGGGACATTAGGGATATTGGGGCATGAAGTGTTTAATTCGACAGCGATCAGAGAGGAGTAGGATGGATTTCGGCTTCGAAGTGTCTGGATCGAGGCAAGCATAGTGGAAAGATCGGAGGGGGTGGAGGTGGTTATACTGATGATAAACGGTTTTTGATCCCGTTTCTCTATCTTTAGATCTAGGATGGATGGAATCCATTCGAGATACTGAGAAAGTGGATGAGGAGAATATCCATACGAATTGATGCTCGTCGTGGTGACATCCTCTGCAAATGCTACGGCGTGAACCTTTGGCTCCTCCTCAAAGCCGTTTGTCGTACAAGTCCTGATGGTAACTGCACCAGTGTGAGGAGACTCGTAGAGTGCTTTCAGCTGATCATAGTCGGAAGCCCATGCACAGGATGAATTTAGGACAGGAGGAGTTATCGTGATGCTGTTTAGGGTCACCATGATAGGAGAGGTCCAAAAAGAGGAGCGACTCCTGATTTTGACTTTTGGCGTATAAAATGTCAACCATACCTCTCGTATTCTTCAGTACCAGTACTCCTCCCACCAACCCAGCACAGTCACTATGTACGCCAAGCTCTCTACCTTTGTTGGCCTTGCCGTCCTCGCTGGTGTTACCCAGGCTCAAAGCAGTTCTTCCTCTGCTGCTCTTCCTATCAGCACAGATGGGATCAGTTCGTGTATCATAGACTGTGTGATGACTGCTGGTACAAAAGATGGTTGCTCTCCGTAAGTACTTGCTCTAGTCCAAATTTTCAATTCGTTCATTCAGCCCCTATTTACTTCAGCGGCGACATCAGCTGTGTCTGCTCAAACACTCAAGTTCAATTGGATGCTTTCCAATGTCTCCAAAGCAAGTGCTCGGAATCTGACCTGCAGAATGCGGTCAAGTTGCAGAGTCAGCTCTGCTCTGGTGAGTTTCTTTTTCTTTCGCAGCAGCTTTTTACTTACTTCTCATAGGTTCCTCCTCCTCCTCCTCCTCCTCGGGCAGTTCATCTTCATCTGGGAACTCATCCAGCTCTGGTTCTTCGAGTTCTGGTTCATCCTCTGGTTCATCTGGGGACAATGGTGCCATTGCTCTCGGCGCAGGCACAGCGTTTGCCATCGCTCTCGGAGCAGCGGGTGTCGTTCTTGCTCTTTAAACCTCGAATATTGTCCGCCGTTATACCCTGAAAAGATCTCCGACACATAAATTCATATATACATTCCCTAACACGAGACACGCTCGTTTGTAAAAAAAGAAGTGGAAACCGGATATTAAATGTACCAACTACGCCCTTACTCTATATGCCCGTTATGAACCTATGCTACCATCAATTCATGCTTTCAGCTCTTTGGGGAAACGATTTGACGTGCAGAACGATGCAGCACGGGCCCTGCACTGAACCCCTTGACAACGTATAATTGAGTGTGACATAGGGGAGCGCTTCCAGTACATCAAGACAAAAATTCAATCAGAGCGGGTATATCATAGGACTATTAGTGAGAGCTATGTACGGCGTCGTCGGCGATAAATACAAGTAGAGTCGTTCCGAGCTGGGAGCCCTAGGGTTTTGGGGAGCTGATTCGCTAGTGAGTCGCCTCCTTCTAGAAAGCTATTACCGTGACCACTCCAAAAAAAGCGTTCCATTTTGATGACTAGACAAATACAAAGACGTTGCCACAGTCAGCCACCGGCGTCTGAGCCACTCTGCAGGGTCGCGTTTCCATTCAATTCACTGCTCTCACTTACTGAGAAATGGTCGAGCGCTTGGGCCAACTACTTCCACCGAGAAAGAGAGAGGTTTCAAGTCGTCCCTGCAGTTAGTTAAGCCTGCAGTTAGTTAAGATGGAGATATATTGTGTAGGGCCACGTTGTGGAGGAAGTGACATGTATGATACCGGGAAAGTAGAAGAACATGCATTCGCAGATCATTTCGCTTTATTTCTTTCGTCAGGTGAGGACGGGCTAGTTAAATGGTGCCACACCTATCTGAATGCGTAGCGCCCTAAACATAATGATTGCCACGCGTGTAAAGATCCAGTTACTTAGAAGCAGTGTTAGATCTTGTGAGATTTCATAGAAGTATTTTGCTGTCAAAACTTAATTTTTGCGATTTAAATTTAGATGTTCTTTTGGATTCAGGCTGGTAGCGCTGAGTTCTGTTCGAGGAAAGCTACTCCAAAGCTATGAGGAGGAATTTTATAGAAGATGGGCGTCGGCTTAGTGGAAGAAAAAAACCGTACGAGTTCGAAGAAAGGAAGTCTGGTTCAATTTACCGTTCGGAACCGAACCAGGTACATCGTGGGAAGAAACACGATCGAGTCTACCTCAAACTCCCAATCTACCTACCTACCTGCTCAAAACTGTCATGCGTGTATCTACATAAACTCTTCGATTCACCTTACATTTACAAATGTCTTTGAGCCTCTTTTTTTTTCCAAAATCTTAGGTCTCGAGTCTTAGCTGCGTCATAGATTAATATTGATATCCCGACGACTTGGACCAATTCAATCACACCGTACCTTGACAGCCGTGGCGGAAACACAGCTCAGTTTATATATTTATGTAACGAATTTTTGTTTCGGGTACGAGGCCTCCATATACTTAAGCCTCTTCTACACCCTTCCAGCACTCGCAGCTCCCTTCCCCCAGCTCTCTATCGATTCTGCAGACCCAGATGAAAATCTCAAGCAGCATGTGCGCACTTTTCCGTCTTTTGTTCATCATCGTCTCACGTTGTCCTCAGAAAAGGACGGTACAGAGTTAAAAGCAGGTTTATTCGTCCGCCAGCTTCCGGTTCATTAGAGGCCATTGACAACTCTGAATCTTACCATGACCAGCCTTCTGCACAAATTGCTGAGCAGGTCAACTCTCTTGTGGAAAACAATTCCGCTCCTCCCGATCCATTAAATTCGACTTCAGGGCCCTCTAGGTGTGAACTATCTGTCTACTATTTTCTTTTCCGCTCATTCTGGCTCAGAAAATCAGGAACTAGAATCAGACGAAGCTTGATTGGCAGGGTTTCTCATCGTCTTGGTTCTCTTTTCGACGTGATCAAATCGGACGAGTTGAACGACCAGCTTTCCATTTTATCTTCTTACACCAACGACGAATACAGCGACAGTAGCTCTGCCATCTCTGACGATGGCAATAGTAACTTTTCAGAATTTATCTTATTTGACGACGATGACTATGAGATCACTTTCCCTTGTTCTACTCTTTCTGACGAAGAACTGTGGCTCATTTTCAATCACGATGCCGTCCTTTTATACGACACTCATCGTTTGGTGATCGAGAAAAACGGCAAGATGATATCCTTTGCAAAATCATCTTCATGTAGCCATCTTATGGCGTCTATTGACATTTGTCCACGTCGTCTCATCGACACGCATGCCTTTAGGCTTGTCGAATTTGAGGAAAACTCTATCATCCCTCCGTATGCCATTCTCTCGCATCTGTGGATCGGTGGGCAAGAAGTTGTTCACTCAGAGTTCATCCAACCTCGAGGAGAAACATTTGAGAAACTGGGGTATTGGAAACTACGAGCTGCCTGCCAAAGAGCTTGCCAGGACGGTATTTGTTACATTTGGGTCGATACATGTTGTATCGAACAAGGGAATCATGAAGACGTTGCAGCAAACATCACGTCAATGTATGCGTTCTATCAGAATGCAGCAGTTTGCTATACACACCTAGCAGACGTTACAGTCAAATCTGACATCTTTGATGAAATTGGACCACTCGGAAGGAGGAGAGGGAGCGAGTGGTTCTTTCGTGGATGGACTCTGCAAGAACTTCTTGCGCCTCGAACCGTGATTTTCTTCAACTACAAATGGGATCGCATCGGGGATAAGCATGAATTGCGAGATCATATACATCAAAAAACCGCCATTCCCCCTGCCCTCCTCTCAGGTGAACAGTCCATCCAGGACATTGATGTTCTAACTCGAATGTCCTGGACCATGTGGAGGGAAACAACCAAGCCACAAGATCGAGCTTATTGTCTTCAGGGTCTTTTGGGTGTTTCAGTTGTACCGGATTATAACGAAGAGTGGTGGACTTCATTCAACCGATTGGGGAAAGCATTATTTGAAGCTCAACCTGGGCTCAAGGAAAAACTTGGAATTGATGACAGCTTATTCGATGACCCTGATGATGATTCTTTTTATGCGTTGCTTCACAGAAGGTTTTGGGCGGCTTTCAGAGGGAAATGATGACGACAAATAACTTGAAGCCATTGATGATGACGGCACAGAGCCAAATCCTTATTATCTATTTCCAAGTACTTTACCTTATTACAATACTCAATTATAGCAGTCTATTATATTAATAGGTAGTGTCCACTGCATAGTAATTTGAGGTGGATTCGAACATTTCAATAGAATTCCCAGCTGCAATTATGACGGTAGCTCAGGCCAAGGACAGGATACATCAAGGAAGCAGGCGATGCTTTGTGGGGGACCCATAAGTCGTAGATAGTAAAAGACAACCCAGTACAAATAAGATCAGCGAGATATCAAAGGTATGGATGTAGCAGCAATACAAGGCGGTGATGCTTTTCGGGAGTGGCTGAGGGCAGGCAGTCATAAAAGCTATGAGAGAGATTAGGATGGTTCTTCAATGATTTCGAAAGGGCCGAAAGGTCAGACACGAGGGAGAAGATTTCAAGGCATGGGTTGGTATAGATATTAACATTCCTACTTGAAATTGACCCATCATCGGAGGCATATGGAAACATTCTCAAACTACGCAAAAGCTAGTTTTTCATTAACGGGCAAGAAATATGTAGCCTACATATTTACTTATTACAACACTATATCCAGTTTCAAGTAACGTCTTCCATTGACTTCCTCTGGACTTCAAGTTCATTCGTAATTGGTTTTTTAATCGTTATCAGCGGAGTCCAGGAAACAGTTCTCTTCCACTGATTGTCAAGACTTTTGTTTTTCGTCCAGCCAGGAATCCAGTGGAATGTTTCCATGGTAAAAGAATTCCAACCTGTACTCACAGGTGGAATATATAAGTAACATGAAATTAATTCAAGGACTCTTAAAAACCCGAGACACTCACTGAACAAAGTCTTCCTCCCAGCTCGCCAAAGATGATAGTGAATATCCAGTATATCCCCTGGCATCCAACACTCCTCCATAAATACAATGTAAAACAATGAATAATTTCTCCCGTCGGGGTCTTTCCAACGATTTTGATATAACCCGTCATCAAGTGCATTAAAGTCACCCATCTGTAGGACGGTTTTATTTAGAAAACTGTCGTAAAAATACCCCAATCCACCTGCAATAGCAGGAATGAGATATGCTGGATACCAACTGAGCTCCCAGAAATCAGCTGGATCATCAATTACGGATATATCGATGTGGAAGCGGATTGGATACGTTCCGAGGGTCTGAGATACCTGATAGATGCTTGACGAATTACTGCTGCATTCCTCCGAGTCGCTGACAAAAACAATGCTGACTTGAGTTTCGACCAGTATCAAAGTACCATATCCGTTCAGTCTGGAGTAAAACGCAGATTCCAAGTTGAATCTCCGCACCGAGGGGAAACACATCCTGAGACCGAGGTAGTTTCCCATATATGTACAAATTTGATACATTTCCCAGGTCTTTTCGTCCCAGCCGTGATGTGGAGACGACTCGGAGTTAGACGGGGTCACGTCGAGGAAGCAAGTAATAGTTCGTGCACGGTGTTGGAGGTCCCATTTGTTATAAATGAGAGAAGACCCAGTGCGAACAATATTGGCAAGATATAGAAGGTAGCTGACCCGGGGGATGTGGATAAATGTAGAAGCAATGCGAGCTAATTGAGCCTTCCAGGACTGGCCAAGGAGAGGGCAAGCAGTCATTAGAGCTGTTCGTTCAACAGAGGTGAGATGGGAAGTCCATAAGATTAGGATAATCCTTTCGATGATTTCGGGGGGAAGGTCAGCCATGAGGGAGAACGAAGAAAAGTTTAAGGCCCCTATTTATATGTATTGCCACTCCACATTTATTCCTGTACTATAATTTGGTTTATTTAAACAGATGTCGCTTCATCCGTATTCAAGATCAACGTCTCAAAGAACCAAATCATCTCATAAAATGCTTCTGCTTCCACGTCTACGATCGAGTCAGCTTTGGCACAGAGTAGGAGAAAATTACTAGGCACTCACTCTCGTTAACCGTATGGATCCCATTAGACAACCTACTCTTCGAAGCCTTCGAATACTTATGATTATACCTGAATATATGCCCACTCAAACCCCAATAATATCTCGTATCCGTGTTACCTGTAAGCATACCAGGAGCAACAGCGATCCCACCGTCTTGCACAGAAATCTCCTCGTTCAACTCTTTCCCAGTTGCCGAGTTTCGGAAAGCGTTGAACGTCCCACGAATTGTTCCAGAGAGAATCTCATACGGCTTCGCGTCAGAGCCAGAAGTAGGCGTAACAGGTGCAGGGGCAAGGTTCCCAAATGCATCGGAGAGAATGACAGATCCGTAATACGCCTTTTTCTCCTCGTCAAAGACCTTTTCCCCGAATGCATCCAAGGAAAGGTTAAACTCCTGCACCCATTTTTTAATCGTCTCGGTATCCCTCTTCATAACTTCCTCCACGGAATTCTTAGTACCGATACGGTGATCAACGATGGCGTATGCCTGTTCAGGCAACGCATTGGTTTTGACTCCTCCTGTGATGAGGTCAACGGCCTGTGTGGTGCCTACGAGAGCTTTGGTCGCAGGCTCCTCAAATAGCACATTCTCCAGCTTGTCCAGTGCCCTATCCGACTTGGCCGACTTTCTAATCAGCCTTCGAAGTTTGGGATCCATGTCTGTCCCATGGGCAGCGTAACATTGCATAGAGGAATACAACACCGAATCTCTAGTTAACTCGGCTGGGTAGGGATTGTTCTCGATCTCTACTACGAGTTTCGATAGCATGCCAATGGTAGTGTGAGGTGGAGGGACGGAAGAGTGTCCACCTGGAGAAGCAACGTCGATGCGGACGTCCAGGTAGCCTTTTTCTGTGATACCAGGAAGAGCAAAGGAGGTTCCGAAGATGGTAGAGAATCCTACTGGAGCTCGTGGAAGAAAAGGTATCAGAATAAGAAAAAGGAAAGAAAGAGAGGCTCACCCCCTTCATCGACGATAAACGCGAAAGCGTCCTCTCCATAAACTTCCTCCATCTTGAGGCCGAGTTCTTCTGCCCCATAGTGTCCACGAATTTCTTCATCGAAGCCGAAAGCAAGTACGACAGTTCGAGCGGGGGACCACCCTTCCTCAAGCATACTCTCGATCGCGGAGAGGATGCCAATTAGACCGGATTTATCATCCGAACTTCCTCGACCCCAGATGTATGTCCCGTCAAAAAAGCCAGAGTAGGGTGGGTGAGACCATTCTTCGACGGTTTTCGGGTCCACAGGTACGACATCCTGATGAGCCGCGAGAAGTAGCGGCTTGAGCGAAGGGTCCGACCCAGTCCACTCGTACAACAATGCATAGGTGTTAACTTTGGTCAAAGTAAGCTTGGAATGGACAAGAGGAAACGCCTTCTCGAGGTACTGGTGCAAGTCATCAAACACCTCCCAGCGAGAATCCTCTCCAGGACCGGGCATATTGTCGTAGGATTCCGTCGGGACACGAATAGCACCAGCTAGCCATTCACGAGCGCGCGCTTTCCATTCGTCGGTAGTGAATTTGGCGGCGAGGGACTCCCAGAGAGCCTTGTTCTTTTCGCTTTCAGGGACCAGAGCAGAGGATTGGGGACACAATGCTTCTGTTTGGTGAAGAGGAAACCAGTCCTGTTCCTTATGGAAAGAAGGTACGTATTCCATGACTCGATTCGCGCATCCCTTGACAGTACTTGTGTTCAAGTGCCTATAACCAGCGAGAAAGACCCAAGTCAAGCCTAGAAAGATGGCTAGACGACGAAAGACGCGGGATTCACGAGGTTCGCCCTGTTCATGGGGAATTTGGAAGCCTTTTTCGTTGGGAGAAAAGGAAGACATGATTGACTCAGAAGTCCATGTGAACGCTTTGGTACTTCACCATCCCGATTGAATACTTGACGTTGGAGCGTATATACAAATACTATTAATTTACATTACACTAATCACGAATCTCGTCCTCTCTAATCCTAATCCTCGAAAGCCCTCTTAGATAACTCCCAAACTCTCGCGTACTCTCCTCCCTTCTCAATCAGCTCCGCATGAGATCCTGATTCAACTATACGCGAATCGTGGATGTACCTACTCGCGAAAAAGGATGTGATTCAGTCAAAAAATCTAGATCAGCTTAAGTACTGGGAACTCACAAAATCAAGTCTGCCCCTCGTGTCAACCTCCCAAACCGATGCGAGGAGAATATCATCGTCTTCTCTCCTCTCAACTCCCTTAGCCTTTCAAATAGATCGTGTTCGGCTTGAGGATCAAGACTTGCAGAGGGTTCGTCGAACAAGAGGAGGGAGACCCTTGGTCTCGTGCTTCCATCCGACGGGGAAGAGAGAGAACGCAAAAAAGTTCTAGATAACGCGATTCTCTGAACCTGTCCACCGCTGAGGCCGAAACCGCCCCATTCATCATGGACTTGTCCACTATACCGTTCATCCTCTTCCTCTATGGCCCCCTGAACATATTCTAACCCTTCTCCACTGGAGCTTTCTTCTTCGTAACCAGGAACTCCGCTCCAAACATCACCCGTTCCACTAGGTCTCTCGACAATTGTATCGTATCCCTCTGGAAACTTGGAGGTGTTGGTAAGGAAAGAATGTGAACCGCCGAGTGTCGATGCGCGGTGGATTCTTTCGAGAGTTTCTTTTTCTTCCGGGGATGAAGAAGTTATTTTTGAGAGTTTCTCTGCAAGTTCTGGATCACCTAGGGCAATGTTTTCTTTTATCTGCGTGGAAAAAAAAAAGAAACATAAATTCGAGAAAGAACGGAGATAAGGAAAGAGCTCACACTTAGAGGAAACAGCGTATAATCCTGAAAAAGCACTGCCATCATCCTTCTCAATTCTGTCAATCCAAACCTTTTAATCGGGATCCACTCCTGCGTTAATGGTATTCGGATATGTATCTCTCCTTCATCAACATCGTACAATCTCATACACAACTTGAGTATCGTACTTTTCCCCGAACCGTTTGTTCCCAGAAGGACACAGAGACCACCGGGGGGAATCGTAAATGAGACATTTCTTAGCGCCCAGGTTTCTATGGGAGAGGACGGGTATCGGAAGGATACGTCGTCGAACCGGATGGCTAGGCCTGTCGTATTTTCCTTGGGAAAGGGAGAAACTTGCTCTTTGGCTGACGCAGAGCCATCCTTAACGCGATTGCCTACGCTCAACACCTCGTAAAATCGTTCTACTTGTTCCCATTTTTGTTTATTTTCTTCAAAAGAAGTGAGGAAGGAGAGGAGGGTCGAAGAGAAGGAAGCGGTGGTTGTTGAGATGAGGGTGAGAGTTAATAGAGACGAGGATGAGGCGGTACGTGTTTGGGGGTAAAAAACGATACGAAGAGTGTAGATTATCTATAGACCGTTAGCCAGAGCAAACCAAAGACTAAGAAAACACACCAACGGCAACTCCCCCATCGGCTCCCTCAAAAACTCCAACACTCCCAACCGTTTATTCGCTCTATATTCTGCAAGCAGCGCGAAAAACTCTCCCGCCGAGCGACCGAGGTGATTCGAACACCTCGTATATTCGCGATACATATAACTCCACATATCACCCGCAACAATCTCCTTTCTATGCTTCTCCATACTCACGGCCTGTTTGAGACCTTGCATTCGGAGGAAGAGAGCGTCTTTGGTTGATGCGGACCAGATTGCTCCGCCGGTGAGAAAGTCTGATTTGGTGTTGTAGACCCATACGGAGAGCGAATACGCGAAACTGAGTGTGAAGAGTAGGTTGGCATCTTTAGTACCTCCTAGTAAGGAGGAAAGAACGCCAAGTTGAGAGAGGAGATGGATAAGTGTCGTCGCGAGTTTCAACGTGCTTTCCAGAGTTGACATTGCCAGTGAGGTAGAAGACCCTCCAGAAGCGGAAGAAAACGCTTGTTGGATCTGGTTTTGGACGTAGGGATCTGTGTAGGTGGGTACATCGAGTCTGGCGAGAAGATGAAACTGTCTTTGGTTGTAATGTTGTCGGATGAGGTGGTTCAACGGGTCGAGGATACGTGTTTTGTTGATGTGGGAGAGCAAGAGGCTTAGAGCTGAGCAGCTGAATCTGGCAAGAATCACTGGAACTAGAGCCGGCGAAGACTGGTTGGTTGAGAGCAAATCGAGGAGTCTCGAGGAAAAGTAGAGGGAGACTGCTGGAATAAGGGACAATACGAGTTGGATCAGGATGTATGCTGAAAGGAGGAAGGTACAATGGGGAATTTGGAGTATGTCATGAAGGAGGCGGAGGAGGACGAGCGAGGATTTCCATGAAGCTTTTGTTTGATTTTTGGGTGAGTTTTGTTGGGAGACGTTCCACACTCCGACTTGGGTGTGGTTCATTAAGAGGTGTTCTTATTTTCCCATGTCGTTTTACGTTTCTACGCGTCGATTTCTGCTCGATTCTACTGAGCGTTGTATTAGAGGAGGACTATGCGCCGTAGCATGATAAAGTGCGGGTCTCCGGGATAAGAGTCGGTATCTGCGGGAAGAGGTTTAAGACGCGGAATATTTTCATATTTTTTGCATAAATGAAGCAAGACTTTTTCTCCACGTAAACTCCGATAACATCTCCCTACGTTACCAGCATACCAGCAGGAATCATAGTAAGTATGCAGAATAGTTATGCTGGCACTTAATATTGGTCTATATCTTATCTTATCTATTCCCTTTAATCTTATCTCCTGCCTATAATTCTTTTGCCGCGGCCCAGCCGACCCGCCTTTCCGTCCTACCACGACTATAAAAACAAAGCGTTCACATGGACTTCTATGTCAACCATGTCTTCCTTTTCTCCCAACGAAAAAGGCTTCCAAGTTCCCCATGAACAGGGCGAACCTCGTCAATCCCGCGTCTTTCGCCGTCTGGCCATCTTCCTAGGCTTGACTTGGGTCTTTCTCGCTGGTTATAGGCACTTGAACACCAGTACCGGTCTCAAGGGATGCACGAATCGCGTCATGGAATACGTACCTTCTTTCCATAAGGAGCAGGACTGGTTTCCTCACCATCATCACCACCAAACAGAAGCATTGTGTCCCCAATCCTCTGCTCTGGTCCCTGAAAGCGAAAAGAACAAGGCTCTCTGGGAGTCCCTCGCAACCAAATTCACTACCGACGAATGGAAAGCGCGCGCTCGTGAATGGCTAGCTGGTGCTATTCGTGTCCCGACGGAATCCTACGACAATATGCCCGGTCCTGGAGAGGATTCTCGCTGGGAGGCGTTTGGTGACTTGCATCAGTACCTTGAGGAAGCATTTCCTCTTGTTCACTCCAAGCTTACTTTGACTAAAGTAAACACGTATGCGTTGTTGTACGAGTGGACCGGGTCGGATCCTTCGCTCAAGCCGCTACTTCTCGCAGCTCATCAGGATGTCGTACCTGTGGACCCGAAAACCGTCGAAGAATGGTCTCACCCACCCTATTCTGGCTTCTTTGACGGGACGTATATTTGGGGTCGAGGAAGTTCGGATGATAAATCCGGTCTAATTGGTATCCTTTCCGCGATCGAGAGTATGCTCGAGGAAGGATGGACCCCAGCTCGTACTGTCGTGCTTGCTTTCGGATTCGACGAAGAAGCAAGTGGACATCATGGAGCGAAACAGCTCGGTCTTAAGATGGAGGAAGTTTATGGAGAGGATGCATTTGCGTTTATTGTTGATGAAGGGGGTGAGTGTCTTTTCCCCTGTCGCTTTTCCTTCTTCCATATTCTGATACTTTTTTTCCACGAGCTCCAGGAGGATTCTCTACCACATTTGGAACTTCTTTTGCTCTTCCTGGTATCGCAGAAAAAGGTTACATCGACGTTCGTATCGACCTCGCCTCTCCAGGTGGACACTCTTCCGTCCCTCCACCCCACACTACCATCGGTATGCTATCGAAACTCGTAGTGGAGATCGAGGAAAACCCCTACCCAGCCGAGTTGACCAGAGATTCGGTGTTGTATTCCTCTATGCAATGTTACGCTGCTCATGGGACAGATATGGATCCCAAACTCAGGAGGTTGATTAGAAAGTCGGCCAAGTCGGATAGGGCACTGGACAAGCTGGAGGATGCGTTATTTGAGGAACCTGCGACTAAAGCTCTCGTAGGCACCACACAAGCTGTCGACCTCATTACAGGAGGTGTCAAAACCAACGCGCTGCCTGAACAGGCTTATGCTGTCGTCAATCACCGTATCAATACCAAGAGTTCCGTGGAGGAAGTTATGAAGAGGGATACCGAGACGATTAAAAAATGGGTGCAGAAGTTTAACCTTTCCTTGGACGCATTCGGGGAAAAGGTCTTTGACGAGAAAAAGGCGTATTATGGATCTGTCATTCTCTCCGATGCATTTGGGAACCACCTTGCCCCTGCACCTGTTACGCCTACTTCTGGCTCTGACGCGAAGCCGTATGGGATTCTCTCTGGAACAATTCGTGGGACATTCAACGCTTTCCGAAACTCGGTGACTGGGAAAGAGTTGAACGAGGAGATTTCTGTTCAAGATGGTGGAATCGCTGTTGCACCTGGTATGCCTACAGGCAACACGGATACGAGATACTACTGGGGTTTGAGCGGGCATATATTCAGGTATAATCATAAGAATTCGAGGGCGTCGAAGAATAGGTTGGCCAATGGGGTGCATACGGTTAATGAGAGTGAGTGTCTTATCTACTCTGTGCCTGTGCCAAAGCTAACTTTCTTGACTGTAGACATGGAAGCGGACGCATTTTATGAGATGATTTGGTTCTTTGAGACGTTGATCTTGAACACGGATGAGGCGACATCTGTTTAAATGAACCAAATCAATATAACTAGTATCTACGTACTTATAGTAAAAAGAAACAGGAATAAATGTGGAGCGGCAATACACGTAAATAGGGGCCTTAAACTTTTCTTTATGGCTGACCTTATCCTAATCTTATGGACTTTCCATCTCACCTCTGCTGAACGAATAGTTCTAATGACTGCTTGCCCTCTCCTCAGCCACTCTTGGAAAGCTTAAATCGCTTCTATATCTATCCATATCCCTCGACTCAACTATCTTTATATCTCGCCGATATCATCCGTACTGGAACATCTTTTATTTACGACAAATGGGACCTCCAACACCACGCACAAACTATTACTTGCTTCCTCGATGTAACCTGCTCTGGGCCTGAGCCACCTCATATCGCAGCTGGGACCAAAAGACCTGGGAGATTATCTCAGTCTCAGGTCGGTGCGGAGATTCAATTTGGGATCTGCGTTTTACTCTAGACTGAACGGATATGGTACTGTGATACTGGTCGAAACCCAAGTCAGCATTGTTTCTGTCAGCGACGGGGAATGCAGCAGTAATTCGTCAATCATCTATCAGGTACCTCAGACCCTCGGAACCTACCCAATCCGCTTCCACGTCGATATATCCGTAATTGATGATCCAGCTGATTTCTGGGAGCTCAGTTAATATACATTTTAGTATACATTTCTCATCCCTGCTATTGCAGGTGGATCGAGATATTTTTACGACAGTACTCTAAACAGAACCGTCCGACAGATGGGTGACTTTAATGCCCTTGGTGGGGTTATATTGGAAAGATCCTGACGGGAGAAATTATTCGTTGTTTTACGTTGTATTTATGGAGGAGTGTTGGATGCCAGGGGATATACTGGATATTCGCTACATATCATCTTTGGCGAGCTGGGCGGAAGACTTTGTTCAATGAGTGTCCCGGGTTTCTAAAAGTCTTTGAATTAATTTCATGTTTTATATTCCACTTGTGGATACAGATTGGAATTCTTTTACCATGGAAGCATCCCATTGAATTCCTGGCTGGACGTAAAACAAAAGTCTTGACAACCAGTAAAAACCAGTTACAAATGAAGTTGAAGACAGGAGTCAATGGAAGACGTTACTTGAAACTGGATATAGTTGTAATAAGTAAATATGTAAGCCTCATATTTCTTGCCCGTTAATGAAAACCTAGCTTTTGCATAGGTTTGAGAATGTTTCGTTGAGTAATAATCCGGGTTTTCGCGAGTAGGTACATCCACGATTCACATATTGAATCGGGATCTCATGCAGAGCTCGTTGAGAAAGGAGGAGAGTATGCGAGGGTTTGGAAGTTGTCTAAGAGGGCTTTTGAGGATTAGAATTGAAGGGAGAGATTCGATATACGTAGAAGTTTGGATTAGTGTAAATTATAATAGTACTTATTTCTGTATATACTCCAACCTAACACTGATTTACAGCTATTCTCAGAACATAAGGCGCGGCGAATTTTTTCCCGCGCGTCTGACAATCTTCCGACTCAATCTTCCAATGGTCAAATCTCATGAATTTTGTCTCCCCTTCACTCAATTCTTGAAAATCAAGGCAGTTATTGATGTAAAGCATGTATTCGAGCCATTCTCCATGTTCTGAGCCACAGTAGATATAGGAGTCCGAAATTGGTAGTTGCCCAAGTACCATGGTTCTGGTATGGGCATCTAGCTATACACTGGGGCATCCCATATTTTCAGGAATTAAGAGGAAAGAGCAAAAATTGACAGTGCTAGAGCCTGTGGAAGATTGGGCTCGGAAGATTGAAAGGGATTTTTTGACGCGGGAAAATTTTGGCCGCGCCTTATGTTCTGAGAATAGCTGTAAGTGTTTATTTAGCACAGAAATACTGGCATTCAGCCACAAATGCGCATAGTAACTCCAGATCCCCACATATATCCCACATAATTACGGACCTTCCATAAAGACCTACTGCGAAGCAGAGCATAAAAGTGTTCATTATTGGGATCACTGAATAATTCATCGCTAATACCCAGTCTTGTTTTGAGCTCGGGATGGGCATCAAACAATGCCTTCCCCAATCGGTTGAACGAAGTTTTCCAGTGTTCTTTATAGTTTGGTTCAACCGAAACGCCCAAAAGTCCCTGAAGGCAATAAGCTCTATCCTGGGGCCTAGTTGTTTTCCTCAGTGTGGCCCATGACATTCGAGTGAGCACGTCAATGTCGAGGATAGACCGTCTGCCTGAGAGAATAGATGAAGGAATGGTGGTTTGCATGGATATGTCCTTCTGAAATTCATTCTTATCCCCGATGCGGTGCCAGCCTCTGTCAAAGAAACTCACAGTGCGTGGAGCAATAAGCTCCTGTAATGTCCACCCGCGTCTGAACCACTTGCTGGCTCTAAACCACAACACGGGAATAGGGACATCAACAAGGTATGCGTAGCACACTTGTGCATTCTGATAGTATGCGTACATTGAAGTAATATTTGTTTTAATGTCGGCATGGTTTCCTTGATCAATGCAGCACGTATCAACCCAGATATAGTGAATATCGTCTTTTCGAGCTTGTCGACAGGCGGCCTCGATTTTGAGGTACCCAGACTTGAGTTTAGTCTCGTCCTCAAGAAGCATAAACTCGCCATAATCGACCTCTTCCCCCGCGATCCAACTATGGGAAAGAATGGCATACGGGGGTATAGTAGCATACTCGCTGAACTCGACGAGTTTAAGCGTGAATGTGTCGACGAGGCGGTGTGGACAGACAGATATGGATGCCAAAAGAGTAGGAGATGAAGGGTTTTTGGTAGCAACTATTTCATCTCCGTTCATGTAGACAATGCGATGGGTGTGTACAGGGAAGAAAAAATTTCCGACTCCCCTTTCCAAAACCTTAATACCGTATTTAAAACGAGACCATAGTGGTCGTTGGGTATAAGGGTAGTGGTTAGGCGAGAGCATCAGCGAGTCGGAAAAAGTGTCTTCCTTATCGGACTCGACTTGTGTGGGGTTGTCTGCTTCAAAAGGTGTATCCACTAGCACTGTCATACGATAAGAGCTGGTTTTGGCTTCGTTACAAACTTTGCATTTGATCTAAGCAGGGGAAGTAACACTGGTAGACAGACACGAAACTCACTGAAGGTCAAGTCAATCTGGGAGGAAGCTGCGAACCCACACTATAAGATAGTACTTTAAAGATATGTCTTCATGATTTGGCACTAGACTCAGTATGTTGCTGTGTAAGGGTCGCTGATTGTACATGTGGAACCTCTGGGGAGCGGTAAGATTAGCCTAAATTGGTACACTTATCTATACGCCATTGCCCTTACCATTTAAGATGATTCAACTCGCAAAAGAGATTCTGGTAAGATATCAAAAATCCAATAAGTTGAAGGGTCTAACAGGTATGGCATGCATGGAGACATAGCTAACTTGACTTTTGAGGGAATGCACGATGTTGGTTATAGTGATCCCACGGACCGCGGGATATCACATTGGATCGCTCCTACGCGTGCTGTGCTGTCTCTTCCTGATTCTATTGTCCCAATTTACTTCCTGAACCGACTCATCTAATATGGATATGATAGGCACAGTGGACAGACGCTGGAACCACGAGGAACTAAAGTGCTTGAATTCTTACCTATTCTGAGCAGCTGACCCATTGTATTGTGATAGATTTTAAAAACTATAAACCTCGTCAAAATGTTTGAAGGCCAGAATCGGCCTAGATATTATTATCTTTTCATGGATATCCTCGGCGATCTTTAGGGCATCGCTAGCCGTCGGAAGGGACAACAGTCTCCCTCCTCTTCAACGGAACATCAGTGGACATGATCACCTTGCTTGTCAAGGTTCCCCTGCACCCCATAATTGAAGCAGATTTCGACGTTTTTTGTACACAGATGTAAACAAATCATGTAATTTGTGTCACGTCACCACCGCACAGCCAACGAGAAATGTACCTATAGAGAAACTCTCCCAATTCTGATTATTTCTTCATAGAAATTCATACACACAATCTTAAGATATTAAAGCTTCATTTAGAGCTCTTTCCGGAAACGTATAGCGGAAGCCAGAGGGTGCCGACTGGACTCTATTTCGCAATGCATGAGAGAGTGTGATTCAAAACAGACGAGGACGAGGAGGCGAAGCTTGAAACCAAATTCGTTGCACTTCGCTCCTTTCGGTCTGTCAAGAAGTATAACATTGATCTTCTGACCACAAAAACTGGTCGAATCTACTCTAATAACTTTTATTTACGAAAATATAAAACCTGGGACGTAAGGATGTTGCCTCAGTCTCTCTTCGAGCTGATTATCTTTTGTCACGCTCATGTAACGAGGAACTGTATTTTGTGTCTGGCAGGCACCACTCTTCAATTAATCTAAATCTAAGTTTATAGTACTATAGATATTATAAATGTATGTAGCTCAATTTTGATAATGCTCTATCATGAATTGATGCTATGCAAGTTTTGTTGCAAAAATCGCATTTCTGGGGCTTAGATAGTAGTATAGGGTTGCTATTTGCTCAATGCTGAGGCCAACCTTCGCTTGTAGCAAGCAAGGTTAGTGCCTCGGCCACGAGGCCTTCTCCAGTATATTCAACGGCCGAGGGGGTTGCGCGGTAAATTTCTTTGAGATGTTGACTAGGGGAGCAGGTTTGATTTCGTTTGCGGAGTTCGACTTGATTGCTAATGGATTTTCCATTCTTCTTTATGAGTAGGTACATGAGTCCATGACTCGCATAAAATCAAGTCAGGAACATTTTATGGAGCGTCGGTTGAGAAAGAAGAGGAAGACGTTTGATATAAACAGAGTACTTATTCTAACCGCGACGGAGAAATCTCACTGGTCCTCCAATGCATTCATAGGATGATATACCAGAATCACTTCAAATATACACCATTCAAATAAACCCAGTGGCTCCAAATCCCCACATATGTACTGCATAGCCTTGAAGCTTCATTAGAGTTCTTCTATGAAGCAGAGCATAGAAATGGATATTATTGGGATCACGCAGTAAGTTATCAATGTCCTCAAATTCTGCATTGAGCTCAGGCTGAGCATTCAACAATGCCTTTGCCAATCGATTGAAGGAAGTCTTCCAGTGTTCTTTGTAATTTGGCTCAACCGAAACACCCAAGAGTCCCTGTAAGCAATAAGCTCTATCCTGAAGCCTGGTCGTTCTCCTAAACATAACCCATGACATCCGAGTAAGTACGTCAATGTCCTGTATGGACAGTCTGGTCGAAAGAATAGACGAAGGAATGAGAGTTTGTCTGGATATGTCCTCTTGGAACTCGAGCTTGTCCCCGGTGCGGTGCCAGTATTTGTCAAAGAAAACAACAGTGCGGGGTGCAATAAGCTCTTGCAATGTCCATCCACGTCTGAACCATTTGCTACCTCTAAACCAAATCACAGGCTCAGGGACATCGATGAGATACGCATAGCAGACATACGCGTTTTGGTAGTATGCGTACATTGAGGTAATATTCGACTTGACATCAATCTGGTTTCCTTGATCAATACAACATGTATCGACCCAAAGATAGTGAATATCGTCTTTACGAGCTCGTCGGCAGGCAGCCTCAATTTTGGCGTACCCCGACTTGAGTTTAGTCTCGTCGTTAGGACGTCATAAACGACTTCTTCCTCGGCGATCCAAGTGTGGGAAAGGATAACGTATAGAGGTATGACGGAATCTTCGCTGAATTGGACGAGCTTGAGTGTGAATGTGTCGACAAGACGACATGGACAAACGGATCCGGAGAGGGGTGCCATAAGAGTAGGGGACGAGGGGTTTTTAGAAACAATCATTTCGTCTCCTTCTATGCAGATGATGCGATGGGTGTATATCGGGAAGAAGAACTTTGCAATCATTCTTTTGGAATACTTGATACCATGCCTAAGTAGAGGCCATGATTGTCGCAGGAGATTGGAGCAGTGATTAGACGAGAACATCGACGAGTCAGCACCTTTCTCGATTCGTGTGAGACCTATCATTTCCAAACGTAGGAAGAATGATGTAGAAGACGACTTTACGCGCTGCTGCATTGGATCTAAACAAAGAAATGACACTAGCAGATAGAAACTCACCGAGGTCAAGTCTGGGAAGATCCTGCAAGCATAGACTGTACGGGCAGCGGTTTGAATGTGCCTTCAAAGTTCAATGATATGGGTGCCAAAATCAGTCTGTTGCTGTAGAACCAAGAATAGGTGGTATCATCGTCATCCATGTCGTCTAGCAGGATTCGACTTTCAAACGAGATGCAGAGAAATCAGTAAACTGAAAGGATTCGAAGACATGAGGCTGGCTGAGCGTAATCTGAAAGACGCGTTATTCATACTAACGGCAAACATTTCACTCTTCTTCAAGCTCTCTTAAAGCTCTATGCTTTATGGCACTGTTCTATTCTCTCAAAGCTACACGTTATGATTAGTACAGCAGACAGATGGCTGTTACCACAGGGACAAAAAGCGCCGGATTTATGGAATTGAACACGATTTATTCAACATGATCAAAGAGAAATCACGACGATCATATCTTCTCCACATAGGTTTGGAAGTTGATTGTGGGTGGAGATTGTCCATGACTCGCATATAATCGAATCTGGATCTCCTGCAGAGTTGATCAGGAAGGGGGAGTATACGAGGATTTCAGAGCCGCTGGAAAGGGCTTTCGAGGATTGACACTTTATTTTCAACAAGGGCTGATACTTAATTATAACGATACTTACGAACATACATATTGCATATTACAATTGGTCCAGGTATCCCACTCAGAGACCCAATCCCATACGGCCTGGCATACCCACCACGGAATTCTGAATCTTATATACAGACTTTTTATGAATCAAAGCGTAGAAATGCTTGCTATCGAGATCAATAAACAATTCATCACTAATCCCTAGTTTTGCTTTGAGTTCAGGGTGAGTATCAAACAATGCCTTTCCCAGTCGGTTGAACGAAGTTCTCCAGTGTTCTTTATAATCCGGTTCAACTGAAACACCCAAAAGTCCCTGAAGGCAATAGGCTCTATCTTGAGGCCTAGTTGTTCTCCTCAGTGTGGCCCAGGACATTCGAGTAAGCATATCAACACTGTGAATGGACCGTCTGCCCGAGAGGATAGATGAGGGAATAATGGTTTGTAGGGATACATCCTGTAAGAATTCACCCTTGTCCCCGATACGGTGCCAGTATTTGTCAAAGAAAATCACAGTACGTGGAGCAACAAGCTCTTGTAATGTCCACCCGCGTCTGAACCACTTGCTGGCCCTAAACCATATCGCAGGCTCAGGGAAATCAGCAAGGTACGAGTAACAGACATACGCATTCTGATAATATGCGTACATCGAAGTGATATTCGTTTTGACATCGGCGTGATTTCCCTGCTCAATGCAACACGTATCAATCCAGATGTAGCGGATGTCATCTTTACGAGCTTGTCGACAGGCAGCCTCTATTTTGAGATACCCCGACTTGAGTTTGGTCTCGTCTTCTAGATGGATGAACTCGTCATAAACGACTTCTTCGCCCGTGATCCAACTATGAGAGAGAATAGCGTATGGAGGTATAGTAGCATCCTCGCTAAACTCAACGAGTTTAAGCGTGGAGGTGTCGACGAGACGGCGTGGACAGACGGATATGGAGGCCATAAGAGTAGGAGATGAAGGGTTTTTAGTAGCAATCATCTCACTTCCTTTTATGTGGATGATGCGGTGGGTGTATATTGGAAAGAGAAACTTTATGACCTTTCTTCTGAAATGCTTGACACTACGCCTAAAGCAAGACCAAGATTGTCGAAGAGAGTGGCAAGACGAGGACGAGGATAATAGAGTGCCCTTCTCACTGTTGGACTCGACTTGTGTGAGACTGTCAACGTCCAATTCCATATCCGAGTCCGCGGGTCCTGGCATGCGGACGGGGTTCCGTTTGGCCTAGTTACGCTATAGCAATGAGCAAAGAACTTTAAGAAGCATTAGCAGACAGACGTGAAGCTTACCGACGGACTAGGAGAAGGCAGCAGCAGAGCTTAAAATACACGTCTCCATGAGATTACGATGTAATCAGAGTCGTGAAACGGTTGATGATCGAACCAAAAATGACAGTCAAGAGGTTAGAGAGATATTAGCGAACTTCAAGGGCCCTAATAAACTGAAGAGGATCTAGTAGACTAGTAGACCCGGAGATAACTGAAGATTATCGAGGGTTTGGGATACAGAAAGAGCGATTTCTTCGAATCCTTGCTAAACGTTAAGTGTTCTCAAGTAATTGAGCAGAAATCGTTGTCGGCATCTGCATAAGTATGCATGTGGATCCCATCAAAGTGTCTTGGTTCACATGGTGGCTGTGATCTTGACGTGAATCTTTTCTTATTGCACGAACAGAGGACTATCTAGGCCCGAAATGGTTAAATGGATCGAAATTGCACTGCTACCGGCTCATAACTTCGTTATCCTCTTACATTTTCTACACTCTGGTGAGTCTATTCATTCTCTGCTGGCGAACAAAACGCCAAGTTGTTTTCTAGTCCTCACCAACCAATCCGAGTTCATGACCCAAGATTTGAAGGGCCTATCAAATGCATTTGTCAATGTCAAATCACAGCCCCATTCACTCCGTCGGGACGTACCAAGAGTCGACTCAGATATCTCATCTCGTTATGGATCCCAGTTGCAAACCAGAGTCCGGGATGTCCTGTTGGACGATATACGCCATTGAACTCTCCTTCTGAATCAAAGTCCCAGATGGTTTCAACATGAGTATCACGCATGACTTGTTCGCCGAGGATTTCGAGCATGTTTTCGCGGGCGTTTTGATGGCCAGTTCTACGTAAAGAGAAGGAACGGTGAGTAATGCTATCACTTGATGGAGATGGTTTAGAAACTTACGCGAAAACGATCACATCTGCGTCTAGTTTCGCTCCATCCGTCAAGATAACTTGGTTTTCCTCGATCGTCGCAACATTCACGCCTCCTCTTACTTTGACCTTACCGTCTATGATCTTTTGACAACAACCCACGTCGGAAACTACCAAAAAGTTCCTTAAAATACGACAAAATACCTCGATAAAGACACCTACCAAATCCTCCTGCTTGTGCGAAAAGCAACCCAAGATGCCCAACTGGTCCCCTTCCTAGCTCCTCTCCCCATCCAACCAAGTAACCCTTTGCTCGCAAGGCGTCATGGAGATCCTTTTCTTTTACCTGCATACGTGGTGTGATAACATCTGTGCAGAGTCTCATAGTCAAATTGATGGGGTTGGCATGGGTTAGAAAGTCAGAGTCTTCGCTAGGGCGGTTTGGAGGCCACATCATGGTGATTGTTTGAAAGAGGGTCGATTGGCGTAGGACGCACCTTTCGCGATGATTTCAGCATCGTTCCATGCAGGATAGAGAACACACACTTACATTGGTGACCTCTGTATGACGGTAACGTCTGCGCCCCGAGCTTCTGATTCTAGAGCCACGTCTAGACCGGATACGCCCTAAAGTCACTGTCAATAGTTTTTCAACCAAGATACAACACAGATACTCACGGCTCCGACGACGATAACCTTTTTCCCCTTCCACTCGTTCGCATTCTTGAATGTGTGCGAATGCATCAACGTTCCTTTGAAGCTCTCTGCACCTGGCACGACTGGCGTCTTCGGCCTCGAAGCCATCCCAGTAGCCATAATTAAATGACGAGGATGCAAACTCACTTCCGTGGATCCGTCTCGTATTACTTTAATCGTCCACTTTTTCGTCGTCTTGTCGTATGTCGGGTTTTGTCGTAGCTCGGCCGACGTCCACACAGGGATCTCCTGGTTTAGAGCCCAGAATTGGAGGTAGTCGGCAAACTTGGTTTTGGGAATGAAGAGTGGCATATTCTTGGGGAAGGGATGTTTGGGTAGAGTTAGTTGACTATTGGGGGTCTGAAAATATTTGGTGAGTTTAATGAGCGAGAAAAGATCAAACGTAACTTACATTGAGAGTTAGAAGATCGTAGCGGTTGCGCCAGGTATCGCCGACGTTTGCATTCCTCTCGAGTACTAGGACCTTGACTCCAATATCTCGAAGTCTCATGGCCATCATGAGACCACCAGTACCACCTCCTACGATGACAACGGTGGGGTCGCTTTCGATATTGGCAATCTCTTCGGCGCGAACGTCTTCCCAAGTCTTGGTGTGACCCTCGTAGTGTCCATAAGGAGGACTGTCAGAAGGCTCGTGTCCATCAATGGACTCGAGAGCAGTATAGAGGACATAGGCTTTCCACTCTTCTTCGTCCTCGGGAGTACGAGAGAGCCTCACCATGGCGCGTCCTTTACCAGGTGGAGAAGCAACCTTGAAGCGAAAGCTAAACTCGACAATGTCAAGCGGGATAGCCTTCTCATACGGAAGCGTCTTTTTGAGTGGCCCTCCCAACGAGCTGCTCGAGTCGATGGTAAACTCGCTGAAGCCTGCTTTTGCAAGCCGGTCATTTTGTGAGAGGAACCCCTTGATGTTGGATGCTCCCTCGTGTGTACGATAGTCCCAGGAGAGACAGAGGGCGTCGCGCCACCATCCATTGGCGAGGAAGAGTGAGGCGACTTGCTCGAGAGCAGCGTCTCTGTCATTGGGAGTGGCGTTGGTCAACGTGGAGCAAGCCCTTTCGAAGCTTGTCAACCACTCAGAGGCGATGGTAGAAGCAGGAGTTTCGTGTTTGGCGTGGCCGTTCATGGGAATTGGGGGGATGTTTTTTGTTTTTTCTTTGGGTTGAGTTTCATTCGCCTTTTGTGAGATGGTCACCACAACAGTGTGCCATATCCGTTGACACGTTGTACGTTGTGCGTTATTACCTAGAATTCTCCAGAAAATTGTTTACGATGCTGAAATGAGGTTCAGGTCCTCTGATCATGTCTTGATTGACCCATTCTCTGGCTGTCCGGATTTCTTTTGAATTGGAGGTACATATGTCAAGTTATTTTTATCACGACATCGTCAATAAAAAACCTTGGTACTTACAGGATAATCCTGAGTTGCGGTTTAACCAGAGTAGATTCGGTGTTAACCGTTTAGCATCTGATGGCGGTGGGTCAAAGCCTAGTATACTGCATCAAAATTCACACCTTCCCCGGGTTATGACAACTCTATTACTCTCTTCTCCCTGCATCATCGGAGGAGAGCACTAATCGGAATAGATCTCCGATCACTCGAGTATTGACCGGGGCTTTTGTATTGTCAGATTTTTGTTCCCCACATCTCTGGGACTTCAATTCTTTAATTCTCTCTTCATTCTTACCCGTCATTTTCCGGGATGGCGCAATCGTTGAATTACGTTCATACTTGATCTATGGACAGGCATTCTCTCAGGCTCAGGTTCCAGTGCTTTGTCACTGTTCCACCACCTTTATTGATGGAGAAATTGTGAAGGATTCTAGGATTCTGGTGTTTCGGAACTTGGAAAAGGTGCGTTTTACTTTTGAGCGTCGTTGTTTCTCCTCCAGTTGACTTCCCCCATCCCAGTGCACAACGATGTCAGAGAAACAATCCACACCATCGTCTCCTGCGATGAGCCGGGAACAATCCATCTCACATGAACCCAGAAACGACACCTCGAAGACGGAGCAGTCCCCTCCTGCTACTGCGCCTGTCGCAAAGGCAGCTGTCACCCTCTCTCCAACAAAGTTTGCCCTAGTCATGGTTTCCATCTGGCTGGGAAACTTTGTGGCGTTCTTTAACGAAACCGACGCGACAACGTCCATGCACGCTGTAGGGGCCGAATTCAACGCTGCTTCGGAGCAAAACTGGATTGCAACAGCGTATCTAGTTGGTTTCACCGTCACCCAGCTTTTGCTCGGGAAGTTTAGTGACATCTTTGGCCGCGGGCGTGTCTTTACGGCCACGCTCTTCATTTTTGCATGCGGAACTCTTTGGGCGGCATTGTCCCAATCGATGCATTCCTTGATCGGCGGAAGGGTTCTCCAAGGCATTGGTGCCGCTGGACGTCAAACTGTTGGTGTGATTATTATAATCGATCTCACTACTCCGTACACTCGAGGTCTCTGGCTCGGTTTGTTCAACCTTTCCCTCTCCCTTGGAATTGCCTTTGGTCCTATAATCGGGGCTCTGGTCTCTACGCACACAACCTGGAGATGGCTCTTCTGGATGACGCTCATTTTGATCGGCGTGACTATGGCTTTGGCAGCGAATGCCATTAACTATCCTGTGCCAAATCGCAAGCAAAGTGTCGGAATCCTAACTCAGTTGAGAGAGGTTGATTGGCTCGGTTCCGTCATGGCTGTCATTCTTGCAGCTTTGATCTGTGTACCCATCGAGATGGGTAACAAAATCTTTGCATGGAACGTGAGTAGTCCACCTTTCTGACAGCAATATTCCAAGCTAAGAATTTCTAGTCCGCTCCCATTATTGTCATGTTCGTTATAGCCGCCCTTCTCCTACCTGTATTTGTCGTGTATGAATACAAGTATCCCAAAAATCCGGTTGTCGACATTCACCTTTTCAAGTTGTTCAACATCCAGATCGCCTGTGTCATCAACTTCCTCACCGGAGCGGGCAATTTTGGTGCCATCTTCTTCCTACCGCGCTATTTTATCGACATCAAGGATGCTTCACTTGTCACGTCCGGCCTTCAGATGCTAGGTTTGACTTTGGGCATTGGCGTAGCCTCAGTGTTTGGAGCGAATCTCATTTCCCAGACAGGTCAGATCCGTCTGACTGGTCTTCTTGGGTCAGCTCTCTATACTGTAGGAGCAGGGTTAATGGTCACTATCGGCCGTACAACACCTATTGCAGTTGTTATCGTCTACAGTGTTCTTTGGGGTCTCGGCAGTGGAATCTTGTACCAGCCTTCTATGGTTGTTGGTCCAATGTCGGTGAAGCCACAAGAGATGGCCGGAATCAGCGGATTCCTTGCTTTCCTACGTACTCTTGGAGGAACCTTTGCCACCGCGTTGCTTACGGCGATTTTCGAGACCCGGTTCACGGAAGAGCTGAGGGGAATTGTACCGGATGATCTCTTGTCACAGGGTCTCGGTCTCGCTGACAACCATGCTCAATTCCCTCGGTTTTCCGACCGTATTGTAGACGCCATGGTCAAGGCTTTCCACGTCGGTGCGATCCCCGCCATTGTCTTTGGAGCTCTTTACGGCTTGTCTGTTATATTCTTGCGCAACTTGGACTTTGTGCCTGCCTGGAGAAAAAAGAGGTTGGAGGCGAAGCAAAAAGATAGCACTGAAAAGGCGTAATGGATACGTGCATAGATCTAGTACAATGGCACCATGTCACTACGAATAGAGTAGAATTACTAGTTACAATATCACATCAATGATGAACATTTGACCTTGTTCAGCGAATTGCAAGGCGCAAAGGCAGACCAAGGCCGATGTGAATACGCAATTAATTGCGTATTCACATCAATATTGATTTTCAATTCCATCAGAACAGTATTCATCGACTCCTCACAGCGGCCTCATCTCGTTTCCAATGCTGCTTGTTGTTTCAAGGACTGTCGGAGGGTTTCGGAGACCGAAAACTTCGCATACCGCAATTCATCTGCAGAATGAGCAAATCCCCAGTCATTCCCAAGGTAAGGTCATCGCCGTAACACGTTGTGAATTTTACAAGAAAAAGTTAATTGATTCCATCCCAAATCAAAGGCACTACCGTTTACGCGGTCAGATGATTGCGCAGTGTTAGCACGTCAACGACTGGCGTAAACGCGATCAAAGCTATTCTTCATCTCATTGCAGAGTCTGTATCATCCGGGCACTCTCACGGTATCCCCTAGTACTGCATGTTCATTTCTTCAGTACCTTGCTTCAGCTTCAAAATTGGCTTACAACCCAATGAACGTTCATGAGTCAATTCAAACGTGATTGATGAAGATTTTTTGTGTGGTAAACGTGTCAGGTTTTGAATGGCTTATGGAAATAATTGGCTGGAAGGGAATAGGCTGAGGGCGTTGTAGGGTTCCTTTTCTTCGGAGTTTTGGTTTACACCACTAAGGTACTTACGCATTGAAAGTATAGGTTGACTCACCTTGCGTCAATTAATAACTTTAGCTTGGCTCTGGGCGCGTGTCGTTGGTCGGGCAACACGGTGTAAACGAGAAGTTCATGGAAGCTCGGGAAAATAAGCAGTATTGACCAAGACTGCTCGCTCATTCCTAGTTTTCGATATACGAGGCTTTGGGTCAACTGATAGTCGGATGTATGGGGTCGCCGGAAGAACTCGTTGACAACGAATCTTGACGGTTATTGATTTCTAGTTTTGCGTCAGAAATTTAGGGTGCAATGGATGTCTTGTCCTTGTAACATCGATCGCACTTACGAGAACCAATCTAACGGCGTACCTCTACTTTCTGATGAGTGACCAGTATGGCGGTACTTGAATACACTAGAACGGCAGTTCAAGCCACTTTGACACTCCAAATGGATTACAGCGGTGCAAGGATCTCGCTTTCATGAAAGGCAGCAAATTTTTGACCTTCAAGTTCGTCCCCGACTACCAAACAATGTCAACGTCTACTACATGGACTCAATCCATATGCAAAGGCGCTCCGATTTTACGGATGTGATCTTCTAGCAACAGTCGGCGCAATCAAATTACTATTGAGTTCAGCGTTTTGATTTGGAACATAGTAGAAATTACCATCATGAAATTTTCTCAAGAATAATAATTGCATGTTGAAGAAACGGAGAGTAGAACCGTGGCAGCTGAGATGACGTCATTATAGTCGGTGAAAGCCCGGTCATCTCGGTATCCGGGCCTACTGCCCCCGCACTGACGCCGAATCTCGCGCCCACTTCAGTATGCTCATAGTCGCTCAAATCTTGATCAACGATGTGATAATTTGATCCGTGTGGGATGAAAAATCGTCTCTGAGAACTAGGTAGTTCCATTCATTTACCCTGACATTGACTGATCAAAGACAAAGCATCTTTCATTAAATCTATAGAACGTCTACATTTTGGAACTCCTTTTCGCAAGTGTTTCAGTGTATTCTATTTCTATTGACTGCTGCTCTATGATGTTCACTTGCTGAAGCTACAACGAGTTTTCAGAATTTTGCAAGAAAGGGGATCAGATTACGGCGGTGACACCGAGCTATTGCACAAGTCTTAATGGCGACAATCCACTCATTTCCGAATCTTATAACGGCCGGATTGTTGAAGTAACACCCAGAAAAAAGTTCGTGAAGTTCTAGTCTCACGTTCTCTGCGCCTCCTCAATTCTGAAGTAGAAGACTTCGTTCTTACTCTAGCCTTTGACCCAGTACTCTGCTAGAATTATGCTTGGTAATTATTCTTTTGTTTTGCTCTTGACTACAGGTTTACGATTTCTATTAGAATCCCCCCTAGTCCCCCATTTCAAGAATGATTCAGAACTGCATTATTCCATAGACATTTCACACAAGACTCAAGCTCCGATCGTTCCTCGCAACTTTCTAAGGCCATCCGATAATACATCCTGGGTAGCTATTGATGTCCAACTACCTGCAAGACCAGTTACCATCGAGGACATAGAACAGGTTTGGAACGTCGTTGCTACCCATAACGATGTTCTGAGGACATCGATTATTTCTATCGGTGACCAGAATCTTCTCGCGTTAACAAATGAGACTCCAAAACCACTCGTCACTGATCATCCTCGAGATTCCTGTTCCGAGATTGAATCTGCTCATATCATAGTGAGAGATAGCGGACAAGGCCTCTCTGTAACACTTCATGTTCTCGAATCACTCATTGACGAGACTTCTATCCGTCACATCGAACATGACCTCGCAGTGGCTCATGCCGGTGCAGCTCTTGTGCGTCGCCGGCCCTTTGCTGACTATGTCATGGATGTCGGCAGTCGAGATGTAGAGTCTGCTAGGCAATATTGGCAGTCCAGACTAAGAGGTATCCAACCAGACCGAAATCTCTTACCAGCAGCCACCAGCAACCTTCAAGCCACCCAACAGCCTCGATCTGACCTGAGTGTCGATCTTGGTCGAGATCTTTTCAACTCTGTTCATCTGCTTTCGGAAGGTCTCGGCATCGATATGTCTCTTATTCTCCAAGCCGCTTGGGCAGTTGTGATCTCCGGTCATCAAAACCGAGAAAATATCATCTTTGCCGTGACATGTCGAGATCGCTCTGCCCCGGCCGATATTTCTGCTGTAATTGGGAAAACTACGTTCACTTTCCCTGTTTGTGTCAACATCACACCAGACCACAGTATTTCGGCTTTGCTTCAAAACCTCAGAGAACAACAGGTGAATGGGGAACAATATGGCTTTATTGGCTTTAAAGATATATTGGCCCAGTGGGAAAATGGTCGCATTGATTCAGTGATCAAAATCTGTGATCGTAGCCCGAATTCCCTATGCTCTATTGGCGATGATGATTTCCCGCTTACTCTCCGTTTCTCGCTCCAAGGGTCTCTACGCCTCACAATCCGATATGATACGGTGCTGGGAGAATCGAGGATACGTATTGTTGTTCAGCATCTTGCCACCGCACTGCATTCCCTCACTGCTGGAGCACTTTCCCTTCCCATCACCCAAATCAATATTCTCCCTTCTTCTGAACTCGCAGTTCTCCTCGATAAAGCGGTCCCTCTTACATCTGCATCTAATACTCTCGTACATTGCTTGGTGGAAAGACGTGCAATCGTCTCCCCTGATGCAATCGCTATCGAAGAGTTTGAATCAAAGAAAACCCTATCATTTGCGCAATTAAACAGCTTGGCAAACATTGTCGCAAATCAGCTGCCTCGAGGACCGAATATTATCATCCCTGTGTGTCTCGAACGTTCAGCTCTTTTAATTGTTGCTTTGCTTGCAGTCTTAAAGGCAAGTTGCACATATGTCATCCTCGATCCCGAATATCCAAAGCAGCGTTTGGACTACATCCTCAAAGATGTAAATGCGCCTTTTGTTTTGACTTCGAAAAGTCTCTTTCCATTGTTTTCTGCTGACGTCAAGGTTCGTTGATCACTTGTCTATGGAGATTGAACAGAAACTAAATATCTGCACCTGCTTATCTTTATTTAGGATCTGGACTCTATGCTTGATCTCCCTCGCGGTATCTCCGATCAAAATCTCGAAAATTTATCAAGCCCGCACGATAACGCTTATATAGTTTACACTTCGGGATCGTCAGGGCATCCAAAAGGTGTCGTTTTGACCCACGGTGCAGCTTCTACTGGTCTTTTATCTGCTTGTCCACCATCCAATGTTCGTTCTCTTCTCTTCTTCAATCCTGTATTTTCTGCTGCCCAGAGAACAATCTGGTCAACTCTCGTTCACGGTGGTTCTCTATGTATAGCTTCAAAGGAATCATTGATGTCTAATCTATCCACGGTAATAACTGAATTGGATGTCAATACGATAGGTGTCACGACGACAACTGCCGCTTTGCTACATCCAAAAGACACGCCGTCGCTGAGGACTATGACCCTCACAGGTGAAAAAGTTTCCCAATCGGTCGTCGATTCCTGGTCAGAAGCCGTTGATCTACGATCTGGCTATGGACTTAGTGAATGTACACAGCTCAACTGGGCAACAAAATTGACTAAAGGACAGCCTCCAAATAAGATTGACCGTCCTACAGGTAAGTTCTAGATTTCTATCCCTCCGTTTACGGATGTTGATTGAGCTGAGCAGATTCTACGTCGGCCTATATCCTCAATCCAAATACTCTGACGGTTTCGCCCATGCTCGTACCTGGTGAACTTTGCCTTTCTGGTCCTCAGCTGGCTCGAGGGTATCTGAATCTACCGGAGATCACTGCAAGATCATTCGTGGAGAATCCATTTGGTCCAGGGCGACTGTATCGCACCGGTGATTTAGCGATGTATCACGAAGATGGATCAATCGAAATACTGGGTCGCATTGATCGACAAGTAAAAGTTGCAGGCCAACGAGTCGATCCGGGCGAAATAGAAGTTACACTTGTTCAACATTTTTCTGTCAAAACCGCAGTTGTAACGCCCATCACGTTGGCTGGTCTTGTCACTCTTGTAGCGTGTCTCGTTCCAAAGGAACGACACACAAACCGCAGTGACTTTGAGTCACTTCGGGACCATGCTGTCAAAAACCTACCTTCTTTTGCTGTCCCTTCCTATTGGATCCTTTACTCCGATTCCGATTTACCTTTAACCTCCACCGGAAAGATTGACTACAGCAGTCTTCGGAACGATCTTGGTCGCTTAACACGCAATGAGATTTTGACCCGAAACATCTTTTCCTTGCTTCAAAACACAGTCGAGCCAGTCACTACGGCAGAGAAGCAACTGGTTTCCGCTTGTTCCAAGCTTCTGGACTTACCAGAGAATGAGTTATCTATAGAAAACTCGTTTGTAATGCTGGGCGGCGGATCCTTGCAGGCAATACAACTCTGTAATGAGCTGCGCTGCATGGGCTGGTTTATTGGTGTTACCGACATCATACGAAGCAAGTCTCTCCGGGATCTTGGCAATTCCCTCGTCAAGATGGGCCAGCTGGAATGCAATAACCCAGAACCGTTTTCTATGGTTGATTTGCAGGTACTAGGGGATGATTCGGTTGATTGGAAGTCTTTTGATGATGTGTACCCGGCATCTCCACTCCAACAGGCACTAGTAGCTGCGTCGTTAGGAGGAAATCCGGATTATCTGTATCAACGCATATACGACGTCGATGGTGCCAATATCACTGTCTTGAAATCGTCTTTGGAATCGGTTTTCCAGAGCGATACTATTCTCCGCACTACCTTTATTCTTTCTTCTGCAACAATCGTCCAAGCGGTTCTTCCATCCAACCATTCGTTCCCGTGGCGAGAGTCGGAACTTACTTTGGATGCTTTCAAGGAGGAAGACGCGGTACTCGGTGTGCAGCCAGGCGAACCATTCTGGCGTGTTGCATATCTCCCACGCTTAAAACTACTCGTCATTTCTTCACACCACGCCTTGTTTGACTTCTGGTCAAACTCGTTTGCCTTGGATGACGCTGCATCAATATATCATAATCAGACTCCTGTCGCACGGCCAGCGTTCAGCAATTTCATTGGCCATCTCTTAAGTAACAACCAGGAGCAATCAAAAACGTTCTGGCAGCAGTATCTGCAGGACGCACCTCCATCAAACATCAATATCCCGGTTCCCGAAAGCACGGCCGTGACTAGATTTTATTCTGACGATCACCGAACTTT
This sequence comes from Stygiomarasmius scandens, assembly GCA_037954225.1. Taxonomy (NCBI): domain Eukaryota; kingdom Fungi; phylum Basidiomycota; class Agaricomycetes; order Agaricales; family Campanellaceae; genus Stygiomarasmius; species Stygiomarasmius scandens. The sequence goes on along the minus strand of JBANRG010000005.1, from coordinate 1,256,982 downwards.
CCAAAGTAGTGAGTGATTGGGTTCTACCACTGAAATCTTTTCTGATTTGGAGGCATTATTCAGCGCACTCTGTTACCTTCGGGTCCATCGTTTACAGCGCATGGGGTCTCATGCTTAGTGGTCAAGTTCGGTCCGACGATGTCACCTTTGCCACGACACTCTCAGGTAGAGATGCTGCAGTTGACCAAGTCAGCATGATGAACGGGCCTACTCTAACCACCATGCCCCAACGGATTCGCGTCCAACGAGACTCTTCGGCATCGGAATGGGTCCAGGCAGTTAATGCCAGCCTGTGGACCATGATTGAGCATTCCCAGTTTGGTATGCGCGATGCCCTTCACGTATCCAACCAAAACTCTCAACTCTTCAACACGATGGTCAACATCATTATGGAGAAAGAACCCGTTCCAACAACTTCCCAACTCTTCAAACAGCATGGTGACAAACCTATTTGGAAAACAGAGTACATCACGCTAGAGGTAACCCCGGACGACGGTCAGGTCAAGTTTACTCTCATCTCTGCCCTCGAGCCCAAACGCGCAAACTTTATTATTGACCAATTCCTGAATGCATTTGATTCCCTTATCCGCTATCCCGAAACAAAAATATCCAACGTCTTCCTCATGAGTCCTGCAGAAATTGATTTGCTTCGTTCACGAGCTTCCTACACGGAGGCGGCGAATGTCTTGCTCCATTCACAGCTGGAAAAGGTAGCTGAACGCTCACCTTTACGTCCTGCGTTGCAATGGGAGAAAGACTATCCCATAACATACCGAGAGCTGAACAATCGGGCGAATCAGCTAGCACACTATCTTCGTGCCAGAGGAGTGCAACCAGATGACCTCATCCCGCTCTGCGTCGACAAGTAAGCATGATTTCCTATTGAAAAAATCCAGTGACTCACTAATGCCTTTGTAAGATCCATCGAGATGATCGTCGCAATTTACGGTGTCCTCAAGTCTGGAGCTGGCTATGTCCCTCTTGACCCTGAAAATCCTGCAGAGCGAAATCAATTTATCTGCAAGGACGTGAGCGCTAAACTTGTGATTACCTTTAGCGAGTATGCCTCTGTTTTCCAGTGTACTGGCAAAGAGGTCATCTTGATTGATCGAATCAACTTTGCCGGTCACTGGCCCAACGTTGAGCACTATGACTTGACACCTGACAACTTGGCATACGCTATCTACACCTCGGGATCAACAGGAATGCCAAAAGGTTGTCTTGTATCGCACAAGTCTGTCGCGTCTTTGGTGAAGAGTAGGATTGAGGTCGAAGGATACCAATCGCACTGGCGAACATTACTCTTCCCGAACTATGTCTTCGATGTATCAGCCGGCGATATTTTCACTGTATTAAGCACAGGTAAGCCAGTCACTTTGCCAAAAATATTATGTTACTTACTTTGAACAAGGTGGAACGCTCTGCCTGGCTCCCATGTCGTCCCTCCTAACTAATCTAGCCGAATGCATCAACACTATGTCGGCGAATCATATCTCCCTGACTCCAACAGTAGCTCGACTGCTCAACCCCGCCGACGTTCCGAACCTCACGCATATGGTTCTCGGAGGTGAACCCATGTCCGCTGAACTAATAGCAAGCTTTGCTCCAAGAATGAGCCTCTTCAATGGATATGGTCCCACAGGTACGCTCATCCATCTGCCTTAATCCAACTGCTACTGACGACTTTGCAGAAGCTGCCATTTATGCAACCTGGGCTCGAATGGACGAAGGAAAGAACGCTCGAATCATCGGCAAACCTATGTCCACAGTCGGTGCACTCGTCCTCGCCCCAAATACTCTCGAGTTAGTACCTTATGGTGCTATTGGCGAACTCTGCGTCGTTGGTCCTCAAGTCGCTCGTGGATACCTCAACAGACCTGAAGTCACTGCCAAGTCGTTTGTCCAATGGGAAGGTCAAACAATGTATCGTACGGGTGACCTTGTTCGTTGGTTACCAAACGGGGAACTAGAGTGCTTCGGAAGGCAGGATAACCAGGTGAAAATTGCTGGACATCGTATGGAGCTCGGTGAAATCGAGCATGCGGTCACGTCAACGGAGATTGCGAGAGACAATTGTGTCGTAGTCCTCAAAGTCGCAGGAAAGCCCCAGCTAGCTGCGTTTGTCTTGATGGGAGCTGCAAATCGGGATAGTGAGAACGTGTTGCTAGCGGCCGGAAGTTACGCTGAGGAGATAGCGAAGATGAAGACCTCAACGAGTTTATCTTCCTTGCCGCCATACATGGTACCCAAAATCTGGATACCTGTTGCCTACTTCCCCCTGATGCCCTCCGGCAAAGTTAATCGCCGACTGCTCACTAGCATGGGCAACGAGTTATCTGTGCTACAGCTAGCAGAATACTCAACAACTGAGGCTACTGAAGGGCCGTACGTGACACCGGAGACTGAGACGGAGATATTGCTTCAGTCGCTGTGGGCGGATATACTCAGCGTCAACAAAGAAAGCATCGGCGCTACATCGTCCTTCTTCAATTTTGGTGGTGACTCTATCTCTGCCATCAGCCTGGTCAGTCGTTGTCGTCGTGGGGGGTATGAGCTCAGTGTTGGCGATGTCCTGGCCTTCCCTATATTGCGTGACATGGCTGCGAAAACTGAGATTTTGGCTTCCTCCGGTGAAGGCGACAAGATAGTCTACACAGCCAGTCAAGAGCTCTATCAGAAGCTCGCTACAGCTGGTGTAGGCAAAGAAGATATTGAGGCGATTATTCCGGCAGGGCCCGGTCAAGTCGAGTTCTTGAACTTGGCTGAACGCAAGGAGAAGTTCTGGCTTCTTCAAACAGTGCGAGAACTTCCCCACGACCTGGACTTTGATCGCTGGATAGAGGTCACTGAGCAATTGACTGCACGCAATCCTATCCTCCGTACGTCTTTTGTGCGTGACGAGAATGAGAGATGGGTACAGGTCATTCTGGCCTCGCCAACACCTCGTATCTCAATCGTGAATGTAGCCGATGAGGAAGAAATGAAGCGAAAGGTTCAAGAAGAATGGGACGAAGAATTCGGGCTAGGGCAGCCAGGAGCACGATACTGCCTGGTTCTGCTTTTAGATGGGAGAAGATTCCTTGTTCATCGTTTCAGCCATGCGGCATATGATGGAACGTCACTGCGAGTCCTGGACTCCCAGTTCAAAGCTCTCGCTCGAGGAGAGGACCCTCTAGTCCCGGTAAATTTCGAGTCCTTTGTCGCCTATGCCGAGGGCCAGAGTCGCAGCAAGCTTCTCGATTACTGGACCAGGAAGATCGGAGACAGTAAATTCTCATATCCATCCTCAAATGTGTCGAGTCCTGCGTGCAATGCTCTTACTATTGTTAAAGTTGATAATAGCATTGATGGATACGCACCTCAATATGGTGTCACCGTTCCAATTGTCTATCAAACAGCTTTCTCGCTCCTTCTTTCCAAGCTTGCCAATACCACAGACATCAGCTTTGACAATCTTGTCACTGGAAGAGACGTCCCTATTGAAGGCACCGACGCGATGAGCGGCGCATGCGCAACGTTCCTGCCCTTCCGAGTCAAGTTCGACACCCAAACACCCTTGAAACAGCTACTCAAAGACACACAATCCATCTTCTGGGAAACCAACCAACACGGTAACATTCCAGTGATGGACATCTACCGTCATTTCGGCAAGGAAGATACTGCCCAAAATAAATGTCTGTTCCTCTTCCAGCCTTTCGAGCCCGCACCACCTTCAGCCAAACCCGACCATATGCGATACTGTGTGATGGCCCTGTCCAAAGTTCGCCAGGAGATGAACTACGCGTTAATGTTGGAGATATTCAAAGTGTCGAATGGATATGCGTTACGCTTGAGGTACGATCGTAGAATTTACTCTGAGGATGAAATCGAGGGAATGGGAAAGCAACTGGTTCGGATTGTAGAGAGTATGATGAAGAACGGGGACGAAAACGTTGGAATTGTCTTGCAGGATTAGAGATAGATTTCCTGTTTGTAGAATAAATTAGCTCGACGATTTGTGGTGGGAAAAGTTCTGTCTACTTACTAGAAGCCTGTTCGGAACGACCTGCAATCTAGCTTTATATTCCGGTTATAGGTATCATCTGAGCCAGTGGTGTCTTGCGTGGGAAGAATTTGTAACCGATCCACACTGGGTTATCGTGACACCGTTTTCGATAGCTTTCACAGCTCTAAATGAACTCTGATGTCCAGTCCTGACAGCAAGCGTACCAACGCCCCGAAAATTAATATAATAAATTGGGGGAACTTTCAGATTTGCATTCCCCATGATTCTATCCCACATCTAAACTATGTTCAATTCGCCGAAGTCTTCACCAACGTTCAAGGATGCCGGCGCATCCTATCCTTGTATACATACAATCCTCATTCAGCTTTTGTACAGCCTTATTCTTATTCTTTCGGCACTCTCTTCAACTCGTGAAGATCGTTCGACCACTGATGAATCTGCGTGTATTATATACGAAATTTCAACCGCATCGTGAATGTCCAAAATCTATCATGAAGCAGGTTCAAAATCCAAGATCCGGTTCTCAAGATAAAAAGGCCTGAGCCTGTAAATTCCATATTCTCGCATACTCTCCTCCCTGCTTTATGAGATCGTCATGGGACCCGGATTCAACTATAGCCGAGTCGTTCATGTATCTGCAACGCAAAGTAAGTCGGCGATCCAGAAGCAATACGCGACAGACCCACAAGATAAGACCCGCATGTCTCGTCAGGTTTCCGAAACGGTGAGAGGAGAATATCATTGTTTTTTGACCTCGAAGGTTTCGAAGACGTTCAAAAAGGTCTTCAATCGAAGAAAATTGAATTAAATACTACCAAGATAGCGAAGTAAGGACTCACCGTGCTCTGCCGCAGGATCCAAACTCGCAGATGGTTCATCGAACAACAGCAGCCCGATTGCCGACTGGGAATCAACAAGAGACCTCATAAATGTCCTAGATCTAGAGAGTATTTCGTCAGTCCATACAAGCACGAGTAAAATGGTTCACTAACAAAGCAATTCTCTGCATCTGTCCTCCACTCAGTCCCAGTTCCTCTGGACCTCTTCCAGCAGCATGAACTCTACCTCTCAATCCACTATACTTCACCTCTCTGCCAAAAAGTGATTTTGTGCCCTCAGGTAAGCCACAGTACACATCTGATACTGGCCGTTGAAGGTGCGTGTCGTAGCTCTCTGGTAAACGGGTAATAAAGTCGTGTGCACCTCCCAATTTGGCTGCTTCAATGATTTTGTCTTCATCAAATGCTGAAGAGGGATCACCAAGAGCAATATTTTGTTTGACCTTTTGGCTATTGTTCAACAGCAAGCAAAGGCATCAAAGAATCAACTTACCGAAACAGGGAACAGTGAATAATCTTGGAACAAAACTGCCGTAACTTTTCTTAAATCTTCCAACTTGAGCGTCCGAATATCTTTTCCGTCCACAAGAATTTCTCCCTCATCAATGTCATAAAGCCGCATGATAAGCTTCAAGATCGAAGATTTGCCCGAACCATTCGTGCCTACGATGACCTGTCGGAGAGTTCGGTAAATGAAAGGTGTCTACAAAGTTAGGACGCACACATAATTGGCCCGGCAAGATCTTGAACGAAACATTTCGCAGCGCATATGAGGCTGCATCTGGATACTTGAAGGAAACATTTCTGCAACAGGATTATCATGTCTGATTGATCAAGTCAAATGAAATTTCATACCTGAATTCAATCTCAACCCCCGCTAATTCTGTCTCTTTTTGATTTTCGGGGAAAGAGTCTGAGCTACACGAAGTGTCAATTCTCAAGCCAGACAAAGATACAAGAGAGACATACCCATCTTTGACATGGTTCTCAACATGAAGGAGTTCGTAAAACTTTCTGACATCTGCCCATTGGTTCGCAACCGTTTCTCCAGAATTAAAGAGGGCAAAAAGCCTGCTGCTAAAGGATGTTACAGTTGAAGTGATGAGGCTTAAAGAAGCTAGGGAAAGTGGAATGGTTGAAGGTTGACGGACAGCACGAAGTACAAAAACAATCTGTACAAGTCACAAGTCAGTGCATTTCGGCAACAGAAACAATGATAACATCACCTGAGGAAGCTCTTTCAATATTTCATGCATATACGGAGATAGAGACAGCAGCCTTGTGTCCTCCGAGAGGCGAGTAAGAGATTGATGAAATTCAGTGGCTGCTTCCCCGAGCTTAGTTGCGCATCTGATATATTCTGTCGCGTAGTGAGCAAAAAAGTCGAGAAAAAAGAAGTACACTAACCCGAGTGCATATATTTCCACATATTTCCTGCAACGATCTCTTTCCGGTGCTTTTCTGCCCTCAGCGTCTGAAGTATCCCTTGCATCTTAAGATAATCCTCGTCCCTGGTGGTAGCCGCATAAACATCTGCCTGTACTAATCCTCTTCTACTCGTGATATATTGAAAAGACGAGTACGCAAAAGAAATGACCGCTAAAAGGGGCGCATCCTGCTGGTTTCTCAAGACCCCGATGAGAACACCCAGCTGAGAAGTCAACTGCGTTATCGATGTCACGATGCCCATCGTCCTTGTTATAGTGTTCATCACTATGCCACTCGATGCACCTCGCACATTCAACGTTTGTCTTTTAAGTGAGGGATCCGAGAAGGTAGGGACATCCAATCGTGCCAGGCAGTGGATTTGGCGTTGGGAATAGAACTGTCCGACACGGAAATTGAGAGGTCGCCGGAGATACGTCTTCAGGCGACCAAGGAAGATATGAAGACCCGAGCAAACAAATCGGCCCATGCAGATGCGGAAGAGAAGTGATGCGTCGACAGTTCGGTGATCAATGGCGGTTTGCACAATTGTAAGGAATTGGGAAGAGTACCAGAGCGTCATAGCAGGTATAAGACTCGCGATTAAATCAATGAGAACAACCATTCCCAGTAACCACCAGCATCCCTCGATGTTTGCAACATCTACAAGCATTCTCCAGATATGGGGGGCATTCTGCCAAATCTCTAAGACGGGCTCGACGCTAAACCTCGACGAGATGAAGTCATAAAAGGGAATTTTGGAGAGTTCCGGAGCCTTTTCTTCATACAAGTCCCATATTCCGACTTTAGTGTGCTTGATTTTGGAGGTATCGGATATGTCAAAGTTGCCCTTTCGTCTAGGGTTGACCGCAGATCGAGCGCGAGCGTATATCATGACTGTCTAGCTCCGGTAAGGTTGAAGGCCCTATGCTCCCTAAATACGTCTCAGAAACGATTCATATCACCACGAGTCATCGTTATTTTTGTAGAACTTACATGAACAAGCGCTAGAGAAAGTGCGCAGCTTGGAGCTTGAAGCACTGCGGTGATTCCCTAGCTTTGTATTCAGACTAGAAATGACTCGTCCTTTGATAAAGTGTTCTGGGTGGAGTCCGATGATGTAAATTCGGCACACATCCCGAGCAACATAGTCTCTGGATAGTCGTTGCTCACTGAATTTCGCCGAGGATATGGATGCTTATGCCTAATTTTGAGCATACAATGACACATAGCTTTTTGTGACGATCCCTACGTATACTAGTACATCACTGTACATGGCAGTATTGCGAACTGAGCCGGCTTTAATTGGTCCGGCGTTGATGACAAATCTCGTTCCCAGAGAAAAAAAGGGGTGAACTAGTGTTTGTTTGTCCCTTGTAAATGGATTCTCTTATACCAGACTTGAATGGTATCCCTACCCAGAACTATACACGGAATGGTCCTCCTGGTAATCGCACAATCACATATATGATAGATCCATTACGTAGCTGACTAGCATGCGCGTACTCTGTTCTTTTGACGGGTCAGTTTCCCATCTGAAAGAAGGCATTCAAGTTCTATACCCGGAGGAAGTGTCATTCTTGCAAAAGTCGGTCGGTGAATTTGATTTTATTTACTTGGACTTGCACTTATAGATCCATCTTGTAGGCTTGACGATGGCTATCATTATCTCAAGGAATATGTGCGTAGAGGTAGAATCTTCTACGATAAGAGTCTCGCTCCCCCAGAGAGCGCGGTTATTCTTGATGTAAGTCAGGTAAGGCTCAATTGTTACTTTGAAAAACATATTTCTGACTATTCGTCAGGCGCTTGGAGACTTGACCTGGCTCAAATTCCTCTATTGTGATTCACGATATCGACCTTCTTTCCGCATATCCAAAGCCCGAGAAACCAAAATATTCACCTCTCTGTTTGTTCTTGCACCTCGCTCCCGGAGGATTGGACCAATTCTTTCAGCCTTGTCAATCAATACCTCCTCATCGGTGCTCTCCCAGGAAGAATGACGCCAGAACCTGCTTGAAACGTATAGGATACTCAAACCAGGAGGACAAGTTCAATTGTTCGATCCCGATTTTCCGAGGCCGGAGAGCCGATCGTGTGCGAGAAGATGCGATTCATTGAATCCTTATGGGAAGCACACTCACTAGTGTTTGATTTTGAGGCTCAGATTATACGCGTACGCATGCGCGAACTCAATGATGTCGGGCGGCTGCCATCAAAGTCCAAAAGGTTCAATCTCGATAGACAAATAACATAAATGTTGGATCCTTGGTAGACGATGGACTGCACGATGTAGTATGAATGTCCTCTAAATAAGGCTTATAACCCATTCAATCAAGTTCGACTATACAGTAGCTGTATCAATCCTTCTGACAGAACATTTCCATTCAAAAACCGTGTCTTGACAACTCATCTCACGTAGCTGTTATCCCTCAACATAACCATGGTTAGCGGTGAGGAGAGCGCATATGTCGTTCTCACGCAAGACGACGCAGAACGCAAACGGTGAGTACGATGTCACTCATTTGGACCCCCGTTCTTACTCTATCTGCTTGTAGACTTAACGATGCCTATCATTATTATAAGGAAAGCGTACGTAGGGGAAAGTTCATCTACGACGAAAGTCTCGTCCTCCCAGAGGATGCAGCCGTGCTCGACGTGGGAACAGGGTCAGGTCAGGCCTGTTATTTCTCTGAGAAGATGAGATCCTTGACTGTTTGAACTCTAGGCGCCTGGATATCCGACATGGTTCAAATTGTTCCTTCTTCTGTCGTGATCCATGGCATCGATATTTCCCCAGCCTTTTTCCCGCACATTCAAAGTTCTGCAAACCAAAATATTCGCCTCTCTGTTCATTCTTGCACATCGCTCCCCGAAGACTGGTCCAACTCTTTTGATCTCGTTAACCAATCACTCCTTATTGCTGCTATCACTCAAGATGAATGGCGCCAGAATTTACGGGAAACATATCGGGTGCTCAAACCAGGGGGACAGGTTCAACTCTTTGATCCTGACTTTGAGAGCTTGAGTAGCCATCCAGGGACTGCATATGAAAAGACACGACTCATTCTAGAATCTTTGTGGGCCAAACACTCCTTGATGTTTGATTTTAAAGCGCAGATCGCGTGTATCCTGATGGAAATCGGCTTTAAAGACATTCTTATCGAGGTTAAGGAGGGCCCCATAGGTAAACAGAAGGGGGATGCAGGGTTGGAAGGAGCAGACATCCAATGCAGAGGTTTGCGTAGCATGCAACCGATTATTCTCCGTTACTCTGGGTTCGGAATCGTCAATAATAGTGAAGAATTCGAGTCTCTGCTTGATACGATTCAGCGAGAATGGGATGAGGGTACTTCTTGGTTAGATTATGTTGTTGTTTGTGCTCGGAGACCATCCACTGCGGTCTAAATTCCTATGGTCACTGATGTTTCACAAAGCCAACTTTCCCTTATTGACACTTTTGAATTGGAAGATCCTAGTCACAGGGGCTCGTGGGCTGGGGACGGTGTACAAAATATATTTTCTCGTTATATCGGCCAAAAGAAAATTCTCCGAAGAGGTCCATTGTCCTATCACGATGACCTACTACCCGACATCCGTTTTTGTTGACAGGGCAGTTTGCCGTTTGTTTGGAAATTGTATATCGGCGGTGTAGTTCATCAGATATAAGTGCAGGAAAATCCCCAAGGACACCAGCTCACATCCGAGTCATGTCCAACGGAAGTGGTACATATGTCATTCTTGCGAAAGACGACGCTGAGCGCAAACGGTGAATACGATATTATCTGTCTAGACTTGGGGCTCACGGCGCAGGCTTGACGATGGCTATCGTTATTTGAAGGAGCACCTGCGTCGAGGTAGGACTATCTATGACGAAACCCTAGTCCTGCCAGAGAACGCAGTCGTCCTTGATGTGGGGACCGGGTCAGGTGAGTTTCCTTGCTTTGAAAGAGTATAGCTTTGACAGTCTATCAGGCGCTTGGATACTTGACCTAGCCTGTATCGTTCCTTCATCCGTCGTAATCCACGGTATCGATCTATCTTCGACCTTTTTCCCTCATATCCAGAGCCCAAGAAACCAGAATATTCACCTCTCTGTTAATTCTTGCACCTCGCTTCCAGAGGATTGGTCCAACTCTTTCGATCTTGTCAACCAATCTCTACTTATGGGAGCTATCACTCGGGATGAGTGGCGCCAGAACTTGCTCGAAGTATACAGAGTACTCAAACCAGGAGGACGGGTTCAATTATTCGAAGCCGACATCATCAGCTTGGAGAGTCAACCAGGCACTGCATGCGAAAAGCTACGGCTCATTTATGGGCGAAACATAGCCTGATATTTAATTTCAAGGCTCATATTACTCACGTTCTGAAAGAAATAGGCTTTGAAGACATCTGGATCGAACCAACAGAGGCTCCCATAGGCAAGCGGAAGGGTAAGGCAGGGGTGGTAGGAGCAGATTGGCAATATAGGGGGTTTAGCAGCATGGAGTCAGTCATTATGCAATACTCCGGGTTTGGAATTGTGAACAACAGTGACGAGTACCAGTCTATGCTTGCTGAGCTTCAGCGAGAGTGGGATGAAGGCATTCCTTGGATGGATTACGTCGTTGTTTCTGCCAGGAAGCCGTGGTAGAACGAGTAAGAGATTTAGGCATAGGCAGCAAGGGAAGGCGAATAATATATTGTCCTAAATCACGTAAATAAAAAACATTCCTACCTTAACCAGCGAGAAAGAAAAAGATCTGTGCTTATAGATTCATAGAAACATATAGATAACCAGTAGCTAGCATGAAGCATTCAAAGTCCGTACTTGAAGTCACCAATCCTAATAGATTATCCAAAACTCCATTCCAACGCCGTCTTACTTCCTATCAACAACGTCATCCTCTGCATCACTATGCATCGTCCTCCTCGAGAACGCCGCAGTCCGTCCCAAGACACTCGAGGGCCTACTCCCAGACCCACTTCCAGCACCTCCCGAGAACCTCTTCGAGCTTGGACTAGAAGGCGACGTCGGAGACCCAGATACACTGTTCCTGTTGATATTCTGTACGATATTGCTCACACTCCCGCCTCCAGGGGCTCTCGGTCCTCTCGTGATCCTACCAGACCTAGTAATTCCATTACCTGACGAAGATCTCGAAACGTTCGACTTGGCAGCGTTCAGTGTTTGCTCTTCGCTGGGCGGAGGAGAGGGCGCGGACGGGCCAGCAGAACGAGAGCCAGCGTCACGCTTGAGACCAGCAACAGAATTGTTGCTCGGCGTGGGTGGAGTCACAGCCATAGTAGGCGACGAGGCACTTGGGATAACTTCCGCGCTAGGCGAATCAGATTCCTCAGGAGGAGGTTCGACAAAGTTGGGTCGAGGAGGTGTCGCGTCATCTTCGGGTTCGGGTGGAGGATCTTTGAACATGGGTCTAGGAGGGAGATCGTCATCTTCTGGAGGAGGCTCCCTGAAATTTGGCCTAGGTGGAAGACCATCGTCGACTGCCGGTGCCGTAGGAACGTGAGCAGTTTCGGGCTCAGAGATTGGTGGAGGTGGAGGTACGGCGGCAATACTGTCCAGTGAAGGCGGGGGCGGCACAGGTTTGGGCTGAACAATGGGAGGCGGCGGAGGAATATCGGCAGGTACAGTAGGCGGCGGAGGCACGGGTGGAAGTTCAGGCGACTTGACGCCTTGTGACTTGGGAACAAAGTGATGAAGTCCGCTGGCCGAAATCCTATTTCTACTGGTCCTCATGTCCACTAATGCCGTTCGCTTCCTTATCGGTATTTTGCGCTCCGACTCTCGTTTCTTGCGAGTAATGGTAGGAGGAAGAATGGCTTCGTAGTTGTTCAGGAGATCGATGAAGAACACTAAGCAAAATATAAGCCGCCGTATAAACTTGAAAAATTAGGAATCACGTACAAGTTGGATGACGGTCTTGAATCGAGATCTCTGTTTCAATTTTGGGACGGAGGATGGCTGAAGAAACACGTATGAATGACAATCCAAGACATAGTAGAAATATGACCTACTTCTTCCAATGGATAGGGCCAATTTGGTGACATACACCTCATTCATTTCCTCAGTCTTTGTCGTATCAATCAGGCTACAAGTGTCCTCAGCACAAGCAATCAAACAACAACTAAAAACACTCACGTCTTCAAATGCTTCACAACGCGGTCGAGCACGTAAAGATGAACTCTCGGCAATTTCATCAGTGCATTCCCTACTTCCGCCAGTTTCTTCTCGTGATCCTCCTTCTCCTCTCCTTCGACCACAAGTACCCTACCATGAGTAGGATACAACTTTCTGAATTCATCCCATCCTTCGTACAGAACCACTGGAGGGTCCAATTCCAAAAGCCATAGTTTGAGGGTCGCCGCGATGACAGGGGCATCGTATGGTTTGAACAAGTCTTCCGGAATTGGCTTCTCCTTGTTCTGTTGATAATCAGGGAATACGGCATTCAGTGCTTCACGGAGGTGATGGGTGCCGGCCAAAGGAACTTCGTAGATCCACGACTTGCGTTTCTCTATTTTTTTTGGTGACAGTCAACACGAGAGCGGCACGGTATCACGAAGAAGACATACCATCATCACTAGGCAACCCCTGGTACTTTTCTTCCAGCGCCTTCAGCATTGCTGTCAACACCTCGGGAACCTCCTCCTTGTTTCCACTTGCACTGGTCTCACTGCCCTCTGGACTCATAACTTCCGTAATCCATCCACCTTCGGCCCACTTTCTCAAATCAATTCCAAACACCACATCACTCTCATCGTGACTGATGCTCTCGTACACCTGTGCATCAGGTCTGAAAGGCCCAGTTCTATATCGCTCAATCAACGCAGTGAGATCAGATTCAGGTTGATATGCAGCGATAAGGGTGGTCTGACGCTCGATAATCGATTCGAGAGTTTTAGGAACGTTGGAAAGGGTTCCTTGGTATTGCAGGAGAACTGTAAAGTTCGGAGTTAGAGATATATTTAGCAGCGACGATTTCGTCTTACCAGTTTTGACGGCTCTCAGCCTCTCCATCTCCCACCTTTGCAATGTCTTCAATGTATCCTCCAGCCTTTCTTCCAGTCCCAGCCTCTGCCTGTCGAGTTTTCTGACAGCGATTCTGTAGGTCTTATCCGCCTCTTCTGCTTCCTTCCTAGCGCGTACCCACACTGGTTCATTCGAGTTGTTGGCAGCAAGGGCTTTCGACACGAGATTCACAAAATTGTTCGTTCGTTTGAGGATATTTTCAGGTTGAACGCCAAGTTTGGCGGCAGCAGGAGATTGGGGAGATAGAACATCTGAATTTCCACCGAGTTCAAAGGCCTATAGAATAGAAAGTTAATCAGAGAAAAATAGAATAAATGAGCAGTCTCACCTTGGGCCTAAACTGATACCAGGCATCATCAGAATGTTCAAACTCATTCCCAAACTCTCCGATCCTCCTCAATAACCCATCTCGTTCTGTCAGTTCCCTTGCGGCATCTTCCGCCCTGTCCAAACTTCCGCCGAATCCTTGTACATTCTCATTCAACCAGCTCACAAATTCTTCACCAGTGAAGCATCCTTGATATTCACCCAGCAACGGGAACCTGACTGAACGCAAGTTCAACTCGCTTGAAGCCCGAGTAAGCAACTGTGAAACGGCGACGGGAGGGAACGATAATCCTGCAAGGAGCATAGGCTCGGGGGGCATTGGCGGCATCGGAGATTCAAGAGGAGGAAGTTCCCGCCTCGCTTCTCGAGGAGACATGGCAAGGGGAGAGCCAATGTTAACGGGAGAGGATATTTCTTCAACAGCTTTTCCTTTGCCCTTGTCAACAGGAGGCGGAGCTTTCTCCTCAGATTCAGGTTCATTGACCAAGTTTTCCTTGCTTTCTGACTGATCAACGTTACCAGCAGCACGTTTCTGAATCTCTTTGAGACGGGCGGCAATACGTTCCGAAACACTTGCAGTTCGCTGGGGAGGACTTCGGGCATCTAGAGGACGAAGACGCGGTGAAGTTGTGTAATGGTCATCGTTTGGGACGTTACTAGTGGGAGCAAACTTTGCACTATGCGTAGTTCGTGTCAGTTTCACAATAATCACAGAGCATAGACTGAAACCCACTCATCCTCGGCTTCGTCGGCTTTCCTCGTCTTAGCGAGGTATTGATGCTTGAGTTTGGCAACTTCACCCTGTGCACTTTCATAGGTCTTGAGCCACTGGTCGAGAACGACACCCCTACTTTGTCTGACTCGGGCCTAGGCAGGTGAAAGACGCGTCTTGTGAAATACAGTAACGTAATTTGAAGAGTGCACACACCTTGTACCCTTGAGCCCATTGGTCGAACGGGTCTGCAACGAGGCTCTCGAGTTCCTTTGCGATATTCAAGTGGGCCTGACCCTGGCTGGCAGCTTCTGCTTGGAGACCGCGGAATGTCATGAGGAGAGATGCACCATCGTCTGTGCCGAAGCCAGAGCCTGACGAGAGTGTATAAGAGAGATATTCTGAGAATGAAAATCGATAATGGATACCTTTTGCGGTCGCGGGAGGGCTGGAGAGCGCACTAGCCATTTGGGTTTCTGTAACCGCTCGGGCCTGGAAAGAACGAATATTGGCTTGGCTAGACTTGATCAAGCTCGTGTACATACCCTGATGAACGCGACAATCTCATCGTTCTCTGCAACACCCTGTAGTTTGATGAGCGCAACGTTTCCATACAAGCTGGACGGTCGTTACCTGCTCCAACTTTTGAAATAGGACCTCTACACCCTTTCGGTAGTCCTGGGACCAGAAGGAGTTGTTGAAGCTCAATGGCAGCGACAAGACTGCCATTCGAGTAGTGTAAAACGTAGAAACAGTAGGGGTAGTAAGTGGTAGTAGGAGAAGAAAAGGAGCAAGTGCAACGTCTAAACTCGCGGAGGCAATGACGCCGTGCGCCACGTGCGTGCGACAGCCTCCGCCTTCCAACCAGGCCCAGGTTTTGCAATTATATCGTATTATTCGACCCATATAATCTACTCTATTTTTACTTAGGAGAAACTCTTCCCTGAGCTAGCATACATAATCTCAGACTGAGCGAGTTCGGGAGCGGTGTAAGGTTGTTCGGAAGCCTGGCGGAAAACATCTCCAACACCAAGGGGGAATGTTTGTGAGGGTATTTGGACGAGATGAGATGGCACACGAGTCAAGTAGACACGATGAAGTGCATCCTCTGCGGCCTGTACATCCAAATGAGACAACGATCATGACGGGCACGAAAGAACCGAGACTCACCCTATACTCTGCCATTTTTAGCGAGCTCCCAAATCCTTGCCCAATTTCGTCCTCTCCAGAAAAGATCCCTACCACGAACACCGGTGAATTGGAGTATCGACCAGTCTCTTTTAATAGTCTAGACTTTGGTTTTTCCCTTTGGAGCTTATTTATCATCTCCAGTAACGCCTTTTTGGGATCGGCAAATTTGATCATGGAACGAATGTCTACTTCACGAGAGAGGAAGTATGATTGAACAAATTGGCGGGCAGAAGGCAGAGACCGGCGTTGGTAGACGAGAGCAGTGAGAGAACGAGGGATAGAGGCAAGAGCATCAGAGTGAAGAAGAGCAGGTTTGCTAGGTGTTTCGCGCTACGTGTCGTTGACACTTTGAGCTACCAGAACAATAAAGAAATCTGCAATACTCACCATTCGATGCCATCTAAGTAGCGGTGTAGCACCCATCTCTTGCGCGACGTTTGCACAAGTCAGTGGACCGACATGCGCTGTCACCGCCGCCTTGAGTACTCGCGTTGGTAAGTACGGGTACGTTGCTCTTAACCACTCTGTCGCGAAGAGCCCCATTAACGAATTGCCTATTGCTGCCAGCTGCCCATTTGTCTGAGGTGTCTTGCCACCATTCGGATTGTGCTGCTTCCATAGGTGTAGGAATGACGGATGTGTACATGCCTGGAGAACAACCTCTGCATCTTCTTTATCCTCACCCAGTACACTTCCCAGACCGATTCTACTGGAAAACGCGGAGAGAGCGGAAGGAGGGGGTGGTTGAAGAGATGCCCAAACTTCTGGGTCAAACGGAGTCGTAGGTATCTCTCGGTCCTTGACGTAGAGAGATTCTTTTGGGGGGAATTTAGGAAGATGAGAAGTGGAGACAGAAGGGGACGACGCCAATTTCCTTGCCGTCGTAGAAAAGAACCGCGTTGTTGACCGCGTCCCCATCGTCAACAACGTCGAGGACAAGATTTTTCGCAACCACGTGGGAAGACGCGGGTCGTTTAAGATTCAAGCTCCTATTTCACCTCTGGTGGACTCGGGTCTCTACAAGCACACGGAAAGCGAGCAATAAGATTGGGAACCTTCCAGATATAAAGGCCTGAACCCTTTGAATTAGCGAAGAATACAAAGTCAAGATTGGAACGCTCGGAATGTACTGCAAGTAATTATTTTACTAGTTCAATGCTACATTAATTTCACAAATCATGGGAGGACGGCATCTTCGATTGTATACTCGAGGACATGGACCTAGGCTGAGCTTGAAGAGACAACTGGTCCCGGTCGTGTATATTTCATCCATCGCGAACGCCATTGAATTTTTTATTTAATTTCACTGGCTTGACCTTTACGTGCACAGTGCACCAAAACTTCTCTGAATCAGTTTTGTGCTACGGTTGTATCCTATGTAATTTTTCTTTTTTCAGAACTTTCTCTGAGATGTAAACAGTCCTGTCCATAAAATGATGTTCGTTGACGCAACTAGGCTTACGCACGAAAGCGGGGCAAGTTTTGTCAAAGGTATCCTGACAGGTATATGTATCTGCTGTGAATGTTTGATCACGACGAACAGCATCACTGCGAGATGAGGCCGACGTCGTTGAAAGGCACACCAGCGCAAGCACGGACCTGCGTCTGTAGATGTCCGATAAAAATTTAAGAGCAAGGTTTACCCTCTACCCGTTTCAGACTCTCGAGAGCTAAAAACAACAGCTACTATTCCAGAATTGACGATACAGAAGTTATAGTGAAGGAAAGAGATCATGGGCTGACATCAGAAATCAAAAATGAGCCTTCGGCTTCCCGCCTGCGACGTTCGCAGATTCCAAGTCCGCCATCAAACCTTCTTCCTCTCCCTCAGATTCCTCTTCAAGCAAATTACACTGTCGTGGGTCACTAGTAGCCAGAGCGGCCGAGATTGTCTAAGGAGTAAACAAGGTCAGACTCTATACTCCCATCCATCAAGGTCACTACCTTGGTCGCGGCTACGTTGACATCGATGTCCACGTTACCAGTGGCAAAGCCTATGGGCATTCTAGGAGCTCTTCCCCCACAACTCTTCCTGCCACCGCATGCTTCTTTTCGACGTCTTTGTTGTCGTGGCTTATTAGTGTTCAGAGTCGTTGAGATCGTCGGGGAGTAAACGAGGTCAGGCTCTACACTCCCATCCATCAAGGTCGCGCCTATATAAGTATTGGCATCGGCACCCATGTCGACAGTGGCAGCGCCCATGGGCATTCTGGGAGCTATTGCCCCGCAGCTCTTTCTGGCATTCCATGCTTTTCTTCGAGGTCTTTGTTTGGGCTCGGTATCCGCGAGGATTTTGCGGACTGCGGTAACGGATTTCCCGCCTTGAGTAGAACTTCTGGCTGTACCGCTAGCCTTTCGAGTGGTAAGTTTGGCCATGACAAGTTAGCACTTGAAATGTCGAATGTGAACCTGGAGGGCATGTGACTTTTCGTAGTAGTACTGTTTCGAAGCGATGTTCAGTGATAATACCAGATTTAATTTTTTCCTCGATTTGCCCGTTTGAAAATGGCCGAAAATCCAGATCAATGAACATCACTTCGAAACGGTACAATATACAACAGCGAGAGTACATATTGAAGTCGCTACGCTGTATCAAAACGTAGCCATCCGAGTTGTAAATACGCAATTCCGCAGAAGACTTTCAAATAGCATTTTGCACCAAATCTAACGTGTCATCTCCCTCTTTCCACCATTTATCAAGCCTCTTCAAACCACGGCGGGCTAGTCCTGCATCACGGTTACGGTACACGGAATCAATGTAGCGTACATCCTCCGGGCTGATCAGGAACCGCTTTCCATCTGCATAAAAGTCATCCAAAGACATGCCATTGTGCTCCTTTGCAACATTCTCCGCCAGACGTTTAGCGACGAGCTCTTTCAACCGCACTGCAGTCTGTCCGGCTTTTACAGAGTGATAATCTCGTCCTTGAGGTTCAAGAGCACGGGCAGAGAAGTATAGCAGATTTGACTCGATCACGGCAGTGAATATTTGATTCAAGCCAACGCGAGTCATGGGAGCGTGGTCTAAAGCCAGATATCGTAGGGTGGGTACGTTCTTGATCAAAGAAAGGAGGCCGGGAATGACAGCATCAGTAAGCCAATTGTAGCGCATGCCCAAATCATCTGTCGCAAAGCTCTGACCCAAATCAAGCAAACGAAGACTGGAGTGTTTTTGGAGGGACGTTAAAAGCTCACAGACACCATGGTCCTTCAAACCAACCGATGATAAAGCTAAACGTTGTAGAGACTTGTTGCTGCTCGATCCCACGGCCAATGCCTTGGCTCCTTTATCACCAAGTGGATTGTTACTAGCGTAAAGCGAGACGAGAGTGCACGAATCCGTAGATAGATATCGTGCGATAGCTTTGGCACCATCTTGTCCAATACCAGCACCATTGAGATATATATGCTGCAATGCCAAAGGCGTATTTGATTTGTAATCAGCGAGGGAGTTGAACAAGGATGCGACTCCAGCGTCACCAAGGGATGTCTGGTCGAGGTCAAGGGTGCGAAGATTCGGTGCTTGAGTGATCAGTCTGAAGACGTCGTAAGCCGCAGATGGTCCCAGAGGATTCCGTTTGAGCCAGATATTGGTGACAGAAGATGATTTAGTGAGACTGTCCACCAAAATGGTAAAACCAGGACCATCAATGCAGTTTCCAGCCAGATACCAAGTCTTCATACGGTTAGGGTATTTATTGACAAAAGCTGGAGATTCGATGGATTAGCTATGTTCTACACGAAGTAGAAATGAACTCACCAGCTATACACTTTGCTCCAAGTGGACCGATGATATTGTTCCCGAGTAGAAAATGCTCTGTAAAAGGATTTGTCTCCAAGGAATCCATAAGGTCCCCGATATGTGTCGGCCCAACGACCATTTTACACAAGTCCATCCTGCGGTCTGCATACAAGACTCCTTTGGGGAATTCAACCATATGCGTGTTGTAGAATGGTTCCTGCTTCTCCTCAGCATTCGCATCTTCGCCCTCCAAAATGTGATCGTCTCCTCCGATTCTCAAATGATGAAAGAACGGCGCCAGCGTCTCGCCGTCGCTGATCTGAACCGGCATAGGCAAGCTAGGTGTTCCCTCAAGAGAAAGCGGATCATTCTCTTCATCCCATGGACCGCAACGAAGAAGACGATTTGTCCATGTCGAAGAAGAATGCAGAGTAGCGTCTTCCTTACGTTGAGCGTGGATGTAGGCGCGCAGTTTCACGAGATCTTTCTCGTAACGAATGATGGGCCCCAAGGAGCTTTCTCCCATCTCAGGATAGACTATTTGAGCAATTGTATGAGCTAAAGCAGCTTTGGTCGGGTCGGCAGCTTTACGACGGGGAAGATTTACGAGATTGGAATCTACGGGTTGTCTGTCCTCCATGAATGCGAGACCCCGACGGAAATCGTTAGCCCAGCTTGAAGCATTTTCTCGTAGTTCGTCTGAATGAATGGAGGGATTTGGATGGGTCTCCAGATTCACCATTGTGAAAAACTATCGAGGACGTTGGTTCTTATGACTTGTTCCACAATAATCAGCCAAAGTGTCCAGTAGACACATAGACAACTTACCTAGAAATAGGTGTTGAAAGCAGCTATAACGCTGTGAGTGTTTATTAATGCTCGCCGATTGTAGGAGGACTGACTCTGACTGACTTGACCGTCAGTCATCTTGTCATGCTTGGGCGCTAGAAAGTACTTAGCGCTCAAGTAACTACTGATATTGATGGTATGCCATCTACACAGTATTTTTTTTTTGGTATGAACGTACAGACGTAGACAAAACAAGGTAGCTAAATAAGTTAACAGCGTCCAAGGAAAACAAAAATCATGCTACGTGGATACAGTTCAGCAAATCGTAGAATACTCGTCGCAATTGAGCCCTTCATGAAGCTCAACATGGCAGTGCGCACATATCCATGTCATACAGGCTGGGCAGCACAAGGCAGTCCCTGGTCTCCCAACTCTATAAACTGCCTCACAACCTAGGATAGGACACATTCGATACTGCTCTGGGTTGGAATGGATAAAACGAAGGAAGGAAAATTCGAAAAGATCGTTTTGTTCTTCTTCAGAAAGCGTATCCTGAATTACATGAAAAGGGATTTCGTGATCGCATCTCGATCCGTCTTCACGTACTGCAAGGCATCGCAATACGTTGAAATTGGGGTTTATCATGGAACGAAAGTAACGCAGCAAGCATTCCCTGCAATACTTGTGCGAACAGAGCAAAATAATCGGATGGGTAGCAGAAAGAGAACAAAATTTGCAGGCAGTCTCGTCATCAACTGGTGACATTCGGAATTCATCCAGTTTCTGGTTGACGGTATCAGATAGATCAATCTTGCCGCGAACTAATAGAGAACGCGCCACAGGATCGAGGCTAATCTTGTGTGACCCAATTCCAGCCCGATCAAGGTCCTGAAAGCCGCCGTTCAAGAGACCTGCAATGAGACCGTCTTCGGATATGTCTATGGTGAACTGCTGTTCCCCGACGGATTTAAGGATCTTAAACAGAGATTGCCGCGCACTCTCCAAATCTCCCAACACCAGAATACGACGGACTCTAAAGTCCAGGATGAGAACCTTATCTTCGCCATTCAGCTTTTCAAGATGCTTTGTACTGTTAGGATGGTCGAAATAACTGTCCCATAGAGGTTTTCCCTCGTCATCCAAAATTTCTTTTCCATGAACAAGGGGCACTAATGTTCTTTTTGTACGTTCAAAAACCATCGGGTTCAGGGAGTACAAGAACACGTTGAAGGCACTTGGGCGTGACTCCCAGTAGATCGTACAGCCATCCTCCAAATTTGTCTTCAACTCGCTCAATTCCTTTTCGATCAGAGCAGCGTGCTGTAGGGAAAGGGAGACTTTAAAATAATAAACGTGCCTGACAGAAATTTTGTTATTTCCCAGCACATCCTGAGGCGTATTGTGCAGAAGATTGACTGCCTTGACCGCTGCTTCTTCCGATGCAAACCGAACAAGGGCCATGGCAGTTTTGTCAGTCACTCCATGAGCCAGTTGTACCAACTCTTCAACCTGACCAAATGGTTCTACCATACCACGCAAGCCATCGTAGACTTCTGCATCAGTCCCAGTATATGTTGGCACATTCACATGGACCGTGCTTGGAGATTTGGTAGCGACCTGGCTCAGGAAGGTAGTGACGGATGCTTTATCGGCAGATATAGGAAGTCCATCGACCTTGACTGGGAATGAGTGACCTTGACTCTTACGGATCCTATCAGGAAATGTCACAGAGATTTTCTTCCCTTCAAACAGCTTTCCGTCTGCTTCCTTCACCACTGTTTTGGCGTCGGATATGCTGTCATAATATGCCCAAGCCAAGCGAGACGGTGTTGGATAGGAAATCCGGATGGCGCGACTATACTTCGAGGGCTGCCAGTTGTGTATGACAGGTGCTATCGTCTCCAATGTGACCGAGAGCTTTGTGCCATGAAGATCAGTGCCATTCAGCTGGGCGGCGGCATCTGCAGCGTCTGCGCACTCGCTGAATTCCACTCTCGCAGAGGCACCACCATGCTGGAATTCCATGTCAATGCTTCCAACAATGTTGCCAAAGGGCTGAACTAGTTCGGAAATCGTTTCATCAGTGGTACGGATAGGAAGGTCGTTAAAATGGATAGTGGAGGATTCAAAAGGGGTGCGCAACCTCATACACGACGCACCCGCGCCAAATTCAGCCCGACACTGGAATATGCTGAGTCCCCGAGAGATGGCGAGCGGCTAGACCGGTTTCAATCTGGGAAGACTTCAAAAATACAAATTTGAATTAAACTTACCAGGTGTTCCCTGTCTGGCATCCCTTCCTGAAAACGGATTAGAGCTCAAATGTAGAGGGAAAAATGATAGAACAGATACCAGAACATTGTCAGGATATTCCGTTTCCTCGTCGAGATGTCCTGGTTCATTGTCAAGATGTTCTGTTTCAGACGTGTCGGTATCTTGAGCCATCGATACACTATCTTCAGGTGCCAAGTCGTCCTGATCGATATGGAGAAATATACAATTGTCGCCGCTGGGGCAGTGTCCTTGAGCGAATTTAAGACATGGGCGATCAAATTTTCCGAGGGTCTGTAAATCTTCATCTTCTTGTCCCCAAGAGTCGGCAGCCCACGTTGGCTCCACGTCATCAGCCCAAGAAGTCATAGGTTGTGAGCTGTCGAGATCAACATTCGGCTGGGATTCTGGTACTTCCTCGTCATACTGAGAAGCCGGTTCTTGCGCGCCGACATCGGCAGTGGACTCGGGATGGGCATCTTGTGAATCTGGAGGCGTGACAATGCCGTTGGTTTCTGGAGGATCAAAACTACTCTGGAATGCTAGATCCCCAGAATCATGGTTTTGAGCTGTCAACTGCTCCGAAGCGAGAGCTCGGGAGGCAGCAGATACGGCGGGAGTAAGAGCTGGAGAGGAAGGAGTGTGAAGTGCGGCTGGAGGTGAACGCGAGGATGCAAGCTTCGCAGTTTCCTTGACACTAAAGCCCCAACGGGTAGGATCTGCTGTGGTATCAAGGTACTGCTGTTGCACCAACGTTTTTGGGTATTCGGGGATGGGTTCAAAGCCCGAACGAGGATTCTTATAAGTGGTGTCACCTACAGTCACGGTCGACCAGTTCTTTCCACCGAGATCAGGGACAATCCCACTCGTCGAAGATGAACTGGGTTGTTCTGGCTCATTTTCCAGATCAGTAGACGATAACCGGGCATTCCATGTATTTGGACTGGTACTGCCGCTACCAGGATCGGCATTTCCCCAACGACTCCTTCCATATCCTCCTCTTCGTGATTGGTTCTCCCTTTCTCTTTCTCTTCCCCAGGTCTTCTCCCATTTCCATACTTCTCTCTCTCCGCCCTTCCCCGAGCCACTATTCCAGCTCTTGTCTCGGCTCCGACCATTACTGTTATAATCATGCGTTCTGCTATCTTGTCTGCTATTCCTTTGACCTCGGGATCCGAAACTTGAACCTGAACCATGATCATTCTTTCCCCAACCTCGGTCGGAACTCTGATGTTTGCCAACATCATCCCATGACCGAGCACCCCAGCCATCATCTTGCTTGCCCCATCCTCCATCCGTCTCCTTATTTGCTTGAGAAGCAGAACTGTCCCACTGATCT
This sequence comes from Stygiomarasmius scandens, assembly GCA_037954225.1. Lineage (NCBI taxonomy): Eukaryota > Fungi > Basidiomycota > Agaricomycetes > Agaricales > Campanellaceae > Stygiomarasmius > Stygiomarasmius scandens. Next base: position 1,233,305 of record JBANRG010000005.1, on the reverse strand, counting down.
GCAGTAGTTCCGAGCGTATCCCAGGAACCGCTGTTTCCTTTATCTCCAGGTTGTCCCCAGCCCCAATCGTCTGTCTGAGGCTCATTTGAGTTGCCTGAATCATTCACAGAGGTCTGACCTTCAGGCATATCATGTGCAAAGTTGCAGTTCTCCCCTCTTCGGCAATTCCCTTCAGAAAAGTACTTGCATGGAGATGTTCTCCGGGATCTGTGGGTAGCTTGCTCATCTCCAGGTTGTCCCCAGCCCCACTCATTCGAGTCGCCTGAGTCATGACCTTCGGGCATATCATGTGCAAAGTTGCAGTTCTCCCCTCTTCGGCAATTCCCTTCAGAGAAGTACTTGCATGGAGGCGTTCCCCAGGATCTGTGGGTAACTTGCTCTCTCTTGACCTTATTCTCTTTGTCGTCTTCATGAAGGTAAGGGCATAAATCACCATTCCTACAACTGCCTTGTTCATAAAAATGACATTTTGTTTGTATCTTGTGCTGTTGGGCGTACGAATCGGAGGAATTAGCACTAGTGGAGACTTCAGGAGCAGGAAATTCATGGCTATAAGTGCATTGGTCGCCGTTGTTACAGTTGCCACTGGCAAAAAATGCACACGGTCGAGCCCTCATCTGTCTCGGCTCCTGTATCTGACTCGGTTCAACAGAATCAGTCCGAGTTGGAGGTGGTGGTTCAGGATTGTCTTGTTGACTGGAAGAAGCTCTACTGAATTCTTCGGGCGTGAGCCTATGCCTGAACGTGCACCGTGGAGAGCCTAGTGGACAACCGCCAGGTTGGGTAAGGTACTGGCATAACGGTCGTTGAGACTCGTTTGAGCTGGAAGGTACATTAAAAGTCGTTGGAGGGGCGGGTAGCGTCATTGGCATTGGCATCATTGGCATCGGATACCCGGGCATGTATCCATAAGATGTCATGTAGCTCATAGGTGGAGGTCGTTGCTGGTAGGGATTCTGCGAATTGGGATCGATATATTGGGCAGGAAAGCCAACCCAGCTCGCGCTCTGGTGAGTCGGGTACATGGACTGTGGACTGAACTGGGATTGCTCTTTAGGAGACGTTGGCGATTGTTGGTCATGTATTGCGGATGGAGAAGGAATATTTGTGGATCCGGATGAGCGTCCGTCGCTGGGATAAGTGATGCGCAAGTTCTGATTCTCTATGTATTGAATGTCAATATGAACCATGCAATTGAATTAGTCTGCTTACCACTGGATGTACTTCCATGGGATGACGAAGGCGACTGCTCGGCTTCACGACGATCAGGCACCTGAAGAAGCAGACCTCGACTATCAGGCTCATTAAGAGTCGCGTCACTATCGGGTGGAGTAGACGTGGATTTGGAAGAATGAGACATGTCTCTTGAGATTTCATTGAGGCTTGGGGTGGATAGCGCTGATAGGACAGCTGGGCTTTTAACACCAGAGTCAGTCCGAGCATGAGCAAAATTACACGCTTCTCCTTTGCTGCAGTCGCCTGCTGCATAGAAAGAACAGGTTTCTCTTCCCTTCGGAATGGCTGAAAGACATGAAAACGTAAGTATAGTAAATAGAGACGAAAGAATCGTTTCAAAACCTGTAGGTGGTGGGGCATCGTGAAGGTACTGGCAAGAAGGACCATTTTTACAGTGGCCCTTGGCAAAGAATGAACATAAAGTCTTAGATGGAGAGCTCGATGACTGATCGCGGCTCTCATGAATGCTGAGACACTTTTCGCCGAAGGTACAATTCCCTTTCAGATAGTAAGTGCAGATCTTGGCAGCGGCTTTTGATGAAAGCTGGTGGGAGAACGTGCAAGCATCACCCTTTTTGCACGTCCCCAACTGGAAGTATAAGCATAATTGCCGATGAGTTTTGGACATGAAAGTTCAGGTCAACAACGTTTTTGGAGATTCGCATCTGTGATAAGAAGCGACGTCCAACACCGTCACTCGTGTAGAGTGTTTACGTCACGTGCAGCAACGTCTTTGGCAATCCAATCACTCGACTCAACACTCGGATTTGGCCATGGTCTACCATAATCTCAAGGGTTTGTTCATTGTCTAGCTCTAATAATGCATTCTAAAGTCAGTTGTGCTCAGCTCTTATAAAGGGAATACGGTCCTGCAAGGTGCATCAGTCCAAAGATTCAGAGGCTGTTCTTATGACTGACATCCGTCTCCCTAGACCGTGGCCGATGAGCGTGCTCTCATCCAGCAAGAGTCTGCTGCGATACGAGCATCATTCCGTGAAGAAGACACCTTTGCACGACACAATAATATCGCCAAATTGCTTTACATCCATATGCTAGGCTCACCAGCCCACTTTGGCCAGATCGAATGTCTCAAGCTCGTTGCAAGCCCTCGTTTCGCGGACAAACGACTCGGTTATCTTGGGATAATGTTGCTGCTTGATGAAAGCCAGGAAGTGTTGACATTGGTTACAAACTCGCTCAAAAAGTACGTTGTCTTCGCGCGTCCCAGTAAGCACACATCAGTGACTTTTATGCAGCGACATGAATCATTCCAATATGTATGCCGTTGGACTCGCATTATGCACTTTTGCAAACATTGCTTCGGAAGAGATGTCGCGTGATCTGGCCAATGAGATTGAAAAGTTATTGGGATCGAGTAATACTTATATTCGCAAAAAGGTGCGCTATTACTTTCAAATTTTGGCTAGAATACGATCTGAGATATAAGCAGGCCGCTTTATGTGCACTGCGAGTAATAAAAAAGGTTCCCGACTTGTCTGATCACTTCACGGCAAAAGCCAAAAATCTACTCACTGATCGAAATCATGGTGTCCTTTTGACCGCCATAACTCTCGTCACCGAAATGTGTGAAACGGATCCAAATATCCTTGAAGAGTTCCGCAATGTACGCCTGACTGCCTCTTTAGTTAATCTTGCCTACTTAACAAGTATCACTTAACCAGGCCGTTCCGCTGCTGGTCCGCAACCTGAAATCCCTCGTCACCACCGGGTATAGCCCAGAACATGACGTCTCTGGGATTACCGATCCCTTCCTTCAAGTCAAAATACTCCGACTCCTCCGTATTCTAGGCAAGGGTGACGAAAGAGCGAGTGAAGTTATGAACGACATTTTGGCTCAGGTATTGTAAAAAGCTGATACTCAGCCCTCATACACACTTATCTGACTACTAGGTCGCAACAAACACTGATTCCACCAAGAACGTCGGTAACTCGATTCTGTACGAGACCGTTTTGTGTGTACTTGAAATCGAGGCGGATTCTGGTCTCCGAGTCATGGCCATCAACATTCTCGGAAAGTTCCTCAGTAACAGGGACAACAACATTCGGTACGCGTTCTAATCAATGATTAGTCCATTTACTCGTCTCACCTCTATCATAGCTATGTCGCTCTCAACACCCTCAACAAAGTTGTCTCTATGGATACTAACGCTGTTCAGCGTCATCGTAATATTATCCTCGACTGTCTGCGAGATGGAGATATTTCTATCCGACGAAGAGCCTTGGAACTCTCTTATGCGCTCATCAACGAACAGAATGTCCGTATCCTTGTCAGGGAACTTTTGGCATTTTTGGAAGTTGCAGATGATGAGTTCAAGCTTGGAATGACGACTCAAATATGTTTGGCGGCAGAGAGGTTTGCGCCGAACAAGAGATGGCATATTGATACGGTATTGAGAGTGCTCAAGTTGGTGAGTTGGGATTTAGTTTTCAATCACCGAACATACTAATGACACGTCTAAAGGCTGGTAACTTTGTGAGGGAGGAAATCCTTTCAGCATTTATTCGATTGGTAGCGCATACTCCGGAGCTCCAGGCTTACACCGCCTCCAAGCTTTACACGGCTCTCACATCAGATATATCCCAAGAATCTCTTACCCTTGCTGCTGCATGGGTTCTCGGTGAATATTGCGAGATCGTGTTGGAAGGAGGTCTTGTAGATGAAGAGGATCCGAAACCTGTTGGTTTTATTTTTTCTTGCCTATTCGGACGTTTCTTCTAAAACTTCAAATATAGATATCAGACAAGGCCATCGTCGACCTCCTTCTCTCAATTTTGGACTCCCCCTATGCAAACTACCTCACTCGTCAATATGTGCTCACCTCGATCACAAAGATCTCTTCACGACCAATGATTTCTGCTCCCCAGCAAGAACGTATCTCAGAAGTCCTGGCAATGTACACGACTACACCTGAACTCGAGCTTCAACAGCGTGCAGTAGAGTTTGCTAGCCTCTTCAACTTGGGTCAACTCAGAGAGGGTGTATTGGAGAGGATGCCCCCACCAGAGTTGAAGGCTACGGTTATGGGTGTCGGTGAGCAGTTTTTCTGATCTATACATTGACTTGGCTAAAGGTTCATACTAGTGAGCGAGAACAAACCAGTAGGCTCAAGTTCGGGCGGCGACCTACTCATCAACGATGACGTAGTCACTTCACCAACAACCAATGGTCAAGCAGGAGGCCAAACCAACGATGATCTCCTCGCGGAGATTTTCGGCGGTTCTTCAGGTACGTCTGCTGTTCCAGATGCATCTGGTTCTGCATCTCCAGCCGCACCCAAATCGCAAAAGTCGACCATAGACGATATTCTCGGCCTCTTTGGTAATACTCCGGCACCAGCAACCACTTCGTCGCCTTCTCCAGCTCCTTCAGGGGGCTCGGGTTTAGATATCCTAGCTGGTCTATCCTCAACCTCTCCTCCACCAGCGCAACCTGCCTCCAACCCAATGTCAGCGTTTTCCTTACCCCAATCCCAATCACCTGCACCAGCACAACCTGCTCCTTCACGTTTGCAATCATACACTGCGTACGAGAAAAACGATCTCAAAATCACTCTTACACCTCAGACATCTGCTGCTAAACCCGGTGTCGTCATGATTTTGGCTAGATTCCAAGTTTCTGGTTCGGCACCTGTGACTGGGATTGTTTTCCAGGCTGCAGTTCCGAAGACACAGCAGTTGCAGATGTTGCCAATGTCCAATCCGAATGTGAACCCCGGGTCGACAGAGACGCAACAGATGAGGGTCATTGCGCCAGTAGGAGTAAGTTTTCACAGCTTTGTCTATTGCAATTATGCTGACAGACACCTCTTAGAGCGCCGTGCGTTTGCGTTTACGGATATCATACACTCTAAACGGTCAGGCTGTTCAAGACCAGGTCGATTTCTCAGGATTCCCTCCTAATCTAACGGGAGGCGCCTGATCATCACACTTGCATACGTTTTCGTTCTGTAACTCTGGAGGCGGGGCCTTGTATCTACAAACTTTAGATCGGATTTTTGTGCTCTGAGAAAAATACAATGAAGAATAATATTTCTGTTGTACAATCAAGCAGGACAAAGTAAGAGAAAAAAAGTCGGTAAAACTATAGTATGACCCATACATACACAAAACCACAAGTCTACCATCAGCCCAGCATTAAATGAACGCTTGTAAAGGATGTCTCTCATAGACGTTCTTTCCCTCGCTCAGTTCACTAAGGTCTGGGTAGAACGGTACCAAAGCGTCTGAAGCACCGAGATACAAAGCATTATAAATACGCCAATAGACTTCCCGGACCTTTCTTGCAGGGTGGAATAATCCCTGGAGAACGTAGCTCAAAAGAACACCAGGACCCAAAGTTACTCTCATAGCCTCGATAGCTTCCATGACCGCTCCGATAACGTGAGGAGACGTCTCGAAACAGTTGGGCCATACGAGGTTCATCAAGTGAAGCATGGAATCTTCACATCCCAGCCCCGCAACACCTAGAGCAAGATGCTTCACGATCGTACTCGCAGTTTGACGATGGACAAGATCACGATCAGTAAGTGCATCTTCGAGCATGGTGACTACAGAGTCACAGTAGTAGGCTGACTGAGGGCCGACGTATTCAAAGATGAAAGCGAGAGCTTTTAGACAACCAGTCCGAACGTTCAACTCGGCGGTACGGTATTCGTTGAGAATGGCGGGTATACAGGTGAAAGGACCACAAGTTTCTGCGACGATAGCAATGGCGACTGTACTGCAGACACGACTCTGACGTTCCTGGACACGCAAGTTGGTCAACAAGACTGACAACACGTCCTGAGGACCCAAACTCTTGGCGATATAACCAAACGAGTTGACTGCAGCTCGACGAATACCCTTTTTGTGAGCCTTGAGCAGGTCGAGTAGTTCGAAACAGATACGCATCCATTCACGAGCAGGGACGAATTCGGCGCCACGATCTGCGATACGGCCGATCAAGTTGATGGATGCTTCTTGCACCTTTTCGTGTCTGTTACGAAGAATGGGTGTCATACGGGGTACTAGAGAATGTAATTCGTTAGCGACTAAAAAAATTCAAACTGGAAGAACACTCACAGAGATCCTTGACTGGGGGGTTCATCTGAGTCATACCGACGACGTTGGCAATAGCACCCTCGGCAGCAATGATACTACCAAGTGTATCGGGATACTCTTCACCAAGTTGTTCAAACAAGACGAGACCCAACTTGCTGAGCAACTGGTCTTCACCACATTGCTTGATGACGACGGCCAGACGACTAGTCAGATCGGCAGCTTGCTGACGGACCTTGGCACTCTTGTTGTTTAGACGCCAAAGGATAGTCGACACAATCTGGGTGAGATAAGGCTTCACTCGGATACCAAGAGCATTTACAACGGTTCCAAAACCGTCCAGCATGACCTGGTCTTCCGTTGTTTGCTCCTGGAACGAATAAATGATACCGTCGACGAGCCTGACTTCCAGCCTCTCGTCAATGTCGGATGCACCAAGAGTAGCGACAACTTTTGTGATGGTCTCCATCACCATCTTTCTGTAGGGCTCAGCCTCGTCCTTCAACTCGTTCACAATCCTGCCAACAATCTCGGAAACACCGGACTTTTGAGCCAGTTCAACGGTCGTCTCCACAACCTGCCTATAATTCCTACGGTCAAGAGCCATACGACGGACCCAGAACGCCTTGAAAAAGTCGGGAAGAATATCGTGTTTAATGTATCCTGCAGTAACACCTTCTGTAGCCGCACATTGTTTCACGACTTTCAAGACGATCTTCTTCATCTCCTCGTCTGACGTCTGGAACTCTCGGATAAGAATCACCGTCACTTCCTTGGTATAGTAAGAAGCGTATTCAGGATCCATCAGAGGAATAATGAAACCGATTGCCTTGAGGAAGGCGGCGAGACCTTTTCCACGGTGCAGACGGATACCCAACCACAGAGGCTTGAGAACACTATCAAACGACTCGATACCATAGGGAGCTGCAGCCTCGGCCAATGCAGCCAAACCAAGGGCTGTCATCGTCCTGACTTTCTGCTGTTCGTCGGACAGACCGTGGGCGATGCAATCGACGAGATTGCGGAGATGGGGTAAGACGGCGCAGCCCATCATGATGGCAATTTGTTGCACGATACGGATACCAGTGTGTCTAGCCTGCCATGACTTTTTGGAACGACAGACGGCTTTGAGGAAAGGTAAGAGGGAAGGGATACCCAACGCAGACGCGACGACGGAGAAAGCTCGGGCAGTGGTGTTTCGCACATACTCGTCGGCATGGTCGATATCAGGACGCATGGTGGAAATCATGTGAGCTAGACCAGCAGCCTTGGAGAGGTTGGAAATGATTTCACGACCTTCCACACGAGCATAGTAGTCTTCGTCAATGAGCAAGGGCTCGATGACGACAAGAATTTTGTGGACATACGGTCGGACAAGGTCGTCGAGCTTGTACAAGACACGATCGATGACTTTGACGAGAAGATGTCGTTCCTGATCTTCGAGAGTACGCTCCATGAGAAGAGGAAGGATCTTGTCAAAGAGCGGTCCTGCACCGAATTCACGAGCTTTGTCAGTGATTTGACGTAGAGCTGTTTTACGAACTGGAGGCGTCCCGTTTTTGATCTTCAACAAGAGCCTCATGATCTTCCTCTCCTTCATCTCATCCACGCTGAGTTCCGTTTCGTCTTCTTCTTTCAAAATCTTGGCAAAGTACTGAGCATCCTCTGGTTTGAAGAAGGCAAGGTTGCCGACACCAGGGATCTCGGTAGGAAGTTCCGGGGCAAGACCAGCGGCTGCAGCAACAGCAGCCGCGTCGGAGCTCTCCTGAATGTGGAAACCACCAACTTCTGTCACTGGTGTCGCCATAAGTTTACGTGGTTGTACTGTAGGCGCATAGCCGGGAGGTGGTGTAACAATAGCATAACCGGTAGCAGGAAGAACAGCGTCAAGTTCCTCGTCGGTGAGATAACGGTTGTGTTTGTCTTCCTGCATAAAACCTGGTGCGTTCATAATGATGGGAACCATGGGAGCATCTGCGCCTGCAGAAGCCGGGGTTTGGTCCCATCTCGATTTTTTGGGAGTCTCGGATACTGCAGCCTCGGCTGGGGTAGCATCCCAACGTGAACGACGTTTCTTGGGAGGAGCAGCAGCTTCCAAAGCCTCCTTAGACCATTCCCCAGTATCCTTTTTAGCATTGGGGTCGGCATTTTCATCATTGGGGTCGGCCACGTCCCACCTTCGCTTCCTCTTGGAACCAGCAGCAGCGTCCTTGTGATCCTGCGCAGACGGCGACTCCATAGCAACATCCTTCAGCTCAGCAGCCGGAGGCGTCTTGTCCAAATCCATTTTCATCTTGCCTTCTTCTCTTTCTCTCTTTTCCTTCTCCTCAATCGCCCTCTTCACGCGCACCTCTTCTTGCTCCAGCCTCGCCAGTCTCATCGCATCTTTGTAGCCACCTTCCACATCCTGCCCATCCTCGGACTGTTTGAAAGCGTCTGAGCTGTCGAGCGCAACACGGTCGAAACGACGATTGTGGTAGTCGGACTGCCGGGCAGCTATTTGACGTTTTGAAGCTGTTTCTGCGAATGGGTCGACATTTTCTTCCTCTGCGAGGTCTGCAAACTCCTGGAGGATTTCCTTCGGAGCTGTATACGAATCTATCAATCTCGGAGAGCCGGGAGGAGACATTATACCTAGTGAGTAAGTTGGTAGCAGTGACCAAAGAGGTGAAGCTTAGTGAGCATCACGCTCGATGACTCTCAAATATTACTTTCCCACGCCTCATCACTCACTTTTTCATGAATACCGATGAGTCAAATAGATGGCCATTTGCAAGGAAATCTCTACCCTCCGCCGGCAGTAGTCGAAGCTTGGCGAACGAACGGCCGATTGGCGCCAAAGTGGCTCGCAAAGTGACCTTTGATACTAGACCGCATTCTCGCATTGTTACTCCAGCAAAACCAACCAGACCACCGATTCTACTAGGGAGAAAGACTGTTCACAGACAAGGAGACACGGTACATGGTGCACATCGTCGTTAGAACCAACACCGTACTTACCTAGCTACCACCATGTAGTCGAGAGCGGGTAGAAGACCATCAACGAATAATGTCACTTTTCTTGCTTCTTCTGCTTCAAGTAAGTTCTATTGGCAACGACAAAGATGTATCTAATTTGAGAACCTAGCGCCGCGAGCTAAACAACCTACCCGAATAAATGCAAACACTCCATCAAACCGCCGAGTCTCTATCATCACTCCTACGGTTCCAGAGCCCATTCACCCGCATAGACCAGTCGTCACCAAATCTTCACCTATAACACCGTATTGGCATGAATCCGATGACAAGCGTGCTGCAGAACTAGGTCGTCAGCGCAAGGATACCTCTAACAAACGAGCAGAGCCTACTAGAAGGTGGAAATATGCACGAAAGCAAATAGGTCAAGTCGAAGCCGTCGATAATCAAAGAGGCTCTAGGTCGTACTTTGGAAGAGGACTCACTATACACAGAGCCGATGGGAGTGACGTAGAGATGATGTCGACGTCAGACGAGGACAGTGACGGTGCTCCTCCTCCTCATGCTGGTCTCTTGCAAGCTGCTAGAAAAACCGTAGCCAAGAGACGGACTGCTACAAAGTCTTTTGCAGCCCGAAAACTTCCAGAAGAGGACGAAGACATGGACATAGATGACGAGGATGATGAAGAGAATAATCCTGCTTGGAGTGACAACCAAGATTCTGCTGGCCCTCCTACGTCTGACGGTGAAGACTCGAGCGAAGAGCGAGAGAAAGTCGGAGAGGATGAAGAGGAAGCGGAAGAGGAGTTGGAAATAATCTCAATCTCATCAGATGATGAACAAATCATTGAAGATGATATTTCTCCCCTTGACCCAATTATCGATCCTACTGCTCGTGCTCAGACTGTTCTGCCTGTCGATGGGCTTCCCTCCGAGCTACTTCAAGCCATCAAACCCTTCCTTCCCCAGCTGTCTGAACAAAACCTTCCTATGAAAGTTTCCCATCTTCGACTAGCATTTGAAAGGAAATGCATCACGCATGGTGTGATGACTGCGAAAATCGTGGATGAACATGTGTCTTTTCATGCTGTTTACCGCTGTGCAGTCTCAACTAGCACTGTCTCCAGAGATACAGATCGCCAGAATAACAGCTATACTGTGATTTTCAACTCTTGGAAGTGCCCACTGTGTTCGTTTTATGGAGTGTTCAGTACACAACAGATGCTAAAGAGTCATTTGGAGTGGGATCACGCAGAAGCAAAGTTTTTGTGGGATCAAGGAGATGAAGAGCATGCGGTACGTTTGCTTGATCTTTGATGACCCTTGCTCATCTTAATGTCCAGTTACGAATAATCTTGACCTTTCCTGAATTTGCCGAGACGACGAATGACAACTTCCCTAACCGACCATTTATCTACGCATATCCCATCTCTGGAGAGACCACACAAATTCCCATTCTTGAAACCGATGCACCTCCCGCCGAACCCAAACCTCGCATCGAAGACCTAGAATCCCAAAGGCCCTCACCACTAACAGAACCACCACAATCCCGAAGCCCAACCTTTTCTGCTACTCCAGCTCCTCCTAGCACAAGAGCTTCCTCAACATCTAGCTTCAAGTTTGCCACAAGAAGCCCGTCCCCAGACTCTTTCTCAGGTTCTGTACCTCCCAGCTCTCGAGAACGCTCAACTACCGTTTCTACCATTTCTACAACTACCACTACCTGGACTCCAATGCAAACACCACCTCCACGAAACATCCGACCCCGTGTTTCACATCCCCCTTCTTCGTCTACACGTGAAACTACACAGAGAAACTTTTTACCATTCCCAGACCTCCCACCTCCCCCTCCTTATGAAGATCGTCTCGGTCCAGCTGCTAGGAGACCTTATCTACCAGCGTCGACTCCTAGCTTTATTCGCGAAATCAACGAACGGCACCGTTGGGAGAATCATTATATTCATCATTCTTGCAGACCTCAAGGCGAGACACTCTTTGACTTCCTCGGTGTTTTGCCTCTAGCCCCGTTTGGCGTGATGGCTTGGTCGGTGTTGGATAGAGAAGAAGAGATATTTGAAAGCGATGATATGAGGGATGAAAACAAGGTGATATGTGCTCTTTGGGCGAGGTGGATCTTTTTGAACAGGTAAACGGTTCCAGTTTAGGCTATGGACATATCGCTCATCTGCTTTTCAATGGTTCATAGGAGAAAGTTCATAGCTGATTTCGAACTGGGATTCCTCGATTTTATAGACGAGTACGGGTGGATGATATATTGGGCTGCTGGTTGGCGTGCGTTGCGGTATTGGTTACTCGTAGGTTTTGATGATGTTTTCTTTCAGAACCAGAACTCACCACGAGCACGATAGATCTTGATGGCGAATAGATATCTTAACGCTTCTCAGGTTGCCAATGCCTTGAAGCATTATGAGCGCAATGTTCAGATGGATCATTGGTATGCCGAGGATCATGGTTCTATTGGGGGCGGTGGGCGAGATGGCGACACGGAAAACCGGGACCAAAGTTTCGAGGCATAAGACATCCGTATAATGTAAAGTAGCTGTTTGTTTCACATGTAACGACCTTCGCGAGTTGATCGCTTTGTAACTACACAAGTGGCAAATAGGCTAGCTATAAATCTACAACTTCTTACTGCCCTTCGCACTAGTGGTGGAACCTTAGGGAAGAGTAAGCAAAAACTATACCGTGTTCGTCTACAGCTTCGATGCGTTCTTCGTCTATAACACTTCCGGAAGGGGAAGAAGGCATCACTTGAACAAACAACTCCCTCAAGCTTCGTCGCCCACTCTTTTCGCTCACTTTCACTGAAAGGCTCAACCTTGCCCTCGAACAAACTTTCCCATTGCTCCTTCCCACCGCCTTCCAATGGTTCGCCGCTCACAAAGAGATCAATCGTTGGCTTTTTCTGCGCGCTTGACGCCTTTTTCGAAAGGCAGAGACAGAAAGCGGGGATGGTGACCAAAGTCGAAGTTCAAAGAATGTGCCATAAAAGTGGATTTAGGACGACGCAAGGTGAAGAGCATATTTCGTACTGCTCAGTGCACTCCAACTCGTTTCAACGATCATAACGATGTTTAAAGATCAATATTACAGTGCCAACGCGAAGATTGGTGTGTACTTTGGTCATATTGTCTTCGAACGACTTGGATTTGGCATCACTCTGTAATGTTGCCGTGTCGGAAGAAGGAATAATTAACCGGTCCGGGATGCATCCCGATGGCAGCTACATCATCGTTCCCGGGATCTTCCAACTCGTCCGGAAGACTTCAAAAGTTGTTGCAGAATCTCACGACCAATCCTCTATCCATTTTCACCTTCGAGTACTGCACCCTGGCTTTCGAGTTTCGGCATATTACTATCGACATCGGTATTGAGCCAGTCGAAATAACCGCGTTCCTACAATTGTTCCATGCCGACCCTCCACGTCCTATTCGAAGCATGTTTTAAATCACGAAATTCTAGAGGTTCACTGAGGACAGGATGGTGCTCTGGAGAAAACAGGCCGAATTTCGTAGCTTGGGCCTCTGTCCGAATCACGGAAGAGGTTGAAAAATGGAAAGGGAAGATATCTACAATCTAATCATTTCTATGTCTGCATGAATGCAAATCCATTGATTGTCTTGTATCATTCATCGGTATCGTACGACGAAGAGCTTTTGGATTGAAGAAGCCACACTGAAGGACGAGAATTTGCGGCAGGACCTATAACGTATTACCTGTGCGTATTGGCTGAGTTGATACTGAAACGGCGCCGTTGGGTGCTTTCAGAGATCCTGTAATGAAAAATTGCGACGGATAGTTGGAACCCGTCGCCAGCGAGCGAGAAGCTTCAACCTTACAACAGCCTAATAGGAGCAAGTTGGCTGCCTTGATAAATTAGATATATACGTGTATGTAAGGCGGCATATATAAACGATACTTAAGCATAGAAAACAAATATTGAAGTTCTTAATCAATTCACGCTAGGGAATAGCTCGTCGTCGACCTGACACACAGTCCCATCCGCAGGAAGTTGCCCAGTAGCAAAGTAATCATTGAGATATTGGGTGGTACAGTTGGAACTTGCGACTAAAGATGAATGCTATTCAAAATAAGTTAGTATGCATTGATCAACCGCGTAATGTAGAAAATATAGCTTACACCGGGGGAATCTTGAACGAGAACTGCAGAACCAGGAAACATCGAGCTTGTTTTCTTTGCACTAAAGACAGATTAAAACTGAACAAATTTACGGAAATCCAACTTACGAAGCCAACGCGGTTCGCGGGTCTATACAGGTGTTTATGCTTAGCAAAAAAAAATGAATCAAATACATGAATGGCACCTACCAGCCGTGTTACCGACGAGAAGAATAGGGTTGCTTGTGTTGGCTCCTACAGGCCCTGCAAACACTAGTTGAGAACAGTAATGTTGGTTGAAAATGAACACATACCTTGGAAACGATCATTAGGATGAACTTTCCATCCACTGAGAAAAAAAATTGGAAGCTGGATTACCTAGAAAGATTGAACAGAACTCACGCGCATCGAGCTGGGAAGACCCCGTACAATCCAGTGAAGGAAGAATTAGATGTTGCTAAAGTTTCCTGTATTTCTGGAACAGTAGCATTGGAAGGATTTGCATCGGAACATAATATTGCAGTCAATGCCTCAATGGATACTAGAGAACTAGAGCCAGAGGAAAGTCTCTGGCTACGGAACAGTTAACACACGGCAGGAAATAAGTAAACACAAGCCCGCGCACATTGTTTCAAAAATTGCTGTCCCGTTTCCTCTTGATAAGTCCGCCAGCCCAGAGGCCAGTGGTTGGAATGAGGGATAGGGTTTGGAAATAGCAGTAAAGACAACTGCTCTCAGAAGATCATATGTAAGCACACCAAATGCATCTCCGGCAAAAATGGGAAGCGGTTGTGAGCGTAATGAGGCATATATGTCTTCAAGGTTGGCAGCAATTCCTGAAGGTGAAGATGCATAGAAAAGGCAAGCTTCGGGCCCAGCAGAATGACAGCCATCAAAGAAAGTCTGCATTGCCTTGTCTGCATCCAAAAGATCACTCAAAAGAAAGTTACCTGCGTTAAGCCTGTTAGTTCATGGTGATAGATGTGGGTCACAATTGCATACTTCCAAAGTAACCCTCCACATCCACGACGCCTGCCAAGAACGTCAGCCTGACATTTTCTACAAGGAATCCAGGATCTCACCGTCTAGAACCATACGACCAACTCGGTCCTACAAATGAAAAGTTTAAACTGGAACTGATATAAGTAATAAAAAAGAAAATACCGGGAACATGGTTGCAAATGTAGCTCCAAGAACTGTCCCATAACTTCAGAGTGAAGGTCAGTCGCTAAAGTTCCGGTCCATTTTTTCCCAACTTACGAATATCCTAAATACTGCAGCTTTTCTTGTCCCAGTGCTTCAGCTATTCCAAGCATATCTCGGGCAGCGTTACCAGTATGAACAAAGTTGAGTATTCCGTTATCTCGGGTCTGAGCTGCTTGTCCGAAAGCTTGATATCTTGCCCATTCCTCTGGCAACGCCTCAGAGGTAGAGTTCACGTCAGAAGGCTCTTCGATAAACCAACTTAAACTTTCTTCAGCGCTTTGGAATACAGTCACATTGGGTGTTGAAAAGCCAGTGCCTATTAGTAATGTAGACATCAATTAGTAAATCCAGAAGAAAAGGAAATTCCTGAAATACTAACCACGGGGGTCAAATCCTACCAAATCAAACTGACTCCCAGTCTTGTTCTGCAGCACTTTCCCGGTTGATAATACAAAACCTACACTACCGGCTCCGGGACCCCCTGGATTCGTGAAAACTGGACCACCATATTCTAAGCCATTTTCCAAAGTGGCATTCAGTTTGATGACAGCGATGGCAGCTGATCCAGAATCGGGGTCAGAGTAGTTAAGTGGTACCTGATCCGCTCTTTCAGTGATGATCTTTGGACAGCTCGAAGCAAATATGATACCTGAAAGCGAGCACATTGAAATCCAGAATAACAATCGACCCAGGAAAAATTCGTGCTTGGTTCAATCTAATAAGTGTGCTATTCGGTCAATGACTGAAGTCCCGAGACAAAGATGAACCCACCGAGGTCCAATCGAACTCTGTCCCGTTTTGCGCAACCACTGCCTGAAATGCAGCGAAAGTGAAGATGAGTCCGATTTGAGGTAACTTTGTCATCAGGTATGTTCAGAAATGGGTGAAGAGATGCAATCCGACCTTATAGTTTATATACCACTTTCTATAGTGTCTATCCCTCAGACTCTGTTCTGCTCGTAGTCCACACCCATGCCGTGTAATACTCCTCTGGATTAATGTCCACTAAACGCGTAACATTGATAGTGGCCTTGTTAGCGAAGGCAATGATGACAGGTTCTGCGGATAAATCTATTGACTGAAAAGAACTTGCGACGATTCTCTATCATGGAATGACTTTGAGAGGACTTGGCAACGTTCCGAAGGGCTCGTTACCAAACCTTGGCTGCTGCGCGATTTCTGTGTGCATCCCATATCTAACCTCATGGATTGCCAGCTTCACTTGAGGCATCTTCGGCATCACAATTCAACGGATTACGGCCTCGTACTTGCCACTTGACACTATGGGCAAGAACAAGTATTCCGAGTCGGAATACTGTAAAGAATACTGAGTAACTGAATAGGATCAGTATTCTCACAGTATTCCTTACAGTAGTATTCCGACTCGGAATACTTGTTCATGTCCGCAGTGCATGATGCATGATGGCCCACCTTCTTTTCGTTTTGTTTAGCGATGTTGAGCTCTGTTTAAAAGTATTCAAGAGACTCAATCTCGATGTCTGACGAGTTGGAACTCCACTAGTGGTACTGAAGAAGAGTTAGATAATATTACAGTGCGAGAAAAAACTGAACAGACCCGCGCGGAAAGTGCCACGTCAATGCTGAATATATGCGATTAATGACTACTTGCGAGTACAGATGGCTAACAGACAAGAATCAGGGTCCTAAATGTGAAGCAATGCTGTTGAGCATTCCAAGGACGAATTAATACTTACAAGTACCACTGCAATTGAATTCCCACGCCCAGACACCGGGAAAAAAAACAGCGAGAAGTAATAAATCCTGGGTGGGCGCAAGATGACTCTGCTTCTTTAACAGATGCCGTGTTGGCGAAGTCGCCGAAGTATCCGCAGTAAAGAAGGCTGCAGAAAGTTTTGCGCAAAGTGGATTCCGTCTTGAAGAAAATCCTAGAGCAGACGGGAGAAGAATGCGGGTGAGAAGCTTCAACCTCAGAACAAATTTGCTTCTAATTCATAGCTGCCCAGTAGTAAAGTAATCCCTGAGATATTGTCGTACAGTTGGGATTTGCAACCAAAGATGAATGCTGTTAAAAACAAGTTAACATGCATTGGTCAATGGCGTGGCGTAGAAAAATGATAACCACCTTGGGGAATCTTGAATGAGAACTGCAGAACCTAGAAACATCGAACTCGTTTTCTTTGCACTAAAGACAGACGAAAACTTACGGAAATCCAACTTACGAGGCCAACGGGGTTCATGGAATTATACAGGTGTAAAGTAACTGCAGCATTCGCGAGTTGCAGTAACAGATCGGTTTTTTGATATACAAAAACTATACAAGCCGCAAATAGCTATAAATCTACAACTTTTTACATTTCGTACTGCTCTTCGCGCTAGTGGTGGAACAACCTCAGGGAAGTGTGAGCAAAGACTATACCGTGTTCGTCCGCAGCTTTGATGCATTCTTCGTCCATAACACTTCCGCTGGGGGCAGCCAAGTATTTCACTCCACTCTTCCTGGCACGATGAACATTATCGGGGAAGGGGAAGAAGGCATCGCTCGAACAAGCAACTCCTTCAAGCTTCGTCACCCACGTTTCACTTAAAGGCTCAACCTTGCCCTCGAACAAACTTTCCCATTGCTCCTTCTCACCGCCTTCCAATGGTTCGCCGCTCACAAAGAGATCGATCGCGTTGGCTTTTTCTGCGCGCTTGACGCCTTTTTTGAAAGGCAGAGACAGAACCCGGGGGTGGTGACGTAACCACTAGATATCGGCTTTGCCCCCCGCCAGACGAGTGCAGTGAATACGGGATTGCTGGTCAGCGCCCAAACCAATGATGGCTCCATTACGAGCATAGGCTACACTGTTGGATTGGGTGTATTTCAGAGCCAACGTAGCCAGGATGAGGTCGGTCTGAGCAGACGAGGGTAACTGCAAACGGTTTCGCGTCTATCTTTGCATTGTTACGACGTTGTTGCAGGGAAATGCCGTAAACTTGCTTTGTCTCGATTTCAGGAGGCTCATAGCTGGGATCAATCTTGAATGTCATTAGAGCCGATGCTTGGACACATCATGCAAAGATACGCACCTCGAGTACGCAGTATTTACCACCCTTTATCTTGGAAAGAATATCGAACGCTTCCGGGGGAGTACCCAGGGGCAATGATACCGTTGGAAACCCCACGAGAGATGATTTTGGCAGTAGCAAGGTCGCAAGGCGGCGGGAAGATTGAGAGCCTCTTCAAGTTCCCTGACTAAAGCGTAAGAGTTGAGGGCGTCTAAAAGGTTGAGGTGACCGGGAGATCCGTAGAGCGCTAAAGAGAATGTCAACGTCAGCAAATTGCACACATTCAAGAGCTCAGCGCTCACCCTTGAAAGGAAGTTCGCCTTCGGTAACGAATGCCTGTGCAGGCTTCTAATGGAGTTCGCATCATAACGAAAGGGAATTCTTTGCACGGTTCCAGCGAGTTTCTCTTTTGGCAAGTCTCCATACGCATATTGTTCACGGAAGTATCCACTGATAACCTCGTCGTACTTTGCGGTCATTTCAAAGGATTTGAGGGCCAGGTTACTTCGGAATGCCTGAATAACGTCGCCGTTTCTACTCTTGAACGCGTCAAGGAACGAAGCATAGTCTGTGGGGTCCGAGAGAACAGACTCGTTCATGATTCTTGGCTGCTGCACGGAGTAGTTTGACACCTCCGATATCAATTTCTTCGACAGCATCAGCAAGAGTGCAGTTTGGTTTGGAAATTGTAGAGGTTGCAGACTACAATCGAGATTGGTGTGATTCCTGGTGCTTTAAGATCTTCCTGATCTGAAGGGATATTGCGAAACAAAATGCCTAGATATAAGACATTTCAGCGAAGTCGCTGATACCATTACGACTAGTTTACCTCCATGTACAGCAGGGTGTAGAGTTTTCACTCTGCCGCCGAGCATTTCTGGTGCTTCAGACATCACTAAACGACTTAGTCGCTAATGGATGCAGATGACAATAGGATTCTCACTCTATAGGAATTCCGGCCTCTCGAATCTTTTTAGCAGTCCCTCCATAACCTAACAAACGAATACCAGCCGAATGAAGAGATTTCGCAAAATCGACGAGATTGGTTTTGTCGTAGACCGACAGCAGAGCTGTATATGCTGATTTAACACGATCTGACAGTAAGGATGTAATGGGATTTACCGATGGGTTGTGCCATGGCTGGATGCTCAAAGGGATCTTGTAAATTTTTTGTGAGCGATCATCTGACGGCAGGAAGGAAGAAACCCGACACTCGGGCCACTTGGTTGAAACGTCGGAAACGTTTGGCCAGCCGAATAGCGCGCCGGACAATCATGGCAAAACCATCGAAGAAGCATCTTCAACTCTAAAGATCAATCTTACAGTGTCAACGCGAAGATTGGTATCTACTTTGGTCTTATTGTCTTCGAATGACGATGAAGACTTGGATTTCTAGGCAAAGTCACAAATCACTCTGTACTAATAGTGCCGGAAGATTTCGTCAGACTTCAAAAGAACTTCATGGCCAATTACTACCGACGAGTGTGAGAGCCACACTGAAAGGACGAGAATTTGGCGCAGAATATGTACCTGTGCGTATCGACTGATCTGATGATGAACCCGTCGTTGGGTACTCAAGCTGAGCTTCAGAAATCCTGTAATGAAAAAAATTGCGACGGATAGCTGGAAGAACGACGCTCGTTGCCAGTGAGCGAAAAGCTTCAAACTCACAACAGCCTAACAGGAGCAAGTTGGCTGCCTCGATGATAAATTACATATATATATGTATGCAAGGCGGTATATATAAACGATACTTAAG
The DNA here is from genome assembly GCA_037954225.1 of Stygiomarasmius scandens. Lineage (NCBI taxonomy): Eukaryota > Fungi > Basidiomycota > Agaricomycetes > Agaricales > Campanellaceae > Stygiomarasmius > Stygiomarasmius scandens. Next base: position 1,213,922 of record JBANRG010000005.1, on the reverse strand, counting down.
CATAGAAAACTAATATTGAAGCTCTTAATCAATTCGCGTCAGGGAATAGCTCGTCGTCGACCTGACACACAGTCCCATCTGTAGGAAGCTGCCCAGTAGCAAAGTAATCCTTTAGATGTTGGGTAGTACAGTTGGAACTTGCGACTAAAGATGAATGCTGTTTAAAACAAGTTAGTATGCATTGATCAACCGCGTAACGTAGAAAATATAGCCTACACCGGGGGAATCTTGAACGAGAACTCCAGAACCGGGAAACATCGAGCTCGTTTTCTTTGCACTGAAGACAGATTAAAACTGAAAAAAATCCGCAAATTCAACGCAAATTCAACTTACAAAGCCAACGGGGTCCGTGGATCTACATAGGTGTTTACGTTTTAGCAGCAAAATGGATCAAATATATGAATGGCACCTACCGGCCGTGTTACCGACGAGAAGAATGGGATTGCTTGTGTTGGCTCCTACAGGCCCTGCAAACACTAGTTGAGAACAGTAAGGCTAGTTGGAAATGAACACATACCTCGGAAACGATCATTAGGATGAACTTTCCATCCACTGGAAAACAAAATTGGAAGCTGAATTACGTAGAAGGAATTGAAGAGAAAGAACTCACGCGCATCGAGTTGGGAGGACCCCAAACACTCCAGAGAAGGAAGAATTAGATGCTGCTAAAGCTTCCTGTAGTTCTGGAACACTAGCATTGGAAGGATTTGCATCGGAACATAATATTGCAGTCAATGCCTCAATAGACAGAGAACTAGAACCAGCAGAAAGTCTCTGGCTGCGGAGCAATAAGTACACAGCAGAAAATGAGTAGACACAAACAACGCACATTGTTTCAAAAATTGTTGTCCCATTTCCTCTCGACAAGTCTGCCAACCCAGAGGCCAGTAGTTGGAAAAGGGGATAAGGTCCGGAAATAGCAGTAAAGACAACTGCTCTCAGAAGATCATATGTAAGCACACCAAAGGCATCTCCGGTAAAAACGGGAAGCGGTTGTGAGCGTAATGAGGCATATATGTCTTCAAGGTTGGCAGCAATTTCTGAAGGTGAAGATGCATAGAAAGGACATGCCTTGGGCCCTGCAGAGTGACAGCCATCAAAGAATATCTGCATTGCCTTGTCTGCATCTAAAACACCACTCAAAAGAAAGTCACCTGCATTAAGTCTGTTAGTTCATGACTGCAGAGGTGGGTTGCAATTGCATACTTCCAAAGTAACCCTCCATATCCACGACGCCTGTCAAGAACATCAGCCTGACATTTTCGACAAGGAATCCAGGATCATTCTCACCGTCTAGAACCATGCGACCGACCCGATTCTACAAATGAAGAGTTTAAACTAGAACTAATATAAGTAATAAAAAAGAAAATACCGGGAACATAGTTGCAAATGTAGCTCCAAGGACTGTCCCATAACTTCAGGATGAAGGTCAGCCACTAAGGTTCCGGACCATTTTTTCCCAACTTACGAATATCCTAAATACTGTAGCTTTTCTTGGCCCAGTACTTCAGCTATTCCAAGCATATCTCGGGCAGTGTTGCCCGTGTGAACAAAGTTGAGTATTCCATTATCCCGAACCTTGGCCGCTTGTCCGAAAGCCTGATACCTTGCCCATTCCTCCGGCAACGCCTCCGGGGTAGAGTTCACATCAGCAGGCTCCTCGGTAAACCAACTTAAACTTTCTTCGGCGCTTTGGAGTACTGTCACGTTGGGCGTTGAAAAGCCAATGCCTATTAGTAATGTAGACATCAGTAAATCCAGAAGAAAGGGAAATTTCTGAGATACTAACCACGGGGGTCAAATCCTATCAAATCAAACTGACTCCCAGTCTTGCTCTGCAGCACTTTCCCGGTTGTCAATACGAAATCTACACCGCCGGCTCCGGGACCCCCTGGATTCGTTAAAACTGGACCACCATATTCTAAGCCATTTTCCAAAGTGGCATTCAGTTTGATGACAGCGATGGCAGCTGATTCGGAATCCGGGTCAGAGTAGTTAAGTGGTACCTAATCCACTCTTTCAGTGATGATCTTTGGACAGCTCGAAGTAAATATGATACCTGAAAGCGAGCACATTGAAATCCAGAATAACAATCGACCCAGGAAAAATTCGTGCTGGGTTCAATCTAATAAGTATACTGTTTAGTCAGTGACTGAACTTGAAGTCCCGAAACAAAGATAGACCCACCGATGTCCAATCGAACTCTGTCCCGTTTTGCGCAACCACTGCCTGAAATGCAGCAAAACCGAAGATTAGTCCGATTTGAGGTAACCTTGTCATCAGTCAGAAATGGATGAAGAGACGTGATGCACGCTCAATGCAATCCCCTCCTAGTTTATATACTAGTTTCTGTGGTGTCTATCCCTCGGATTCCCGGAAAACCGGTGTTCTGCTCGTAGTTCACACCCATGCCGTATAATACTCCTGGATTAACGCACTATAGCCCCACTAAATGCGTAACGGTGATAATGGCCTTGTTAGCGAACGCAGTGATGACAGATTCTGCGTAAAATCTATTGACTGTCCGGAAGAAAAAAACTTGCGATGATTCTCTATCATGGAATGACTTTATTTCTTGAGAGGACTTGGCAACGCTCCGGCTTGATTATCTGCTTAAAAAGCATTCAATCTCGATGCCTGACGAGTCGGCACACCACTAGTGGCACTGAAGAAGAGTTAGATAATATTACGGTGCGAGGAAAAAATTGAACAGGCCCGTGGAAAGTGCCATCAAAGCTGTATATAGTTGAGTTGTCCTTAGTACCCCACACACGTGTGATTAATGACTACTTGCAAGTACAGATGGTTAACAGTTAAGAATCAGGGTCCTAAATATCAAGCAATGCTGTTGAGCATTCCAAGGACGAGATATCATAATTAATACTCACGAGTACCACTGCAATTGAACTTCCCGTGCCCAGCACCGGAAAAAAAAACAGCGAGAAGCAGTACTAGTTTTTGAATCTTGGGTGGACGCAAGATGACCCTGTTTTCGTTCCACCCTTTCGCAGATGTGGTGCTGGCGAAGTCGCCGAAGTGTGCGCACTAAAGAAGGCTGCGAAAGCAGAAAGCCCCGTTTTGCACAAAGTGGATTCCGTCTTGAAGAAAAATCCTAGAGCAGAGGAGAATGCCGGTTGAGGAGCAAATTTGCTTCTATAAATTGAATGTCTATGTATATAAACGGTACTCAAACATTAAGGCTCTTAATCAATTGGCGCTAAGGAATGACTCATCGTCGACCTGGCACATAGTCCCGTCTGTAGGACGGGTGAATGTTGCATAATTCTCCGAAGAGTTTAGGGCTGCCCAGTAGTAAAGTAATCCCCGAGATATTAGGTCGAACAGCTGAATTTCACAACTAAAGATGAATGTTGTTAAAAACAAGTTGGTATGTATTGGTCAATCGCGTAGCGTAGATGCTCACCCCTGGGGAAACTTGAACGAGAACTGCAGAACCGGGAAACATCGAGCTTGTTTTCTTTGCACTAAAGACGGATTAAAACTGAACCAAATTACGGAGATCCAACTTACGAAGCCAATGTCTATACAAGTGTGAAGTGAACTGACTGTTTCAAATGTAACACCGTTCAGTGAGATCGTTTTTTTATATACAAACTAAACAAGCGGCAAATAGCTATAAATCTACAACTTTTTACATTTCGTACTGCTCTTCGCGCTAGTGGTGGAACAACCTCAGGGAAGTGTGAGCAAAGACTATACCGTGTTCGTCCGCAGCTTTGATGCATTCTTCGTCCATAACACTTCCGCTGGGGGCTGCCAAGTATTTTACTCCACTCTTCCTGGCACGATGGACATTATCGGGGAAGGGGAAGAAGGCGTCGCTCGAACAAGCAACTCCTTCAAGCTTCGTCGCCCACTCTTTTCGCTCAGTTTCACTGAAAGGCTCAACCTTGCCTTCGAACAAGCTTTCCCATTGCTCCTTCTCACCGCCTTCCAATGGTTCGCCGCTCACAAAGAGATCAATCGCGTTGGCTTTCTCTGCGCGCTTGACGCCTTTTTTGAAAGGCAGAGACAGAACGCGGGGATGGTGACGTAACCACCAGATATCGGCTTTGCCCCCCGCCAGACGAGTGCAGTGAATACGGGACTGCTGGCCAGCGCCCAAACCAATGATGGCTCCGTTACGAGCATAGGCTACACTGTTGGATTGGGTGTATTTCAAAGCCAACGTAGCCAGGATGAGGTCGGTCTGAGCAGACGAGGGTAACTGCAAAGACAGTACTTTAGAGCAGTTTTAATGGCTTCGTAATGGTATTTCGTACCTCTTTCTCCTTGGTTACAATGTTCTCAAACAGCTTCGCGTCTATCTTTGCATTGTTGCGACGTTGTTGCAGGGAAATGCCGTAAACCTGCTTGGTCTCGATTTCGGGAGGTTCATAGCTAGGATCAATCTTGAATGTCATTAGAGCTGATGTTTGGACACATCATGCAAGGATACGCACCTCGAGTACGCAATATTTACCTCCCTTTTTCTTGGAAAGAACGTCGAACGCTTCCGGGGAGTATCCAGGGGCAATGATACCGTCGGAAACTTCACGAGAGATGATTTTGGCAGTAGCAAGGTCGCAAGGTTGGGAAAGAGCAATAAAATCTCCGAATGATGACATCCGATCGGCACCTGTATTCCGTCAGAAAATAGAGTTATCGCAAATTAAAGCACGCACCCCGAGCTCGGGCATAGGCACAGGCCAACGCAGTCAAAGGTTCCTTGAGATCATCAACCCCGTACACTTTCTTCTCCGTCTCGTCAAGCTCGATACCGACAGCAGCCCCTGCAGGAGAAACGTGTTTGAAAGAGGCGGCGGCGGGAAGATTGAGGGCCTCTTCAAGTTCCCTGACTAAAGCGTAAGAGTTGAGGGCGTCTAAAAGGTTGATGTAACCAGGGGATCCGCAGAGCGCTAAAGAGAACGTCAACGTCAGCAAATTGCACACATTCAAGAGCTCAGCGCTCAGCGTTCACCCTTGAAAGGAAGTTCGCCTTCGGCAACAAATGCCTGTGCAGGTTTTTGATGGGGGTTCGCACCATAACGAAGGGGAATCCTTTGCACGGGTCCGGCAAGTTTCTCTTTTGGCAAATCGCCAGATGCATATTGTTCACGGAAGTATCCACTGATAGCCTCGTCGTATTTTGCGGTCATTTCAAAGGCTTTGAGGGCCAGGTTGCTTCGGAGTGCCTGACCAACGTCTCCATTTCCATTCTTGAACGCGTCAAGGAACGAAGCATAGTCTGTGGGATCCGAGAGAACAGAGACTCGTTCATGATTCTTGGCTGCTGCACGGAGTAGTGTGACACCTCCGATATCAATTTCTTCGACAGCATCAGCAAGGGTGCAGTTTGGTTTGGAAATTGTAGATGTGAACGGATAGAGGTTGCAGACTACAATCGAAATTGGTGTGATTCCTTGGGCTTTGAGATCTTCCTGATCTGAAGGGATATTGCGAGACAAAATGCCTAGATATAAGACATTTCAGCGAAATCGCTGATACCATTAAGACTAGTTTACCTCCATGTACAGCAGGGTGTAGAGTTTTCACTCTGCCGCCGAGCATTTCTGGTGCTTTAGTGATATCAGAGACATCACTAAACGACTTAGTCCCCAATGGATGCAGATGATAATAGAATCCTCACTCTACAGGAATTCCAGCCTCTCGAATCTTTTTAGCAGTCCCTCCAGAACCTAACAAACGAACACCAGCCGAATGAAGAGATTTCGCAAAATCGACGAGATTGGTTTTGTCGTAGACCGACAGCAGAGCTGTATATGCTGATTTAACATGATCTGACAGTAAGGATGCAATGGGATTTACCGATGGGTTGTGCCATGGCTGGATGCCCAAAGAGATCTTGTAAAAAATTTTGTGAGCGATCATCTGACGGCAGGCACTTCAAGTTGAAATGCCGGAAACGGTTGGCCAGCCGAATAGCACCGATCATGCAAGAAGCATCTTCAACTTACTCACGATGAGCCCTGAGAGCCTCTGCCAACATGGATCGTTCATTGTCCACAAGTCTCAGAGCTCCCGGAAATGAAGAGTCCTTAAAGGAGCTGACGTCTCTGTTTCCTCGGCAGACCGCCAACAGAGCTGAAGTTTGATCAAAGAATGTGCCATAAGTAGTGAAAAAAGTGAGAAGGATTCAACGAGATGCGGATCTCTGCCAAGATTATCTGATTTCAGTCTCAACGAATTTCTAAGTGTAGAAGAATTTGTACTGGCAGGTGCGTGCACTCTAGCTCGTTTTAGCTGTCTAAAGATCAGTCTTACGGTGCTAGCACGAAGATTGGTGTGTACTTTGGTCATATTGTCTTCGAACGACGATAAAGACTTGGACTTCTAGGCAGAGTCATAAATCACTCTGTAACGGTGCCGTGTCGGAAGATTTCGTCAGACGCCGCAGAATTTCACGGCCAATCCTCTACCCATTTTTCACCTTCTAGAGTACTGCGCCCTGTCTTTCGATCCTGTCAATCTCAGTCGCTGCTCAGATGAATTTCGCTGTATTACTATCGACATCGGTATTGAGCCGGTCAAAATGACCACGTTCCTACAATGATTCCACGCCGATAACGACCCTCCACGTCCTATTCGAGGCATGTTTCACTTGAGGACAGGATGGTGCCACCTGTGTGTCCCAACTAAGTGATCAAATTTGATATGACCAGGCGTCCCGTGGTACAATCAAATTTGATTGCTTATGGGTCGTCTCTGGGTATCGCGTTAAATACTGGTTAAATAAGTACACCTTTAAGTCCCTTCACGAGCCCTCCCGCCAGCATACCGCTGCTTTGTCATCTAACTGGTTCCCAGCAACGGCTTCCCCACGTCATCGGCAGATGGTTCGGGCATTGTTTCCCGACTGTCCCGCTCACCAAACGTCGGTCCCATCGCTACCTTGATGTCTTATATATAAAATATCTGATAAATCACGAAAAAATATAATAAATACATAGTATCACTAGAAATAGGATAGATATTGACATATAAACATCAATATAAAAAATCGCCATCACATATACTACTAAGATACTTAGATGTATATAATATTCAGATGGCACGACAAATGATGATTCGTGACCTGTTGGAGGCCATGCCGACGCCTTGCGACGCTGAGTTGGTAACTTCCCGGGAGCTTTCCCACGCCCTCCGTCCTTGCTCGACAACCTTCCAGAGCACTCGATAAGCAGGATTCTCCCTCGGAAAGCTTCGGAATTATATTCAGAGATGTATATATGTGTGCTGAATATTTTTTACGGCTCCCGGTACCATATATCTTGTGCAATTCAACAATTACTCATAAAATGCTTGAAATGTACACTTTCATATATCTTGTGCAATTCAACAATTACTCATAAAATGCTTGAAATGTACACTTTTCCAGCGAAGATACAACGCCGCCGCCGTCTTGAATGCTTTCAAAAATCTGAAAAAGTTTGAAATAGCTTATAGAAGCTCTAATACATAGTCCCACCAAGTTTGGTATATGGGGATGGTAAGACTGGTGAAGGAGATCTTAATTTCTATACGATATCTACTTAGATCTTTCATTCTTGTATTCACTTTTTGACATATGTATACATTAGATGTTATACGACTAGGAACCTTTGCCACCAACGGAAAGTCATCAAAAGGGTTCATTTATACATTGAATAGATCTTATCATATATTTTGTAGATTTTCTGGACCATTATTGAAGGCAGCGGCATCGTATCTTTGCTGGAAAAGTGTACATTTCAAGCATTTTATGAGTAATTGTTGAATTGCACAAGATATATGGTACCGGGAGCCGTAAAAAATATTCAGCACACATATATACATCTCTGAATATAATTCCGAAGCTTTCCGAGGGAGAATCCTGCTTATCGAGTGCTCTGGAAGGTTGTCGAGCAAGGACGGAGGGCGTGGGAAAGCTCCCGGGAAGTTACCAACTCAGCGTCGCAAGGCGTCGGCATGGCCTCCAACAGGTCACGAATCATCATTTGTCGTGCCATCTGAATATTATATACATCTAAGTATCTTAGTAGTATATGTGATGGCGATTTTTTATATTGATGTTTATATGTCAATATCTATCCTATTTCTAGTGATACTATGTATTTATTATATTTTTTCGTGATTTATCAGATATTTTATATATAAGACATCAAGGTAGCGATGGGACCGACGTTTGGTGAGCGGGACAGTCGGGAAACAATGCCCGAACCATCTGCCGATGACGTGGGGAAGCCGTTGCTGGGAACCAGTTAGATGACAAAGCAGCGGTATGCTGGCGGGAGGGCTCGTGAAGGGACTTAAAGGTGTACTTATTTAACCAGTATTTAACGCGATACCCAGAGACGACCCATAAGCAATCAAATTTGATTGTACCACGGGACGCCTGGTCATATCAAATTTGATCACTTAGTTGGGACACACAGGTGGATGGTGCTCGAAAACAGGCTGAACTTCGTGGCCTAGGTGACCAGCCTATGGTTATGTTGGAGTACAGGCTGCGAGAAAACATACGCACTTTTGCAATGCCAACGATCGTTCCGTTCCCTGTTCTAGATTCTTCTCCTAAATGCCAGGCTTATTACGGTCGTGTCTGCGATCAGGGGTCAGTCTGAGAAACCTATGACAAGTTGAAACTTCAGGTCACAATTTTGATATCGACATCATTCGCGAGAAGAAGCTCAACGGGCCTCACGGAGGAGGAGGTTGTCCTCGATGACAAACTAGATATATATGTATGTAAGGCTGCATATATAAACGATAGGCATAGAAAACTAATCAAATTGAAAGCTCTTAATCAATTCGCACTAGGGAATAGCTCGTCGTCGACTTGACACACAGTCCCATCCGTAGGAAGCTGCCCAGTAGCAAAGTAATTCTTTAGATATTGGGTAGTGCAGTCGGAACTTGCGACTAAAGATGAATGCTGTTTAAAACAAGTTAGTATGCATTGGTCAATCGCGTAACGTAGAAAATATAGCCTACACCGGGGGAATCTTGAACGAGGACTGCAGAACCGGGAAACATCAAGCTTGTTTTCTTTGCACTAAAGACAGATTAAAACTGAACAAATTTACGGAAATCCAACTTACGAAGCCAACGGGGTTCGTGGATCTACACAGCACAGGTGTTTATGTTTTAGCAGCAAAATGAATCAAATATATGAATGGCACCTACCAGCCGTGTTACCGACGAGAAGAATGGAATTGCTTGTGTTGGCTCCTACAGGCCCTGCAAAACACTAGCTGAGAACAGTAATGTTGGTTGGAAATGAACACATACCTCGGAAACGATCATTAGGATGAACTTTCCATCCACTGAGAAACAAAATTGGAAGCTGGATTAGAAGGGTTGAAGAGAAAGAACTCACGCGCATCGAGTTGGGAGGACCCCGAACACCCCAGCAAAGGAAGAATTAGATGCTGCTAAAGCTTCCTGTAGCTCTTGAACAGTAGCATTGGAAGGATTTGCATCGGAACATAATATTGCAGTCAATGCCTCGGCAAGAGATAAAGAACTAGAACCAGAGGAAAGATTCTGGCTACGGAACCATAAGCATACAGCAGAAATAAGTACTAAGCACAAGCCACGCACATTGTTTCAAAAATTGTTGTCCCGTTTTCTCTCGATAAGTCTGCCAACCCAGAGGCCAATCGTTGGAACAAGGAATAAGGTTCAGAAATAGCAGTGAAGACAGCTGCTCTCAGAAGCTCATAGGTAAGCACACCAAATGCATCTCCGGTAAAAACGGGAAGCGGTTGTGAACGCAATGAGGCATATATGTCTTCAAGGTTGGCAGCAATTTCTGAAGGTGAAGATGCATAGAAAGGGCACGCTTCAGGCCCAGCAGAATGACAGCCATCAAAGAAAGTCTGCATTGCCTTGTCTGCATCTAAAGCACCGCTCGCAAAAAAGTCACCTATCGCAAGCTTTATCAGCCCTTGATCATGAATATTGATTGCGATTGCATACTTCCAAAGTAAACCTCCACATCCACGACGCCTGCCAAGAACGTCAGCCTGACATTTTCTACAAGGAATCCAGGATCACTCTCACCATCTAGAACCATACGACCAACTCGGTCCTACAAATGAAAAGTTTAAACTGGAACTGATATAAGTAATAAAAAAGAAAATACCGGGAACATAGTTGCAAATGTAGCTCCAAGAACTGTCCCATAACTTCAGAGTGAAGGTCAGTCGCTAAAGTTCCGGTCCATTTTTTCCCAACTTACGAATATCCTAAATACTGCAGCTTTTCTTGTCCCAGTGCTTCAGCTATTCCAAGCATATCTCGGGCAGCGTTACCAGTATGAACAAAGTTGAGTATTCCGTTATCTCGAGCCTGAGCTGCTTGTCCGAAAGCTTGATATCTTGCCCATTCCTCCGGCAACGCCTCGGGGGTAGAGTTCACGTCAAAAGGCTCCTTGGTGAACCAACTTAAACTTTCTTCGGCGCTTTGGAATACAGTCACATTGGGTGTTGAAAAGCCAGTGCCTATTAGTAATGTAGACATCGATTAGTAAATCCAGAAGAAAGGGAAATTTCCGAAATACTAACCACGGGGGTCAAATCCTACCAAATCAAACTGACTCCCAGTCTTGTTCTGCAGCACTTTCCCGGCTGCCAATACGAAATCTACACCGCCGGCTCCGGGACCTCCTGGATTTGTTAAAACTGGACCACCATATTCTAAGCCATTTTCCAAAGTGGCATTCAGTTTGATGACAGCGATGGCAGCTGATCCAGAATCGGGGTCAGAGTAGTTAAGTGGTACCTGATCCGCTCTTTCAGTGATGATCTTTGGACAGCTCGAAGCAAATATGATACCTGAAAGCGAGCACATTGAAATCCAGAATAACAATCGACCCAGGAAAAATTGGTGCTTGGTTCAATCTAATAAGTGTGCTATTCGGTCAATGATCGAAGTCCCGAGACAAAGATGAACCCACCGAGGTCCAATCGAACTCTGTCCCGTTTTGCGCAACCACTGCCTGAAATGCAGCAAAAGTGAAGATGAGTCCGATTTGAGGCAACCTTATCATCATGTATGTTCAGAAATGGATGAAGAGGCGCGACGTATGCTAAATGCAATCCGAGCTCATAGTTTATATACTAGTTTCTGTGGTGTCTGTCCCAGAATACTGGTGTTCTTCTCGTGGTCCACACCCATGTCGTGTAATGAGTCACTCCTGGATCAATACATTTATGTGACATTGATAATGATGATTCTGGATGCTGCGGATAAATCTATCGACTGTTCGGAAGATTGAAGAAAACTTGCGACGGAGTGATCTTCTATCATGAAATGACTTTGTGTCTAGAGAGACTTCACAACGCTCTAGCTTAATTATTTTGAGCGATGTTGAGGATGTAGAGCCCTCTGTTTAAAAACATTCAAGAGACCCAACCCCAATGCCTGACGGGTTGGAACTCTACTAGTGGTAGAAGAGTTAGATAATATTACGGTGCGAGGAAAAAATTGAACAGGCCCGTGGAAAGTGTCATCAATGCTCAGTATATAGTTGCGTTACCCCAGACGCATGCGATTAATAACTACTTGCGAGTACAGATGGTTAACAGACAAGAATTAGGGTCCTAAATACGAAGCAATGCTGTTGAGCATTCCAAGGACGGTTTCATAATTAATACTTACAAGTACCATTGCAATTGAACTTCCCGTGCCCAGACACCGGAAAATAAAAGAGCGAGAAGTAATACTATTTTTTGAATCTTGGGTGGGCGCAAGATGACCCTGTTTTTGTTCCACTCGTATCTGCGTCCATCAATCTGGAATGGCGAAGTCGCTGAAGTGTGCAAGAAACAAGGCTGCGGAAATTTTTTCACACGAAATGCATTGTCAAAAAATGCCGTATGTAGAAAACTCTGTGAAGAAAACTCTGTGACGGACATCCGCGCCCAGTTGAGGCAGCGAGAAGCTTCAACCTCGGAGCAGGAGCAAATTGAATATATGTAAGGCGGCATATATAAATGATACTTGAGCATAGGAAATAAGTTAATCAATTGGCTCCAGGAAATAACTCATCGTCAACCTCAGACCAGTCGACTACCACAGAATGGGAAGGAAAACGAGTGATGTTGATAAATCGGTGTTCCTGTCAATTATCTGACTTATATTCTTCGTGTCGATTTAATGCACGGAATGCGTATAGAACGGTTTTAGAACGCATTGATTGAATTTGGAACACCTGTTCAGTTCCAGTTTTGCCCATGGTCTCGCAATTTTCAGCACCGATTTTTCAGCATTTTTCTTGGATAGACAAATCAATTCAAAGAGTATTTGATGGACCGTAATATACACGCTAATTATAATACATGGTTTGACAGTCTTACTACGTAAATATCTTCTCTCTTCGTCTTTTCCAGCAATCTCCTCCTTTCCCCAGGCGAATTTTCATCCGCCATCGCAAAGTTTCGAATGATATCGATGTCAGACTCATTCAAATCAACCTGGAGCTTGAATTGTCCACGCTTGTCTTGTCGGATCAGCATATTCAGCAATCTTTTGGGTCCTTTAGAATAATCAAAAAAAGGACAGGTGGTACGTACTCTATCACATTATTCTCCGTCATAGGCTTCTCAAACTTGCCTCTGAATGCTGATACACACTCGAAAGGCTTGCGCTCTCGGACGATTTCCAAGATAGGTGGCGGAATAGGCATAGTTGTCGTGATCGTAGACAGGTTTTCACGCAACCTGTACTCCACCAGGATTATAGGGTGGTTACCCGAGCCAGCTGCTACAGCTCCATTGCGACTATTACGCCAAAGAACCATCCTGTCCTCGGGGATTGCTTGGGATTCGGGATGCTTCGTTATTGCCGTGACTTGAAGCATTCCTCGAATAGGACGTGGGACATTGGCAACTTCATCGGGGAGAGGCAACTTGAGAAAGGTTGTTATCTCGACCGGTTCGATACCAATATCAACAATGATTCGACGAGCCCTCTCTGGGTGGCAGCCCCCAGCTGCAGTAAGATTAAAGGCAAGCGCGCAGTATTGCTGGATGTAAAAAATGAGTGGGGCATTGGCCATGAAATTCTGTGATAATCTCTGCAACCTGACAAAGTTTTCCGAACCAGTACTGTTGCAGACCTGTTTATGATTCCGCCTAATAATCCAATATGTTATATTCCCAAAGGACGTTATGAGTCCCAGACCTACCAGTCTGCGCGTTGGCACTGCGTGATTAATACTTAGACATACCGGTCATAATCACAAGAGCCACAAGATACGTACTTCCACTGAACAGTACCAGATAGCTTTGCACTTTGAAATCTGTCACAACTATACCTAGGAGATAATCTTGCTGGATATACTCACCCTTCCGCATTTCTTCAGGTCTTCTACATTCTTCTCGCACTTGTAACAAATCTTCTGAATTCCTGCTTTATTCTCTTTGGCGACCTCTGGTGGAAACAGAGTCATCAACTCCCTGAACGACTCTTTGTTTCCGGGCGCTTTAACGCTCTTGAACTGTGGAGGGTCCATGCTAGGAAGGATTCCGAGTCACTTGTTGGAATGCGAGGCCATCTCGCATATGACCTGAAGTTTTAACTTAATCAGCGGGCGCTAGAATTCATCCTATAACAAGGGCAATTCGAGAAGGAACGAAAAATCAAGCGGCCCGTGCACTTTCACAGATGAAGAGATACTACTACGTACTACAAAGCGAAAACACAAGAAACACAGAGGTAGATGAATACATACACATACAAAAGAGAGCGTACCGAGATCATAAAATATCAATACAAATTATTACTGTTCCTTCAAAAGGGACAACGAGATCAAGACGTTGCAGTCGAAACTGTCAATCGTTACTATTGCTACTCCCATTTGCGGCCACCAAAACCAAAACGCCAAGGTTGTAGCTTTCAACCATCACTACCACCACCCCCTCCATTTGCCAGGACTGCCACCCATTGTTGCGTTAGGACTATCGTACAACAATTGTCGTTTCCCAAAGAGACCCGTAGCTGGGCTTTCTTGAGTTTCCCCAAGTCGGTTCAGTTCTTCGTCCAGGAGTGCCCTAGGATCGTGAGGATCGAGTATACCACGCGAACCAGGTGTTCGGAAAGGCGAGATTCCAAATCTGAAAGGAGATTCCTCCAAAAGTGGGAAAGCTGAAGATCTCTTTGGAGTGACTGGAGCGGCAGAGAACCCAAGCGTTCTTCCTCTGGAAGGTGTATAGAGGAACTCGCCGATGGGATTCTCCGCATCGTGCGGCGCTGCAGGAGGGGGATCAAGGTGCGACTTGTAGTGTGCGAGACTTGCAGATGGACTCATGTGAAGACCCCTATGCGACAAAGGCGTACGAACAGGGGAAAGCTCAAGTCTTCGGTTCCGTGATGGGGTAGATGGCCCTTCGTTGGCAGTGATGGGAGGAGGGGTCGACAGTCGGGCGGGGCCGTTCACCTTTGTTTTCGATGTTGAAGTCTTCGACTTGGCCTTGCGCGTAGGAGAGGCTGGTAAACGGTCAAAGGGATCCTGTAGCGTAGAATAGAATAAGTACGATAGGTACAAGTGCACGGCCATCAAATGTTCCTTACATCCAATTTCGCCTTCTTCTGCCTTGCATTCTTGTTCTTGACAGCATTAAGGAGAGGCTGATCTTGTTCGTCTTCTGAATCCATAAGATTTGTCTCGGGAAGCTCATTAAATTTGAGCTTGACACCTGGTTTAGATAGATCTCTGCGTTTCGGCGAGACGCCCCAGAATTGTACTGGTGTGAGTTTAGTGCCAGCGAACAGATCACCTTCGGGTTCTGGTTCCTCTTCATCACTGGAAATATTGACGAAGGACTGGAAAACTTCCTTTTCTTTGCCCTTGTCAGTCGAATGAATGATGTTAAAGGGAGCATCAAGTTCGAGATCGCTCGTTGATGGCGGAGGGCTTGACGAACTACAGTTTGGCGTAAGTTCAGGCACTGACGACGTGGAAGCTGAAGATGGAGGTTGGAACACCCCATCTGACGCAGGAGAGGAAGGTTCTAAAACGGCATCTTCGCCGTCTACTTGGGGCACGGATGATACGCGAGCAGGTTTTTTGATATCGACAGTCAACTGACGGAGCCCAGAGTCTGGCGGTAAAGGTGGGAACATGACTTCAGCCGAAGCTGCGCTATCAACATATGATTGGATCTGTGGACCTGTTGAGCGGGGTGGAAAGATGGGATGCGAAGAGGCAGGTGAAGTGAATTGTTGCTTGTCCTTTTTCGCTTTTTTCGCTTTGCGGTCAGAACCATCTTCATCGTTCTGTTTTCGACCACGTTTTCCTCGCTGTACTTCGGAGGCAATTTTTCCGCCATTCATATCTTTACAGAACTGCTTACGGAAGCCCCCATTCTTGAAACATTCCATATCTTCATCCCAGATAGCCCATTGAGTACGCCCCAATGTACGATCGCGTGTCACCTTGCGGAAACAAGCAGTTGTGCTCAGCACATGCCTAATGCTGTTCATCCAAGTAGTCTCTCCTCGTTTAAAGTAAGGATACACGATGGTGATCCAATCGTATATCTCTTGTAAAGTCAGGCGGTGATCGGCAGATGAGAGAATAGCTTGTCCGAGTAGGGCAGCATATGACAGGTCGGGCTTGTTGGGAGAATAAGGCCCAGGAGGGAGTTTGTACGGCAGCTTACTGTAAGACTCCTCGTTGGGCGCCGGACCCATGGGTCCGGGAGATGACACTAGGTTTACAACGGGACGCATGGGAGAAGATTGTGGGGTAATGGCAGGAGGTGAAGAAGGTGGAAGTGGTGATTTTGTCAAGCCCCTAGATGGCGGCAAGACACGGTTGGTTTGGGGCGTTACAGGGTTGAATGAGGCACCATTCGTGGCATTTTGAAGATGAGCCAAGAGTTGAGCTTGAGAGATGTAAGCAGGAAGGGGAAAGATGACACCCGCTTGTTGTTGTGGGATTGCAGTCGCGACTGGTGACTCTGACTTTGGGACAATCTAGAAGGAACACGGTGAGCAGACTGAGAAAGGGCGAGGCTACCGAGAATACGTACTGTACGCGACTGAGACGCGGTATGCTCTCTGTAATATTTTGCTTGTTGTGGAGTGAGGGGAAGAGGAGACCCTTGCGACTAGTGGAAGAGACTCCGTTAGCTAGGAAAGCCTATGAGATGACACGTTATCGTACCTCGGCAGACGACCCTCCCATAGCGAAAACATCCTCCTTCGCGTCAACAGAGTCGTCGTCGCGTCTCTGAAGACGCGAGTCGAGCAAGCCATGACTGGACGCGCTACCTGGCGTAGGAGACCGATGTGACACCGATGCTCTGGACGACAAGTCTCTCCCCTTTTCTCTCCTCTGTTTCTTCTCCTTTCTGGCTTGCCTCTGTCGTTCAATGACCATCTCCATGTTGTCGTACTGTCGAGGAGGAAGGTCAGACTCGATTGGCTCAGACTTGACTGGTGCTGGCGAAGGAGACGCGTCTCGCTGAGAAATGGAGCTTGCACGAGATAGAGAACGCGCGGAAGAGGCGACAGCGCTGTTTGAGCTAGACATTGATCGTAGATTGATGCTGGAACTCGAGCTGTTGGCTCTGCCACGAGATGAAACGCGTGAAGACTTTGCACTATCAGCAGTTAAAAATTGTCGCATTTCATCACTGCGCTGTTGGAGGTCTTCTCGTGTGAGGCCAAGGGTGTTTAAGAGCTGGGAAATGGGAGACGTGGTATTAGGGTCCGGGGCGGCCATGTCAAGGATGACACGACGGGTAAACACAACAGAGGTCGAGGATTTACGCAAAAAAGAATTAGAAATACGGCAGAATAACGGAGTCACTGCTCGACACGACGAGGGCGAGAGCGAGGCACTGCCCGGTAATGACGAGAAAGATGAAGGTCAAGGGCAGAAAATACAAATAGAAATCAACCAACTCCGACCGGTGACAGGCAGTCTCCCGGCATCACTTTCCGATATTATAATCCAAAATTTCACGATTATCCGACAACTCTACATACTCTACAGTGCTAATACTGTACACTACAGACAATCTCCAAGACACCGCATCAAGGCGCAAAATCTGGAAAAGGTTCCTGGTGAGTGCCGTGTGGTAGTACAGAGCAACCAATCGTATTAATTCACTTGCCTTCTTCGTTGATCAACGTATGCATCTCAATGCACGAGTCGACCCAGGTTGATAGGATTAAATGCCGGTGTTTTGGTCTTCCCCATCGCGTTAACATCTTCAGCTGAACAACAGTCATGGGACAAAATTAACGCACTCGGATGTCTTCTTTCTCAAGTCCCGTTTACGACTGACATCACGCTTGTCCATCACAATATGTGTCAACTTGGGCTCGTACAGGTCGACGATGCGCCCCCCATATTTCTTGATCGTCTCGCCCACTTCATTCAGGCTGATCAAAAACAAGGGATGACTGTCAAGAACCAGATTAACCACCAAATCAACTCACCTCTTATCAATTGCATTCTCATCACGCTTGCTCTTAACGGACATTCCATGCTGATGCGCGTTGCTCGGAGAGTCAAGATAGAAGCACCTGACGTTTTATTGTCAATATACTGGTCAGGGCCAAAAAAAGGCGACTTGCAAGTGTTTGAAAATGAGTTCCGTGTCATACTCCATCGCCTCATCGTCTTCGCCCATCTTGACTTCCGTCAGTTCCTTGATATTTCCACTGAGCACATATCACCTCAAAATTTGGTTCCTGGCCTCTTACCTGGACAGGCGGCTGCGGCGCAGCGTCACCCGACTCGTCGTCACCAAATTCATCATGATTAACACCCTCCAATTCTTCCTCGTCAGCATAGTCTTGACCTTCGGAATCATACTCGGGCTCCGAGTCCGGGGGCTCAGATCTGCCAAAATTGCTGTTGTCAGGGATATCATCTGCGAGCCATCCGACAAGTTTAGGGTCGAATTCTTCTTTCTTTACAGAGGGTTCTTTTGCCTCTTTAGGCTCTGGCTCTGGCTCTGTTTCTGTCTCTGTCTCTGTGTCCCCGGGTTCTATTTCGTCATCGTCACCTTCACCGTAGTCTTCACTTTCTTTACGGGCCTCCGTGGCATGGAAGAAATATCTGGAAATACAGATTCTACTCGAGTCTAAGAGATGAATTCAGAACAACGCACTTTTTACTCAGTGGAGCCTTCCGTCCCAACTTGATGGAATCCGTAATCCAACTTGTCTTGAGCACATCGTATACACCTTCGTTAATAATCATGCGCAACTCGAAGACTAAAATTTACATCAAAACAGGTTCCGTTGACGCAAGTGGCAAACTCACACATCTTAGTGCCCCCGTAAATGATGAACAAATTCGGATCATGCATAGCAGGCCTCTGTTGGGCACAATCGCCTCCATGAGCGCGAATTCTAGTTCAAGTACTGAGTCCCATGAGAATTCATTCGTGAATTTTACGCACAATCTGTAAATTCTGGTTCTTTCTTCCTCGCCATTCTTTCCAGGTCGCTTCGGATCCGGTAGAACCACTGGGCATGTTAAGCGATGTTGACTACGAGGCTTGGACGGATAAACACACCGAATTTCATGCCCCGGAGAATGTCTGACTCTTCTTCGACGCCCTTGAGATTAGTTCGGTTGCCGATGATCATAGCCTGATGCATGACGTCATAAATTGAAAGTGCACAGTTAAAAATGGCCGACCTTCTTCACGGTCTTCCGCTTCTTCTTGGTCGGACTAGATAGTAATCATGCTGAGTATCCCAGGACGCTGTCCAGTTTTGTCCAAACTTACCCTACTGAGTCGTCCATCTTGCGCTTCTTCTCCGATCTGACCCTCTCAAAAAGTTCTGTAAGATTCCAATGAGAAATAGGAAGAATCAGCAAAGAATAAACGAACCTTGGAACCCCATACAATCTTCTATTCCCTTGTCGCCGCGAAGTCCCAAGGCTCGTGGAAAGCGCATAGTATATCCAGCATGGTACTGATCTGAGCTAAACTTAGTACTTGTGGGAACTGCAGAAAATAGTTCTGACCGGTAGGGACTATCTCCGCTGCTTTCACCTTGAGTACGAAGGACCTGAAAACAAGGTCAAACGTCGCTTATTATAGTCCAGGGTGGATTCACATACTCGTGTGGTTCAAGATACATGTCTGTTTTATCCTCATGACTCTTTGGCGCTGTCTGCAACCATTTGGGAGGGTTCTTGGGGTCCCGTTCTTTCCAAGGTAGCTTCCTGATCCAATCATAATCCATGAAGGACAATCCCGTGCCAATCCTAACAAAAGTGCTATATCTGATTTACCGAGAGTGAGATGAGCTTGCAACGCTAAACCATGAAACCCACTTTAGATCCTCTTCGTCATCGTCAAGGGAAGTCGCAGTTACCCTATCATCTAGGATAGCACCCACGAGGGTTGAAACACCGCCTGCTCGATATCCAGTCCCATAATTGCCGCCTAGGGAAACGTCAATAATTGAATAAATATGAACAATATCGGACTTACCGACAATAAGAACGTCGGCAGTTTCACCCATCCCGTCCTATACTTTCCATAAGAACTGACGTATTACTACAAAAATATTCCACTAACCATATATTCGGGTTTCACCTTTAGAGAAACCGATCAGCGGGGCAGCAGGTATGAATATCAAAGACCGCTACCTTGATCCAATCCTTGTTTCTTCCGTTGAGAACATATTTCGACATGGGATGCTTGATGACCAGACCTTCACCGCGGTCGTCCATGATTTCCTGCATCTTATTCCGGATAGATTTGGCGTCTTTTCCAGTGGACTGGCTTGCGTGTTCTATACGGCCCTTGATTTCTCTAACATAGGCTTTCATATTCTTTTTGCGGTACGAGACTGTGCGGTCCAATGCTGATATCCCATTGATGTACAACAAGTCAAAGATTTTGACTATCCACGTGTTAAAGATGAAAAGTTGAGGAAAAAAGAGAACTTACAACATGGTCGAGGTTGATGTTGCTTTTTGCCTTTATCTGTGGCAATTTCAGTCGAGCGCGAATGATAATCAATAATAGACATACCTCCAGCAGCCGTCTTCAAAGTGCCAAACGGCAAGTTCCTTTCAGAAATGGGATCCCAAACTAACATTTCTCCGTCAAGGATGATTCTGCATGTTTCGGGCGTCAGGGAGTGGAGGACCGAGGAAATAAAATTACACACTCTTCGACATCTTCGTGGAGAGCTTTGTGAAGATAGGGAGTGAGAGCACCGGTTTCAGGATTTGCCCCATAGAGATAGGTATAGTCCTTTCCTTTTCTGGGTCACTTTTCAGAAAAGATGGGAGAAGACGTGGAAGGGAGGCACCTTGAGCAGTAGAAATAGTCGTTGCCGCGCTTGTGCACCTGCATCCTCTCACCATCCAACTTCTCTTCAATGATAAATTCTGCACCACCCATTTCTTTTACAGTCTCTTCGATCGTCTTCAGTGGTCTTTTGCACAACATTGGGGCGAATGCTTGGAATAGCCGGATATTTTTGTCCTACGAGGTGTTAGGATGACGGAAACATACATGCATGATCACATACATCAGCGTTTAATCGGAAGGTTGGGTCCCAGAGTGTCCAAGCGACCTTTTTCAAATCAGAACATGTGTTGAACAAGGCTTGAGCATCCGGGTGGAAAACCTGAAAGACCGTATTTTCTTTCACAGATATTACGAGGTCTAGAGAGTTGTCAATTGTGACACCCTCCAGAGACAAAATTAAACGCACCTTTAAGAATGATCCTAACAATCCATCGCTGCTCATCCGCCGAGGCACGAAGGTATATGCGATGCAGAACCTTCAACCGTGCTTCCCTAAAAGGTATGTAAGTCGGTGACTTTGCAAGAAAACACAAGGCATACTGGTTCCCGCCAGCTTTGCACAATTCATCGAGAAGGTCGTTGAGTTCTTGGACAGTCAGACTTCCCTCTGAGTATGAGATATGATCCTTGACTACTTCGTATAGGACAGTAGGGAAATCGCCAGCAGATTGTTTTTTCTGGCTTACATTCAGTTAAAAAGGCTGGTTGTTAGAAGTTGAAATGCACCTCATCACCCGTTGGTCTCTTCCAATTCTTGAGACGAATAGCTTTTGCATCATTCTTTTGCAGTGGTATAAGCTTGATATATGCATTCGCGATATTTGCCTCTTTCAGACCATATACTGCGCGTTCACGGTCTTTCTGACAAATTTATTGGTTTCAGCCGACTAGTGAACATTAAATTAATAGTTGATCGCACTTGCGGGAGTATTAACCGTAAGACAGGATAGAGATCATTGCCCACTTGTTCTCGCCAGTGCTAATGGAATCTTCAGGTTTGGTAAACTTTAGACATAAAAAAGAACATACATTGAACCACGCGTGCAAATGTCTCATCCTCCTATCCTGCTTTCTCTCATTTTGTAATCTTTCGAAAAGACCGACCAGGACTCCAAACTTAGGGGCATTGCCCACGTTTTGAGGTGGTCGTGGATATGAGTCATCTTCAGCCTTGACCTTGGGAGCAGAAGAAGGTGCTGGTGTAGACTGCATTTCTAGTGTTGATCGTCGAACACGCTCGCCGGGGCGCTCTGTCGCCGTTGTTCGTGGTTGGGAGTAAGGTGGTTGGGAGTAAGGTGGTTGGGAGTAAGGTGGTTGGGAGTAAGGTGGTTGGGAGTAAGGTGAGTCAGTCCCGTGACCGAACACGGAAGCGCGTAATGACGCGTTGTTTGGTCAGGTTAGCGAAGTCTTCTTCCCCGGGACATCTCCCTCCATCGAAGACCGCTGCAATTTTTCAATCATTTCTATTCTCACATTCTAAATTTTATTATTTCTATCACATTCTACCTATGTCATCTCCTAACTTTCTCGGGCGAGCTAGAGAAGACCCAAAACAAATTGGTAACTGGAAATTGGGAAGGACGCTCGGCCAGGGCGCTCATGGTACGATTATGGCAACTCGCCGAACGGCTTCTAGAGACTGACGACCTCTCGTCCTACAGGACGCGTTAGAATAGCTAGAAATGCCAAAACCGGACAGATGGCGGCTATCAAGATCATTCCCAAGACCTACTTTTCTTCTCAGG
This sequence comes from Stygiomarasmius scandens, assembly GCA_037954225.1. Classification (NCBI taxonomy): domain Eukaryota; kingdom Fungi; phylum Basidiomycota; class Agaricomycetes; order Agaricales; family Campanellaceae; genus Stygiomarasmius; species Stygiomarasmius scandens. Next base: position 1,191,871 of record JBANRG010000005.1, on the reverse strand, counting down.
CAAATTCTCTCGAAGACGCAGATTTGGAAGCTCGTAAACACGAACTCGCCATGCAGAGAGAAGTGGTTCTGCTCAAACTTATTGACCATCCTAACATTATGAGGCTTTACGACGTCTGGGATCTTCCCGAAGAACTCTATCTCGTTCTCGAATATGTTCAAGGCGGCGAACTCTTTGACTATCTATGTGAAAACGGTGCATTATCCACCGCAGAAGCCTTGTCCTATTTTCAACAAATCATTCTTGCCATCGACTATTGTCATCGTTTCAACATTGCCCACAGAGACCTCAAACCCGAAAATATCCTTCTAGATTCCGATTTCAACATCAAGATTGCTGACTTTGGCCTCGCGGCGTTTCAGTCTGATCAACTGCTTCATAGTGCATGTGGCAGTCCCCACTATACAGCTCCAGAGGTTCTCATAGGGGACGGCTATGATGGTATCGTGGCTGATGTTTGGTCCTGCGGTATTATCTTGTATGCGTTACTCGTCGGTCGTCTACCCTTTGAAGCTGATGAGCTAGAAGACCTTCTGGCCAAGATCTGTGATGGTCATGTTGATATGCCCTCTCATCTAGACCCTCTTGCTCGAGATCTCATTACTCGAATGCTTCAAACGGACTCCGAGTTGCGGATCACTCTGGTTGAAGTCCAAAATCATCCATTCTTTCTCTCTCGGCCTCTCAATGCCTCCTCACAACCCGCCCTCTCCTTGGAACAAATTGCTCGTCCTCTCAAATCTCGTGAAGATGTAGACCCTGAGCTATTTCGAAACCTTTGCACCCTTTGGACAGACACATACGAAGAAGATTTGTTGGATAGTCTGACGAACTCGGAAGAGAATTGGCAAAAGGGTGTCTATCATCTACTGTTCGAGTACAGGCGAAAACGGTTAGAAGAACGTAAAAAACAAGATCAGCTCATATGTGCAGAGAAGAACCGCAAGAAAGAAGCGCGACGCCTCGCTCGGAAAATGGCCTTGGCAAGGCATCCATCAACTGAATACGAACTCCGTCCTTCACCTTCATCCCTTCCTCCTCGAGCAGGACCCCCTACTCCACGCAGAGCTAGAACGGGTAGAATACCTCATGACGCGTCTGACGAATCACTTGCAAGCAATGTGCCTTCATCCCAGCCACCTATACAGTCATTCTTAGTCCGACTATCTGAGCATTCGCCCGATGCTGATGCATCACCAAGTCTCTGCAGCCCTGGAGACGTGGTGTCTCCGAGTCTAGCCTTGATGCAAGAGATTATGGGGGGAGGCGATGTGGGCATCAAGCTGCTGTCTACAGCACGCACTACAGCCAGCCCTACATCAGAGCGGGCCCAAAAAACTCCGTTTGGCCACAGCTCTGCCAACGTTAATAGCATTCGACCGCTCAACGTGCGTTGCAAATACCGACCCAGACGTCCTACCATCGACACCACTTTCCTTGGCAAAGAGAACGAAGAAGACGATTTCCTGGTTGTTGATGCTGTACCTCGCTCAGCTGATGGCAGTCGGCGCCCATCCAAGCTGCGTAGGAAACACGATAGTCACTCTGCTTCGCCAGCATCTACTCTTCTATCACCTCGCTCTGCACGCTCTTCTCTGCTCACGCCTACATCAGGGCCTCGAGCCAGTTGGTTCGCTAATGTCTTCAAGTTTGCTAAACCGAGTGCGCACACACTTCGATCAACCCACGCAGTACAGACGACACGGAACGAATGCCGCCGTCTCCTCATGGCCATGAATGTACGAGTTTCTGTTGAGGATGGTGAAGGGCTAGGAATGCTCAGATGTAGGCTGGAGGATGCGCGAGATTCTACTGGAAAGACAAAGTCACTGAAATTCCGCGTCGATATCCAGAGGTCGACAACGAGTCAGTACGATGGGGATTTATTCTTGATATTGGTTCATGAAAAGGGTCCGATGGAGACGTTCAAGAGCATTTACAGAGGTCTGAAAGCTGATTGGACTTTGGATGTACTCGGGAGTAAGACGCCAGACCAGGTGGCTATCAATGGAAGCTTGGGAGGTAGATTTAGGTCTTACAATGTGGTGTCTTGAAGTACTATCACAGTGTAGAGAGTTGTAAAACAGGTGTATTTTATCAAGTCATCATCCGTCCGAAAAGTTTGGGATTGTTACACATTACATTCGCGAAGTACCATACAGCTCATCGAGTCATCATCGTTCTTCCACTATTGAAGGTAAATAATCAGTGTATAGTATCGTAAAGGTGTAAAACAAAAAAGACGTACGTGACGGTCTTCTTTTCACCGGTTGCTACCTCCTGCTTGGCTCTGTTCAACACTTTCTGGAACTCGGCAACACGGTGTCTCATTCGGGAGTGCATGTAGGCTTTGGAACACTTGATATGATAGTGCAAGTAGTCACGGAAGAGTTGGATGTGAGAGATGGTCGCTTGCTGAACGGTGGGGTTGGAGAAGTGGCGAGGGAAGAGGACAAAGGTGACATAACCGATATCTTCGCTCTTTCGGAGCGTAAGATGACGAATTTCAAGAGGAGGATCTCGGTTGGAATAAAGGACCTGAGGCGCATTTTGAATCGCGGGTTGTCGTCGAGCATCAACGAATTCCTAGAGGGCGGGTTACTAGAAGATCCACGATAGAAATGATACGAAACTCACCTGCAAGAATACTTTTCCAAAGATCCTATCTGTCTCGTCAGCAAACACAGTCGAAAAGATCACAGTAACTCGATCTGCAGAGGCCTGCACGTATATCGCCTCCTCATCACGGTAGTGAATCTCCATCAATTCTCCTTGACCAGATCCTGCGGCTTCCAACTGCTTCTGAGTATTGAATGCAAGTTCAAAGGGTGCTGCTAGCGCATTGCGTTTAAACAAGGCAATAGACATGATGAAGGCTTCCCGCTCCTCTGCGCAGTACGTCAAGTGCGATATTTGATTGAAATGTTAATCTACGCACCTGCACCAGAAGGAACCTGTTCTAAATCAATCTCCAAGCTCACATTGTATTCTGGTTCCGAAGATGCTTGTAAAAGAGCTCCGTACTCTCTCTTTAACACGTCAAGGGCGCCGTATTGCACGAGTTGATCCCAGCAACGGATGTGCATGGAAAGCAAAAGAGCAGTCTTGCGTTCAGGAGTTGACATGTGGAAGCGGACTCCATCGTAATCTACAAAAGAGACATCCAAGGAAGAAGGCCTGTCCACTAGGTGAGTAGATTGCAAACACAAAGGCTAATGCGACGTCATTACTTTGTGATTTTCTCTCCAAGAGTGGTCTGGATGATAACATTGTGAGACTGAAAACTAGTTAGCCTGAAAGAGTAGATTTGCCCGTAGAAAGTACCTCTAGCAAGATCATAGTTGTGGATTAAAGTTGTGGTAGATTCCAAGGCGAGTCGCGACGGCGGCGCAGCAGAATTAGATCTTACGTAATAGAGGCTACCACTAACTTCAAGTTGCTAGTGTTCATCCTTATAAAGATTCAAACCAAATATGCATAGGTAAAGACTATTGATAGTGTACAAAAACGATGATACACGTGTTACAGAGGTTAGTAGCAAGACAAAAAGTGCATCGCGAAACAGCGTGTCCATTTAAGGCTGTAAGCATGTATCTGTCTCATAAATCGAAATAGATAAAACTAGAACCCGATGAGGGGCTCTGGTGCATCTCCTTCCTCTGCCAAAGACTGCTTTGGAGACGTAGGGGTTGCCGGGTTTGGAGGACTAGGAGGCGGCAGTGGGGCGGGTGGAGCTACGGTAGTTACACCTGCTGTCTTCTTGACTAGAATCACCTTGCCTGCATGAAAGATTATGTCTTTAGATACACATAGCTGTACATCATGTACAGAACTTTACACATACCTTGTCGTTTCAACGCGTCATACCCTTTTAATCTGACGTTGTCATACGCTGGGTCCACGGTAGCACCTTCATCAATGGCAACATAATCTATCCGTCTTTCACGAAGTAGTTGCTCGTCAATTTGCCAAGGTGCATCAGGTACAACTTCGTCCACCCAACGGCAATGCCGGAGAAGCTCACATCTTTCGATGTGGGGAATGGTAGTAGGATAACCATAGGCCTCAGATAGCTCGTCAGAGAATACGCCGACAATGAGGTGAACGGACGGAAATGATAGCTTGGCTTGACGAAGTTGGTGAGCGTGTCTAGTTGAATGAATGAGTATTCTTTGAACGAAGGATTCTGAACTCACCCGACATTGAACGTGTCGTAAATTCCGTCGACGTAAATCTTCCTCGTCCTGAAATCATTCATCCCTGCATGACTCTGTCTTCTCAATGTTCCGTTCCCATTTGATGCTGAGGGAGCAGTTCCAAGCCCAAGATGCGTCCGAACAGACGATTGTATGTCTCCTGGAGATAGTCTAGCTGGGAGGAATTTGTCCAGGGCTGCTTGAGAAGGCGCGGGTTCTTTGACCTCAGGAGGTGTGTGCTCCAGCATCAAATCCGCAATACTCGAGTCGAGGGAACGGCGCCCTGGGTCTGAAATCACGTCGTAGTCTGAGAGGTCATCACCGCTAAGTGACGCGTCCATGTCGTGGAAGAGTTGAGAGGATGAAAGGATATCTGGACCTTATGGCTTCTTTTTTACCTATGCTGTCACTTGGATTACTCCGGTCAGAAGCAAGTGACCGACCGTGCCTGTATAATACCGATTCCTGTTAAACTTTCTTGAATCTTTGTTGTCTAGATACTCACTTTAGTTGAATAAATTTTGACGAGCCTGACGCATATTTGAGAATCGAGAACAAATGCTAGCGGCATTCTGGCCATCGTGTGACTTTGGTGCCACAGAACCGTCACCTCAACTTGACCTCAACATTCTCAAAGACCATTTGACTGTTTCGGAGCTATCAAAGTTGAAGTCCAGCGTTCAGCGAAGAGAAGTGAACCACCGTTTCTCTGGGAGTAGACGCAGACGGGAGGAAAGCCTCAATCTTCTATTATGGGTACCTACTAAATTGTAACTAGCGCCATCTTGACAGATAATCATCACTGAGAGGATTAAATTATAACTTAAATCTTTACTCTAGGCGCAGCTCCGAAAGGAGTTCAGAAAAGTTTGGTCTCATCGCAATTTAAAATCAACTTGGTGAAAAATCGGATCTGTTCGATGATAGAATCCGCCCGCACAGCTAAACCAGGATTCGGCTTCAAAATGAAGAATAGCAAAGATGTTAATACATACCCTCATTCACGGTATGCAACCCGTTATACATGTCATCTTTATCGCCCCGGTGTGAATAACGAAAGATATGCTGCGTGAGATTCCAGTAAAAGCGAGTATCTTTGTTGACTTTTTATCAGCTCGCAGGCTCGCAGAACCTTTGAGAAGGACACGTACCGGTGTTACCCAACGCCAATGAAGGCGCGACTACCACTCTGTTTGCTTCATATCTCATTGAAGACTCTAATGTTGCCTTGATCGTTCCGGAAAGTACGCCGTATGGCCCATTCAGTGCTACTGGTGTTACCGGCGACGGTTCCAAAGCAGAGTAGAACGCTTCAGAAAGAATGATTCGGGACTTGTTTTGAAGATTTTGGCCTTCTGTAAAAATTGGGATATCTTCTCCGAACGCATTCAAAGCGAGGTTGTATTCTATTGCGACGGGAGCAATGACCGAGGTAATATGATCTTTGACTTCATTTACAGAGCTGGAAGGGAGGACGCATTAGGATGTCGCTGTCAATTTTGGGAGATGTTATCAGTTACCTATGCTCCGCAATACGATGGTTAATTACGACCGACGCCTTTTCGGGCAACGCATTTACCTTGACACCACCCTCGACAAGGTCAATGGCCTGCGTCGTGCGCAACATCACATCGAAGAAAGGGTTGATAGAGATCAGCGCGTCTCTAAAGTTGGCGAGTGCCTTATCGTCAGTGACAGCTTTGCGGGCGAGATCTCTGAGTTGGGGTGGATATAGGCCAGTCTCTTCATACTCGACATTGCATTGAGCCGAGGCGAATGCCGTGCCTGTTCGTTGAAACTCGGCGGGATGAGGGCGTTTCTCAAGTGCCACTACTAAAAGGGAAAGAAGACCGATACTCTAGAAACAGTAGCGAAATCGATTCTTCATTAAAAAAAGTAGACAAGCACTTGACGAACAGCCTACAGTGTGCGCAGGTGGGACACTAGAATGTCCCCCTGGAGACAAGACCTCGACTCGAACGTCTATATAACCTTTTTCACTGACCTGATGTCGATGTTTGAGGAAAATTTCGTGCCAAGGTCGAGGTGCTCACCTGAGGAACGGCAAATATGGTGGCGTTCTTTACATTTTCGCCATAGCCCTCTAGAAACAGATAGGTATGAACGACATGTAAAGGTAAAAACATGAGATAAAAAATCATGCTCATACCTCCTTCGTCAAGCAAAAGTGCAAACCCATCCCTGCCATACTTCTCTTCGAGGTATACAGCAAGTTTGCCTGCGCCCTAATCAAGGTTATCAGCGTTCAGATAACATTACGAGCCAACGAAAGCATCATACTTCAGTGCCAGAAGCTTCCTCGTCTATACCCAATGCAATTACAATTGTTCGTTTGGGCTTAAACTCTGATTGCAATAGAGCGTTGATGGTGACCCTGAGGTATATTCCTTTTCATTTCTTAACCGAGCACGGATTACTGTTGGAAACTGACAGCTGTGAGATGAGATCCGCCTTGTCATCTACACTTCCCCTTCCCCAGATCCACGTACCTAGAAATGCGATGACGGAGATTTATGGATGAGAATGAATGGATGCAAACCATCATAGTAGCCCGAGTATGGAGAATGTGTCCATTGGTCCGTGGTAGTAGGATCCACCGGTACGACATCTACCAGGGTTGACCGTCAATTTTGAATACAGAGCTGCACCGAGCACATACCTTGGTGGGAAGCAAATAAAAGAGGCTTTAGATTCACGTCAGATCCCTGCCAGTGGAAGACAAGGCCATATGTATTGACTTTCGTCACTTCAAGGGAAGAATATCTATAAATGAAATAGACTTGCGTCAAGAAGCCCGTTGCATTATTGATGAATCACGTACATGTGGGGAAAGGAGGATTCCAAATAATGATGAAAATCGCGAAAAACATTCCATCTTTCGTCTTGGCCGACAGGGAGGAGGTCATCGTAGGACTCTGTACTGTTTAGAAGAATTAAACGCGACAGGCAGAGAAACAACGGCCGTACGTACGGAATTTTTATTGCACCACCCAAAATGTCAAAGGTGTGCAGTTTAAATTCATCAGACCCGTAGAACGCGTTCAATTGTTGATCTAGGGCAGCGTGGGTGTCAGGAAAAATGGGCGAAATTTGCGGACATGTCAGATTAGAGGAAGTGATGAGGATTTGAGACCGGAAAAGCGATGAAAAAGTGTTGTTCTTGAGCCATAAGATGAACGGGAAAAGCAGTGAGAGGGCCAGAACACGAAGGGACGCAAAGAACCGTAAGGGCAGCGGCATTGAATAGGTTAAGGATTTCCAGGTCTATAACTGATAAGATAGCAAACATCTGATATGTAAGCACAACAACGTTAACCTGAATTTATATGCTGCATAGTCCTCGGAATTGTACATGGCAATTCGATATTATGGCTGGAATTTTGCATATAGATCGACCGTTCAGGTTCAAGGCTCCGCGAAGGAAATACTTATCAAGTTCAGACTCGGACGGACGCTCATACACGTACGAAGCCCCCACCTGCGCACTCTCAAACCGTCTCTTCATTCGATTATCTCAAATGATATCCTGTCCAAGTCGCATCTACATCGCGTTCCAGTCTCATTGGAGCTGTAACGCAAATTTTATCAACAAGCGCAGCAGTGGTGGGATCACTGAGACGTATACACATCTTGAAAAAGCCAGAGGTTGGGGTCCCGGTTCGATATAGTCAGTAAATAACCTTCGCCGCTACCATCAAATAAGGTGCCGAATCTCATTAACAGCTCGAACACGAGTCCACAGCCATTTCCGACAGACCACAAATCGAACCCTGAAACGAGTGGGCCTTGTACGAATGATGATTCACGTTTTTGTCGGAGATTCAGAACAAGAAGTTGCCAATTAAGTACCTCTACCTTCCATGGAACGAGAAGGTTTTTCCGCACTCAGGTCCCTGGATCCAGAAGTCTTGCATACGTACCCTAGTGATGCCAAGCGAGCAGCGAACATTGGACTAGGAGACATCGATGCTGTTCTGAGATCCGAGGGACAATATCACTGCCAATGAGTCTGAGGTGTACACTGGCGCACTTCAAATCGAGGTATACGTTACATAGATATTAGATATGTAAAGGACTGTATAATCTAATCCTAAGCGGTGGTATGATATGAAGGAGCTAGAGACAATTCAGACACAACAGATCGTCTTCGCGACCTTCGGGTATGTTCCGTCCTCGAAGCTCCTGCAGCATCTTGATTGGAGCTTCCACCCTGGGTTTGGGTCGGGCTCATCCCGGACGACGAACCGTAAGAAGATTGGGGTTGCGATTGCGAAGGCGATGTTGCAGTCAGCTCTTTCTTTGACCTTGACGAAGAGCCTGCGTAAGTATCGGAAGGGGACACTGTTGATTGTTGTTTTTCTCTTCCGACTGGGAAAAGCAGTGGAACTGGGGGAATGTGAGATTGCGCACTGGCGTTGGGGACAAGTGCTGCACTACTGCTAGCTGTAGATGCAGGCGCTGAAGAAGGGAATGGGGTGATCTGACTGGCGAGAAGTCCAGACTCTCTGTATGTCGCTGGGCCATCGATCGTGAAGGTCGTGGTTCCGTTACGGAGGCGACGACGCCGACGATAAAGTACAAGGCCAACAAGGAGTAGAATCAACACCACTATTCCGGCAGCTGCTCCTCCGACCGCCGCTCCCAAGTTTGGCCTTCTGAAAGCTACAAGTCATTCAAATGCGAAAACGTTAATTGAAGGCTGACTCACCCTGAGGGAGGTTGTGCTGTGTCGCCAGACTTTATTCCACGTGAGTACAAAACGATTTGGCATTTTCATGAAAACTTACGCCTGTATTTGTGGGCGAGGGTTCATTAGAAGTGCTGGTCTTTATCGTGTCGGGATTAAGCGTATTGGCAGACGTAGTTCCATTTCCGCCATTTCCGACAGTAAACTAGGTCAACAATTATAAGTGCGTAGCTGTAATTCCAAGATGAGAACTTACATAAACCACATCGTTGAGAGATCCATGTTGGAGCTGGCCAACTATTACTTGCTGATGATTTGCCGCCACTTGCATGACCGACAATCGATATATGCCATCAGGTAAACCAGTAACATTCGTCTCCAATACACCGTTTTCTGCTGGCTCACCCAGCTCTGCGAAAAAAGCAAATACCCGCGGGTCAGTTGGTATATCCTGCCTGAGATCCGTAAGCTCTTCGATAACGATGTGAGCATGACCCAGAATCCGGCCCCTTCCATCGATTTGTTGGGGAGCAGACAGGTAAGTCTTGGCAGAGTTGGTCATGACACCTGATTGAATGTTACTAACGGCAACTTGGACGGTGAATGAAGAATTAGCGGGAACAGAGTCGAGATGCCGCGGAGAAATGAATTTGGCTGATGGCATGGAAGGCGGAGGAACAATCATTCCCATAGGGGCAGGATTACAAGAGGAACTAGAGCTGATTTGGCCATTCGTAAGAGGTAAAGCGGGAGAATTTAGGCAGTAGTTGATATAGTTGTTCGTGGACGTTAAAGAGTTTGCAAAACCTAAGTCGATCAGTTAAATTAGGTTAAGATGAATGGAGACACTGAGGACTTACCATCTCCACCCCCTGGGTTTGTAAAGTTACCAATTACAGAAGCGTCTACGGTGTTCGAGGATTGTTGCGACGTTTTTCCTGTCCTCGACAAGTCGACAGAAAAGTCGGTATCGGTTGCAGTACCTGAACCTGAACCGAGAGAGCTCTTTCCTGGTGGATTACCATCTGTTGTAACCGTAAACTGTCGCAAAATCAACAATTTTATCCTTATTTATGAAAAATTCCTCTAGACTTACATATACAGCATCATCGATTGCACCATGTGCCAGCTCCGGTACTTGCACAGATGCATGATTGACACTAGTAGTTATTGAGGAGAGCCGGTAAAAACCAGGAGCAAGGCCGCCATCGACGTCTGCACTCACTACACCGGCTTGAGAAGGAATTGTCAAGCCTTTGTAAAAAGCAAATCTACTGGGCGAAGTGGGTCCAGTTTGTTGGAATGAGCTCAGTTGCTCTATCACAACGGCACTGTGACCAAGTATCTTTCCTCCATCATCGAGTTGCTGGGGAGCAGAAAGAAAATTAACCAAAGAACTGATAGAAACACCAGTGTTTAAATTGTTAATCTTCAACGACACAGAAAACCCAATGTCGGCTTGCAAGATATCTCCATTGAGGGGAAACCGGAACTTGGATGAAGGTATGAGATCGGCAGAGGGCAGTACGCCAATCGGTACAGGATTGCACGATGCATTGTTGGAAAGTTGGAGGCCATTCGTGAGGGGGACCTTGAAAAGTGCGCAAAAATTTATGAAATTATTCTGGGAGGTCAGAGACCCAGTTTGTCCTGGAAAAAATGAAAAAAAGGATGTTTGTGAGAACGAAAATTTTTACCTTTCACGGGAGGGTTTTGTCCATCGTCTGAGAAACTACTCGCAATGACCGCAGGGTTAAGAGTTAGGGATTCTTGGGAGTCGTCTTGACGATGCTGGAAGAGAACACTAGAGGGATTAGGGTTGGTGTGGTGGAGGTGTAGACCAACTTACGGTTTTCCTCGGGGGATTTTGTTAAAAGAGCGACGTGGTTGGTAGGGACGAGGGTGTGACGAGTCTAATGGACAATTGGTTGGAAGATGGAGAGAAATGAGTTTCTGATAGTAAACCAACCTAGTGCATTATCGGTTCTACGCCGCCCGGACGCAGACCTCTCGTACTGAATCATGAAGCGATTAAGCAACGCCGAAATCGCACCAGAGTACGTGAAAGGGTAGATACAAGAGTTTTACTGTATCCATGGTAGTTTGGGATTCGGACTAGTAGTACAAGTGAGCAACACGTCAGGGAAGATTGACATTTCTGCCAATGGTGAGAAGAATTTTTGAATGGTTCAGCTTGACGGGCGTTGGCTGATGATTATCAATTCAATCAATGATGTGGAGCAGAAGAACAGAGTAAAGGCTTGGAAGTAATGGAAGGGAGTACATAACTTTGTATTCTCGAGCTTAAGTTTAACCCTAACCCAGGCCGAATTCTGTTGATTGCACTGCCACCAAGATACACATAAAGGGGCTTACCTAAAAGAAGCGACGGAAGGAATGCCGGCATTTTGACCCGGACGGAACCGCTAGTGCCTTTTCCCACGGGCTGAGTCTGACAGAACTCGCCCTTTTTAATAGCTTTTTGTTTCTCTCCTGTCAACTCCATCAATCCCAACCACTCTCTGCATTTTCTCTACATCTTACATCTAGCTTAGTCCATGAACCCAGAAGGGCCTCGCTCAATCCTGGGACAATTGTTTTCCGCAAAATCTACCGTCAATGGCCAGCAATCTTCCTCATCTGGTTTCCGTCCCGACAGGCCAAGACTCATAACTGAAGATGTCGAGCAGCCTCTGGCAACTTCTCCAGAAACTTTGGCCTTCTCAACAGACAGAAGTGAGCAGCTTGATCAAAGCAAATCCGTTCGGCACTCGCAGTCTGCTACTTCTTTGCCAAGTGTCTCTACCCGAGCCCCATCTCTCTCCCCTGCGGCTATGTTCCTGTCTTCTTTTGCTGCCGCTCCCGTCCCTGCAAAGATTGTACTACCAGATGACGAGGGTGAAGTTGTTGGTGGATTCACACTCGGTGGAGTAATAGGCTATGGCGGTTTCTCCACCATCAGGCGCGCCTTCTCCACTTCGGGCGGTGCCGTAGCAGTCAAAATAGTTCGTCGCTCGGACCTTTTGAAGGATGCAAATCCAAGTCTGGCCCGCAAGCGTCTGGACCATGAGGCTGAAATCTGGTCTACTCTCAGCCATGAACATATCCTCCCCCTTTTTACGTCTGTCCATACTTCCTATGCGGATTTTTTCTTCACTCTCCTGTGCCCAGCTGGTTCTCTTTTTGACATTCTCAAGCGAGACGGTCGTCCAGCTCTTCCACAAGATGACGCAGGAATGATGTTCAGGCAGGTCGTCAGAGGGATTAATTATCTGCATGAAGTAGTTGGCATTGTTCATAGGGATATCAAACTGGAGAATGTTCTTGTTGACGAGAGTGGCACGTGTAGAATCACTGATTTCGGTCTGGCCAGAAAGGTTGGTGAAGACGTGGAAGATGAAGAGGAGAGTGCCGAGGATCCAGGCCCGATCTTGAGCGTTTCGGTCGGTAATGGCACTAGTGTCCATCGTTCATCTACTGTGTCTCAGTCACACTTTACTGGTCATTCCAGAAAGCCCAGGACTGGTCTCTCAATTCACGAGTCTCTAATTCGACCTTCTGGCCATGGGCCCAGACATCGCAATTCGACAACCACCTCTACTCAACCAGCAGTTCGCGCAAGCTTCCTACCAGGTTCTTTGCCCTATGCTGCACCCGAACTACTCACACCACCCCAAAACCCTGGACCTCGCACTGCGCAACCAGCTCAGGATATCTGGGCCTTGGGTATCCTGCTTTATGCTTTACTAACTGGTCGTCTGCCTTTCATGGACTCATTTGAGCCTAGGCTGCAGCTAAAAATTCTCCATGGTAAGTCCGAGCTATCTGATCAATTCCTCGCCTGTCTAGTTCCGTGTTTACCGAAGTCTTCTTTTATAGGTGTTTACGAGATACCCTCCGGCATCGGTCACGGTGCAGAACGTGTTCTGAAAGGTTGTCTAGACTCTTGCGTACAGAGCCGCTGGAACATTCTGATGGTTGATGAAGTGGCCTGGGGCATTGGTTGGGGTACCGATGTCAGTGTCCCCATGGTCAGCGACGAAGAACTACGTCGAGAAACAGCATCTGCCTCCATGTCACGTTCCACCTCGCAATGTGCAACTCGTGGCTCTCGTTCCAGTTCACGGCCTGCAAACATCATGATTCCGTCTGACTGGGAACATGGCGATACTCGTTCCCCTGGCTCTGTTGATGCTGCTTCTCGTCGCTCAATTTCACGTGCTAGACGCTCATTGTCTCGAGCACCTGTTGTTACTGATCAGTCTTCCTCTGCCAGAAGCGTGGAGAGGAACATGTCTCGTCGATCTTCCCGTGGACGTATGGCATTCCAAACCTCTCGTTCGGGGTCACTATCATCATCCTCTTCCTCTCGAGCTCGATCACCTTCTTTAACTGCTCTGGAAATTGTTGAGATTGTGGATGCAAGTTCACCCTTGTCTTCGCCATCTTCTAGTACAGGAGAACGTGGACGGCGTCTACACAAAAGAAGTGTCGAAGCTATAATCATTGCTTCGACTTCTCGTTCGCCAAGTCCAAGTGCAGTTCCGACCACTCCTATTGACTCAGATTTCCATCCACAGTATTCCAGATCGCAGTCTCCTCCTACATTACCGGACGAAGAACTGGACGAATATGATTATGGACCGGCGCGTGCGCGTGGGCAGATGGATGACATAGACCTGCGCCTTCGTGAGAGAGGCCGCAAGCCAACAAAGGAGATACCCGAGAATTCGGGACTTCATGGATCTTCGTATTGGGGACGTATTGCTAGCCCTCCTGACAACCTAGAAACACTCTTGGATGAGAGCGAGTCAGTGAACACGGGTGTAGACGAGAATGGGCTGGTTCAGGACTCCAAGCGAGATCACACGCCTTTCCGAGCTAGTCCTGGCCCCATAGTATATTCTCGGAGTGATGGGAGTATGCCAAAAGATGCGCTAGAGATCGGTCACAAGGACTCGAGGCTGGATTCTAGCCAACGCCCTTACTATTCCCACTCAACACCTCGCCCCGGCTTTGGAAAGCAGCGTGCAGGAAGCACACCTCCTACGGTCTTGTCCTCCACTCTTCGATTCTCTGATTTCCCTCGGCCGTCACCTCCTCATTCACGTGCATCATACAGTCGTGCTCATAGTCGTGATGGACTTCCTACAATGTCTGGGTTGTCTGGGTTGCCAGGAATACCTGGCCTTCCCGTAATTTTTGACGCCAAGACCATTTTCAAGAGCGACAATGCTGAATTGTGATGAATCTAATCACGATACAGAAGCTCTGTCAAAAAGTAATTTTCTTGTCACAAACAATCTTCTCCACTCATTACCATATGCATCTGTATCTCGCAGATAAATTATCTCTTACGCCTTGTCACGATTGCTCACAATATCTATCATTCAACTCACTGTACCCATTGATATTTATCCTTTGTTGATCGTCCGACCCGTTTACATTTGCCTACGCACCTTGCTCTTCATTCTACTTTTCACTACTCTTTTGCAGAAACTATCTATCCACTTCGCCACGCTGTACCATCTCTATACCCGTCTTGTAACGTGCATGCATATGTATATCGTTGTAGCATTATTCCGTTTGATTCTTTTAGCTCTAGCGCTTCTACTCTTGTATAGTGTACATGCGTAGCCTGCGCGGTATGTTTTGAAATAAATCTAATTCATATATAATTGGAATCAAACATTTCATCAAGACAGGGAGACGAGCAGGAAAATTCGTTCAGCATACGCTGATAGTCTTATGCTGACACTAGGTTTTCTGGGACGCTTCGATACCTTTGATCATGTTCTTTTTCATTAGATACTTGGTGTAAAAACGGCGTAAAACTGGTTATTGCGAATACATGTCAATAGAGAAATGCGAAAGTGGACAAAAAAGAAGCCTGAGCGGGTAGACATATAAAGATGCGTCTTGTGTAGTAAGTAGTAGAAAGCCATAACAAAAAAATGAGACACTAGAAAAAGAAACGAGGGGAGAATTGATAGCTATACCATACGATAGGTAGTTTACGAGACCAAAGCGAAAAAGGAAGCAAGTCTACATACACTGACAGAATGAGCTCCCAAGCCCTAGTCCCAACTTCCACAAAAATATGAATGGATATGTTTGTATACATTATAAGTAGTCCATATAGAACGACGAAGTCAATGAAATGAATATGTGTAATTATAGTAGTCCCAGTTTTGGCAGAGGACAAACTAGAGATGTAGTTGGTCGGTCTGATCTGTCAGCGATGAAAATGTCACGAGGGTACAAAAGGTTGTAAAGTGAGAGCAAGATTGAGTTGCAGGGCAGTGTCCGAGAGAGAAATGTGGAAAGAAAATGACGGCGAAAATGCAGGGCAGTAACAGGACAGAGAAAAATCCATTCAAAATCGACATCTAGATGAGGAAGAGACGAGACAGACAAAAAGAAAGGGACAAGGATGGCTGTGCTCATTGTCAAAACTGACCGACAGCAATAATAACTGATGGAAAACTCACCGATTTTTATCTCCGCCGTTGTTGTTGCCAAACAGCTAGAGGTACATCCTCATCACCCATCCCATTCGCTCCTTCAGGTGTCCGTGGTCTGCCTTTGGGTGCTACTGCGTGTGCACTAGTGCCTTTTCGAACTTTACCATTAGCCAGAGGAGGTGAAGGCGACGCTGTAGCCGATAGCGACCGTCCTGGTGACCTTTTATCACTGCCAACAACGACATAATCGTTCTGAGAAGAATTATATCCGCCTTGCTGAGGTGGTGACGTCGAGCGTCGATGAGGACCAGGAGGGGGTGAGTTTCGTTGAGGTTTACCTCCCCAAGTTGACTGGTCGGCGGGGGCCATTGCACCAGGAGGTAATCGCTGTTGTGCCGTGTCAGGTGAATAATAGAAATTGTCCGGTGTCTGGTTCTCTGAAGACTGCTGTACCAGTCGTGGAGGTATCGAATTTGGCGGACTCATTCTTTGACTTGGTGTCCCACCAGCTCCTGCACCAGGCGTCGAAGGCCCTCTTCCTCTCGGCGTCCCTTGTCCACTCCCGTACCCATACTCTTGTTGCATTTCCCTGTGCTGCATTTCGTACTGAGGTCCTTTCACTGGCATCTCAGCCCTTCTCGCACCACCACCTGCACCAGCCTTTGTCAAAGACCCTCGTTTCGGCGAAACATCACGCTTCTTATTCTCCATCTCACGTTCTCTCTGCTCCTTCTCATGCGCTTCTCGTTCCAGCCTTTCCTTTTCCCTCTGCTCAGCTTCCCTCTGCTCCTTCTCCCCCGCCTCCTTGTCTTGCGCACCAGCACCGTTAGCTTGTCCAGCCGGCCCTCCTCCAGCCCCAATCCCAGCTTGTCCATTCGGAGGCGTTGGATTTTGAGCCTTATTAATAACCCCCAAATACCAAAACATCAAGTTACTAATCAACACTTGCTCATACAATGGCCGTCTGGGATTTGCCAATTTGATATGACTCAACCTATAAATTGCCCGTTCGACGTGGATGGGGTACCTCGAATAGTTGTTAATCGCAGCTGCCCCGGGAGATGGAGGTGGTTGATAATTCTTTGAAGACTTGCTAGTACCCAATAACGCCTGTGCTGCTTCTCGGCCGGCTGCACCAGATTGGACAGCTATAGGCGGTGGAGCGTCAGAATCCTTGTTCTTCTTTCCGCCGAATAGTGAACCGAAAAAGCCAGATTCCTTTTCCTTTTCCTTGTCCTTTTCACCGCTGTCACCACGAGTGTGATCCTTGTCTTTCGAGTGCTTTTTGCCGCCCTTATCTGAACCCCATTTACCAAAGAGACCTTTCTTGTCCTTTTCTTTTCTGTGAGGTTGAGATGGCTGAGGACTAGGAGGACTGGAGAGGAAAGAAGGTGTAGGAGAAGTTCCTTGACCACCTTCTGCTGACGACGGTGATGGCGTTCGAGAAGGAGACGGAGGATCAGGTCCAAGTTGTGGTGTTAACAACCGTTCAGGCTGCGGTTGATGGATTTGTGGTTGTGATTGTGAAGGTGGTTCTTGTGGCAGAGAAGGTTGCGGCGTCGGCTGAGGTGCTGATGGTGATGGTTGCTGAGGTGGTGTCTGTTCCAACACAGTACCGAGAGCTTCCAAAAGAGAAGGCTGAACTTCGTGTGGTGGTAAATGTGCAGGCGCAGAAACCTCTGGAAGAGGTTCTGGTTCTGGAGGAGGAGGAGAGGTGGTTACGACAATAGACGAATGAAACTCATCGTTGTCGTCACGAGCATAAGCATCGAATATTGAAGTTACCTCGCTGAATGATTCAGGTCGAGTAGAGTGAAAGTCATCTGACAAGGCCCGTGGACGTGGAGTGGAAGATTCGGTATATTCGATGTGACCGTGATCGCTGGAAGACCGGTCGCTGGAAGTACGCTCTGCAGGCTTCGTAGCAGCACGTGCCGAAGTACCTCTGCGGCTCGCACCGAAACGATGGCCTCCTCCATCACCAGGAAGACTTGGTTTCCGAATTTTGGTGCGTGCGGCACGACGGAGAATCTGTCCCGGAGGTGGTACTATAATGGGAGTGTCGGCTTCATCACCCATTTCGGGCATGGCGTCGAGTTTGTCCATAGCTGTAACGATAGGTCAGGATGCGATAATTTTCGAGTGAAACGCAAAACACACCAGTCGGCGAGACATTGAGACTCAGACTCCGTCGCAATATATTCCTGAATTTTGTGGGGTCATTGCTCTGAGACGCTTCCTCTGCAAGTTCCTCGAGTTTCTGCAGATCACTGATAGTGAGCTGAGGACCCTGGTTTGAAAATCTGCCAGTACGGTTTCGTCTGAGTGGAACAATCTTTTCCTCCTTGTCTTCTACTCCGTCGTGTTCCGAAGGACTATACTGCCGACTGAGCATGGACCTTTTCCTGCCCAAACCCGATGAGGCTGCAGACGATAAAGAGCTGGATCTGGTTGGAACGGGGCCATCACCGGGAGGTGGAGAACGAGAGTGTTCCTTGAGAAAAGCCCGGAATTCGGCAGGAGCGATTTCTGGATGGACGCTAGCAGGAACCCAGAAGAGATGAAAAGGGTCGTCCGAGGCAGGACCTGAGCCCGAGTCCGAAGCATGGTCATTGCTGCTGGAGCCATCCTCGTTTGAACTGCTGGAATCGTGGTCCCCTGACCAATAACCGCCGTTGGAACCTGACGACGAGTGTGCGGGGAGGTCTGGGTCGATAGCGAGGGCGCCTGGAGTTGTTGAGCGACGCCTGATGTCGCGCAAAGCCTCTACCTCTCGTTGGATGTTCATGGTGGAGTTTTGTAACGCGATCTACGGCGAAAAAGGCTAACGACTGATGGAAGGGTGTGACGGAGCGAGTGCGGGGAATGAGAGAAGGGTGGTCGTTGTCGTTGGGGACGTCGAGGTCGTGAGTAGAAGGAGCGTTGGACGAGGACCTTGGGAGGATAGTAATCAGCCAGGACCAAGGTCCAAACTCGACATCCAATTTCTTCTCGGCAGTCGGCGCCAATATCGTTGATATGACTATAGATCCTTATTTTCCTACGCAGTACAAAGGTCTATTCTACTCTCATCGCGTTCCAAATCACATCTGAGCTACAGCTAACAAGGGGCATTCTGCACCGGTAATAGTAATAGAATCCTCAAACAAGGTCAACCACATGCATTCTTAGCGTGAAGCCCTAGAAGGCACTCGGACAGACAGTGCCGCATTCTCTCGTCTCAGCTCTTGGATTACAGCCTGGAAAAACTTTGCATGAGGAATGGTCTGCGAAGAACAAAGAACGAACGAGACTCACTGCAAGAGCTTCGGGGTTGACCCCACTTTCAATCATTCTTACACAGGTTGTGAGGGTTTCCTTGTCAAGCTGGGTGTTGAGCAGCTGGGACATTTCGTGCAGGACTTTGTATTTTTGTTTCGCAAAAGTGTAGTTTGCACGGTGCAGTTGTACGATGTATCATGTAGAGATAGTGAGCATCTGCAATAACGAAAACTCACTGTCAAGGGTCTGTTGAGCAGACATGATTCGGTCTGCCTCTTGTGAGGACATTCTGAATTGGAATGAGAGGCTGGCAGACGATGGACTGGTTGCTCAATTCCAGAGGTTCAAGACAATGACGAAATGTCAACAGCAGTTCTACGCATTTCCCACGCACGCGAAGAGCTAGGCACGCGCCGCCCACTGTCAAATTTTGTGATGGCTCCTACAAAAACCAGCAAAACCTCCTCTGCGACAACCAAAACAAAGAAAGAAAAAGTCTTTCATCCACAATCACGAAAAGCGGATCAGCTAGCTCGGAAATCTATACGAAAAGATAAATTGGCTGGACAATCCTCTGACCGAAAAACGAAGAATAGTATTCTAGGTTGGACTACTTTCTCCTGTTCCAAGGTCTATCTAAGTACATTTCTCTCGATAGCCGACTTTTATGGATTCTTCTACCACTCTCTACCCCCCGAGGGCGCTCTATCCCTCGACGACCTACACAATCTCATCGCAAATGTCTGGTTAAAACGATTCGATGAAGAGCTCGAAGCAGAGCGTGCTTCTAGGCGGAAAGGAAGGCCAAAGAGTACCAAGGAACAGAAACTAGAAGAGCTGAAGCTACGAGAGTCGGAGCTCTATCGGACGGGATTTGGTGTGTTTTCGTTTTTCATGTGCATGAGTCCTGAGATTAAGATCTTCACTCAGAGGTCATCGACCTTACGCATCCACCTACAGTCGCTCTCTTCCGTACTTGGGATCAAAAAGAGGTTGCTTTTATCGACCTACTCCGGTTTATAAAGATAAATAGCACAAATCCTCAGAGTGCTGTGGTGATAAAACCAGGGAAACATGTCACGATCATTGAGGACACCTCAAATAATGATAGGGGAAAGGATGCTGAGATGTGCATAGACTCGGGTGTGTCAACGCCGTCGATACTGGCAGAACCGCCTGAAAGGTTTGCAAGTACGATTATGACGATGGACGAACCAATTTCGTAGTGGTTCTGAGAGTTGCTTTTCTTAGCTGGGATTTACCTGTATTGTATGTGTTCGAACCTTGTACTTGCGACTTTGAAGGAACTGATTCTTTTGCTAGGTGTATCACTTGTATTTACGCAAAAATACAAATTTTCGCTTTCTAGTGCGAAGAAAAATATTTTTCTATGCTCAGTCTATCAGAGGTAAATCTGCCGTCACAACCGGTTGCCGAAAGAATTCTTTGATACTCGATAATCTCGTGGTGGTGAGTAGAACCACCGATGAATTTATGAGATGGACACTTGAATATTGCTGCGCCTCAGTAGCAGGTTGATGATGCAGTCTATTGCTGTCTAGAACTTGTAAAAGAAACTTTTCCTCCACGTCTTGTTCAGCGCGCAGACCCTAGGAGAACCGTTTTGGTCCCAATGTACGGTTTCGATAACAATAGCTTGATCGGAATGCTTCGGGTGCTTTTTACCTGAAATTTATGGTAGGTGCTACATCCGTTTGCAGATTCGGACGGCCAAGTGAACTGCATTGACCCTTGACGGCACGCTGGTCATATGGACGAATACGCGTTCCAAATTTTTTGGAGATCAAGTCATTCAATACTTAGTGCGAACGAAATCGTTCTGTTTCAAAACTTTGTTGGTATATTTTTGGCAGGACTCGGAGAACGCTCATATCCTGCGCAAAGCTCGGTCCCGAACACCTAGTTGGCGTTTTTGATATGATGTATCGGTCAGTCGGTGTGTTGCTTCTCCCTAGACTCGGATACAAAGACAACTACCGACGGCAATTACTCCGACCCTAGCATAAGCTGCGTAGGGAGGAAGAGGGAGGAAGTGGTATATCTATGGTATACCAGTGTGCCGACAAAATCTCTCATATTCTTCCATCGGGCTCTTGGACTGGATTTGTTCACTGACGTACAGCAGCCGATTGTTCTGGTCCTGGCGAGCTTACCATCTGATTGAGATATCACACGCGTTTTGCTTTGGGCTGAAGAATCCATTACAGTTTACTCTCCCTAGTATGGACTAGTGTACCGATCACTTCGGGTCTGACGATTGCACTTCTGCATGAGCGCCGTGCAGGATGATCATCCATTTAAGATATTACGCCCACAGTTCTGATTTCCATCGAGTCAACACGAGTCTGAATCAAAGGATCATTGCAGGAAATGTCTTCTCTTGGGTATCTGCAACGGGTTTTTGAGATTCACAGTACGCGGGAATTGAAGGCGTTTCCAAACTCAAGAAACGGTCGATTGCGCCTCTAAACGGTGAGCGCTAGTAGTTGTTTCTTCACCTGCTGACATTGCGATACTCATTATCAAGCCTAAGGGAGGATATTATTTCCTTTCACTTTACTAGCTATGCTTGCTCCAGGTTAGCCTCTTTAAGTGCCTATTACCTAGAACGAACTCTTCGTGTTGACCACGTCAAAAACTACAAACAGCCAAAGACCAAGGGAGAAGATGGTGAATGGCATGAAGCAGAGGAACAAAGTTTGAATGCCAAACCTGAGATGATCATTGGTGCGTGGCATTCATTGTCCGTTGTTCGTGATAACTCATAGGTTCTCCAACAGACGACGGAGACGAGTCTGACTCATCGGAGTCGTCAGGACCAGAAATTGATCCTGAAGATCCTATGCGCGACTATCTTCTGCAGAAGCGCAAAGAAGAAAAGCTCAAAAAGAAATCCAAATCCAAAGAGAAGGGCAAAGGCAAAGGAAAGCACAAGGACGAGACGCCAGAAGAACGTCGTGCAAGGAAAGCGCGAAAGAAAGAGAAGAAGGAAAGGAAAGAGAAGCGAAAGGCAGAAAAGTCAGAGGGCATGAGGGGCGTAGAACAGCTTTTGGCGAGTCTAGGAGGGCGGGATGCTAGCACCAGAGGACGATCACGTTCTCCGTCCAGGACACCGGAACATGAGAGGAGACGTCATCATCGGAGTCGGAGCAGGACAGACAGACGTCGGTCCCCTTCTGCAGATGACTCTGACGCACGACACAGGCAATCGTCTAGATACGAAGAACATGACGGTCGTGATAGGTACAGACGGAGGGACTGATTCGTAGTCGTTGTTAGTGTTCTATCATTGCTCTGGACATCAGGATACTTAGGATTCGATCAAAGGTAGAGTGTGTATTTGTGACAAATGTAACCTAGGAGTCAACCACTCCTATATCCTCGTTTTCCTCATTGCACCACATCCAATGCCTGCACCCGAACTTCCCGTCGAAATAGTCGAACAAATCATATTACCATTATGGACATCTCGCCTCTCTACTGCCGACCGAGTCGCTCTAATGACAGCTTGCCCTCTCCTAACTCGAACCTGGAAAGGTCAGTTTGCTCGGATGGCATCCACGTTCATCTATATACCTCGACTCAGCTATCTCCTTTATCTTGCAAACATCATTCGTACCGGAAACTCCATTATATATGACAAATGGGACCTCCAACATCGTGCGCGAACAATAACATGCTTTCTGTACGCAATAGACCCAGACAGACCACCATATCGAATTTGGGACGAAAAAACTTTCGAGGTGTACCGAATTTTCACCTTTATGGGAAACTATGTCGGGTTGAGGATGTGTTTTCCCTCGGTGCATAGACTTCATCTTGAATCACTGTTGCACCCTATATGGCACTGGCATCCAGCTCTCACACATCCCGGTCCCCAAGGTCCATTCGCCCTTGCATGGACGCGTATCGCTATTGTCTTTGACGAGAAGGTCAGGACGGCTCCATATCCTGTCATAAAAAAGGTACCGTCCACCCTCAGCTCCTACAGGACCCAATTCGACGTCGAAATAGTTCTACTGGGTTCTTTTCCACCCGATTTAGAGCCCCGTTATCCACGTTATCTGGAATATGGGATGTTAATCTGGTTATCCCTACTTGTTTACAATTCAATGCTTGGATTATGTTCATCTAAATGGTCCGAACGACGTACTGCGATTCGTCGGCCATATCGGCAGATTGCGTCTTACCTTGTCAATGAATATATGGACATTCCTCAAAAACTATACCACAGCCGCACCAAACATCAAACTGGTGTTGGGTTTTCTCTCCAGTGCAATGAGACCTTGACGGAATACTGGGAAACAGATGATGTCATGGATGTTAAAATACAACTTTGGAGGGCTGGGAGAGCTGGGAGAAAGAGTATCCTAGGTTGGTCTCTTAGTAGTTCATATGTTGTCTTATTGACATCGAGTTCAGGTCCAAGCTCGGTATGCATGGAAGTGTGGCGATGCCTATGTGGAAGCCGGACGTACTCGAATGACTGGAAACGTAGTGCTTCAAACCCATACTGGTCGTTGCTAACATATAATCCTCCAGACCAAGAGTCTTCTTAGTACCTTTTTAGTGTTATAAACTTTTGCAAAAAACACTTCAAATTCGTACTAGTCAAACATGGTCCCCCTGTCATTGAACAATTACTTCAGACATTGATCTTGTTAGTAATGGACCTGCCCAGCGTGAATCCAGTATATTCAGAAAAATTAGCTCACTTGGTTTAATTCAGAATTTGGTCTGTACGTCGAAAAGTATGGCGACCCCGATCACGCGGCTGGAACGATGGAATGGGAGGACACCGCAGAGCGGGTCGCACCTCACTAGTCACTCTCCTCTTCGACTCCTCTCGTTTCATTGAAGTAAGGTACATCGAAAGAGCCACTTGATGCAAATCATACTATTTTTGTACTAGATGTGATCTAGATAATGTCGCTATAGAAGAATTCTTCCAATTCTTTGGCGACGGGTCCCATATTTCGTCAAAATATTCTAGATATGCTAGACTTTTATTTCTGAAAGTTTCAAGAGATTCCGAGGCAGTTGCCAGCTTGTGCCGACTAAAGGATCCATTTGGCAGTGAAGTGATCTATGTGACATGTGTAACACAAAATCCGCGTCGAGCCAAATCAGCACGCGGCTGTCGGAGTTTAAAATTCTCTTCAGCACTCCATATACACTGACGGCCAAAAATCTTTTCACCCCCTACCATATAGAGTAACAGATCCAAGCCCGATTTAGTAATGCCAGCATGCAAAACTGCCGTAAATGGGAATATTTCCCTTTTGGGGGGTGAAAAGATTTTTGGCCGTCAGTGTACCATGTACGTTCTGGTTCCCGTTCATTTTTCACCACGAGAAGTGAAGTGAACGATAAATATAATTGATTTCAATTTAATTATCAACTATTCAAACTGTCCGGTCAATATTCGCTGTTTTAATGGCTATTTCTGAGTCTGTCACGCTCGCGAAAACATCGTTTTTGAGACCGGAACGAGTGTCGACATCCATCCTCATCTCATATACAAATTCTGAGCAGACAGTATTTTAGATAAAGTACTAAAATATATGTCGCCCAAAAATGAAGAGCGTCGCTAAAGAAATGGGGGAGCGACACTCAAATTTCTCGCCCTAGATCACTTCTAGGTCACAGATCATTAATGATGCATGATGAATGAAAAACTTGCAGATTTTTTTACTCAAGTTGCGCTTCCTGAATATGACTACTTGTAAACTGAAAGGTTTTGTTACCGAAAACACTATTGCGAACCCCATGATAGCCAATTATACCACACTCGGAAGCAGATGGCCCAGATTATCGAGGTAATCTGTAGGTCATATAAGGAGCCAAGTCGGAGTCGACCTCTTTCAGGACATATTATTCTTGACGTTCGTCCCTTATAAGCTCGGCGATTGTTGAAGCCAACGCATTTCGAATCAAATTCGAATCCCGGGTTCATGGCCCAAAAATGCTACATTCCCAATAATAAAAAAACAAGTTCAAGTACGTAGTCCTAGCATATGTTGATCAACCGCATCGTTGCTCCAAACTAGATCCGCCCTGTGCCGAAAAGTTTTGCACACCCTCTTAATCTTCTCAGCCATATCTCCAAGTTGCCGAGTGGTACAGTACCCTTCTGTGTTTTCCATTATATCTTGCACTTCTATACGAAGAGATCTGCGACAAAACGAAAATTTCAGAATTTCAAATCATTATAGCGATGGAAATTCAGAGCTACCTGAGTAAAAGTCCAAGAACAACAGGTCGGTTACGGCCTTGAGACAGGTCAATCCACGCGTCATCAGTCTGAAGAGTTAGTGACTCCGGTAAGCCAGCTTCCCCAAGGCGAGTCAAAAAGAGTTTTTCGAGCTCCTCAATGTCTGTAATCTGGTATACCAATTGGGCACGGTTTTTCTATAAATAAACGATGGCGTTATGCATATAATCAAGCACCGAGTTATGCAAAGGCGGACCTCTCTTTGCCATCCGAGACCAGTAATGATGCGCGCCAGACCACCGCATGTAATCAAAATCCATCCCAGGAATGTGAAGAGAGCAGTGCTGACCCAGTCACGAGAGTTGATACCAAGGGCATCGACCTGAACCGCAACCCAGGCCGCAACCCAGGCCGCGACACCGAGGTTGTCGAAAAGAATGGCTAATGTCGGAAGTAGGAGAATCTGCGTTAAAGATCGATTAGGAAATACGCTATTGACAAAAAACAGTCGACGTACTTGTAGCCATGAACATTGAAGGTCCTTTAGCAAGGCATAGGTTGTCAGCCTATCTTCACGAAGGGGCTAAAACAGTGGAGCAAACTGAGGTGGATTTATTTGCTGATAAAGAAGAACCGTACTTCCAGTAGAACGCACACAGCGGGGACGACGGTGTTCGGTGCGGTGATAGGAAGGATAGCGGTGGAGGTCATTGTAGGTGATAGAGTGAACAGTCCATGTACTCACCTGAGCTACTTTCTGTGCGTTTTATGGCGGGTAAACCTTTACATGTGTTTTTTGCGAATAAGAGGTTGTGTCTAAAAATGGCAATTGGCGACTTTTTTGACGTCATTGTCTTTCCTTGATGCGCCTCCGAGCTTCCCATCGAACAAATCATCATCGCCGACCGAGTTGCTCTAACGACAGGCCCTCTCCTAACTCGGACCTGGAAAGATAGGACCCCCCCATAGTAGGTGAAGATGTCTGTTCCGCCAGTTCGGTCAAAATTTACCCAAAATTTTTGGGTATTTTGAGACCATCGTCTTTAAATTTCGAGACACGAATCCGATGCCAGAAAACGTGGGAATTTTTTGAACGTTCGGACAAAAACACCAAAATCGTGGACAGACATCTCTGGCCACTATGGGGGGTCCTGAAAAGATCCTTGTCGAATCATAGCGTTTGATGTCTGTAGTAGGTTTATCAAGCACACCGTGGGGTAAGCGAACCCCGCATACCACGGTGCAATTAACCCCGTATACTACGGTCCACCTAACCTCAGCTCACTCTCGTTTCTTCTGGGTGGACTTACTCATTTTATTAAGTACATAGTATGCATTAGTTAATGTACTATAAAATAAAATATACATTTGAGGTAAGGCATTTAAAGGCCATGCAAAAGACAGGTCCGCTAAGTCCCGCAAAGGACGGTTCAGCAGACTTGTACAAAACACCAATAATATAAACTAAGTTCACCGTAACATGCAACTATAACCCTTGGTGTTCTCAGTTGATTCGTTGGTAACGCTGTTCTCCGCTCACTCGCAATTTATGACAGTGAGTTGAGGTTCGTTCCCTCGTTGTTTGCAGGCTTTTTAGAGTTAAGCGGACCGTTGTTTGCGAAAATTTTTACCTTATGCCCTGTGATCCATGCATAATCATCCATGACATACGCGAAAAAGGTGTGGAAAGTGAACTTCTCGCCGGCTTCTGACAAAGGCTGGAATGAAAGAAACGTTCGACAAGGATTCGTTTGCGTGGAGACAGAGGAACATACTGCGAGTACTGTGCGACTTATGGAATCCGTACTTGGATCTTTCGAGTCATCGAAGGAGATAGGTTCTTGCCGGACGAGAGTAATCAAAGACATGACGTCGACAATAAAATCGTGAAATAGTAGTGGGTAACTCAGAGAAAGTCAACCCGCCTGAAGGTTCAAGTTGGTTCGTTTTCAAGGCGGGTAAATCATTTGATTCGAACTTGAACGTCGAGTCTCCTTCCCCATTACGTCTCGATGGCCTTCAATCGCGAACTTCCCGCTTAAGTCGTCGAAAAAATCGTATTCTCCCTATGGACTTCTCGCCTTTCTTCTGCCGAACGCGCTGTCATGATCACCTGCCCGCTCCTCATCTTTAGCGCTGCTATCGCAGCATCCCCGACTCCGCTGCCAGATCGGTAGACCTGAAGTCGAATGAATCTCAGAGATGTAGAAACGCGCAGTTTAATTCTGAGAAATTCATACAAAATCAACTAATGCAGAAATAGGAGAAACGCACGACAGTATTTAGCATATGAAATCAAACACAGTTGTCATTGATGAAAATGAGAGAACAAGAAACTATAGTACATGGCACCGACGAAATGCCTTGAGAAATAGGCGACGTCCGAGCATGATGAAAAGGAGAAACAGAGAAAACTATAGTACACAAAACTTCACAACTCAAAGTGAACTAATGAAACGAACACAGCGAAACTGAAAAGGAGTCATTCAGCGGGCTGCGCAATCAAATGCGAAAGGAGGAGTCTTCCTGCGAGATACCTTGCGTACTTTTCCTGGCATTCATGGTCTGTTTTTGTTGAAAACGGCAGTATGGATTGTACAGAACATCGCGGGGATACCCAGCGATGATCATTTGTAGAGGAAGGTCAAGGAAACCGAGTGTATCGCTCGCATTCCGGTCCAAGATGTGCATGAGCTCAGAGAATGGAACAAAAACGCTACTTACTTTACCCTGACCTCGATTTCAAAAACCTTCACGTGTCTTAAAAATACCTAAAGAAGTGTCAGAGCCCATTCTGTCGGAGTCGGGTTGGAAAGCTCGATTCGTTCTCGCTGCATCTACCTTCATTTATATACCCCAGCTCAGCTACCTTTTATACCTCGCTGGTATCATTCGCACTGGAAAATCTACCATTTACCGCAAATGGGACCTCCAACATCGTGCACGAATAATCACTTGCTTTCTAAACGCAGCAGAAAAAGGATCCCCATATCGAAGCTGGGACAAGAAGACGTTGGAGATGTATCATATTTTCACTTTCATGGGCAATTATGTTGGATTGACGACGTGTTTTCCGTCGGTGCAAAGGCTTCACCTGGAATCGCGGTTGTACCCCGCTCTCTGGATACGACCATGGTCCATTTGCCCTCGTATGGACACGTATTGCCATCATTTTTGATGAAGAGTCCAAGAAGGGTCCTTGCTCGGATCCAAACAAAATACCATCCACTCTCATGAGCTCCTACAAAGTCCAGTTCGACATCGAGACAGTCCTATCGGAGTCCTTCCCATCTGCTCTAAAAACGCGCTATTCGAATATTTTGGAACATGGAATGTGTCACTTTATGAACTTGCTCGTCGCAACTATAACAGCTGGCTTGTGTCCGTTTCCGTGGTCTGGACGACTTGCACCGATTCGTCGGCTGGATCACGACAGTCACATTTCAGAAAAGTTGTTTAAGAGTCGTAGAAAACTTTTTTCTGGTGTCGGGTTCTCTTTTCAGTGCGGTGCGATTTTGAAGGAAATTTGGGAAAGTGAGGATATCATGGGTGTCAAAATACGACTTTGGCGGGCTGGGAGAAAGAACGTCCTAGGTAAGTTTTTCAGTGGCTATCTTTTCTGTATCTTTGCTGAGATACAGCAGGCGTCGGTTCGATATACATGGAAGCGTGGCAATGGTTGTGTGGAAGGCGAATTACCCCTACTGACTGGAAAGACACTTTAAGTTGGTCATCGATAACATATAATCCTCCAAGTCAATAATCAACCTCGGTATTACTTATTGTTAGAGTTATACGTTATACCTTGATCGCAATTTACATATCCAAGTCTTCAGTTTGTTTTAGCAAAGCATAGTATAGTGTATTCGCAATAAGCATGGTTTTATGATTAGTAGTCAGATGTAAAGAAAAGCATGAGTAAAGGAGCAGACATATGCATCTGCATACATTTAACGAGAAAACATGGCCATAGTTATAACCATAAAAATACAGTGGTTTGTATGAGAAAGAGGTAGCGCAGGGTATAGGCCGTGAGAGAAAAGTAATCCAAGTATCGATACAAATGTGATGAGGACAGCATGAACGAAAAAAGCTACAGATGGTGAATATGAAAACAACAGATAATGTCAATGTCAATGAACAGATGGAAGTTGGGGGATGAAGGGTTGTGATGTGAGATTGCAGAGAAAACAGCGAGATTAGGAAAGCGAGTAGAGTACAACAGAGGAAAGAGCAAGCAAGATCGATCGTTTTTGATTTAGTCGTGTATAGATAGCCCAGTGTTTTTCGTTTCATTCGTAAAGTAGATCCCAGTCTTGTCGTTATCAACGTCAACACTGATGACGATGGTCGTGCTTAGAGCTCATGAACGCCCAGCACCAAACAAAGCCTTTGCTCAGACTTTCAAGCCCATCTTGGATGCCTTTTTCATGATCATAATGGGGTTCGTCGGTGAAGCAAAGACCATGCCATTTCTTCTGCCATCGTTCATGATGGCATCCCCGTCTCTGTCCGTATCGAAGCCAGAACGAACAGGAGGCGCTGATTCAGGGGCAGTCGGAGAATGTTGGACGGGAATGACAGGGACGAACGAATCCTCAAAGATGTTCAAGTTGTGGACGTCATCAGCTGAGCGAAGCTTCAGAGGAGCTGGACGACGACGTGTGCGCTTGTTTTGGGTACCGGCATTGGCAGAAGCAGGAGCAGGGACGTTCAAGACCTGCATTGCTACACCTCCGTAAGCTTCAACGTTTGCAGGGGTCACGACGTTCGACAAGTCGACAGGAGAACCCTGGTTGGAGGCAGAGGATGTGGTGAACACCGAGGCAACGGATCCCTTCCTCGTAGCATCCACAGCATTGCGGCTGTTGTCAAAGTGGACCCAAGGAGCGATAGGCGAAGGTGGTTGGTCTAGGAGAGCCTTGTACTCCAATGCTTCCTCTTCGTCCCACCACATGGTGCCATTCTCATCCCGGTAAACAGTGTTCAGGGAAAGAGGTTCAGCTCCAGACCCAGCCTTGCGACCAGCAGGTGCAGCGGCTTTAGCTTGCTTCTCCATCATCTTGTGAGCATGAGACTCGAGTGAGCCACCGTCGACGAATTGCATTAGCAAAAGCTCTGAAGCAAGCGAAGGCGGCAGAGGAGGTGCAGCAGTTGATTTCTTCTCGCGTTTCGTTGTCGACGCGGAGAAGGATTTGGATTTGCCGTGCACAGGTTTCTTGGACGACATGGATGAAGTAGTAGGAGATTTTGGTGAGATGGATCCCGAACGAGAACGAGAGCGATGAGTAGACATTGTGGGAGTAGGAGGAAGAGGGATATTCGGTCCAGTGCCGGGAGCAGCGTTGGATTTGGCACGAGCACGCTTTAGCATTCCGAAAGAACGAATACGCTTCAGACCGGTGGCAGTTTTAGGGGTAGGTGGGATCGGAGGTACTGGGATGTTTTCGTGTGCTCCGGTATTAGCACGACGAAGATAGGGAGAGGGTGTGGTTGGTGTATATGGGAGATGGACGAACACCGAAGTGTATCCTAGTAAGGTCCAACGACTTGTCTTGGCAAGACTCGGAGTTGTTAGCTTTGCCCAACCAAGGCATGGTTGGTACATCTATAAATTAAACACAAACCTCGAGCATTTTAGACGTCGATTCACAATTTCAAATTTGGCTCTCCTAAAGTTCCGCTATTTGTTGTGCGCTTTACCATTCTAATGCCGAAACGCCTTTCGTGGTTGCTCGTGGTCCCTACGGTGGCAGATGTGGATGAACGTAACGATACACTTGAAGGTCACTGCTGTTCATTTGGTACACCATGGGTCACTGATAATATGGCCAACAGAATTGATGTCAACATCTAAAGGGGTGATCCGTTGTGTGTCTGAGCGGTAAACCAGTGGTAATATCTCCCCAAACCTCTCTGCCATTCTGAAACCCACTGTCCAGTCTTAAAAAATATCAAGTGCCATATTACATTGCCAACTACGCTTGTTCTTCGTTCGTCACATTCCTTGTTCATTGTACTCCGTTGATATGACAAAGGGGGCCGGAAACATATGGAGGACTCTGGCATCTCTATCGTCAGGCCTACAATTTCAGTGAGGCCTTTCATCCACTATCTCCTAAGGCCTACTAATTCGCTAAAAGCTCACCTGGGGAAGCGAATTTACCTAGACCTTTGTACCAACCACCACTCCATTGAAAAGGTGTGTCAAGAAACTCATGATATACCCAATTTGTGAACTGATAGCCTTAGATTTGTATCATTGCCACGGAGAGTGGAGCCTATCTGGTTTGCTTCATGCTTGTACAATAAGAGCTGATTCTGATTGTCAAATAGGTCATGCGAGTTCTGCAATTCTTCGCAGCATATGGAACAAAATTCCAGTATGATGCCAACGAATTTGATGACAAGTGGTCAGAATTTGTCTTTTCTATGAAGCTGTCTCCTCAGGCCAACCAGGGACAGAACGATATCTTGGGACTCATCAGGTATGAAACCACTTTTTGGAATTTTACTATGAGCTAATAGATAAATTTCAGTTCTGTTGTACTCATTCATCCTTCACTCCCTTCGCCCTCTGGAATTGCACGATTACTTGGGAGCTTGGTGGATTCAGGTCTTTACAAACACCGTGAAAGCGAGCCATTAATTCCCATCCAGTGTATTCTGTTGGAGATCAACTTGAAAGTTCATGTTCTCTGGGTTACTACCAAAATCAAGACAAATCACAACGTTGTGATGGGGAGCTTTCCCAACAGCTCGGAATGTGCTGTAAGTAATGATTATTGTTTGACAATATGGTATCCTCACAGATTATAGGAGGAGGATGTTGTTGACTACGTGGTAGAGGATATGAAACTTGTATAGTAAAATGACTCAATAGTTAGGCCTATTAGGATCGGCTTGA
This sequence comes from Stygiomarasmius scandens, assembly GCA_037954225.1. Lineage (NCBI taxonomy): Eukaryota > Fungi > Basidiomycota > Agaricomycetes > Agaricales > Campanellaceae > Stygiomarasmius > Stygiomarasmius scandens. The sequence continues at coordinate 1,160,100 of JBANRG010000005.1, read as the reverse complement.
AAGTTATATGCATTGATTTGCTGTTCAGATTTTGCAACTTTGTAAATACATATGTGGGAACTTTTCGTATCAGACTCGAAGGTATGTTATCTCTCGATTCGGATTGACATGAAAGCTGCTTGCGTTTGACGTGAACCTGGAAAGCACGAACGATTTTGCAACGGAAAGGATATTTCTGTGAAACAAAATCCACATATTCTGGCTGATTACAGCTTATTGACTTTTGAAATCATTAGGCTTCTTACTGGGTACATACGCGGTTGCGAACCTCGTTTTCCTTCTCGGCAGAGCGTAAAGCGAAAACAAAAAACAACTACTTTTTCTCCTGAACAGACGAAGCAGCCTTGGCCAAACTCTGCAACCCATTCACGGCCAGTCCAGTCAACCCTCCCCGTATCGCTTGCACAACACCAGCCGTAGCAGTCAACCCTTGTACACCTTTAGCAGCCAAATTGAACGCTATGGTACCAAAATCGCCATGCAGTCTCTCGTTATCGTTCCCTACACGAACACGAGACGAAGATCCTGCAGTCACCATAAACGCCGCCTTGATCGAGTCAAACTCGTTTAGGACTTCGAGGCCCATAGAACGTAGGCTGACAACAGGTCCGAAAGATGTCGAGTAGAGTTTGTGCAATTTGTCACATGCTGACATGATTTTGTGATTTTCCAAGTAGCGTTCTTGGGAGTATGGAAGGAGGGAGGTGTACGATCCTGGAGAAGGTTAGAGTTGTTGTACTTGGTCGAGTGAAAGACGAGACATACCGATATCGCCGCCTCGGAGGACAGCATTGTGAATGATTCTGGATAGACATTCGACGTCTCCGAGTCCTAGGTTTAGTCCTTGTCCTGCTAGCGGGTGAATAGTATGCGCCGCGTCACCGACTAGAACGGTACGACTGCCCTGTCCTTCACCAATGTACGTTTCGGTATGGTTGTATCTCAGCGGGAAGGAAGCTATCGACCCAGACTGGATGGAAGTCACCAGGGGAGGAAGCAACTCGGAGCCTTCAGGAGGAATTCCGGCCATCTGTTCAGATGCGTCAAATAGGGCAGTAGAATACGCAGAATTAACGTCAATAGAATGGGATTGCTCGCGGAATTGGATTTCGCTTTTGATTTCTGCGTCGGTGATGGGTATCCCAGATTGATGAGCTTCGCGAACGCGGTCGTGAAGATAACGAATTGAAACTTCTGGTAGACGAAAAGCGGCGTTGATCATCCGGGCAAGGACGGATGGTTCAGCATTCTTCAACGCAGCTGCCAGGTCTGGTTTTGTGGACCATACGAGAGAAGAAGCAGTAGGAGATAATGGTAGAAAAGCTATTGGGCCGGTTGGTAAGAATCTTTGAAAGGCCGTGGTATTAAGGCCTCGGAATGGATTTTTGGCGTGATGGAACATGGTTGCGACGATGGCGTGAGTGTCATAGGCCCATCCATAAGTCGGGATTTTAGCGAATGCTCTAACTGGAGAGTTCAACCCATCTGCTCCTACCTGATAGTTGTAAGTAAAAATACTAATGCAAAGCTCGGCAACTCACCAACAGCCTAGACCTCAGGACTCGGCCGTTCTCCAAGTGTACCAATGGCCATCCGCCATCTTCAGACTCTGGAGAAATAGTTGTGACTTTGGTCTTGTCAATGATCTGGACTTGAGGCAATTGTTCCAAATGTCGCAGTAGACCTCTTTGGAGATTCAAAACTTCTGTCAAACGAGCCATTCCTTGGTCTGGGTTTGGAACGCCAAGTGCAGATGCAGAGAACTCTATCCTTGCATCCGAAATGCCGTCCCACACCTGAATAAACGTTTAGTGTTGACCGTGGACTTCCAAGGCGCATTGGGTACCTGCATTTCTTCAATCGGCGCGGTCCTACCCGTTTCGACATGGTTCCAGGACCCAGTGCCTACATGAAAATTGAGAATGAGGTAATGTCGGGAAAGAATAAGACGCACCCTGTAGGAACGCCTGGGACTCGTTTGTCAGAGACACGACGCGATTGGAATAGGTGTGATCTGCAGGCGTCCAATTCTGGACTTTGGATAAATCTCCTGCCTCTACTAAGGCAACTTTGAGAGATTCCCGCAAAGCCTGCTTCGAGCCTAATGAAGTTTAGTACTACTTTTTGTACAAAAACAATTGGCGCACCAAGAGCACTGGCAAGTGCAAGGCCGACTGGACCACCACCTACAATGACTACATCACATTCCTCATGACTAGCAGAGGACAATTGTCTCGCAAAAACACGTTGAAAAGACTTGCGACACGAATGAATCGCGAGCATGGAAGTAAGTGTACACGTGACGCTCTTTATTATTCTTCGGCTAGCTCGGTGAGCAAGGTTACTTTGACCAGTACGGCTCATTCCATGGGTCTTGCCACACTTCTTTCTCCATTACCACCATCATGACCGCAGCTCCAGTGTCTGCTGCACAGGCAATTGGCGAATATCTCCAGGCTCCAGACGACCTCGCCAAAATCACAGCATATAAAAAGAAACTCGAAAAGGAAAAGGCTTCGATCGATGCGAGGTTGAAGAGTGGTGTCAAGGAACAGCTTCAGGCCACGAGGGAAGGACTGAGGAAGCTGCTATCGACAAGGGCAAATGTCCAGTCTATCAAGGACGAGATGGTGCTTGTAGACAAGGAATGCAGTGATCCTCAAAATAAGGTGGCTACGTTTGACCAAATTAGTCGGGTGAGTCGCGCATATAGCTTCTATCGAGCCACATTCTAATGTATTATCATGTACAGGTCTCTATGGTACACAGAAACTTTGAACAGACCGAAGAAATGGTCAACAATCTTCTAGAAATGAACTCGAAACTTAATATGCTCGAAGACATGCTCGAAGAGGATAGTGCAGACATTCTTGGTCCAGCACCCAATCTTCTGGTTATACACTACATTCTGAAACAGCTCGAGGCCTTTCGAAATCAGACAATGCATCAGGCAAAGAAGGCGTCCCCTAGCTCGCGGACAACTCTCGCGCGCTACTTTGAACGGCTAAACACGGTCATCGAAGCATTTGATCAGTATATTATTGGTCTCGCTCGCAATGTCCTGAATATCATCCGAGCTGGAAACCGAGATGTTATTGTCCGCTTGATCAAGATTGCAGAAATGGAAGGCAGAGAGGACGAAAAGGTGTGAAGGATATGCTGTGCCTCCTTACAATGATACTAACACCCAATACAGGCTATAGCTATCAAACTAGTCAAAAAAGCAGCCAAACTCGACGCCGCATCCAAGTTCAAATCCATGCAAGCAGACGCCCGTGTCCTAAAACATTACCGTTCCAAAATCACCCGTAACATCACCGAGTCTATCAAAGACGAGTTTGCTGAGGCATGGAAGCAGAACGAGCAGGATCCAGTCCAGTTCTTACGAAGCATACAATGGATGTATGAAGATATCATCAGGATCGAAGAGGACGTTGTTCCTTGTTTCCCTCCCGAATACGAGATCTACTCTCTTTATATCCGCGAGTACCACAAGGCTCTAAACGCTACCATCAAAAAACTCGTCGACTCTGAACCCGGTGCCAGCGTTCTCCTTGAGCTGTTCGAGTGGCTCAAGCAGTACAAAAAGGATATGAAAGAGCTTAACGTACCACCCGAGCTTCTCGAACCTCCTTTGCTAGACGGCAAAGAACAATCCCTCATCGAAGACTACCTCCAAGTCATCGTCAAGAAACTCGACGAGTGGTCCGCGAATCTCATGAAAACTGAGACTGAAGAGTTTATTACTCGTAAAGACCCTCCAGAGCTAGATGCAGATGGGATGTACGCTCCGCAGGGCGGTGCTGCGATCATGTTCCAGATGGTTAACCAACAGGTTGATTTGGCTGCGGACAGTGGACAGGGTGCTATTCTTGCACGCGTGGTTAGCGAGACTAATCGTGTGATGCGTGGGATGCAGGATCAGTGGGTCAAGATCGTCGAAGCAGAATATAAGAAGCACGTGGAGAAGCCGGAAGAGGTCGCAGGAGGTTTGGTGGAATACTGCATGGCTCTTGCAAACGACCAGATCAAGTCGGCAGATTACGCGGAAGCATTGCTTGGTCGTCTTGAACCTCTCGTTTCCGAGAAGTACAGAGTCCCCATTAACGAACGTCTGAACGACGCTATTGACGGATACCTCGACGTTGCAAAGAAATGCACGCAGACTCTGATCGACATGATTTTCAACGACTTGAAGCCTGCCATCAAAAACATGTTCCAACAACCCTGGTACGACGGAATCATGTCTCAGATCGTCGAGACGATGAAGGATTACATGGCTGATTACAAGGCATATCTTAACCCTTCTCTCTTTGAACTACTCATGGAAGATCTCATCGATGCATTCCTGCTCATGTATCTCAACGGACTCGCCAATTCTCCCAAACTCAAGATGCCTGCCGCAACGGAGCGCATTAAAGATGACGTAGCCCTTGTGTTTGGTTTCCTTAGCGAGTACAAATCTCGTAAAGAGCTCGAAGAATACTTTGAGGTTCTAGAGTTGGTATTGGCGCTGTTGGAAGCTTCCAAAGATATCGTGTTTCTGTCGTTTTGGTCTTTTGCCAAAGTACACGGACCCAATCTTGCATTTGTGGAAGGGTTGATGAAGGCGCGCGGCGATTTGGATCGTTCGGCGGTGAATGAGGTCATGGATAGTATCAAGCGCAAGGTCAAGGACGAGAATTTGGCGGATCGTAAGTCGTTCTCTTCCAAGTTTATTCTTTTTGAGATTGACTGTTTCAATGTAGCCCCAGAGCCCACTATCATGAAGAAGGTTGCTATTCAGAACGCTTTCTCCAGATTCCTACGGACATAATCATTAGAACAACAATGTGTTTTCATAGCCAGGATTTCAACACCATTTCTTTTACATGTTGTATAATTTATTCTCTATGTACATTTACTAATAAAGATCATTTGGACAATACATGCTTCAGTCTCAATCCGACTCGGTTTGCTTCTTGATATCATACACTTCGCTTTGTTACTACTTCTGATCCCCACTGGATCATTCCGTCTTTGGTTTATCCTTTCCAGTTGCGATATAGGATCTGTCGGGAAGCGCAGCTGCAACTTCGTCGATCTTCTTGAACTGCCAAGGGAAACGAGACGGGTAAAGGAATGGTCGCAAATCGAACCCTAACAACTGGTTCAGGAAACTTTATCGGGATACAATCAAGACGCTTACTGTTGTCATCAGGACTGTAGGACTCCTGCTCATCGAAGAATTCAGGTAAAGAAAGACAACTCAAAGAAGGGAAAGATACGAACGGCATGATAAGACGGCGTCAAGGTAGTCATCTTGTGACGATTCCTCGCATGCTCAAAGAAGAACAACTTGACTTTCTCCGCAATCTTACAGAGATGATCAGCGACCGGAGTCATAGCGGGACAGAATCGGAATACCTGAAGAGGAGACAGGAATGATCCCCACTCGTGAACAAGTTTTGTAAAGGTGCTATATGGTCCACATTTCTCGACTTTGCGTAATCGTCCAAAGACGGAAAGTTCGTCATATGTCATGCCCATATCGGCCTGAAAGATCGTGTAAATGCAGACTCAATCAAACTAAAGTAATGGCCCACCTCATCAGCCTGAACGTAGTTTTCGGTGATGGGCTCCAACTCGGCAGTTGGGACAGCATCCAAGAAACTGCAAAGACTTTCAGTAAATTCGACTTTACACGATTGTACAACTTACCTCCTCAAAATGGGCAAATCAAAGGCAGTCTCGGCATAAGCGATAAATTTCTTGAGATCAGTCTTACTGATGCCGCCAATTGGGTTGATATCAGCCGAGGAGCAATCATACTTGGTCAGGTAACCACGAAGACTGAAACAAAGTGAGTGGCAACTCCAGTAAGATGATAGAAGAGAATACCTTTCGTCGACATTGGCACTACCTAAAACCAACAATCCACCGACTCTGCCTCGAACCCACGGAAGAAGCTGAGCAAATAGATAGGAAAGAACCATCCTAAGACGGGCCTGAATATATGTTTGAGCTTGATAGACTACCCCAGAGATGGATGTGCATACCTGAATATTTTGCAAGGCCAAGTTCTCTGCAGCTGACCCTCCATGGACACGGAACTGTGGTTTGGCGCCAGTCACAAAACCGAACAAGTTCACAACAGAAGAGACAACGGAATCCATGTTCAAATCGACGTGATAACTATACTAGAGGTCAGCGAGTATCCTCCGATACACTCTTGGTGGTACGAACCTTCCAATAGCTTGCGACAACTGTTTAGCGCGATTGCGAGTATCTGCACTCGAGTTCTCGGTGCCCATATAGCAAGTATGAAAGATTCTACTAGCAAGTTCGCGTGGGTCTGATGGGATATAGCCCGAGTCTTCTGGCTCTCCTACTATCCGACGTGCATCCGCTATAACTTGCTTGTCCGCTCTACGAGCAGCTTCAGCTACGAGCCGACACATCGAATATACAATGACGGCGGTAGCACAACTGTCGATGCCTCCGCTGAGTGGTATGAAATATCCTTGAGTACGAGAACGCCGGAGATAGTCCCAAAGCCAACAAGCAGGACCTAGACTGCAGCATCGATCAGAAAAGGAAAGAGTTAGCACAAGATATGTCACCCACGCAATTTCCTCCTCAGGTTTGTGATATCTTACTTCCAGCGTCTGTGTTGCCAAAAATCCAACCATATCTTCCTCTCTGACTTCCTCAAACTTGCCATGCGATAACGAAAATGGAACCTCCACCCTATGATATCCCTCAGCCTGCGAGGCTTGCATGCTCCTGCTACTCTTCGCTCGATGGGCACGAACATCTTCAATGTCAATGGTAGCACTGACGACCTCGACATCGTTGAGGGAGAATTGGGAGCCCTGAGCGACGATACGACCGTTGACAGCAATCATGGCACAACCGTCATAGTACAAACGATCTCCGTCGCAGCCTTGTTGATTAGCGTAAAGATAGACACCACCAAGCTTTTCGTGATTATGAGAGACATAAAAACGACAGCAAAAAAAGCTGCTCACCTTTAAGGTCGCCTCCTTGATTAATTCTACTCGAGTGTAGAGCTTTCGTAGTTCGTGGTGACTGCCACTTGAATTGGTGAATATCTCAACGCCATCGAGACCCATCAAGATATGAGGACTTCAGTACATGAATGAGATGAAGTTTATTGCTCTGCGTGATGAAGCGCACCTCGCCGGTGTAAATAGTTCTTCGCAAAGCTCCACTCCTATACAGGTGTCTGCAGTGCTGATGACAGCATCACCGAAAGGAACTTTGACCTGAGACGTATTAGGGATTATTCTGTGCAGGCTGAGGTGAAATTACCTGTTTGGTGACGGCCTGGATGATCCTGGGCAAGAAATGGTCTTCCCATTGGCGATGCTTGTGCCACGGCGTGAAGTAGCGCAGTTCACGATAGTTTCCATCATTGGCAAGCCACATCTTTGGTCGTATGAGGAGAATCTTCCGGTTGTGTATTATAACTCGGCAATTGTAGATGGTGTTCTTGTGGACAACGGGCCTGGTTAAAGTTAGTGAAGACAACGAGAGAAACAGCGAATACGCACATTCCAATATCACACACAATATCCGTAGCTTCTTCGGACGCAAGGATCTTCGCAAGTACCTCCCAAGAATGAAGAACGGTATCGCCTGAGTTCTTTCGATCAGATAGTTCCACTTCGTCTTGCTTGAGCAGAACATACCCTCGAGAAAATGGTCTAGGCACCCGTATCCACTATGGAAGTAGTCGGTAAATGAGCACGACTAAATCAACGGTTTTGAAAACATACGGTATCTCTAATTCTGGTCCAACTCTCAATGTCGCTCCGCGGGCCTTAGCAATGGCAATACTAGCCAGTATCCTTTCCATGTTTCCCTGAGCACGATATCAGGACAGAAACTATGATAAAAGAATCAATAAACCTGGAAATCGAGAGCCCATTGGTTGAGGGAGCTATAGTTGCTTCAATCAGTGTTCACCACCAATGATGATTCACAGACCAGCTGTCCCATATCATTAGTTCAAGTAATATTCGCATAACAATGTATTCTCATACGTAGCAAGAGTGATAAGGTGACCCATCTTCGCGGACGTCAGTTAAAAGAGAAGAGCAAAGGATTATCAAAACGTCAGGAACATATGACGCGATCAAACTATTTTAGTAGTCAAGCCCGGTGTACGCAGCGGCCGTGAAGATATCGAAGAGAGCTGGTCGCATCGGCAATCGCAAGAAAACGGAAATTTATTGTTAATGCTATCTATAACCCGATGAGTATATCTACTTATTATAACTAGTGAGGACAACAATGCGATTAGACCATCAATATGACAATGCAGCTAAGAGTACAATTGGGGGAATCGTTAGGATTCAGCTAAATGGCCAAACATTTAAGAAGAGGGAGCGTAAGACGGTGGTGCTGTGGGGAGAATACAGTCAGCGTCCTGAAGATGGAATGCATCAAGCATCACCCATAACTCACGGTGACTCTGACTCACCTGGGGAGCGGGAAGGATTTTGGAGAACAGCGATCAAGGAAGACCTCTCTTCGTCAGAAAGATTGTCTGCGAGGCGAGTTAAACCGCTGATAGCAGCTTTCCTATCCTCTTGTGTCAATTCGAGTAGGCGCCTAATGAGGTGGTCCGCCTTGAGTTGCGTAACTGTTTGCGAAATGTCAAGCTTCTCCAGTTTTTCTGCCATCTCGCGGTAATCGGAATCGGATTCGATTGAAGCGAGACTGTTGAGCAGGCGAGTGCGGTACTCGGTGCTAGAGTTGGGGCTGGCTTCTGCGATGGCTGCAAGTGCTGAAGAACGAGTGACGCGTGCACGAGTTGCCCAGTAGAAGTGACGACGAGCTTCTTTCCAGACCGCCGGTTTTGCACACCCTTTAGCCTCCATACGTCCAGTGCGGCTGTAGCAAAAACAAGTCAGAATTCAATTAGAGACCATAGTAATCATATCACTTACTCATGAAGATCAGCATACAACAGAGCAAGTTGTTTATATGTGGGCTGCAAGAGAGTCTCCCGGTTCTCGAGCGCAGCCGAGGCAGCAGCTCTTTCGTCTGCAGGTATGGACGAGTCCTTGCTCTGCTTCTTGAGGGATGCATACTCCGGATCCAGACGTTCCATCAACGACAAAATCTTGTCACGACGCAGTTTAATCTCGACGATACCCTCGGGCTCAAGAACACCAGCACGAGCATCTACATCAGCGTACATTTCCATCTGCTCCGAGTTGATAGAAGGATCAAGCACGACCCAGGCACCACCACGCAGTTCACCGTTGGGAACGATGTAAACAAAGATAGGCTGTTTGTAGCTGGAGAGACCATCGACAATCTTGGACCCTTGCTTCAAGATCTCATCGTACATGTCTTGTTGACCACCAGAGAAACCACGCCAGTTGGCAAATATGATGAGGGGAAGGCCTTCGCGGTTGAAGTCGAAGATAGCTTGTGCTGTCTTGTAAGCCGAATTGGGGTACCAAACCTGGCCAGCCTCCATGATACGTTGCTCGAAAGAGGCAGCATTGGCAGGGTCGGCGGGCACAACACGTTCAATGGTACGAGTTTCGACAGCGATGACACCCATAGGAATACCTCCAAGACGGGCTCTGCCAACGACGACCGTCTGAGCCCATCCACCAAGCGTCTCCTGGAACGAATCCTTGTCGAAGAACCCGCTAAGCCATTCTCCAGAGTTTTCGTCGGTCTTGCCTTCGATGAACCATCTCGGGTCATAAGGTCCCTTGGGCGGAGTGTAGCCAATTTCTCGGTCCCAAGGATCAGTGGTGCCACGAACAGGCAGAGGCGCATTCTTCACATCAGGAACGTAGGACAGCCAGTCAAGAATGTGTGTAGCACCTTGGAGGTCACTACTGGCGGTCATATGGGAAACACCGTTCTTGTACATGATTTGGGTACCACCGAGTTGCAAGTTGGATGTGTAGACCTCGCGTCCAAGGACTTTATTGAGAGCAGGGGCACCTGTCAAGATAATTGGCTGACCCTCAACCTGCACGGCACGTTCACCGAGACGGACAAGGTAAGCACCGATACCAACAGAGCGAGCGGTGACAAGAGTGATAGTGAAGATATCATCGTAAGCCCTCGAGGTTTCTCCAGCGATGAGACCTGAACCCTTCAAACACTCCACACCAAGACCATCCTGAAGACCAATAATGTCCGTGATCTTGTGCCTGCGTTCACCATCGACCTCGATTTCAACAGTGCGGACGATATCATTCGACTTCTCCGACAACTTGAGGAAGTTTTCACGCGTGAGGTAGAGGTAGTCGATTCCTTTGTCGGGGCGCTCAGGGTCAGACCAAGCAACAGAGAACAAAGGCATGACTTCTTCTGCCAGACCAATACGAGCACCCGAGTTGGCAGAAAGATAGATACGAGGCAAGCCATGTTCGCGAGCGTATTGGGTGACGAGGTAGAAGAATTGGTCTTCAACTGGACCAAACGAACCAATCTTGTACGTGATGTCGTTTGCTACCACAACAACCCTACGACCATCGGGGTACTCGGGCGTTCTCATGGTGAAGACCCAGCCAACCATACCAAAGGTGTTGTTGCCACCTGCGCGGTCCACCTCCACTAGTTGGTCGTTCTCGTCAAGTACCAACTCTCGAGATTCCAAGAGGACTTTTGGTAAGACAAGCGAAGCATCGGCCTTGCGTGCCTTGGCCCAAACATTCTGCAAGGCCTTGGAGAAGAGGTCGGGGAAGTCGTAGACATAGGTGGTACCGATGAGGTGAGCCTGGTAACGCTTGGGCTGCAGAGACTCTTTGGTGGGGTAGGCGTGATGGACGGGTTGAAGGTGAAGAGGTCCCTTTTCACCAATCGACTTGAGGATGCAAGTTCCCTTGTCGGTCGAGATTTCTTGGTAGCCGTGGAAGTTGACGATGAAGCCAGAGACGTTCTCGATTACACATCGAATAGGTGTGACGTTGCCCTCGTTGTCCTCCAAAGAGAGCCTGATCTCAGACCCTGTGACATGGAGACGCCATAAACGTTTTCCGTGTCTGTCGATGAAACCTGCGATGGCAGCGAGAACATCTTCATAGGTGACGTTGAGGTTGTAGATAAAGTTGATGAAGATGTGGTTGCAGTCGGCGTTTCGGTGTTCGGCAGTGACAAGCTCGAGAGCGTCGAGAATTTGAGTGACCAGCCTATCGGTCTCAGAGATGAGGTATTCGGCAGTGCTCATCGATCCACGGAGCCTACCAGGGCGAACCAAGGCACGGACAAAGAATCTGCTGTCGAGTTGGTTCTCTCGCGCAACAGCACGGTAGACATGAATCTGTTTGCTCTCGACGAAGACAGGTTGAAGGTTATAGTTGGAAAGACGACGGAGCTCGAGCTGGAAGGCAAGGGCAGGTTCGATGTTACGGATAGATTGCTCTTCGGCCCAGACACCATCTGTGCCTCGGAGAGTGAAGTAAACGGGATATTGACCCTCTCGGCAGAGCATGATCGACAATCGACCAACACCACGTCGGATAAGGGCATCATTTTGCTGGTTCACGAAAGCAATCAGCTTCTCGAACCATTTATCGTCGGGGCGGTCATCATCTTCATCAAACAAGCGCAAGGCAACGTTGACAACATTAGGAGAGGCACCTTTGGGGCCATAACGTTGACGGTACTCTTCGGCATCGATAACAGGCAAGACATCGACGACTTTGGGGAAGCCCTTGCAGAAAGAATCGAAATCAGGGAAAGATGAGAGGACACCGTGTCGAACGGGCTGGGTCTGGTTCTTGTTGATCATATAGCTGAGATCACTGACAGACGCGGAACGTTGAGGAGTTTGATTACTGGAAAACAAGTCAGAAAGGATCATGTGTAGTATTATATAGGCTTACCCCGTAGCTATGCGGGGTGTAGAAGGGGGAGACTGAGAACGGCCAATGTTGAAACGCCATGTAGAAACACTGGGTGCCTCGCCATCGTCTGCACCATCACCCTCGTCATAGTCGATAGAGAGAAGGTTGTAAGCTTTATATGCACGACGAATGTACACCTCGAAAGCGGCTAATGCAACTGTCAGCCAATGTCATGAAGATGGTTGTACTACATACCGTAGGTGACCATGGGATCGGAGTGATTGAAAAAGGCAGGAAGAACGTCAAAGACAGTGTAGCGGGAATCAGTGAGCTCCCTCAAAACTTCAGCAATCGGAGTTCTAAGAGAAAGGAATCGATAATATGAAAGAGCAACCAAACGCAAAGACAAACCTATCGCTGTTGCCCTGTTGTTCACCATAGTAGTTGGCAGTAACGGAGCTCCTGAGAATGGCCTCCATCTGAACCTTTCTCTCCTCATAAGATGGCATTTGGCCGGTAATCAACACCTCACGGGCCTTGAGGGACACAGAGGTCGATGACCTAGAACAAATTATGTCAACACATATCTACAGATATCAAAAAAGGTTGAACTTACTTGGCTTCGAGGGCAGCAAGCTTCTGCAAAACGATGTACAATCTACTCTCAGGGTTCGAGACGTTCAATCCGCCCGTCTTGATGTGATTGAGGAGAATGAGGACAAGTCTGGCCTTGCTCTGAACTTTGATATGACTGAGGACGAGAGCGACGACCTTGTCGAGATCATCCTTGTACTGCTGTCGAAGAGCTAAGATACGGGCTTCAATGCTGCCTCCAAACACGCTCTCCGTAGCCTCATAACGCTCCAACAAACCAGACATAACCTCATACTCGTGTCCCTTCAAGCCGTTCTGGTATCTGTCGAGAACATCGTAGATAGCCCCGAGTTGGGTACGGAACATGGCACGGTCTTGAGGAAGAATGCTGTCCTGGACATAACGCTCAAGGTTCTTCTTGAGACGAGCAGCAGGGAATTCGTGGCTGGAGCCCTTGCTCTTAGCGGCTTCAATAGAAGAACGAATGCTTTCGTCCAGTTTGGCGGGCATACGACCCGATAGCGAGGAGAGGATGGCAGTAAGTTCAGAGTATGGCAATTCGGGATCGTGCAAAACTTCAATGAGTTCTTTCACAGTGGAAGCCATGATAGCCTGGTTGTCGAAGCCATCCAAGATGTCGTTGAGAATGTTGATGCATCGGATAAATTTCTGATAAGCCTTGTTACCCATAACACCAGGCTCGCCCATAGGAGGAAGAAGCCCCTCGAAAGGTTTCGCGTGTTTGACGCGAGCCGGGTCGTCGAGAGTGAGGATACCGAGGATATCACCGGGCTCGAGACTGACTCCGGGTTGTTTGATGAGCTGAACAACACCGTCCTCCGACGCGACTAGGGGCATGTACATTTTCATGACCTGAAAAAAAAATGACGATGAGATTTTGATGGAAGAGTGATTATAATTATCATACCTCGATTTCAGCATAAGTCTCACCGGCGTTGACGTGGTCTCCGCTATCAACCAAGTATCTGACAAGTTTTCCGGGACTGGGACTCCTCAGCTGCGTAGGATCATTCTCTTGCTCGATCAAGCACGTCTTGGCATCTACCATCAAACGCAAAGCGCCAACTTCCTCACGCCAGTAAACAGAGTGACTCCTGCCATCCAATGAAACGAGGAGACCACCATCCGCAAGGGGCCGAGCACCAACCAAGGTGCGGCCACCGTTCAGGTAGAGTGTCCAGGCCGTTGCGGAAGACCTAGCGGCCGTGAACGAGTAGCGAACGTTCTCGTAGATAAACTCGATGCCAAAAACAGTCTTCAAGACATCACGTGCAGGTACCTGACCCTTGTCAAGAATGCGTTTGTACTCTTGCCAGCATGCGTCGGAAGCGAGGTAGGCCTTGGTAACGGCACCACAGACGACAGCTAAGGTAGCATCAGGGCGCTCAGCAGTGAGTCGATTGCTGATGAGTGAATCGAGCCATCCGGTAGTGATAGAGTTGTTCTTGAAAGCATCCAACTCGAGCAGCTTGATGAGGTATTCGACGGTGGTTCTAAAATCACCACGAATGCTCAATTCCTTGAGAGCAATAATCATGTTCTTTCGAGACTCGTTACGATCCTGGCCGTATGCGAAAATGTGTCCGAACTGTGAATCGGCAAACTCGTGCAAACCACCAGCAGAGCTGACGGAGAAGTAACCCCAGACATTGGTGCTGGAACGGAAGTTCAGCTCCTGCAACGAACCAGAAGAGGGCTTGAAGCCAGCATCGGGGTTCTCTGCGGTAATACGGACAGCAACAACGTGACCCTTGGGTACAGGCTTGCGTTGCAATTGGTTGGAGTCTGGCTTGACCATGTCAAAGTCAATCTCGGATGCAGCGTTGGGAGCAACTCCGTAAAGAGTGCGGATGTGACGAATGCGGTGAAGAGGAATACCCATGGCAACCTGAAGCTGGGCGGCAGGAAGGTTAACACCGGACACCATCTCGGTTGTCGGGTGCTCGACCTGAAGACGAGGATTAAGTTCGAGGAAATAAAAGTCGTCGTCATCGGGACTGTAGAGATCTGCAACACTATCAGTGATATCCACGAAAAACGCGTATTAAATTGCTCACATTCAACAGTTCCGGCACTAACGTAGCCGACGAGTTTAGCAAGACGAACGGCAGCACGTTCCATTTGTTCAAAGGTATCTTCCTTTGCGATCGTGACAGGTGCTTCTTCGATGATCTTTTGGTGACGACGCTGGACGGAACAGTCACGACCGAACAGTGAAATAGCATCTCCGTACTGGTCAGCGAGCAGCTGCACTTCAAGATGACGTGCGGAACCAGCGAGTTTCATGATGAAAATCGGAGAGCCTGTGGGGAGAATGCCTCAATATATGCGCAATTAAAACATCAAAAAACGCACCTGGAATCTCTCCTGCAACAGCATGGAACGCGTTCTTGAAAGCTTCGGGTTGCTCGACCTTTCGGATACCCTTGCCTCCACCTCCTTCACTGGCCTTGATCATGACGGGATATCCTATTTGTTCGGCCTTTGTCATACCCTCCTCGACAGTGGTAACACATGCATCCTTGTAGGCACCGTCTGGCACAACGACATAGCCAGATTCAGAGAGAGCAGTCTCTGAGATGCCGGTACCAGACCAAGGCATGGTTGGCACGTCGGCATGTTGAGCGACGATGGTACTGGAGATCTTGTCTCCCAGACTCCTCATGGCGCTTCCAGGAGGCCCGATGAATACAATTTTGTTCTTGCTTGCAGCCAAGCTCTCGGGAAGACGAGGATTTTCAGATGCGTGACCCCAGCCGGCCCACACTGCGTGGACACCAGCACGTTCAGCAACATCGACGATGAGGTCGACGTTTGCATAGTTGTTGTTGTTGGTTCCTCCGGGAACTTCAATGTACCTGTCGGCCATACGGATGTATTCCGCGTTGACCTTGAGATCTTCAGGAGTAGCCATGACAGTGAACTCGACCTGACGTTCACTACCAAAGGTCTCGTAGCTCCATTGTCTGATGGATCTAATCTCTTTGACGGCAGCGATACCTGTGAAAAAAGTGTTAGCGAGCGTACATGCGTAATATCGACGCGACACATACCGTTGTTAGCGATCAAGACCTGCAAGCATCGAAGAACAAGTGAGAGACAGTCCAGATCGATAAAGAAAGATAAAGGACCTTTGTGATGACGGTGTGACCGCCATTTGCTTTGACAAAGTCGTGGACAGCACTGGCCGGTGCCTTGTCCAGAGAGTTGCCGCCTAGTAGAAGGAAACGCGAATTAAAAGCGCGCCAGATGAAGGAATAGTGTAGTAGAGAAACGGACCTATGAAGTACTGGACTCTAGAATGGTCGTAGGCCGACATGATGGTAGTGGTAGAGAGAAAGGCCTCGTCGAGTTCTGGGGATGCTTTTTTTTTAAATTCCGTACACTTTACTACTTTTGCCCCAAGATTCCTGCGCTTACCTCATCGTTCGCTTCTTTTGGACAGGCAGCAATTTCGACAGCTTCGGGCTGCTCCAATCGTCCAGCGTGCCAGGAGCACATTCTGCTCGTTCGTGAATGAAAGATGTTTTCTCTTTGTCAGAAATTCCTATTCCAAGGGCTCGGGAAGTCGGCTTTCCACCGGTTATGTGACCTGTGGTCCAGACCGTGAAATTATCAAAATGGACCCATTCAACTCTTTCCCCACCTCCACCTTCATCTACATGTCCAAAATAAGTGTTGATACTATCTGCTATCTTCTCGATACATTTTCTCACTAATCGCATTGAACATCTTACTCATACTCCTGAATGTGCGGTGATAGAAGACATATCCTCGCTCCCCTACTCCGTCATACTCGTCTGCCAACCTTCAGACCCGACAACCCGACGACATTTTTTGGGGAGGGTCGTCCTAATTTTGACTCGAACCTACCCAGGGTACCCACAAATGAAGAAATGTTGACTTTACACGTTTCTTCCGCAAGGTGTGCCCACAGGGTGCGGCCGTGGTTTTGACTATCATGATGGAGCTTCAAGCTTCAAGTTTGACATTCCTTCGATTCACGCTTCGATTTAGCGTTGGATCTTGACCTAAGGAAACGACCTGCAATCGATTTGTTAGGAAGAACCGCGTACGACTGAAGGTGCCGGTTTGATTCCTATTGGACCCAGTGGCTTATCATGCTGTCTGTAGGGTCATCGTTACCTGAAATAATACGTACTACCAGACTGCCAATGCATAGATCTGTTATCGAGACCGGCCGCGGCTGTGGCAGCCCTTCCGGGTCCCAACCTTTTTTGACCCTTTCCATCTTCTCCACGGCCGTCTATTCAATTTCCAGATACAAAGGTACAAACTGTTTGAGAGAAACATACTTTATGGGTCATCTCAAAGTCGTCCCTGTTTGATTCACATAAACCCTTCGAATGAAGACCTACGTTTTTATTTTTCACATCAAGCTACGTAGTGACAATCCATCTTTGATTGACACACTGATGATTCTACACAGCCTAAAATATATCTACTTCCAAAGGTCATTCAAGTTTTCTCCTTATATTTCTTGGTCTCAGGTGCATCCAGAATTCTCTCGTCCCCTCGCTGAGGTTCCAGGGCCCATAAATAGAGACTCGGCGGGTCCACCGATAGTGACCCAGGCTTACTACGCAGTATACCCATGGATTCAAACACACAACAGTGTCCGAGAACCAAATACACGTCGTTGGTAATCACACACTATTGCCATTGGGCCCAAGCCTCAACCCAGTAGTCAGCGTCTGTCAGCGTTCCATATGCTTACTCGAATTCGAAGAGCACAAACAACACAGCAGACAATTGGCCAAGCTGGGAGTATCAAGAACTGATAAGGCTTTAAGCTGTGTCATGGGAAGCTCTCAATCGATTCGCTGTAGGCAGATATGCAAGATTCGATGAGAGAAAGCCCCGGCAATGGGCACAATGACAGCATCAGTCGAGATCGGAGAGGTCACTGAAAATTGGCAGACAGTTGACTAAGCTGAGGATATCGATTGCTGCTTCCTTGGTACAAGAAGCAATACAAGGAGAAACGGTAATCGATTAAACAAGCCACCAGGAGAATGAAAGAGGCATGGGTGACAATGCGACGAGCGATGACAATTCTGATCATCAGATAGTGACTGTAGTCAGAAGATGGACTTTTCAATCAAGTCTGAAGTATCGATTTTTGAAGGTGTTTCGAAATGGGATTTCAGTAGTACATTGGTACTGCGGCCTGGGCATTATTCCGGTTAAGGACCATAACTGGCATTGCGAAGGTATAGTTGAACTTTAGCTCAAATACGTCTGTACGAGAGACAATGTCTGCGTGCCAATGTTCAGATGAAATTTTAATGCCAGTCGAGGATACGATCTGAGTGAGGATCTCATGCGGCCAAAGACCAGATGTTAAAGGTCACCTGTAAGAAAAAAGGAAGCAAGAAGAACAGAACTTTCCCTGCAGCAACTGAGCAAGGTTCACTATAGTTTTCATTCATTTTGCAATCGTCATTCTATGAAAGTGCCCGAGACGAACAGGCACACAACGGAGATCAGATACTATAAAACCAAGATTCAAAATAGCAGTAGCTTTATACCTTGCCTTAATCCAGAAAACGCGCTAAACACAAGTCAGAGGCATGGAGGAAACGTTCACTGTCAGACGTTGCCTTGTTTGGTCTCGCACGATCCACGTGCCCGGATTTATACCAAGACTGTTCAACCACCTTCAGTTCAGTTCTTCGCTTTGTTTTCAATTCCTTTCTAAACCCAGTCCAAGGCATTTTCCAATCTTTTATCTCTATAATTTCAGTGTTGACCAGTCCGACTCAAATCTAGGGCTCTCCTATCAATCGACTGATCATGTCCATGTCTGAGAAAGTCGACGCGCCCACCTCTTCATCCGACAACAGCCTTTCTGCCAACAAGGGTAACCCAGACGCTGTTGCACCCAAGGCTATCATCAAAAATGTGGATATGAGCGAAGAAATGCAGCAAGAAAGTGTCGACATCGCGTCAGCAGCTTTGGAGAAATACAACATTGAGAAAGATATTGCTGCTCAGATTAAGAAAGAGTTTGACAAGAGGCATGGTCCTACGTGGCATGTAGTTGTTGGGAAGAACTTTGGGAGCTACGTGACTCATGGTGAGTTTTCCTCAAAACTTGCTTCATAACCTCCTTTCCTTTCCTTCTTTCAGTCACGTCTAGCCACTACTTTAGACGCGTCTTTTGTCCGTCTGCTAGGTGTTACCGCGAATACTGACTCTTTAACTTGAACAGAAACCAAACACTTCATCTATTTCTACGTCGGATCCCTTGCTATCCTCATCTGGAAGTCATAGACGTTGCTACCCCTTTTACAAATTTGATCACTCGGTTTGGAGTTGTACGATGTGTAAAATGTTCGTTGTGTTGCATGTTGAGGAAGATACGTAGCGCGATAATTAATAGTTTGCATTTATCTACTTGTTGCTGTCGGTCTGGGGCACATCGACACATCCATTTCGATAATTGACTTTTGTTTTCATTCCTCCTCTTGCATACCTCCCATATTTGAACGTACATAGGTCTCGATGCTCGTGCAACTTTTGATTCTGAATACAATTTCCACATCATGTGCAAACAATTTTGTTTTTGAACACTCAGCATGTCCCATACTACGCTTCACCTTCACGGTTTTCAGCTAGAACGAGTATTGAATGAAGGTATCTTCAACGGAAAAAACGATCGATTCTTTCGTTGATGCGCGTTGCAGAGCCGGAGAAATGTCGCGTAACACTCCTTGGAACTTTACCAGCAAGAATCACTTCAAACGAAATCTCTCCACAAGACAGTGTCAACGCCGAACAACGATTACAAACTATCATCCGAATCGAGAAAACTGCCTTTTCCCCTGCTTGCCCGCAAGCTTTCTTTGGCTCCCAGGCGCTGATATCCGATATAAACTTGGTGGAATCTACGGACATTGTGCGTGTGATTGTAGAGACACTGATCTGTTCTTAATCGCAAATTTAAGGAAACAGTACAGCTGGTTCCAAGGATGGCTTGCTTCATCGCGCTCGCAAGAGTTGCAACCACAAGGAGATGTCAAGATCAACGTTATTTGTCCCGCTACTGAGGTTCATATTAGAAAGGTGCGTGTCTACGCCCTATTTCTATGACTCTCTCTTGATACCCTGCAAAGTATTCCAAACAATATTCTATTCTAGTCTCTGAAACTCCCGAACTCTACCACAAAATCACCGAACCCTACATCTCCAATTTTCCTCCTTCCAGAACACAATGGTACGCACCATCTACTGAAGCCTCACATTGTCCGGCTCATTTTGCCGTTTTACATGTCTACAGGGTTACTGAAATTCTTTCCGGTCGAGCAGAACAAAACAAAGTCCTGTTTTCATCTTCCGAGTTCATAATTATACCTGATATGAAATGGGACCTACATACAGTCGGAAGTCTCTATCTACTTGCCATCGTACGCAATTCCAATCTCCGCTCCCTGCGCGACTTGCGTGGTGATCTAGAGATCGAGTCTTTGGAGACGAAAAAACGCAAGTTGGACTCTGACGTTTCCGTCGGAGAAGCGGCAGAGTCGGGCAATTCCTTGGGACATGTGGAATTATTGAAGAGCATTCGTCGTGAAGCCTATCGGGTAACAGGAGAAAAGTGGGGTATTCTGCCGGGTGGATTGAGGATGTGGATTCATTACCAGCCTAGCTACTGTAGGAGCTATCTCTCTCCTGACCTTTTCAATGCCTCATTCTATCTATGACACAGACCATTTTCATGTTCACATTGTAAATGCAGACTATGAAGGCGCAGGAATGGGTATGGCAGTCGGCCAAGCGCATTTGTTGGAGGATGTCATATCGCTGGTAAGTTCCATCGTCTTCCCATCGGTTTTGTGCTCATACAGGGATTCCAAGCTCGAGAACAATCCTAGAGTATTCGAGTCCATGACGCTCACGTACGGGCTTGGAGAGCAGCACGGATTGTACGAGGCGATGCGTGCTGCACAAGAGTTGCAGAGTTATGATTAAGTTGTAATAGGCAAGTCCTTTATATAACGATGGGTAACCAGTAGTATAGGGTATAGTAATGCGCAGTACAAATCTATGGTGTTGGTACAAAATTTATGAATACAAGTGATACAGATAGAAGTCCTGTCAGTCTAGTGAAGTGAAAGTATCTAGGTTGTCTTTAGTTGCCAGCAACTTGCAAGAGTACTCGAGCAAGACATATTCCCGGTTCTTTTGCCAGACAGATTACGATGTTCAAGTCTCCAACATCACGCGCAGAGGCCGCTCCATAGAACTCTACCCCACCACTCCTCTTGTTACTATGCAGATCGACGTGTAGGAATCTTGGCAAGTTTTCTCCAGAGGCCAACTTTGCAACGAGCCCGCGGTATTGAGAGGATTCAGGAGAGCCAGCAGGAGGAAGTGTGACTCTAAACTTGAAATCTTCACCAGCCCTGACAATCATCCTCACAGAACGCTCTCGTCCATGACCAGGCTCAGAAGATTCAAAGGATGAGAAAGATGAGCGTACGTTGGTCGAAACAGTAAGGGTTGAGGTAGCGTTGTCGGTGGGCATAGTATCAGAACCCAAAGCGCGAACGTATTGGATGCCAACCGAAAGATCGTCAGAGCTGCCAGTGTCAGCAGGTATATCTTCACTGTTCTTTTGCCATACAGTCGCAGTCGCGGTATGGCTAGTAACTCTGGCATTCCTGACAGTTCCATCTGGGTTCGGAGAGGGCGCCTGAGGATTAGGGACACGAGTAGCGCTGGTAAAGGGCACCAAACGGGGACGCGGAGGTACGCCACGTCCAATGCGAAGGCTCTCGGGGATCGAAGGATGAGATACACTGGGGACCCTAGTGGCAGTTTGAACAACGGCTTCGTTTGCATGAGCCTGAATAGAGGCAAAGGATTCGCCAGAATCTACAGAGCGCCGCCTCGAATGCGGAAGCTGATCTATAAAGTGAACAGTTGCTGGACTCTAAGAGAAAGAAATCAGCAATTGGAGTGTATTGGTCATTCTAGTGATTCACTCACCGGAACATTCTCGCCTGCTAATGGACTCGAAGAGGTGGCTTGAATTGTTAAGGGAGTAGGCGAAGAAGTATTGATAAGGATCGGCTTTCCTATGGGGACACGACTGGGATGAAGAGGGCGCCTGCTTCGCACGGAGTTGTATTTATCACTGACATGCCGGACCGTTTCCCGTATTCTGTTCATGAATTCGCCCTTTTTCATGAAGCCAGGACTCTGAGTTGTACTTCCAACACTGCAGAGATTACTTGGAGGTGCAGGCGAGCGCATACTGGAAGGGAATCCAATTCCGAGTCCTATGTCACCGCCAGCCTGGGACAAGTGCGCAGTATCAACTCCGAGACGCTGTTTCTCGGTGTCTTGAGTCCATCCATATCCACTCCTCTCTTCGAGACCGTACCACTTCTTGTCTGTTTCCGACCACCATTTGCGGGCTTCATCGCCAGTAAGAGCAGAATCTTGCACCCTTGAACACCGCCTAAAAGCAGCCAACAGGACTGCGAGAGCACATACACCTCCTATCACTCCAAAGGATATGCCCAAGCCTAAGACTAGTTTTTTGTGCTCGGCGAAGGACAAACCAGCTTTGTGACTGTGATTCTTGCTCGTCTTCGCTAAAGTTTCACACAAGATGGACAAAGTAGCATGAGACGTGGTAAGAGTGATACGATCGTACGCCGTAAATGTAGCAGTGATGATGGAGTGGTCGAAGCCAACGGGAAGAGTACCTTGTAAGGTAAAAGTGGATCCGTCATAGGTTAGAATGTCGGCCACATCTGGGACATCGAAAGAGACGGTGACATCTACGTCAGCGGGGCCCTGGCCGGTAGCGTTGGAGAAATACGGTTGAAGACCGAACAACACTTTCCCATCGTCTGGAACGGTGATGTCAGGAAGGTTACTGGCGAAGAAAGAGGGGACCACAGAAAGGGAGAGGAGCACGTGTAAAGATTGATTCATGGCGGTAAGGGTTGTAGGTAAATGAATGACTTGGTTAGGTGTGAGACCATTCCCTGATAGAGTTCGACTGCTTGGATCATACTGAACTCCTTCACATCCAGACGTGTCCACACTCAATTCCGATATGTTGGATGGATGGATGGGGAGATCATCGATCAGCACACCGACAAAATCGGAGGGAGACGAGAGAGCGAAGTTGAAGGGTTCGAGTGCAGTTACATTGACAGTCGGAAGAGAACTGCAGTTCTTTGACAAATCGTGGTCTGCAATGACAACGTCGAAAGGAAGGGAACTGGCCGAGTACCCTGCTTTATCGGAAACATGCAAGCCAAAGCGGTAGCTAGTCGGAGAAGGTACAACGGCGTGAGGAGGTGCCGATCCACCCAAAGTCAAGTCACGTTGGTTCCAATCCATGGAATCCAACTGCCGGAAATGCCAGAGAGGAAAACCATCAAGTAGGATGTCGTAGAAGAGGTCCGAGCCATAACTTTTGAATGTTTCACTCAGGAAACCAACGCTAAATGACCAGCCGTGTGGAACACGCAAAGCAGGAACACCGTTGTAGAGGGAAGAATTCCGAGAGATAATGTAAACGGAGGATAATGATGGGTTGCCCTTGTAAAATTGCTGTTCGAGAGGAATGTTCAGAGTAGGAGCTTGGGCGTTTGTGACGTAAATAGTACAGCTGGAAGTTGCTGAAGAGCCGGCTTCGTGGGCGGTCACTGTGACCTCAGGTTGACCTTGATCCTCGGAGGTAGGTATTCCAGCGAAAGACTTTGAGCTAGGATCGAAAGATAACCAATTGGGAGATGAAGCGGTAAAGGTAGTGCTGGAGTTAGAATTGAAGGTGGCGGGAGAGATAGTCCAGTTGTAGTTTTGTCCTACTCGCGCAATTGGGGGAAGTTGTTCATCGAGCGGATTGACGACGGAAATACTCTTGGACACTGCGACTAATGTGGCAAGCCAAAGAGAAAAGAGAATCATAGCAAACTGAAAAAGGCGAGCACACCAAGTTAGCTTGCAGTTGGTGTTCGCTCTAGAATGATGTTGGTTTGAGAACAAATAAAAAGCGCGTCGCGCGATCGTCGACAAGTTCACATGTCTACGACTCTCAGCGAGCGGGCATACAGAGGGTCTACAAAACAGCTTTAGGTTCTTCTATACCTAATTACTCCCATGTTCGTACACAACAGTATTCTAAGTAAACAAAACGGAATGAACAAAGTGATACGGTAGAGATAGAACAACATTTAGCACGAGGCTGACAATGGTAATGTTACTTGTATCCGTAAAGACTAGACAAGATATATCACAGGCATCGAAACATAAAGAAACACGGAAACATAAAACTCGTAACTGTTGATAATCAATACACTTTAGACGAAGGCACTTAGGCCAGCAGCCTGGACCTTTGAAGGATCCTGAGAGTTGAGGTGGCCTATGAGTTGGATGAGGTCTGCCCTGATTTCATCTCCAACCTGATCAGGACCATTAGGATCAAGGACAGTAGCGAATACAGAGAGAAGCTTGTCCATGTAAGGCGCAAGAGCTTGAGGATTTGTCCTGGTAAGGTGGAAGATGGCACGGAAAACTGGTCTGTTTTCGAGGTAGTCGTTCTTCAGAGGGAGGGCGTTGACGAGGATAGGTAACACCTGATCCAATGGAATGGCACCAGTATTCCGGAGAATGAGACGGGCGACAGCACCAGCGGCATTATCCTTGGCATTCAGCTTGGGCGAGGGTGAATCAGGACTGACGTCGAAGAGAGGACGGAGGGCGCCAAGGAGAGGGAGGTACTGCCGGGAGAGGTCGACTTCGGAGTATTCGACTAGGAGACCGGAAGCAAACGCGGCGTTACTGAGTACCTCGGCATCAGGGTCACTCAGAGCCTGGTAGAAGAGGTCAAGTAGGGGCTCGGTAGATGGAGTGACTGCGCTCTTCATGCCAGCAATAATTTCAGCCAGGCATCCGATGGCAGATGACCTGTCACTGAGTGAACGGTTCTTTTTCTGTGAAGATATTTATTTGCTTGAGCAGACACGCCTGAATCAAATCAATGTTCACTCACGTAGAATTTGGCGATGAGGGGATAGAACCGGTTGAACGCAGGGGCAAAGTCGGCACCAAGGATGTTGGCCAAAGCTGCGACGAGATCGCCGGCGGAAGAGATGAGGACAGAATCATATTCGGCCTGAGCTTCAGGTGCCTCTTCCTCTTCGTCTTGATCAGGGTCTTGTTGACAGAACGCCTTCTGCTCGAGGATCTGGATAGCGATGTTGCAAATTGGCTCAAGATCTGCACGGGCCCCATCAGTATTTAGAGGGAACGAAAGAGAGACGATACGCACGGCCTTCAATGAACGCAGGGCCAACTTTGTTCATAGTCTCTGCGAGACTGACACAAAGGGCAGATACAACAGATCTAAAATCGAAAGATGTGAGTCTCGAGTTCGAGAGATAAACACAATAAGAGAAGAGATCAGTTTAAAAGAAAAGAATTGTCTCATGCACCATTGGTGTCGAAGTGAGCTGAGTTAAAATTTCATCACAAAGAGCATTTTTTTTGTCAAGCCAAAAAGAGCGAAACTCACTTGTTGTCTTCGGTCTCATACATCTCAAGGAGGGGAGGAAGCACATGCCCAATAAGATCTTTGACAGACTGCTGAAGAGGGACGGCCTAGGAACCAACAGTTAGACATAACTAGGAAGACATGTCAAGGAGATAACTTACTACATTGGCACCAGCTTGCCACTCTTGGTGATCACTCAAATCATAAAAGGTCCTGACGATTTCAAGGAGCGAATCGAGAGCACTCTTCCTGATTCCTTCGTAATAGTGAAGGAGGAGAGAAACAAGTTCCAGGGCGCAAGGCTCGACATAAGGTAAGAAGTGGCCCTGAGTGGCAGAGAAAAGAGTGCCGATGGTGTCGGCGGCGATCTCTTTCTCAACAGCGATAGCACTGTTGACATCCATGAGCTTGTCCAGGTCGATGTCTTCGAGCTCGGCAACCGGCATCCCATTGACATCGAGCTCATCAGAAACGTTAATGGCATTGGAAGCCGACAGGCCAGTGCTGAAAGCCTGGGAAGCATCCTGCACAGAACTTGCGATATCGTCACTGCTTTCCTGTTGCTTGCAACTAGCCAAAAGAGGTGGGACGACCTGGGGTAGATATCCCGCAAATTCGTCACCAAAAACTCTGGCCATGACACCAAAGAACAAAAAGCTGCACTCCCTCAATCTAGCACTTCCCATTTCGATACCTTGGAAAGCCTGTGTCATCATGGTAGGGAAGTAAGGCCTGAACTTCTCCTTGCCAACGGCTTCCGCGAATGTACCGACGGCGTCCATGGTAATACCACGCAATTCGATTTCTTCACCTTCACCTGTGAGGACGAGGAAGTGTTGAAGACGTTGCATGGTGGGTTCGAAGTAAGGTGCGAACTTCTCCTTGGAAGCGTGAGCAGCACTACCGATAGCACCAGTAACGACGGCTTTGACTGACAAAGGCGCCGTCTCGAGGAGTCCAGACAAACGTTCCATGATGAGCTGGAGATACTGGTCGATAACATCATGAAGAATCTCCAAGAGAGCGTCGAGGGCAGTGCACGCAGACCTTTGAGTCTCGGGATCGTTGATCAAGTTCATGATAGCCTACAGAAGTGTCAGTAAAAATCGGGAGGCACAGGACAACACGACATACAGGAACAAGGACTTGGTGCTTGGCGGCACAATCTTCCTCGAGCCATTCACAGAAGCAGCTAACAGCGACGCATGTTGCCTTCCTGACGCTAGCGTCGCTGTCACGGAGGCCGGCTTCTATGATAGGCCACACTTCGTTCATGAGGGGAGTCATGAACTCGCTGCAGCCTTCAACAGCAATGCCAAGAGCGAGCATCGCCCCGCGGCGTTGAGCAGGTTGCTGAGAAGAAAAGTACTGGACGATCAACGTGCGCAAGGCAGGGAAGACTTGCATAGGGGGAAGGTTGGTGGACAATCCATCGATAATACGAAGTGCGGACTATTCACTTTGAGCAACAGTCACAATTAGTATGGGAAATAACTCACTCGAGAAGGTGCATCTTCATCAACATCTTCGGGCTCTTCCTCGGTGGTGATGGGCATGAGGTGCTCAAGAATTTGAGGCGCAAGACCAAAACTCTGTAACTTGGATTTTTTACTTGACGCAGAGACGCGTCAGAAAGGGAAAACAATCTAGGAAAAATTTATACTCACTATTGAACAGTCCAATTGAGAGCATTGAGAGCCAAGATTCTAAGTTCCGTGTCATAGCTGCGATTACCACCACAGCGGAGTAAGAACTCGACGAGGTCGGGGATGATTTTGCTGAGAATAGGGACTTCCTGAACGAAATCTCGATAACGGCAGATGAATAACTTCAAGGTTTGGACTTACAAGAATAAGAAGAGTCTCAAGGACGTCGAAGAGTTGGCGAGCCCCAGCCTCATTACCGGTTTCAACACACTGACCGACAACTTGGATCATGGCGGGGAGAAGAGTTTGGAATTGAGCCTTTGAGAAGCGAATCAATACGTGATATTGATCGCTATTCTTGTTTTCACTCACGAGAAAAGCCTTGTCATCAGAGTCGATAAATTGAGCAATGACACCCATAGCTCTGGGCAGTTTTGAGTAAAGAATTTATGAAACCGATAGACGACGCGACAAACCTGACAGTGGTGATGCGGACCTCAATACTATCGGGATCAGCCAAAGTCTGTGAGAACAATTGGAAGAGAGATCCTAGGTGATCTTGGAACCCTTCAACAATGTTTTCGAGCGCAGTGTACAACATATACATGCCAACTTCCCGGTGCGAAGCATCGGAAGAAGTACTGGTTTGTTGCAGGAAGGGAAGCAGCTGAGGCCAATTTCCGGCAGGAATTTCGATGGACGCGATGGCTGCGACAACTCGAGAAGCGGAGTGGCGGACCAAGTTACTATATGAATTGAGTGTTATTGTTACAAAGTACATGAAAACATCAAAATCACCTTGATTCTGCCAGAATCAATTCGGGAAATTTGGTCTTGATCTGTTCCCGCTCATCTTGAGGCAAAAGGGTCCACAGATTACCGCTGTTGTAGGAAACACGTTTTCTCATCTCTACAGCAGCTAGCTGTCGGATCTACAGCAATACTGGTATCGATTGCTTCAATAGCATGAGGCGAGACACGTACTGCCTGGTCTGGCGAACTCGTAACAATACTAGCGAGCGCAGAAATACACGCTGGGTTTTTGTAGTATTCTTGGTTGAGTTGAGCAGTTGCCTTGAGAGGATGTGGTCAGGATCTTGCAGCACTGGGCAAAACTAAGCATCCGTACAGCTTTGAGGGCATTTGTGTCGTTAGATGTCGTTTGCACGAGTAAAGTGTGCAATCCCTGGACGAAATTGGGCTACCGAAACAGATCAGGCTCATCAAGCAATCAGATCGTATGAAATCTGGAACTTACATCCATTTTGTCGGAAGAAAGGAAAGAGGTATTTAGAACGAGGATTAAGGGATGAGAAAGTGTAAGGATAAGGGCACTCGAAAAAAAAGTTTTTCGAGTTGATCGACTGTTAAGCGAGAGTCACGCGTTCACAGGCACTCACGTGAGGAGCGGGTAATAAAGCCGATCAGCGTCGAGTGTTTTTGTCGTCTTCTTCCACAGCTGTTCTTACGACAAATACCTACAGGTAACCGACAGGAAACTGCAACACAAGCTCCGCACTTATGGAAATCCAGTGCAAGTTGAAAATCTCTGTACCTGAAATGAAAATGGCGGACTAGCAACCAGTCAACGGTCTTACTTAACTCTGCAAGTTGCAAGAGTACGCATAGTTTTATTCCATCGGCACGTGTCTTTCAGCTTTGGCACGCTCCTGTGCATTGTTCGCGATGCCACACCGCCAAAACGAGCAAGAACAAATCGTGTTTGATGGAACAATGTTGATTTCACCGTATATAACACATCGTCTCTGACGAGATTCTACATCTGCTTCCAACGCAACGTCAAATTTACATCTGAAAATGCCCGCGTTTTGCTTCCGCTTCTCCACTCAAAAGGTGCAACCTCCGCCCACTCGTCGTCCACCGTCTCCCCCTCGCCCTCTCATTCGCAAAGAAACGTTGTACGTGTAGTACGGACTGCCCCATTCTACCTGCTAATATCTCCTTAGGAGCACTGGCTGGTGTCACGTCCATTCAAGTTCTTCCAGAGAACCCCACCGCGGAAACAACTCGATGCATTCCAGAGTGTCTTCAGTTCCAAGTTCATTTGACAGTGAAAGCCAACCTTCACACCGGCTTCCCATTCGTCGCCGTTTCGTCCTCCTTTGGAAACGCATCAACACACCGACCACACCTCGCAGATCCCTCCGTTTTTCTTTTTTGCCGCCAGGGTTTGAAGCAGTGGCAGCACCGTCGTCTGTTGCTAGTAACTCTAGTCGTCGTCGTTCTGGGTGGTCAGCTTTCCCTCGATATGATATAATGCGACATTCTTGATGGTATGCGACCTTGTGTTGTGGGCTAGGATCTGTATTAACTGTCTTTAGAATATAGGAAATCGGTTCCGGGACTTTGTATAATATCTTTGGGGCATCTCTTGGGGCAGTATTGGGCTAAATAAATATGTTAATTGGTATTCCTAATGAAATAATCTAATTCGTTAAACTTTTTGACCTTCTCAACATCGCGGATGATCCTTGGTAAATGATCCTATCCCCAGTGTACAGATTTTCGCGACAGCTGATTGTGTCAGACTCAGTCAAACCTGTACCGTATCAACTCTCCTAGCTATGCGTACGTGATTGATCACCTCATCTTCTTTCTTGTCAGGACTGAATTCAAATATTCTCTTCTGTCTAGACCGCCGATTGCATGCCGGGCATCATTCTGAGAAGTCAGTTGCGCATCATGTTAGTGATTGTCCATCATTTTCTGGCTTGACGACATTCTTGACACTCCTGATTGTCGTATAATGGCTCTCGACGCGGGTTTGGAGAAAAGGGTGTATATATATAAATATACTCGTTGGTAGAGCGCCTTGAACTCCCAACTCTTCCATTCCACATTCATTACTCTCACTGTCAGAGAACTTTTGTTCTCTTTAGTCGCTCCTTTACTGTCTTAATGGACAAAAACGCGCCCGACTCTTTGGTTGAACAGTGCGTCTTTTTGCAATCACTAATCTCTGGCCCCTAGCTGATTTTGTCGACAGACGATATGAAGAATACTTCCATCTCTTGGGGATCGGTTTGTTTTGAACATCCTCTCGCAATTGGTTCTTGACCATAATGAATTCAGCTCTCTTATACTGGGACCACATACTTACTTTTGGTGCGTTCTCTTAATTTACGACTAATAAAATCGCTCAAGCTTTTTATTAGCAATGGAAGTCGAATTCTTGTGGAAGCATTTTGGGAGTATGAGTAGCTATATGTTCTTTTTGAACCGTTACTTCTCATCACTGGGTGTAATGGCCGTCACATACTCGCTCTTCTCTGGTTCTATACCTACATCGGTGTGTCCTTTCCGCTACCAGCTTGTGGTCCAATATTGAATCTTCCTTATTTCAGAGGTTGGAATTAGTTCTAAGGCATGAAAAATGTGCTAATACCATTCTAGCTGCGAATCATTTCACTTATATCGTGAAATCTTACTCGTGTTGACTCAAGTCTTTGTTTGTAGTAAGAAACTTATTCTTTGGTTCACTCAAACCCGCCTTCTGACGTTATGATCTACTAGTTCTGCTTACACTACGCATCTACGCTCTCTATGGCCGCAGTACAAGAATGTTGGTGTACATGCTATCATTCGGCTTTTTCCTCGCTGGCGTTGCTTGTGTACGCATACCAGACATCATGTCCTTTAACTCGCAAATGTTGACCACATGTTTCAAGTTCGCTCTATTCTTCGGTGAAGAATCAGAATCTCTTGTGTCGGAAATGGGGTGTCATACTCAGTTGCAGTTCATCACGTATGTTTTCCCTACTTGTTTCTTTATATGAGCTTGATCTGAATTCATCATACAGTGCTGTCCGTGAGTAACCACTCAAAACACCATTTACGAGGCTGTTGACGCATTTAGCAACTTCAGGAGTAGCATCCGCGTGGGAGGCCCTTTTCGTTTACGACTCAATGCTCGTTGTTTTGACACTTAAGAAAGCCTATGAGACAAGACGTGAGCTCAAAGAAGAAGGTATGCTCGTGCCGTCAATCTTGGTACTGGTTGTCCGCGATGGTGAGCTACGCAAACAATTGGTAGTGTGTTTCAAGCTGTGATGCCCCCTTCATACAGGTTCCATCTACTTTGCGTAAGTGCTCTGGTGGCCTCGTTACTTTCCCTTCTCAAAACGTTGTAGGGTGATGGCGGTAGCAAATTTCCTAAACATACTCACGTTTTATGTGCGTCTCTTTCCTTCATTGTTTTTAGGGTTCAGGTGAACACGATTCATATTATGTTTTATGAATAGCTTACTGGGGTGCTTTCTTTCACTTTTGAGGAAAACCGTTGACTAATTGATGCCAAACAGCCTTACATGAGGGGTGGTTTGTCGACTTTCGCGAGCGCGTGAGTGTGTCAAGGTTATCCGTCCTTTACGCACTATGACCGAATATACTGTCCCTCTAACACAGTGTCTCAGTAACGATGATGTCCCGTTTAATGCTTAATCTTCACGAGGTTGCGGAAACGGGGCTCTACACCTCACATCGAGAAACTTGCCAATTTGGCACGCAAAGCGGTATCTTGACACATTTAACTGATGAATCTGATGATTACTTCACGTACCGTTACAACAAGCAAACAGCCCATCACCTCCAGGCTTGAATGATTCTCCCCCGATCTATCCGTTTTACAAATTGGCGATAAAGCCAATAAAAGTTGGACTGGCGCCCGTTTCCGGGAACTATGTACTACAACATTCAGACTTGTATTTGGACTAAAAACGCTATATTTTTGTACTAGTAACACTTGTATTTCGTGCTCATTATGTATGGATATGGACTTGTGAGTCTGTTTGACATATAAACACTGTTCTGACAGTAGTGACTGACATCGCCCTTTTGAAAATCACTTACGTACGTGAATTCAGCGACCTCAACGGTAACCAACTTGAATCGCGACGACCTTGAGCGTCAAGTCTATGTCCATACCAAGTGTCAAACTCTGGAAGGGACGCTCAAGGAAGCCACAGAGACTTGGACTAGTAAAACAGTTGCGGCCCGAGCAACTTCCGAATCCGTTGCGTGCAATTGATTTCCATCCACAGTGAAAGAGAACCACATAATACGGATCCCTCCTCGATGTTGCTTGTTCGCTGCCCTGCGGCCCACTCTACATGGACTCTTCATGGGGCACAGAAGCGTCGATAAGTGCACAGTAAGTGATCTGATTCCGTCTTGAGGATTTCCAAACCTACATGCGATCCACTAGACGAAACGGAGGCTATTTGCATCTCTGTGCAGTGGGTAAGTGTCTGAGTTATGTGCATATAATGATTTCTGCCACCTATTGACTACAGTTGAAAGCTTTTCTTTATTGGGACCATATCATCACCTTCTGCAAGTATACTCCTCTTGAAGGAGACCTTAAAAATAACTGTTCATTCATTCTAGCCTCTGAAGTCGAGTTCATATGGAAGCGTCCAAAGAGCAAGAGCAGTTGTCTCTTTCTTCTCAATCGATACTTCTCGTCCACAGGCAATATTGTGGTGACTTATGGTTTGTTTTCGCCAAATTTAAGTTCATCCGTGAGTTAATCTGTAATCTGGATAGCTTTTACTGACGCGCTGCTAGAGGTTTGATCTTTTCGAAAACTGGCATGCTATCGAGAGCTGACCAACTATACACAGCTGCAATCGTCTCGGCATCTTTCGAGAATTATTGCTAGTCTTTACCCAGCTCATTGTTTGCGGTAAGCTTTGCGGTTAACGGCCGGATTTAAGTGACTTATTTGTTTTTCTAGTACTGTTAACCCTTCGTACATGGGCTCTCTATGCATGCAGCAGAAGGGTTCTGATTTTCATACTATGTTGTTTGGGGCTGCTAGCAACAGTGGCTTGTGTACGTTTCGGTCCGTTCATCTGTTCTCCTAGTTGATCTGATATGTCGTGACGCAAAATAGTTCACGGTGTTCTATGGACATCAAGTTGGGCGCCTTTTGTGTCGGGAGGGTCTGTGCTGACTTTCGACGGTTTCTAGAGTCATTCTGTCGTCAATTTTACGGGATGCCACACTGGGTCCAAATCAGACACGTTAGCTCATCTAATCTTCTTCCCGAGCAGTGTTTATTGACTTGCAGCTGTGTATACAACAGTGCCATCAGTACGTCTGCATGGGAAGCGCTCTTTGCGTATGACGGGGTGATTTTCGTGATGATTCTCCTTAGAGCTTACAAGGCGAAGCACTCATCAACCCTTCTGCAACTGATCCTTCGAGATGGTGAGCAATCGGACCTCTCCTCATTTCATGTTTACACTTTCTATTTCCAGACTCGATCTATTTCGCGTGGGTCTTCTGCTCCATTTCCTCTGATCCTAACAACTGATGTCTGCCTTAGGATCATGACACTGGCCAACTTGGCAAACATATTGACCTTTTATGTACGTGCTATCATTGCCCCCTCCTTACAATGGTCTCATCTGTCTACTGCAGTTGACTGGGGTACATCATGATCTCTCGCTCTTCTCCTTTGATTGACACCGATCGATTGTAATGCAGCCGTACATGAAGGGCGGTCTGTCAACTCTTGCTAGCGTGTGCGTGTTCTATCTGCTCAGCTCGCTTCTGCCTCTGATCCAAGTTTCTGTTATACATAGCACCTCAGTAACTTTGATGTCGCGCTTGATATTGAGGTTACATGAGAGAGTCAGTATCACGGCCTATGAGACCAATCAATCGACATGCGAATTTGCAGTGCGAACAGATTTTGAGGAACCTGATGTACTTTTTGTGGAGCGCTGTCCTCGAAATGAAGAGCATCATGCAGGTCTCGTTTGAGTTGTGTATGAACACTACACCATAGTAGACTTCTTGAGGTCGTTCTATCTCTACGTTCTTTTCTTTCTTTTTTTTTTGCAACGACACGGACGTTCTAAAACCCACATTCCTTTAATCATTGATATACTGTACCTTCTTGCCGGCCGTCTTCACGGTGGATTGATACCTCAAATTAGGAAATGTGATGATGAATATTTCTGGGGATGCCGTGATCTACAGTACGGGTTGAACGGCAGCAGCACTGTCGTCTGCGGGTTTCACCTCCTTGGCCATCCTCTCTCCTAACTGATCCAAAAGTCTTTTCAACTCTTCTGCTTCGGAGATGAGCTGGCCTACTGTGCCTTCCTTCTTTTCCTCCACCTTTGGCTTCTTCCAGCTCTTCTCTTCCACAGCCTTCCCAACGACCTCTCCCCAACTCACACCCTCCTTCTCTAGCCTCTCGACGATCTCATCTTTGATCCTTCGACACGCTCCAACGCCGTCGTAACCAAAATGAGTGTAGACCTGGACTAGAGAAGCACCTGCTTTGGCATATTCAAGGGCATCGTCGCCGCTGGAGATTCCTCCACAGCCAATGATGGGGATATTTGACGGAAGACGCGAACGGAGAATACGCAGAGCTGTCAAAGTAATAGGTTTGATAGGTGCACCGGAAAGACCACCCGTCTCGGTACGATTAGCTAGAACAGGATCAACACGAGTCTTTTTAACATATCTGGATGGACTTACTGCTGACAAGGCTCGCAGGCCTTTGTATTGAGGTGTTGCTGACAATAACGCCGTCAATAGAGCTTGCTTTAATGACATCTGCAATATCCTCCAGTTCAGACTCGTTCAAGTCCGGTGCAATTTTGAGAACGAGGCGAGGTTTTGAGGCGGTCAGTAATGAGTCTGGCAAGGAGTCTCTAGCCTTTGTGACTCCTTCTAGAAGAGTTTCCAGTGATGATTTATTTTGCAGACCTCTGTAGAAGCGATTTTAGAAGGAGTGTACGCGTGAAACGTAGAAAACGCACCTCAGACCAGGAGTGTTGGGACTAGACACGTTGACCACTAAAACATCCGAGTAAGGTCCAAAAGTCCGTACACCAGCAACAAAGTCGTCTATCGAGTCAGCAGGAGAAGTCTTGTTCTTGCCAAGGTTGACAGCAAGAAGTGAGCCGTCACGAAGTGAAGCATTCGAGTTTTCTCCGGAAAGCCATGTCGGAACACGCTCGCGCAGACGAGAGAGAACGGTGTTATGGCCTTGAGACGGGAAGCCGTATCGGTTGATCAAGGCAGAGTCCTCAGTGAGGTGGAAAACGCGTGGTTTTGGATTACCTGGCTGTTGACATGAATGTTTCTCAGAAGTGAATTAGATTTCGCGTTTGACAAAAACAGACCTGTGGTTTGGGGGTAACACTACCAATTTCGACCCAACTGAACCCCAGGTCAAGTAATCCTAAAAACAAAGTGTAAGCTGAATCTTGGCAAAAGGAAACTGCAACATACCATCTATTGCTTCTCCGTCCTTGTCAAACCCAGCTGCCAGACCTACAGGATTGGATATTGTTTTTCCCCAAAGCTACATGGAACGCTACGTTGGCCTTGCTCGCGGTATACAGTCTGACAATGCACTCGCCTCGAACTTGAGCCTCTGGTCGTCTTGCTGTGGGTCTTTCGGACCCAGACCACTTCTCAGCACTTTGACAGCAATTTTGTGGCCAGTCTCCGCATCAAATGCATATCGTAGTACTGGAGTCAAGACATGGCGGTGGATTGCCGAGCGGGCATCGAAGTAGTATACCGCGAAAAGGCCGGTGGATAATAAGAGTGCGGTAGCGTAGACACCAGTACGCAAAGGAGAAGAAGGGCTGGTGGAAGATTTTGTGAAGAGTGTTCTATGATGACTTGGAATAAATAGAGTACGACGAGCAGCCTGACGCAGAGCTGCCATGCTCGCCGTTGTAGACAAAGTGACGCGAATCAAGTTGCACGCTTCCTTGACGCCAGGCTGTCACGACGTTCATTCTCAAATGGCTGTCTCTCACTCATCCATTACAAGCCGCGAATTAATCGCGTTCTCTAGCACTCTAGAATTGCATGAAGGCCAGCGTGTTCAGCAAATTCAATAACTTTGGCCTCGCTTACAGCTGTGCCAGCTACCCAGGTTTTCAAGTGAACTACATGCTGCAAAATTAGATTTCCTCTTCGGAGTTCAACGTTCAACGTTCAAGTGAAGCTAGTTCTATTCAGGCCACAACATGGGCTGCTGTAGGTATAAATTCAACACCAAACTTGAATGACGTCAAAGCTTTTCTTCCTTCTACCACACATTTCTATCGCCATGTCCGCATCCAAGATTCTCGCCTTGATTGTCGTGTTCGTCCTCATCTTCTTCAGCGTGCTTTTTGTACTATGTAGAATCGCCGTGTGCACTTCCGTCTTCACCGAAGATAGCACCCAGAACACTATCAAGGTAATTTCGCAACTTTATGATATCCTCACTGCAAAAGAGACTAACCCAAGCCTGAAAAAGTCCCAAGTACGTGAGCTACGACGCCCCGGAGCTAATCGCCCAATGTCTTCTTCTCGTATACAAGACTGTCGCTGCTCGTGGTGCATTTTTCACTCGAGAAGATCTTCAAACCATCAGTCTCGCGTCCTCGCCGACTTTCTTTCCGTTTCTTCATTCTGCCCACAACCAGTCTTTCCTTCAACTCCACTCCGTGCATCTTTGCATCCACAGGCTGACCCGGACTCGGAAACGCAACCCATCTCTTGTACTTCCCGATCCCTGACCTTGGAACAAATTTTGGCGAATCCAGAGATCGCAATAAGGCGTATAAACCGTCTTTCCTCCTCTGGGAGACTCAACCGTCGCTTCGGCCGTAAGAGGGTCTCCAATAAAGCCAGCACTCGATCCATCCACATTTCCAATTCCCGTTCCAGCAACCTCGACGGCGGCTTTCTTTCGGAATGCATGTTGATCAGTCCTCTCACTTTCTCTGAAGAACCTAACTTTGATCACGCCGACTCGGTCTCGCAGCAAGAAGAGCGGATAAAGCAAGAGTGGATTCTCAACTCTATGGAACCTGTGTCAGTGCCATACGACGGCGGTTACAAAATGGGCGTTCAGAGGTCTGCGTTTCTCCGAATGAGTACATGCAGCGGCAAGAGCTCTGGTACCACAACCTCTACTGCCGATCCTACAGTCGAGAAGGCAGACGAGTCTTTGACAGAACGTCAACAGAATGAGCAAGACGATGCTGACAGGAAGGTTCTGAAGAAACTCGAGAATGAGAGAGTGCGGAAGACGCGAAAGAAGTTGTTTGCGAAGAACCTAGGTGTAGGGAAGGAGAATGCTGCCCCAATCGTTGTTCCTGTACCTATTCCTGGGCCTTTCCTTTCGTCTGCTGCGTTTTGGACGAACTCTATGGCTTGATATTTTCCGGAGGATCGAAGCAACGATGTTCTGGCTCTGGGCGATGCGTAGATCTTGGGGAGATCCTTGGTTTTTATTGCGGCTTGGCAACAATTTTCTATCTTGATGGATATCCACTCTTTCATTACGACGCTCCTTACCACCACATTCATTTCCCTACATTTCTAACTTGACATTCCTTTCCTTATCGGATATTTCACACCTGAGCTTGGACTAGATTGCACGCATATGTATACCTCGATATCCTATCACTCTATTTCTATTGGGAATCTACATGTATAGTAAGATTCTAAGACACAACATTATCTTCTACATCGGCCGCTCATAGTTCAATCTCTCTGTTCTCTTCCACACTTCCCTCACCAATCTCTCTTGTTGTTCCCTAGGCGACCTTCCATCGGCGTCTTCGGAACAGGCTCGTATAGCGAGATATCTATCGTTCAAGACACAAGTCAGCATATCATAGACAACTAATGGCGGGACTCCGTTGGATCAGGATTTACCTTCGGCCGCCAAGATTGGCCATCGGAATGGGCGACGTTTCATCAATATTTTCCGGTGGGTTCGAATCCACTACTATACCGCCAGTTTGTAAGAGAATAGCTATACCACCACAAACATCCTGAATGTACGACAATTCAGCAAAAGACCGAGCAATGTCAGACGCCAAAACGTACCCATTCCCAGCAACCGGCCTCAAACATAATGTCTCCTTGCCCAGAAGCAATATAGACCATGTCCATTGTCGAACTGTTGTAAAGTATTGTATTAAATGTCCGCCGGACCCGAACATCAAGGCATAGGTTCACTCACCTGCCTAAGCTCCGTACGCCATGTACCATTCCACCTTTCCCGCCCCTTCCGCCGATTTCCGTCGCCATGTTGATAAAATTGGTAGATTTCTTTGTGAGATTGGATTGAGGGGAATCTCGGCGGTCTTTGCCCCATTCGCCAAAAAATAAACAACTGATAACCGGATCATAAGCCTTTGCAAAGGAATCAGAAAAGAAATTGTTATTCACCCCTTCGGAGCGTCTTTGGGCAGAGGAGGTGGTGGGGAAATGATAGGAAGTGGTATAACGGGTCCTTCAGGTCCAAACTCGGAAAGCCATGCTCCTCCTTGAGAATGGTGAATTGCAGAATACAGGGACCCTAGTAGCACAGTAAGTACAAGAAGCTGTTATAGAAATGGTCACTTGCATACCATGTCCACCTAAGAAAGGTGCGAATACTACCCCTACTGTCGGGATAGAGTTTAGACAAAATCCAATAGAGATTGCGGTCATTGGAACTGTAATGGAGCATCTAGTAAAGCTGAGAAGCGGAACGAGAGCTCAAGGACTAACACATGTGCACCATGTTGACCGTTCCATCTATCGGGTCGACAATCCTTGAAGGCCATCAAAAATAGTCAGAGATATTTTACGACACACACTTACCAAGTAGGTCCATCCTTGAGCAAGAATCGCTTCTCTTCTCCTGCAGAATAAGACTCTTCCCCGATGAACT
The DNA here is from genome assembly GCA_037954225.1 of Stygiomarasmius scandens. Classification (NCBI taxonomy): domain Eukaryota; kingdom Fungi; phylum Basidiomycota; class Agaricomycetes; order Agaricales; family Campanellaceae; genus Stygiomarasmius; species Stygiomarasmius scandens. Next base: position 1,121,751 of record JBANRG010000005.1, on the reverse strand, counting down.
TGGGTCGAAAGGAACAAGGTAATCAGCCCAGGGCTATAAGAGGTTCACTCGATTAAAAACGAACTGCATGATCTGGATACTGTGAAAGGACAGCTTCTCTATTGCAAAGATAAATCAGTGAGAAGACTTTTAAGCAAGCGTGCGAGTACCTTATAAGTTTCTCTACACTTTCATCTGCGTCTGTGACCAAGTCAACAGAGTTGAGTTTCTCGCGAGTCTCTAGAGCTTTCTTCTGTCGTCGAACTTGGTCTTCTCTAAGATATTTTCCTGCATGTCGAGCAAGATCACAAGCAAATGCGTGGAGCTTCTCGAGCTCAGTAATCGTGAACGAAGCTGAAGCCATCAGAGGAATATCCGCCGCTCGGTTACTTTATCCGGCGTTCACTCCAAATTTGGAGTCCGAGATTCCGAGATCGATATAGTATCTACCTCTCCTACCTCCACCTCGTACACTTTTATCTTCGAAATGGCGCGTCAATTCTTTGTTGGAGGAAACTTTAAGATGAACCCAAGCACCTTGGAGGCCAAGGCTGCATTGGTGAAGATGTTCAATGAAGCTCAGCTCGATCCTGCAACTGGTATGCGATCCAGTAATGTCCATTGACCGCGATGCCAATCAGTTCAACAGAGGTCGTTATTGCGCCTCCTTCTCTTTATCTTCTTCGCCTAAAGGAGATTCTGAGGGAGAATGTCAAAGTCGCTGCTCAAAACTGTTACTTCAAGGATTCCGGTGCATTCACTGGCGAGATCAGGTCAATCATCCGCTCTATAAACTTCTTGCGATAGTCTTACTTTGGTTTAGTCCCGCACAGCTTGCTGATGCTGGCATCCCATGGGTGATCCTCGGTAAATCCATTTTTTGCAACAAAGTATCGAAGATCAAACGCGTATCTTTTGTACAGGCCACTCTGAACGTCGCACCATCTTTCACGAAACTTCCGAGTTGGTTGCTCAAAAAACCCGTGCTGCTCTTGATAAGGGCCTCAATGTTATTCTTTGCATTGGTGAAACTCTTGCTCAGCGTGAAGCTGGCGAGACCGCCGCAGTGAACGAAGCTCAACTCAAGCCTGTCATAGACGTACTTAAAGAAAGCGACTGGAGGTATGCTCGTCCTTTTCGGAATGCATCTCAGTTTATTTATGCTACATTACAGCAAGATTGTCATCGCTTACGAACCCGTCTGGGCCATCGGCACAGGCAAAGTAGCTACCCCTCAACAAGCGCAGGATACTCAAAAAGACATCCGGTCTTACCTTGCCAAGGCGGTCTCTCCCGCTGTTGCAGAGTCGACCAGGATTATCTATGGAGGCAGTGTCAATGCTGCTAACTGCAAAGAACTTGGTTGGTGCTTTGACGTGAAATTTATCTTTTTATTGATTGTGTCTTTCTTTTTTCAAGCTACGCTTCCCGATGTTGACGGGTTCCTTGTCGGTGGTGCTTCTCTCAAGCCCGAGTTTGTCGAAATTGTCAACTCCAACAAGAAGTAAATGAAAGGTGGATAGTGTGTAGTAAAAAGAAGCATTCGCAACAAAACAATCTGTGCTTAGAACATTGTATGTAACATATAGACACTTCTCCCTCGCAGCTCAAACCCATCCGGGTCCTCCAAAACACTATCGATGTTGACACAGGCACGCTTACGCTTTGAGACTCAGAGTAACAAAACTGTGTCAGAATCAAAGTCACTAAACTATTCTCGTCCATTTCTTACTCAGATCGTGATGTGGCTATTGTGGCGCTTTAATCAAAACTTGAAGCAATCTGTCAGTATTGTAGGCAAATTGTAGGGCCGCGGACCCAGTGCATGCTTGATGTTGAGTCGAACACTAGGCGCCTATCCCTAATATGGAACGAAACCACTGACGATTACATCCTTTTCTATATATCAAACGAAACGAAAGTGGATCTAGCTGCGGAGAGATATTGTGGTGTTACATCCAGTACATAGAAGGTATGATGATGATAAAAATGCTGGGATGAGATGATTACAAAATTAACATGTGTAAGAGAGCTCGTAAAGCACGAAAAGAGTCGAATGAAAGCACTATATGACGAGGATGCACGACGTCGAGCAAATCGTGGTCAATTAATGTCAACCACAGGAGGTGATGCAGCTCTCTCAGCTCCGACATCAGCACTCAGTCGAAACCAAACAGGCACCATTCTCCAGATCCTCTCTCGTTCCCTCGCAGCCCACAACTCCAAACTCCGAGCACATGCTTTACATTCAGGAGCATCAGAGTTGCTAAACTCTACGCTTTTGAGCTGACCGAGTTCTTCGGCGACATATAGAGGGTCACTAAAGCCTCGCTCCCGATCAAAAACGTAGTGTTGGGTTGCAAGCTCGACGAGTTCTGAAAAGTCTTTTCGACAAGCAGCAGCAGATATGCAAATTAGATTGGAAGAGGAGCGTCTATGGTTTGCAAAGTGTATGTGATAAGGATTATGATGACCAGAAGCATGGGGAATCAGCGATGAATGGGTAGGATTTGGTGCGAGGGGATGAGAGAGGGAAAAGGCTGATTGTAATTGAACGCCGCTGTTGCGAATAGACTGACTATGGCTCATCGACTGGATGAGTGTAGTGATGGCGTTCAAGGCGGATTCTTTGCCGAGGCAGAGACGCTGTGTGTCGGTAAGTGAGAGTTGTATAGGACAATGAGGTGCAGGCGAATGTGGAGTAGACGAGATATTAGAGGGGACATAGTAGAGTGGGTCATCTTCCGAAGGCTCGAATATTTGTGAACATGTGTAACGACAGAGGTCATAAAAGGCCGAAGGCAACAAGGTAGGAGCATCAACTTCCCGCGCAAGATTGATGACTGCCTGAACAAGTCGGAGGAGAGATGAGACGCATGCGCATTTCACAAGAGCTTAAACTCACAATTGGAGACGGATACATGTGCCCGCTGCTCGAACCGGTCTTCATTTCAAATGCCCGTGCAATATCTTCCCGAGTATCCCAACCTCTCAGAGTTGTCGGCCATGCTTGGCTCAGATGAACGATTGCTTTCTCCCGCAAGCTGTCGACAATGTATTTTGTTGAAAGACGAAGAACACCCGAGACCACGCGAAAGTCATTTGGATCGTTATTGCCAAAATTGCTAGAAAGAATGACGCATGTCGGCAGAAGCGATAGAATTTCGAAGACAGAACTACGTACGGGCCATCATAAAGGGCAGTGAAGAGGTTGCCTAAATCTTCTGCAGAGTCATGAAGTGTAATGACAGGATAGTCTGAGAATTCAATGGTACCGCTTTCCGACCTGATTGAACTCCTAGGGTCGGGTGAATGTGTACCTATGGAGAACATGTCACGAAAACAAACGGAATGTCGTGCCAGCTGGCTCATATGAACGAAAAAGAGAGTATTTTCTGCACGACAAATAACGCTTCCATCTTCAAACCAAAGGTCTGGATGACGATGAAGTGGGACACCATCGACGTCAAAGAGAGCTGAGGAAATGGCGGTGAGTGCATGCATCGTGGTTGGACCAGATTGGAAAGAATTGCGTCTAGATTCTGAAGAAGATGAAGAAGGAATGGAAGGGGATGGGTGGGGGTTATAACTAGCTTGATCCTCCATCGTGGATCAAGGATAATTTGAAGAGGTGGTGGCGGGCAATGCAACGAGATCCAGCCAACTGGGGACTGAGATAAGATCTTGTCTTTATCTTATCTCACTGCCACCCAGCTGTGTCCGCCAAATTCGAATGTTCCCTCAAGTCCTTTTGGTCCTTCCTTTTATCATCGGAATCACTCAAGTCATCAAAGACCAAACATCATTCGTCAAGCTACACAGCAACGCCATCGACATCTGCCACAAAGCTTTATCCTTCAAGATGACAACCCGCTGACCAAGAGTAGCAGATTCTTCCATTCTTCTCTTCAAGTCAATGCTACCTGCCAATCATCCTGCATTCATGGGGTCTTATAAACCTTCTGAGTCTCTCGTGTGATCCATTCTTTCTGGCAAATTGAAACAACCGGAGTCTTCTCTCCTCATCCTACTTCCATGATTTTTCGTTCGCTCGTGTGAGTAGCCTTGTTCTTTTTATTTCTTCCTGTCATTAACGCGAGTCTCTAGTCCCCATGTCACTCTTTTGAGATTTTTTTCTTTAACGTCCGTCAGCGCACTCAAGATTTCGACCAGTTGGGACCCCTTCCCTGTAGCTACAGTTATTTGGGACACCGGAGATCCGCCAACAGTGACCCTGTCGCTGTTGAACAAACTTGAGAACACTCTCGTTGAGATTGCGGAAATTAATCCGACGATAACAGCGGTGCCCTTGCCATCAGATGTGACGGGGTCAGTCCGTATAGAGGCACTTTTTGAGAGCATGACTGACGAGGGCGCAGTAATTTTGTTTTAGAAGCCTCAGCTCTTGACCCGTAAGCCAACATCACGGTAAAGATGTTTCTCTTGATTGAGCTTTCATGACAGGAACACTGGCTCAAACTCTATCATAACACAAAGTCCTATCTCAGTTCCCCAGAACAATACCAGCAACCGGTGAGTTGCTAGGATACACTTCTTTTTGTTACACCATGTAAACTAATATTGTAGAGTCAACACAAATTCAACGACTTCAACAGCTATTTCCACCAGTTCTAGTAGTAGCGATGACTCTCAAAGTTCAAGGTATAGTACTTTTTGGTCAGGTCATCTTCTCCGGGATTCACCGCTGCGCCAAAGCTCGACAACATTTTCAACACCAAGTCAGACACCTCCTCAGTTTGCAGACGTTCCGAGTACCAGTACGACAATTGTTCAGCCAACTGTCGTTTCCACATCATCCAGTACTAGGTATGATAGCCATACCTTTTTCACTGTCATAAAACCTTGGCTAACCACATTCAGTGCAAATTCGGCTCCTTCTACGAGCTCTGCATCCACGAGGTACGTCAAATAAACTGATGATCAGCAGAGGTCGTTGAAAATGATTAATTTTAGTATCGGTCCCACAGCGAATATCATCAAGTGAGGATCCTAGTTTGATATCTACGAACATGTATCTGATTCATCCTTTGGCAGTTCATCCTCTGACACGTTCGAACCTACGATTATTCCGGAACCTACAGCATCCCCGTTAACGGATACCATCTCAAACCCAATTACAGTTCCAGCTGTAATCGGTATCGTAGTAGCAGTTTCCGCTACTCTTCTTACCATTCTGCTCTTTGTCCGGTGGTATCTGCGGCGCTCCCGAAAGGGTTCCGGGTTGAAAAGGAGGCAGAGAAAGAATGCCAAAAGGATATCCCCATTTGTCTACAATCGCCTGAGGCCCAAGTCTCGCAGACAGACTGAGGACCTCGAAGGCGGCTTTGACACTGATGCATTCGTCGGCCATTCCCGAAACAACAGCGAGGTGGGAGATAAAGAGATGGGTCATGGATATGACGGCAAGTCTGTCTTGCAACGGAGTGCTAGTGTTATCTCTTTGGTCTCTGGAAAAACATGCACGACGTACACGGCAGAGATTTCAGAGTCAGATTATGAAAACAGAGTCAGCCTGCCAACGTTACGGGGAGACGTGGTATCAGTAACCAGTAACTTTGGTTCGACGGATTCTCAGTTCTCCGTCAAAACTCCAAAAGATGTAGCATCCCGAGCAACGACAAACGCTGACGAACCTAGGACATCACATCAACCTGATGAGATTAGGGAGTCTTTGGAACCAGAGATTGGGTGGCTTCAGGATGAGATGCGAAGGTTCATTGATGCTGACAATAGAGAAGCTGGATGGGCGCTTGAAGGATTCCAAGAACCAATTCCAGATGAACACCCCCCTGCTTATAATGCATGTTGATTGTGGATTCTCGGACTTTCGATTTTTTTTGTACATTTTGCTACAGTATATCTATAACTATCTAGCTATTCTCCGAACTCGCAATTCAATACAGCATTCTAGTAAAATCGAGTCGAAAATTTGAGTACTATCTTTGAGGACAAACTTCCATGTTGGACGATTACATAACCGCACTGAATGGCAAACTAAACGCATTGGCTTTCGGATATTGCGTTTCTCTCGATAATTGAATATCTTGCAGACGTCGCGTTAGACGATCAGTACAAGACGCACAGAGGGCTGGGAGGGGGTTCCATACATGTACGAACAGCAGCATCCGCCGAACCGTGCGGGTCCCAAGTTTACTACAGGTGCGTATCCAACATCGTGCCGGTCAAGCTTGCTTCTCATCTTTCTTAGGTGCTGGACCATGGCCAGGAGGATCTGATTCAGACACAGAGAAAGATTATAACAGATCCCGCTCTCGTTCAGGGCGCTCATACTCCCACAAAGGCTACAGGGATAGTGCAGAACCTGATGATTACAGAGGTTCTGCCTCCCTCGAAGCTTCGATAGATTCTGCTCCTCCGATATCCTACTGGTCAGCGAAACGCCACTCTACATGCGGAAACCCTACACCTCTTCCACCGTGGTCTACAAGACCCATCTCGTGGCGACATACGTCTTCTTTACCGGGCAAACTCAAGACAGCCAATGCAGCGCTAGTTCTTTGTCTGAATATAGACGTAGATCCACCGGACGTCGTTAAAACTACTCCATGCGCAGTCCTCGAGTGCTGGGTCGATCCACGCTCTATGCCTTCCCATAAGGCACTCGAGGCCATAGGTGCCAATCTCAAACACCAATTCGAAGGTCTCAGCCTTAAAATACAGTACAAACCTATCCTCGACCCCTCCTTTGAAGATTTACGAAAAGCATGCCAACAATTGCGAAAGCAGGCAAAAGATGACGCGGTTCTCTTTCATTATAACGGACACGGAGTACCAAAACCGACAGCAAGTGGAGAGCTTTGGTGTTTTAATCGGAATTATACGCAGTATATTCCTGTTTCTCTGCAGGAAGTACAGAATTGGCTAGGCTCGCCGGGAGTGTATATCTGGGACTGTTCAGCTGCAGGGCATCTTCTCTCCAATTTCAATACGTTTGCTCAGAAGCGGGATGAGGAGCTAATCCGAATGCATGGCAAGTTTCCCGAGGGGATGCTACCTTTCTCGCAATCTCTCCAACTCGCAGCGTGTGCTGCCAACGAAATCCTCCCAACCTGTCCTGACCTTCCTGCTGACATGTTCACGTCATGCCTTACATCCCCGATCGACATTGCTATTCGTCACTACATGATCAACAATCCAGGAATAAGCCTAGATGCTACTACGCATATACCTGGTGACCTAAAAGATCGTCGGACGCCTCTTGGTGAACTGAATTGGATCTTTACTGCGATTACTGATACGATTGCTTGGACGACTTTCTCACCAGAGCTATTTGCGAGGTTATACCGTAGCGACCTTCTCATTGCATCGTTGTTCCGCAATTTCCTTCTGGCTGAAAGGCTCATGAAAGGATACAACTGTACTCCCCACACCTCCCCTCCATTGCCGCCAACAAACACTCATCCTTTGTGGGCTACCTGGGATCTCGCATTGGATGCTTGCGTAAAGCAACTTCCACAACTTTTGGGAGATAATCAACAAGATGGCCACAAATCCACACCATATGTATATGTTCCCAGCCGCTTCTTTGCTGATCAGCTTACGGCTTTCGAAGTCTGGATTTCTCGAGGCGGTTCAGCCCTGACTAGACGTGGCCCTCTTTCACTTCCTTCAGGAGACCGCCCATCTCCTAATGAAGACTCCATGAATGGTTATACCGAGATGTGGGATGACTCAAAAGGACACCACCTGGTACCCCGAAAACCGCCAGATCAGCTTCCCATCGTTCTCCAAGTTCTTTTATCTCAACCTCATCGCCTTCGTGCTCTCATCCTACTCTCTCAGTTCGTTGATCTCGGTCCCTGGGCTGTCAACCTAGTATTAACTATTGGTATATTTCCTTATATTTCAAAACTGCTGCAAGCACCTGGGCCTGATCTACGCCCCGTCCTGATTTTTATATGGGCTCGTATACTTGCTGTTGATCCTTCAGTCCAGCAGGATCTCTTCACCAATGCGCAGGGCTATCGATATTTTTCGAACATCCTTGCAATGAAACCCGATCATGCACATGTACTTCCGAATTCTTCTGAACACCAGGCGATGTGTTCGTTCATCCTGTCTGCACTTGCTCGTGACTTTCCTAGAGGGCAGCAGGCATGTTGGGAAGAACATGTCTTCGAGTCTTGTTACGACAGACTTGAAGAGCCAGACTTTCTTCTGCGTCAGTGGACAGCATTGTGTATAGGACAAATGTGGGATAATTATGATCATGGTAAAATGATTGGTGTCGAGAGGGGCACTCAAGACAAGTTGACCAGTCTCTTGTCTGATGATTCGGCCGAGGTACGCTGTGCTGCATTGTTTGCTCTCGGGACGTTTATGGGCGCGAGTGGATCTGCAGATCCCAACAAGCGCGGAGGAGGAGGAAGTGGGGCCATGTATGATCGCGATGAGAGGACCCACTTTAGGATGGAGGTAGCAGTTGTCACAGGTGCAACGCTTGTAGTCAAGGATGATGCCAGTCCGATGTGCAGGAAGGAATTGTTGATTTTGATTAGTTGTTTGGTTAAGGAGTGGAGAGGATACTTCGTAGTTTGTGCGTGGTTGTATTGGGAAGAGGAGAGGAAACGGCGGGGTGGAGGACATGGATTTTCAGTCGAGAATGATGTTAGTAACCAAGCCGTAATGGAATGGCTGGACGGCTTTGGTGACGAGGATATGCTGAGGGAGGAGAGTCGCGTTTTGCTTTCGTCTTTCTATACGATATTCGTGGTATTGCTGGATTTGTCTGTGGATCCGTATCATGAAGTCGCTACAAACGCACAAACAATAGTGGACTACATCATGGCTCTACTACTTGATTCACCTTTCACACGTCTAGAGTCGACTTCTTTGAATGCCCCTCCACCTTCACCTGCAAACTACAAGCCCGCGCCAGCGCCGACTAGCTTCCCGCGTTCAAGAAGAAGCTCCTTACAATCTTCTCCTTCTCTTCCTCCTGCCTCTCCTAGCGTCGCTTTACGTCCAAGTCTATCACGAAATGACACTATGACGAGCACCATCACCTCAAGCGTTTCTAATACTATGAAACGTACGTCTTCATTCGCCAACACCCTCAAAAGCCTTGCAGGAAATATCGCATTCCCTACGATGGACGAATCTCATAAAACATCTCCCACATCTTCCATTTACAACTACCAGCAGTCAAAAGCTATCGAGCAAGTCGACATTTCTCGGCCACCCTCACCTGTCCTCAATTTTGCTCAGTACGCATCGCCATACTCTCGTCCTGCGACGCCACAGAACGACTCGTATTCTATAACGTCCACCTTGTACCCACAACCAACATCAGATTTTCTTCCCTGTGATGTTATGGTCGCATTGATGGAAGAAGATATGGAACGTTTAAAAGCGAGAAGAAAGCCCCGGAAGGGCAACTATCAACAACAACACCACTTTACCAATTCTATACCAAGCCCTAGTAATAGTACGTTTTCAATGGACTCGTCAAGTAGTGTCGTACTGGGGTTGGGAACAGGATTGGGTATTAGAGACGTGTTACCATTGAAGAGCACTTTCTTTGACTGGTGCTGCGAATATTTCACTGAACCGCAGATGCGAGTGAGTGTCTTCCTCCTATTCTGCGAATTTCCGTGTGCTAATTCTTGCACGTAGCAAACCGAGGCGGATGAACCTGGCAGTGTTCAATACAACTACCAAATCTGGAGGCAGCAGAGGAACGAGCAAGTGGATTCCGAGACTCAATCTCAAGCAGATGTCGCATGTATGATGACATTTATTGTTTCTGCGTATACGTCTTTAACCCTGACTCATCAGCGCAACGACCTTGGGATAGACCAGTGGCTACTCTGCATGGCATTGCCAATCCGTTGACTTTGACGTTCCATTCATACGATCAGCATTTGGTGGTGACGAATGAGAGCGACGTAGTTACGTTAGTAAAATTCATCAGCATATTACTTGGCACTGACGAAATTTGTAGCGTTTGGGACTGGACTCATCGCAAGAGATTACGGAGTTTTAGTAATGGCAACCCAAGAGGTACTAGTATAACTGCCGTAGAAATCATTAATCAGGACGTCGGTGGGATAATTACTATCGGTTCAGGCAAGTAATTCTCTGACAGTTTATACAAGCAGACTATTAATTACCATTATAGCTGATGGTGTCGTACGTCTGTATCGAAATTATGACCCCGTTCTAGACCCGGGGCCTGTGCAGATGGTCAGCTCGTTCCGTGGCTTGAATGAGATTGTTCCGATGCGACAAGGTGCTGGATTGGTGATGGATTGGAAGCAGACATCGGGAATTTTACTAGTCGGAGGCGATTCTCGTGTAATAAAAGCATGGGATGCTCAAACTGAAATTCAACACTTGGTATGTTCTCACCTTCGGTCCCGAAGATAACTGCGAGCTGACTCTACTCTAGGATCTCGAAACTAATTCTGATAGTCCTGTCACCTCTATTGTTTCTGATCCCGGGTCAACGCAGACATTCGTTGCAGGTTTTGGAGATGGGCTCGTGAAGGTGTTTGATCGCAGGAAGGAAGAGGATGACTCGATCGTACAGACTTACAGGGAGCACAACTCTTGGATTCAGAATGTTCGACCACATCCTACCATTCCGTACCAATATCTTACAGCAAGGTGAGTAGATAACCCTCAGTTTCTGAAACCGTCTAAGAAGGGATCTAGTCTGGATGGCGAGGTGAAACTCTGGGATACTCGTAGCCCAATATCATCCCTCCAAACTTGGCGTTTCATGCCTTCTGGTCTATCTGCATTCGATGTGCACAGTAATACGGAGGTTTTTGCCGGGTGAGTGTTATCAGATTTGGTTTTTGACGTCGCCATTTACTCTGTCCAATCACGCAGGACTTCTGCCCTCTCCAGCTCAAACTGGAAAACCCAAAGACTATATGTACATTCGCTGCTGGCCGACAAACCACTGATCAAAACCAACGTATCGACTGGGCTTACAATGGCTCCAGTTCGATTACATGTTTCTTCGCACATACCACGAGCTACATCTTTAGCGTTCCATCCAACCGAGATGCTGTTCGGAGTTGGGGAGCCTGATGGAACCAGTAAGTTTCATGCTACCTGTTTTCTAGTTACCGACTGACGCCTTTTCCTCGACAGTTCGTATAACAGGATGTAAACTGACTTGAATCTTTCCGGCGATAGTGTAACTGCTCGAAATACTTAATCTGGTACTAATATCTAAGCGACCTGGTTGATTCATCGCAATCTTGGTTTTTGTAATATAGATTTCTCTCTGAACTGTTGGAAGACTAAGATATACAAGCACAAAAGTACATTTGGAGATTCAGATCTAGGCCGGCCTTTCCAACAATTCCAGTGCACTACCAAGCAGGTTAGAGAGAGACAGTAAAAGTTGGCTAATAATACTCACACTCCATCGAAATCATGTAGATACACAAGTGGACAGCCAAAGTTGTGAGGCTCACCATAACTTACGCATCCAGCCTCAATCATGGCCTTTTTCGTTTCTTCCAAGTTGTCCACGGTAAATGCTAAATGAATGCTCCCTACGTCACAAGGTTTAGGCCTGTAGTGCTCTCGTTCTGATGGCTGGACATATTGAAGCAGCCTAGATAACATGTCAGAAGATTTAGAACATCAAACTCAGGCTCTGCATACTCAATCACGTGACCTCCTGGTGCTTCGACCTTTACGATACGAATGTCGGCGTCTGTACCAAGACCGGTGACTGCACCTGCTTTGGGACCTTGTGGGTTTGCGCGTTCGACGACTTTGCAGCCCATCACGTTCACTATCAATGGGGTCTACTATTAGTTTGTAAACAAGTAGTAGCGAGACTCGTACCCCAGAACGAGAGAGAGCGCTCGAGATCAACAACGGTGATCCCAGTGTGATTGACTGAGGTAATGATGGCCATTCTGCAAGTGCTGATGGGGATGATCTACCAGTATTTAAAGGATAGGATGCGGAGGAGTTCCCCTCCGCGGCCAATGAGAGTTGCCACTTGATATTGAGCTTCCAAGGATAAGTTCCAGGATGCGTTCGTCCCAGAGTGACTAGAATTGATTTCGCACACATGCTTGTAACTTGAATCAGCTGCAGAGCAAGCGAATGACAGCTGGAGGGTTGGAAATGCGACTCTAGAATTGAACCAAACTGCCCTCCGCGTCCTCCACGAACCATCCGACGGATTCTATTTTACTCTAGAAGCTCTCAGACCAGTGGTGCGAAAAGAGGCATTGCCTGGGATGATTGTCCCCGAAGTACTCATTCCAGACAAAGTGACATCAGTAAAGTGACAGGTTTAAATGTTGTCTTCTTGCAGCTTTATCTTTTTTCCGCAATCTTTATCTTTTTTCCGATAATCTTTCTTTTCCTGGTACTAGGTGGACAGGGCATTGCAACTGAAGCCAAAATCGTACCTCGTTCCTAGCTCTATTGTAAAATAAAGTTGAAAATTCGATTCTGCACTCTCTAAAACCTTACTTGATTTTTCTTCGATTTTTAGGACGAGTACTAGTGGTGAGTGCGTCGGGCAATGTCTGAGCAAAGACAAACTGTCCATGTCACCACGATAAGTCACAGCCTGGCATCTCCGGCTTTAACCTTTTTTCGGAGTCAAGTGTCGGAGTTCAAAACGGCAAATAATCGGCATGGGTCTTGTCACTGCATCACGCTCTGTTCAGTTGCTATTTCAACCTCCTCTTCACCTTACCATCTATAACTTAGTTTCTGACTTAACATGATGCATCTCTTGGATTATATGTAAAATCTCTTGCCTCCAGACCAGGGCTTTATTGTAATCAAAGGTTTGTCACATAATTCTGCGTTGCATTTGAAGCGTATCTTGAGTATCATTCCATTTCAACACCACTTCTTCCACTTATTATTTGACATTCTACATCCAATACCTGTATTCTAGCTCGAAAAAAATCTCGAAGGTCTAAAGTACTCAGGAAGGTATCAAAATACGCAAATTGCATTTCTCCATCAGTTGTAATTCCCTGTCCACCATAATAATCTTTTTCAGCTCTTGTCTCCAATGTCATGTTGTTCTATTTTTCCAGTCTTCTTTTTTCGTATTGAAAGTACCGTTACGCGCATACAAATTTATTGTGTCTATGCTAAGCCCATAAATGCTACTTATTCCTCTCCAAATGGATAATGCAGAGCTCGGATGCAATCTTAGAAACTGGATGGTAAGAAGCTCACAAATAGTAGCTGAATCCTGGTCAATACATCTTGAAGTAATCAAAGCGAACGAGATGAGTAGTGCAGAGCATCTCAGAGATGACCTTGGTCGAGCTTCGAAGCTTAGCTAATCCCCTGAAGCGCGTTCAGTCGACGCGTCATCCTCAATTTCCGAATCCTGTTTCCTTTCTTTTACACTATTCAAAATGCCGCTCGAAGCAACAATGATGATAGTCGACAACTCTGAGTACATGCGCAATGGGGACTATCAACCTTCTCGCTTTGAAGCCCAGGCCGACGCGGTGAACGTCGTCTTCCAAACCAAGATTGACTCAAATCCTGAGAATACTGTTGGCGTCATGTCTATGGCTGGAAAAGGGTGAGCCTTTCTAGTGAGACTTCCTGCGATGCTGTTCTCATGTAGTATGCCGTACCTAGTCCCCAAGTCCTCGTAACTCACTCCAAAGATCTCGGTCAAATCCTCTCTGCCATGCATAAAACTGCTTCTTCTATCAATGGCCAAATCGACCTTCCTACTGCGATATCTGTTGCACAACTTGCTCTCAAACACCGCGAGAACAAAAATCTTCGTCAGCGTATAATCGTATTCATCGGGTCTCCTTTGGAAGGACCAGCCGTGGATGAAAAGAATATGGTCAAACTTGCAAAGAAGTTGAAGAAGAACAACGTCGCTGTAGATGTTGTTTGCTTTGGAGATGGGATAGAAGAAGAAAGACAGGGAGAAGGCGAAGAGGGTAAGCCAGTGCTGAAGGCATTCGTTGAGAGCGTGAGCAGTGGTGAAAACTCGTGAGTGTTGGCCCTTATGACCCTGGGGATTGTCCACTCATGCTGGTGCTTCCGAAGACACTACCTCGCCATAACCCCTAGTGCCAATCTCATCTCTGATGCTCTTATATCCTCTCCTATTCTTTCGGAAGACAGGAGTGCGAGCATACCTGCTGAACTCGGTGGAACTGGTGGTGGCGGAGGCGCAGGCCCATCTGGTTCCGGTGCTTCCAATGACTTTGAGTTTGGTGTTGATCCCAGTCTTGACCCAGAGTTGGCTATGGTACGTCCTTCTGAACTACGTTAAACCTCCTAGTAATTGACGCGTCGTTTTTTCTCCTTGTAGGCCCTCCGTCTATCGATGCAAGAAGCCCAGGCGCGCGAAGCAGCTGTAGCATCAACATCTTCATCCGACTCTGCCCAACCCGCGACCACTACTACATCTTCTACGAATGCGGCTACTGGTGCCTCGGCTGCGAAAGCACCTGCGGATCCTACGGAAGACGAAGAAGAGGCTCTTCTCAAACAAGCTATCGAAATGTCAACAGATCAGGATGTGGACATGGATGCACCTAAAGCCTCTTCCGGTTCTGAGCCAAATGCAGCGGCGGCGATGGACGAGGACGAAGATGAAGAAGCAGCGATTGCGAGGGCCATTCAGATGAGTATGCAACAGGAAGAACAAGGGAAGAACAAGTAGAAGGGATTTATGTCTTAGTCTATTAGCATTATCAATTTATACATTCATGTTGTATCCGGACAAGGGTCGACTTGACGCAGATGTGGAACGCTATGAGAGGCAAGGTCCATCGATACTTGTGTACAATCCCAATCCATTTTTTCTGTAATCAACTTGAGTCGTGATAATCCGAAGTTGTTTGATGGGTCTCCTAAACACGATCGAACACAATTGACATTCAGTGAAATTACAAGCTAGGCACCCGATAATACAAGTTTATAAAAAGCATAAGCTGGATTCCTACGTATTGTATGTGGTAAAAATGCATCCCTCAACGTCTCCTCGCCTTCTTATTACCCCGTGGATCTGCTAGAGTGGATGCTACAGATGTATCATTGCGATGTGATCCGACCTGAGAGTAAGTTTCACCAGCCGAGCCAGACTGCCTAGTACGAGGACTTGGATCAAGCTCTGGAACGGGGACCTCTCCTAATGCCTTCCCGTCAGATCCTTCACGAACCTGATCACACATCTCCAAAATATCATGGATGTAGCTCATACGCCTCAAGTTCTCGTCTTCAGTCATTTTCCGATATTGAGGGTTGTCATCGAGTACCTTGGATGCGAGGAAAGCCTCAGATTCACGAAAGCGACCGAGGGCATGTTGGAACATAAGATGTGGCCAGATGTATTCAGGACACTTGTCATCCAGATGTTTGTCGTAGGCCACACAAAGGATCCGGAACCATTCTTCAAGTAGTGAGACCAAAGGCTGGAAATAAGGGCGAATGGAACCAGTAATGTATTCTCGAAAGTCGCCCGGTGTATTGAAAAGAATGCCCTTATTCTCTGCAAGGACAGAAGGCTCCATAGCATCAAAGAAACAGTAGACAAGGTGGCCTAATTTAACTCTGGACTTTTCTTCATCCTCGGTCAACGGAGCAGACGTATCGAGAAGTTCGGGGCGTACACCACCTCCGGGACCTTCTCGAGTGAGACAGAGATAGAGAAGGACCCAGAAAATGGATTCCATATCGTTGATTGCTGTATGGGGAGATTGGTCAGGTCTAGAAGCGAGAAGCCGATGACTCATGTATGGCAAAGTGCCCTGGAAGAAACGAATCAGCACACAACTTCAACTTATCAGCCTCGATATCAAACCTACCGAGCGTTCCTCGTTCTGTTGAAGACGGTCATTGAACATAGGAGGAATAGAATTCTAATCACCATGACATCAGATAATTGGGATATGTAAGTTGAAGTGAGATTACCATTTGATCTATGGGAAGGTGACATGTATCTGCATCGAAGGTAGATAACTGCCGTACAGTAAGAAACACTGAATAGCTCAAGTAGCAAGGATACTGACATTTTGTGAAAAAGAGCGAAAAATTACACGCAGATAGTCTACTATAGTGGCTGGGTCTTCATACCACGCCGAAAGGTGTTTCAGGAGTTCGGAAGAGCACGAGGGAAGTCGCAAAAACCGCAGGGTAGAGGCAAAGTCCTCATGAGAGATTTCGCTTTCTATCTTGTCATCATTCTCTTTATCTTTATGAGTGGCATCCAACTTGGCATGATCAAGGTCATTGAGCCGCCCGACCGTTGCACATTCATTAGGATTTAGAGGTATCGTTGGACATATCAGCATATTGCTCGGGCTGATATCACGATGAACGACCCCTTTCTCCAAGAGAAACTGGTAGCCTTTGCATGATTTAGCCAGGTGCACTGCATGAGGGAGAAAGTATACGCTTACCTTGAAGACAATCTCGCAATACATCAAGTAGTTCATCAAGAGAACTAAATCGTTTAATAGGCCAACCAAAGTCCCTGAATACCATACGACACAGCTGCCGTTCGGTGAGCTTGAGTGTGTCATTACCAAATGTTTCAATTAGAGCACTAGTGAGTCTTTCATGGAGCTGCTCCTCTTGTGGTCGGTCGAGTTTGGTATGATCAGCACCTGCTTCACGACGTTTGTTTGATGAAGAACGTTGGGGAACAGACTCGGAATATTCAATGCCACGCCGGAAATCTGCACCTGTCCTAAAGCCCTCCACGGTTTCATCGGCGAGCAGTCTCCCAATCTTGATGGTGTCTTGCTCAGACTCGTCGGAAAGCACGTGTCGGTAAAAATCAGCTTCAGAGCGAAGTTGACTAGGTGAGGTGGATGATGGATCTAGGGCATAGAACGGGCTCCATGCTTGTTTAATAACGACCACCTGCATTGACGATATCAGTTTCCGCTTCGGGTACTGACACTGTAAAACCCACCTTGCTGTCCTGCACGCCAACTGCCAGCCATACCAGTTGACCCCGTCCACACATAATCTCAGCTCTGGACAGACTGAGTGCGCGAATTGTGGTGTAATCCTTGCCCTTGATCGTGATGACCCAACGAGTGCTGTATTGGCGATCTGATTTCCTAAAGTACTCCACAACTTCTGGTTTCGAAAAATCTAACTCATAGGAGTACTTTCTCTCGCCAGGTTGATAAAATCGCATCGTGGGGTCCCAGCCCAGATCGGTATAGGATTTGGTGGAAAGGCGAGCAATGACACGAATAAACAGTTCGGGTTCCTGCCAGAGTAATTTAGACAGCGAACGAGAAGGAGTAATTCGGTTTACCTCGTGGATGTTAATCACTTTGTCCATCCCCAGTAGACCCGATCGGTCGCAATACCAGATAGACAGGCAGTTGTGGAAAAAGATAAGCCCAAACACGAAACGACGGTCGAGTTGTTCTCGAAGAATTTGACGCATGTACCCGGCCAACTGTTGTACGGTATCCAAAGCTTCTTGAGAGCCCCATGAGAAACAATTGGGCTTGACCTCGACGACAGTTGAAGTACGGAACCAATGGACGCGAAAGTTTTTTCTCTGAAAAATTAGAGCGGCTGAAACAATGAAGAAGTTCGTCACTCACGAATTCGGTGATAAATTTTTGTGAGACCTAGAAGCATAAGATGTTAATAAAGTTGTTTCATGAAGCAAGGCGAAATGCTACCTTGTTTTCGTCTATAGCATCTTTCATTTCCTTTCTCAACCTCGTTTGCACACCGTCATCGGATCCAGCCTTAAGTTCCTTGTCAGTCCCGAAACAGAAACAATGAGATATAGCGAACCAGCTTTGTTTTACGGTTATCCCATTCCTCTTTACTACCAATGGCATGGACCAAGTCTGGTCTATTCGCTGCAGTATTGGTGAAAGACTCGGGTGGCTTAGAGTGTATGTCAACCCAGACTCTATTGACCTTGTCGCCGGTTTCTGAGCAATACAAATCTTGAATCCTCTGGAGTATATTCTGTATGGCCTCGTAGTATTTGACTTCCGCACGCCCTTCCCTCTTTGGAAACGACTTCCAACACTGTGAGGCTTCGAGATAGAGACCCTCGTTCTTGAATTTCCTGAAGACTTTCCCAATATTCTCGTCGTCATCAGGAAAGAAGTTGTCAAGAAACGATTCCCGAGTCGCTAAGTGCGTGTTGTTCTGAAGATCATGCTTGACGGCCTGGGTAACATCTTCAGTCAACGGCTTCGAAGCATTCGCGTCGAGAGTCATAGTAGACTTGATCAAGGTGTCTCGTCGTGGCTTGTGGTCACCTGTAGGGTTTCGGTAGCGCGGCTGAGATGAATAGGGCATGATATGAGGAACTGGGAACATACCAAGTAGCTGACCTTAAAACCACGAACTTTTCGGCGTCTATCGATATCTGTATGAGAATATTACCGTGTTTCCAACGTGTAAACGAGTCACAAAAGAAGGATAAAACAGTAAGTTGACGAGAATGGCCATAGGTTGAGCATAAAATGGTCACGTGGCTTAACTGTCGATCCATTTAGTTTTTGCCGACTCTTCCGGCACATATTTTTATTCCCAACAACCTCATCGGCCCTGAGCCTGAGACGCGGTATCTCACAAATGTTTTGCTGCTTTGGGTAGCAGAAGCAAGCTTGCTGAAATGGTACAGACAACGATTTTCCCTAAAATGGTACAGGACCATAATCCAAAAAAGTAATACAATAATAGAGCTCGTGTATCACGATTGACATATCCCCAAAAGAAAGAAGAGCACCTAAAAGTACCAGCAGGAAGGCAATTCGAAAAGGCACGAGTCCCTTTCATAAAGATCAATCTGCGGAGTTTCCAACACCATCTCCATGAGAAGTGAAAACATCAGACCAGCGGGCATAAGACGATGATAATTGTCAGGCTCGAAAGCAATCGATACTGCTGTAGTAGTGCCGGGTGCTACTGATAGAAAACAGAAAAAGTACGATATCCGAAGCTGTTCGTTGGCTGGGACAAGTATTAAGCGTTCCTTGCATCTGAGGACTCGAAGAAAGACGTGGGCGATAAAACTTGAAGATTTTATTTTTGGTAGTAGATTTCTGCCGGAGGCATGCAGGGAGCTTTTGTTGCCATACACTTTGCTAAAGTCGGAGTGCCATCAGGATTTGTCTTTTACAATGTTTACATCCGAGTCTAGGAAGGAACTCACCGACTGGTCGTCGATGTGTCACAAGAATGCTAAAGAGATGTTCGGTATCGCGGTAGGAGCGTTCTTCGAAGCGTCTGTAGTTCTGCCCGAGTTATATGGTCGAGGTTTTGAAACAGGAAAAAAATTGGATCGACGAGAGCAGCTCCGGTCAAGCAAAGGCAGGGGAAAATAATGCTTCCGTTCGCGAAAGCCTGCAATTTTTTTTGCAAATACGAGAAGAATCAGTTCGTTCAAAACCGCAAGCACAAGGCTCAAGCAATACGGTCCGAGTCCCAGCTAATAGAAAAAGTCTTAGACCTGCGCCAAACCTGCGCAGCTACGAAATTCCATCGTTATAATAGTACTTGCCTTTCCGGTGATTCTACGAGACGGTATAGACACGCGTGAATTCCATCATGACACCCCGCATCATTATTTGAAGATTTACTGTCGACAATTGTGACATGAAAGCAACGGTACCGGGTGCGACTCTCGTAGCTTCAACTTGAATCCGCTCTTTCGCGTTCAAACATTTGTGATGAGACTGTATGAGCCGTCTTTCAGAGTGAAGGCATATTCGATGGGATGGACGAAAATTCTCGACACAACTTGAACACGGTCGTTACGCGTTACAGTTCATTTCACGTGCTCATTGCATACTTGTGACCCATCTGAACCTACTACCACTTGACTCAAACGACTGCTCTCTTTCTTTCTTTTCTGCACTCGGACTACTTTAGAGTGCACTCAGACCATCAGAATTACTCCTCGCGCCAAGTTTTCCCAAAAATTCTGAAGCTGTATTCGATGCAAGTGCTTCCCAAAACGGAAACGCATCTTCTCGAACCTTCTCGCTGATGGTTATGTAAGTTTTCCAAAGCGGTAATTCTCGAAATTTCCTGTTTACCGCCCGTCCTTATAATCTGCGAAAACTCGAGTTTGATCAATCATCAGTTCCATCTATCCACCACTCAGTACGCATACTTGTTCATCTTTACACGCGCCGCTCATCTCAATTCCACTAGAACATCATGTCACAACCCGAGACCTTTGGATTCCAAGCTGAAATCTCTCAGCTCTTGGATCTCATCATCAGTAAGTCGTCTTCGATGTTTCTCCTTTGTCCATATTCCAACTTGCGCGCGCAGACACTTTCTACTCGAACAAGGAGATCTTTCTTCGTGAAATAATCTCCAATGCCTCTGATGCCTTGGATAAGATCAGATATGCCTCCCTCACAGACGTACGTATTTTTTTCTCGCCACTGCCTTTGATTCTTCTAATATTTGATTTTAGCCCTCTGTCCTCGACACTGAAAAAGAACTATTCATTCGTATAACCCCAGACAAGGAGCGCAAGGTTCTTGACATCCGCGATACCGGTATCGGTATGACCAAGGCCGACATGGTCAACAACCTCGGTACCATTGCCAAGTCTGGCACAAAGGTATGTATCCCTCGTCGACCTTTGTCTCCATCACGCTGACATTGTTTGTAGGGCTTCATGGAGGCTTTGAGCTCCGGTGCCGATATTTCCATGATTGGTCAATTCGGTGTCGGTTTCTACTCGGCATACCTCGTCGCTGAGCGTGTACAAGTCATCTCAAAACACAACGATGACGAGCAGTACATCTGGGAATCAGCTGCCGGTGGTACATTCACCATTACTCCCGACACTATCAACCCGCCTCTCGGCCGTGGTACCGTCATCCGTCTCTTCTTGAAAGAGGACCAGCTCGAGTATCTCGAGGAGAAAAAGATCAAGGACATTGTCAAGAAACACTCCGAATTCATTTCCTACCCCATTCAGCTCGTCGTTACCAAGGAGGTTGAGAAGGTATGTTTTTATGTTCTCGTTTTTAGTTTACAGTTTCTAACGATATATGCAGGAGGTCGAGGACGAGGAGGAAGAAGCCAAGGAAGACGAGGAGAAGCCCAAGATTGAGGAAGTCGAGGATGAGGAAGACAAACCCAAGGAGAAGAAGACGAAGAAGATCAAGGAAGTTGAATCTTCGACAGAAGAGTTGAACAAGACCAAGCCCATCTGGACACGTAACCCCAACGACATTACTCAAGAAGAGTACGCTGCTTTCTACAAGAGCTTGACCAACGACTGGGAAGACCACCTCGCTGTCAAGCACTTCTCTGTCGAAGGTCAACTCGAGTTTAAGGCTATCCTCTTCATTCCTAAGCGGTGAGTTGTTATCCGTCGTTGACTTTTACATTCTTACTGACTGGGTTCTCAGCGCTCCCTTTGATCTCTTCGAGTCCAAGAAGAAGCGCAACAACATCAAGCTCTACGTCCGCCGTGTCTTCATCATGGACGACTGTGAGGACTTGATCCCCGAGTACCTCAACTTTGTCAAGGGTATCGTCGACTCTGAGGATCTACCTCTCAACATCTCCCGTGAGACCCTTCAGCAGAACAAGATCCTCAAGGTCATTCGCAAGAACATTGTGAAGAAGTGCATGGACTTGTTCAGCGAGATCGCTGAGGACAAGGACAACTTCGCCAAGTTCTACGAGGCCTTTGGCAAGAACTTGAAGCTTGGTATCCACGAAGACGCTCAGAACCGAAGCAAGCTCGCCGAGTTCTTGCGCTTCTACTCTACCAAGGCTAGCGATGAGCAGACCTCTCTCAAAGGTGTGGACTCTCATCAGTGTTTCTAGTCTCACTGCTAACCATTTTTCTAGATTACATCACTCGCATGCCCGAGGTTCAGAAGTCGATCTACTATCTCACTGGCGAGTCCCTCGCTGCCGTCCGCGACTCTCCCTTCCTCGAAGTCCTCAAGAAGAAGGGCTTCGAAGTTCTCCTTCTCGTCGACCCTATCGATGAATACGCCATCACTCAACTCAAGGAGTTTGATGGCAAGAAGCTCATCTGTGTATCCAAGGAGGGTCTCGAGCTTGAAGAGACTGAGGAAGAGAAGAAGGCTCGTGAGGCAGAAGAGGCCGAGTTCAAGGAACTCTGCTCTGTCGTCAAGGAGGCTCTCGGCGACAAGGTCGAAAAGGTCGTTGTTTCCAACCGTATCACCGACTCCCCATGTGTCCTCGTCACCGGTCAATTCGGTTGGTCTTCCAACATGGTATGTTTCGCCTCTTTCTATTCTCGGTACACACGCTGACCAGCCTTGCTTTGTAGGAACGTATCATGAAGGCCCAAGCTCTCCGTGATTCCTCCATGTCTTCCTACATGGCCTCGAAGAAGACTCTCGAACTCAACCCCCACAACCCCATCGTCAAGGAGCTCAAGCGCAAGGTCGCAGAGGACAAGGCTGACAAGTCTGTCCGCGATCTTACCTACCTCCTCTTCGAGACCGCTCTCCTCACCTCTGGCTTCACTTTGGACGAGCCCGCATCGTTTGCCAAGCGTATTCACCGTATGATCTCTCTTGGTTTGGACGTCGACGAGGAGGAAGAGTCTGCACCTGCAGCATCGACTGACGCTCCTGCGCCATCAGAAGGTGCATCTACGTCTGCCATGGAGGAGATCGATTAGATGCATAGATGAATAGATGGGGAGCGTAGAAAAAAAGCTTTGCATTAGCATACCTTGTATTTTTGCTATGATCTTTGGTTCTTGTTGTCACATACATTCCTCTGCATTTGTAATTACTACTTAGTTCATTGGGTCTTTGAACACTAATAAAGATGTACATTTCCTTCATTCCGCACATGCTGCTCTGCGTTTAAGCTCAGAACTAATGCGTCGCTTTGGTATTTCACCGCGTAGCCTCAATGCCGGACTGCTACTTAACGAATAACTTCCATCTATGGACGAGCAGTTCTGGCACCGAGACTACTTAGAGTGGGCCGGCGCGTACGCGTCGAGGCATTGCGTCAAATTACGTATTCCCCGTTTCTTTCAACTTTCATGAGCACGGCTCACCATTCAAGTCTTATGCAAGCCTCTTTGCGATTCCAGGAAGCTGATGACGATTCAGAAAACAAGATCGAGCCCAAATGCATGCCGGGAAGAGCCACAATCTTTGGGTGATGTCACGACACTATGATTTTCATTGGAATACAGAAATACCACGGGGAGCTGGCCATTTTACGCGTCAACACCCTGTTTAACCAATCACCCTGCTAGATCGTAGCATTCCGTCCGTATAAAGCAGTCGAGCATACAAACAGTACTTGCAAGATAGTCTTTCCTTGCGCAAGTTTTCAAACTATGCTCCCAGCTACGACCCAGCTACTCTTGCTTCTGGCCAGCTTTGCTGCGTATTGGGCTTTCACCACACGAAATCGCAGCAATTCCAATCTTTGGAAAATACCGGCCCCTAAATCGACTTCTTGGCTCAAAGGTGTGTTCCACTCGCTCTCTCTCCCGGCTTCTGCGACGTCCTTATACCGGCTATCAGTTAATCCCATCGGAGCATGGACCTTTCACCAAATGCTCATGGACGAATGTGTGTATTCTCAAGGCCAGTACTGAAAGAGTTCTCACTCCGGACATTAGACAGTTCTGTCGTTCGCCTAGACAATAAGATGGGTGTTAGTGCTCTCAGCTTTGTTTATGTTTTCGATAGCTTGAAACTTGGAATGACAGGAGCATCAACTGTATACATCCGACCCAAAGATCATGCATAGTGTGTTGGTGAAGGTATGTTTAGTCTCCTTCAGGACTCGCGTACACATGAATTGAATGTAATGCTTACGCAGAATGTCGATTCCTTTGAAAGACTTGGTCTCCGGTGAGTAAAATGAACCAGGATAATCATAGCATCTCATGATGACGCTCTAAAGGTCAAGCCAATTGCTATTCGGAAACGGTTTACTATCTGTGACAGGTCAGTATCGACTTTTGCGCGTTGGTCTTGAAATGTTGATTAGCTCTGTGGTATAGGCGATCATCACCGAAAGCAGAAGAAATCACTGAATCCAGTTTTCTCCATCTCACATATGCGAGAAATGTGTAAGTACGTGTCGTCTGGATCAAGCAGGATCTCACGGTAGCCCCAGTACCGTTATTTTATGGTGTCGTCAATAAGGTACGGTTGAGGTCAGTGAATAAAACACTAGAGACACTTACAATCGCTTTAGCTTCAACAAGCCCTCGTTGGAAAAGTGGAGTCGGGACCACAAGAAGTTTGTGAAACGCGAAATTTTGTCAATCCCTGAATATTCACAATACTCCCTAATAGATCGACATGTTGGCATGGATGTCGCGCACTGCGCTTGAACTCATTGGGCAATCAGGTCTAGGATACTCCTTTGATCCTATGACCAATGATGCCACGGAACACGCCTATTCGAAAACACTCAAGAATTTGGTGTCAGTCTCTGGGTCAGCATTGCAAGTCTTTAAGAGCTAACATCTATGGATTTACAGCCCGACTATAGGACGTTTGCCTGTTCTCCGAGTCTACCTTGTACGTTGGGGCACCAAAATTGGAACGCCTCGCTTCCGCAGATTCATAATGGACAACATACCAATGCAGAGCCTGAAAGAGGTCAAAAATATGGTGGATTATATGTGGTCCCTATCAGAGGAAATTTACGAGGGCAAGAAACAAGCTCTGGCGGCAGGTGATGAAGTGGTAATAAAGCAGATAGGGCGTGGCAAGGACATAATGAGCATTCTTAGTGCGTTCTCTTTCACGAGTATCCATCACGTCTAGCTATTAATCTTTCGTTAGTGAAGGGAAACATGAGCGCGAGCGAAGATAAACTTGACGAGAAGGAGGTCATTGCACAGGTGAGTTCCGTACTTGCGTTGTAATTGCAAACCTATGTTAATTGGGATTCTATCCAGATATCGTGAGTGTATTTCGAGTTCTGGTCATTGGATTATGGAACTTATAGCGTACAGGACGCTCACGTTTGCTGCCATGGACACTACTTCTGTAAGCGGAATAAGTATGACTTGAGCTTAACGAAACAGCTGACAGCTTTGACTTCAAGAATGCTTTGTCTCGTATCCTCGACCTACTCTCCACCCATCCCGATGTCCAGGGCAAGCTTCGTAAAGAGCTCCTCGAGGCTCGTCGTACAGATGAAGAATTATCATACGACGCGCTTGTTGAGCTTCCGTTCTTGGATGCCATATGCAGAGAAACTCTTCGTCTGTGAGGATTCGGGTCATGTTCCGATTCCTGAGAATCCTGCTCATGTTTTTCTTTCAGTTTCCCTCCCATTCTGACTATGGGGAGAATGTGAGCGACGATTGAATTTCAAGAAGATGGTTCTGACCCAGTCATTAGCACAACCCGAGATACAGTCATTCCTCTGTCCAAACCAATCACTGGCTTGGATGGTAGTAAAGTAACTGAGCTGGCACTTTCAAAAGACACCACGGTCATATTATCGTTCATCAACTCGAATCGCAATCCGGAACTGTGGGGACCAGACGCACTTGAATGGAAACCAGAGAGATGGTTATCCCCACTACCTCAAGCAGTCATTGATGCACATCTTCCAGGGGTCTATTCCCATTTGTACGTCGCCTGTACTTCTCCGGACATGGAAACTAATAACCTGTTGCCAGAATGACGTTTAGCGGCGGAATTCGCTCATGCATGTAAGCTCTCTCCTAAGATAATAATGTATATTCTCTTACTGATCTCACTGACCCGTTCCCAGTGGCTTCAAGTTCTCCCAGTTGGAAATGAGTTCGTAAATCCTATCGGTTCATGTGGCCAGTTGCTAACTTATTATCCAGAGGCTGTTCTCTCTACTCTGGTGTCTACTTTCAATTTTGCTCCTACTAAAGACAAGAAGATGTTATGGTCTGCTCCAGGCATTTCTTCCCCCTTTGTTGATGGTGACATGG
Source organism: Stygiomarasmius scandens (assembly GCA_037954225.1). Lineage (NCBI taxonomy): Eukaryota > Fungi > Basidiomycota > Agaricomycetes > Agaricales > Campanellaceae > Stygiomarasmius > Stygiomarasmius scandens. Next base: position 1,095,842 of record JBANRG010000005.1, on the reverse strand, counting down.
CGCATTCTCGTCTGCCGTTGATTGTCAGCCTTGTGAACTCGTAGAATGCAGCAGGAAATTTGCTTACCATTGTTCAAATACTTTACATATTTACCTCGTAATTACCTGCGATTTTTGCGTTTATCTTAGTTGTAACCTTAGGCCATAGTTCGCGGCTTATTTGTTTGAAAAGATTCTCAAAGGGGGCCTGGAAGCTCTCCCGTCCTGTCGTCGAGTATTTTTTTCGCAGAATCTGGAATGTATATCGCTAACCCCAAGTTCTGATCTCGCCGACCTCCTTTTTGAGAACGCCTTCACCTCCGGCTTCACTTTGGACGAACCCGCATCGTTCGCCGAACGTTATTCCCCACACTCTCTTAGGTTGGATGCCGACGAGGAAGAGTCTGCACTTGCAGCATAGATTAGAAAGTACCTCTACGCCTTCCGCAGGGACTCGATTGATCCGACGGATGAGTAGAAGATGTAAAGAAAAAAGACATACATTGTACATCTCTATGTGTCTGTTGCTTTCGCATTCCACTTTATGATCGCTAGCACACAGTTCGTTGGTCCTTGAGCACTAATACATATTTCACTCTGCATTCAACCATGGAACCACATAATCGTCGACGCGTTGTGAGGAGACACGTCAAATTACGTATGCTACCTTTCTCTTTCTGCTTTCCTTCCCCGGCTTTCCAAGCCCGAGATTTAATGGAACAAGTAGCATGGCATTAAATATCTAACAGCACCAACCCTCGACTACATGAATCGCATTTCCTCCGTCGGCTTACCACTCAAGTTTCTCCGATTCCGAAACGTGTGCATCCGAGTGCAAATGAAGACTGAACCCGTCGGTGCTCAAGACATACCAGGAAGTGGGTGATGTCACTATACATTACCGTTCAGGGGCATTTGATTGCTTGCTACCTGTCTATCACGATTCTATCTTTGTCTTTTCATGGAATACAGACATCCAGCCTTCTGAAGACCCTGCATGAGAACGTCGGCTCACTTACTCATCACCATCTCCATATCCTCCGTTTAACCACGGACATACACCTCGATAGATCGTAGGGATTGCATATAAATTAAACAAGTATCCACCCAGACCACCCCACAACGCATTCTTCGAAATTGTTCTCTCCTTCAGAATCCCAAACTATGCTCTCAACTACCACTCAGCTAATTCTGGTCATAGGCGGCTTTGTTGCATATTGGAGATTCAGCACACGAAACCGCAGGAACTCTAATCTTTGGAACATACCAGCCCCTAAATCGTCTTCATGGCTCAAAGGCATGCACTGTGCACTCTATTTATCCTCACTGCGTTCTCATCCGTGAAAGCAGGTCATCTCACGGAACTCTTCAATCCCGTTAAAGCAGGGGCCTTTCACCAGATGCTCTTGGACGAATGTACGTATTCCAGACTAGCGCTGTGGGAGAGGAGGCTCATCTCGGATACTAGACGGTTCTATTGTTCGCTTGGATAACAAGATGGGTGTCAGTGCTTTCGAATTCTTTCGAATTCTTGATAGCCTAACGCGCGGAATAACAGGAACATCAGCTGTATTCATTTGACCCACAGATTATGCATTATGTGTTGGTGAAGGTATGGTTAATGTCTTTCCGAATTTGCGCATGAGTCAAACGCGACATTGGGATGCAGAATACTGACGCCTTTGAAAGGCTCGGTCTTCAGTAAGTAAATTGCCCGAATGATGTACCGCGTGGTTGTTTAAAGTGAGACTCTGAAGATCAAGTCGATTGTTATTTGGAAATGGCCTATTATCCGTAACTGGTAGCCTTGATTTCGATGGGTGCAATCTATTCAAAAACTGATCCATTTTGTATTGCAGGCGACCATCATAGAAAGCAGAAAAGGTCGCTAAACCCTGTATTTTCCATTTCACATATGCGCGAAATGCGTGAGTTTTTTGGACTACTACTCGGCGCATGTAGAATCTTAAAATGGCTGCAGTACTAGTATTCTACGAAGTTGTCGATAAGGTATGCTTCAAACAAGCAGACTGCAATGAGGCATTTACAACTGTCCTCAGCTTCAGCAGACCCTGATTGGAAAAGTCGAGTCGGGACCCCAAGAAGTCTGTGACAAATATGCAAATCCGTGCGGAATACTCAACAACCTTTTTCGATAGATCGATATGTTGGCATGGATGTCACGTACTGCACTCGAACTTATTGGGCAGTCGGGTCTAGGATATTCCTTTGATCCTATGACTAGTGATGCCACAGAACATACCTATTCGAAGACGATAAAGAATTTGATGTATGTATTCGTTAACCAAGTATGATACTGTTTCGAAACTAACCTCTTTACAGTCCAGCTCTGGGACGTTTGACTGTCCTTCGGTTCTATGTCATGCGTTGGGGTCACAAACTCGGAACACCTCGCTTCCGCAGATTCCTTGTCGATAACATACCTATGCAGAGTGTAAAAGAGGTCAAAAATATGGTGGATTACATGTGGTCTTTATCGGAGGAAATTTACGAGAGCAAGAAACAAGCATTGGCAGCAGGCAATGAGGCGGTAACGAAACAAATAGGACGCGGCAAAGACATAATGAGCATTCTGAGTGCGTTTTCCATATGTATTCAATACGTCTAGTTGCTAATTCTCCCTTAGTGAAAGGGAACATGAGTGCGAGCGAAGACAAACTTGATGAGAAGGAGGTCATTGCACAAGTGCGTTTTACACTTCCGTTTCAGTAGTGAACTTGAATTGATCGGTGTTCTGTCCAGATGTCGTGAGTACACATGGTCCAAACCCACTCATTGAACTGTGGAGTTGATGGAATTATAGGACGCTCATATTTGCTGCCATGGACACTACTTCGGTAAGTGGAGTGAAACCGCGTCCCGACAGCTGCTGATGGTATTTATTTCAAGAATGCCCTGTCTCGTATCCTTAATCTACTCTCTACCCATCCTGATGTTCAAGAAAAGCTTCGTCAAGAGCTCCTTGAGGCTCGCCGTATGAGTGAAGAACTATCTTACGATGCCCTTGTCGAGCTGCCGTTTTTGGATGCTATCTGCAGGGAAACTCTTCGTCTGTAAGGATTTAGCTATATCCTGATTCCCTGAATCCGTCTTCATCACCTTACTAGCTATCCTCCTGTTCCGCAACTGGCTAGAGTGTAAGCGGTAATTGACTGTATCTCGGAGAGATCATTCTAACACTGTTGCCAGCACGACCCGAGATACGGTCATCCCTCTGTCTAAACCGATCGTAGGTCTGGACGGCACTAAGATAACTGAACTGGCTCTCTCAAAGGATACTACTGTCCTTTTGTCCTTCATAAACTCGAACCGTAATCCCGCAATCTGGGGATCGGATGCACTAGAATGGAAGCCAGAGAGATGGTTGTCTCCTTTGCCCCAAGCAGTCATCGATGCACATCTTCCAGGAGTTTATTCTCATCTGTATGTCCCTATCTATTTCTTTGGACATGAGTGCTGACATCCTATTGCCAGAATGACCTTTAGTGCTGGAATTCGCTCATGCATGTAAGCTCTCCCGTGGTATTGCGTATGTATGCTTATGCTGACCCATTACCTCAGTGGTTTCAAGTTTTCACAGTTGGAAATGAGTTCGTATATCCCATTGATTTTTGTAGATCGGTTACTCATCACATAACATCAGAGGCCGTTCTCTTCACGTTGGTGTCTACTTTCAAATTTGCTCCTGTTAAAGATAAGGAGATCTCTTGGTCTACTTCTGGTATCACGGCACCATTCGTTGACGGCGATACTACACATCCTCGCATGCCTTTGATTGTCAGCCTTGCGGATCAATCGAGAGACTCGTAAAATGTGTATGGAGATAGCAATATAAATATATAATTTGTTTTATTCAAGTTTATTGCCTGCAGCGAGAAATTCAAGTAAGATTCAAATTCATCTTTTGGAGACGAAATTCCATCAAGTTGGCGGTGTGGTAAGGAAGGCAATTTGAGTAACTAGAGTCCGTACGCCAAGTGGCCTAGAAAAAACCATACCGCTTTTTTGACGACTCAGAGGTTGAAGATCTGATGTGTTCGGGCGAGACAGATCGTCTTTGGATATGTGCGATGCGCGGTGCTTCTTTCATCAGTACTGTCCTGGCGAGTTTGGATAGCTCTGCTAGCTCTCGTGTGATGGCCTGTCCCGCCTGCGCAGCCGACCGTAGATGTGCCAGGAAGTCTCGTCAAGGTCTCCTAAAACTTAACCCATCCTCCTGCACCATAGCTCCAACTATGTTTTCCACCTTGGGACTTTCCTTCTCCTCAGGTAAATGCATCGAAACGAAGTCCCTTCGCATGTGCACGTGTCATTTCGATGGCACGAGCGGAAACGTAAACGGAACCCGGAACCGGCGGCGTCAGCTCTCTCTTCTTCAACTGTCGCCTGAGGCTCAATTCAACTATCAAACAAGACGGAACGGACTTATTTAACAACACCAATGTTTGACTACATAGATTGCGTTTCCTCCGTCGACTTACTACTCAAGTTTCTCCGTTTCCGATAGACTACTAAGTAGGAAGAGTCACATTCTCTGGGTGATATCAGCATTCGTCTTCGGTCAGGGGCATCCGACTGAAGTCTTCTACCTGTCTATCACTTTGCCTTTCCATGGAATACAGGCATGTGCCCCAGAAGACACTGCATCAGGACGTCAGCCCATTTGCTCATCAACATCTCCATAGACTCCGTTTAACCACGGACCCCTCGGCAGATCGTATAGGGATTCATATAAAGTAAAAGAGTACTCTCAGATGACCCTCATATCACATTCTTCGAAACTGTTCTCTCCTTCCAAACCATGCTCTCAACTACCACCCAACTCGTTCTAGTAATAGGCGGCTTTGTTGCATACTGGAGACTCAGCGCACGGAATCGCAGGAATTCTAATCTTTGGAACATACCAGCCCCCAAATCGACTTCATGGCTCAAAGGCATGGCATCATGCACTCCATTTACCCTCAATGCGTTCTTATTCGCGAAATTAGGTCACCTCAAGGAACTTTTCAATCCCATTGAATCAGGGGCCTTTCAACAGATGCTCTTGGACGAATGTACGTGTTTTATACCGGCGCTGTAGGAAGGGATTCTCATTTCGGATATTAGACGGCTCTATTGTTCGCTTGGACAACAAGATGGGTGTCAGTGCTTTCGAATTCTCAAAACATGCTTTCTCGCTCTTGATAGCTTAACGCGCGGAATAACAGGAACATCAGCTGTATACGTTTGACCCACACATTATGCATCATGTGTTGGTGAAGGTATATTTATACTGTCTTTCCGAAATTGTATATGAGCTGAAGCGGCAAATGGATGCAGAATGTTGACACCTTTGAGAGGTTTGGCATGCAGTAAGTAAATTGGCCCAAATGATATATTGGGCAGTTGTTTACAGATGATACTTTGAAGATCAAGTCAATTGTTCTTTGGAAATGGCCTACTATCCGTCACTGGTCCGTCTTTATTTTATGTTTACATTCTAGTCAAAACCAATTCAGTTCTGTCTTGCAGGCGACCATCATAGAAAACAGAAAAAGTCGCTGAACCCCGTGTTTTCCATTTCACATATGCGCGAAATGCGTGAGTTTTTTTTGGACTGCTTGGCACGAGTGGAACCTTAAAATGGCTGCAGTACTGGTATTCTATGAGATTGTCAATAAGGTATGCTTCAAACAAGCAAACTGCAATGAGACGTTTACAATTATCCTCCGAGTCAGCTTCAGCAGACCCTGATTGGAAAAGTCGAGTCGGGACCCCAAGAAGTCTGTGACAAATACGCAAATCCGTGCTGAATACTCACGACCTTTTTTTTTGATAGATCGATATGTTGGCATGGATGTCACGTACTGCGCTCGAACTTATTGGGCAGTCGGGTCTAGGGTATTCCTTTGATCCTATGACTAGTGATGCCACAGAACATACCTATTCGAAGACGATCAAGAATTTGATGTCCGTATCCGTTAACCAAGCACGATATTGTTTCGAAACTAACCTATTTACAGTCCAGCTCTGGGACGTTTGCCTGTCCTTCGATTCCATATCATGCGTTGGGGTGTCAAACTTGGAACACCTCGTTTCCGCAGATTCCTTGTCGACAACATACCTATGCAGAGTGTGAAAGAGATCAAAAACATGGTGGATTATATGTGGTCTTTATCGGAGGAAATTTACGAGAGCAAGAAACAAGCATTGGCAGCAGGCGACGAAGTGGTAACGAAACAGATAGGACGCGGCAAAGACATAATGAGCATTCTGAGTGCGTTTTCCATATGTATTCAATACGTCTAGTTGCTAATTCTCCCTTAGTGAAAGGGAACATGAGTGCGAGCGAAGACAAACTTGACGAGAAGGAGGTCATTGCACAAGTGCGTTTTACACTTCCGTTTCAGTAGTGAACTTGAATTGATCGGCGTTCTATCCAGATGTCGTGAGTATACCTGCTCCAAATACCACCCTTTGAACTGTGGAGTTGATGGAATTACAGGACGCTCATATTTGCTGCCATGGACACTACTTCGGTAAGTGGAGTGAAACCGTGTCCCGACAGCTGCTGATGGTATTTATTTCAAGAATGCCCTGTCTCGTATCCTCAATCTACTCTCTACCCATCCTGATGTTCAGGACAAGCTTCGTCAAGAGCTCCTTGAGGCTCGTCGTATGAATGACGAACTATCATATGATGCCCTTGTCGAGCTGCCGTTTTTGGATGCTATCTGCAGGGAAACTCTTCGTCTGTAAGGATTTAGTTATATTCAGATTTCTTGAATCCGTGCTTATAACATTTTCAGCTATCCTCCTGTTCCCCAACTGGCCAGAGTGTGAGTGGTGATTAATTGTATCTCAAAGAGACCATTCTAATTTATTTGGTTGTCAGCACCACCCGAGATACAGTCATCCCTCTGTCCAATCCAATTGTAGGCTTGGATGGCACTAAGATAACTGAACTGGCTCTTCCAAAGGATACTACTGTCCTTTTGTCCCTCATAAACTCGAACCGTAATCCCGCAATCTGGGGATCAGATGTACTAGAATGGAAACCAGAGAGATGGTTGTCTCCCTTGCCGCAAGCGGTTGTCGATGCACATCTTCCAGGAGTTTATTCTCATCTGTATGTCCCTGCCTGTTTCTTTTAAGCACAAAAGTTGATATTCTGTTGCCAGAATGACGTTTAGCGCTGGAACCCGCTCATGCATGTAAGCTGTCTCGTGGTATTACGTCTGCTTATTCTGACCCGTTGCCTCAGTGGGTTCAAGTTTTCACAGTTGGAAATGAGTTCGTGTATCCAACCTTGATCTCTGCAATTCAGTCACTTATCATATATCATTCAGAGGCCGTTCTCTTCACGTTGGTGTCTACTTTCAAGTTCGATCCTGTTCAAGACAAGAAGATATCCTGGTCCACTACTGGTATTACGGCTCCGTTTGTCAACGGCGACACTACACGACCTTGCATGCCTTTGATTGTCAGCCTTGCGAACCAATCGAAGGATTGGTAGAGCAATATATGTAACTCGTTCGAAATGTACCATTCCTTAGTATCGCCAGAGATATTCTCCAGGTTGCCTGCCACGGCAGGAAATCTATTATTTATCGTAATCTTGAGAAGAAGAAATTTTGGACCTGGTAATTTTGATCAACTACCTTTCGTACGTGTCCAGCGAAACAACTGTGCCTTTTCCCTAGGAGCACCTGATATGAATCCCGACGAGAAATTACCAATTTGATCAATTGGTCACACGCCATCTCACTTCGCTTCGAGTTTAAGATATTCCCACAACGTTCAGTAACCTACGTTATTCGCCGTTTTTGAATTCTTGCTGGCTTAGCACTACGCTTCGTCCTCTGCGACGAAAAATCTACTCGGTACGCAAATTCATACTATTCTAAATATCACCGTAAATAGCTTGACCCCTATCTTCAATTTTAGGACTCAGAAGCACTACAAGCCTCGACAAAAACGCGGGGCAACTGTCGATACGTCTTTTGCCATCCACATACACGACTTCTACATATGTACCGTCTGATCGGAATGGCTCGAGCCACACTCCAATATCGAGTAATACTTGATGTCCAAATGTGCATGCGTTCGCAAGTTGTGTTCCTATCATGACACTGGACAGTTCGCCTGAGAACAAAGTCGGAGAACAGAGCCGGCTCATGACCTATTTACTCATCAATAATCTTCTCAGTGTCCGTGGCCCACCGGACAGACGTTCCTAGGCGTTCTTCTCCGCTCGTATATAAGCTGTCAGCAGCAGGGTCAATTGTAGTCTTTACTCTTCTCCCTACTTAATGCATTCTACGGCCCAATTGCTTGCGCTTTCAATCGTGTTTGTCACTCTCTGGACTTTGAAAGCCAGACAGCGACTCAAATCCAACTTGGGGAACGTTCCCGGCCCTAAGTCATCATCGTGGTTGAAAGGTATGTGTATCACACAAAGCCGATAACACTTAGTATGCTGATAGATATTATCTGAAGGTCATTTAAAGGAGCTGCTTGATCCCAATGAAGCAACAAAATTTCATCAACTGCTTTTGAACGAATGTAAGTATTTCCAATACCAATCCGAGGCAAGCTGTTACTCCGGAATTCAGATGGCCCTGTCGTCCGTCTAAATAGCAAGATGGGGGTAAGTGTCCCAGCTGCCAAGCTTTGCTTCAATCTTTTATCGCTGGGTGATGATCTAGGAAAATCTACTGTACACCTTTGATCCCAAGGCCATGCATCACATTTTGGTCAAGGTAGGTACTCTTGCCCCGTGCAAGAATTTTAATTGATGCTCGCGTAAAGGACCAAGAGACCTTCGGAAGGCTTAATATTTCGTCAGTCCCAACAACAATTTTTTACCCTGTGCTTTATTAAATGGCTATGAAGCTTAATCCAAGTAATATTTGGGGATGGCTTACTGTCTGTGGCTGGTGAGTCCTGCAGGCAACCACAATTCTACTTGGACACGGCTTAGATAACTGTCTACGAGGCGACCGACATCGAAAACAAAAGAAATCACTCAGTCCAGTATTCTCAATAGCGCACATGCGAGAAATGTGTAGGTGTCTTATATTACATGCGTTTCAATTATTGTTTGACTCGGAAAAAATACAGTGCCCCTTTTCTATGAAGTCGTGGATAAGGTATTTCAAACGGGTAAAGTAGTAGTAGTCGAAGCTCGCTCATTTATTTCTCAATGAAGCTCCAATCTTCCCTCCATGGGAAAGTTGAATCGGGACCGCAAGAGGTTCGCAATGGGGCATCGCCATATATTGTATCTGATATCTCTTGTCGATAGATTGATATGTTGACTTGGATGTCACGTACCGCACTTGAACTCATTGGCGAATCAGGACTGGGATATTCTTTCGATTCCATGGCTAGCGAGGTTGCGGAACACGAATACTCAAAGACTATCAAGAATCTTGTGTTTGTGTCTTTTCACAATTGTATGTGTAATGTCGAGTTTGAATATTCTTCAGTCCTGCTATGGCACGTCTGCCGGCTCTCCGATTCTTCATTCTACGTTGGGGACTCAAAATCGGGACACCTATGTTTCGTAGGTTTTTGATCAAACTCTTTCCCGTACAGAGCGTACACGAGGTTAGGGACATGGCGGATTACATGTGGGCATTGTCTGAGGAAATATATGAGAGCAAAAAGCGAGCGTTGGCGGAAGGCGATGAAGCAGTGATGAATCAAATCGGTCATGGAAGGGATATCATGAGTATACTGAGTACGTTTTCTTGTTGATGTGTTGTGTTTCCATCTCCTTAGCTTCACCGACAGTGAGGGGAAATCTAGGTGCAACTGAAGATAAACTTGATGAAAAGGAGGTTATCGCACAGGTAAGCCTTCATTCTACATTTTCAAAAGCTCTGTGTTGACTGCTAGCTATCATAGATGTCGTCAGCATATTTCATCTCTGTGACTTGAATTCACTAGCTGATCAAAGGTCCTGAAATAGGACACTGATGTTTGCTGCCGTGGACACCACGTCGGTCAGTTTGTCGAATTTTGGTTATCTCCGACACGACTGAATAGTAGATTGATAGAATGCATTGTCCCGCGTGCTGGAGCTCCTTTCTACCCATCCTGAAGTTCAAAACAAACTTCGTGAAGAACTTTTGGATGCTCGCAGCGAAAACACGATGTTATCATATGATGCTCTGGTTGAACTTCCATACTTGGATGCTGTTTGTAGGGAGACATTGCGTCTGTGAGTCATAATAATTCAGCGCTCGGGTAATTGTTGGCTCAACCCTCTTATACCAGCTTTCCTTCTATCCCGATGCTAAGCCGCATGTGAGTGAGCAGACCGCGTTCTGGCCGAATGTTCATTCCTCCTCTAGTTCCACTCGCGATGCGGTTGTTCCTCTCTCTACGGCTATCATAGGTTTGGACGGAAGTAAAACAACCGAATTGACCATTCCTAAAGACACGTTGGTCTTTGTGTCATCCATAAACTCGAATCGCAATCCTGCCATTTGGGGTCCAGATGCCGGAGAGTGGAAGCCCGAAAGGTGGTTGTCACCTTTACCTCAAGCACTCACTGATGCGCATATTCCGGGCATATACTCCAACCTGTGCGTTTTCACTGTCCGGCCCTGCGCATTCAGGGGCTGACACTTCTCTTATTTAGAATGACTTTTGGTGCTGGGAACCGTTCATGCATGTGAGTGTTTGAATCTTCTTTCTTATGTTCAAGTTCCTTTGACGTCCTTTCAGTGGTTTCAAGTTCTCTCAACTGGAAATGAGTTTGTTCCATTTCAAGTTATTGGTTTGCCCAAGTTGTAACCGACTATTTTTTCATAGAGGCCGTGTTGTCTGCTTTAGTCTCTGTCTTCGAGTTTTCTCCTGCCAAAGACAAGACCATATCCTGGCAAATGGGTGCTATTATCACTCCTTTTGTAGAAGGTGATGATACAGATCCTCGTTTACCACTCGTGATTAGTCTCGCAGATCAATCAAAGATAATCTAGCGTGTAACGAGATAATATGCCGCTGGGGTATTAATTACTTTAAACTAAGCTACTGGTGAATTGTGCAGAATAAATCGTAGGCAGCCATGAAGCGCATCTTCCGACTTTGACCAGCTTCGGCCGGTTATTGACTCTCGTTTCGTACCCTAATAATTTGAATTTGATATGCATCTGCTGCGAAATTTTGGAAGCCCCAAGTACAAATCGAAGCTATAAGAAAATTACGATTAGCACACTTAGTCACTCACTAGTGAGCCCCACACAACAAATGCCTGCTACTCTATACCAGTATGTAGCCCCGATTATTATTATTATTTGATAACGCTGGTACTTCATGATTCGTGAGGTGAAATACACCAGCCGAAAAGTTTGATCTCCGCATAAACCTTATTGAGTTTGGCTATAAACATTCCCACAATTCAGTCAGTCTCGAAATTAAAACAACCTATATCTTATTCTTGCTGGTTTACTTCGTACTCACCGAACTGGCAGAGAAATCCTCACGCAGTTTTCAACCATTCCAAATACCGGGTAGAGCAAGTAACTTGACTCCGATCCAACTTTTGGGCCAAAACTTCAAAAACGCTCGGATTATGCTTCCTTCTGCCCATGTAACTGTTGCCTATGACCGAAGCTGATCGGAGTGGCCTGAATCACACTCCGAGATTTGACAATCGTCATTGAGTCAAAACCATCCAAGGTACAGAAGCATATACGTATTTGCAATGTTGTATTCCCATCGTGGCATTCGCAACTTTGGCTCGCATGAGAAAAGAGTCGGCTCATGATCTATTTACTCATCAAGAATCTCCTCAGTGTCCGTGGTGCACCGGACCGACATTTCTTCTTTGGATACATATAAGCTGTCAGCGCTACAGCTCTCCAACGCAATTTACTCCTCATCCAATGCTCTCTCCTACGGCCCAATTACTTGCACTGACAGTCGCTTTTGTTGCACTGTGGACTTTGAGAGCTCGACAGCGGCTCAAATCCAACTTGGGGAACGTTCCCGGCCCTAAGCCGTCGTCGTGGTTGAAAGGCAAGCGTAGTAAATAGAGCTGATGTCGACGCTATGCTGATAGAGTGCTTGGAGGCCACTTAAAGGAGCTGTTTGATCCTGATGAAGCAACAGGATTTCACCAGTTGCTCCTAGAAGAATGTAAGTCTTCTGATACCCCCGAAAGTAAGCCCTGAATCTGAATCTGACACTTAGACGGTCCTGTTGTTCGTCTGAACAGTAAGATGGGGGTAAGTATCCGACTGTCCTCTTTTGAATTCTTATCGATAGTTGACAACTTAGGAATATCAATTATATACCTTCGATCCCAAAGCCATGTATCACATTTTAGTCAAGGTAGGAGCCCCGTCTCATCTCGCACAGAAATAGCGATTGAAACTTTTAACGTCAAGGACCAGGAAAGCTTCGGAAGATTGAATCTCTCGTACGTCCCTGCAACATGCACTTATTTCCCGCCTTATTGAACGGCAATCAAGGATAACACAACTTATATTTGGAGATGGCTTGTTGTCTGTGACCGGTAAATTTCTATCCTCGACTGCGATTTACTCGATTACAACAATTGTCTTGAAGGTGATCGTCACAGGAAACAGAAGAAATCGCTCAGTCCAGTATTCTCGATTGCTCATATGCGAGAGATGTGTCAGTCTTTTATATTATATTCTTCCATTTTCCACTGTCATTTTGATTAACGAAACACATACAGTACCTCTTTTCTATGAAGTCGTGGATAAGGTAATTGAAACGAGTCGGTTATGCGCTGAAGTTCACTCGGTGTTACTTAGCTCCAATCTTCTCTCCGGGGCAAAGTCGAATCAGGACCACAAGAGGTTTGTCTTCATATTCGTTTGCAAAAAAACATCTTATCTCTTCTCCATAGATCGATATGCTGACATGGATGTCACGTACTGCACTTGAACTCGTTGGTATATCGGGTCTAGGATACTCCTTTGACTCCATGACTAGCGAAGCTACGGAGCATAAATACTCAAAGACCATCAAAAACCTTATGTTCGTACCTTTTCACAACTGCAAGACTCATTGAAACGATCTCTACTTTCTAGACCTGCCATGGCACGCTTACCGGCTCTACGGTTCTATATTATACGTTGGGGACTCAAATTCGGCACGCCTGAATTTCGCAGACTTGTGATTAATCTGGTTCCAATACAGAGCGTACACGATGTTCGAGATATGGCAGATTACATGTGGGCGTTGTCGGAGGAAATATACGAGAGCAAGAAACGCGCATTGACAGAAGGTGATGAAGCGGTTGTGAATCAAATTGGTCGAGGAAAGGATATTATGAGTATTCTGAGTGCGTGCACTTGCTAGCGCATTATCCTTGCTTTCTGAGCTTGTCTACTGGCAGTGAGGGGAAATTTGAATGCGACTGAAGACAAGCTTGACGAAAAGGAGATCATTGCACAGGTGAGCTAGTGAACCGTACCTTTAGCATGTTTTATTGACAACTGGCTTTTATAGATGTCGTCAGTAGATTTCATTTTGTGGTCCATATCCACTAGCTGATAATAGCCGACAAAATAGGACACTTATATTTGCCGCTATGGACACAACATCGGTCAGTTTGATAAAATTTTGACTCACCCGGTGATTTACTAACAATATGAATATCAGAACGCGCTATCTCGTGTACTGGAGCTCCTTTCTACCCATCCTGAAATTCAAAGCAAACTTCGTCAAGAGCTTCTAGATGCTCGTGGTGGAAACACGAAATTATCATATGACGATCTTGTCGAGCTTCCGTACCTGGATGCTGTTTGTAGGGAGACACTGCGACTGTGAGCCATAAAAATAGATGATTGTTATTACAGACTTACACTTTTATTTACACCAGCTTTCCTTCTGTCCCGATGCTGAGTCGAATGTAAGTAGTGATAGCGGATCGCATTCTGGGCTTAATCCTCAGTTTTTTTCTCTAGCTCCACCCAGGATACAGTCGTCCCTCTCTCCAAACCTATCACAGGTGTAGACGGCAGCAAAATATCCGAACTGGCCGTCGCGAAAGACACCTTGGTCTTCGTATCCTCCATAAACTCGAACCGTAATCCAGAATTGTGGCCAGACGCACTAAAATGGAAGCCTGAAAGATGGTTGTCGCCTCCATCGGAGGCGCTTACCAATGCACATATTCCAGGCGTATACTCTAATCTGTATGTTTTACCTTCTCAAAGTGCTGAGATACTGAAGCTTCGGTTATCTAGAATGACCTTTGGCGCGGGGACCCGTTCGTGCATGTACGTACTCGAACTTTGTAATCGTGCCCATATCTCAATTGGATCTTCCTAGTGGTTTCAAGTTCTCGCAACTGGAAATGAGTTAGTCGATTCCATCCACTGTTTAGTGTACGTTGCAGCTGATATTATATTTCAGAGGCCGTGCTGTCTGCTTTGGTCTCTACTTTTGAGTTTTCTCCCGCCAAAGGCAAGAAGATATCCTGGCAGATGGGCGGCATTGTTACTCCTTTTGTGGAAGGTGATAGTGCGCATCCTCGTTTGCCGATTGTGGTCAGTCTCGCAGATTAATCAAAGACAATCTAACGCGTAATGGGATGATACGCTGCAGCTGGGGTATATTTGAACGTTTGTTTTTCACAAGTTAATAAGTACCACACTTGCTTTTTCTTCGAGTAGCATGAAATGTTTAATACATCCGAATTGTTGGTTTGAATCGTTTGCACGCGTCGGTGACCCTTCGACCAGGATTTCCCGGTCGCTTCCCAGCTCAGCTGTTTTGTCATTTCTGATAATGTAGCTCTCGCCAAAGATTTGCCTCCATGTCTTGTGGATGATCGGGAGAAGCACCAAATGAATTTCGACCAATCGCAAAAATCTTCCCGAAACGGGAAAGACATATCGCGCATCCTAGTCGTCATTACATATTACATAGTGACCCAGTCCCACTTGTTAGAAGAAATCCTTACCGAAACATTGATTCCCGTCAGTCCAACAATGGTTCGCGGGGTAGAAGCAATAACGCCTCTTTTACATGTTTTCACCTCGCCCCATTGTTGAATATTGAGTATTGGCTTAGCTTCGATCCACCTGCATTCAAGTGCTGCGGACTGACGCGTATACGTATGTTAACTAAACGTTGAACGGCAAGCCACCATAGAACTTTAAAGCAATAATACAATACATACTAATACAAAATTAGTTATTCTACATGGGGTGATTATACAAATCTCTGGTATGTCGTCATGGTTGAGCTCAAAGCATTACGAAAGGGATAGGAGGACATGTGTTATGCATTTAGTAGCAATCGGTGTCAAGGGGCATTCTAGAGGAGAAGACTCGTGCAATACGTTCTCTGCAGGCAAGGTTAGACAGTTGTAGTAATGGAAAAACCACTGGAGCTCACAGTGCAGCGCGTTCTTGAATGACATCTGCAGGGTATTGCCTGGTAGCATTATTTGAATCTGAATCCCTTGTTAGTTCCCAACTTGGTGCGTTACGAGACGAAGACTGACTTTCAAAGGTGGGGTATGCGGCTGAAGGGGAGACGGCACTCAAAGGCCGGGGATCAGATGCCACCTTTTGCTGTTGACAGTTAGTGCTCATCTTTAGAAGGCATTGGGAACAGGACGTACGATGGCCACGGTAGATCCACGAGAAGACATGATGAAGTAGAATGTGAACAGGGAACGCGTTAAAGTGCCTTTTAAAACGGTCGGTGACGCAGAAGACGCTTTATATTTCCTCGTTCAGGCGAAGATCAGGCTATATGCAGGGTATAAGTAAACAATGAACTCCAATATGACGAATATCTTTACTGACATGAATGGTGGACTAGAGGTGGAGTCGAGATGGAGTAGGAATATCTCGTGGGGTTTGCTTGACGACCAAGTATACAATGCCAATTGATCAAGGAGGCAGAGTGATCTGGAGGGTTGTAGGCCTCAGACATGGCTTTTATACGTGCATGTACGCGGGATCTAGTTCATTCGAATCGGACAAATGATTTCCGATAGAGGCTAGGCTAGTACATCTTGGAAAGTTCAAGACAAAGATTCAGACCGTACCGCAAGTCAGGGTCAGGTCCAGATTTTACGTCATATCAATGACCGGTCCCGATCACATACCGGCCAAGCCTGTTTTAAGCTCAAGCGCTCGTCTCTACCTTCCTTGCTCCATGCATGCTTGCGCATTGGCTTCAGCTTGGAGCTTGGATGTGAAAAGGTTCTGCACAATAGTTGGATGTCCCAGACGAAAATGCAAGTTTTTTTTAGATTCTTCTGACTTCTACACCCTTCTACATCCTCGCAGACTCCTGAAGTACGTACTTCCGGTCATTGACGGTGAATTCATTCCATCAGCAATGATATCGCCCCTGATGTACATACTTCATGTCCCAACGAATATCATTGATGAACTCACTAATCTCGAGGTTTAATCGACGATATAGGTCTAGACTCCCTACGCACTACTCTACGTTCAAAGTGAGTATTGGGATGCACTTGTATGTTTTAACATATAGATACTTATGCACCTCCGGTACGTGCAGAACGGAATCGATAACGATAAACGAAAAGCTGTTCGTGTCGCGACCGGCCCTCAAAGTATTCCGTCGTTCTTTCGGGGAAATCCTAAATATACCTGTCCTAGCAAGCTTCACAATCCCCGTCCTTACGCCGTCTCGTTGCACATTTTTCCTTTTGCGAAAACTAAATCTACGCTGGTTGGAGTAGCGGCTACTACATACTGCCTAGTTCCAGACTACCAAGTGGGCTAGTGTACAAGTTTCCGCAGACCATAGTCGTTAGCTGTTAGTCCAGTACTAAGTACTAGTAGACACCGTAATTGACAACATGAAAAGGATAAATACAGTGATGCGTTGATTGTGAGGCTAATGAAGGAAAAACGTTATCAACAAACAAAAAACACGAGAAAAATTGAGATAAGATAAGTCCATTACGGGGAAGAGCTCATAGGTGAAATCTCAGCACCACTGCTTCCCGTAAACATCGCCTTCAAAGTCTGATCATTCCTCTTCTGCCGCACCCGCTCCGCCTCTTCTGCTCCCCCGGTCATCTTAAGCTTCTTACTCCCAACAAAGTCCGTCAACTCGGCTTGCAGCTCATCCGACCGATTCGCAAGCTCTTGCTGCCTAGCTTTCTGATTTGCCTCGATCGCCTTCATTCTCTTCTCTGGGTTGACAGCAGCCGTTTTGATCTCTAGCAAGACACCACTCAGGCCTGCACTGCCTTCTTCTGGAGGAGGCGGTCTAAACCCACGTCCATTGACCCGTCTTCCTGAACCTGCACCTCGCAAGTTGATGACTTGCTCGACATGTCCGTAAACTTCCACTACGGCTTTATGGTCCTCTAATAGATCGCTCAAGAACTCTTCTTGATGCGTAAGGAACTGTTGTTCCTCGACAATGTTCTGTAATTCCTCCTCCCAAGTCTTCTTCCACATTGGTTTAATAGTCTTTATGTGCTCCTTGAGACCCTGCAACTCTGCATCAATCGAATCCATGTCCTTCTTGACCGCTTTCAAATATGTCGCCTTGGGCGTAATATGCCTCTTGAGTACATCATCCTTGACACTTTCAACCATATCCTGCAGCTTTTCCACCTCTGTAAGCACATTTTGCGTCCGAACATCCAGCTTTTGTTTTCCCTCGTCGATAAACGCACGCGCACCGCCGACATTTGCGTTTGCGAGTTGTTTCACAGACTGTGTCTGGCTTCGCAGTGTCCCCAGCGAGTCCTTTGTCTGTTTCATAAACTCTGTATACAACTGCCTCATTATTCCCAAATCCCGTCTTAGATTCTGGACCTCGTCAAATTGTGTCTTGAGATCCGAGACAACACGAGTAGAGTAATCCGACATGACAGAGGCACCGGTCATTTGGGGTTGTATAACGCCAGGGTAAGCCGCCTGAGTAGTCGGACTAAGAGGAGTAGCCTGGTTGCTGTTACTGACAAATTGGGATAAACGACGGGCTACGGTTTGTAGCTGACGATCTGTCGGCCGGTTGGGAGCTGGTGTGCTTTCTGCTATAGGCGAAGAAAAGTTGAACACGGGAGTTTGACGATTAGTGCTAGAGACGGCTGTCCGAAGCTCCTTGATGTCTCGAGAAAGGCTAGTTATCTGGGAGTCGATATGTTGTTTAATTTGGTCGAGGGCTATTAAAGGAGAGGAAAGTAAGGCTACATACTAAGAAATTAGGCCAGGATACATACGTTCAATGTTCAGAGAAAGCAGACATTTATCCTTCACCTCGTCCATATCCTCTAGCTCATACTGCACACCACTAGATGGATCACGTATGTAAATCGCCGGAAAGTTCTCCAACCCGGGATTATATGAGAATTTATCCACAAACAGGACCCTCAATGATGAAACCGACAACCCTGGTTCAATCTGTGCCTTCTTCACTTCCCTTCCCAACTGGAGGAAAACAGTCATCTTTGTCGAAGACCGATCACCAGATTTACCACTACGACTCGTTGAAGATGGCCCTGGTTCAGGAGTCGTCGCAGGAGGTTCTGGTGTTCTAGATGGCGTCGAAGGTAGCGGTGGAACTGGAGGTGTATGTACACGAGCATCTGGCGTATTCGAACGAGATATAGACTTTGATCTCCCGCTGCCCCGTCGTTGTAAATTTGTCGGAGAACTTTCTTCCTCGTCAACTTCTGTCAACGCCGCTAAATCACCAGGCGTCAGTGCAGAGCCCGCTGCAAGGGACCGTCTATTCTGACTCCGTGTCCTCTCTCTCGTTGAAGAACCAGTCATTTTAGAAATGTTATAGGTTGAGAATCTCTTTGATGCTCTACGTTCAAGGGCATCGCTCTTCTTCAGCGCAGCAAGAGAGTTTGCCATTGCAGGAGTTTGAGATGCATCCATCGGTGGCGTGCCAGGAGGTGAAGTTGTGTCACCATTAGCTTGAACTGCGTCAGGGTCCGGACTTGACGGTTCGACGACGACACTCGGGGTAGGAGGCGAAGAGATGGGTTTGTCGACCAGTGAATATCGCTTCACGCTGGGAGGTACAGCGGGCTGAGAAGCAACCAAAGTGTTATCAGAGCTAGCCGGCGGGGTAGAAGGCGCTGAAGAGTCGGCAGAGAACGAAGGAATAGGGAATGGAGGTGCAGAAAGGTCTGGTAATTGGGGAACAGGGAAGGAAGGTGTCCGTTGTGAAGGCTCGTGTGGATTGGCGAGCTCATTTCCTTCTGCTATACTTGTTTCGGCCAAACGTGGTGAAGTGTGGCTACCCTCAGGAATAGAAGGAGTTGAGGATGAGACATCTCTGCGTCTTCCTGAGGAGCTCGCCGTGCTTTTGCGGGATGAACCTTCCCTCTCTTCGTGCCCACTTCTCGACAGTTGACTCCGGTGGCTCTCTCGTTCTCGACGCGATGTTCTAGATGATCTACTCTCTGTTCGCTCATGCCCCGGCCCATCAGAACCCGAACGGTGTCGATGATCCGAAACCAGACGTCGATAGATAGACTGCTTCCCCCGCAGCCCTTGTAATAAATTCGTTATGATTTGTCGCACAGTAGGAAGATAAAGCTCTAGGTTCTCCTGGTTCGCATCCTCGGCCAAGCATTGTTCTAGCACGTTTCGTAGATCATCTGGAACTGATA
Source organism: Stygiomarasmius scandens (assembly GCA_037954225.1). NCBI lineage: Eukaryota > Fungi > Basidiomycota > Agaricomycetes > Agaricales > Campanellaceae > Stygiomarasmius > Stygiomarasmius scandens. The sequence goes on along the minus strand of JBANRG010000005.1, from coordinate 1,076,242 downwards.
AGAGCTCGCTGCATCTACATCAGCACAAAGGTTTGGCAGAGAAAAACCAATTACGCACCTCATATCTATATTGAAAGCCCCAAATGCTGCTACTGCAGCATTGAAATCATTCCCTAACCGAACATAGACATCACTGACTTGGTTTTCGTCGACCTGGAGGTTACTCCACTGGGTCAAAGCTTCGAGCAGTTGTTTTATTGATACCAGCAGACGCGTCACAGCAGACTCTACTGCAGGCTAGAGAAAGAGTCAAACTGAGGAACAGGAGATGTAGGGTGAGAGAATGCTAACGTGAGTTCCGTTTTTTGCACTTCGACTGCCGGACGAGCTGCTCGCATTTTCGCGTCGCTGGCTTGAGCTGTTCCGTTGGTGGTTTGGAGGTGTATCCGAAGACGACATGATTTGTGGTTGAGAGACGGGAAAATCAGAACACCATGAATGGGTTGAAAGGACTCGTCAGTTCAGAAATCAGCAATAAGTTATCGTGAGAAATTCTTTCCTTCTAGACTCGACCGTCAACATCATTGAACTACCCGCATCTTTGGGCACGTAAAATCAAGGCTCAAGGCTCAGATTTAAAGGATGGGGCTGTTGTTTGCAGGAAAAGAACGTTAACAACCAACAGCAACGATATCCCTGCGCCCCTACCTGATCATCTTGAAGATGGATGTTGTCTGATGTGCGTGCACTAATTTGTCTACTTATTGAATGGACCACACATAGTTATGATACCTCTGCGTGGGGCCTGCGTCTCTTCTTTTCAACTCGCCAGCTTTTTCGCATGGACACAGTGCACGGCAGGGTCGTGTATAGGAAAACAGCCAATCTCTCAACACGTCGTGCGTCGTTCAGTCAAACCTCAGAACGAAGTTGACCATTCTATGATTTTCCGTATCCAGGCGACTCTATTGGTCGGTCACTCCTTAGAACCGAATCTACCAGCAACTTGCTTTACAACCGCCAAGACCAGCAAAGTTCTCTAACTCTCGACTCAAGGGTCATTGCAAGTGGTTTTACTGATAACGGTCTAGACCAACGAGAACCGGGTAAGTTGGCTTCCCCACAATTGTCGACGTCGTTGACTTGCCGTACAGGTCAGGTTGCCTCACTCACGTCTACAAATAATTTTGTCAATTTTTGCCTGACGGCTCCAAATTTGCCTATCACGAATGGCCGACAAATCCAGAGCGGTTCCTGTAACCCTGCTCCTCTTGGTGCTGCTCCGTCAGTTGACAACATGCCTTCTACAAAATTTATAAACCCTGGCAACGGGGCGAAGTTAAAGGCAGGCGATCCCTTTACCATTTCAGTAGCTACACAAAAGTTGGGGACAGGATCCTTTACCAACATCCAAGAAACGTTCCTAGCTGCTCCTCAACAATTAAACAGCAATGGTCTGGTGACGGGATACTACACTATTGTCATTGATGAACTCAGCTCTCCTGTTCAGACAACTCCTACCGACCCAAAACAGTTTGTGCTTTGGCGTGCATTATTCGGTGTGGCCCAAAACGGAGTAGTCTCGGCTGATGTAGACACCGGTCTTCCAGCTGGAAGCTACAGACTCACTGCAACACCATATACGGCGAACCATCAGCCAATCCTCTCTCCAATTGAACAACATGGCTTCTTTGGCGATGTTGTCTATGTAAGTTTGGATTCTTATCTATGGTTCTGTTTTAATCTCTGTATCATATAGTTCAGTGTTACGGGTAATGCTCGGGTTAGTGTAATATCTACACAATTTCCAGCATCGACTGGCTTTGCGACACCGATTGGGACTGGCTCTGCGACGCCGATTGGGACTGGCTCTGCAACGCCGATTGGGACTGGCTCCACTACAGTGTGTGGTTTCTTTATAATCCGTCCCCTAATTCTGACCTTATTCTCTTAGCCTACTTCATCAAATCTGTCTGATGGCAGGTAAGCATTCTGTTCTCTTTCTACATACACCATTGACCCCCTTTCTCTCAGATCGGATTCCCGCGTCGATATTGGAGCAGTTGTGGGCGGAGTTGTTTCAGGCGTTTTGTTTTTGGCTCTGCTAATCGTCTCATGGCTCTCCCTACGCTCCTGCCGGCGACATCGGGTCCCTACAAGCGCTACGTCCGCAGTCAATCGATTGCTACCGAGACCCGGTAGGATGTCCCGGCTACTCAACATCTTCCGACGGGTTACAATCCCGACATTTATCCAATTGGAGGAAAGACATGCGTCTGCTTCGAATACAAGTGTCCAACAAACACCAGCCTCGGACGCATCACGGGATGAGTTGATGCTTGCTGCAGCTCAGGCAGCACCTGATACTACGCTAAGAGGCGTGGATTCCGGTACAGCAGAGAACAGGACAGATGTGAAAGACAGTGGTTTCGCCGAGTCAACTCGACCTTCAGCTTCCTCTGGTAGCTCGGTTCGCCAAACTGACTGGAGCCTACATCCAGACTCAGCGAGTTCTCCCCAGCAGTCGATTCATAACCGTGCTTCCCGTACTAGAGTTGGCGATATGACTAGGCAAGCTCTAGCCGGGAGTATCGCCTCTGATGCTACTCTAGCCGCTTGGCTGTCGAAGGATTCTGGTAGCCGACCAGAATCACCCCAGCCTTCTGCGCCTTTGCCTTCTTCTCCTATACCTTTACCTGCAGACTCGGACGTTGTCCCATTTAGGGCTCCGAATGAGAGGGTTCCTTCCTGGTCTACAATGTCTCCTGTACCTTCATACCATACCCACGCTTAGACTCATTCATGGACGGTGTAAAATCGTACGAGGTAAAAAAAAATTGAATCATGAGTGTACAATGAATAATGCACATACAGCAGTGTCCGCGACGCTGAATAATATCAAAGCACAACAATTGGATATAGTATTGGAAAGAGAGGCCGAATGAAGACAGGCAGGGTCTGTTCTTGACGCGCATTCTACTCTTTGCCCTTTGTCTTGACCTATCCATGCGTCAATACCTGGAGTACTTCCTGTAGTAAACTTGTTATGATTTGCCGTTCTAATAAGAGGATAAGGGTCTAGTTTCTCCGGTACACTATCCCAGCCAGACATCGTTCAGGCTCGTTTCATAGTAATCGAAAGCCTTGAATGCTTTCGGTACGACATCGAAACCATTCTATAACTGAACTTAGATATCGCCAACATAGTTTTCGTACTCAAATCGAAGAGTCTGTCTAAGAGAGACTAAGTTTTCGTCGACCTAGTAGGATTACTCTTCACTTGGTGTAAGCTCTAGATTTTAATGCAGGTAGAATCATTGGGAAGCAGAACCTTGACTATCAGGGGAAACGATTCCGCATTGCTGAATTGGTGGCAGATTTTTCTCGAACTTGGCTTTAATTACGTAATAAATTTCCTCCTTCTTTGATCGCTGGCAGCACTCGAGACCACATGGACAAAACTGCCTCAAGTACTAAACTCCAGCTTCTTTAGGTCTTTGATCCAGAGACAGAGGTGTTGTTCAGGATGGAAGAATGCTTTCAAGACGAACATTCTACAGCAAAAAGTTTGAGCAACTTCGAACAAGTCACCCAAGCTGCGCCTTTCCCTTGGTGATCAAACAGATCACCCAGGTTCAATATATTGATCAATGGTGACTTACTACGACTAGATACTCAGCTTGTTCGCAGCTGCCTTTCGATCGCCACATTCAGGAACTTGGTCACAAGTTTCAGCAAGTCAAGATAAATTAAATCATAGCTCCGCCGTCAAAGCCACCTTCACTGGTCTCAAGTGAAACCTATGTGCCTCAGCTCAGTGAGATACAATCAGCCGTCATCTTTATATTCCTCGGAATCTAGTGGCCCAGGTTACTCGAGACAGTCAAGCTGGACAGCTGATTTGGCCTGATTTCTCGACGCCCGGACCGAAACTACCTAGTGAGATTGTGATAGGACCTCTATCCTCCCGTTTGCACACCAGGTCTGTTTTGGGTGGGTAAACAAGGTAGGGATTATTACATCGCAAGGCAAATGGTAAGGATCAGTGCATAATACACAAAATATCACTCTTCCATCATAATAATTCATTCAGATACTTCTAAAGCTTCAGCTTTTTCATGCGGTTCAGAATCTGATTTTCACCCTTTGACGCGGGTCTCAAGGACTACCAACAAGAATTCAATTTTCACTCCCAGATCCAAAAAAAACAGCTGCTTTCAAGCTCTTTACTGTGGTCTAAGTTTAACCCCTTTAGACTCGGCCCGACGTGGATCTTTTGTGCTTGGCGAACTAATGAATATGCACCTTCCATCATTTATGGTTTCACACAGCCAGTCTCGGTCAGTGATCAGGAAAGGAAAGTGCTTTGCCCGGGAGGTCAGATAACCAATAGAAATGGGTCCCTAGCAGACTATAAGCACGGCTACTTCCAAGTGGGGAACTTGGACCTATCACTCTTTCACGGATCCATAGAATCAATCTGGAACTTCAGTGTTCAAACATTTTCGGGGACTGGTTGCGACAGCTGTTTTGATAGTTCAAATAGGATCATTATTAGTGCAGTGAACTTCGTATGTCCCCAGTATAAATCCACAACCACAACTTTGGTCAAGATGTCTCCATCATGACTGCACAACGCGAAAATTCAGGTGCTCTATCTGGTCTCTCACTTCCTTTGTCCTTTTCTGATTCCACCAAAAACAAAAACTCGAATGTTAACCGCCAAGACCAGCAAAGTTCTCTAACTCTCGACTCAAGGGTCATTGCAAGTGGTTTTGCTAATGACGGTCAAGACCAACCAGAAGCGGGTAAGTTGGCTTCCCCACAGTCGTCGATGTCGTTGACTTGCCGTATAGGTCAGGTTCCCTCACTCACATCTCCAAATAATTTTGTCAATTTTTGCCTGATGGTTTCAAATTTGCCAATTGCGAATGGCCAACAACTTAGTACCGGTTCCTGTAATCCTGCTCCTCGTGGTGTTTCTCCTTCTGTCGACAACATGCCTTCTACAAAATTTACGTTCCCTCGCAATGGTGGGACGTTGAAAGCGGGCGATCCCTTTACCATCTCAATAGCTACACAAAAGCTGGAGACAGGATTTTATACCAATTTCCGGAAAACGTTTCTTGCGGCACCTCAACAAATAAGCAGCGATGGTCTAGTGTTCGGATACTACACTATTGTCATTGACGAACTCAGCTCTCCTGACCAGACGACTCCTACCGACCCAAAACAGTTCGTGTTTTGGCGTGTGTTGTTTAGGCTGGCGAGGAGTGGGGTGGTCACGGTCGACGTAGACACTGGCCTTCCTGCTGGTGATTACAGGCTCACTGCAACGCCATATGCTGCTAATCATCAACCGATTTTTTCTCCGGTACAACAGCATGGCTTCTTTGGTGATGTCATTTACGTGAGTTTAAACTTTCTTTCTTAGTTCTATCATAATGCCTTGATTGTATAGTTCAACGTTACTGGTAATGCTCAAGTTAGGATAACATTGGCAGAGTTCCCACCAGAGGTTAGTTCTGCGATGCCGACTGGAACTACGGCTACGACTTCCATTGCAGTGCGCGTTCAATCCTTGCAACACGTTCATCGAGTCTGACTTCCCCTCTTAGCCTACTTCATCCAATCCGAATCTGCCTGGTGGCAGGTGCACATTTCTGCTCCCCTTTTGCGTCATTCAGCTGAACCCACTAACCCCTTCCTCTTAGCTCGGGCTCTCGTGTCAACATTAAAGCAATCGCAGGTAGAGCTGTTTCAGGCGTTTTGTTTCTGGCTCTTATAATTGTCTCATGGCTCTACCTACGCTCTCTCCGGCGACAGCGTCAACAATCAACCAACCGATTACTGTCTGGTAGGATGTCCCAGCCGCTCACACCATTGCGACAAATTATAATTCCGATACTTGATCATTTGGAGGAAAGACATACGTCTGCTCCAGAAACAAGTGACCAACAAGCACCGGCCTTGGACGTTTCACAAAATGAGTTGGTTCAGACTGTCACAATGCGATCCAGTACAGCATCTGATACTACACTAGAGGGCGTGGATTTCGGTACAGCAGAGAGCCTGAGGGCGGATGTGATAGACTGTGGTTTCGTTCAACCTTTCAGCTCCCTCTGGTAGCTTGGTTCGTCAAACTTCTGACTGGAGCTTACACCCAACCCCGGGGAGTTTGTTCAGACAGTCAATTCATGACCATGCACATCGTGTTAGCGATATCACAAATCTATCAAGGCAGGCTATTGCGGGGAGTGTCGCTTCTGATGCGACTCTGACTGCTTGGCTTCCAAAGACAGACAACAAGCCAAACAAGCTTGAGGATTCCGGCAGTGGTAACGAATCAGAACCACCCCATCCTTCTGTATCATCCCCTACACCTCTACTTGCAGACACTGACTCTTTCAGGGTATCGAGCGAGAGGATTCCGTCATGGTCTACAATGTCTTCTGTGCCTTCATACCATACCAATGCTTAATTCATGGACGATATTGTAAGAGGTCAAAGTGAACTGACAAGTGGACAGAGAATCGTACACGAACATATGTAATGGCTGGACAGATTTGTTATGACTGCTTCGAAATCACCGTTCTTGCTGCCTGTAGGACACCTAACACATCCTGCCGTCGATCCTAGACCGATACTATACTTGTTCTTCGAAAGGCGAACATGAGTTGTAGTGCTATTAGAATTGCTGTACCCCTGCGTGCTGACTTAGTGACGTACAAACCCTGTGTGTAAGAACGATCTTTCATTATGAGGTGATGGATAAATGTAACATTATCTACAAAGGTAGTGTCGTATACAGGATAGATTGATAAAGATATGAAAATAGATCAATAAACAGGATGATGCAAATGAGAAAGACTCTTTTCAGAGCTTGGAGATGGGCTTGAACAAGAATCATCTAGCTCCCTCTCTTCAGCACTCCCATAGCCGGAATCGCTATCATACCCCTTGAACCGGTTCCGGGTAGATAACGCGGTTTGAGTCTCGATTTCATCGTCGGTATACTCCTCTTCGTATTCTGCGTCCGGTTCTTCGTCATAGTAAGGCCCGTCATACCCAACTGCGTCAGTATCCACTGTCTCCAAGTTCGGGCATGCCAGCAGCAATTCATCCAACACAACCTTCGTCGCACCATATAGTGACAAATGTCGAAGATTGGGCACACTTCCCGGGATCAACCCAAACGGTTGTTCACTTCCTTGTATCTCGAAGAGGTCCGCCGAAGATACGAGTGGGCTATACGAGAACCGCAGGTCGAAATGCGTAACTTGAGTAGGAAACATGGAAAACTTCATTCGGGAGAAGAAATCGTCGAGGGTGCAATTATCCAATTCGATAGAGATGCGGCGTAAATTGGGTAGGCGCTCGGTGGAGCAAGTAGGAATGAAGAGGGCGTGAAAGACGGAGAGAATGGCTAGCGCCATGGGGTGACTTTCCCGCCTGAGCATTATAGTTTCAGGATCTCCGACATATTGAAATGTGATGGAGCGAGTGAGATAATTATGCAGACCGACGCCACAAGCATTATAGAGAGACGATTCTCCGCGGAGAATATTTAGAAACTTCATGGCGTAGGATGGACTTGGAATGTGCACGTCTCTGGCGGATACTCGGACAAAAAGTAACAACCAGGTAGAATTGACGAGCAGAGAAGATTTCATGAATATGATACGATCTTTGAGCAGCAAATCATCTGAGAACCAAAGAGTGTTGATAATGGCCTCAACGAGCTCGAGAGGAAGGTGAGGAAAGTTGGAAGGCATGGTGTTGACGTTTGTGCAGCGAAAATTTCTGGTTGGCTGAAAATCGAGTCAATGCCCAGTATATATACGAAAATGTGCGGGCCAGCCGCATTGCCTGTGCTCGATGTCTGGGTTGATCGGATCTCGAAGACGTTAGACTCGGACATGTTTGACACCCCTGGTTTACAAAATCACCACTTTGTCTTCTAGCATTAAGCTTAAGAGTCCGAAAGATTAATGCGCCGGAAGACATGATTGCAGAAATTTGAGCATCAAATAGCAGGAAGACGAAAAAACAACGATGCCACGTGCTGTTCTAGACAGTTTCGAGATTGTCATCCTCACCCTGACTCATCTGCAGCGGTTTTGAAGTGCGTGTGTCTCGCATTATCTACAGAACATTCAGGAGTAATAACGATGGTTCCCGCTCGAATCGACCAAGATCTGCGTTCCAACCGCCTCTGTTGATTACCTGCCAATTATTGCGGCATGTTCAGGATTCTAGTCGCGATCCAAACATACCCGCGTCTTCCTGAAGTATTCGCGTCGGCATGTACGCTTGTCAAACTCAATGACTTTGCGGTATCATACCGAATAATTATAAATAAAGTGCAAGTCAGATCCTCATATTATGCTCTCGTTATGTTATTTTACCAGAAGGAGTTTTTCTTGAACTCGTCACTTCGGATTCCCCTACTCAAAACAACAATTCCTCATGATCTGGGCTCCCATGTGCAACACAGTATTGTGTACGCCTCGAGGCCAGCCTTGAAGCTTGAAAGATCACAGGGCAAATCTTCGGGCTTCCTTCACAAGTCTTACACTCAACCAGTGAGACTTTCTTCCTAAATTAACTACCCCTCTATAAGGAGATGCGTCATAGCCCATTGTTCACCGCCACATCAGAACGTGGATGTAATTCCTTCGGAATTCGGGTAACTTCAAGATTAGATTAACTGGGAGATCCGGGGAACAAGTTGCTCACCGGCGAAAGTGATTTTCGAGGGTGTCGATGTCGATGTATTCATGGGAGCACCTCCTACTCTTGGAGTTCAAGAAGAAAGAAATTCGGACGGACCTCCGAATCCTGCGTTGACATCGTGGGCATAGTTGGAGTACTCGATATACGACGGCAATACAGGACAGGCCTCGATTTGCAGCGAGTTCGGGACCGACAAAACACTCGTGACGTCGGGTTCCTTTATGAGAAAAATCGATCTATGGGAACGAATCGTAACGCATAAAGTAGTATTTGTTAAAGGATACAAAGGAAGATTATCAGACTTGGCTATGCTACATGGATGAGAGAAAAATTGCCTAAGTATTGAAGACAGAAAGATGGTTGTTTGCGCAGACTGCAATTGAACAGAAGGAAATGAAACAGAAACAGACATGAAATGGCACAACAAGTGGGAGATTGAGTCCAAAAAATAAGAAAGGGTAAAACATTTGACGAGGGCATATTTATTGCGAATAATTATGCACAGCAAAAAAGACAAGGGACAAAAACAATAACAGCAAAGCACGTCGAAGCGACGAGAAATATCAGAACAGAAAGAGAAAGAACCGGTTGATGGAGACAAAAGAACAAGGATATGTGATAAGAAAACTTCGCGCGAGAAGCAAAGTAGGGAAGACAGGCCGTGAGAAGCAATACAAGACAGGAAAGCGTCTATATTTTTGAGATTCCAGAGAGATCCTGAGCGTAAACAAGTGCACAACTCAAATCAAAGTGTAACATCGGACAAGATTCAGAGCAGGTCCGAGGCATCCAAATCCAACCATTTCATCCAGTCTTCTCCTGAAGACCCAACAAAGTCATTTGCATCCGTACCCAAACCCGAAGTCGGCGGAAATCCGGTCATCGCCTCGTACAGTGCATGGTCAGGTGGTGCATCGCCGAACCCAGCAGTTCGTAGCAAACCGAGAACGTTGGAGAAATCAACTGAATCGATATTTTCAGAGGAGACATGACCGACGGCATTATTGAGTAAGTGGGAGGGAGAGCTGACAAAGTTGGTGTTGTGACCGGAGCCAACAGTAGAGACATTGCCCTCGGCACCGTTTTGAGAAAGATTAAGCGGGCTGCCCAGCTCTGGAGAGCCAGAGTCCGACCTAGGAAGATTCAAGTGACGACGAGGTCCATGACCTGATTCAGGAGAAGAGAACGAATGGGCAGGCGAGGGTGCTGGGCGAGGTTGCATCATGTGCATGTTTGGAACAGGAGGAGCAGAAGTAGGATGAACAGGCGTGAATGACGCGGGTAGATTATTCTGACCACTGTGCATCTGGTTCTGTTGGGGCGTCGGAGTGATTTCATATCCCCCAGACTTGATCTGAGCTTGATTAGTCGGTATGGAAGATGACATCTGAGGGGCAGACATCGAGGAAGGGAAGTGCATGGGGGCGCGTGAGGGAGATTGTCGTAAAGCCGTAAGCCTCGACGTGAACAAGGGAGATGGATTTTGAGTCTGCTGTGCAGCGAAATGCATCTGTTGTTGGAGTTGAGAGTGCATGCCATGCTGATTGGGTGGTTCAATACGAATTTGAGGTCGAAGATGGGAGTGATTGGCAGGGCCAACAGTGGCCTGAGTGTGGACAGGAGCGTTGTACATGTTCTGGCTGACAGGTCCACTGCTGCTCCAGTGCTGGGTATCCATCTGGTTGTAGGCCGGGTACTGGTGCGAGAACGAAGCATAGGTATGTTGCTCAGATTGAGTGAAAGGCTGAGGTTGAACATGAGACTCGTCGTGAACGCTAGTAGTAGCATGAGGTGGATACTGAGGTGGTTGAAATTGGTATTGGGACGCCGCTGGTACGTCATGGTAGTAGTTAAAGGCATAACCATCATTATTAGATGGAGACGGCATCGAAGTCGAGGGTTCAGAAGTTTGGATTGGCTGCAGAGTGAAACGTCAGTAACAGAAAATCTCAGACCTAGCGTATACCTACAGGAGAGACTTGCTCTTCAGTCTGTACGTCGACGCTGCCTGCGTTTGAGAGAGGTGACTGCAAATAGCGATGAGCAAGTTGAAGTTATCAAACAATGTAACACTCACCAAGGAACTAGTAGAGCTGTCTAGCGAAAAGACTCCAGGTGGGAGAAGCGGACTGCGGAAGACGTCCGAAGACGAGCCAGCTTCGGAGGAGTCGCTAGTGGGTGACTCGGTGCGAGAACGAACGCGACGCGAGGGTTCAGCAGTATGGGCAGAGGACCTCTGTCGTTTCCTGTTTTCGGAGGCAGCCTTGCTCTTACCCTTGCCCTTGCTTTTGCGTACCTCGTCCTCCTCGATGATTGGCTCGGTTTCGTCAAGTTTGCGAACCGCCGCATCCAACGCTGCGCCCTCCAAGCCATCCCTGATGAACTGAGCAATCTTCTCCGACCTGTCGAGATGAGCCTTGGAAGCTCTCTTCACATTCCTCTTCACGGCAGGCCGAGCGCGAGGGACAGGGGCAAAGTGATAGTCGGGGTACTTTCGTTTGTGCTCGAGCTTTGCCTCCTCTGCCATTCGGAAGTATTTGGCCTTCTGCTCTGAAGACATATTCTTCCAGTTGGCCCCGACAATAATGCTGATATGCCGGTTATCCTTTTCGATGCGCCTGACCCCGTCAGGGTTCTTGTACATCTCTTGACGGTAGCAGAGGAACGCGTTCATAGGACGACTAGGTTTGTCAATCGCAGAACGGGAGCGACGGGAAGACTTGGAGGAGGAGGAAGAGCCGGGGTTGACGAATTCGAAGAGGATAGGAGTGGTGTCTTGTTCAATAGACTGAATCAAGTCATTGGAGAGTGGTTGGTCGACCTTGAGATCGGCCTCAACGGGTTGTGAAGCAAAGTTGTACTTGGAAGCATCTTCCATGGTTGGAGAGGATGGAACTGGGACAAAGGAATGGCGGGATCCATGGCAGGTTTTAAACCTCGAACACGACTATCTAAAAAGTGTAACGCGAGAAAAACACTACGCTCTAATAGCACGTCGTGCTCGGCTATGACAAGCCCTTTCACAGACTTCCTGTTTGGGTTCAGGGACGTCACTTATCCCCGTATGTAATTGTATCCCATCACTTTATTGACATAATATGATGATCTCTCCCCAGCTGGAGACGCGGTCAGAGCTGTCCAGGTGCTTGGAACTCGTAATTTGTGAATGGTAATAACTCTAGCAAGCTGTGAACGTTTTTACTGCCAAAGACGCGCAGATCAAAGTACAGACGCCCTGTGATATTGAGGCGCTCGAGCGTTCCTTAAGCGGTATGCAAAGATGCACGCGTATTGTGCTCGTCGACGATACACGAGGAGTCTCGTAGAGTCTCGCTCTTCCAAAATCAATGAATTAATCTGGGGCTAGTCAACCTGGGACCAGTTCAATACTTCAAGCTACTATGCAAGAAATCAGATTTTGTCTACGCAGAGTTTCTAGTCCACGTCGAGGAACGTGTTTTTGCGAGTAGATATGCCCCTGGGCACATCTTCCTGCGTCGGCGCATCATTAGCCTCACTGCCGACAACAACGAAATGTTACTTTTCCTATAGAATCCCCGATTGCCCTAAAATAAGGTGTATCTTGCTTAATCATCATCACAGAATGCAGAGGCTGTCAGCACATGCATATTGTGCTCGTCAACGATACACGAGTCTCTTAGAGTACTCGTCCAAAATTAACGACTCTGGGATCAGTTGGGTTGGTTGTCGACTGTAACCAGTTCAATCCTTCAAGCTGAAGGGTTACGCAAGAAATTGAAGATCCTCTAGCACGCCTTTCCGTGCCGATCCATCACTGACAAAGTACTTTTCCTATAGAATCCTCTTGCCTCTTCCGCCACTCTAAAAGGGGTAAGATGAGGTGTGTATCTTGCTTACGCTGAAGATAATTGTCATTGGTGTAGACTGCCAGAACAGGCAAATTGTGCTTGTCGATGATGCACGAGGAGTTCTGGTAGAGTCCCGCACTCCCATAATAAACGAATTGCTTTGGAAATCGAGAATCGTGTTTTGTCTGCGCAGAGTTTCTGCTCCAGTCGAAAATCGTGTTTTTGTGAGTAGAGATGCACCTCTTTCCGCGCCGATATTGGCAACAATGGCACGTTCCATATAGAATCCTGAACTGCTCTTCATATCTAAATCTAAAAGGAGTAAAGTGAGATGCGTATCTTGCTTACGCTAAAGATGGTCGTCATCTCCTCGGCACTGGTGTAGACTGTCAGGACATGGCTATTGTGCTCGTCAACGATGCACGAGGAGTCTCTTAGAGTCCCACACTTCCAAGACCAAAATCGAACTACTCTTGAGGCGACCAGTTGTATGTCAGCCCGCGACCAGTTCGATATTGAATCGAAATTACATCAGAAATCGAGGATATCGGATTTTCATGTTGTATGGTCCTCAAAAAAGTGTTTTGGCGAGTAGAATGCCTCCTCGTCGTTCCACGCCGACCATCGCTACATACTGACAATAGTGGCAGTACTTTTCCAATAGAATTCTGATTGACATCCTCGATGGAAACTCTTGCCTTTTGCGCTGGTCTTCACGTCCAAAAGGAGTAAAGTCGGTGTATCTTGCTTGTGCCAAAGATAATCTGACAGAGGAGATTTGCTATAGAACGTTGCAACTTGCCTTTCTTCTCGCAAAGAACCCAGGACTAGCAGAAACATAGGCGCGGTAGTCATTGGTACACCTGAAAAAGTGGAGACGAGTAATTTTAAAAGGCGTAGAGTGAATGTGGAGAGCGCACAGCACAGTTTATCTGGGTGCGATGTTCAAGTATGGCACTAGGAAGCTCTTTGAGGTGTAATAGACCGTTTTAGGGTGTACGACACGCTCTCCTGCGCGAAAAACGCGTATTTGCATAGACATCTGAGCGCAGGATCGTAAAGTACACACCGGTAGGCCCCTGTAGTCATCATAGACTACTTCTTGCCCAAAAGCAAGTTGTCCGTACGCATCAGATATCTTCAAGGTGCAAGTTAACAAGAGCCAGAGTCGATAAACTTGAGATCGATTCTTGCTTGAGCTGTGGCTTGGCTGGTAGCGTCGATAGTAACACTCAAATATCTGGATGGCTGGAGATGTGTAACGCATTCGTGCCCAAACGGAAGGCTCTAGGCCGTAGGTCGTCGTAGAGAGAGCTGGACGCGTCGTAAGGAAAGGAGGAAGGACGGCATGTGACCCTTGCCACGGACGCATAATCTGGGTAAAGGAGGCAGTTACCAGCCCCAGTGAGGATCGATGATCATCGGTCGCGCCTAGCGCCCCGGGGCTCTCAAGATACATCCTAGCTATAGGTGTCGGGCGTCATGAAAAGATGTTTATACATGTTATGTAGTCTATAACATCGCGAGGACGATGTGTCCGTGGCAAGAAACCAAGGGCATGACAAAGTGTCCTCCAGATCCCCTGACGCAGATCAGATTTTTGCGAGCTCAAATAAGTTAGGTATAACATTTTATGTAGTATCTGTATTTACAAGTAGATAATCTCTAATCATACAATGCACTCCGAGGAAATGAACTAGAAACGTCCCAATATATCTGGAAGTATAGTAAAGTACCGTGTACGTGTTCCCATCCCCATCACAAGTCTTGGTTACCTAAATCCATCACGAATCACATCCAGAACAGGCGCATAAGCGCCCACCTATGCTTTGGCAGCAGAGTCTAGAATTCAGTCTCAGAGCGAAGGTGCTCCCCTTCCAGTTAAAACTTGTTCGCTTGTGACGCTCTCTTGTTCAGTTCTCTGCAACAAAATTATCAGCAACCATTGTATTATATAGATGAAAACGACTCACCTTCCAAGTCCTAATAGTCTCTCCATAATCCTCAACCTGGAATATCCTAAACCTTCTATCAAATCTACAGTCGCGTCGGTCAACATCCAAAGAATGAAAAACGAAAAAACCCAAACACTCACCCAACCTTCCCATACCCCGAATAACTCCCTCCACCACCAAAACAATTCCACACCCCTCTAACCCTCCTACAATTCTCCGTAATATGACAATGCCCATTCGCAATCACCTTGACCTCCCTCGGCTGCCCTCCCTGCGCACTCTGCGTAACATGATCACTCTCCATTGCAGCCAACACCGCCTTGTCATAAAACCCATCATTTCCTTTCGCTGCACCAGGACGCTCGTTCCCCTTGAGCCCTATATCATACGGCCTCTTCGTAGCAGGATCGATATCCGGGTTAGCATAAGCTTCTTGTAACGGAATATGGAAAAACATCATCGCATTTGGTTTTCCGAGTTTTCGTGTCTGAGGGGTCATTTGGTCGGATTGGCGTGTCCAGAGGCCAGAGAGGTCTTTTGCACCGTCTGGGGTAAAGGGGCGTTCGATGGGACGGATAGAAGCGGATTCTTGGAGGAACCAGTCGATTTGGTCTTGGCGTATCCAGTCGAGCGCAGTGGGTTTCCATTGACCCCAGAAGGTCCATTGCCCGTCAGAGTATGAGCCCGAGTCGAGGAAGTAGAGTGTGAGGAGGTGGGTTTTTGATCTGATTGTGTATCAGTAAAGGTACAGATATGGTTTGAGGGAGACTTACGGATCAGCACTCTTGACCTTCAACACATAGTTCCCTACTCCAGTAACATCCTTTGGTCCAGGCTCAACAACACTATATGGCAATGCCTGCATCAACTTCATCTGTTCCATCCTCCCCAATCCATTCTCCGAATCGTGGTTCCCAAACACAGCTGCCCAAGGAATCTGTCTCTCGGTAACAGCCTTTGCGAATTTCGCCAAAACACTCTTTGGATCCCAAGATGTTCCCTGGCCGTTCAACTGATCTCCTGTAAACACGACCAAGTCGGGCTTCTCGATATCGAGGACACGGCCGAGAAGAGAGTTGGTAAGATTGTCAGAACCTGTACAGGGAGAAAAGCGGACGTCGCGGCATTCGCCGATATTGACAGAATAATGAAGGTCTGCGATTTGCATGATTTTGAACTTTCCGTCTCTGTCAAAATGAAGAGGAGGCGCTCGAGGCGGGATATGGACGCCTCTCCTATAGACCAAGAATGCATTTTCCTTCTTTCCTTCCTCTGCGATAGTCGTAGGCGGTCGCAGTTTATGGAACCCATACCAAGGGTCGTCATTCCCGAAATGAAGATCCAGTTCTGTGATAATCTGGGATTTCTCCTCTGCCGACATTTCTGATGCTGTTTTGCCGGTTTGGTACCAGAGATAGAGAGGAGGAACACCGTAGACGCCTCCTCGTAGAGAAGTCTCGACCTTTGTCCACGAATCAATTGGAGCAGGTTCTTCATGTGGAGGGAGTAGACGAATGTTTGTAATGAGATTAACGTCCTGACGGCGAGTTCGGCGATAGAAGAGATGGAGGTAGCCGGACCAATAGCCGTTTTCGTAGTTGAGATTCTTTTCTACACGGACCCAGTTGCCCTTGATAGAGTCTTTTTCAGGGGTGGTGTCTGGTGTACAGAGGTCACCTGCTACGTCTGGTCTAACGAGGCACCGTACGACGGATATTTCTGATACTGGAGCGGAGGATTAGATAGTGAGTCGTGGCAGCAGAATGGAAACGCACAGCCAGTATCATGAGGTAGCAGTGGCGCCCAGACGTCTAGAGGGAGACTGACAGAGTCGACTGTGTCTTGTGTAGTAGTCACGTTCCACCAGTCGACGCCTTCCGGTAAATCTGGAGAAGATTGAGCAGCATCGTTGTTGTTCGAGTTGGAGTTTGAGCTCGCAAGTGCGTTGTTGGAGGAAATGACGTCCCATGATTGCCAGCTGAGTCTCTGAGAGAGACCTGGGCCAAAAGTGGGTTGATAGAGAATGAAAATGAACGTAAGCAGACAGCTAAAGCCAATAACGGCCGCTATAGGAGCGCATCCTGAGCGTATAGAGCGACAGAATCGATATATGAAGATCATGGTAACATGAAGACGTGTAACTCTACTGGCAGTGAATCAAAAATGCAGCATTACACGTGGGAACTTTTTTCCTCTCTGTCCAGCACAAGCATGCTGGGTCTGTGCTTTAGACGACTCTACTCGACTCCTGCCAACGCTGCACGCACTGCATCCACTCCTCTCGCTGTCCGGCTCAGGCGTGAACAAAAATCAGGCCCAGTTGCTCCAGGCGAATCCGACGCGACCAAGGACGGTCTCACTCCCTCGGAATCCGCTCGCTATGAACGACTCAAAGCCCTAGGCACTCTGAAAAAGAACGAAGATGGCTCGTTCATCTCACGCAGGGAATGGGTCACACAACTCAATGCACATCGTTCGCGTGTCCGTGGTCTGAGAACCGTCAAACGCGATGGAAAGGAAGAGGTGGAGGTTGTTGGTCAACCCGTCTATCTTCCCAATATTGTGTTCAAGCTCGTGAGGAACCATACTCCTCCAGGGCAAGAGTACAACCCATACGAAGCTACCTTCCGCGTTCCTCTTTCCATCACCAAAACCGATATTCGCTCATACCTCCTCGCCATTTACGGTGTCAAAACTACGTACATCCGTACCGACGTTTATTATGGTGCTATACCCAACCCACGTAAAATAGGTGCAGGAAGAAAGACGGCTTACAAACGTGCTGTCGTTGGGCTGGTCGATCCGTTCTACTACCCACACAGAGTCGAGGATATGACAGAGGCTCAGAGAGAAGAGAGGTTGAAGTTCATCGAGGACAACTTCCATCTCGAGAGAACAAAGGGAGAACGCAGGAAAGCGTTCGTTGCTGGCATATCCAAATCCTTTGGCAGCAAGCTCGACACATGGAAGTATAGGAACGTTGCTGCTTCAAACAGGTCTGGGATTCTCAAGTTGGTTCAGGAGAGGAGGAAACAAAAGGAGAGGCTTGTTTTGGAGCAGGCGCAGGAGTGGCAGGAGAAGAGGGACAAGGGAGAAAGGATTACTTTGGATTTGCCTAGGAGTAAAAAGTTGCCCAAGTCGACGGATGAATCGAGTACGCCGACTTCAACATCAACAGCTGCTGTGTCTGCACCTTAATTTACCGCATAGATTAATTTACATTTTGCATACATGATACGACGGTCATATGAATTACACGCTCGAAAATCTAAGGACACTCTTCCACCACCTCTTGCACCCTCCAAAGGTCCCTGCACTGATGCACCATCACTATTCGGTACCTTTCCGAGAGATTGGTGAAGAGGGACGCGCACTGGCATCGTCGACGAGCTCGCGTCTGAAATCCGTGGGCCGCACGCTTTTTCCTTTTCCGTCATGACACACCCTTCTTTGACCACCAAAAACACAGGAACACCTCATCCTCTAACCCAGTGCCTCTCAAACATCCCTGCATCCATGCGGTATCGTCATTCGGAAGGATTCCGAAAGTTTTTTGGGGAAGGACGCAGTAGGTGCCGCTGTAGCAAGCTGGGACGGTAAAACATGTATAAGCGTCAACGCTATGTTGGTACTAATACTGACAGTTGATCAAGTGGCTACGCGCGTTCATTCATTCAGGATTATACTTGGCCGAGTACGATGCAACCGTATATGGACTTAGACGATGTATAAATACTACTAGGAGTTCGATTATGCTTCCCCACCTTCACCTACTTGAGCCTCCTTCTTCACTGAACTCTGAATTCATCGTCACTGTCGACTATGGCTATGGTGTCCTCTCTCTATGAACCTAAGCTACTGTCTACGATTGTTCTAGCCTTCATCGGACTTTGGTTCCTCCATCGTCTTTTCCAACGCTTTTCGTCGTCCAAGGGAGGGCGAGGGCTTGGAGTTGGCTTTTCCAACATTCCAGGCCCAAAACCTGTTTCGTGGTGGGCTGGTACGTCCTCTCCCAAATTGTCGTGTCGTCGACTGACTAACGGAGAATATTTACATCCCTTATTGTACAGGCAACCTCCCACAAATCTTCAACTCCCATAAAGGATGGGAGTTTCACGGGATGATGCTTGAAAAGTGTAAGCCCTCTACTTGGATCTTTAGTCCTTTTTTGCTGATACATCTTTACCTAGTTGGTGCCACGGTATCATACCATGGATTACTTGGAGTAAGTTCTCTTCCTCTCACTTTCACTACATGACACGGTGATATTAACAACCAAACTGGAATCCAGTCCAGGCGCCTCTACACCTCCGACCCTAAAGCTCTCTACCATATCCTCGTGAAAGACCAGGCTCAGGCCCACTCTCAAAATACTACCGGAATAGGAATATATGAAGAATCTCCCTCCTTCATTACGTTCAACAACCTCGTCTTTGGACCAGGTCTCCTCTCAACTATAGGTCTGGCTCATAGGAAACAGAGAAAGGTTCTGAATCCTGTCTTTGGAGTGAGGAAGATTAAGGGCCTGGGTAGGTTTTGTTGTTCCGTTCATGGATAGTCTGATGAATCTCTTTATGGTGTCGTTTACAGTTCCAATTTTTTATGAAGTCGCACACCGAGTGAGCAGTACTGTCTGTCTTATGGGTTTGCATTGTTCTGATAACGAGATAAAGCTTGAAACTACACTCAAGCAAAAGGTTCATTCAGGTCCTCAGGAGGTGAGCAGCAAGTAAATATTCGTTCCGTTCCATTTCTTAAAAAAATTCTACTGTGCAGATCGACATACTATCCTGGCTCTCCCGCGCCTCACTCGAATTCATCGGTCGTTCAGGCCTCGGATACTCTTTCGACCCTTTGAAAGACGACGCGCCTGCGCATGAGTATACGAGGAATTTGAAGGAGCTTGTGTGAGTCTCTGCATTACAGTGTGATGTTACCATTAACGCCTTTTTGACTGCCCCAGCCAACTTTCCGTCCCTCTCATGTTCCTACGGATCTATGTCATCCCTTGGGCAGTCAAAATTGGGTCTCCAGCGTTCAGAAGAGCAGTGTGTAAATGGGTTCCTTGGAAGAGGGTTAGAAGGATTCAAGAGTTGATTGATTATATGTGGAGTGTTTCGGAGGAGATTTATTTGAGTAAGAGGAAAGAGTTGGAGGAAATGGATAGTACGGACCAGGAAGAGGAGCAGGGAGCAGATATTTTGAAGGTTTTGAGTGAGTCTTTTTCTGCATAAGAAGGCATGGCGCTGACAGATATGGGTAGTCCGAGAGAATAGGAAAGCTTCTAGCGAGGATCGGTTGGACGAGGCGGAAATTCTTGGGCAGGTATGTCTCTTTTCTCGCTTTTATAAAGAGTTGTACTGACATGTCCTGTTTGTAGCTATCGTGAGTATGGTATATACACCAAGTCACGGTTAACGACTCACTCTATGAACAGGACTCTAATTTTCGCTGCGCAAGACACCACCTCAGTAAGCCTGCTGTGTCAGAAAGAGTGAATAAATGGAAAACTAATTTTTCCTAGAATGCAATGACACGAATGATCAGCCTCCTCTCTCTTCATCCTCAAGTCCAAACCAAGCTCCGAGAAGAAATAACTCAAGCCCGGGCTGCTGCCGAAGGCGATTTGGACTATGACCAGTTGGAAATGCTGCCGTATCTGGAGGCTGTTTGTAGAGAGACGTTGCGTTTGTGAGTTGGCTTTGTTCACGTTACGCGAGCGCGCTTGCTGAGATAGGATGTGCATATAGATTTCCACCTGTTCCACTTTTGTTTAGGACGTAAGTGCCCAAGATTCACTCGGGCCGGTGAACTGATATTTTCTTCAACGATAGAGCCCTTCGGGACGCTATCCTTCCCCTCTCCAAACCCATCAGTAGTACCAACGGTTCCACAAACGAAATCTTTATACCACAAGGGACTCAGATAATGATTTCCATCATAAACTGTAATCGTGATCCTGATATCTGGGGGCAAGATGCGATGGAATGGAAGCCTGAACGTTGGCTTGAGCCTTTACCAGATGCCGTATTGGAAGCAAAGATTCCGGGTGTATACTCTCCGTTGATGACGTTCAATGCTGGTGGGCGATCTTGCATGTCAGCTGCTACTCTGTTCGTCTGTCTGTCTTTTTTTTTCTGACTATATCTCCTTGTTTTGCGTACATGCAGCGGTTTCAAGTTCTCCCAGTTGGAAATGAGTAAGGTTCCTATGATCTTCCTATGTTCTTGTCCTGACTTCAAGTTCCTGATTTTCAGAAGTCGTCATGTCCATCCTCGTCGAGTTGTTCAAATTTTCTCCGGCGCCGAACAAGGAAATTGTTTGGCAGATGAGCACCGTGGCGACTCCGGTGGTGGTAGACGGTGATAGCAGCTTGCCGCAGCTGCCTGTTGTTATTGAGCTGGCGTAGCTTTTAGGGGAGGAAGATTGTATTCAGGAATTTGGATGCATGTGGTGAAGAAAAGGTACGGAAAAATTGGGGATTTTCGACATGCGGTTCCCATTATCTGGTGGTGAGTAAGGATGATTGCTATGAGAGACCTAAGAAACCCTTTAGGACTGTGGTCTAGTAGAATAAGATGATGGGATAAGATAGGAAAGGAAAGCTCTAGACTTTTATCATCACTCTAAATAAATGTGTGAACGAGCTCAAGCATTGCCGACGTCCATGACCCTTTTAGCCTCTTGAATGCACATCTATGCTATGCCAGAACTAGAACTCGAACGCCATTGAAAGTCAACCTGGCCTGGACCTTGTCAACGAAACTTATAATACGACATGGCGATACGCATGCTACGGCAATTAATCTGTACCAAACACTCCGATCTTTTCTCGAAGTTAGCCCAGCCTCTCGGAGTATGTATTCGTCAATGCTTGCTCAGAGACTGGCTACGGACTAGAGCAGTCGTCATTTGGTACGAAACGAATATACCACGGGCGGGAGATAGTTTAATCAATTTGAGGTGAGCAGCTCCAACTACCGCTATACTTCATCACCGGAGTGACATCAGTGGCCGTATTTTCCTGTGTTAAAAAGGGGTATTCCGTGTGTTTTTACTTTTTACGGTCCAAGCCAAGCTATCGCCGTGTATAAAGCTTCGATTCCCACTCGAAATAACCCAGCCTTTACTCCCCTATCCACACGTTTTTGCCCATACGTACACGTTCTCCCGCCATGACAGTTGTTACACCCAAGAAGCCCGTTGCTATTCATTTTGGAGCAGGTAACATCGGACGAGGGTTCATCGGCGCTGTACTCGCCCATGCTGGCTTCCATGTCGTGTTTGTCGACGTACAGAAGAACATTATCGACGCACTGAACGAGGAGGGCGGTTATGATCTTCATATTCTAAATAACGGATCGCATACCGAGCGGGTTGAAGATGTCTCGGGTGTGCTGTCGACCGACCTCGAGACGATAGAGAATGTTGCAAAGGAGCCAGTGTCGATTATTACTACGGCGGTTGGTGCTAGTGAGTTTTCCGCATTGACGTCGCTATTTAGTTGGGCTCAGTCTTTCTGTAGGCGTCCTACCGAAACTCGCGAAACCTTTTGCTCAGATTGTCAAGACTAGAATGGCAGACAAGAGGTGAGTACTGTATATTCCTTGCATGAAGACGTTGCTCAGTTTAGTTAATAGGGGCCCTATCAATATCGTCGCTTGCGAGAACCTCCAACATGCCACAGATCTCCTCAAAAAAGAAATCGAGAAGGAATTGAATGATGAAGAGCGCAGCTACATGGACGAAAACATTGGTTTCGCCGTCTGCGCTGTTGACCGGATCGTGCCTCCTTTCAAGGGTGAACATATTTTGGATGTTGGCGTAGAGCCGTTCTTCGAGTGGACCGTGGACGTAAACAGCCTGAAAAAGACGGATCCGGATGTCCATATCAAGGGAATGCATAGTACGTTTCCTTTCTTGGCGGTCATGGAGCACAGAGGCTGATATACGGAACAGCGACGGATAACCTCGATGCATATGTACAGCGAAAGCTTTTCACACTCAAGTAGGTTAAATACTTTGCACTTGATTCTTTTCCTTGCTGATTTACCGATTTTTTTTGTAGCTGTGGTCATGCAATCACGAGCTACTTAGGCTTCCTCTCTCACAAATCTACCATCCTTGACGCAATCAATACACCCTCGATACACTCAGCTGTTTCTCAAGCCTTGCGGGAATCCGGTGCCGCCCTTGTCCGCAAACATGCTATTTTCAACGAGACGGATCACCAGAGGTATATCGATACCACCTTGCATCGATTTACCAACCCCCATATGCATGACGAGGTGGCCAGGGTAGGAAGAGAACCGATGAGGAAGTTGAAGAGGGGTGATAGGTTGCTCGGACCGATAGAAATGTGCAGAGAATTCGACCTTCCCAGAGATGGTTTGTTGACAGGTGTCGCAGCGGCTCTGTTGTTTGCCCCTGAAGGCGGAGAGGACAAAGAAGCTAAGGAGCTGCAAGAGAGCGTCAAACAGAAGGGTCTAAATGATGTTCTCTTGGAGCTCACTGGCTGGAAAGATGGCGATGAAGACCTAGACAAGATCATTAGGGAGTATGAAGGACTGAAAGGGAAAAGTCAGAATTCTAGACTCTAAGTGTTTCACTTGCATCTGCCACGTAGAAACTATGCATATCCCTTCTGTGCATGGAACCGCCGTCGCGGTTGTATCATAGATATACTAGTTAGTAATGATAATCAGTGTATATGCTTTGAGGAGTCGCTGATACAACTCTTCTCACGACGCTCAATTCCACTTCTCGCCGTCGTGGTCGGATTTTCAGCCTCCGTTAAACGTCAATTTTCTTGAACTTCAACCTTCCCTGAATAGCCCCGAACCTTATAGTTGCGATCCTCGCCGACGTCTGGCTCTCATCTGTTGTACCTTACTCCCGTTCCTGGCGCTTCTACTAACATTGTTGTCGTGGCGTCAATCAGCACGGGACAAGTTGTTATTTTTGCTTGTACTCCCAGAAGATCTACGGCTGGCTCGACCTTGATATAGAACCTAAAATTCGGTGTTAAATTGCGAACGTGTCTGGTCTGTGTATTCGGTCGCGCGATGAGAAGCTTTAAACAGTTAAATGGGTCAGATGTCCAACTGGTTTTGTTCAACACATTTTTTTACATACAGGGTCAGACAGGCAGGCTTTGACGGATGTGATGGTTCTATATGTGACGGCAAGTCGCCACCAGCCAGCCGGTTTTAAACTCGAGAACTTGGAGAACCCGCCCATAGAGTCTTCCCAGTGTCCCCCCTTGCCAGGACGCCCAATGGCTGATCCTTTCAAACAGTGAGTACTGACGTTGTCCAGAATATGTCCTCTAACCACGTTATCAAGTTACGTGCAGTATGACATAACATGGGCCAGCATTGGTAAACGTTATTTTAAAAACAAAGAAACCGATTATCGCTGACTATTTTCAAAAGCTCTCCTGTACTATGACTACATGTTGACCTTCGCTCTGGAAGTGGAATTTATCTGGGGCCGGGCCAATATATTTAATTCTGGAACACTCCTCTACGTCCTTTGCCGTTATGCACTCGCCGCAAATGTAATCTACCTTTTGGGTATGTCCAACCGACTTACGGTCAGGGTGAGTTGAATTCTTCCGCTCTCGTAGAATTGGTGTCTCATCTGTGGTTGATAGTATGTGATATCTCTTTTCTGTGCTCATTGCTCGTAAAGAGTTTAATTTCGAAAGTTGTGACGCCTGGCACATTATTACCGCCGTTCTCGGTGTCCTTGGCCGCGCTGCAATAATAAGTAGGTGGCCCGTGTTTATGGAAGCAGGGAAGCAAGGCTTACTTTCCGTCATTCTCGCGTAGTCACCTTCACTCGAAGGGCTTATGCAGTCTCCGGACAGAATAAATGGGTCTTGGGTTTGTTATCCATTCTCGGTGTTGCGACTGTCGTAACCGACTCGGTAAGTAATCTCCAGTCCTACCCGTTCAACTGATTGATCCAACCTATCAAGGTGAATGTTCCTCATCAAAGTTGTTCAAGAAAGGGATCTTCCTCAGAGTGAGTTGAAAATATCCTGCTGAAATGCTCTCTAGCTGATTGCGCATCTTTAGTATAAGTAGGTCGCTCTCCTACCCCTGATTATAAAAGATACCATCACGAACACAGTCGCTACAACTCGGTCGCTATTGACGATTGTGTTCGAAACACTTTCCACAATTCTGATCACATGGCGAACCTTCAGACGGTTCTTCGCTCAAAGGAAGGGGTGGCGATTCCGTGGTGTCGAATTCTTTATCTTTGAGCAAGGTGTGTATCTATTGACGATTGTGTTCGAAACACTTTCCACAATTCTGATCACATGGCGAACCTTCAGACGGTTCTTCGCTCAAAGGAAGGGGTGGCGATTCCGTGGTGTCGAATTCTTTATCTTTGAGCAAGGTGTGTGTATCTGTGTTCACTCAATCTGCCCCATGCTGATATGTGAACTGTAGCGCGGAAACGTACGTGTGGTCAAGCGCCTTGAGATTCATCTTTCTCACTTTCTGATAATCCATGATCAATCCAGTCCGACTTCATTCAAAATCTTCTTGATGCTTTCACGCTCCCGTAAGTGTCGTGTATCTCCTGTCTGCTATCTGCTTCTGCATCCTGATCTTCGTAATAGAATTTCTGGTATGCTTACGGCCCGCTTCATGCTCCATCTCCGAGCATGGGACCGCAATAACTCGATTGTCATGGATTCTGACCTCCCCACGTCGTTGCGCGGGGATTTAGACGGGACACTTCAGTTCCAAGACGATTCGATCGGCAAGCTTTCCTTTGGTCCCAATCCCGAACTTGTTCAGCAAGAGGGGGGAGAGGATCCGATGGATCGTGTTGGCGATGTCCATGGCATCGAGGAATGCCCACGTCGAACATCTAATCGACAAAAGGCGCGCACAAGTCGGGCCGAATCGTGGCTTAGTGGCACTACACTTAACGCCTCTATAAGTAGTAAACCGTATGAGATGACCTAAAATTCTGTACATGTAATAGTAGCAGTACTGTAGGATCGTATAAATAAAAATAACCACTATTAGTTCAACCTGCCGGGAGAAAACGGAATGACAAACTGAACAGCCACCGACGCGTTAGTGGCGTCATTTCTGTGTACACCCTCGCTTCTTCCTCAAAGTAGTGCTTGCAACGCGTTCCTGCCCTTGAACAATCATTATTCTGACAATCCCTCTATCACCGTTTGAGCAACGACTTGCCTTCGTGTATCGGGTGACAGAACATACTACACTGCTACTAGCATATGTTCAAATTATGCAGTGGACGGCCTTCCCTTGTAAAACTCTTGCCAGCATAAGTGCCACTGTCTTCTTGACATCCTTGCTTGTTTGAATTGCCTTATTCCCGACAGATCTTCTGTATTCACCAGCGCTCACTATCATAATCCAAGCAAGGATCTGTCAGTATTCCTCGGCGGCCTGTATTCTTCTCGAGATCTCCACGAATTCCGGGCCGGGTGGACAATAGGCAGTTGATTGACGTCGAAATACGATCATTGCATTGCGACGCTGAATTTGCAGAGAAGAGGACTGATGTAACGTGGAAATCTGGAGGAAGAATGAACCGCAGATCAATTGGAGGCCAAAGCGAAAGATAATTATGACTCGAGAAAAAGTAAACCTTGAGGCTCAATATCAATGTTCGCTGGACTGGACATCCGAAAGGATTGTACGTCGTGCTCGATTTCATGTTCAGCTTTGATACTGACTCGCCACCAGCATCCTTTTAAACTTTTGCGTGTTGCATTCTAGAATGCAGGTACGCTGACCTCGTGTGCTCGACATCGGACAGAAATCGGACTTGTACGTTGGTAAGCTGAGTAATGAAGGTCAAGCCCGTTCAGCTTTTTCTTGCTCCGATATTGAAGACGCGGAAATCGTTGCAACGCGTCTGCAGGCTAAACCTGGAGCGCTACGAACCTGCAAAAAAAAGAATAGAAACGGGTAGGCTCAATATGTGAGTCGGACAGGTGTTTTACTTATTCAGTCTTCACTATTGAATGAACAATATATGTGCCGGCGGCAATAGGTTGTTTTTACTACAGTCCTCGGCCTGATTTAAAGCAGCTGCGTCGTCTGCTTCCATGCTTCCTTCGTTTTTCCCCTTCTCACGCCCGAAGACGACGTTCCGTCTGACGAGTTATGTCGATGGAAGAGGCCCCAGCTGCTCTAGGACCAGTCCTGTCACGAAAATCCTCTGCAACTCAAGTTTCTGAACGTAAATCAGACGCAAAAGCTACTGAGGAATATGTATCAAAAAAGTCAGGTCTTGAAGAGTCTACTCTCCCGACGGAGAAACGGGAAAAAACAACAGAAGACGTTGAAGACGATTGGGAAAACGATCCATTAAATGCTCGGAATTGGCCCCTGAAAAAGAAATGGATTGCAGTCTCTGTGGTGCGTGTCTACTTATTTTACTGACCTCGAATATTCAAAATTATGATCACAAGGTTTCGTTTTACACTTTTATTCCACCCCTTGCCAGTTCGATTATGGCTCCCAGTCTGCCCGAGATTGGAAGAAGATATGGTATCGAGAGCCCAACCATTATCGCGCTCACATTGAGTATATTTCTTGTGTCTTTTGGCATTGGAGTAAGCAATCATCTGGCCTTGATTTTACCAAAATCTGACACTCTTGCGATCCAGCCATTGATACTGGCTCCTTTATCAGAAATGTATGGTCGAACCTGGGTTTGTCATGGGTACTCTAATTCCATGGAGTATTACTTACACCCGGGTATTCAGATTCTGCATCTAGGGAACATATTTTCCATGGTCTTGGCATTGGGTTGTGCGTTTGCACCGAATACAGGGGCACTGCTGGCTTTTCGTTTTCTTAGTAAGTCCATTGCTATTCAAAAAGACGATTCGGTTCTAATACAGATGCACTATTAGTTGGTTTTTCTGGGAGTGCACCGAGTAAGAACTTTCATTTTGCTTACTTGGGTCTGTTTTTGACAGTCGTCGTATCCAGTTGCTTGTGGAGGTGGGAGTATAAGCGACCTATTCTCAACAAATGATCGCGCAACGGCAATGTCGCTGTATACTGTTGGACCACTTCTTGCTCCGGCAATAGGTATCTATTTGCCACGTTTGGTCTCGTACGCAAACTGAAACGCATCACAGGTCCGATAGCCGGAGGATACCTATCGCAGTCGGTCGGCGTTAGATATGTTTTCATCGTTATTGCTGGTTAGCAAATCTCAGCCGTTCAATGCTTCAGCTTATCTTCTCCTTTCCAGCCACTTGCGCGTTAGCGAGTTTATTTGGAATACCTTTGTTGCAAGAAACGTATGCGCCGGTCATTAAGATGCGACGAGACAAGAAGAGGAAATCCGATCCAGAGCAAGCTACTGGAGCTCTCAACCCTGTGCAAATGAGCAAGATGCGATATCTATGGTTGAATCTGTCTAGGCCAATACATCTCCTGTTTGGTAGTTTCATTTGCTTCATCCTCAGTCTCTATATGGCGTTGTAAGTTTTCTTGTTTGTCAATCATCATATTAACTAACGAAGTGGCTACTAGCATATATGGTTCGTCACCTTTCGAGGTATAGAATATGAGGACAAACTAATATGTTGTATCCAGGGATTTACTACTTGATGTTTGCAACATTTGCAGGTGTGACAAACGAAATCATCTGTAATGCTGGTCCTGTATTCACTACTTTGTAGATCTTTTTCACGACGTTTACGGGTTTGGGACCGGTAACGGTGGCCTTGTCTATCTGGGTCTGGGAGTAGGTTTCTTGGTGTCGACTTATTTCGGCGCAAGTACTGCTGACTCTATCTATAAAAAGGTACGTCAGTTATTGGTATAGTTTATGACGTATATTGATATTCTTCAAGCTTGCGGAGAAGAACGGTGGCGTAGGCAAGCCGGAAATGAGAATCCCTGCTTTATTCATCGGGTCATTGTTCGTGCCAATAGGGCTTTTGTAAGTTGCAGAACAGCCAGCAAAACGGGCATATCACTGAACGGTTTCTATAGCTGGTATGGATGGTCGGCGCAAGCTCGCATACATTGGATCATGCCGATTATTGGCTCTGGCATCTTTGGTTTTGGTGAGGAATGTTACCCTTTTTCATGATGGTATTCTTATCACCTTGTTTGTCTGTTGTCGCAGGTATGATGGCCACCTTGTAAGTGTAGTGGTAATAAACGATTGTCCAATACTTGACTTGTCTTAGTTTGCCTGCCCAGCTTTATCTGGTTGATTCATTCACGTACGCCGCTAGTGCACTGGCTGCTGCTTCCGTAAGTGTCGCACTTGGTCAAGGATCTTTTCCTGGTACACATCCATATTTATATAGGTTTCACGATGTTTGCTTGGGTTCGCGTTTCCTCTTTTTGCGGACGCTATGTTCAATGCCATGGGCATTGGCCCCGGAAACACTCTATTGGGGGGTAAGTCTTGGCATCCTCACATACAGAAAGACCTGCAGCTAATGTACATCTAGGGCTTGCCATCGTATTAGGTGTGCCGTTCCCGATATGGATATACTACAAGGGCGAGGAAATGCGAGCTAGGAATCCTCTGACCCGATGAAAACACATCACGACTTTTTTGATTAGAACGTTACGGTTTAGATGCTAGAGATGACGACAATGCTTAGTGCATTCATGATGGAGACTTTGGATGTATCAAACGACTAGTTTACTGTAGCCCAGTATTTTTTTTTCAAATTGCAACCTTTTGGTGGTGTCCTGTTGAAATTTTTATGGGAGATCTTTTGACAGTAGTGACGCAAACGCTTGTTGCACCAACGTTTCGAGTGCCCAAACTTCCGGTGATAGGCCAATTTGAAGGAAATTCTTGTATGCAGGAGCTCCGATTGGAAGGCATTGATCCTGGGGTCAGAACGTGACGATGTATATAGACTTCACTGCGGGCGGCGATGCTGTACCAGCATTCCCTCGGTCTCCGTTCTTGTTCTCGTAGTCTTTCCTTCAGCCCGACTAGAGCAAAACCTTCACTTTAGCGCTAATCATTATGAGTCTCGATCAAAACTTGTTCACTCTTGTCGTGTCGGTCAACAAGGATGATCCTAACATTGTTGACCTCACTGAACCGTCTGGTGTCATCCACTATCGCAAACAACGCATCGCAGGCCCAGTCTACAAGTCAGAGGTTTATGGTTCGCCTCTGTTCCTGTTCTTCCAGTCTCCCTACTGAACACCTGTCAGATTTTGCGTCGCAATCATTATTGGCCATTGCCACCTCCCCAAGCCCGGCAAGCAAGATCAAGATGGTCGAGTTATACAATCCGACGATAAATATTGAGCTCAAGTCTACCGGATTACTGTCCTTCAAGTGGTCTTTCCAGTGGGAGGAGTGGGTGTTATTCTAAATGGTCCGTGCACACTTCTAAAACTGTTGTTCTTTTTAGGCATAAATTTGAATGGAGACGGGAAGAATGCTACCTCATTCGAGGTGAGGATCCGCCGGTTCTCGTGGCTATCACAAAGGAGCCGGTTGGTCGTCTAAAGACTCAGTCTATCCAGATACTCGACTACAACCTCATGCGGTATGTTTCCAATAACACTCGTCGTCACGTCCACGGCCTGAATACTCCGTAGCTTTGATGTTAATGATAGGAAAGGTCTGGAAATTGTGATCTTGACGGCCCTTTTCATATTTCAAGATGCAAACGAGTTTGCCCATCTTTCCAAGGAAGAGAAGCGCAAGAATTCATCTTCCTCTCTCATTTCTTCATCACCCTCCCAGTCACCACCTCCCCCACCATTACCTTCTAAACCCGAGCCAAAGACTGGCGTCGACCGTATTGCAGAAATGCAGGCCATCAGAGGGGAAGTGAATGAAGTAACTGTCGAGGAAGAGGGTGATGTATCTGATTATGCGAGCTATTGCTGGAATCTGCTACAGGTACGTGCTCTTTCTGGCTTGTAGTTGATTTTCTCAGAAACTTTGTTTAGGACGACGCCATGTTGTTCGTCATTATCCGTTCCAATACGGAAAATGAAGTGCCAAAAGTACTACAAGTTTTGGAGGAAACCAAACGTATACGACATCGTGCAGGTAGGTATTCTGTTTTTGATTCCCTACTTTCTCTTGACTTGTTTTATTAGGCCTTGAAGATGACCTTCACCAATACGTTGTTTTCGATACCAAGAAAAAAGGTCCCAAACGGATCAACCTCGACCAACCGACCAACGACGAGTATACCCCTCCACAGGACCTGCACATCCACCTCAGTAAAATACCCATGCCGGAACTGGAGCCCAGACCGTCGACAATACACAATGCAAAAGACTCGAACGATGGAAAGAAAGACGGAAAAAGAGAGAAGAAAGGTCGGAAACTCTTTCGAGGCTAGACTTGTCTCTCTCGTTGACACATATTCCGTAGACTCTTCTCCGAGGCACAAGTCTTTCAGCTCGTTCTTCGGCCTGCGCTCCAGCCTATCACCCGAATCCTCTTCCCATGTACAACCCCACCAAGTTCACCCTCGGCAACCATCTCCATCCCCTTCGCAGCTGAACAATCCTTTCTTATATGCTGCTCCGCCGCCACCACCACCCCGTCATGCAAAGGAGCCTTCATCTCCCCTGTTACCTGGTGCTTTTCCTTCATGAACCGCAGCAGATGATCAGCCAGCAGGATATCCGGTTGTTTATTCGTTTCGCCTACATTAGACATTTTGAAGCACTCTGTTCCATTAATCGGTTACTTCGACCCTACCCTGCATATTGCAGGTGGTTTAATCACCGGACTGAGGTATTCAGATGCCGCATGGTACTTTACACGTCGGTGTGAAGTACTGTCATATTTATGCTAATACTGTTTCAGTTAGACATTGTATTTACTACTCGCTTTCGTTAACTAATATGTTTTAGATTTATTATTTTGCATCTTTTCCCCTGGTGATTTTAAGAGTGACCGGAGCTTTGCTTACACGGTGGCGCAAAATATTGTCATAACAACCAAGTGTCCCAAATACATACACGGGTTTCGCGGAGAACGTCAACTGCGGTATACCGTACACTTCTCGGTGTAACACCGATTCTTTCTTTCCGTCATTTTGGCGCCTTGATGTAATGTCTTCCAACCAGAGCCTCGAGAACAGAGCATACCGTAAAAATCGCCCATTGATCTCATAACATTTGCAATGTTTACATCACTCATGTTCTGAACACCCCAACTAACTCATTGCGTCAATCTCTTCGTATATATCTGAATTTCCAGTGTTCATGTGGATTTCTGAGGTTCATTTGATCGATATCGATGATGCGGTGGCACCGAAGCACACCGCCTTTGGAAGGGCCAACATGAGTTGGAGTCGAAAAAATGAACCTGAGGTCACTACTACATTACCTGTGGCGACTCGCAGTGGAGTGTTCAATAAATCCGAGTGGCTCTCTAATAATTGACCTCGTGCTCATCGTTAAAAAATGCAGCTTTGAGAGATTGCTGCTGGACAGGGAGTATAACATCCAAGTTCCTCACCTGAGAAAAGGTGATCTACTCAACAGTGTGATCTTCACGATTAATTCTACGAAAACACCCCAGGCTTATTATTTGGTCATTTGGATAACACTGTTGTTAATGTACCTGCAGGAAGCGTAGATTTGATGCACTGTACGTGGAGTAGAAGTCAGGTCTGAATACAGTAACGCGTCGTTAGCGAATTGGACTTGTCTTCTGCGACAACAATTATGGAACCTTTGTCACGGTAGAAGAGAACACTGGAACCGAGAAGTCGACGTAAAAATACCCACATACGTATGTCGACTGAGGACAGGCACTCGCTACCGACTCAACGAGGGTACCCCCCCGTGTTTCCCTCATGTCTGTTGCGAGGGGGACAAGATGCAAGTTGTATAACTGGCTCAGTCGCAAGTTGTGGCTATTGATCTTCTCATGCATGTGGTTGTGGGCGGTAAACGTACGTGTGGGAAGGTTCAGAATTTGATAGGGCCGGCGGGTTGATACTTGCGGTCCAGAAAACATTTGGTGGGGGTGTACTTGTACATAGTAATGCGGGAGTCTTGAAGGAAGGAATGTATGATGCAGCGCAGGCTAGCTATAAATTCTTGTATCTGGCTTGCTCGGCATCCTATTTCTTTCAACACAAGAGATTTAGTTCAGATCTGTGTATGTCAACCGTTGACAATGTTCAATGTTGCGCGCCGAAAAACGTGCACTGGCCCGACAGGTGATTTTGATAGTCCATGTTCCTTGCATCTGTCAAATGCAAGTGGGTGCAATAGTCGGTCTTCGGCCATCCGGATACTTGAACCCGCGATTAAAGAGGACTTGAAGGGGCGCGTAGACATCATTTGTTACGGGCTCCTGTGGCGAAGACAGACATAGGCTTATGCCTTGCACGATCAATGACCAAGAGAAAGCATCTGAAAATAGACGATCAGATAAACTCGCCAGGACCTACGCTTCAAGTAAAGATGCAACCGAGCGTGAGTAGTACTTGAGGAAGAACGCCTCATGTCGATGATGGAACAAAGAGAAAAACGGTTTTCGAAAGTGCTAGAAAGGAAGACAATGGATAATGAACTGCGCCGAAAATCTAGGGGGATTCTGGGAAGCCTCATGTTTTCTTCCCTTGACTCGTCATTTGAAAAGTGATCGACTGAGCACACTTGAGTCAGGCATTATCAGGTCCAAGTCATGGGGAAGAAGTTTTTCAAATGGCCCTGGAGGTGGGAATCCTAATCTTGCCGAGATTATCGAGGAACTTCCTCAGGCAAATTCCTAGCGATGAAGTTGACTCGACCCCTTGAACTCGGGGCAGATTGTGGAGTCAACTGATCGTTCAGAATAACGGCCGTTATTAGAAGTTGGAGTCCAAATTAGTGTTGAATAAAACGCTTATTACCAGAATATTTGCGTCCCCAACATGATATCAGAGTTCAAGTCAGGTACAGCGGATGTCAGTCGTCGTTTACTTGCCTCCAGCGCAGCGACGCTATTCCCGATAGGTACAGCCCGGTCAGTCACCAGAGTAGACCCGCATCAAGCGGTCGAGTACCAAAAAAGGCAATCTCGACCGTCCTGTCGTCATCGATGATATAGAGCAGAATAGAGATATACGGGTTGGCAAAAGCAAACCACCACTAGAGCAGACGTGGACGAGTTTCAACAGTCATTTTCGAATTGTTGTGGTATGTAAGAACATACGTACTTGCTTCCCGCAAACTGCGATGAGGGTCTTGGTAGGGAAGCGCAATGATAGTGGCTGAATGGTGTGGGTGAAAGAGTGGAACGATTCTCGCAACCTTGCAGGGTCCCGACCCCTAACTAGAGTCTTATAACACATCTCCTTGAGGCAAGTCATACAAGCAGATCTCGGCTTCTTTCATTGAAGACATTCAGTTCCGGCCAGTTTCGGTCAGTCAGGTCCTGATACTCGGGTAAGATATGGTCCGTGACTAGGAGTCACTCGGAACTTCGGTCCAGAATCCGAAAAGAAAGTAAAGGAATCGTCGGGCGGAACTTTTGGCGATACTTAGTAGCACTCTTACAACATCTAGCTAGTGTGAAAACTCGAGTATGGCCGAATTCAAAAAACTTTTGAATGATGAAAAGGCCTCAAAGGATATATGGGAGTTTGGGTTTGCTTGCAAGTGCTAAGCTGTATGGATTTATAGGTAGTAAGCGTCTTGGACAATGGCAAATATCGCTTACTCTCGTGAATTAAAAAGTGATTGGTGGACTGAGTTCGGTGATAAGCCATTCTAGGATAGTGTTGTAACGGCTCGGCTGAAAGCCGGCTGAGATCAGCTGGCTACGTAACATGTGACGAGCCGCTCAGCTTGGCTGAAGCCGTTTGCTTTTATGGTACCCAAATATGGAAATTTGGGCTCGCTTAGGCGGGATTATCAGCTAATTTTTGACTTCACCGCGAAAAATGCGCCGAAAACTACTTTAAAATTACTATATATAGGTAAAAATTAGTGACCGGCTGGAGCTGCAGCTCAGCCGCTGAATTCAGCTGCGAGCCGGAGCGAAGCCAAGCCGAGCCGTGACAACACTATTCTAGGAAGGTCCGAAACTTCCTATCACCTCCTCTGGGTCACCATGGCCTATGGGCGCTATTCTGCATTGCTTAGTGTTCCAAGCCGCCTCAGGGCCGCAACATACGATACCGGCGATGTAAATTGATTGTTCAGCATCGCTACGCGCAGGGCGCAGTCCCACCAATAGCAGCTATTAACCGGAAACCAGCCACGTCTGACATTATTTTAGGTATATGAGTGTCCGGACCACCCAGATCTACTCCAGACTGCGAGTAGCTATAGCGAGATCCGAGAAAATCGAGGAATTTAAGGCAAGTAAGCGTTTTCAAACTTGAAAGACAGCATGCAGGATGAATCACATTCACTTTCAAGCTTTTGACATCATTCGTCGTGCTGAACGTTCGGATGGTATGCGCGACGACTTGTAAAGAGGATTATGTAGTCCTTTTGCGGAAGGATTCCGACCCCATTGGCTGTGTGCGTTGTCGAGTATGTATCTTCAGGAGCATGGTTGTTCATTGACGTTCATTGTAACGTTACCATTAGCAACGGGACGGATGTGAAGAGGGTCAGGGAAATCCGTACGGATTCCGAATGCGAAACCATTCCTTGATTGTATCCCAATTCAGAACGTTCATGCCCAAAATCGTTTCACCGAGTCGGAAAACTCTAAAACCATGGGTTTCCCCACAGTATCACCGAGGAAGGTGATCTTCATACGATGATAACTTGAGAATTATTATTTTTGGGATGTGGATCAGCACGATTGCCACACATTTTCAGCTATATGCGCTCTAGGGTAAATAATGATTGGTCCCCTCGACGATACCTCGGTGGAATGCTTATTTTTTGGAAAAGGGTCGTAAGAATTCAATTTTACCGCTGCCTGCCAGTGGCAAACGTTCTCGAACGCGTTTTGCAGAGGTCCACGTCGACGCTCATGACGTTTGAGGTTGAGATATTTGCATCAGAACATCAGAGATTGAGGATTCTCTTCGGTAAGGTAGGGGACATCCACCTTCGGTTCAGCTTAGTAACCAAGCGTGACATGCCCAAATTGAGCGAGCTTCAGCTAGAAAAATTGCTCAAATATTCCTCGATGCATGTGTAGACTATTCCTGCCATAAAGTTGTTATATTAGACCTATAGATAAACCTGATATAGAAAGATTTTAGAGGAAGCAAATTTTCCGAACAGAATTAACCAGATGCCCATTTCCTAGATGCACTGCAATGGGTGTTAATTCTGCTGTTGTATCTTCACGAAATTGTACAGGGTTTGGTACAAGCAACAATAGTGTATATATACATGTTTTC
Organism: Stygiomarasmius scandens; assembly: GCA_037954225.1. Classification (NCBI taxonomy): domain Eukaryota; kingdom Fungi; phylum Basidiomycota; class Agaricomycetes; order Agaricales; family Campanellaceae; genus Stygiomarasmius; species Stygiomarasmius scandens. Next base: position 1,040,441 of record JBANRG010000005.1, on the reverse strand, counting down.
ATGGCAGGAATAAGGCACACGAGGGCTACATGAATATCTACAGGTTTTCGACAGTATTCGCAGCCAGGTAAGGAAATGTGACATGGCTTAGTAATGTGAACCGAAGGTGGATGTCCCCTACCTTACCGTATTTCTTATCGAGAAGAAAACGAAATTTGACTGATGGTGAGATCATGGCGTAGCCTCGACCTTTAGAGACTGAACTTGTGAATAACTGTAATATTTCCTTGACTGGTAGTCGTCGGCCACAGGTCAAAATCCGTGCACAGGGTATACGAGCGTCCCTTGAGATGGTTACACCGTTTCAAGGTAACAGCAACTTGAAGTTCTAATAGGTCTCCAAAGAAGTGTTGTTGAATGCGAATCCTCAATGGCAGAACCGACCGATATAGATTTATTCAGGTGATAATTAACGGAAGCGGAGATCGAGGGCGGTTCCGGACACGCGCATGATTGTTGACTAGCTGTTGTTGTTGCTGTCGATAGAGTGCTTCCAGGCCTACCTTGGCTACTGTCAAGGCAGAAAGGCAAGAATCTAAATGAAAAATTTCATCAAGACGAGTTGGTATCTCCTTGAAAATTCGAAGAGGGAGAACAGCAGCACTACACCACTCGACCGTGGCCGAGGGCCGAGGTAAGCTAATTCTTCCAGCGTCGTTTTCTGCACGAGGCTATGCGAAATGGGAGATAATTTCCTTTAATTGCCTTCACGACGAGCGGTACCGCGCACACGCGTTCATGTCCAATTTGTTGAGGTTCGCGAAGTCTTGGGGGATTCTTTGACGCGTCGATGTCGAGAAGACGCGTTTTGATGCGAATGGAGCGGCTAGTGCACATCCATAGGGGGGAAACAATGGTTTTTTTGAGGGTTTGAAGAGCTTCGTTTGGAGCTTTGACGACGACAGGCGTGCTCGGTCTTCTCAGTTCTTGAACGAAAACGGTAGATTAAAAAACCTCTTTCAGGTGGAAATCTTGAGCGTCTCGAAAAAGGTTCTCGATCGACACTGCACAAGGACTAGGATGAACCAGAACGAGATCTCCAGGTGGTTTAGGTTAGTCGTGGGTGCTGCATTTGTTGGCCTTGACGACGAAACGATGGAACCTTGCTTTGGGGAACATAAACCCAAAAACGATTTGGGAGCGGAATGCGCAGAAGTGGATAGTGCGGCGGCCAGATTGTTCACTTGACCCACTATGACAAAGATTGGGTGGCAAACGGCAAGTCATTTCAGGTCATTTCCGGTAACATAACTGGCAGTTGCAGTGGACTGTCTTGCGACATAAAAAATCAAAAAATGTCAGCCAAGTGATAAATGATTGCGGATCATCAAGATGGAGAGCCCGAAGGGCATTAAACGTGCGATAGACGCAGACAATTGGCTGGAGGTCTGTAGAGATGCCAATTTGCTGTTTACGGTTAGATGCACCGCCGTGCGTCTACTAGTTGAAGCCACTGATGAAATGGTGAAAGGATGAGGTGACATTTGGTCGACGGAAGGGATTTGTAACTGGGAAGCGCTGGGGGGAATGGTGATAGCCAAGTTGGGTACCGTACGTTGACCGTTTTGGCCCTCGAGGAAACAAAAGCTACTGCGATAATTGCGGGACGACCCTGAAGAAGAATGAAAATATGTTGGATTGTTCAGGAATTGGACAGTAAAATCATGCACCTCGAACATCTATGTAATTAGTAACACGTCAACCGTTTTGGTATGGAGCGATGAAACCGGGTGTCCAGACTTTGGTTGGCAGTATCAGCAGCTGTTGTCTTCTTTGCGCCACCTAGGAAACAATAACTTTTTTTTTGCTTTGGAAATGGTGGTGGTCTCTAGTATTAGTGAGTTGCAGATAATTTTTCATGCAGAGCTGTAGGAAAGCGGTGCGCCTGACGCTGTGACACGAAATAATAAATAAATAAATGATAGAAATGAAATAACGGAGACAGACCGGTATCAGGTCCGGACAGAGCCAAGGCAACGGGCGATCGAAAAGTCTGGATCTCAGATAGGATCTAGCCAACTTGACTTGAAGGACGATATAAAATAGGCACGTTTACGCTTTTCTTTCGGTATCCCTCCTTCACTTCCTAGTCGTGCTCGACGTCCAACATGTTTCGTTCTTCTTCTCCCTACAGCCCTTTCTTCATGTCGGGCCTCCAGCCGTCAGAGGATTTCCACCGTCGCGGTAGTCTCCCCACAAACTCCCTCCACCGAACCGATTCGGTCAGAACCCGCGACGTTCAGGACAGGTCTTTCTTGTCTCTTGATCTCGCAGAAAGTCAGTCCATGAAGTCAGTGAAGCATCTCGGGTACGTTGTTTCTCTCGTCGCCTTTTTCTTTGTCTCTGACCTTGTACAAAGGGATGGCAAGGCTTCAGATTCGCTCAAGAGTCCTCAACAATCTCCTCTTCGTTTGCGCTCGTCTCGTGACAGTCTTCGTACCATTCCATCCCCAAAACCAGTTCCTTCCGTTACTCTTCCCGAGGTTCCATCTCCTCGTCTCATCTCCATTACCAACACTACGCATACTTTCAAATTCCCATTGCCACCCTCAAGTCCATCTAAAGCAAAACCCTTCATTCCATCACCCGCTGGTCCTTCTACTGTTCCAGCTATCGCTTCTCCTACTGCCATTGTTCCTCAGCGATCAAACTCCACCGCCACCTGGAAAAGTTCATCAACTGTCTCGACTCGTTACAAACGCAGCAGGCGATCTGATGCTTTGGCCCGTCTCGAGGGACGCTTCCCTGGTACCTACAAAAAGCGGTTCAGCTTTGCATCAAAGAAGAACTTTATGAACATGTTGGATGATGAAGATGATGGCGATGACGAGTCTGGTTTTGGAAAGGACGTCGAGTCTGACGACAGCTTTGTCGATCTCCCCATTGACTTTTCCTCTTCCGCTTCACCCAGGGTCAGCTTACACGGCGTTTATCCCGATGACGACGAGGATGTTGTCATCCCGCGCTCGCCTGCGCATCGCCGTCTGCTGTCTTGGGGACAGACGCGTTCCGTTCGCTCGCGGAGGTCTCAGTCCCAATCTGTTTCCAACTATTCTCCCTCTTCGGCCTACTTGAAACCGAAAACCAGCCCTTCACCCCCTCGCCGGCGCCGCAGCCGTACAGTGACCATGTTTCCCCTCACCAGTTTCATCGACCTCAAGGGAGAAGCCGGCTCAAAGGAAAACGATGAGGAATGGGGCTGGAGAAGCTTCATTGAAATTTCCTCTCTGTCCTAGATCCCCTGCCGTCTATCGCCGCTGTCGCCTGATATGCTACCTTGCTATTTGTTGAATTTTTCGCACCGCTTTCCAACGACTCTTTCTTCAAACGACTTTTCAATTTGCATTCTTTCCTGTTCATTTCTTGTGACATCTTCATTGTACAACACCATTTTGTTTCATTTCTCTTCATTTGGTTTTTCATTTTTGCCACTGTAACTTGTATCCAACAATGTCACCCTCTTTCAAAAATTGTTTTTTCACTTTACTCGAGTCGTTTCTAATGAACATTGTCCTTGTACTATTACCACCACTCATTGCTTGCCAATCCGCCAACTCTCCTCATACACACTACAACTTACTTATAGTCCATCTTTATACCTTATAGTATTATTATACTCTTATCCCCCCACTCTTTCGTACGCTCGTACACATCGTACATATTGCAGACTTATTTAGTGTACAATCTCCAACCCACCCTCCTTATTCTATTGCTTGGTGTCATCTTGAAGATGCCGTTGCCGCTGTGCTGGCTATGGACAGTCGGACATGGTACATAACTTGCCTATTAGTATTTAGTAGCTACTCCCATAACAACCCAAATCGTACTTCTAGCCTTGTTGTCAATGTACAGGTATTCAGAAAATACGAGTTAGTCTTGTACATATGATGGCTGAATGGCTTGGTGGAAAAGCTTAAGCCTTGGAACTGCGGCTTTGTCACGAAAACGTTACACAAGCATTTTCTTCAAGCGGCCTTGAGCGCTCCAGTTTGAGATACTTGGACATTCCCACATACCAGTTCTTCCTTCCTCCATTTCATTGATGCCTGATCGCTCTTGCCGACCCGGACTGTAGTCAAACCTTTTCTGTCAGCAACCACAACGTCTTTCAATCCTGTAGGATCTACTCGTGTTCTGATCCTATGATCTACATACCAAGGGAAATGGCACGAAGACTTTTGGATCTGCAATGAACACAAGACATATGTGGTGACAATCAGATCATCTCTAGCTCGCAGTCTGCTGTGCTGGTCTGGAACGCTGGCCTCCTTAGCCCTTGTATTATATTTCTGGGCAAACTCGTATCCCCTCGTCTATCTCAGTACCTGCTTCTTTTGCGCTTCGAAGATGTCGGGTTCGGTGTACAGCCAGAGCCGGCTTCACCCTGGTTTACATCCGCAACCCACTTTGATTTCCGGCGCTTTGTGATATTGCACCGTAACTTGGGCGTATTTCTGGGACTTTTTATTTTATTATTATTTTTTTTGTTTTACTTACATATATCCCGAGTCGGGACAGCGAAAGTCTATTCGACGGGATGTGTATGATATTCACCACGTATACGTTTCTTCCCGAGCACTTCGCAGTCTGGTTCAAGATCTGACAACAATATATTGAATATTCAATAAACATCTGAATAAATCTATTCCATTGGTTGCTGGACCCTACGAGGACCCACTCTTAAGCAGTATTTTGCCATTCATTCAAGCTGCCAAGTTGAGAATTGCTCTCGTGTTTCAGCAAGCCCTGGCCTGGCGCTAGTTTCGCCGGAATACAGAAATCCAATAAGTACTTGTTGTTATTATTATTATCATCCCTGTGGATCTACTTACAACGATCAAGCCGTTTTTCCAACTAAGCGTACGGACCTGGGAGTGGGTGTCGGGGAACGCGGGTTGGCACCGCCCTGCAAGGTCGGGATCCGGAGGGTCGGGGAATGGAGTGAGATGTGCTACCAGGTTTCGTTTTTTTTTTTTTCATTCCGAAAAAAAAATGTGAAACCAAGGAAAGGTCCAACAGCTATACGACAGCCGAATTCAAAGGCTGAGCACAGTTGCAGAGTATAACGAAAAAAAATTTTGATTATCGGTCACCTCATCCCGTCACGCAGCCCCACGCCGCAGGTCCACTGGGAATATCGTACCATTCACTCGAGTCAAATTCAAGAGCTTCTGGAGAGCGCTGGCGCTTCTCCCTTGGGTGTAGCTTCGGGGCTACTCAGGGCAAGTAGCCAACGAGAACCGACTTGCTTGACGATATACTTACATCTAAACACCTAGCGCCTCAGGCCTCAGGGTTTACATTTAGGCTCTAGAGGCTTTGATGACCCAGTATGCCTTCAAAGTCTTATTCAGCCGACTTGACGGTCGTTAACACAGCTGATTCTATTGGTTTGAGAAGCACTCGGCCTGCGGTCAGTCGACGGAGGATATGTATTTTGCTTTGCATCCGCCCGTAATTGAAATCCTCAAAGTAGTACAAGGTCAATTAAAGATCGAATTTGTGGTTTCCGTGGGTGCAGATCATCCCATGTAGATCATCCAGAGTAATTGGATGCGACTTGATGAAACCTTGTTGAAATATGTTGCATGTGCAAAAGCTGTTGCGGAAAAAGACTGTCATGGTGATCAAATGGTGATATTAGTTGAAAGAAACTTGAATGATTAAACTCGAGTCGGGTGTAGCTTGGAGAGAGGTGAATTCAAGGGAACGGATTGACGGCGGCCGGATAGCGTGTGATGCATGACCGCAACGTCTGGTCCGAGATACATTTTTCAAACTGCCACAGACCTTGAAGACTCGGAGCACTGGCTATGGATCTTTGAGCAATCCGGCGCCTCCTTACTAAAAGGTTCAATCAACCGAAAGTGGCGAAACTACTGAATTGACCATGTTCACATGCCTTTGGAGTTTGCGCGAGCTAGGCAAAAGCTTTCGCGGCTTGGACCACTGAGATATGTGGTATCAGTACCTATCCATAGTTGGTTTCCTCCATCTTCTCCCATTGCTATGCACAGCAGCAATTGTCGAACATGCTGAAGACTTGCAAAGTCGGACGTTTGATTTCGTCGTGATTGGTGGTCAGTTCGACTCGTTCTCTTTCACTGGTCTTTGACTAATGTTCTTTTGAAAGGCGGAGCTGCGGGTAGTGTAATTGCAAATCGTCTGACTGAAGATCCCAGGATTTCTGTCTTATTGTTGGAAGCTGGAGGCTTGTAAGTTCAAATTCAACCATCTTCTGCCAGGACCCCGACGTTGACTCACAAAACCTACAAGTGAAGAGGACGACTTACTCACTAATGTCCCGGCATTTTACTTCAATGCTATGAATTCTCGTCTGGATTGGAACTATACAGCGCAAATTGGGCCGAACAACCGAACAGGATCGGTCACCAGAGGGTTTGTTCTCGGAGGAAGTACTGCTATAAGTGAGTCTTGACTCTGTGACATACAGTATACGTTGAAAGTTCTCCCTCTTAGATGGCATGGTGTATACAAGGGGCAGCTCTGACGACTGGGACAGATACGCAAACCTCACCGAAGATTCTGGATGGTCTTGGGACAGTATTCAGCCTTACATCAGAAAAGTACGGTGAGGCTTGACCGTCTGTCATTCTACGCCTCTCAAAATTTTCTGGTAGAACGAGAAATTTACACCACCTGCAGACCATCATAACACCTCTGGCCAATTTGATCCGGCGGTACATGGTTTCGATGGCATCAACTCTGTCACTCTTCCTGGATTTATTCATCAACTCGATGAGCTACTCATTGAGACTAGTGAAATGCCGGACACAGAGTTTCCTTTCAACTTGGATTTGAACTCTGGTAATCCCCTTGGGATTGGTATGCATGTTCTCGCGACTTTATGTCTAGTGTGATTGATCATATCATAGGCTGGTCTCAATCTACCATCTTGAATGGAGAAAGAAGCAGCGCGGCAACTTCTTATTTAGGCTTACCCTTTAGGCAAAGACCGAACCTTCACATCCTCTTGCATGCACATGCGACGCGCATTTTACAAAAGAGTGCTTCGCAATCCCTTACTTTCAATGGTGTTGAATTTACGCAAGATGGTGGTAGGTTGGCTTTTGAAGAATGCTCCACCGAATCTAATTAAGGCTCCCTGAAGAAAATTTACAGGTAGTCACGGCTACCAAGGAAGTCATCATTTCAGCAGGGACAATAGGATCACCGCAAATCCTCATGAACTCTGGTGTTGGCGATTCAGAACATCTTTCAGAGCTGGGAATCAAATCACTCTTGCATCTACCTTCGGTCGGCCAGAATCTTACCGAGCAACCTCTCCTGGCATACATATGGCTGGTCAACTCCACAGATCCTCGTGACTTTGCAGGCCCGAATGCTACTGCTGTCACGGCTGGATACCTAGACCAATGGAAGCAGACGAAAACAGGTCCGTTGGTGGTTAGCGGAGTATCGACAACGTGTTTCATTCGTTTGCCCGACAATGCGTCCATATTTGAAAGTTTTGAAGATCCTTCGGCTGGCCCAAACACTCCTCACATTGAGGTCGTATTTAGCGTATGCCGTTTCGTCCTTTGATTTGAACTCGAATTCACAGTTTATCAGAACAGTGATATTGGCATGTTCACTGTACCTACACCAGATAATTTTATAGGCGCTTCGCCCAATCTCTTAACCCCTGCGTCCCGTATGTGGTGGTAATTTGACAATTGACGTGTACTAACCTGTCCTTAGGTGGATATCTCACACTGAACACTTCCAATCCTCTTGACCACCCGATTATAAACCTCAATATGTTGTCTTCCGAGTTTGACATGTTTGCCATGCGCGAAGGCGTCAAGAGCGTTCGTCGGCTCATGGAATCTGCTCCTTTGCAAGGATTTGTTTTACAGTCTACTATCAATGCGACGACAGACCAGGAATTGGATGATTATATTCGAGAAAATGCCGTTGCTGGTCTGCACCTTGTTGGTACGGCTTCGATGTCTCCCAAAGGTGCAGATTGGGGCGTAGTCGATCCTGACTTGAAGCTAAAGGGAGCCAAGGGCATCCGTGTCGTGGATGCATCTGTGTTGGTATGTTATTCGTGTGTTATAGGTTGGACGATTCTGAACAATTTTTAGCCATTGGTACCCGCTGCTCATACTCAAGCACCGGCGTATATAGTTGCAGAGAGAGCAGCTGACCTTATAAAAGCGACTTGGTATCTGTCATGAGAATGTTAGATAGTTTTGAATATATCACCTTGATTGACTCGGAGAGACGGGCGGACGAGTGCAACTTGACATCATATTTAAAGTTCTGATGAGATAAGCCACTGTAGGCGCTTTTCCGCGAATGAGTACCCTTGTTCTCGGCGTCTTATACTATGTCTCCTTAGAGACTCTGGAGGAACTGACATATAACTTGGTATGTATTTACCCTTGTCCCGTTTTTCACAAACGTTTATTCTCGACTTAGCATTCGTATGTATCTGCTGGACACGACCACGCTTCAACTTGTTAGTTTTGCAGTCAAGGATCGTATTCCACCCTATGCTATCCTCTCCCATACGTGGAGCGATGACGAGATTAATTTCCAGGATCTTCAGAAACACCCCAACTCGATTAAAGAGCTGAAAGGCTACTCCAAAATTGAGCAGTCATGCGCCCTTGCTCGAAAGTACCATTTCAAGTACATTTGGATCGACACATGTTGCATCAACAAGAAAAGCAGCGCAGAACTTTCGGAGGCTATCAATTCGATGTTTCAATACTATCTCAATTCCCGTGTCTGTTATGCATTTCTGTCCGACGTAGACCCCGACGAGGATCCGCGGTCAGAATTTTCAACATTTCAAAGGAGTCGATGGTTCAGACGTGGCTGGACTCTCCAAGAGTTGATAGCCCCGGGAACCGTCATCTTTTTTGGTCGGAAGGGTTCGGATTGGATTGAGATTGGGACAAAAGCCAGTCTCCAGGATCTAGTCTCTGTTATCACTCGTATACCATCCTCTGTCCTATCACAAAACCGGTCCACATCAAAGGCGCTAGCTGGGTGCAGTGTAGCACAGAAGATGTCCTGGGCGGCTAAAAGAGAGACGACAAGAGCGGAGGATCTTGCCTATTGTCTGATGGGATTATTTGGCGTGCATATGCCTCCTCTGTATGGAGAAGGAGGTCCCCGGGCTTTTATGCGGCTCCAAGAGCAGATCATCCGATACATCGATGATCATACTGTATTTGCTTGGAGATCAAATGTCGTCTCTGACGGCACCTCGGAAGTTCGAGGATTGTTTGCCAGTTCTCCTTCTGAATTTCTGGATTCTGGCAACATTGTTCCCTATACAAAACCTGGGGAAATGTCTACTCGTATTCTATCCCGTTACACCATAACCAATCTCGGTCTACACATGCGAGTACCTCTGCTACCAGTTTCTAGTTCTTCGTTGGTTACCTACGACCCTCATACACAACAACAGCGCCTCCTTATTCCCAAAGAGAAGCATCAGGATATATTCCTTGCAGTCCTCAATTGCCGTAGAGAAGGAAGGGACAGGCCTCTAGCCCTGTATCTACGAAGAGAAAATGAACAACAGTTTGTTCGAGTGCTACCTGATCGGCTCATGCTAGGGCGGGATAGTAAAAGCCAAATGCACGTCATCTATGTGAAAGAAAGGAACTCGCTCGAGCTAGCGAGTGACCTGCACAATTTGAAGTTGAATTCGAGCTGGAAACAACGATACAAGTTCGAGTTTAGGTTACCCGATACAGCTATCTTGGATTACTATCCCAAGAGCCTTCTGGGCTACCAGTTTGATGGTGGAGCCGCGGTCATCCTGTACCCAGGTCTTCATGGAGACTTTGGGATCATGAAGCTCAGGGACAGTATCAGAGGACGGACGTTCCTGGTCGTGTTTGGTTTCAATTTTTCAGCTCCCTACGATAACCAAAACGTCTGGTCGGATATCATCATTAATTCCGAGTTTGAGACGTTAAACGAAGTTTACCAGTCTTATCGCTATGAGGGACGACGATCGACCATCCGCTCACAGCCCCTCGATAGAGTTGTTAAACCTCTGACGAACGATTGCGATGTTACGGTGTTCGTCCATACCCCGCCAGACGCAAACAAACGTCTCATCGAGGTTGCATATGCTCCTACCAGCAAAAAAATTAGAAGGGTTCACTCATTGACACCTTCTACATACGGGTTTGCAGTTCAAATTCACTTCCATGATTGGACTCCATCAACAAGCACACCTCATCTCTTACTTCCAAAGGACCTGTGGGTTGAAGATGGCAAGGGATGGCAGAAACGCAATGTCATACGGTTCACCGAGGTCAAGGACACTGGCTTAATTGTCTTCCGTTCAAAGGATAGCTCCTTACCGTTTGTTGTGGTATTAGGGGTTAATAGACATCGGGTATGGACTGACATTATCACACCTTTTGGTAGCAGCCCTCTAGAAGATGCGCAAGCCGCCTGGAGCAGCTCGTTGACTCATTGGTTGCAACAGCGTAGCTTGTCTTCGACCAAGACAATGTCAGGGATGTCTGTGTCTATTCCGCAAGCTGGGTGTGATGTCAGAGTCAGGTTCACAGAAAACCAAGAACTAAATGACTTGATCACTCACTACGTTGACATATATATTGAGGGGCATCCGAACCCAACTTCGAGCTCGGGTCGTAAATCCTGTCCGGGCATTTTTTCCTCTCCGTATCCTAGTTTTGCCCAATACAGCGCAAGACCTTTGCCTACATTCCATAAGTCAGGGGAGCTCGGCACCAACAGCACCTCCATAACTGTTACACAGGCGCAGTCCAAGCCGACGCAAGCTATCCCTTATCCAAAAGCGCATATCTCCCACAAGGCCTTCAACCAAAACATCCTTACGACCGCTCCGAATCTTGCCACGTACCTGCGCTACCTGCGCCTTTGCCTTCGCTGAGAAATGGAAAGTTTGTTAAAACTAATTCATATGCTACAAGCGCTCTATTTCTCCACTACATAACTGCTAACCAAAGAATAAATCCAAGGCAGACCCTTGGACAACCTAGTCTACCAACTTGGGCATGCAACCGAACAAGTCCAAGTCGATGCCCTTCATGCATCGTAGAGCAGTATACCCATACCCACTAGACAGATGCTGTTTCCGGGATCGTTGTCGTTGGAGGTGCTGGTCATCTTCATCGTCAATGTTGACTATCTACAACTGTACAATCCGCAGACGTATGAATAATGATACAGAAAGTTGTTCATCAAGAAACGACATCTACTTGGGATAAAATCTCTAAATCCATGAGTTATTGATGCATTTACAATCACTTGGTTCCATTAACTTTCCCGACATCTTCCTTACTCAACTCATTACTCCACACTCTTAACACATGCTTCATCACTTTCCCACTAGCCGTCTTGGGCAACTCCTTCGGTATACCACCTGGTAAGACTTGAACTGGAGGTGCGACTTGTTGAGCTTGACCTCCATTCTCCGATTGTTGCATAAGAGATGGAACTGGCCCATCTTCACCCACAAACCAGACCCAGGCAGGAGAGTTCTGTGGATTCATATTCTTTGTGATGATTTCACGAACTTGTTGTCTAGTCATTTCTTTTGCCTTGCTAGAGGGAGAACGAACGACCCAAACTCCAACGACCTCGCCATATTTAGGATCCTTGACGGCTACAGCGGCAGCTTCACTTATTCTTCCATCACTCTTGCTGAGTAAGACGTCTTCGATCTGGACAGGGAATAAGTTTTCGCCTCCTCGGATAATGATGTCTTTAATTCGGCCAACGACTAGAATTTAAAAAAAAGTAAGAATAGATAGACCAAAGAAAAATTCATTGGCTCACTTTTCAAATACCCATCCTCATCTAGAATTCCTTCGTCGCCCGTATACATCCATCTCGTCCCTTCCTCATCCGTTCTGATAACCTTTCTAGTCTGTTCTTCATCTTCCCAATACCCTTTCTGTATCAAATAACCCGCAACGACGATTTCACCTGGTTTACCTCTCGGGACAGGTTCACCATTAGGATCAATGATCTTCATTTTTACATGTGGATGGATCTTGCCAACGGTTTCTGTTCGCTGGGTAAGATTATCCGCCGGTGTGGTTTGAAATGAGACTGGTGATGTTTCTGTCATGCCATATGCGTTGGTGAGGTCTCGAAGGTTGAGTTCGGAAATGAGACGGCGCATGAGTTCGATAGGGACGGAGGAGCCTGCTGCAATGCCGGTTCTGTCGGCAAAATGTAACTGGTCTGCAGAGATAGGAAAGAGTATATCATATTACTCACCGTAAATTGGGTGTATTCACTTCCTCGCCGTTTTCTCGCCTTTTGGCTACCTCGGACAAGACGCCGAGGAAATGAGTTGGTACGCCATGCAGAGCAGTACATTGTTCTGCAACTAGTGCATCAACGATAGAAGGAGGATCGAAAGAAGGTGATGGGTAGACGATAGAAGATCCGTATACCCAAGCTGCGAGGTTGCCTAGGACGAGACCGAAGCAGTGGAAGAGTGGAGGAACGTTGCCTAGAGGGTATTAGCTTTGAATTTAAAGGAACAGGGGAATGACGCACATAAAATATCCTTCTCGGTGAGATACATACAACGCCCTATCAGACGGGCATTATTGAGAAGATTGTTATGAGTTAACTGTCAACATATTAATAGAAAGACAACTTTGAATAAAAAGAGAATGTACCGAGACTGCTTTCGGCGCCCCAGTCGTCCCACTAGTGAACTGCAGATTGATGACATCGTTTTGGTCCAAAGAACGCGTCAAGTCCTGGACGACCTGCTTCTCCTTCGTGTCTTCTCTCCACAATAGAATCTCTCTCCAATCCACAGCAGACTTGACACCGAGTTTTTGCAATTGGTCTTGATACGCGTTGTCGTTATCAACTACGACAAGATTCTTCAGTGTCGGTAGGCCTTCTTCAACTATATCCCCGGGATTCGACGTGCTTATTGAAGGAAACTTTTCCAGCAACATTTTGACATATTCCGATGTCCTTAAACGCGGTACAATGAATAAATGCTGCACTCCGACGAGTTTAAGTGTTTGCGCGAGCTCGTTAACGCGATAGGCTGGGTTAATCGTAACCAGAACGGCACCTATAGAAGCAGCTGCCCATTGCAACATAGCATACGCGCTATTGTTGCCCATAATAACTCCTACTCTATCGCCCTTTTTGACACCCATTGCGATCAAGCCGCGAGCGAGTGCACCAATGTGCCGGTCGAATTCGGCAAAGTCCCAGGAGAGACATGAGTGAGCTGGAGAGTTGCGGTAAAGAGATGAGGGACTGTTGTGTGCATTGGAAGATTCAGAACGGCATGTTAGGGCGGGTCGGTGGGAAAAGTTGGCAAGAATGTGCTCGGAGAAATAAGCAGGGAGTGTGCGCGAGTCAAGAGGTGGGTCTGTTGGTCCCTGTACTACAGACAACTGGGCTGCATAGCGTCGGGAAGTGGGGGCCAAGGCTCTCGACCTTATAGTAGACAGTCGTAGCATCGGGAGGGCAGCATTTCTACATTTTACTCGTTTCCCGTTTTAAAGTCGTCGCAAAAGGTCAGCTGAGCTTCGCAGTATTGCATCGGCTACTTGACTGTTCAAATAGGCTAACCCGAGTTCTCTTAGCATCTATCACGTCCTCCGACAGGTCTTTGGCCCTCTTACTCGGATTCTCACTTAAGCCCCTTGTAACAGGGTGCCCTGCAAGAAGCTGTCCTGGGGTCATCTTAAGTTCATACGGTCCGGTCAGCAATCTCCCTGAGATCTCCCTTACGAGTACGTCTTACTCAGTAAGCTCGAGCCTGAATCTCAGCCGCGCAAGCCCCTTTTCACGCTTTCAATTTGTACTCCGGACCCACACTTTTATTGACTACCATGGTCCCTGATGCACTGCTGTCACCGAAGCTCACAATAAAAGGACTCGGGTCGACAAGTTTTTGTGCGACTGACCTTCCTCTAAATACCTCATTCATTAACAGCAAGTTTCCTTCCCGCTCCAATACTAATACCGCAATACATAGTTTAGGGCACGCCTGCTATCCAAATATCTCCTTTACTCCAAATACTTATGGATATCAAGATCTCTTCGGTCGTCTCAAACAACTTCACAACATTGTCCACGTTGTCCCTGCAGGCTCGTCAGAGGTTGAAATGAAGCCACGTTCTAGCTAAATCAAGGAAATCTTTCTGAAGATTAACGATCACGAGGGAACAAGCTGGACCTACAATTCCCTCGTCGTAACCTATGATATGTCGTGACCGCTGTTGTCTGTTCGCCCTTGTCTTTGCCTTTCATCACGGCGCGAATTGGAGCGTTCTGCTTGTGGATATCCCCGTTTTTCTCGCTTCTATCTGATGCAAACGAAGGATCAAAGAACGAATCTCGAGAACAAATGTAACAAAGAAGGCGCAAGTATCCCTTCAATCTCTCAATCGCAGTTTCGGGCAACAATCCTCTCAGTGTACGGACCAGTGGATGCTTCGGATTGACCAACTCAGTATCGCATCCTTGTTTGGGGACTGTATCAAATACATTACGATCTGGGCTAATACATAGAAGACTAAAACGGAGACAAGGTGTGATACTCGGAACGATGATTACCGACAAAATAGCTCAGAAATTCCACAATCAGCTTGAGAAAGTATATTGCATCTCCCAGATACAACTGGCGTATACGTATTCACTTAAGGCTTGATCCTGACGTTTCTGTTGTTGGGTTTGGCGACGACAGAGTGCGTAAAGCAGTAGTTTCTGGATCTACGTTTAGGGCCGTCTCCAACAAAGGCGCATCTAGCGTTGCTAGTCCTTCCCGGCTGGTTCGGTGGGACTCCCCGCGCCGCTGCGGCGGCACACTGAACGAAGTCCTTTTTCCTGACACAACCACAGGCGTACTCGGTATAGTTCCAGTGACACACTAACAGGTAGGTCAGAACAGGTAGCAGAGAGGTCAGAGGCGGAGCGGGACGAAAGGACGATACGCAACTATCTAGGATTCAGCAAATTCAAGGTTTCTGAGAGGTCTGGGGTTCGATATGGTACTGAGAGTTTAGATTTTATACGCGTCCAAGGCGTCAGTTTCTGTTTTCGAACGACCTACGGAGTTTGTACAACATGACTCTTCGTAGGCGTAGCGCTGATGGTTATCCAAAAGCATGTCTGGAGCGAGTTGCCATTATAGCGTTTTGGTGGCGAGCACGCCTCAATGGAGACGCAGAAACTGATTTTGTATTCGATGGGGTTACATTGTGGGTCCTTGCAAGTCGCCACTGTCGTGTTGACTGGGTAATCGGTCACTATATGACTCCTGAAAGCACTCCTTTTCGAGCGACATGTGTAAGGAGTCATTGCGGAAAATGATGTTCAATTGTCGGGCGATGAAGGTCTTTTGTTTGAGTAGTATGACGATAGGAACATAAAATGCGTTATCATTAGTAGGTCATCATTCGCCACATTTCACAGCAGCTTGAGATCTCTTTCAATTGTCCTAAACAAGTGCGGAAACAAGAAGAATCAGTAGGATTTGCCAAGATTTCAGGAATATTGACGCAAACAGGATGAATCAGTCGGTTTTGCTTTCTGTTTCCGTCAATTATTTCAGAACTCTACAAAATCTACTTATTTCTGGCAGACCTGTCTCGGTCACCTGAAAAAGTTACTCAGCTGCTGTGTTTTATCGTGCTTGAGAAGAGCTGAGAGACGCCATAGGATGGTCTCAACGTTCTTGATCATTAGGATTCTTCGTGATGCGTATATATGCTGATTGCCCTTACCGCTGGAGATATTGTTGAGCTAGTTTTTCCCAGTGCGGAGGTTGAAAATGAGATGACGTACTAGCTAAGCTATAGTCACTGTAGATCCACCAGTGATTCATTCAACAGCCGTACTATTGTAATCGTTGTTCCATTCTCAGCCTATCGGTTTTCTCATATAAAGATGTGGCTTTCTCACAACTGATCTCGTCCATTTGCCTCCTATAGGATATACTACTGCTTGTGAGTTTCCCAAGAGTTTTCATGTTTCCTCTTCGAGTCACACCTAACGTTGGCAAAGACAGTGCTTTGAAGGATGGATTACAAGAAACCGGAATGTAACAGTAAAGTGCAGCTAAGTCCCGTGAATATATATGTACCTGATCCTTGCAAGCGACATATGTTGATTCTCGTGTAGAACCATAGTTTCGTGCCTACAACAATCCTTTCAATGTACGGGCCAATGGATACATCTGATGAACCAACTCGTTATCGTATCCTATTTGGTAACTGGATCAAATATGTCACGGTCGCGGCTGATACCTATGGAGAAGACGTTGAAAAGTTTCCCCCGAATCTCCTACACCAATTGCCAGAATTCCCTGAAGGAGCCTGGACCGAAGCTCGAGTATATAGGGTACCAGAGACTAATAGTCTTTCGTTTGATCTATCCTGGGAGAAGCTGCCTGGAATTACTGACATTTGGCACAACCGGCTCATCGACTTCCTATCTACCACCGTTCGGGAACACATTCAAGCAGAAGTCAAGGTTGTAACTGTCGATCACCCTTCGTTGCCTCCAAACCAACATTATATCCGAAAAGATGCCAACTTTCCATTCGAAATATCGCACGTAGCAAACGAGACGTCAGTATACAAGCTAATAGAAGGGTGTGGGATTGGTCCTAGATTTATAGGCCATCTCCTTGAGCACGATCGAGTCATTGGCTTTGTATTGGAAAAAGTCGACGGTCGATTCGCTAATATAGACGATTTAGACGTCTGCACGGTGGCGGTAGATAAGTTGCACGCTCTTGGTATCGTTCATAATGATCTAAACCGATACAATTTTATTGTATCCGACTTGGATGATGGTACTCGAAAGGTGACGATCATTGATTTTGAGAATGCATTTTTGGATGGAACCCCACAGGAGATGCAGGAGGAGAAAAATAGCCTGGCAGAGCAGTTGATAGAGGAGTCTGGGCGGGGCGGTCCAATCGTTTACAAGTACGACAACGCTGAAGAGTTGGTAGAAATATGAATATCGATTTCGATATTAATAAATATGTTACAGGGACAAATACAAAGCCTAGTTCTGCCAACGAAATTGCAACAGTAAGTTCATAAAGATACATCGTGGACAGATCTCAGTGTCTGCCACGGCGAGAGTACACTGGCCACTTCATGAGCCACTTGTGTAAACTGCATTCTGATTTACTCACCTTTACTAGTACAAATGATAGTATTGACGCTCTCCTCGAAGCCTCCGAGCCAATGCCATGTCCCTGATCTGAATCGTTACACGCTTGGCATGGATAGCACATAGGTTAGTGTCCTGGAACAAATCAACTAGGTAAGCCTCGGCTGCTTCTTGCAATGCCTGGATCGCGCTGGATTGGAATCGGATATTACGCTGAAGGAAGTTGAACAATGAGCCAACAATATTCATGTCCAGTGGCGACGATCAAAATACCACCTTGAAATCCTGCGCAATCTCACGAACAAGTCGTTGAAAAGGTAACTTTCTGATGAGAAGCTCTGTAGATGCTTGATACCGACGAATCTGTCGAAGAGCGACGGTGCCAGGCCTGAAGCGTCGGGGCTTTCTCATGTCGGAATTGGGAGGAAACGTTCCAGCAGTCTTGACTCCATATTGACGTTGCTCGCCATTGGAGCGAAAGGGAGTGGTTTTGACAGCTTGGCGTGTTTCGGGTTGGTTAGGTCGGGCTGGTGGCACAAGGGGCCTCTTACCGCCTATGGAGTAGGACACAAGGACGTCAGAAGGAAAATACATGAAACAAATGGAACGGAAAGTACGCACCAGTGCTCTTGCGAGCGATTTGCTTAATCTTTGCCATTCCTTAATAGTGGTTGGAAGTAGAAGACGTTTGCGGCCTTTGAGTGAAACTCGAACCTATAATCAATATGTAAGTATGGATCGATGGAATATTCCATCTAAGTTCTGTTTTCTATTTAGGCTTGTTTCACGTAGGAAAATGGAAAAAAGCTTCAGAACCTGAACCCTGCACAAACCCTGCACTTCAAGTTCACCGCACCATGAAATCGATCTTTGCTTCCCAAGTTTCGTGGTCACGTTCAGACGAACTCTCTGGTTCAATTACAGTGTGTTTATGATGTGAGAAGAGATATAATCAAGTCAATATATAAGGTAGCTAGAAGCAACTCGATACTGCACCGTCAACGTCCGTCTCGACATCTCAACTACGAACTCAAAGATTCTTCCTGCTTCGGTTGCCGTTTTAACCTCGTCCACATCTCTGGACCAAAAGCCCAGTACGCAGCACCAAACGCAGCACCTCCCAAATGTGCCCAATGGTCTATTACCCTCCAACCTCTAAGCGCACCAACAACGTCTATCAAAAGTAAACCTGCCACACCGGTCTGAATATCGATAGGATAGCTTGGCGGGACAACAAGAGAAATTTGAGCACTGGGGAAAGCGAGCGCGGTCATCGTGACACAGGCGTAAATGGCGCCTGATGCACCCAAGGATGAAGGAAGTTCGCTAGAGACCTTGGTTGCTGTTGAAGGTGCTGAACGCCAGAGGTAAGTGCCTTTAGGGGAAGTTTTGGCGACGGATGATGCAGATGCAACGGCAGAAGCCCAGGTGTCGGTGACTTTGGGGAGATTGGCGGGAGAAGAGAGGTTTGCTATTAGTCGTGGATATTTGAACTTGACGGAAATAATATGCGAGAAGAGACCGGCAAACATTCCAGCTAGTGAAGATGGTCAGTGGAATACGAGAGTCAACAAAGCGAGATATTACCGGAGAGATAGAACGCCATGAAATGATAGACCGAGGTTGACTCTAATTGTTCAGGGTGGTTGTTGTTTTGGCTCTTTTGAAGGTAGGTGTAGGCAGCAGAACCTGTCAACCGACGAGTTGTGAATATAGGGTAAGGGATACGAAACGACAAGACGCACCAAAGCTTTCGAGTGCGAGGCAGTTCAAAGCGAGATGGAAGAGACCTTGATGACTACATTGCACATTAGAAAAGAGACCAACAAATCGTAATAAATCGACCTACCTGAACATACTACTAAGAAGAGTAAAGCTCAAGCCAGACAGAGGGTTGTGGGCAAAGTTTCGAGCCATTGCAGGTTGCAATCGCCTAAACTTCCACATAACCCATATACCCGCGTTGAGCAGGCAAACCTTCCAACATAATCTCCTGCCTTCTGATGCGTCTGCATACGGCTGAAAAACAGAAAGATAGACCAAGGACGTCCATCCTCGAAGAGCTTTTGGGACTTCAGCGGTGAGGTACGCGTATTGATTTCTGAGTTTCTGAGAACAATCCAACGTGAGTGACAGTCCATTTTAATTTCTGGTTTGTAAGACATACAGTAATCAGTTCGACTTGTTGAAACTTGATTAAATCGCGGTTGGAGATGGTTTGGGTACTCCATATACGAGCTTGTGAGCTTAGTCGGTCAAGGACCAGGGATGTTTCGAGTTCGGTTCTCCACGCAGCGTATAAAAATGCAGTTGATGAACCAAAAAGAAAGAACTATCCATATTATAGATGAGAAATACCATGCATTATGCGAAATTTCTATCACACACCAGAACTTGTTTCCTAACAGAGGGTCTCCCTAGCTTGGACGCAAAACTCGGGCCACTCTCTTCAAATACGGTATTTGTGGCTCCGGAGACGCTTTCATTTAGACCAGCACTCCGAGGATATCTGAGGAAAGGACGTGTAGAAAATGGCCTAGCGCATTTTAATTGAGGAACTTGTCGGCATCCTAGGGACCAAAGACGCGGTGAAGCACGTAGCATTGGAAGAAGTGCAAGGCAAAGAAGTTTAGAGCATTTTCGATACAGCTAAGGTTAGGGTCTGACGTTGACGCGCGGCACGACAGACGCGTTCTCTGAATGGACTCTCCATCACTGCCCATCGGCCTTTGTCGTCTTCCTCCAGATTCCGAGCAGGTTCTCGATGCAGATGAAGAGGTGATCTAAATGCACTTCATATCTGTCCAAAGTCAAGTCAGAGACCATACTCAAGGCCATCGACTTACTCACACAACTTCAATTCATGATGACCATAGGTCTTCTCTCTGTATACGGATCTTCAGTTGCGTTCGCAATCAGAATCAGATTCCTCTTTTCGAGGACTAGGTCATGTCGATTCGCATAAAGACGTTCTTCTGGTCAAATTCGAGCTTGCCGAATCATCTTCGGTAGCAGATAGTCACCAAAATACTGGCAGATCCCGCAAGAAACGGGTCTCTCGTAGTGAAAAGAGAGTAAAAACAATGGATATGGAGGTGCAGATTGCGCAGGACAAAACTGCACTTCGCAGTCGAAAAGGTGATACCGGAAGTGTGGTATGGAAAGCAAGGTAGGTAGTCTTCTCGTGCCGAACGTGACTGTTCTCACTGGTAGCTCGCAGCATCGATTTTGCACGTCAAGTCCTGCAGCATGCGTACTTTCCAACTCACGATGTGTGGTCTCTTTTTGACTATGTCAAATTGAAAGAAGCTCATGTATTGGAACTTGGGTACGTTTGCATGCTACCCAGACCTCTCCGTCATCTAATTTTAGAGTTTGTAGCTCAGGAACAGGTCTACTAGGTGTTCTGCTGTCTCCACTTGTCCAGAAATACACGGTGACAGACATCGAAGATCTAATCCCTCTCATACAAAAAAATCTCGTCCTAAACTCTCGTGGCAACTCAAATGTCGACGCAACACCACTAGACTGGCTGGCACTTGAAAAAGCAACCTCCCAAATGCGTTCTCGCAACTTTTCTTTCGACCCCGTCGATTTACTGCTTATTGTCGACTGTATCTATCACCCTTCTCTCCTTCCGGCGTTTCTTGAGACGATAGATTATTTGACGACACAAAGTGTGACAACGGTGTTGATTGTCGTAGAATTGAGGGCTGAGGATGTGATTAGGGAGTTTTTGGAGGGATGGCTTGCGATACCTTCTTGGAAGATCTGGAGAGTGGGTGGAGGAGACGGTGGTTGGATGGGTCGACCTTATGTCCTGTGGATCGGTATGAAATGATGTGTTTACAGGGACAGATATACAAAGGCACGCCTTCTGTCAGACATGGAATGTAACACCGAAGTGGAACAGTCCTCGATAGATACGAAAGATAACGCATTTGTAAATAATCCGTAAAGATACACCGAGATACAAATACAGGTCCATGGGGAGATATATGGGTAATGGGCAAGATAAAGAGTAAATCGCGAACGAGGTGGCAAACACTATATATGTCGACGTTTAGTGGTTTCTGCAGTTTGCAATGTCCAATCTTGAATTTCTGATTTTTCGAGCGCTGTGCTCCATGCTTCCATGACCTATGGTTGATTAATGAGTCTGCCATTCTGAAAAAGACAAAACATACCTCATCCAACTTGTCTAGTAGTGCCGTCGAACGCGCATCCGTTGCCTTGATGGCGTCTGTGTTCTCCTTCAACTCGACTCCTAATTGTCTATTCGTTTCTTCCATCTGAAAACAAGTCAAGACAATTCGCCATGATAAAAATCCACATACAGCAGCCACAGCTTCTCGTAGCCTTTCCGCTTCTGCCTCTAGGTCTGGAACGGTCCTCGCACATACTAGTCCAACGGGCTCAAGGTCTTCTCTCCAGACGTCCTTGCCTACGGTTTCATCGGCTTTGCGTTGCTTCGCCTCAGATATAATTTGGTGAAAAGCATCTAGATTGTCTTGAAGGTTGTATTGCTCAAAAAGGTTTTCGTAGTCGCGCTATTGGGAGTGTGGGTTACAAGGTAGTGCTCAAAGGTCCGAGAACTTACAAGGCTTTGGGATTCAATATAGTCTGCAATGGAGTTATATGCTGCCATAGAACCAGTCTTGTCTTCTTCGCAATATAGAGGAAAGCATTCTGCAAAGTCAGCGTATCTATCGGTTCTAGTGAGCAGACCGAATGCACTGGGGAAACAGAGCGAGCACTCACGACCATTTGTGTGCAGAACGCTGAACCGCCAATTGAAGAGCAGAGCGGAAATGACCCCACCGAACAGATGATTTACGCGTTGGCATTGAGAAAGACTTTAAGAAAGGGGAATCGCGTCCGAGTCGCGTCGGTTCAACTAGCGTGACTTGTGACGTCCGTGACTGACGTCGAGCTTTCAGCTCACAAACGACGACAACGATGGATGACCCAGGTCGCGATGAAGAGGCTGGCAGTGGTGCTCGTGGACAGCGACAAAGAAGCTCTCTTCCTTCTATTCTATTTATTCTCTTATTGCTTCTCTTGCTTACCAGTCACAACGGCGAAGAATATCTTGCTCGACACCAATACCAGAACGCTCTACAGACATTGACGGACCGGGTGGGTAATTATACCACATGGATGAACGGGACTGCTTCAAACTTTAGTCTGGTGCGTTTGCTCGTCATCATTCTAATGGTCAAGCTAACGCCTCGTGCAGCCTGACCCAAGCCCGTTCATACCACCGTTATTAGATGTGCTTTTGCCAAACAACGGAACCCTTGATCCTCGTCGCTCATCTTATTATTCAAATATTACTGGATTTATTCATGGAGATACCAAACTGTACAATATCACTCCGGCGGCACTTGGCAACTCTTCGGAATCTTTTTCTTGGAAACCCCTGGCGGAGAATCTCATGCAGAGTATCGAACCGAACATGACGGAAGTATCGGGACAATTGGGTGATTGGAACTGGTCCGCTCCTACACGGACGTCTCTAAGTGTCGTGGAAAAGGCGCCTTTGTTGTCGTCTGACTCAAATTCTACTGCCGCCGGAAAAATTGCTTTTATACATGTACGTAGAAACATCATGCTCTCTTGAGACCTGACCATAAAGCTTGACTTATATGCAGGGCAGAATTGAGCTGGCTGATCCCAATTCTGAGGATCTGAAGCTGGAATTCGAGGGTGTCCATTTTCAGTCTAATGGCACGGTTTACGCTTTTGCTTCACCTCCTGGGTGCGTTTCTACCAGGCAAATTTTTTTTTGCAAATGTCTCAAACGAACGCATGTTAGCCGTGATCAAGACATTCGTCTCCTGCCCTCACTCGTACCGGAGAACGTGAGGAACGATACTGCTTTGGCCATCAAGTCAGAGCTGGAAACAAGGATTACAAGGCTGAAGGAGATGATAGATGCAGGTGTTATCGAGCAGAGCAAATCTAATGGTGAACGAGTTCTTTCGCAGCTTCTTGACCGTGACTGACGGAGCAACTAGATGAGCAGCCCAATGCGAATTGTTCATTCACTCTTTTTGCTCAACTCAACTCTGTCAACGTTCCTGAAACACTTATGGAAGAGTACGAATTGGAGGTCCAAACGCCCACGGGAATACACACCATAATTCCTCCGAGATTATCGCTCAAGGGTGTTTTGCTGAGTACCGAATGTGGAATGCTTTACGAACTCGACAATATGGAAGGGTTACGGTCCAAAGTATTTTTCCGGAAGGTCATCACTTGTAAGCAACGGTTATAAATCTATCTTTGTCATCTATCACTGAAGAGATCTCAGACTCAGGAACAGCTGCTATAGCGTATCTCATCATGCTTTTGGTTCTCAGTCGGCAAATGGAGCGTAGTTATACACCATCAGGCATCTCAAGAGTATCAAGGTGGACATTTCTCGTCCAGTCCACTGTCGACTCGGTTTCATTCGCGAGTCATATCACTTTTGCCATTCTTGCTGAGGGAAGAACATCACTTGGACTCATTGCTCCTGCATTTTTGACATGTCTGATGTTCATTTACGAAGCGGTTCGTACGATATATTTCTTGTCTACTGTCCAAGCTCACGGGTTTTTAAATGGCAGCAATTCGCGATGACAATTTACCATATCCAGCTACCCGAGCAGACAGCGCCGGTGACACCACCTCCAGCAGCCCAGCTAACAACCCCGGCCCCTGCGCCGCCCTCTGAAAGGACAAACCCTTCGCCGAACACATACCCTCCGCCTCCCCAAGCTCCACCTATCACAACCACAGCTCCAGCGCCGACGACTACTACGCAAAATAATACTAATCCACAGTCTATGACATTCTGGGCTTTCTTCTGGCATCACCTAAGAACGGACCCTCAGGCTAGAATGTGTAAGGATAAATTTATTTCTTACAGAGTCGCCTCCCTGATCCCTTTGTCTGTAGACTTGATTCTCTTCATCTTTCTAACGTGTATCGTTCGGATCATCCTATCACCTACACTTTCTTTTCTCTTCGTGGCTTGCACGTATTCCCTCATTTGGCTGCCTCAAATTTGGAGGTCTATAAAGAGAGGACGGAGTAGCGGCATGACTGCAGAATACGTTTTGGGAATAACTGTCTGCAGGTTATACTTGGTATTATGTAAGTATTATTGCTTTTCAAGTTCATTCAAGCCAGAGAACTGAGACTATTCGTACATAGACTTTCTTACTTGTCCAAGGAATGTCCTCGAAGTCGAACCACGACGTGAGTACATATTTTTGATATATCCTATTCCCTTTCAGTAACACTTGACCGTATTAGCATGGGCTTATCAGCTCTCCGCCTTTGTCTGCTTCCAAGCCATCATTGTGCTATTGCAAGAATACTTTGGACCGACGTTCTTCCTCCCCAGAAGCCTATCCGATATGGCTTCAGTAAAAACATATGATTATCATCCGCCGCTTCCACTCCCTGATCCCGAAGCACCGGAACAAAGTCTAGGCGATTGTTCGATATGTATGGATGCTATAGTCGTTGACCCTCTTTTACGTCGGGCAGAGAAGGAAAGTCGGCAAGAGGAGAAGGAGAAGGGCGGGAAGAAGAGTAGCGGTAGCGGTGTGGATATTTTTAATGTGGTCCAGAAAGGTGTAGGGAATGCGGTGACGAGGAAGAGCTATAGTTTGGCGCCTTGCCATCATCTGTTTCATACCGAGTGTCTCGAGAGATGGCTGGCCATCAAGGTATGTCTATTGATCTTCTTTGATTTAATTTGATTGATCGTCGCCGTCATGATGCTGATGCTGATTTTTGTTAGAACATTTGTCCTCAATGTCGCAGACCTCTTCCACCCCTCTGATTCTCTCTACGGTACGACGGGACCCTGAACGGATGCATGTATTATAGTACGCTCTGTATCATAGATAATTTATACGCCGTTCACTGCAACATTTGCTGACAAGTCGAGCTCGCGTCGGACCTGAGTGTCGGCAAAACTACTCCTGAATAGCAGGATAAGGTTTAAGATCTCACACTGGAGTGAACAGAACTTGATACTCGAGTACCAAGCAACCAATTGATGAGTCCCTCTGGCCTTCCTTCTTGTTCAAGTCCTCCTCGCATGTTGCAGACTTTGTCCTCCTGGAGGAAGAGCTCTTCAAAGCTACCGGCTCGTCTCGGAACGCTTCCCAACGTAATGTTAGCTATCCTGGAATATTCCAGACCAACATTATTTGATTCATCTACTGCTTCCTGATCCTGAAACAATGGAACAGAGCTCATTGCCAAATACGGATAGATTCTATAGTTGTTGATCCATTTTGCGGGGTGGAGAGGGAAAAGTTGACGAGAGGAGAAGGAAAAGTGGCAGTGGGAAAGGGAAAGGAAAGAATGGTTATGGAAGTGTGGCAGATCCAATGAAGAGGAAGAGCAGCGCTGGCAGTATGGGTAATTTCAACAAGACATGGGAAATGCTATTACTAAACAATTCTATAATGCTATGCAGCGGGAAGCATATAATCCATGACCGATTGTCGAGCAAAGTGATCACATTATTCCTTCACACATGCTGCAGACTCTATCTTCCCAGAAGAAGAGCTCTTCTGCACTGCTGAGTCGCCAGCCAGCCACTGTTGAAGAGCAGTCCACAAGTAAAGCATGTACTATCCTCAAACAGTTGGAACTGATCCTCAATGACCGAGAGGAACATCAGAAACTGTTGGCACAGCAAGGGTTGCTCGCACAAGCATTATTAGACCTTCTACAGATGGTGAGTGCTAATACAGTGTCCAGTATGTCAATTGAAAATTTCTTCTCAGCTCTGTGACCACCCAGATGTTGACAAAAGAATGCACTTGAAGATTTCTACTGTCATGATTCGTCTGTCAAAGAATTCAGGCCTGTATCCAGGATGCCTAGCTCTCAATGATATTGAAAAGATTGGGGATCATCCAGTTGCAGCTGGTGGCTTTGGGGAGATATGGAAAGGCTTACTTGGGGGGCAATTAACTTGTCTCAAAGTAGTCAAAATTTATGGCAATTCAGATGTGCAAAGACTCATGAAGGTGTGCCTTGATGATGAAAGTATATGTTATAAATTTGTTAAGCAAGTTTCTAGGAGTTTCTGAAAGAGGCTATTCTATGGAGGCAGCTCAAGCATCCTAATGTGCTGCCATTCTTGGGATTGTACTTTTTGGATGTAACAAGGGAAAGGATTTGTCTGATTTCACCTTGGATGGAAAAAGGCAACTTAACACAATATATTGAAGATGACCTAGAACTTACAGATCGTATTGTTTTGGTAAATCTTATACAGATTGATGCTATTCTAATGCTCATCTCCCATTATCCATAGGCATATGATGTTGCTTCTGGCCTAACTTACCTTCACAAAAAGAGGGTAATCCATGGTGATTTGAAAGGAGTAAGTATTCATATAGTAGCAATGAGACATTCACTGACCTATGTTTTATATTAGGTTAATATCCTTGTAACAGCTTCTGGAAGAGCAACAATTGGTGACTTTGGTCTCTCTCGTTTAACAGAGTCTAGTCCTCTTCCCTTTTCTTCAACTACTACTAATACCTTGGGTACTGCAAGATGGCTTGCACCTGAATGCCTGATCAGCCATCAGCGAGCTTCTTATCCAAGTGATGTTTATGCTTTTGGATGTGTGTGTTATGAAGTAAGGACATGTAAAAATACTCCTTCCATCCAGCTAATCAAGGCTTTTGAAAGATTTTTACAAATCACTTGCCATTTTATCAGTTTGCTCATGATGCTGCAATTGTTGTTGAATTCACAAAGGGAAACCGTCCTATCCGTCTGCCTCAGATAGGTGATGACATCTGGTCAATTATGCAAGATTGTTGGCATCAAGACCCATTTGAACGACCAGTGGCAAGTGGGCTTCCAGCACGGTTTGCAACAATTGTAGATGGGGCCATTAATACAGCTGAAGATTGGCATGATGCTTTGACTTCCTGCTTGTGGCACAATATCCAATATCCTGAAATGTGCCCACCTGGTTCAGAACTAGCAGATTTCCTGAGTTCTGGATTTCTGCGCAGCCTCTTATCATGGAACTCTTCAACAAATACATTACCATCAGAATCATTGTAAGTGACAATCTCCTGGTTGATTCATGGTCTCACAACTTTCTGCTTATGGTTTCTACTCACAAAGTGAAGAAACTGCCTCTTCCCATCTTTCTCTTACAAAGACACCTTGTACCTTGAAGGCATGTTTGTTCTATGCTATAGTTGTCCAGGACTTTCAAGCACAATCTTCTGATAACCTGGAAGCTAAGTCTGGGGATGCTATTGTCATAGTGGCTGTCTTACATCGAGAATGGTTTATTGGAAAAACCATTGGTCACTCTGGCTGCACTGGGATGATACCTGTCACATGTGTCACAGTATATGACCTTGTAACAGGATGTGTGCTCTGTGATATTGATGATCTGATAGCCAGGAGAAATTTGATGAATGTTCAAGGTGGAAAGTGGAACACAATCAAATTTAAGGAGAATAGCATTGACCTAACAATAATTGATCCTGAATCTCCTGATAAGCTGGTACAGGTCAATGTTTCCTTTCCACCACAAGCACATGATTCAAGTCCTATTATAACTTTTGGTCATACTATCTCAATACATGATGAAAAGCATCAAAAGCAGATTTATCCATGGATCTATCATCCTCTTGTTTTATCCCATGGTGAGTATTGATTTTGAGGAAATCCGAGTCAGAGCCTGACCTTTTTCACTGATAGGTTCACTTTTCCAAGTGAAAACATCTCCATCACCCTTTCCTTGTTATGGACATTGTCTCTCAGTATCCAGTACTCAGTCTGGAGAGCTCTACATGTTTGGGGGGAAAACATCTTACCATGCAAAACCTAACAATGATTGCTACATCATTGACATCAAGAAGTCCTCTGTCACATTAGTCAAAACTAAAAGAAAACCTTCTAAACGAGCAGGACATGCAAGTATCATGCTAAGAGATACATTTATCATCTGGGGTGGTGCTCGAAACTTCGGTGGTAAATTTGCATTGGATCAGGGGCTGTATATGCTGGATATTGGTCAGTACCAGCATGGCTGCTTTCTACTGTTTCATTGAATCATTCTTTAAGGAACTCGAGTATGGACTACAGTGCATGTAAAAGGCTCAGTCCCCATTGGGAGGTTTAGGCATTCAGCATGCTTGGCTTGTGACACTCTCTTTATTGTGTTTGGTGGCCAACTCTCTGAAAGCATATTTCTGAATGACCTGTGGTTTGTTGACCTTGCTAACAGTGAGTAGGACTTCTTTGATTGTCTATGTCTTTTTCTTATGTTGGACAGTCAATGTTGAGGTTACCTGGCACTTAATCCACCCAACCAGTAGGGAAAGACCTGGTCAGAGAGCTGGTCATGTATGTGTGTTTCACAAAAATCAGCTTATCATGTGAGATCTTTTTAATAGGCAGTATGCCCAAATCCTAATTTGATTGCAGATTTGGAGGCACTGATGGGTCATACAAGTACAATGATACTTGGTGCTTTGATTTCCAAACTAGAAAGTGGTCAGAATGGGTGTGTGAAGGAAAAGTTCCAGAAGCTAGGGATGGTCATGCAGCAGCCATAATAGATGGTATCATGTATATTTTTGGTGGGTTTAATACTGATGAAAAAGAACTGGAAGACCTGTATGCCCTTTCACTATCAAGTATGATCTTTGAAGCTACTCTGGATTGCATTTACTGAAACTCTTTAAAAGGTCAGATTTGGTACTCTTTCCGATATCATGACATAGGTCTTTCTCCAGGCAAGAGAATAGGCCATGCAATGGTAGCTATAGGACCAGAGATATATTCTGTTGGTGGCCGTTCAGAATCATTGCCTTTTTCCATGGCCCAGAAGAATTCTAACTACATACATGTTCTGGACACCAGTATGTATTAATCTTTGGAGGTTCTTCTTTTGCACTGACATGCATAATACTAGGGCGACTTGATTTTGACTAACTCATGTGTGTAGAAAACCATCCTGCCACATTTTGCCATTGTGAAGCACATTTAGATCACAATTTCTATCCTATGTGAATAAATGCTTAGAGAGCTGGTTATACTTGATGCATTAGTGCCTGAACCCCCAAAGTGTGTGGGTGCAGTATGGACATTGAAGTTAGATCTTCACATGATTACTTGTGAACTGTAGAATTATCAATACACCATTTTGTAATGACAGAGGATGCACCCAATTTTTATCATATGAAATGCAACTCATCACATCAGTAAAATGTCCATCAGACTTTTGCATACTTTTCATGAACTTTTGAGTACTTTTTTGGTCTCAAAAAAGTCCCACTGTTCCTTTCAAAAGTTACTTCTGTGTTCTTTTATAAGTACTATGATAAACAATACTTAGTTACTATTCAGACTGCTTTACAAATTCTGACACAAATTGAGACTGAATGGTTTTTGGGGAATCTACTCATTCAAGTTGTTTAAGGATCAAATGTAAGCTTAAAAAGATATACATTTGGTTGCTTTATCTGAGGAAGCAAAGTTGGTAATTTGATCCCAAGAACCTAGTGAAAATCCTTAACCCTACCAAATTTCTGGGATATCCTCAACACTCAAGTTGTAAATGAGACAGTGAAATTAGATAGGCAAAAAGTTTTTAATTTTGTGCCTAATGATTTTACCTTTTATCACTGTTCTTAGAAGTAATTTTTTTCAAAGTTCTATAGCTTTACTTTAAATTTAGGCCCTGTTAATGCCAGCAGGCCTCTGCTGGCTCACATACACAAGTTCAGGAATTGAACAATGCTTCAATCACCCACAATCCAGTTCTAAGTTGTTTGGTAACAATTCCTCTGAGTACTACATATCCCAGCTTGTGATACAGCACTGTCTCTAATATTAATGAACGGGCTTTGGTGCCAAATACCAATATGGACGGAGATTGAAGTTCTCTCCTATTAACTAGCACCATCTAAATGAATGGCCGGATTCCGGAAAACCATGGACACCTGGGACTGATCATCCTGCAAACGAGCTGTTGGCTTCTACATCTGAGGCATATCAGAATCTCGACATTCCCTCGGTCCAGTACTGTCATCAAACGCTACAGGCAACAAAATAGGTTTCGCATGATCAAAATCTGATGCTTGGGGGTTGAGTCGATTGTCCTCGTCTGTTGTAGAATTGTGTACTGACAATTCTACAGGTATTGTGAAGCTCTGACCTGAACAAATTAGTTACACAATAATGGTGAGAAGAGAAAAGAAGACGTACTGGCCATGGTACCAGTTACTATATCTGGGCTTAAACGTGTATTAACGTTCGACATAGCCGACTCGGAGACTCTGTCAAGAATCGTAGGATACGGTGAATGGCTGCTAGCAGTTGCCCTGCTTTCATGATTTCCCAGATGTTTCAGAAGTAAAATGTTGGCGAGAAGGGTCAAGGTGTATAACCGACCCTGTATAGAGAAAATCACTTGGAAACCTACACGAAATACAATGTCGAACTTTCTTTTCCTATCATTTGTACGAAATTACTCACCCGCAAAATTGTACACTAGAAGAATGAGACTTAATGAACTCGTTGTTGCTGACATCACACCACATGCTACTCCATGGATAGAGATGCGTCGGAGAATACTGCAAACGTGGCTGAAAATGTAGAGTATGCCAAGCATTATACTAAGCCCACGAACCTTTTCGTGTTCGTATAAGCGGTGGTGACACGCCAGAACGCGATGAACAGCGCAATGGCTATAGCGATATCCGTAGCTGCCGAGGCTGTGATAGCAATTCTAGCTGATGAATCAGAAACATGGAATGGTTATGGGTAAATGGCCTTACATCACTGTTGCCGCACGGAAACCGAAACTGGGAGGTTTCGAGAAGGGTATCATTTGGAGTACAGTAGATATCTGACCGGTTATCACCTGAAGAAGAATTCATCATGAGATTGTACAGTGAAGTCTGCGAAAAGCTATGCACATGGAACGCAACAAGAAGAGCCAGAATGATCGTGATTGTTCGATTTCCTGTCCTGTTAACTCTCCATCAAAATACGATTTGAAAGCTGGGCGTTCCTTTCACAAACACCATGAAGAAGCGACGAAGAAAGAACACCTGACAGATTGTGCTTGTAGCGAACGTCAGGATGATGGTAGCAGCAAGAGTCCAAACGGGAGGAGGTGGAGGTCCTTCGTACTTTTCAGTTTGAGTATAATGTAGATCACGGATTGTCAGACCTCCGAATATAATCATCCACTGTGGGCTTTTCGTTCGACAAATATTCAAAAATATTAGATAAGAGACGTACTAGATAAACATTGTAACATATTACTGCCGTGCAGCCAGTGTCGAAAGCCATTGACAGTAGCAGACTCCATTTGTGATACCGAGCAAGTTGATGCTTCCAGATAAAGTAAATAGCCAAATTGATTTCCACTGCGTATAACAAAATGTTGCACCATGAAGAGATCAATGTAGCTATTCTGAAGATGACAAATGTATCAGGCCCACCTCAAAAAAAAAACGAAAAGTTAGCATACGCCTCTGTTCTGGATTTTACGTCCATTGGAGATTGGGTGGGAAGGAGAATAGCCAGGGCGTCGCCTTATAGCGCAAATGGAAGCGGCAATCTCTACGCAGTTCCCTAGGGTTTCAATTATGAGAAAATCTCATTGATGATTCATGACCTTTACGATATCGAAGGGCTGTTAGGTACGTACTCTGGAAGAAACCTCACAAGCCAAGTCCGTGTTTTGGATTCCGTTTTTATTGGCCTTTAGTGATTCCTCGCATGTGGATGTTTTGTGATATCAATCAGAGTAGAAGGAATTTCTACCGCCGTAGCTTCGTCTGATCTCGTACTTCAATTCAGTGTCACTGAATTACTGTCGAAAAAATAGCACTGGCATGCACTTTTTTTTGGCGCCCTGTTTCGTAACGATCTTTGACGAAAATGTGGGGACTCTAATATCCAAGGAGACCAAAGTGGTTTAGCAACATCCGTGGGTCGCGCGAACTCGCGCTTTCATTCAAAGGCGAAGAGTAGACACAAGGAGACACGCGTGCAGTGAGCCCCGAGAGCTGCTTTACGAACTCTCATTGCCAGGTCGAATTGCTACAGTCATTGTGCGTCAGAAACAGAGAAAGTCGCCATTGTAAAGCACAGAGTTCACACTTGTATACTACACAAGAAGCCATGAGCTGATGAGTTGTAGCAATGAGTACCCTACGCTAACAGGAAGATTTGGACTCGAGCCCGACAAAACTTTAGGATGGGCGACTTGATCGAATGAATAGAGCCCGCGGTACAAATCAAGGCAGTGAAGGACCAACGCCATGGAAGAGCAGGAACAGGAGCAGGATCATGGCCCAACCAGAAATGACTAGGGGAGCAGGAGTTCTACCTTTCCAGAGCACTTGGATTATGACGTGGAAGTTTAGGTTGGAAAAGCGGTGGAAGAACTTGAGGACGAGAGATGGAAGGAAAACCTGAGGTTACAATCTAGTGATGCCGATACTGTTTAGTAGTCAACGGTGAGTAGAAGATACAAAAGCGAAACAGACCCTCTCTTGTTCTGAACAAAAATCGAATACAACCCCGCCGTCCGAATCTACGCCCCAGCTCCCGAGGTGGCTTTGATTCCTGGCTACAGGGTAAAGGAATTTGCTTCAGTCAGTGTGATGAGCGAATTCAAGAGGTCGATGATCAGCAATATGTTAGGAACAGATCCATAACGAACAAACAGCCTTTCTTTTCAACGCGGAACCGTGAGAACGCGCTTTTTTTAGATCCTGCAGCCGACCAATGCCTCACCCAAGAGTCGCCCTTTTCAACGCTTAAGCGCTCAGGTCCTGAAACTGTGATTGTCCCAAAAGCCCAGACGGATGAATCCAGGTTTCTCCCTCTGTAAGTATAACTGTTCATCCTTGGACTAGGTACCTTTCTTAAAGGACCCGGAATATATTCGTGGTATCAGAGTATCATGTATCATATGGTACCTTTGGATGCCTTAATCTCAAATGTCTCTCCCCTTAATTTCCATCTTCCATAGATGTGGATCTATTGTGCGACTTAAAATGCCCCGTTCGGATGACAAAAGGGCCACTCGCAATTCTGGAAGATAGGAAGACATTGGTAACCATACTTTCTATCTTCTACTTTCTACCGACCATACAGCAAACCGACAGTTTATTTTGCGAACAAGCAAAAAAAAATCTCAGGAACCTGGTCAAACTTTGAATCCGGTAGCATCATCGGATGCTGTAGTGGTTTTTGCACGATCAAAATCGGATGCACGAGAGTTATTATCTCCTTCGCTTGTAGAGTGATATACTGACAACTCGATAGGTATGGTGAAACTCTGACCTGAACAACTAGTTCAGCACAAAAATGAAATAAGGGAGAAGTGCTTGTACCATCTCGGCTAATGCGCGTATTCAATGAAACCGACCCCGGTACTCTGTCGAGAGTGGCACGGTGCGGCGTGCGATCCGTAGTAGTCAGCACTGTTGTGCTTTCGTGGTGTCCTAAACGCTTGAGAAGCAGCAAGTTGGCGAGAAAATTCAGGGTGTATAAACGACCCTGGATTGAGAACACGGCGAGAAAGCCTAGAACCATCGAGCATTTGTTACTTGTCATTTTATTTATTATCACGATGCTCACCGATAGAGCTCTTGAAAACAAGAATAAGGTCCAAAACAGTCACGAATGCAGATACTATGCCGCATGCTATGGCGTGGATAGAGATGCGTTGCAGGATACTACCAGCCTAGTTATCAATATAAGGCATACAAAGAATAATGAAGCCCAAAATGAACCTTTTGGTTTTCGTGTACGCAGTGGTGACACGCCATAGCGTAATGAATAGCACAGCAGTTATAGCGATATCTGCGGTTGCTGAAGCTGCCGAGCCAAGTCTAGTAGTTAAGAGGGATTAGAAACACGCAATACTACACAAAATGAATACCTGCATAATTACTGTGTTACGAACAGCGGGACTTGGTGCTTTGGAGATGGCTATAAATTGGAATATAGCACCCATATTTTCAACCACCACCTGAAGGAGAATGCATAGATGAGGCCTGGAGTCTGAACGGAGCTTATGGGAAACTACAGACATGAAATACGACAAGGAACGCCAATATAAGCGTAATGATTCGATTTTTTGATCTGTTTGGCCCGTTAGTGAGAAAAGAAAGCTGAGTGAAGAGTACCTTTGACGGACACTACAAACAATCGGTGAAGAAAGAATACCTGACAGGTCGTGCTTGTAGCAAATGTCAGGATGATAGAGGTGCCAAGAGTCCATACAGGACCGAGCGGAGGGCCTTGAGATGTTTATTAGCCAGAACATGACACAGGCCGCAGATCGTTAGACCTCGAAGTATGAATAGCCACTTTGAACATTAGTATTCAACGGGGAAACTTCGAGATCAATTGAAACATACCAGATAGACGTTGTAACAATTCACCGCCGTAAAGGCAGTATCGAAAGCTAATGCCAGTAGCAGACTCCATTTATAGAACGAGCCAGATTTATGTTTCATAAAGAAGTAGATGCTTAGGCCGATCTCGGCCGTGTACAAAAGAATGTTGAACCAAGAGCAGACTAACATAGCCGTCCTAGAGATGGCGAAAATTGCATTAGCCTGAAAATAATAACCAAACTAATAACCTACACGTTTGTTGTGAATAGCGAATCCATGAGGAGTAGGTAGTTCACAGGAACAGGTCAGGATGAACTTCATCTTATATGAGGATGAGCGCTACACAGAAGTAGCCGCCGGGACGGCATTGAAATATTGAAACCATATGCAAGTTATCCTCTCATCCTTCGGAGATCTTGAGGAGATCCAGTCTATTTCATGTGACACGAACTTTGCCTTTGGGGAAAGATGAAATGAGCTGTGATGGACATAATATTGGTTCAAGATCCTCCAATGAATTTTCTTGACAGGCATCTTGTCTTGTGGTAATCGTGAAAAGAGGTGAAGCCACGGAGGTTGTCTCAAAGGTTTGGGAGTTGTATTGCGCTGCTTTGCAATGTATAAACGTTGCAGTCAGGTTCGCGCCTCCGTGAAATCTTGTAGTCTCCGTGCCGCATCGCTAGGCAGTTTGGAGCAGCATGAAAGGGCTCGGTGTTTAGTGTACACTACCAGAGACCCTGAAAAAGAAAAGAATCGCACTTGCCACGGACACGGCGACTTACCCTGGTAGAACAAAGGGTAGGGTAATAAGTAAGTGGGAAGGGTGCCTCTAGCTCGCGTGAGAGGTACTGCGCACATGTATCATTGATGAGTTGAGAAGATGTGAGTGGCAGAGTAGGATAGTTGAGATCCTCATTGGGGAACACGATGAGGAAGATCCTTCCTTTCTTTGAGCTCGCAGTGCTGCCCTTGAAGCTCCAAACCAGTTACCTTGCAGTGCCAGTCAGTATTTTGTAAGAGGGGAGACTTTTTGGGTCCCAAGTGTGGCATTTCCGTTCCCATGCCTCGAGTTTATTGGGACAGAAACTTGAGACAGAAACTTGAGACAGCTACGGCGGTGGTCATTGAAGAAAACAGCGTGTCCGATGCAGAATGCCGAAGATCCGGGCCGAACCATCGGTTGTTATTAGCACATATGTAAAGTATTACTACAAAGTCAGATAACTAGCTGGAATAAAGGTACAAACAGAGAGTGTCGTCTGAGCATGGTAGAACGTCAGCGGAAAAGAAGTGGACCGACTACTGAGTAGTGAATACAAAGAACAGCAAGTATGGATTGATACCAAACCATCACCTTGACTAATTATGATTCAATGTCATGCTCAGTCTCTATTCTGATACCGTCTCGCGATGTTAAAGGTGATGAATACGATTTTATATGATCAAAGTCGGGGGTATGAGAGCCTTGTGTCGAGTAATCCCCTTCTGCTGTAGAGTGTTGCGCTGATAAGTCAATGGGTATCGTGAAGCTTCGATCGCCTAAACGTTCGAAATTCTAGTTGAGTACACGAGAACGAAGAGAGTAATGGGAGACCTACATGTTCTGCTTACGTCTTGGCTCATGCGAGTTTCGAATACAGCCGGACCGGTGACAGTAGCTCCGTCAACAGTGGTAGTATTGCGGCGGAATGTCGGGCCCACCGTGTCTATGGTGGTTTCATTGCTACCTAGGTGTTTGAGAAGTAAAAAGTTGGCGAGAAGAGTCAAAGTGTATACCCGACCAAGAAGTGTGAACGTCACTAGAAAAGCTAGAATCATGTTGATTAAACATTCTGTTCATGTCTATCTGAAACGAGCAATCACCTGTAAAGTTTTCAAACAAAAGAATAAGGTCTACCACGGTAGCAGCTGCAGATACAAAGCCGCAAGTGACGGCAAGAACAGAAACGCGTTTAAGAATACTATGAGAATAATCAATGTACTGTAACAAAAATAATAAAATGACGATGTATTTACCTCTTTGTCTTCGTGTATGCGGTCGAGACACGCCAGAGTGTGATGAATGATACAACGGCTATAGCGATATCTGCAGCTGCTGAAGCTGCTGCGGCGATACTAATTGATGTCAGAAAAATTAAGTGGAAATAGGTATATATATGGTTGCCCGACGTACATGAGACCGGTGATGCAAAATTTAGACGATGTGTCGACAATTTGCCAGACAGCAGCCGTGTTGCCAATTGTCACCTAGAGGAGAAATTTTCTAAGGCTCTTGAAAACCGAAGCAGCGGAAATTAGTGCACACGTGGAACATTATAAGTATAGCCAAGACAGCCGTAATTGTTCGATTTTTGGATCTGCGAACTTTTTGAGACGGAGACTTGAGGAATCAATTCTACGTACAATGTGTAAAACCGATGAAGAAAAAATACTTGGCAGATCGTACTCGTGGCGAAAGTCAGGATGATCGAGGTACCAGCTGGCCATATCGGACGGAGTGGAGGAACACCTTTGGAAAATTCTGAGTTGGAAAAACTTGAAAAGTTGGTCGTATTGTCAAACCTCCAAAGATGATCATGAACTACTTGACGTTTGGTCAATCTCAAAGCTGGAAACGGATCGCAACGTACCAGGTACACGTTATAGCAATTCACAGCCGTGCAGCTAGTGTCGAAAGCCAACGCTAATATCAGGCTCCATTTGTAAAACCGACGGGGTCTGGTTTTCACGAAATAGTAAACACTCAGGTTAATTTCTGTTGCGTACAGCAGAAAATTAAACCACGACGAGGCTAGCATGGCCGTTCTAAAAGATGTCCCCGATGTCAGTTTGGTATATAGTAAAGGATGGTATGAGCGCACGAGTTTGTCCTGAACATCGGGTCCATTGGGGTTCGCAAAAGTTGGAAGAGACCAACGAAAGCACATTATATATAAAGGTACGAAGCAGCTTTGTCATGGACGACATTTCTATCGATGTCAACGTCAGAAGTTTTCAACATGAATCTCATTTAACCCTTGCAAACTCCCAGATTTTGCAAAGATCTGTTACTCACCTATAATTCAATCCGTGTCCCGATCCATTATCCCTCATTCAACAAAAGGCCTTCAAGTTAGCGATAAAAACTCGTGATTCATTTAGAGAGAAGAGCTTCTATCGCCCTAGATTCACATGGGCTTGTACCATTGGAGATAGTGACGCTATACTGGAATATATATTCGTTGGAGTTCGTTAGACAGAGAGAATGACACGAGGGTCCTAGTAGCGAAAAGCACGGTGCGGAGAACATCAACTCTTCTGTAGCCCGGTGCTAGAAGGCAGATCGTCAAAAAGCTAAGTGTGTCAGGTTACAGCCGAACTTTGGCTGGAATCGATCACATAATTTTCTTCGTGTATCCCATACCACTCATCGAGCAAGTCATAGATATAGTGACAACAGAGGTGGACTTTGGAAGAAACGAGAGCATGATATTCGACAAAACTCCCAGGACCGAATAAAAGTTACGGAGGTCGTATATCCAGATGCTGTAGTCAGAGTCTAACCAAGTTTCCGCTTCGCGAAAACGTTTTCCGACCGTCCCTTGTGTGAGCGTACCGCCGCCGTGAAAGGATTTGAATGAGGTTTGAGTTGACTCGGTCATATGGCGTACGCATACAAGTTTTGTTGACACGGATACATTCAACACCCGATCCGAATTTCTATTGGACTCAGTCCTCTCCTTCTGCAGACTCTGGTACAGGATACAGCCCAAGCACCTCGCCTACTTTCGTCCTTAACTTCAGCTCATTTACGGAGTCCCCCAAACAACTCCCCTCCAGATTACGTTGTTTATATTCTACCAGGATCGTTGGGTACAAAGCCTTCTGTTCTTCTTTCTCGCGTCCGCGACTAAAGGGGAAGACCCTGACTCGACTCGATCCCGTATAATCCTCATGAGAGAAGGAAAGGACAACGTGTTGTGAATTACGTCTGCCATGACAATCGGGGCCCAACTTTGTGCTGATTTCGGGAGGAAACAAAGGTACAGAGTCCTAGTCTGAGAACTAGAGTGGGTGCGTAATCCAGAAGAGGTTTTGGGTCAGAGTTTGAGGGGAAAAGGTTGAAAGTGGAGGCTTGGTCTAGGCTCGTCGTGGAGAAAGGGAGGGACGACAAAATGGATGAGCATTGGAGTAGATGTGTTGCTAGGAGAGGGATTTCTGAGGCCATAGCGTTGGGCACCAATCTAGAGGAGTCAGATAGAATTCGAGCTAGGAGCAGAGCGCAAAAACCCCGTCCTCGATGCCTTGATTCGATTCTAATCCCTGCGCCCAACAAAGAGCGCGTCTCCGAGGCGATCTATGAGCGGTTGGTAAGAGAGTTTGACGCCTAAGCATGCTGTCACAATGTTAGACCATGTAACGAAAAAGGTCTGGTATGTGCGGGAATGGAATTATTAGTTTGGTCAATTGTTACTAATACATTCTACAAAGTACAAAATAAACGCGCCGCTACTTTTTGCTAAGCAGGCTCTTACACATGATATGGGCTACACTGTCGAGAGACGGTCTGACTCTTTCAACTTGAAGCTCGAATAACAAAATTTGTTCATAAGATATGGCAAGTAGCCGGGCTGAAGCCCACGAATGTCCGCATTTGAATATTTACCATCAGGTATCGAACGAATGGATGCTTGGAAGGCCGATCATACTTCATGCGTAATCTGTGAAACCGTTAATTCGATGTTGGGTTTGGGTGCTACAGGTGACGAGCACGGTTTTATATGATGATCAAAGTTGGATGTCTGAGAGGCTTGCGTCGAATGACCCTCTTCTGTTATAGAGTATTGCATTGATAGCTCTATAGGTATCGTGAAGCTTCGATCACCTGGGCAGTCGAGAAGCTAGCTGAGTATATGTGAATGAAGAACAACGAGAAACATACATGTACCATTCGCATCTCCGCTTATGCGGGTACTGAATGCAATCGACTCAGTAGCTCTGTCAACAGTCATAGTGTTTTGACGTAATGTTGGGTCTGTGGTGTATATTGTAGTCTCGTTTTTAGCCAGACGTTTGAGAAGTAAAAGGTTGGCGAGCAGAGTCAACGTGTACAGTCGACCGAGAATTGTGAATATCACTAGAAAGCCTGGAATCGGATTAATTGGTCCATCTTTTCGGATCCATTTCCAATGAGGAATTACCTGTATAGTTTTTGAATAAAAGAACAAGGTCCACCACGGTCGCGGTTGCAGATATTAAGCCACAAGCAGCAGCATGAATAGAAATGCGTTTGAAAGTACTATGAACATAATCAGCGCACTGCATCCGAGTCGAGAATATCAAGATAACGACGTACTTCTTGGTTCTCGTGTATGCAGTCGAGATACGCCAGAGACTAATAAACAGCACAACAGCTATAATGATATCTGCAGCTGCTGAGGATGCTCCGGCAATGCTGGCCGAGGGTCAGAAAGATAGGACGTTATACAATTAGACTCACATGACTCCAGTGACACGGAAATCAGAACCAGGGATCGATGTATCCACAATCTGCCAGATAGCGGCTATGGTGCCAATTGATTCCTAGAAGAGACCCATCAGTCTCTGGAAAACGAAGATAGCGAGAAGTACCATGCACATGGAACACGATAAAAATCGCCAAAATAGCCGCGACTATCCGGTTTTTCGATCTACGAATTTTCTGAGACAGAGTCCCGAGAGCCGAGCCATCACTTTTACTTACACCGTGTAAAACCGATGAAGAAAGAACACCTGGCAGATCGTGCTCGTGGCAAAAGTCAGGATGATCGAGGTACCAGCCGGCCATATCGGACGGAGTGGAGGAACACCTTTGGAAAATTCTCAGCTGGAAGACTTGAAATGCCGGTTGTATTGTCAAACCTCCAAAGATAATCATGTACTACTTAACAATATCGACATTTGGTCAATCTCAAGAGTCGAAGAATGCTGTAACGTACCAGATACACGTTATAGCAGCTCACCGCTGTGCAGCTAGTGTCGAAAGCCAATGCCAGTATCAAACTCCATTTGTAAAATCGACGGGGCTTGGTTTTCATGAAATAGTAAACGCTCAGGTTAATTTCTGCTGCGTATAGCAGAAAATTGAACCATGAAGAGACCAGCATGGCTGTTCTGAAGATGATGAGTGTATTAGCATAAAACTGACAAAACGGATAGCCACGATGAAAGCGTACGAGTCTGTTCTGAATATTGGGTCCATGGGGTTGTTCGTAGGAGATCAAATTTCACCTTACATATATATGTATGTGTGTGGTAAGGAACGCCACGGAGGAAAAGAGGAGATCTGAATGACATGTCAGAGCTCCTGAGTATGAAAGATCTTCGTCCCTTGAAGATGCTCTTAATTTTGAAGGGTAACTAGCGAGGTAACCAACACATGACCCCTCGGCTTTTTCCGGCAACAGACGGCTACGGTGGTAGTAACTAGTATTGAGCTTGCCGGAGGTGTCGCAGTCATGTTTTGGATCCTTCGCTCACGACATCCCCGAATTAAGCTCGATGTTATACAAATCCCATTAGAAGATAACAAGGGAAGAGCTTCTATCACCACATATGATACAAACGGTGGAATTGATGATGCCATGAGAGTCACGGTAAATTTATCCGTCTTGGAGAAAAGTCCCGAATGAAAAGTGCAATGACAACGCGGAGGACAACGCTCGAAGCTCGCTGGTCTTCATGAACAGTAGTCAGGTTCGAGTTTTCATGAAGTTTCCGGGCCTGATCGTTAGGGAACGTGAATTAGAATACTTCAGTAAAGTTTGGCACTGGCAGGCAGTTGTGTATAAGACTTTAATCTTTGTACAAATGACCCTAGGTTGGAATTGTCAACGACTAGTTGTAGTTAGCTTTGGTCTGGTTATAGTAAATACTAGTCTCCCTAAACCTGGGGTAGAAAGACCCAGACTTGAGCCTCTGGTCGTCAACTCGACGGCGAAAGCAAATGGGTGCGGAAGTCACACAGGATAGTATAGCACGGCGAACATGCAATTCAGAGTCTCGCTCGGCCCAAACCTGCTATGTATAAAATAGAGTGAGAGAATTCTGGAATCTGAATTGAAGGTCCGAGCGCTCGTACAATGACACACATCAGTTCAATGTATCTATACCCTTGCTACTACGAAAATGTGCTTACATAGGTTTGTTACGTCGGCGGCGATATGTCTGGCATTGGTATAATTAAAGAAAATAATAAACAGGTAAACCAGATATCTTACTAAGTACATAGGCTGGGAAGACTTTAAACGATCATGATGGCGCAGAACTTGATAAGTCTACATATACCACACGACTCAACGTAACATCAAAAATCAAGTAATTTTGATCTTGTCACTGTAACTCAATACTGGTTTGAACAAGAGACTTTCCACGAAACTGTGATTGTGTTACATAGCAAGTATCAAACCGATTGGTACTATTGCTCCGCATAGATATAGAATAAAACAGAAATCAAGAAAGGCCAATTATCAATCATCGAAGAAACTGACTACAACAGCGCCACAGCAGCTTGAAAAAAAAGCAAACGTATCTTAAATGATTACTGTTTGCGATCACCGACGAAGAGACGAAAGGGAGTCTGTTCAATAAATCTAAATAACCCAGGAATAAAAATTTCATGTTGGTGATTAAGTATGTCTCTATCTTTCGACTTCGAGCCACGGCGTATCTACAAGTTTGTCTTGTGCTTCGAATCCTCGGAACTTTGAAGCAGTCAGTGGATGGTTTTTCGCAAACACGTAGTACTAAGATACCTACGCATATGTACTACCAGTACAAAGTCTATACGGAGTAAAAAAATTTGTTGTCTTCGGTATTGTTTCAAATAGGGGTCTTAACCGCAAAGCCTATGTATCTGTGTCGCCCTCACATAGTATTCTAAAGTGTCTTTATCATCTTCCCTTCCTACAGGGTGATAATAAGGATTTGCATATATCTAAAAACGTAATTCAAGTCGAAATATCCTTACCGAAGTAAGTGCCATAAAAATTTTACACTTGGCAGAATAATCTCGAATAAGTATATTGCTATGCACTAAAGCTTTGCATAGTAGATACGAGATAAAAAGTCACTCGTTCAATACTGAGTGAAATACTCGAGCACGAATTTATCAAACGATCCTCGAGGATAACCAATCCACTTGCGTTACACGTACAAAAAAAGTGGACTTCATGACGTGAATCGATCCCGATACGAACAGGAGACCCTACCTTTTGAAACTGACGATTTTGTACAGATGTACTAGCCAACTACGCCATTGAACAGGGGTCCTTCTGTGCAGTCCTTACAGCTCTAGCAAGAACATTCGCAGTTAGTCGACTAGGCTCGCAAGTTTTGAAAAGTAGAGTCCAAAGGCAAATATTGCGCTAACAAGATACGTACTCAAAAAAAAATAATGTCCAAGTTCTTCTCGATCATGACTTAATCGTGGGTTTGAACAGGAAACTCTCTGTGCAATTTTTATAGCTCTAGCCAATATAAAGATCTGTTAGACAGATACGATGACCAACTGCGCCATTACGTCGACGTGATGAGAAAAGGATCTTTTATTCGGACGGAAGTTTTATCGATCGCAGCAATAAGCAAACGTCGAAAGGTAAATTCACAACGACCTT
Source organism: Stygiomarasmius scandens (assembly GCA_037954225.1). Taxonomy (NCBI): domain Eukaryota; kingdom Fungi; phylum Basidiomycota; class Agaricomycetes; order Agaricales; family Campanellaceae; genus Stygiomarasmius; species Stygiomarasmius scandens. The sequence continues at coordinate 997,216 of JBANRG010000005.1, read as the reverse complement.
ATAGAAGGGAAAAGATAAGACAAAGATACACCAAAAAAATCGCAATGCGTGTTTTCATCCAGTGACTCGATCCTGGTTCGAACAGGAGATCTTCTGTGCAAATATAAAAGATAAGACACGCCCAAAAATCCTTGTCCTCTTCTGTGGGAAGTGACTCAACCCTAGTTCGAACAGGAGACCTTCTATGCAAACTACAACCTTGGGTATGTTAGACAGATGCGATAACCAACTACGCCATTGAGCCAGCAGAAAACCATAAGGGGAGGGACGCCACGGCACAGTCGCGTCTGTGCCTGGAAGGATTTGAAATAAAACAACCGCGTTCATGCATTTTGGTACAAGTTTTGTTTTTATGTCAAGGCGACTACCTCCCCCAGCCAAATTTCCACCGGACCTCTACCTTCTCCGGACTCTAGTTTGGAAGACGCCCCAGGCACTTCTCCAACCTTTGTCAACTTTATCTTCACGGCTCCCGAAGACGTAGAAGAAAAGGCTTCTTCCAACATCCCAAACAACTCTCTTTCCCCCGGATCACGTTGCTTGTAACCTACAAGAATCGTCGGATACCAGTGTTCCTCTCCGGCGTCTTTAGAAGAGGAGAACTCGGGTAGTTTACAAGTTCTCGCGACGAGAGAGCGTATAGTCCTCACGAGAGAAGGAAAAGACGATGTGTTGTACGTTACATCTGCCATGACGATGAGGTCCAGCTTTGTGCGACTGCTGGTTTTGGGTTCGGTGATCTCGGGAGGAAGATCAGGTGCAGAGTCCCAGTCGAGAACTAGGGGCGTGGGTGTACACCCTGGGAGAGGTTTTAGGTCAGATGTTGATGGACTCGGGGAAGAATTGGTTTGTGGAGAAGAAGGGGAAGGACGACGGAATAAATGAGCATTGGAAGAGATGTTGTGTTGTAGGAGGGGGATTGCAGAAGCTAAATATACCGTGGCGCTGAGCCATAATTAGAGAAAGAGACGGGGAGACGCACGTAGATCAGTAGTAAATATAGACCCTCCCTCTATGTTACTGTTATTTTCATCTTCTCCGTCTCGACTCGAATTAGACTCGGACTCGGAAATAGAACCCAAAATGCCCGCTCTCAACGCCCCAATTGTAATCGCAACAATCCCAGTTCCTGCTCCCAACTCGACAATGTTTCTCGGTTCTGTAGAGAAGAGAGCGTCTTTTAGGCGGTTTAGGAGCGGGTCTGTCAAGTTGGGGAGGTTTGATAGCCAGGAAGACAAGCCGATTCCCGAGTCCCATATTTTCTGTGTATTATTAGACCGTGTATGAAAAAAAAGCAACAAGACGCACCTTGTCCAAATCAAACGAAGTCTGCTCAGTAATCTTCATAGACACAAGAGTCTTGTCATGGATCGGAAACCTATACATCCTCTCAATCTGCTCCTGCTTGGTCTTGGTTCCAGGCTTGGAGGTGAAGAGAATAGGTACGCTCATCACCGGGAGCGGAACCGAATTGAGATTGGCTAGGTCGACATATGGAATTAGGTTTGCAGTGAGAATCAAACGATACGACTGTCCATCGCGTACACCGGCAGGAGGAGGAACTGAAATCTCCTTGTATGCGTTAGACTGACGCCAAGTGGTTAGTTTGACGGGCCGCCCATGGTTCCAGGAGTAGAAAAGATCCTGTTGGCCATGAAAGAGGTCTGTTCTGAGATCATTCGCGATTTGAGGCGTAAACGAGACTGGGGACGCGAGAGAAGAGGAAGCAAGAGGAGGACGGAGAAAGGAAATGTAGAATAGCATCCCCTAAAAATAGAAATATAAAAAGGGCGAGTTTTGATTTGACTGGCATGGCGTGTGGACTCTTGAATCCCTTCAAACGCAAATCTGAAAAACTAGACCATCTTTCTAGTCTGACCACCTCCTCGATATCCCCACAACACCTCCACTCGCTCGACAAACCCGTCGACACTTCCTCGGCCATCCCCGACGCTTCACCCGACGCTCTTCTCAAGGCTCTCGACCATCTCGTAACTCATTCCACTTCTTCCCCCGACATCTCCCACTCTACAGATGCATACGCACTCAACCTCGTCGAGCTCCCTTCTTCCTTTAAATCCCTCCTTCCAGGCCTCCAACGTCTCGCAGCGAAATACCACATAGGAAACTATGTCATCGTTCGTTCAACAGACGAGGTCATATTCGAGAGCATGCCTCTCTATGCACGCATAGGCATGCATCTCCTCTTTCACGGTGATGCCCAGGTCAACTGGCTACTCAAGAACAAAACCGTCAAAGACGTTCTTAGGGAACAAAGCGTCCGTCAGGGAAAGATATACGATTCACCAGAGAGCGTGGGGAGTATAGAGTCTTTTGTAAAGACGTACAATATCAACCTAGACGAACTCCTCGAGCCCGACATAAACAAGTACACCTCTTTCAACGAGTTTTTCTATCGACAACTCAAACCCGGTGCACGGCCTGTCCAGGACCCAGAAGATCCTACCAGGGTATGCAGTATGGCAGACTCGAGGTTGACAGTGTACCCTACTGTGGATATGGCGAAAGAGTTTTGGGTAAAGAGTCATGTATTCAACATTCCCCGACTCCTTAATGTTCCTTTGTACGACTTTGACGGGGAGAATCTCGCGATGCGGTTCAACGGAGGCTCACTAGCCATCTTCCGTCTCGCTCCAGCAGACTATCACCGTTTCCACTGTCCCGTAGACGCAATCATAGAGGATATCGTCTGGGTTGGATTTGAGGGGTCGTCTCCTGAAGGGAGTACGGTCGAGCCGACGCCGGTGCCAGAGAATGGGAATGCAAACGCCAACGGGAATGCAGATGGTAAAGCAGACAAAAAGGCATATGGATACCACCACCAATCTCCCGGCCAAGGAACATACTACACCGTTAATCCCCAAGCTATAAACCAAGACCTTGCCGTCCTCGAATCCAATGTCCGTTCCATCCTCTATCTCCGACTTGCTTCTTCCTCCTCCAACGAAACAAAGGGCCCCTCATTAGCTGTCGTAGCCATCGGCGCTCTCCTCGTAGGCTCTGTTGTCTGGACAGGAGGCGCTAAACCGAAAGGCACACTCATTAAGAAAGGAGAAGAGTTGGGGTACTTCAAGTATGGAGGAAGTACTGTCATCGCGGTATGGGAGAAGGAATGTGGGCTCAAGTGGGATGAGGATTTGGTTAGAGCTTCTAGTGGGATGCGATCCAAGGAAAAGGAAAAGGAGGTCAAGGGTCCGGTGGAGATGTTGGTTAGAGTTGGAGAGAGCATTGGGAAAATGGTGTGATTTTGGATTATACCCATATACCAGTCGGAGAGAGGGATCTTTTTTCTGCATCTATCATACTTATCTTTATTCTGCATTTCTGCGCTCTGTCTTCATAATGCTAACATTACTCGATGGACTCTTTCATTGACATACTTACCTATACCCCCTTTCGCTTTCACTTTCCCCCCACCTCACCTTCATGACACTAATCATAATGACTATTCCCATACTTGCTTTCCTTCTTGCCCAAAACCACCCGCCAGCGTCAACGGCATATATGGTATAGCTCAATAGCGTATCGCATCGATATCTGTCTAACATTGAGGTAGGTAGGTAGGTAGGTTACACAGCTCCTCCAGGATGTTGAATATACTGGTTGTGGCCATATTTGCACAGAAGGTCTCCTGTTCGAACCAGGATTGAGTCAATCTTTCCAGAGGACCATGAGAGTTTCTTTCTTTTCTTTTGAATTTTCATAAGTTTACATACGACACCTCCTTCCTCCCTCTCTAGATATATTCACTAAGTTTTCGCGTTCACATGCATAGCCCGCACGTACGTGTCTCAGGCTCTATTCAGGCTGGCCTATTTCCTCATCTTTCGTTGATTTTGCCTTCTCCTACTACCTCAAGGCATACATGCTCGGGCTCAATGGCGTAGTTGGTTATCGCATCTGTCTAACATAAGGTCAGAAAAATTTTCTAAGTTTCACAGAAGGTCTCCTGTTCGAACCAGGATTGAGTCATGCATTGCAAAGACTGATATGATTTTTTCTTCATAAGTCGATTGTCAGGCATTGATTGCTTCATCTGAATCGCAAGAGGTGAATCTTTTTTTAAAAAAATTTAATTATCCTATACTGAAATTCTTCCAAGTCAGTCTTCCCCCCTCAAGTTCTCTTTGAAAGAAAGGGCCTCATGACATAGATAGCTATACCATCTATGATAGATCTAGTAGTCATAAGATTCAAAAAGTCTCCTGACCAGGTCTAATAAGTTGTGGTTGAGTGAATTTTTCTCGGAAAAAACAACCGTGCCTGTATATCAAATTCAGAATTAAATACTATTCAAAATTTTAAACACATATGTAGTGGATTAAACGAAGCGACTACTCAAACCACTGAGCGTCTATAGAAGGACCTGCTTTAGGTCCAAGTGGATTATAGCCGTGTATCGAACCAGTGAAATAAATAGACAGAATCAATCCAGTGTCCTGAATTAGTGCAAAAACCTCAATCCGTTCAAAAACGAGTCTGAAAGTTCCGTATTAGTACTGTAACTATTTCTTGCTCGCAGTGAAGTAAAACCTGATGAAAGTCTACCATTGAAAACCTGGTGCGCAGATGAAAGCATCGGTGTCGAATTATTCGATCCCGTAATTGGATGGTGATGGGCATCCGACGAGATAGAAGTGACAGGATTATAAGCCCCGTTACAATTGAGTGTACCCGCGATATCTTTGATTTTTTCATCCAATGCCTTGTCCATGATCTCTTTTAAATCATTTTGGAGGTCGACATCTTCTGCAAATTGTCCGGACACAAGGGGGTGATCATCAAGGTAGGTGGCAGCGGGAGTGGACTCGTTTCTGCCAGACAGTGGAATGTCATTCTCTTTGGGAATATCCGTCGTCGACCAAGAACGGAACAAAAACTCTTCAAGATCCGATCCAGAAGGACACAACTCGGGATGCCGAATACTTCTCCAAAGTTGATAGGGAAGTGAATCGCCAAAAGTGTTATCAAACAAGTTTTCTGCAGGTTTCATCTCAAACTTTTGATCTGCAGCAACAAGCAGCTGATCTGGTAACACCTTGGCTTTTGGCCGCGCAGATACATCTCTTTTCCAACATCCCTGCATGATGGCCCAAATACCATCATTTAGTCCCGAGTCAGCATCTGACTCTGAATTGTTTGACCGCCGCGCTGGACATTTCCCGGACACCAACTGATGGTACACGGCTGCGTCGTTGGGACAATCGTGGAACGGGAACCGTCCAGTAAATATCTAAAAAAAGAAAAACAAGGTTTGATTTGAACTAGGTAGGTATTTATTTCTTAGCAATGGTGGCTGAATGACTCACTTCATAGCATACACAACCAAAGGCGTAAACATCGCTTTCAAAAGAAGCAGGCTGCACCAGACACTCGGGCGCGAGCCATCTTAATGTGCCACGAGTACTAGTCAACGTTGCTGACAGGACCCCAGATCCAATCACTTGAGAGAGGCCCAAGTCGGAGATTACTGCACGTCCTGATGCTGTTACTAGTATGTTGACCTAATTTAATTAGATCAGCTGACATTTATTGGAGAAGCAAACTTGAAGAAAGAACGTACCCCTTTAAGATCGCCGTGAATGATTTCTTTTTCATGAAGGTAGCAAAGGCCTTGAGCGACATCGTACGCCTGTGGAGGGCTATTTAGAGCTGAGATCGCATGAAATTTTCAACTTTTAAAAGTTACCAGAACAATGCGATCCGTGGACTGAAGGTGATTGTTGCTGAGGTACTGTCTCAAGTCTCCATTTTCCATCCAAGGTAAAATCAAGCAGATCCTTTGTTTATTCGAGTCGAGATAATACAGCCCCAGAAACGGGAGAACGTTGGGATGCTCTAGTTGACGCCAAAGAATGGCTTCTTTCAAAAAATTCTGGATTTCGGATCAGGTCCTATTTTTAACAATCGTTCAGAACTCAATTACCTTCAAGAGCTTATTGGGATCCTGACCCAGGTGAAGCCTGGGTATCTTGAGGCATGCCACTTGCCCTCCAAGCAAGCCTTTCCGAATGTCTGCAAACGCTCCTCCTGCGACAGGAAAGTCTTCAAGGTTTGTGATGTTGTTTAGAGTGAGGCAAACTGGACTGAGGCCAGAATTTTTTGAAAGACGGATGATTGCCTTATAGATCCTTGAACGCAACTCGGAAGTGACCTCGGGATAGTCACAAAGCTAAGTCGCACGATGTTAGTGCCAAGACTAGGGTTTTATGGTATGGTGTCACAGACCGTCTGAAGGAGGTCCAGTAAAGACTGCGCAAGCTCTCCTCGCTGTGCCAGCAGCCTACGATAGGCATCACGGTCGTTGAGTATCCATTCGACTCGCTTTGAGACCCGAAGGGCATCTGCACTTGCGATGCTAGGCCCATCGAAGAAATTTTGAGCATACGATGGCTGTTCTTGCGGAAAAGTCTTGGTTCTTCCAAGCAAAGAAGTAAGGGACATGTCTGGGCTGTACGAGATGACAACAAGTTTAATCAAGGCCTAATACCCCAAAGCGTTAATTCAACAGCCTGTGAGTCAATAAGGCTTGTCGGGTTGTGGTTCTGTGGAGGATCAACATCGCAACGCGGGGTGACAGATTCCATTTACTGGCTATTGCATAATGAACGGTTTGCAGCCTCGAAGAGCTCTATCGCCAAAAGCTGTTGACCCACAAATACAAATAAACAGCCCTCAAAATCTCACGTTCTGGGTCAAATAGAACCTTATCATTAGGCGCCTTGTTCTCCGAGCCACCCTTTGATGCTGGTCAATATCGAATTGCTACATTTATGGAAAAACTAGCTCGTTTAATTCCCTGGTACTAATACACAAGAAGCAGAGCGAAGAAAACTACAACGAGAAATAGATACCCGATGCTATGTACTGCGATTTCTAGCAGCACTGAAAATACGAAGAGAAGAGAAGCGATACCAGATGAAGTAAAACAGAATTCGTAGAGAAAACATATCAGAGAGCAGGACAACGCCCACAGTAATAAAGCACGCGGAAGACTATAAACAATTGAAACAACTTCAAGGCCGTGCGTAGAATGCTGCAAGTTGTTCAAAAGGAAGTAGAGCCACGAGAAACCATTGGGGGTGGGATGATGAGTGAAGCCGGAGAAATACCAGAGTAAAAGTTTCAGCTGGATTGCTCCGAGACTACAGATGATCGATGTATAACTGGCAATTTGAATTTGAGCAGATCCAGCACGATATATAAAAGAATTCCGTCCATCGTAGGCGCTACGAAGACTTAAGGACGCAATGTTGGTCATGAGAACGACGATACCGATAATTGAATGTTTGACCCAATCCGACATAAATTGCCCAATTAGTTGGTTCCATGGATCACGCATGAACATTCCATGAATCCATAACTTTTCAAGCCGAAGATAATACGTGTTAGGATAGGTGAAGAGTAATAGGGATAGAGCCCGAAATAGAAAGGAGCGACTGTCTGCGAGATTGAGATCAGGTATGTCTCCTGACTTAAACAAGAATGTTTCGAGCTCGGATCCAGCTGGACACAACTCTGGATATTGTACATTCTTCCAGAGGTAAGGACATGGCCAGTTGTCCGTAGGGTGACCGTACTCGCTTGACTTTTCCATGGGAGAGAAGTGGCTAAGGAGTACGCTTGCTGAGGGTCGTTCACTGGGCTCCTCACGCCAGCATTCTTGCATGGTTGCCCAGATTTTGTCGGTCAAATGTGGACAGTGCGTCGGGGGAACAGGACGGTTTCCTTTCATAAGCTCGAAGACCACTGCAGCATCATGGAGACATTGATAGAACGGTTGATGACCCGTAAATACCTGTTGATGTAAATTTGGAATGAGAGGCGAATAAACAGGGTTACATTCCTTACGCACCTCGTAGCACACGGATCCAAACGAATAGATATCACTTCCATAAGAGGCTCGCTGCATTTTAATCAAGCACTCTGGTGCGAGCCATCTCGCCGTTCCTTGCACTAAATGGCTGCTCGTTGATGACAGTGAAAGGACCTCCGACTCCATTATCATGCGAGAAAGCCCAAAATCAGCGATTATTGCCCTCCGAGAAGAATTTATCAAAATATTGGCCTGATCCACAAAACATGTGTCAGCTGAACTGCTCGAAATTAATTTTTTGCATCACTACGTACGCCCTTGAGATCGCCATGAATGATTTTCATACAGTGAAGATATGCGAGGCCAGAAGTGATATCAAAAGCCTAAAGACGGAGCTTCAGCAGTGAGAATCCAGTAGATGCAATAAAATACCAGAGCGTTACGGTCTATAGGTTCCGGTACATCAGTGAGAAACTGTCTCAAATTTCCATAATCCATCCAGGGAGAGAGCAAACAGACTCTATGTTTGTTCTGATCCAGATAAAACAGCCCTAAGAATGGCAAAACGTTGGGATGGTCGAGTTGGCGCCACAAGACTGCTTCTTGTAAAAAATCCTGAGAATAACAGTCAGCGAAGTGGTGCAAAAGACTGCTTTGGCGAGCACCCTCAAGAGTCTCTGTACATCAGAGTCACCGTATACCTTTACTACCTTTACGCAGGCTAGCTGACCATCGACACAACCTTTCCAAATCTCTGCAAAACCTCCAGCGGTGACAGGGTGGTCACCAATCATTTCAATGTTATTGAGCGTTAGACAGTTTGGATACAAACCAGATTTCTTCGAGAGGCGAGCCATTGCGGTAAACATCTTCGACCGCAGGTCAGATTTTAGGTCAGGAGTGTCGCAGAGCTGAAAGCAGAAGTCATCAACACTGTATGACGTAGAACGCACTCAACACAAACCGTCTGCAGAAGATCCAATAGGGATTGCGCAAGTGCCCCTCTTTGCATCAATAACCTCCGGTACTGCAACTGATCATTGAGTATCACTTCTACAATCCTTAAAATATGAAGTGTCCTGCTGTAACTTCTTCCTTCGTAACACATGTTTCGACTGGAGAACCAGGTAGCATGTCGTACAGTGTGCAGTAACTTCATCTGCTGATGCAAAGAGCTGTCGAGGGTTGATGATAGACTGCAGACAGCATGGGATGGTCATTTCAATAATCACCCACGCAAACACCACATCACGGCGCCACCAAAGGCTCAGCGCTCAGCTATAGGGTGACTGAATTATCGAAGTGCATTGTGTCGAAAATTACTCACGGCTCTACAAGCGAAGTTTCGCAGGGCTTAAAAAAAGAAACCGAATTATCCATTGCTCGACATGCTCGTATAGTACACACGGCCCAATTGTATGGCGTTTCTTACAATGATAAAATAGTAATTTAGCTCTCTTACAAGCACTGACTGTAGTAAGGATTGCTGAAAACGCAGGTGTACGGACTTGCGCATTCTGTGGGGCCAGTGTAAAAGAGACCACCGCTACGGACAAACGAGGTCAGCCGGATTCAGAACCAAGACATTGAACGACTTACCATTGACCCCACTGTACTTGAGTCGGTGCAGGAGGAGCTGGAGCAGTGGCCGGCTGTTCAAACGTGCTGTTTAGATCACCGACTTTGATGTTGGAGAAAGTAACCGAGGCAGACGGGTCTGAGACCACATCGCTAGCAGTACACGGACCACGAAGGGCGCCGGGAACAGAGGGGTCGTTGCCCGTGAGGCCATCGAGCCAGGTCATGCCGCCAGTGAGATCATCCCAGAGACTGATAACAAGTACTGCTCCTCTTTCGAGTGATTTGCCCATCTGAGCCATACCTCCAAACGTGTTGAAAGAAGCTGCATCGCCGAGAACATTCTCCTTGGCCGTGCAAAGGTCTTGGGTCATTGAGTTAACCGCAGAAAGACCAGGAAGGTCTATTTTGGAGTTTTGGATGACGACACCATCCTGAACGTAAATTCGGTTGATGGCGGAGAGCGTGCCAGTGGGGGTATTGTCGTCGGTGATGAATTGAGTAACGACGGTGAACAGCTTGTTGGTGTCGACAATCTTTCCAGGGCCGTAGAACGATTGGTTACCCATACGGAAAGGGTTCAAGTCGCATCCGGATGGGTCACAGAGGTTGCTGCACTCGGATCCCGTGCAGACAAACTCTCCTGTGACATTGCATGGATGCGGGGTGAGCTGTTCAAAGTCGCATTTCAGAACGATCATTAACAAAAGATCAACACGGATAGAAGGTACCTGGGTGGCCAGAGCATTGGCTTCCCACAAATCCATTTCATTACAGCAGGATCCCAGCGTGCCATCGACGTTAGTCTAAAAAGAAGCATAAGATCACTAGTCTGAGAGACAACACTTTACTCACAGTGCCATTGATAAAGTTGATACCTCGTGGGCATTGAGAGTCGCAATAGCCTGTACCATACGCGGCACCAGCTTTGTTGGTAGGAGAGAGACCACCATCGATTGGCATTTCGGAAAAGTACAAAGCACCGTTATAGCCGCATGGTACGTTTGATACGTTAACATCAAAGGTAAATTCTTGATTAAGTACCCTGAAATCCACATAGTTGTCTGTGTCGTCAAGGAGGTAGATACGTGCCCCTCCATTTCCGAAGACAAGATTGACGGCATTGTCACTTGTAGTGACACCATAGGTTGCGTTGTAGTCGGCGCCGTCGAGAGCACAGTTCTCAGCACAAGTCTCGGCGTCGGGGCAAATGGTGGTATTAAAGCCAGAAGGATTACACGTATCACCGCTGCAGCACACGTTAGCGTACCTCAGATTGAAGATTGTAATATTTACCTCGCAGTGTGTAGCCAGCGATAGTTTGCGTCTAGGACAACGCTCCCGTTTTGCGTCGAGCAACCATCAGATGCTGTGCACGTCTGAAAGGTAATAGGAGGGTGGACCTCCGGCGTAAAATTGCCAATCTGTTGAGTGGCAGCCAGAGACGCTAATGACAAGGCAGCAAGCGCGGAGAGCATGACGATTAGAATGAGTTGAACTGTTGGCTAGTGCGTCCTTTTGTATGCTCTGTACTGGCGATTCATTAGTTTTCTGCTGAACACACAGGGCATCTTGGTTTGCCGAGGTGTAGCCGACTCCTCCGAGGGATTTCCGTTGCTTTCAAAACTTGAAGAAGTTGGTACCCCACCAGTCAATTACATGTAATTTAAGCTCGAGAAATCCTTTCAAAAAATAAATGCTGGAGTTCTTATCGTTCAGAAGCATTCTTCCGAAGCAACTAGCTATCACCGAGCGATGCAGAGAAGACTAACAAGTCAAAAATAGATATGTAAAGTGAAAACTCAGACTCACCTTCGTGAAACGATTGAATGGACTCTAAGCTGGTTCGGAATAATTAGCTGAAAATACTAGGGAAAGGGCGAATGTTTGTCAATAACCTGCTCGAGCTGATAGAAAAACTAACTCGGGAGTTGGATTTAGGAATGTTGACAGTCCCCAACATAAAGTCCGAACTTTTTCCTTGACGCCGATTGGTTCCTCTTCATAAGTTTGAGTACCACTATAACATCGCACAAATACTGCTGAGACGTCGAGGCCTATTGGAAATGAGAGTCGAATAGACATGGCAAGTTTGCGCGCCCTGTTACCCAACAAACGAATAGCAATCACCTAAGTACTGAGGGGGTTGTAATATCTTCGTCAAGCACTCTCGTAATAACACCCAAATGTGCCTTGGTTGCTTGAGCAAGAACTTCGGACGCCATCATGCGAGAAAGCCCCAAACCCGCGGTTGACACACCCCCAGAAAAAAAATCACATTTGGTTGGGCTATTTCAGAATGTCCACACTTCGGTGAATGGGGTAGTCGTGGAGTAGATTTGTTCTAAAGATGGTGATGCAAATGTCTTGAAACTGCCTCGAATTGGCCCAAAAGGATGGCTTTGAAGAATATGGAGTAGACAAACGATAGATGATTACCTAAGTCAAGCCTCGTCAATGCTATATCCAGGTCCCTCGCAGGATCGTGGACTCCAAATATGAATGCCACCCTATTGGCGTTTTAATTTCGATGTCTGTGCGGTGCGAACATGACAAAAATCCAACAAAAATCCTTCCAGCTCTATGTACAAGTTGCATTCTTGGCTGCGCCAAGCAATCCCTATCATCATTGCCCTTTGATGTCAATTCAACATTCTTGAAGGATACCAGATTATTCTTGACAGTTTTCCTTGAATCCAGTATATGTTATACATGTGCATGTTAGCGGTATGTACGATGCTGTCCAGTATGTATAGTGGGTTGACCTAACATGAGACCGGTGTTGGGCGGTGTAATAAGGGTGCACTGGGTGTAATTAACGCTGCCTGCGCAGTATCTGTCCGTGGATGGTGTAATGTGAGATGATGGTGAAAGTAAGGTCGGCGGCGAAACCGGAGTCCTGAGTGATTAGGTCGATTAGGGCTGGTTGTTGCATATGACTCCCTTCAAAGTGATCCAAGTTCTTCGACCCGATGCCATATCTACCAGTCAAACTCATTATGCATCAGTTCGTTCATACATGCAGTCTCTTTACGAACGAACGCGATGGGTAAGGACCAAGGTGAATTTTGATCATCGGGTAATCGGCCTTGACGTCGAGCAACTCTAACTGTAGGTTGGCCGCGTTTGTCTGTAATTGCACCTGGGCTTTCGATGTGTTAAAAGGACTAACTCTGTTTGTATTAAATAATAAAATATCCGTGTGTATCCGTACAGAGATTAACGCCAATTGTTCTGGCTGAGTAACCTAAGTGTGCATCAAGCTGAATAAAATAATATCGAACCTCAAATACTTATAAATTATGCATAGGAATCTTCTTGCTGCCGCATCATGTAGAAAGGCGGTCAGGGGATTGTCGGCGACTCGAAGATGGCCTGGACGAGACTGAACCGGATCGACTGACGCTGAAGGGTGTCTGTCAGAATGCTGTACTTCTACCAAACAGCTTTCTACTCACTCTTCTTGGGTCTTCCTTCTTTTCCAACCCCAAACCTCCCGTATCCATCTCGCCATATGGACTTCCTCCTTCATTATTCCTACAACCCAAGGGTGTTTGAGCATATCCCTTGGATATGGACGCGATGCTGCATCATGTGTCAAGCTATTATCGTGAAGGACGGATCAGACAAAGGGATGATGGTTTTCGAGTCATATACGTACGCCTGCTTGATGAAATCTTTCATTTCGTCGCTCCATTTCACGTCGCCTTCGTCTTTCAGTTGAGGAGGCTAGAAAAGAGTTTTGTCAGTACTAGTGACAATCTCGAGTTGAGATTGACGCACTTCAGAAGACTTGATGTGATCCAACAGTTCGATTAAACTAATGTCATTCGGGTAGGGAAAACGGTTTTGCACCAATTCCAGTAGAGAGATGCCTGTCGACCAGACATCCGAGCGAATGGAGTATTCTCGTCCTGTTATTCGTTCTGGCTTGAAAAACGTCAACTTCAGACATGGGCAGTCGAGTAGATCGTACTCACAGCCATGTAAAAACTGGTTCCTGTATATGATCCCGCAAGTGATTCGACGAGTTCTCCAGAAACACCGAAGTCGCATAATTTGACCACACCATCACGGGTAAGAAGAATATTAGAAGGTTTGATGTCTCTGTGAATCCTCTTTCTGGAATGCAGATAGTTTAAGGCCTGGAGAACCTAGAAATGTAGCCTAGTCATTTAGCATGTCGAACAACAAGGGCAAAATCCAACATACGCTCTCAGCTATTCGACCCGCAATCTTCTCTCCAACAACTGCTTCCTTCTCGTTGATACGCTTCCCAATGGTTTCCAAACTGCCGCCTTCACAATACTCCATCACAATTTTGACCTCGCTCGATGAAGGCGACATGTAGGCGCCCCGGAATCGAACAATATTGCAGTGCTTGGTAGGCATAATTGATAGCTCCCGTTCCAGCTGTCGCATGGGCGCCGCCCGGGTGGTTATGGTCTTGCGTGCCAACACCTTGCCCGTCCGCTTGTCTTTGATCTTGTGCACAATACCACCTGCACCTTCGCCAAGCGATGACAGTACTTCGAGAACGTCGTCCGACCATTTATCAGAGAAAGATGGTTCCTTGCGTTCTTCCTCGTCTGGCTTTAGACCATCGTTGAGCACGGAGATCATGTGGGAAAGGTCCTGAGGATTGTGCGTAGGGATGTCCTTGGAATCTGATGGACGGATGGTAGTTGCTCCTTGGACGACAGATTCACCGCTGAACCCGTTTCCGTAGCCTTCAGAATTATTGTTTGATATCAATATGGTGATGTTTGGGCGACGAGGAGGTGTCGGGACATCAAGGAGAGGGGGGGAAGGAGGTTTTCCAACTGGGGGAGGGGGAATGGTCGGATTGCGTTTTTGAACGACAAGTGGCCTCGTCACTTGCTCCGGGATAATGATGGAGGCTGGGGGAGGTGCAGGAAGGGGACGAGATGTGTGCATATTCACTTCTCGACGAGGCAATATTCTAGACGAACTTCAGTTGTGAACAACGACTAAATCTTAGTGAGAATAATTTGAGCACTTACATCCTGTGGCCGGCCCAGGATACTGATGAGGGTAGCAAAGATGTGAGTGCAATGCTCCAAGTATATTATGTGTTAGAAAGCATCATTGCATTCATTGGACAGACGCTGGTGAGACGAGAACTCAGTGAACACAATCAACGCAATGCAACATCAGCCCGATGCTAGGATGTAACCACTGTGACTGTCCATTTCAAGCGTGTAGTTTGCCAATGTAGAATGAACTGTCCTATGGACATTTGACCGGGATACAAGCTTCCAGCGTGAGTCAGAAGTCAAGCGCTTACACTTCACCGGCAATTTATTTATACAGTCGATTGCAAAGATTAGATCTACATTACATTCTACAACGGTTCCTTATCCTAGAGTCACAACCACGACGTCGGCTGAGTAGTTCGTTTCATCTTCGTCTCCTCGACGACGATCGCAGTGACCTGATCATGATTGGTAGCCCGGGAACTTAGATGCGGTGAGATATGTACTCGACATGGAGGTCAACGACTCAACACCATTCATCCACGCTTGCAGATTCCAAATACGCCCCCCAAAAAGTTGTCGATATCACGGAGTCCCAGGCATCACTTTGCCAATCAACCAAGACTGTCAAATAGAAGTGAAAATGTTGCTTCATCATGCTTCAAGAAGAATACGAACCGGTACCCAACCACGATGTCCACTTTCTACTTTTGCGACCTGTAAAACGATAACATGAACACTGGGCACGAAAATTACAGCAAAGAACACGCACGTAAGTCCAATGATTACAACGCTTGAACGCTTGTAATTCGTCGCCTCGAATGAGGTCAAGTTCCTCTTCCTCTCGTCCCTGGTAGTCCATCAAAGCAACTACTGAGAAACTTTTTGTAATGACGTTGCTAACTGCGATAGGTTGCGACGAGGCCGAAGTAATTACTGAGGTATAGAAAATAGAGGCCTTGCTCACTGCATCGGCGATGGGGATGTTTGTCTCCAGAAAACATCCCTTGGGAACCCGACCCGACTTTGCCATCCCTGCGTTTACCTTCCCAGAACCATCAACGTCACGCAAGACAACCCACCATCCTGACGCTCGCGAAAGAACGATAAACATGTCGCCTCTGCAATAAGAAGGCTCAGTAGACTTAAAACACATCCAGATGAAACCATACATAGCGACATCAAACTCATCTTCGCATTCAGCTAGATACGGGAAAATCGCAACAGCGTATGAGAGTGGTACCAATGCGTCCCCTAAGGCATTCAATAGCTCCTGGGCTCGTAGCTCTGGATCATCACGGTGTTTTGAAGAGATTCTCATAACTTTCTGGCGCGGCGCCGAGAAGGGATCTAAAGAAACACGCCGTCGGGCCAAAACAGAAGGTGAAGGAATATCTTTGACATGTTTGATCAAAAATACGGGATTTTGTTCAGAGTCTCTAAGTTTCTGATAAAGGGAAAGTGGTTTCTCGCCGTAACCCAAGCATCTTTCGACCCGTTTATCTAGTCAGATCATCAAGAGAGAACAAAGCGACAAAAAGGTTACAACGCACCGGAAGGTCCATGGCCGATGAACATTACATAGCTTTCCCAATTGCCACGGAAATAGTATCTCTTCAAAGCGGCATATAACACCATTCTGGTAGTAGCCTCCAAGGGGACTTCCATTGGTTTGATAGTCGTACCATCGGTTTCGCCGGTATGTTCAAATGGCATGGTATCATACAGCGTTTCGGTAGTAGACAGTTGACCACGTTGAAGAACAACTCCGTCGTCAAGCTCTAAAGCGCTCTGGTTATAGGTTGTGGATGTAGGACTTGGTGTTAAAGGAAAGACCTGTGGAACACTGATGCTGATTCGTATCGAGTTGTGAGTCGACTCAGAATCCATATTGCTCGAGTTAATGGTGTATCCCATGTAGTTGGACACTCCTTGCTTCCACTCTTCAACATCCATCAACTCCCCACTATCTATGAGGCTGTCGACGTCAAAAATCACATTTCCAGTTGTAAGGTCATGGAGTTCAACGAAAGCGACGGGTATCAGCCCAGGCCGACCAATGCGAGCTATAGGCTTTGCAATGAACCATTCCCGATTTGAGACAGCCATCACAGCGACAGGATCTCCACGTGTAGCTTCCAGTTCGTCAGGAGATTGTGCTTCAAAGTCGTGGACAACCATAGCATAGAACACGCGCGCATTGGGCACGCGAGGAGACGTAGAAACAAAGGTGGGCGAAGTGGCGTAATCAGCGACTAGCGAGTGAAAAATGCTGTATGAAGAGTTGGTTCGATATTGAAAATTACTAAAATACCACTCACGAAATCGACGGCGATGAGGGCAGCGAGTCAAATGAAGGTTTTCGGGATACAAGGCTTCGCAGATAACCGGACCTCAGAAAGTTTTCCAGTTCTGAACCACAGGGACACATTTCAGGGTATCGAATGCTATGCCATAGTCGAGAGTTCGAAGGGGTGGGCCAATCTTCTGCCTGACTGATATTCGTGTTCGCAATGAGATCGAGTAATCCAGGAAGTGTATTGGTGACTGGCCGCAAAGAGGGATCTTCATGCCAACAATCTTGCATAAAGGACCAGATGCCGTCATTTAATCGAAGTGGACGAGTAGGGCGGTTGCCGTTCATTAATTCGACAACGACTGCAGGATCGTGAGCGCAGTGGTAGAACGGCAAATGATTTGTAAAAATCTTTCTCCCATGTCCCAGATTAACTCGGATTGAGAAAAGATTCAAAATGCCGTGTACTCACCTCGTAGCATACACATCCAAACGCATAAACATCACTTTCATAGGAAAGACGCTGCCTTCTGAGTAGGCATTCCGGTGCAAGCCATCTCGCCGTACCTTGTACTGTACTACTACTTCTCGAAGAGAAAGATTCCGATTCCATCAGACGAGAGAGACCAAAGTCGGCAATAGCTGCCCTGCCCGAAGCTGTTATGAGGATATTGACCTAACGTGGAGAACATAGGTAAATGTAAGATGGTTGATTTAATGAGCACATACACCCTTCAAATCACCATGAATGACCTTCTTTTCGTGAAGATAAGCTAGGCCACAAGAGACATCGTAAGCCTATGAGGGAAGGTGAGCACTGGGACAACAATTTCAATATACAAGAACCTACCAGAATCATGCGATCTGTAAACTCTGAATCTTCTTTGAGATACTGTGTCAAATTGCCATTTTCCATCCAAGGCGAGATCAAGCAAATCCTCTGTTGGCTTGCACCCAAAAAGTATAGTCCCAAGAAGGGTAACACATTAGGGTGCTCGAGCTGTCTCCATAGAATAGCCTCCTTCAGAAACTCCTGGACACTTGCTTAACAGGCAGATAATCCATACTTTGACTAAGGCGCACCTTCATGAGCTTCTCCACCTCTGAATCACCATATACCTTGACCACTTTGAGGCAGGTCAGTTGCCCTCCAAGCAACCCTTTCCAAATCTCTCCAAAACCGCCGGCCGCAACTGGATGATCCCCAATTTTCTCAATATTGTCGAGAGCAAGGCATCTTGGATAAAGACTAGAGTTCTTTGATAAACGGATCATCGCAGTGGAAATCTTGGAGCGTAGATGTTTGTCGACATCAGGATAGTCGCAAAGCTGGAACAAAGGTCATTTTGGCGTGCATGGGAAGTTGTATAGGTATTCACTGTTTGAAAAAGGTCCAACAATGCCTGCGCAAGCGACCCTCGTTGCGTCAGCAACCTCCGGTGTTCCTCTTGGTCACTGAATATCAGGTCTAGCTGTTTGAGAATAGTGCATGCTTCGGTCGTATAGCGTCTCTGAACATCGACTGACTGACGAAGTGGCTTCCTAGACAGATTCTTCTTCCTAGAGAAAAAAGCCTGCAGCATGAGGGAAGGATCAAACACTTGAAGACATCGACAAGAGGACCTAGAGGCCAAACGCTCAGTGTAATATATTCAACAGCTATGACATTGGATTGATGAGCGCCGAGGGCCGTCGAATCACAAGAGTTGGGTAAAATTGAAGATCTTCGTTGTGAAGACGACATCAATAACGCGGGGCGGGCCTGCCTTGGATCTAGAGGCAATGAGTGCACTCAATTGGATGGGCGAGAAAGTCAACCTGGTGGCTGTAGCAAGGCTCACCAACAGAATGCTTGGTCACGAGAAAGTTTGTCTTCCTTCCTCGGCTCAATTATTCCGCATGGATTTTTTCGCCGGACATGCTAAAATAAGTGCTCAAATTTGTTAACCAGAAGGACTCAGATGAAATATGTATCTGCTACGTCTAATATACGGCATTCTCTCCCCGAAAACTCGCCGCGTTATCAATAACACTCGTAAGCACGTTTTTTCATGGAAAACGGAGAAGTAAGATGATAAGGCGAAACTGTGTCTCCAGAACTACAGCAACTTGATTGTGCGCATGGGTAACATCACGAGGACAGAATTCAAGGAAACGATTAATTTCCAGAAAGGTAAACTAGAGTGATGGAATTAGCATCAATCTTATGAACAGTACAACGGGATGAAAACGTACTCGGAATCAGAACTGAATTACGATTCGCGTATGGATCTGCATCCTTCACTTTCTTGTGATACAGTTTGCTCGCTGCCGTTTGCAGCCACTCCCCAACTTCAGGTAACGCTCCTTCATTGATCAGGGATCCAACGTCGGACATGACCCGCCCAGTCAAAGGGCTAAGTATATCCACGTAAGAGAGCGGGACAAGCCCAAGCCGATCAGATTGCCCAATCTTCCCAACTCCCCACTCGCGAGTCGAATGAGCAAATACAGTAAAAGAGTCGCCTTTCTTGGCGTCGAGTTCATTAGGGTACTCTGCTCGAAAGTCAAATAAGACTTTTGCATTGAAACCGTCATGTTTAGTGGTAGGGTAAACAGAACCGTCACAAGAACTGGAAATGCCAATCAGAGAGAAAGGTTATTGAAAAGAGTAGACACTCACGATGATTCAGATAGATTCAGAAAGTCTTCTACCTCCGGTCCCACTAAGCACCATTCATGATGCCAAGCGCCGTGATAGGAGGGGGGAGCCAGAAGATTTTTCCAATCATCGGCCAATTCGATGTTTACGGAATTGAGACAGGCAAACCGCTCTGCCAAAATGGCGGCTTGAGGCCGTCCAAAAGGATTCTGAACCCAGCACTCCTGCATAATCATCCAAATCTCGTCACTCAGTTGAGGACAGTCATCTCGCGGCGGTCGATAAGGATGACATCCTTTCATCAGTTCAAAAATGACTGATACATCGTGAGCGTGCTGGTGGAATGGTAATTTCCCTGTGAACAGCTTGAAGTAAAGGTCAGTTTGGCAGGGCAGTAGAACCCGAAAATATCACCTCATAACACACACACCCAAACGCATAGATATCGCTTTCATAAGAAAGAGGTTGCGCTTCCATCAGACACTCTGGTGCAAGCCATCTTGCAGTTCCCTCAATTATATGGCTGCCTGTTGCAGTTAACGTTAGAGCTTCGGCCACCACCAGACGGGAAAGACCAAAGTCAGCAATTGTCGCTCTCCCTGAGGAGGTTATAAGGATATTGACCTATTTGACCCAATTACGCCCGTTGCTATCCAGATACAAATCAAGAATACCCACCCCTTTGAGATCGCCATGTATCACCTTGTTTTCATGCAGATAAGCAAGACCGCAAGCCACATCATAAGCCTGCCAACACATCAAAAAAAATAGTCATAGGTAGTAGTTTGTAGAGAAATTACCAAAATTGTGCGATTTATAGACCCATGCAAATCACCACCGAGATATTCGTGCAAATTGCCATTCTTCATCCAAGGTGAAACCAAAGAGATTCTTTGCGCGCTGTCCAGTAAACGTAGCCCAAGAAATGGCAAGACGTTCGGATGATCAAGTTGCCCCCACAGAATGGCTTCTCTCAGAAATGCCTACATTTTATTAACGGGAGACCTTGTGAATAACGTTCAGCACTTACCTTGACAAGTCTCGGTGTAATCTCAGACTCGCTGTATGTCTTGAGAACCTTGATACAGACAGACTGTCCTGCGTATGTACCCTTCCATATTTCTCCAAAACCTCCTACTGCAACCGGGTAGTTTCCATATTTTTCGACGTCGTGAAAAGCAAGGCACTTCGGGAAAAGGCCAGACCTTTTGGAGAGGCGAATCATTGCGCTAGAAATTTTTGAACGGAGCTTCTTGTCTACACTAGGATGGTCACATAGCTAAAAAGGGAATGAAGTCAATCCTAGTAGAAAACTCCCCGAAAGACGTACACTCTGTAATAGATCTAGCAAGGACTGCGCAAGGGTTCCCTGTTGATCTAATAGTCTCCGATACTCTTCTCGATCATTCAGTATTAGTTCAATCCGCTTTAGAGCTTTGTCTGCCTTGACCCTGTCTTCGTGGAGAGTCCCGTCCCATGATTCCGAATGTAGGGCACGAAGATGGACCTTGTTTTTTGATACAGAGGTTGACGCAGACCGACTGCTTCCAGTACTAGTAGTCAGAGGGCCGAGATCCAGTATTTTGAATTTCCGACGAGGCCGTACGTCTGCTCGTAGTGACATATTAATGAGGAGAGAAAAGATGCTGGAAGCCTACATACGCACCCTCTTATGAGCTATGATACACATATGCACAGAAATAGAGAGATCTGATTGATATAGGCTGTGGTCGGGGTTTATTTGGACATTACGTACATACGGCAGTTGAGTTTCTTTCGGACAAAACTACGCATACGCAGTTGTGTCACGAAGTGAATCCATGATCTTGTACACCGACTACATGCATTATACACAAAGTCCTTATTTTCTAACTCCAGAACCGAAAGCAATGTCATTCGGGTATCGGCACAGCGTGCACCGCTATCGAATACGCTCTATCCCATCTAGTCCAGTTCGACTCAGGACTATATGTATTACTCTTCTTCCGAATCGTCTGAATCATCCAATGGAATGAACCTCCTTCCTTCTCTCTGTCGTCGTACAATGCAACCATCAGTCAGCAGACAGCGTGTAACACGTCGTAAGAACTTACAAAAGGCGACCTCCTTCTCCTGGATGGTCCGGCTCCACTCCTTGGCACTGCCATAGGAGTATTGCCGGGTCCTGGCCAAGGCCCGCGACGTTGCGTGATTGGCGTAGCATGGATACGTCTATTGGTATCGTTAGTCAAGGTCGTAGGTGCTGTTGTTGTTGCAGGCTGTTGTCCCTTGGCCTCGGGAACAAAGTTACTGGCCGAGGATGTGGCGTTGTGAGTGGGAGCAGGAGTGGATATATGAGACTGGGCTGAATGGATACGCATAGGTGTTGAATTGGTAAGTTGTCGTGTGGAGGCAATAACAGCAGTATCAGTAGTTTCTGATGTAGCAGGCGGATTGGAGACGCAGTGACGTGAAAATGAAGCAGTAGCGTCGCGATTAGATGCAGCAATTTGAACAGCAGGCGACAGAATAGACGACGAGCTCGTCGTGTTGACTTTCAGCATGGGCCTAGGAAAATGGAATTTGTACATGTCGGTGTGAGCTGTGGACGAGAAATGGTGGTTCTGCTGGGTCGAATTGTTATGCCTGTTGGGATCAGCGTTATGTTCAAGTGCAGGAGCATCGGTGGAGGACGGCAGTCGAAGCTCTGGCGACCGCTGGGAAAGCACGGGGGAAGACTGTCCTGGTATGACAAAGTCGGCCTGATCATGAACCTGAACATCGACAACGGAAGCGGTAGGCGAACGTTCCCCAATTGCGTGACAAGTATCCAAGCCAGATGGGGTCATCGGTGCAGCTCCGAACGGACTATCAGTCTGAGGGACGGAATACGCGTGAGTGATTGTATCTTGATTACATGCGAACTCTCTTGTATATGTCGCCAGTGGTAGTTCAGCCAGGGGGCGTCGAGGTGTTACGGGGCCTTTACCGGACATCTTCTGTCCTAGAGAAGCCAATAACATGGATGACTTTGACTTGACTGAAGAATGTTGAGGTCTAGAGCTCATTATTGATGTCTTTCTGGAGATAGGACTGACGTTTTGACGCAGATGTGTAGAAAGTATAGGATTAGACGAGATAGTGGATTCGTGCCGATTCTGTTGACCAGCCATACTCGCGTCGTTTTCTCCAATGCGTCTCCGTTTCCACTCGGATGATTCTGGTGAGGTTGTACGCTCCTGGTTCCTCAAACGTTTTGAGAAAGTGCGAGGTATTCCGGCGACGTTAGATTTCTGTAGCGGAGTTGACGCTATCCGAACCGATTTCAGGGAGGCTGATAAAGATTCATTAATGGTATTCCTGGCGCTTTCGATGTGCAACGGTACAGCCTGAAGGAGAGGTAAAAGGGGAGTAAGAGCAGTCAAAATGGTTCCTTGTTGGTTCTGAATCGTTTGTATAGCTTGAGCTTGAGTTTGAAGGGTTTGGGAAGTAGTTTGATTGATCTAGAAGGCAATTAGTCACTACAGTGGATTCGGATTGGCACAATGAGAAACGGACTATCTGTATAGCATCTATACGTTTGTCAAGGCTTTCGAGACGAAGTTCAATGTTTCGTTGCAGCTGGTCCATCTTTTCTGCTTGCGCCGGCTTTCCCATGGGCTTCTGGATCTCAGTTTGACTCCGATTCACTGGTGGAACAAGTCAGTATGGAATATATAGGCGGTCATATTGAAAAGACCTACCTAAATCTAATATATCGCTCATCATGTTTTCATGCTCGTCCCTAAACAGCTTTTTCACGACTGCGATCTCCTGCTTCGCGTCGTCGACAATAGACGTTAGCTTTTCGACCCGTTCACCGAACTTCTGCAAGTTGGCTTGAGTATCGTGTAAAAGGATGCGAGTGGAAGTGCCGTTCTTGTCTTGAGGAGTCAGAGGTGGTATAGGCACATCGGAGCCGTTGCTGCTACTGACATGAGGCAGGCCAGAACTAGGAGTCGAAGAAACTGTGTCTTTTCGTAGAATATGGGCCCAAAGGACGGAAGACGTAGGTGGACAACGATGAAATGCATGAATGGCTTGAGTTGACATCTGCGTACTGTTGTCAGAGCTCGAAGGAGTGCTTGTAGACATTGCACTAGGTGTCGATATCGGCAGCAGCGCGAGCACTGGGAGTAGTGATCTAAAGACTTAAGTGGCTGACCGCGTGTCGCACGTCATCCAACACTCTTTAGCTTCCTTTGAATCTGATGGCCTTTCTAATCCCTTTGCGCCCTCCCTTCTCCTCGCGAACCTGAACAGTGAATTTTCACGCAAGTGTTGCGCTTTTTTTGGTCGCATCGGCCAGCAGTCTTTTGGTCTGACGAACTATACACCTTCATGTAGTACTCTCATCTACGCTCTGCCCCTCCGATAATTGACCGTAGTATTAGACAACCGGATAGCCTCTCAAATACCAAACCAGCGGGTCTACTCTAGAAAGTCTATAATTACGAGTGTGCTCGTGTAATACATGCTCGTCCTATGCTTCTACACCAGTGCGTATTATTCTAATCTTGCATTTAATTTTTCTCACTCATAGTAGGTACTCGACTTTTTGGCAGTTTCTGTCTTTACATCTGATGTACACATCTAACTGCCTAGTCTCGAAATAAAGGAAACTCTTCGACGATTTAACGGAAAAGTAATATGCCCAAGTTCGGGACTGATCTTCTTCGCTGAACTCTATACCAAGTATGATCCCTAATATCAAAGCTGTCACACGATTGACGTCGCCGCCGCATGTTCTACACGAGTACCCAGACATATATGCCAGTCTGTGCGCCTCAGCAGAAATAAACCCATTATCTATCTCTCATTGCATGTCCTATGCACCCCCGAAAACCTCGACATTCGAAGGAATGCGGGACATTCCATCATTCGAACCTGACATAGTATGGAAACAAGATCTCAGAAAGAGAATCGACGGCCGTCTGGACGGTATGATTCAAGAGGCAAAAGTTTTACACGAGCGACGTATTAAGAAGACTGACGGAGATAGAGCCAATGTACTTGTCGCAGAATTTTTGCAGATAATGGATGTTGTCTGCAAAATGAAGGACAATACATATCAGAGGGAATTGGAGCTAGAGCAAGCGCGGCGAGAGTGGGAATGGACTACGAGTGCAGATGTCGGATCGCTCAAGTGCGAAGGGAGAGAACAGAGTTTACTAGACATGATCCTGAATAGCGGAGAATTGTCTCCCAGTGCTGACAGTGTGTCACACACCCAACGCAAGTCCCCTACCCTGAACCACCCCAGAACACAGTATTTATCCACCATACCATCTACGGTTGAGGAGGTGTCGAGTAGCGATTCGGGATCTGACGGAAAATCTGCAATTTGGTCACATCACATAGAGCGCATGATGGCTACCAAGCGGAGGAATCAGCGTCGAGGCAGGCACTCGCAGGACTCTTTTCTGGCCAATGACACCATCTCCAGGGAGTATACAACTCCAGCCCGCTCGAAAACTCTGCCAGAGTACTGTTTGCGCCAGGAGAAATCACCTATTCTTTCTAGGTCTCCCAACCCTGATTATGAACTCTGGATTCCATCTGCACCTTTCCCTCCAGTCACATCTGACAGTATACGATCTGGGAACCTTGCGAATGTGCGATCTAAAGGAACACGTGTTGATGAAAGCTATGGACTAGACAGCTACAGCATCTCTTCCAGTCCTTCCAGCTCTTCTCCTGCCTCTTCAATGTTGTCTCGTCGTCCTCCCACACCGCCTTTCCACACAAAACCTGTCTATCACAAACCCGTAGTGAACTACGACCAAGATGCACAGCATATCCCTACAGCTACCTCCCCAAGTGCCAGCCTTATTTCCTCTTCTCGTCCGACAGATTTGTATGGGACGCTCGCTGAGCCTAGGTCAGTTATAACCATTCTTTTTCGTTAGTTACATCTAACTCGTTCTTGAATGAGTAGAACGAACCAAGCACCACTCACAACTACTGTGTCTATCCCAAAGATGCCAACCTCGAGTAATGTTGCTGGCGAATCCGTAGCACATCCTTTTGACGCTACACTCCTTCCTTCGGGAACTTCTTCTCCAAGTTCTCGACCTATGCAAATTCCGCGACCGCTTTCTAGTATTGGCGGCTGGGGCTCTTCGTGCAATTGCTCGCCTTTGTCCAAGGTTTCGGTCTTGACCGAAGTAAGCTCGACAGACTCTAGTTGGACAGATCCCTATCCTGTGTCTTTGTCAGGTCTAGAGAAAGTGCAGGCTTGGCGATTCTGGTCGCCCGAAGATGATCTGCAGTCAGACAGTTCCGAGAGCGAAGAAGAATCGCAGCCCGAGATTGATACTGGGCAGGATGTACAAGCACAACATGGTGATCTCTTCGAGTTTGAGAGCTGTCCAGGTGACCAGCCAAAGAAGGATGAACCCGCAGAGACGTGGATGGTGAAGGAAGAGTTACGGGAAACCGCCGCAGCTAGCAGCACACCGGACGATTTACAAGGAGAGTCGCTCAAATGCCATGATACTCCCGACAAGCCGGAGGAACCGCTGCATCTGGTAATACCAGACCAGAGGCAGGTTACTTTACCGAGGCAAGACGAGTCGGAGCCGTCGCAGCAAAAGAATGAGCAGCTGAAAGTTGAATGCGAGAAAGGTGTTCCACGGTTCCCACTCAAGGAAGATGAGGCTGCCACGCCTATTGCTCGTATTCAGAAAACTGTCTGGGCAAAATGTCCGGTGGATGACTGCGTTGCAAAGGAGGGAGAGGATACCAAGCGCTGTGATGCACCACACACAGTTGCTTCGGTCGCGAACGATGTCCCAAAGGAGCGGCAAATAGAAAAGTCTTCATGGACCGATCAGAATCATGGGAGGGAAAAGACTCATCGCGATGAAGATGCGGGCAAGAATACCTGTGGATGGATTGCAGAAGGAACCCTACAACAGAAGCGCGATATTCTGGAGTCGCCATTACTCCCTGCGGAGGATGAGACTGCCAGAGATCTAACTCGCCTTCGGAAGGAAGCAGCTGGATGGAAGACCAAAGTGCTAAAACAGCTGGAAAATTCGAGCCAAGAAACATCCAAGGCGACGTCGTTGCAACCGGCCCAATTCGAAGTGCATACGGATAACAGGGACAAGTCCGCACAAAATTCCGAGATGATGCGCCCGGTGGTAGAGCAAGAGGTAGAGCAAGAGGATATCTGGACAGTGAGCGACCTAACGAGGTTAGAGGAAATCGTGATCACCAACAAAGATGGAATACCGGGAACAGACGCTGTCTTGCAGAAGCTGGTGCTTATACTGGACAATAAACAGGAATACCAAAGGCTATTGGCGCAGCGTGGAGACTGTGCTCAGTCACTGCTAAACCTCCTTCAGACAGTACGCTATTTTGTGCCGACGTCACCTTGATCTGGCGCGCTGACGATGTTGCTTTAGCTATATGGTTATCCTGGAGTGAATGTACGTTCAAGATCGAAGATCTGTGACGCTATGATTCGTTTGTCAAAGAGGTCTAACCTCTATCCAAGTTGTCTTGCGATGAAAGACACCGTAAAAATTGGAGATTACCCTGTTGCAGCTGGAGGATTCGGAGATATTTGGAAAGGCTCAATAGGTGGGCGAATGGCATGCTTGAAGGTAGTGAAATTATACAACGAATCCGACATACAAATGTTGTTGAAGGTGAGTGCTATTTCGAGTCACAAAACCGTTTATTGATCGTTTCCGTTTGTTGATCGTTTCTTAGGAGTCGGAATTTCTGAAAGAAGCCATCCTTTGGCGTCAACTTAATCATCCCAACGTCTTGCCATTTTACGGGTTATACTTTTTGGACGATCGCAAACACAGGCTGTGTCTCGTTTCTCCGTGGATGGAAAATGGAAACGTGAAGCAATATCTCAGTAAACCATCAGAAAAGCCTATTGATCGTGTTGCTCTAGTATGTCATTCAAAAGATTGGCTGAAAGTTGTCTCATACAAACCCTCGTAGGCATACGACGTTGCAAACGGTCTCTCTTATCTACACGGAGAGAAAATAGTGCATGGAGATCTGAAAGGAGTACATTTTCAAGTTATGTTGGAAGATTTCGTTCATCTGACCTATGATCCCCCAGGTCAACATACTGATTACGCCATCAGGAAGAGCATCAGTTGCTGATTTCGGTCTGTCTTGTATCGCTGATTCTGAGGTTCTCAGATGGACTTCTATGTCCACAATTCATTCAGGAGGCACAGCAAGATGGCTAGCGCCAGAGTGTTTGATTGATGGATTGCCCGTCACATACAAAAGCGATATCTATGCGTTTGGGTGTGTATGTTATGAGGTGGGCTCAACCTTCCAAATACAATCCGGAATGAATTCACCAAAGCCACCGTTGCAGATATTCACCGGACTTGTTCCGTTCCAAGAGTTAGCAAAGGATCCTGCAGTACTTTATCAACTTCTCTCCAGAAAACGCCCCCGCCGCCCGTTGGATGAACCTCAACTAACTGATACAATATGGGCCGTCATCGAACGATGCTGGGCGCATGCGCCTAATGACAGACCCACTGCCAGCGAATTGCCCCAATTACTTACTCAAGCCAGTGGTCGCGCTATCGAAATGGCAGAAGAGTGGAATGATTCGTTGTACTCTCAGCTCTGGCAGAGCGTGCAACATCCTGAGATATGTCCCCGAGGCTCGGATGTCGAATATTTTTTGTTTGGACCGAGTCAATGAGGCTAGTCCTCACCGGCCTCACCCGTTGCTATTTTTTTTCTACCTGAAGGCTCTTGACGAGTCTGGGTGAAGTCATTATTTTGATTGGTATTCTTTATTCAAGCAAGCTTGTTATGTATCTCTATAGTATCGTGTGTTGCTAACGTTGTATCTTTACCGTTTTCGGACTTGGGACATTGGATTTTCAAATAGAATAATTTTTAGAGTATATTGAGCAGTGGAGCGAGTTGAGCCAAGGATTGGACGCAGTGCAAGCTGAGAGAAGTGAACTTCATTGTTGAACTGGAACGTGACGGAGTGAGTTCTGCCTAGATTCTGACAATCATCAATTCTGTTCCTGTCCTACGTGATGGATTCGATGAAGCCCAAACAATTGTTGACTGGCTCTCTTGATCGTGTTCGCTGCTGTAATTCATACTTGCAATGAAGCTCTTATTCGACAAGAGACCAAAGGACTCAAGCTCGTCAAGAAGTGGAGGTGAAAACCATGTACAACAGCAACAGACTCATCCATGGATATACCGTTCCTTTGTCTTATCTCCCGCCATAGATGGTGAGAGCTATGGTTTTTCGGATAAAACTCTTGCCTTACCCTCACTAGGACCATTTGCGTTTGCGAGGACAAAATCCCCGTCGCCATTTCCGCGATATGGTCACTCCCTCTCTGCCTCAGATCCCAGTGTTGGGGAACTATACCTATTCGGTGGCCAATTAAGACAGTATGCGAGACCCGGAAATGATCTTTACATTTTTAACATTCGAAAGTCCTCCGCTGCACTGGTCAGAACTAAGGGAAAGGTACCTTCTATACGGGTAGGATCAGCGACCGCTACAATAAGGAAAAAGCTGGTACTTTGGGGTGGTAGCAGAGGTACATTGGACCTGGATGATACGTTATATTCGTTTGATATTGGTGAGTTTCGTCGTGGTGAACTTGAACCAATGCACGCTGAATCATTTTCAAGTGTCTCGGATATGGTCCACAGTGCCCGTAACCGGCTCTACACCTGTCGGGAGGTATGGACATGCAACATGTGTAGCTCGGGAAACCCAGTTCCTTGTGATTGGTGGTCAGGTCACCGACGGTGTCTTCCTAAACGATTTGTGGTCTGTTAACCTAGCTGATGGTGAGTCCATCTATGAGGAATGTACATCTGTCTCTGACCTCGAGATAGTCAAGGCTGAGGCTACATGGCAGCTAATGCAGCCTGCCAGTAAGGAAAGGCCCAATCAAAGAGCAGGTCATGTATGTGTCTTTCACGAAAATCGCTTAATTATGTGAGGTCCCTCTTCCAGGCAGCATGTCTCCAGTCTAATGTGATTTCAGCTTTGGAGGTTCTGACGGTCTGTGTAAATACAACGATACTTGGAGCTTTGATTTCGAGACTAGAAAGTGGTCGGAGTGGACGTGTGACGGACAGGTTCCGGAACCAAGAGATGGTCATGCAGCGGCCGTAGTGGACGGTATCATGTATATTTTTGGTGGTTACAGTATCGGCGGGGAGGAATTAGGAGATGTATTCGCTCTTGCCCTATCAAGTACGATTTTCCGATACTGGATCTCACTCACTGACATTCTTGGTAGGCCAAATTTGGTACTCGTTTCAAAATCACGATATGGGTTGTCCTCCCGGCGAGAGACTGGGTCATGCAATGGTATCTGTGGGACCAGAGATTTATGTTCTTGGTGGCCGATCAGGTTCATTACCTCTTTCCATAGCTATGGAAAGTCCCAACTATATGCACGTTCTGGACACCAGTACGTATCCGTCTCACGAAGCCAATTCTTTTTTAACTGACGTACGGATATCAGGGCGTCTCAGTCTCGAGTATTCGGATTGATCCCAAATTTGCAGATACTGTTCTTGCTGTAATTCTCTTCCAAAGAATGTTCCGACGACGTAATTCGGACACTTGTATACCACACTATACGGAATTAGGACACTATATTGCGAGCAGATTCTCTCACTGTTAAGCACATTTGCTTACAGACAGGGTTGGCATATCTGTTTTTGAATCCCGAGACTCAAACACTGCTTGATCGTTCTGTTTTGTTCTGGCTGCCGCTTGCCTTGCCAGCGACTTTAAATATTGCTACAACCTTCCACGCAATCGTTGACGTTGTCGCACAACACCCTGTTCTGAAGCCGGAGTGCCACTGTCTTCTCTAGATTCCGTGGGTGCAGGCATGTCAACTTGACACCCCATACGTAGTGCTGCACTTTAGCCGGTCGTGTCAGAGCACGATAGAAATGTTCTTTATCTGAAAACACCTGAGATCTGAGCACAACGGTCTTTCAGAGCTGTAGAGCATCCTTGAGAACTTCTTTGCTTGTTGAAGTGGATAATTTACTATCTGCCAAAACCCGAGGTGTTGCTAGAGAATGTCTATTGAAAGCTATACTAATAATACAAAGTTGCGAGGGGTGGGATGTAGATATCATCTACGCATCGTAATTTCTAGTGCCTAAATGAGCATGCGAGGATGAGAATGTAAATTAGTGTAGTCAGGACATAATCGTCGTGTAAAATAGGGCCAAAGTGGGAATGGGTGTATCAGTAGAAGTCCTTCTTGTAATATGTAGTCGAATAACCAAACGGTTAACGACGAGGAGATTGTAGTTGTGAATATAGATACATGTTATCCTGTGAAAACGATAGAAATGAACGATAGCAATGCGAATCTGATTGTAAAGGTGGTTAGGTCGTGATTTAAAATAGATTGTCCAGAATTAGTTCTTTCCATCTTTCTTCATATTCCGAGTTCTCCTTCCGTCCTCCAAATGGTCACACAGAGACTGCGCACTCTACAACGGAACTGCGCTTCCGATATCCGTACCGTGCCGTACCCTTAGTACCTGGAAGGACTTCTCGTGCCTTTGGAAGTCTCGGGTCAACTTTACGTCTGGGGCCTGAAAGGTTTGAAATCCCATAATGAGAGAACATCGTCTGACATGAATTGGGCATTCATGCCAAGATCATTATGGACGCCACCACCGCAGCAAAAGCCGAAATCATCACGGACCCATCTGCCATCTTTAACGACGACACGGCCGAGTTTCCGCTCCTGACTCTTGAAGTAGCGGTCACACCAGCTGCCACGCTTCCAATCGTCGCAGTTGGAACATTAGAATCAGCACCATTCATAGCCAACGCGGTTGCTGATAGCTCTGCAAATCCGACAGAAGCGGGATCATATCTGAATACTGAGTAGACGTTTTTCAGGAAAGTATCGCCGACGATCCAAGAAGGAGAGGAGGTTCCAGTATCGATGTCAAAGAAGGCACCCAGACAGAGCGAGCGCGAGAGCTGGGCGACTTGGAAGTCGGCATTGGAAACGGACCAAGAACGACCACCAAAAGCCATAGAAACGTTTACTTCAGTATCACAAGCTGGCAGAAGGAAAATTTGAAAAGAGAAGGTGATTAATACAGTTCGGGAACCAGAGTAGAGAAGAGGTGCAATGCGTTCTGTACTCACGATAAGTGTAATAGCCTTCGTAGCTACCTGTTCCAGGCGATGAACCGTCGATTTGGGCGTATATTTCAGAAATTACATCCGCGGGACCACCAACAAGGGTTGTACCAGTATCAATCGCGGCGTACTGATTCGAAGAGAAGGAGATTGAAGAGCCTTGCGATGTAAGAGCTGCGGAGACAGAAATAGGACATCGGGAGGTTTCAGTCAGTCAAGGGAGACGGCAAGAAACGGCAAACTTCGAAGCAAGGGACTCACAAGAAATTTGTTGTATCCAGTACGTCTCCATGCCGTCAGGAATATTGTTGTAGTCGATGTCCCCGGTGTATAGACTGCTGTCGAGGAAACCTAGCATACAGTAATGTCAGTATTTACAAAGACCATGTTCAGAAGCCGCGCTTACCCATTGTGAATGAACCACCAGCTTCCAGCTCCTCGGCCGTAGAATCATTCACGTATCTAGTCAACTGAAATGTCATCAAGGGCTCATCCCAGGCTCCATTCTCGACCAATGTCTGCCAGAATGGCGTCGCATCAGAAGATGCTATTGACTGGAAACCCAATCCAAGCAATCCAGAAACAGGGCTAGTGAGTAGCCCGCTGGATATTTGATCGCAAACGGCAAAGGTTTGTTGTTCGACTGAGAAACCGGCCATCTGTATGGTGTCCTGAGCCAGTTGGCCCGCCGCTGCACCAGATCCATAAGTGATGGAGAAGGGCGTGGACAAATTTTTGAATGTCGACGAGCCGGACGAGTCAAAGGTCGGGATGTCACCGCAACCAGTAAGACAATCTGAGTCTGCTACCCATAGGTCACTGGAAGTAGTCGTATGTAAATATCGAAAATGGAACGACGCGTCGAAACCACGTACGCAGAGCCTGTATCAAGAATGACGCTGTATGAAACTGCAGGTGTTCCTATCGCCAGCGTCCCATAAAAGCTATAGAAGGTGTTGAATACAAGGATGCCGCGGAGTAACAATTTACGAACCTCGAGTCGGCATTCTGGTTGACAAGCCTGCACGTCAAAGATCAGCTTCGACATTTTCATCAACCACGAGGATCGACATACAAGTTTGTCCCAGAGCTCCGTTTCGATATGGATCCACCGCCGTACTTTAGGGCAACACTTTCACGGTTACTTTTCGCCCAAGAGGCCCACTCTTCAGCGGTCTTTGCAGTTCTAGCTCTCCGATGCAGCTTCATCGATGCACCAGACAAGGAAGTGTCGGGTTGCGCACTGGGGGCGGCTAATGCATTTGACAGCAGAGCAAGTAGCGACAGCTTGGACAGGGAAGGGGAAAACATGGCGGAATTGAGGGTATAAGTTTGAAGGAGAGGGAGGGGGTTTATATTAAGAAAACTGGAGAAGAGCGGGCTATGCTCGTCCAGCAAGCGTATGTAAGAAAACGAGAGTCAAGACTGCGCAGCTCGCCTGCGCAACCGGTTGATCGCCACTCCATCCAAAATCGTCATCATAAGCGATTTACGGGCGACTTTTTTCTACGTGCGTGTTCGATTTGTCCCACATTCACAACCTCCATCTTCAGTCGACCCTTCATTTCCTAGCTTCCATCAAGTCCTAACAGCTCGCTCTCACACATATTTTTGTTTATTTTCGAGAGGATATTTCTGGCTGAGATGGCTTCCCGTCGGAATCTTGTCAGCACTTCTCAGCCTTTCTGGGTAAATAGCATCAGCCGGCCGTTACTTTGGCCCAGCCAAGCCGCCTGGGGAACTGTCAAACTCTGTTGGGCAATATTTCAGACCCTTGGCGGAACTAGGCCTCAACGATATACCGGAGGTCTTTTACCTTTTCTCTTCCCATGTACGGTCGGAGACACTGCGGCATCTCACTTGAAATTACAGCAAACTGCGGTCGATGCTGTCTATGCACAAATCCCTTCTTATCATGACAATTTTGCAAAAACTACTTCCTCGGAGCTGGATACCGAGGATGAAATCTGTCTTTACGAACCAGTGCAGATTCCTTTGTCAGGTCTTCGCATCTCCATCAAATCTCTCGGTCTTGGTGGCTACCTGTCGATGCAAACGTGTAAACTAGAATTTAAGCCGTTGGCCCGCATGGAGCGAAGGAAGACAGCTAGGTCTGAGGGTCTTCAAGATACGATTTACGATACAGAAGCAATGAAGAAGGAATTGTCTTTGGAGCAGAAGCCTGGTGTTCTACTCGGGGTGCACTGCATATTGCTTGCTGTACATGTCATATCCACACTCTTCCGTATGTTACGAGATAGATGTAACAGCTTCTGATTATTGTTGTGCAGACCACACGAGTCAGCAATTCATGGTCTCCCCTTACGATCCTCTGGCGTCAAAGTGGCGTCAAAGCAGTGTCTCTACTCGCACTTCAAGAACCTACGCCGACGGGACGGGAAAGTTCAAGTCGAAGGGTTAGCACTGATATGGTGTATCAAAGCCAAGAACAGTCGTCTGTCTAGCGCGGGTTCAAGTTCCTTACAAACATGGCTAGTAATGGACGATGCAATCATTTCAGCTGCATAGTTTGTAAACGTCAGAGAATAGAGACAAAACGCATCACACCAAATGATTACAGTTTACAAGCCCATAAGGACCCTAGTTATATTGCATAGGCATATGCATGTGGTATAGAATACATGTACAAGTACAAATGCGAGAATAAAATAAAACCGAGAAAAGAAACATGGAAATCTATGACCTCTCTCCACGAAGTCGGCGTGCCAATGCAAGATCTTTTGGTTGGATAGTAACACGCTTAGCGTGGATAGCAGCCAAGTTCGTGTCCTCGAACAGCGAGACAAGATAAGCCTCAGCAGCTTCTTGCAGAGCCATAACAGCAGAAGATTGGAAGCGGAGATCAGTCTAAACAAGAATCAGCTGAAGGAAGAAAGATAACAAAGAAACCAAACACACCTTGAAGTCCTGAGCAATTTCACGAACAAGTCGTTGGAAAGGAAGCTTCCTAATCAACAACTCTGTCGACTTTTGGTAACGTCTAATTTCACGAAGAGCGACAGTTCCAGGACGGAAACGATGAGGCTTCTTCACACCACCAGCTGCTGCTGCAGTCTTACGAGCAGATGACTTGGCAGCCAATTGTTTACGAGGAGCCTTTCCTAGAAAACGCGTCCAAGTCAGCTCAAATCTAGAACGACATTAGAAGAGACAAACCTCCAGTGGATTTACGAGCAGTCTGCTTGGTACGGGCCATTTCTGAGTCTTTGTAGAAGAGAAAGTTGTGTTGTAGTGGCTGGTAGACGAGTGGTTGAAAGTCGCTGGCAAGACTCACTCGCTTATATATTTCCTCGACGCGCTCGAGTCTCGTGACCGAGCGCGTTGATTCCATTCAACAAACCGCCGCGTCTAGCACAGCCACATGTGATGACTATATAAGCGACCTCGGAGGATCAGACCAACTCAGTTTTATCCCCCACCTACATCGCAGCCTCCCGGCCTCTACTCAACTTTATCCAAACAACCTCTCTCAATCTTTAAAGAACAATGTCTGGCCGTGGAAAAGGTGGCAAAGGACTTGGAAAGGGTGGTGCTAAGCGTCACCGTAAGATTCTTCGTGACAACATTCAAGGTATGTTTCTTTGTGTCTTTCACTTGGAAGGTTTTCTAACGTGGACTTAAGGTATCACGAAGCCTGCTATTCGTCGTCTTGCACGTCGTGGTGGTGTGAAGCGTATTTCTGGTTTGATTTATGAGGAGACTCGTGGTGTTTTGAAGATCTTCCTTGAAAATGTGTGTTGGCTTCTGCTATTGTCACCGATACATTTCTAACTCGTACTTGTTCAGGTTATCCGAGACTCAGTAACATACACTGAGCATGCGAAGAGGAAAACAGTTACTGCACTTGATGTTGTCTATGCCCTGAAGAGGTCAGGGAGGACGCTGTATGGTTTCGGTGCTTAGACGGTTTTTGTATTTCGGGTTTTTATCTTATTTGTGTACTCTTATACTGTATTCCTATCTCTATTCACAATACCAAGCAATGTTTTGCTTTCATTTTTGAGTGCGCATTCAAAGGTTGGGTATGGTGTGACGCCGCCTTGGACTCGAGGCTTCTCAGGTCAGTATTGGGAATTTATTGAGTGGTACAATAGAGGGCATGGATATATGCATGGATGTCGATACTACTCTCCTGAAGATGTTTGTTAGTTTACTGTCGTGTTTGTTCAGTGCTTTGAGATCTGACTTCTTATTGGTGGCCCTGGTGCTGCGTCACGCGTTGTTATTCGGGCGCGTCGTTCGTGTTTGTTCCCACCTTCATTTCTCTTCCTTTTACCGTCACCAGCTGGTAGTGAATTAACAGCCTCATTCTCTACGTCACCAAGCTGAACTTCTGTGGCCATGCCCTACGCTGTCTTTGCTTCATACTTCTCGGCATATTAACCATTTTACGGCTACGAACTCATCCTTTGAATCTGCCTAAAGATGGATACACACGTTAGAACTATTCGGTCCTTGCGCTGATTCTGATAACCCCAGAAAGAGTAACGTAAATGAAATGTGGACGTTTGTTGCTCATTTGCTCGTGCTTCAAGCCATGGCATTAGGACGAGCAGGTATGTCCCATATTAAGCTGATCTGGATCTGTTTATTCACTATGAAACATTTGAGGCTGACTTCGTCTCCGAGAGATAGGTTACAATGACTTCAATGCTACGCTCTGAAAATTACTCCGACTTGTCAACGTACGTGATCATAACGTTGCCAACTATATTCGTATGTCTTCGCAACATTCCTGCTTTCAGGGATTTGGTGTGCTCCCTTCTCTGGTCCTAATTTTGCCTTGCTCTATTTTATTGCGGTTTTTTTTGGTACAAGAGCTGCATCATGTACTGCCAGCCTATTAGCGTTTTGCAATTGAATAGACTTCTTCACCTCTTCAAGATAGACTTTATCTCTCATGGCAATTGACTGTGTTCTCGCCCGACTTTGCAAATTGCCCTTCCGCCCTGAGCGCTCTCAATTTCTCCGTTATTAAGATAATGTTGTCATACTAACCTAAAATGATACAAAGAGCGTCATCTGATTGGACAGATTGAGGTTGTATACTGATCAGTTACTTCCGCCAGGTACTCACCGATATATGGCCATGTCTTCGTACTCTCAACGATGTACCGGGATTATGCCGTGTGGTAAAGAGTAACACGAGCTAAGGTAAGCGTGTCTTTCTGTTCTTACACCGATACTGATATTGTCCTCTACTCATCTTTTCACTTTCCTTGCATCTATCATGTTCCCGAATCATCAACCACCTTCGTTACCGAACGAAGTTCTCAACGACATATTCAACCACCTCCCATCACCGTCCCTCGCGGTCGTTACACGCGTCTCACATCGTTATAATGCCGTCGCGGAACACGTCCTTTACTCGTCTATATTTATAAGAGACTTCTTATCCGAATCATCTCCAATTCCTTGGCGAACATCCAGATGTTGCGAGTCTATTCTGTCTCGAACACATCTAGCGGAGAACCTCAAACGTTTTCATGTCCGATGGCAGAAGGACTATGTGTCTCCGCCGACTCATTTCCATTTCGCACCTACCGTGGTGAAACTTCATGAAACGCTCGGAGTGCTTAGAAACTTAGAATCTCTAGAGCTATGGCTGGGGCCAGTACATACCTTGGGAGGAGTGGTAACCCACCCAACGGACGGCGCAGTGCACGTCATAGAACGGGTAATTCTTAGTCGTTCCCTTCCCTATCTCCAATCTTGTTCCCTCGGTTTAGAATACTCTAAACCCTCCCCCTCGTTCTCGGGAATCCTGCCCACGTTCCTCTCCACCTTGATCTCTCTCCGCCACCTTAAACTACCAGAACACTGTTCCACTCTTGATCTCCCCACGGGGAGCCTACAGAATCTCGTCTCCTTCCGTGGGTCACCGGGTGCAGCAGGTTGTTTGCTCCCAGGGCGACCTGTTCAATTTCTCTCACTTGTCGGCCAGGATTCGGACGTGACCCGAGAAAACCTGGTTCGGATCACGCAAACAACTCTCCCATTAAAATATTTGGATTTATCGGCAATGTCTGTACGGCCACTCCTTATACGAAATGTTGCGACATTCCTTCCGAATATCGAGGTGTTGAGAATCAAACTAGCGTTGAGGCACACGTTGCACTTCGCCCTTTCCGGGATTGTGAGTCACCTCGTTGTCTTTTATTCCTTTGTTACTCCGGTTCTTTCCCTATTTTATTTTCTTTTCGAATTTATAAATTTCCCTTAGTACCTTCTACTTACCTCATTGTCTGTTTCTTCTTTCAATACACCCGTCTTCTATACATCCTGTTCTATACCGACTTTCCAACTCTCCTTGACGTCCTACACAAAACGATGCCTGCCGGAAAAATTAGAGGCTTTTAACCGGTTTGTCCTCGGTGCTCAGCGCCTTCCATCATCTGATCCACCTCGACCTGTCGCCCACGTCTGCCATCTCGGGATCTACACCTTCTGACTCGTCAGACGCGGACCAAGAGCTCGGTCTCTGTCGCGAATGGGGGAGAGCTTGTCCTTCCTTGCGACGAATTGTTTTTCCATCCCGGAACGAATGGATTTTAGGTGAGGACGACGGACAGTGGTTTCCCAAGGTTCCAACTTTCTAGAATTGTTACATCTCCTCTTTTGTGGGTTTTTGTACACTGGTACTTAGTTATTATTTATTGGACGTCGACATCATGTTTTCTGGAATTGTATACGTACGAATACTCAATACGGCCCAAGTTCTTTGGATTGATATTTTTAGGTGCCGAAATAGACGTTGATTTTGACTGGTCTTGACGTTTTTCGTATGTATCATTCGTCCAATCTTTTAAGCGACTTTTTTTTTTGTGGCTCTGACATTCCCCCATGTCATTTTTACGACTTGATGCCAGAAATAGACGTTCATTTTGACCAGTTTCGTGTCTCTCTCAACGTACCATTCTCTTGGTCCTCGTCGCGGCTCCGTGTGGGCTTGATTCCATCTTCAATGGGTATCATGCAATATGACGATTTACTATTCAGTTCTTTCTATACAAGGCGATTGTAGATCAACATCCGTCGAAGTCCCGACAAGTCCAAAACCCAAATGCAGCAAAATGTTCACCCCGGTATAAAAAGACCCAGATAGACACATCTACCCGACCGATACCCAATAGTAATTCAGTTGCAATCGTAAAAATAAAACTAACAGTGATCCTACAAGTAGATGAGATATACTGAATACATGCCTAATAGACCATAAAAACAAAGACTCGTAAAACGATGAGGGACAAAGAACGAAAAGTGTAGAAGACATATCCATAGACATAACATGTGACTTCGAGTGTGCATGAGAGGGGTATCATAGTCCGGACAAACAAAAAGTAGGTGACGAACGACACAAAATATACAGGTTTAAACCGTCTCCTCTACAAAGATATCGCTATAATGCTTAAGGATGGTCTCAATAGCCTACACAACTCAATTAGCGTGCATTTGATGGGACGCAAAGTAGGAGATTACTTGCCATATTCTGATAGGGTGCGTCTGCGATAACGCCGTTTGTTACAGGGTTGGGGGCATTGGGAGCTGGTGATCCAAAAAGAGTGGGTCCAAAAACTATTGCAAGATTCTGTACCGACATAGAATTCGCAGAGGAGTGTTGATAGATTCTAATAATAGTCTATCAGCACGAAAAGACACCGACACAATTTCAGTAGACATACTGATATAAATGTCCCAGCAAATATTTCAGCGTGGCATAATTAGGATCTGGGAGATCATTCACGCGTTCATGCAACCTTATGTGCCGTAGACGATCATTTTCGATCTCTGAAAAGGGTATAAGGTTAGATGAGCCAATGGGGAATGAAGTGGCCAAGACGCACTCGCGGCTTCAATGAAACTTTGTTGTAGGCTAAAGGTCATCAAGGGTTCCGGCAATTCTCTGAGCCACATCTTGAGCACACTTGTAACGTTGTTTATGTCCGAAGACCACTCGGACGAATCAAGATCAACAGTGTCGAGATCTGGACAAACACAAGTTTCAAAAAGGACCAACGCGAGACTTAAAACTCAGACCCACCTTTATCCAAAAGTTGCTTCAGTTTTTGAACTTTACTTGTCGTGCCACTTAATCGATATATACCCTGCGAATCGAGGCCATACTTCTCAATTGCTTCACAGCATTTCCTCATGATAGGTGGAACATCCACATCGTCTCGGATCATTTGCTCTCCCAGATCCACACCAAAGGTTGGTCTCCCTTTATCAGGGAGATGTATTCCATTGGGGTTAGACGGTATAGATACATTGTTGTGATGCGTAGAGAGTGGTGGAAGCTGGATAAGATTTCATTTCATTTAAGGTCCTGAAGACGAGAACTAGAAAGGCACCCACAAATCCTTCTTCGGATGGTCCTTCCCGCCGGGGGCCTCTAGTGGAGCTGCCGTGGGCGAAGGCATAATTCTGCATGTACGTCTTGAAGTCCCCTCGATTATCAATCATCTCAATTGCGGTCTTCAAACCTAATGCAGCGGAGTCTGAGGGCATATGAACAGTTGATAAGTTATTCCATCAGAAGGACACCCACTTTCATCTTTAGAGGGGACAAGCGTTGAGCCGTCACTCAGTACAATGCTCTCGAACAGGAAGGCATATCTTGTGAGATGGTATTGAGTGCCGAGATCGATTTCGTCTGAACATTCTTTCAACGCCTATATAGATATCTTCAGTTGTTCTAGAGACCCCGGACAGAATGGTCTTACTCGTAAGATTCGGGGTAGCTGGAAATTAAAGTATTCCTGCCGCATAGTTTGCGCATCGATAACAGCTTTCCTAAAACTGTCTGAAGCCGCCGACACCCTTGCTCTGATCTCGTCCTCTTGCCGTTGAATCTGTGAAGTTAGAATAGGGATTTAAACTCGGTAATGAGTCAAGGTTTTCACGAGCAGGACACACGTTTCCGGGGTTTTTTCCTTTCAAGAGTAAACCACCTTTAGCCACAGCTTTGCCAATAGCGCGCTTTCCCCCAACGGGTTTAGCTTGCACGTAGTTGTCTTTGGACGCTTCACCCTCCTTCTGGAGCAATAGACGTTCCAGTTCCTCTGAAGACACGTCCAAACGGTTCTTACTCTTCTCAGTAAGTCCTTCAGCCTCTTGTAAAGCACGCTCGTATCGAGTCGACAACTCTTTGTTCTGTGATATGGTCAGGAGGTGTCTGAATGAGAGACGTCCGAGAACGCACCGTTTTCCTCGTCTTGTCAACTTCTTTAGCTATATTCGCGAGATCTTCACTCATCTCATTCAACCGCTGTGCAAATCGTGCCCTATTCTCTCCCATAATTTCATGTATCCGCATTGTAGACTGCCATGCATTTACAAAGGTTCTAGAAACATGTCATTAAAGACTAGGTCAGAGCGTAAAGACACCAAGAACATACCCCGCCTTTCCATCATTCATAGAATATACTTCGGATGTCGTCCGAGCTAGCTTCTGCAAACTCTTCCCATACTCCTCTTCGATGACGGCTCGCTTCTTCAAGAACACAGAAGCTTCCTATTTCCAGAGTTAAGCGGAAAAGCATGAACGGTGATAGAGTTGAATGAAACACACCCTGCACGAGACCATACTTTGCTTAATGCGATCCAATAATAATGGGACACCACACTGGTAGTTAGTGGTTTGAGTAAGATTCAGGTCCGGAGTGCTTGGATCCACGTACATCCATTTCACAAAGCGCTCTTAGTACGTTCTCATCAAAACTTGTGTCGACGAGATTCGATGGCTCGGCATTTCCTGATGCTGATTCGTGAGATTCGCTGATGACAGTCGCGGTGTCTCGCCACTTGGAAGTCGACGAAATTCCGCCTGAGTCCGAGCTGAGTCTAGGTTGGGGTGACCCAGAGCGTTGGTAGTGGGATGTCGTCGCAGAAGATTCGGAAGAGCTCTGTTGAGGATGCATAGATGGTCGTCCATGGCCTAGCGAGCTAGCCGCTGTGGCCTGAGAGTCTGAGATATCCGTTGTGTCCCAAGCACCCTGCGGGTACGAGTCCTCAGGCATTGAGAAAGTCGTCGTCGTCGTCGTTGTCGTCGTCCGGAGAGGTCAAAGTAGAGGAACAAAATTCCGGTGTAAGCGCAAGTGCCTATTCAGGTCGAGGCGGCCTTGATTAGCTCAGCGACGTTACGACTGTCCGACCACTCTCACTCATTCAAATTTCTAACATCCAATTGCAACACTTCAAGTCAAAGCGAAAAAGTAATATTCAATGCTAGTTATCCTAAACCCAAGAAAAAACAAGTCCGTCTCTGCCCCCTTGATGACCCAAGAATGTATCCATCGTTTACGAGGCCCGCTCGATCCACATGAAGACCTTGCTGGCTTCAATTAAACGTTAAAAGACAGGAAACTGGCACGTAGGGCACTGGCCCCCAGATCTCGCTGCCCTCCACTCTTGTCCGGTAGTTTTTCTGCAATTGCAAGTCAGTCCACGGAGGTGCAGTCAAGATGAAGAACACCTACGTTTGGTTGCAATGCATTGCACAGTCGTGCGTATCCATTCTGTGCGAACGACTCAACTTGCAACCGCCTCTATTGCAGTCGACCTGTACATAGGGTGCGCTGGTCAAAAAATGATAAGGAAGTCAGAAAGGGTCGAAAACGTTGCACACCACTTCTCGCTTAACCACAACAGTGTGTCCACAGGCGTAGATATGTTTGACCTCCAAGTCGAAGCACATTGCTTGCTTGAGACGCGTGTATGTCGTCAGAGAACCAAGCAATGTATGCCGAGTTGTCTGGAGTTGTCAAGTACTGCAGGACTGTCTTTTATATGCTTGACTGCCATTGCATTTTCTCGACCCTTTTGAGATCTCGCTGCCCAAGATCTCGGATCTTCTGTCCGTTTTCTCCCTTCACCCACAGAACGTGTATCGACGCTGCGTTTTGGGGACGGTGTTACATGCTGGGCAAGTCACTTACCTGCTCCGGAGGTTCTCGGAAGATCTAACGAAAATGGACACTGGCTTGGTTATTCTTGCAGCAGTCTTATTGATCTGGTTTACGTACAGAACAGCAGACAGATACATTTATAGCGGTATTAAGATCGAGCACTGCAGGTCTGGAACTCACATAAACTTGACATTTGTGAAATCAGTGTTGAAGTCGGTAGTATACAATACAGAAGGTGGGGTCCAGCCATGTCCTTCTCCATACTACAATAATATGATAACTCAGTTTCATGTCCAATACTCCGAATCTGTCGTGTCATATTCCGCCGAAACCTCGTCTCTCACCAACAAACGCACATCCAGCGTGCCTTGTGTCCTCCCTGGTTCCACAATGAATCTCTCGGGACTGTTTTCAAACATACGCAAGACAAATCGCATATACTCTTTCCCCGTCATTCTTCTACCCAGGCTGTGGTCGTAGCGTTGGACATTCCAACCCAAGAATATCCTAGACATCATGTCTGAAGGCATATCTCCAGACACGGGCTGGTCCAAGTCACTCTCGTGGAACGAATGGAGATATGCAACAAGTCCCTCGTCATGGTTGTACTCCATCTGAAACTTG
Source organism: Stygiomarasmius scandens (assembly GCA_037954225.1). Classification (NCBI taxonomy): domain Eukaryota; kingdom Fungi; phylum Basidiomycota; class Agaricomycetes; order Agaricales; family Campanellaceae; genus Stygiomarasmius; species Stygiomarasmius scandens. The sequence continues at coordinate 954,125 of JBANRG010000005.1, read as the reverse complement.
CTGATCATCCACTCTGTGCACCCACGGCGCAGGAGGGTGAGGTGTGGGCTGTTACTCGGCCAGCGGTTTCGTCCCCGAATGAAAGATGGAGGCTCCCAATGGGGCAGGGTATACTCCTCATGGTCTTCGTCGGAATCCTCATCTTCATCTTCGTCACTGTGCTCGTCCCCATACATTGGATATCCATCTTCCTCGTCATAGCTTTCCTCCTCTGAGTAGAATCCATCTGAATAGAACCCACCGTCTACACCTAACATGTGTCTATACATGTAGTCGGATTCCATATCCATGTCTTCTTCCTCCTCCGTGTCGCCGTCCTCACAGAAGATTCCTTCCCAAGGATCTTCATCGCCAACTAATGGGCTACTGCTTCTTTGAGAGAGGGCCGGCGGCAGCGTGCTCGACCCAGCTGCGCCAAGGGGAATGGAAAGTGAAAGCGGAAGACCCTTGGTCTTCTTGAACGCGGTAACTATGTTATTGACCACGAATAATGGTGCCGGACGGCGAGTAACGATTCCACGACAGGTGGGACATGTCTTTTCTCGAGACATGATGTATTCGGGATCGTTGAGTTCTTCTGGGTCGATGTCCATGTCATCTCCGGAAGCCGGGGCTTTTGTGAACCAGCCTTGGAGACAAGGAAGACAATAGACGTGACCGCAGGGTGCAAGCCTACAACATAGGTACGATGAAACCGATACTTTGTGATGAGAACCACAGTTACTCACACAAATGGTTTGTAGAGAGTATCCATGCAAATTTGACACTGTAGAGCAGTTTCCACAGTTGAAATGAACTAGACATCAACGTCAGAGCCGCATCACTTGCCTGACTGAGGAAGGAATACATGCCTCATCATTGCTTTGGATTTTAGACTTCAAACTTTGCACCTGGTCTTCCTGTTCTCTCTTAGTCTACACATACGACCGGTCATTATTCCGATAATACAAATGACGGAATCAGGAACACACCGTCTTGCTTGCTTGGATCTGCGCTTTCATTTCCTCGATTTTCTGAAACAACTTGTTAGACCGCAGCTGACGCGATGGGAAGGGGTCGTGTTACCTTGTTCTGCTTCTTCATCGATTTCTTGAGGCTTTCGTTCTCTTTCTTCAATCTCTCAAACTCTGCGACAGCTAATGGACCTGCGAACCCTCTATCCTTACTCCCACTCGCGTTGTCTTCACCTTCATCGTGGACGTGTTTCTTGTGAGCGAGGTCTCGATTGTGAGATCTGGTATTCTCCACCCGTTCACCACGTTCCCGCTCTTTTCCCTTGTCCTTCCGCATGGGATCGGTGGAAGGATTCCGATGTGCATGCACAACGTATTCAGCGGCAGGTGGAGCGGTGGGAGTGTTTAGACCAATCCTAGTGACTGTTATTCTTTGTCCAGGGTCTGAGAGGTCTTCTGTACTAGTATTGGGCCGTCTTGTAGTGGCAGATGTCGAAACGAATGGATCCACTCTCGAAACATGAGTACGAGGCTTGGAGATTGGAGCACTGACAACTACTTCTTCATGGTGGGTAGAGTGACTGCGGTGCATTCTTGGGCGTCTAGCAAGCATTAAACGGTTTGAAGAAGACGCGCCTCTGTTGTCCATTGCAAAAGGAGATGATGGTGGCAAGAACAAAGAGATGATACTTGCACTGTCACACCGCGTGATCAACTTGATGGCATAAGAATAAATGCGTGACGTCTTGTGAGATAAGATTAGATATTATCTATTTGCCTGCCGATCAAATTTTTAGATGTATCGGCTTTTCATCTTACCCTCACACACGCTTTCACCAAAATTCTACGATAATGCCTGAATCTGCTGGCCGTGTCCTTCTTGCATACTCTGGAGGACTAGGTACTATCTCTGATGTCAAAAATCGATTCGTGATTGACACCGATGCTTTCAGATACCTCATGCATTCTTGCCTGGCTGATTGAAAAGGGTTATGAAGTCTATGCCTTTATGGCAGATGTTGGTCAGGAAGAGGTTTATATACTGCTTTCTTTTCCGGACGTCTGTAACTCATTATCTATTATCTGATAGGACTTTGCCGCCGCAGAGAAAAAGGCACTCAAGGTTGGGGCGAAAAAGTTCTTCCTCGAGGTACGTGTGCTTTCTCGTGTTAGAACGTACTACCCTCAACTTTCATTGTTTCAAATTTCATCCAACAGGACCTGAAGCGTGAATTTGTTACGGAACTCATCTATCCTGCCGTCCAAGCAAACTGTATCTACGAGGTGTGTGACTTCAGACCTTATCTGTATCACCTTCGGTAACTATCGATGATCATACAGAATGTCTATCTTTTGGGCACATCTCTTGCCCGTCCAGTCATTGCTCGTGGAATGATTGCCGTCGCCGAGCGGGAAGGATGCGAGTAGGTGCCAAAAACTATGAAATCCTCTCGGTTTTAATCTCCCTCAGCTTCGTCTCGCATGGGTGCACCGGGAAAGGAAATGATCAAGTCCGCTTCGAGCTCGCCTTCTACGGTCTGAAGCCTGACATCAAGGTTATTGCGCCATGGCGGATCCCTGGTATGCGACACGTTCTTTGTCCCTTCATGAATTAACACTTTCCCTTTTCTCAGAATTCTATCATCGATTTGCCGGTCGACGAGATCTGCTTGCTTATGCCGCAGAGAAGGAAATTCCCGTTGCACAGACCACTGCTAAACCCTGGTCAACGGATGAAAATCTCTTCCACATTTCCTATGAAGCCGGCATTCTCGAAGACCCCAATACAACCCCTCCCGCCGACATGTGGAAACTCACTACTGCACCCGAAGATGCACCCGCCAACCCCGAGAGAATCACCATCGAGTTTAAGGCTGGGCTTCCCATCAAAGTCACTGTCGAAGGACAGAAGACTCATGAAGATCCCGTTGACATCTTCCTTGCTCTCAATGCACTGGGAAGGAAGCACGGTATTGGCCGAATTGATATTGTCGAAAACCGTTTCATTGGCGTCAAATCTCGGGGATGCTACGAATCACCAGGGGCAACTATTCTTCGTGCTGCACATATCGATCTCGAGGGTCTGACACTGGACAGGAATGTCCGCGCCTTACGAGACCAGTTTGTCACCATTGAACTCAGCAAGATCTTGTACAATGGGCACTTCTTCACTCCCGAGAGAGAATTTATCACTTCAGCCATTCCTGCTAGTCAAAGGACTGTCAACGGTGTCGTTAAGCTAAAGTTGTACAAGGGCAATGTAGTGATTGAGGGAAGATCTAGTCCTGAAGGACTTTACGATGAACAACAGGCTTCGATGGACGAGCTTGGTGGATTTGAACCCAGCGATACCACTGGCTTCATCGCCATCGAGTCTATCAGAATCAAAAAGTAGGTCGTTATTTTAACTATGATTCCCCACATCGCTTACATCAATTTATGCAGATGGGCCCAATCCAACATTGCCAAAGGCCAAGCCGGTGTCCAACCCAAAGACGTGTATGGCAGCCGTGTCTGAATGTTTGTGAAAAATTTTTGCTTACTAGAATTGATTTGTACTTTAAATAATAATGTACTGGATTCCTGAGTGTAGGAAGGGAGAATAAAGATGTTTTTCTTCGCTTCTGTGCAAGAAGCCGATGAGGTTAATCACTTTTATTTGTCTGACGAGTAACATTTGGATGCAGCTATACCCTGATTCTACAACTTTACCCTCTCTTCTCTATCCCAATAAACTTTGAAGCTTTAGGAAGTCAGGTGTTCCCAGGCCAGTGACAGGGTCCCAACCCGTGCGCGCAGTGAAGCCATTGGTACCACAACCTGGATTCGAGCCACTCACAATATCGTTGAATGCTGATGGGTTGGCGTAGATGAGTGGGTTAAGGAATCCAAGCGGTGCCTTGCCATTGGAAATGCGGAAGTCATTCACCAGAGCGATCACAGCAGCGACAGTAGGGGAAGAAGCCGAAGTTCCACCGACAGAGACTGTCCGTCCACCGACAACAACCTGGAACCCAGAACCCTGAGCGGCAACATCAGGATAAGCACGACCAGTTCTGTTGAAGAGGCCAGCATTTGTATTGCCAAGTGCGTTCAGGAATCCATTTACTGCAGAAGTCTGATAAGACGGCTGAGCAAAGTGGTTGGAGAAGCCGCCTCCGGAGAAGGAAACAGCAACTTCGGGGTTGACACGGATCGTACCACCAACAGCAGTAACGAAGGGACATGAAGCTGGGAACGCGGGCTGGAACTGGACGGTGTTGCGACCATCATTGGTCAGGCATCTGCCGCCACCTACGCCAGAGTCTCCAGAAGAGAACATGATGGAAGAGCCTCGAGCGCCAAGCTGAGCGAAAAGATTGCAAACGGTGGCCATGTAGTCCGGGGGAATGGTCTGTTCTGGCTCTCCGTAAGAGGTGGTGAAGGTCTGGGGGATGCTGCTCTGGGCCAAGATAAAATTCAACCAATCGAGGTATCTGCAAAGATGAATGAGCAAAGGTGGTACAGGAACAGAAACAAACAATGTTCACGGTTCGTTCTACAAGGATAAATCAGCGCGCCACTCAAGAAAATAAAATGGATATTTCTCACAGTGTTGGTGGGGGTCGTTTCATCGGGGACGAAGGGTGGTGATCCGCCAGTGGAATAATAAATATTTGGTGTAGGGAACGAGATTCCGATGGTATACTGAATGTCAAGGTTGGCCTCTACTCCAGGATCATTCTGGTCATCTCCTCCGCCATTTACGCGAGTTGTAGTAAATGTAACGCCAGAGGCGTCAGACCTGAAACGAGAGACAAAAGTTGCCAAATCGGCGCGGTTTGCGAATTCATCCAAATAGCCAGCTACACCAAGTTTATTCGTATTTGTAGCTCGAGGGACGTAGTTGGCAGTCTAAAACAATCATTAGACAGAAGCTCCACAACAATCGGTTTACTTACGTTGTACAGGGTACGGAGGCAAGAGGGTGTGATTGTGCTTGCACAGCTCGCGGGAGGAACAGCGTTAGCAATCGGCTCAACCGCATCGGATACGTTCTTTGCATGAACAGCATCTAATTCTGGCTGCAAAAAGTGAGTCGCCTTCATGCTCTTCATAGTACCAAAGTAAGTAGTAGGAGCAACAACATCAATGTGGGAGTGAAGCTCCTTGGGCAAAGAGTAGGAAACAGTCCGAAGAACAGTATCTCCCGACTTGGCATGACGGTAGACACCGTATTTAGCCCCAAGCATCTTTTCTGCTTGTTCGACAGTGACGCGAACGGTTACCCATTCGCCAGCAGAAGTGGTAGATTCGCGGCTATCAACGCCGTGGTACATAAGCCAGTCGTTGACAGCTGCAGTGGTGTCTGGATGAGGAGCAATAAGAGCATCGACTTCCTCCTTCGAAAGGTGTTGACCATAACGAGCATGAGAGGGATCGCTGACTTCGTAGAGATGATGTACAAGTTCATCGAACTTTTCTTGCTTGAGCCCGAGACGAAGAAGCATAGGTTGGGTAGGTGGAGGCAAGGATTCGAGTTCCCAGCCTTCCGGGACTTCAAGCCAGGAATGCTTGGTAGTGAGGTCATCCCATCGCTTTTGCAGCGGCTTGGACGAGCCCAAAACACCGAGGGCAAGCACAACAAAGGTCGACCAGTACATGGCGCACTGTTACTCTCCTAGAACCATCCTTCCTACATTTTATAGTGAGTGTTATCTTCTAGCTTGCATGTGCTCTGTTCTTGGCAAAGCTACCATCTTGCTTCTCGATTTCGCCCTCGGTCCTTTGAAATGCAGTTGGCTTCCAATCCTCCACGCTTCCGCCGTATGACCTTCTCACACCAATTTAATCCCTAGAATTCGTCTCTGAGTTGCATCTGATCAGGTACGAGAGGAGATGTAAACCACACATAAAAAGCACATCTATCATGCAAGTCAATGATTTTCGCATGGTTAGGATCTGTTCCGGGCGGTTTCTCGAGGAACGCATTGTCGACCTGAGCTGCGGCATAGGTGAAAACACTGGTCGAATTAGACGACATGAGAAGTTGAAACCATGAGCACATTGCCAGGCCTCAGCAACATCGAGTGATGGAACGAATGGAACGAATAAGCTTGTCAGACGCGAAATTATCTTATCTATCCGGTTTCCGCCCTTTCTCATCATGCACCTCGTCTTTAGTCAGAAAAACCTGCTCCAGTATGCTGCACTAACCACCCGAAGCTACGGAGCGTCTGCAATCAGGCCATGGAAGAAGAACCCCATTCTCAAAGGCTCAAATCCCGGTAAACTTCCTACGGCCCAAGATGCAAGGCGACTACAAATATCGAAAACCATGACATATCTGCTGCGTCACGGTAAATCTGAATGTATCAATATGCGCTCAGATGGATTCGTTCCCGTCAACTCTCTGGTATGTGTCTCATAACGGGCCAACAAAAGTGAATACAATAATGCATACAATCTAGCTCAGTCATCCGTCCATGAGGGGAGTGAGTTTTTCTACGGTGGAGACAGTTGCGAAAAAGGACGACAAAAAACGTTTCGCGTTATCATATGAGCCACGCGCAGTTGGTTCGTCTGGTCAAATGGAGTCGTGGTGGATTCGAGCAAACCAAGGTCACTCATTGGTGTGTAATAAGTGTTCTTCATTATTGTGTAGTATGCTGAGTTGGATGATGTTTCTAGCCTGTCCAGGTTGAGATGAAGCGTATTATTCGAGCCAACGAGATACCCATGGCAGTTCATGGAACGACTGAAAATGCGTGGAGATCTATATGTGAGTCGCAGGTGGTTGTGTGAGATTCCGTAATTGAAAGAATCATAATGCAAGCTGCGAATGGGTTGTCAAAAATGAACAGAAACCATATTCATATGGCTCAAGGACTTGAAGTTGATGGGGTTGTCAGCGGTGAGCTCTCTTTTTTCTATGTCGCTGATTTATTCACCCGGATGCAGGGATACGAAAAAATTCCCGAGTTTTGATATACATTGACATTGACAGAGCTCTTGCAAACGGGATACCCTTTTACCTGTCACAAAATGGAGTGGTTCTATCACCAGGGAATGAACTTGGTCTTCTCGAGCCGAAGTTCTTCCAAAGAGTCGAACGAGTCAGTAAACGGACCGAAGAAGTTTGGCAAAATACCTCTTTGAAGTAACTTGACGGAATTTCCTGACGTCGGAAGTTTTACGCGAGGATTTCGAGATACTCTTTATTAGCGCTACAGACCACTTATTTAACCGTATATCAGTCGGCTCAGAGCTCAGTCTGGTTGGGCAAAATACGCTTCCTTCGAACATGTCTGCGAGAACCTGAGTGTGTCCGATGCATAAAAGTGTATTGACTGTCATGCAGACTTCTTTCTCATTATCACTCGTAAGTTTAAACTCTTCCTGGACGACGCGACTCCTTTCTGCAAAAAATGCTAGGAAGACGTGAATACAGGGTGTCAACATCACATTGTACCAGAAAAATTCCGTAACAAATGATAATGATATCAGGAATCTTTTGAAGTCGAACCCGGTACAATTCATCCAAGGGACTGAAGATTTACCAGCGCAGCTCATCTACTAGCAACGTCAAATAGAAGCTCCTTCTCGTGGTACTTATTAGCGTCTACGGCTAACGTAATAAGTATGCGCTCAATTCTAATTTGCGTCAGACTCACAGTATTCATAGGACTCCAAAGATCTGTCTACCTTACAAATGCGATGCCATCATATTCCGCATTACTACGGCTGGTCCTTTTTGAAAGATACAAAAAGATAGGCATAGGAATAGACCGAATGTCTGCATCGTGAACCAAGGTGTACAGAAAAGAAGAGTTGCCATAATAATAGCTGGCTAGAATTCAGAAGCTTTGTATAGTCAGATACTGCATGTGACAAACTAATGTTGTTACCAGTCGTATTGATCTACTGGCTTTGGTGCACTAGTCTCAAGAGCTTTCACAAAAGCGCATTTACTCTCCGGGAAAACTTCCTTCTCAGGAGCTACATCCCTCGCGCTCAGTAAACGTATTAGAATTGGAGAAAGTCGACTCACTCCAAGCCTCAAACTTGTCAATCAGCGGCGCAGGAATAATCCAAGCGCCCGCTAACTTGTTCTTGTCTGGTCGGACAAACATCGTTGAGCCGCAATTTGTACAAAAATGCCGTATGATTGTTGACCCGCTCTTGGTTCCAGAGTCAGAATATGCTCCCAAATGCTTAGCATTCGTGAGATCGACATTCTGGGTAGATTCGTTAGCCACCGTTATTATGATACTTGCTGATCACTAGACTTTACCTCGTCTTCGAAGACGACGTTTGCCATGAACGCAGAGCCTGTCGATCGTTTGCAGTTTGAGCAGTGACAAAGGACATAGAAGAGCGGATTTCCTTTCACTGTAAATTTGTTTTTTTCGCATAAACAGGAACCTGTGCGGACCTCATCGACATTGGCTGACATGATCTAGGTAGATTGATGGTGATTATGGTTGGAGTATGAACTGCGTCGTGTGAAGCTGGTGAACGAAAGAAGCCTACGTCATGAGTTAGGCTTTCATATATGTACCGTTCATGATGACAATAATCAATAACAGCACTTGACCAAGCTGGTGATGGAATACGTACGCGGTGCAAGACAGAACTCTGGTCCAACTGCAAATTATGTCAGACGCTATTCTCTGGGCCGACTTGAATTATACAAGAGTTCTTGGGGACGAGGGAAAAGAGACCGAAAGGGGGTGTACTACTGACTGTACGACGTTTTACAATTTGCTCTTCGCTTTGGGCTCTACTACGAGATCCTTTACAAAGGGACATTTCTCTTCTGGGAACATTTCTCTATGAGGAACTGAATGTCTCGAATTAGTCAAGAATCCTGACGACAGATTTTAACTCACTCCAGGCTTTAAACCCGTCAACAAGGGGTGCAGGGATAATATAAATATCACCTCCTTTCTTCAAATTCCTTTTATCAGGACGGATGAACATGGTAGAACCGCATTTTGTGCAAAAGCTTCGCGTGAGTGATGCTCCGCTCTTTGTCGCAGAATCTATATATGTCCCGAGGTGTTCAGAGCTAACGATTTCAACGTCCTGAGTACTAGCGTTAGCTATTGGTCGTGTTACATCTCACCGTCGGAACCTACCTCCTCTTTGAACCAAGCATTGGCCAAAAATGCAGAACCGCTCGCTTTCTTACAGTTAAGACAATGACAAAGGACGTAAAGAAACGGGTCGCCCTTGACTGTAAATTTGGTCCCACCACATAAGCATGAGGCTTGTCGTATTGCCCTCGAGTCCGACATTGTTCGAGGATGGCAGTTGTAGTTCAAGATTAGAGTCGTGTGAAGTTCCGGAAGTAGTCATGCCGGTAGGTGTGAATGTAAGCAAGCATTTTATTGCACTACGAATTAGATTCTTTAGTACAGCTTTTCCAAACCTGCCTACATCCAGGTCACCGCCGTTGCATCTATTTGAGACAGACACGAAGTAAGCGTGACGCGCCTAGGTCGTCAGCATTGAACTCGGAATAGTATCAATGATATCCTGCTGTTTTTGTAGTGCTACTGTGGACCACATGATTCGGGATGCCTTGTAAATGTATTCAGGTCCAACGCATCCTCTGTAATCACCAGCAGTCACTATGGAGTGATCGTTCGTAATGAAGAACTGTAAACCTTCAAGGATAGCTTTGGAGAGATCGAGCTGAATGACAACCTGAGAGGTGTTACGGTGGGCTGAAGGGCGACTAATTAGTTGCATCTGAGTTGAATAAACGAACACGCACCTTCAATACCGTAGTTCTCGTGAACAGATTGAATAAAATGTATTAACGAATCATCCTTTTCTGGCCAAATTCCGTACTGCTCTGTGCTTAGTATCAGGTCAGGATAGAAACAACGAGTTTGAAACGCGTTGAAACGCACTGATACTGTCCCACTTTGTCCAATTAACACAATATAAGACAGCAGAAACTTGCTCCACCGATTTGATCTGTTTCACGGCCGTGTTTACCGACTTGAGAGAAACAGTACAATGAGCACGAGCGAAGACACTGTGATATTCACTCACCGGGATACTGTGCCTCCCTGAAGCCTTGATCCACCAGGTTGATGTATTTTGCGAAACGGGTTCCTCTTTCAACTTTATCCGCCGCTGAGGGTCGCGTTGCAAGACTTTCTGTAAACCTTCGAGCGAAACTCCCATCATAGTGGCATGCTTCAACTGGAGGCTTTCTGTGAATACAAAGGAAACAGAACGTGGAGAATTGCTACTCACCACATCTCCAAGAGGAACCCATCCATCAGGACGAATATTAAGACCTTCTGCCTCGGCACCATGTCGAAGCAAGTAACTGAGTCTTTTGGTCAAGGTAACAGCCTCTACATCCCCCTCAGGAGGGTCCGCAGGCTGTTTTTTGCATTTTGGCCGTACTGAAATAATAGAAATAAGAACCGGGAAACTCTGACGCCAGGATACATACACTGCAAGGGAAAGTAAAACCCTTCTACTGATTTCGGAGTTTGCCTTGAATGTGCTCTAGTGTACCGAGGTGATGCCAGTTGTAGGATATCACATCCAGAACGCGGAGGAAATCGTTGAAGAAGTACTACACCATGTCGGAAATGATTGGGAAAGTGCATGTAAGAGATGTGTCGCGTTTTGTCATGGCTTCGATAAATTTGCAGGCGCGCTACAATGCAATTATAGTACACAAACAGCAAATAATTACAGGTAATTGTACAATAAATACTAATATTTGCATCAAAAAGTAAGAGCGGCATCCATTCAGGAAAGCCTGGCTTTCTTCTGAAGACTTCCGTATTCTTCTTCTTCCTCATGTATGTCATCACTAGAACTTGGTTGCACTGGCTGAGCATCAAGACTTCGTTCCAGCTCAGCAAGCCATTTACCACCCTCAGCACCTGAGAATAACCAGACATGACTAGGTTATCGACCAAATTAGAAGGACAGTTCGCATAGTAGAAAACAAAAGCATCACCTATCTCTGATACGAGTGGGCTTCTGCGTTATCTCTTCAGACCCCGCAGATGTCCTCCGCTTCAGGGTCCCTCGTGGAGGCTGTAAATGAGGCGTCGAACTACCGCTGTTAGAGGCAGACGAAGGAGGAGTTTCGGAAGAATTCAAAGGGGGTAATGCCGGCGGAAGGTCCCAGCCAAGTTCGGTACATAGGTGCTTTACAATATCGTCTGCATTTCCGAGGAGAATGATCTGGTTCGAGTTTGATTGAAAAGGGAAAGTTCTTTCCGTTTAGTGGACCTGCTCATAAGTAGGAGTGTAAAGAACATACGTCTGGGTTGATGTGGCGGACAGGTGTCTTATTGATCAAGATCTGTCGGAAGCAAGGTATAAGTGTTCGGGTTTCTGCACGATCACGAATAAAACACCCTGCATACTTACCTGGGGAACCGAATGGGGCAAATGGGCTACATCGCGTCAGTTTAGGCAGGCAACGGGGCAGATGAATTAGAAGGCTATACATAATATATCGGCCACGGGGGCAACTTTCAAAGAGGTGCCAATTACAAGTAAAAGATCCACCTTCTCTCTGTCGTCTTCTAAGGAACGGTCAAATTCATCTGTGAGTTTCTCCCCAAAGAACGTGATGTCGGGCTGCGAGAGTGCCATTAGTTATCGCATTTCGAATAATGTGTGGGACCTAGTGGAAAACATTGAGGCCCGAACAAACCTTCATAATTCCGGCAGGATATGTGGGCCCGTCACTTTCATCTTCATCATCGCTATCCCACTCCCCTCTTGCCTTCTTTTTGCCTTTCTTTTTGGTTTTGTTTGTCGCTGGCACGGAATTGCAAACTGAACACAAAGGCACTCTTCGCCGAAGTATTTCCGTCTCGATTTCTTTACCCGGAACTTTCCTGCGGCAGGCCAAGCAGCTCGCGGTCGCAAAAGAACCATGGCACTGGAGTACGCGTTGAACCCCTGCTGCAGTTTCTAATGTGTCAATGTTCTGAGTGTAGTTCTGCAATATCGGTTAAGTTTTACCATACAGCAAAATCATAAATATTCTTACGCGAAGGAGCTAGGTTATCGACATCAGCGCACGGTCAAAAGATAGAAAGAGGTATACGAACTTGGTTTCTTTCTTCTATTACCTTGATAAAACGATGGCAAGGAGATGGTGTGAAGTTAGATGGGTATATCTTGCTGTTCCATTCACGTTAGTCAACGAGGGGAGTGACATACGGAAATTCCAACCTAGCGAATGAGCTGCATTGCCAAGGTCACCAACGTTTTTATTACATGAATCTTGACTTACTAGAATACTATATCAAAATAGTGAGGGAAGGGATGACGGATAGACACTGGAAACGTACCAGCTGGATTTTCACGAAAATAATTTATGTCGAACCTGATACAAGTCAGACTGCAAAACTCTATTTACTGTGACGCGAGACCATACATCTGTTGGGGGTCGTCTAATTCGTAATCACCTAGCTGAGAATAGATGCCGTCTCGGGATCTGAAGTCGGGAATTCCACACGAGACACCTGGGAGAGGGGGGCATTTAGGTATCAATTCGGCCAGAAACAACAACGAAAGCGCTCACTTATACCTGCTCCAGTCAGAATCAATATACGCTTAGAGTCTCGTATGAGCCTGACAGCATCCTCAATAGTATTATATTGAGATAATCTATCTCGGAGCCGTAACCTGACCAAGAATGGTGAATTAAAGGGCCCAGAAACTATAATCAACTCACTCCCTGGCCATTGCGACGCGCAGAAAATACGACATTACTTGTGGACTCTGAAAGTGCAGCTCCGAACACTGGAATCAGAGGTAGAGTGTGAATGACGCGTTACCCATAACATTCGGATAGAAATGCACCAGATTGATCCCGAAAGCGCGAAGAAGCCTGGGTATGGGTATTTCACGCGTAATAACATATCTTCGAACAAAATGACCCATGCCTGTTTTGACGTCTAGAACCCATCCGATGGAATGTTTATATTACCAACCTCTTTCTTTGAGAAAACACATCATCTCTTTTACTTCCGTTGGTGTCCAGGGGTCTAAGCTTCGCATTAGTCTCTATCGGAAAATGCATGACTGACGATTTACCGTCCTCATCCGGGCGACTAAAAAGTGCAGAAATATCCAGTTCCTCGAGAGCTGGTTCTTCCGGATCTTTCCCAGGCAGCCACTCCTCGTCCTCTCCTTCAATTTCCACCCCTCTGTCATTTCCCTCTCGGTCTTCGAGTATCTTAACCAACTGTTGCAGAGTCTCCATATCGACGTCAACATCGTCTGCAGCAGCTAAAAAAGCTTTGACTTGAAGACTTAATACATCTATGGTTTCTTGCTCATTAAGGGGGCCGACAGTGTCCTTTTGGTCATTGTTGATTGACTGAGGATTGAGCGCGGGTGCCAGAGATTGCGGGTGGGCTATGTGTGCAGAAGAGCCGTTGACGACGACATTTTGAATTTGTTGCTGGGTCATTCGAAGATTCGTACCGCGTCGTGGTGAGTGGAATGTTACAGCGGCAACTCTACTCGATGTTTGGCACAGCCTTGCAAATGAAACAACGCCGCTGAGTTTGGTATCACAAGCTTTTAGTAGAGCCAGATCCCTAACTTTGTCGTAAATCACTCAAAACCTAAACTCAAATCTTTCCCTCGTCGCTTGCAACCGAAATCTGTACAGTCACAGGAATAGAAATCGTGGCTCGTGCTCAAGAACTTTGCATCGGGGAACTGACATTGGGCTACCGAGACTTTCTCGAGGAAAATCTGACTCCAGGGAGTATCCTCAAGATGACCGCATACCTTCGTCATGTCCGTCACTATCCTCCGGAAACCTCGTCAGAAGGGTCCATTTATCCCAAGTGGTAATTTTACAAAATTACCACATCGAATATAGTAACGTCCTATAGAGGACTAGTCGTATGCGACAGTCCACTCAGCGTCAAATCACCTGTCAGCAAATACAGAAACGGGAGCGTTTCTGCTGGATGACCCTCATCGGTCTGTTCCTTCTTTCCTTTCTTTAGATTACCTTCTAATTTTATCATAAGAGCACACTCCAGCCCGCAGTTGCTGCACGGTTAGTGGTTGATTTTATCTAGTAGCTCCATTCCCAACATGATGAGCATCTTGTGATCGCCGTCATCCTTTCTCGTTTCTCTAGAGCTTACAGATATGTCTCGTGCTTCATACCACGGCAAGTTACTCGCCCTCTTTCTGCGACAACATGCCTACCCAACCCTTTGGAACCCCTGCAGTAGGTTACCGTAGCCTTTTCCAGTCACACAAGTCAAGACCTTCTTTTGTCTAGAAACCTTAGTAAATCTATGTATGTATGAGTCTGCAACGCCCACTGAGTCATTTGCATCAGTAGAATGGCTTCTTTCCTCCCATGCCCTCCGAACCAGCACTGTCTTCGTTAGCCGTTTTAGCACGTTACACTCGATCAGTCCTGCACATCTCACTAACTGCCTGCTCCTAATCTCCGTGTGTTCTCACTTTGGACAGGTCCCTACTTTTTCATGTCTGTACCTGCTTCTTAATTTCTTGTTATTCACGCACAAACGCATTCGGAACTCATGTTGACGCTTATGCCTTTAAATGACTAGGTGGGAATTGCTCTATGTAGAGCTCAAGTCATTGCCCGTTTTCTTTAACTATCATTCCGATATTTCACTATCATGACATCTATTTGCGCCCTTTCAGAACCTTACCGATAATATGAAGTAGACTCAACCTCAAGCGATTATTGGTTTGTGCGTTTCCTTGATTTAGGGGGGTGACAGACAACTGTTCCCCAATACACCATTTCTGAACCCTCTTTCTTCTCCGCGAAATGAACAGTCGCCAGTTTCTTGTCTGACATACCTTTCCTCTCTATGTCCTACGACTTCCAACCTCAGTCCTGTACACCTCTTCATGCACTTTGTTAGCTTTAACACAGAATCTGTAAGTAGCGCCGTACACGCTGTATTATCTGCTAGAGACATGCGGATTCTGAACATTCTTCTCCGCCTGTGGAATAAATATTTCGTTCTCTGCCTTCTGCCGCCCAGCTGAAACACCGTATAAGGCGACGATAGCAGCTAGTGGCAACTTGCCAACTAGTCCGAATCTAAAACCCAACTCCTGTGTGCCTAGAGATCGAGGGTAATAGTGTGTGGCGACATGGCTAGACCACAAGTCTCTTTTCCGCCGTTCGTCTATGAAACTATGTATTGTGTGCTCTGCTAGAATACCACGACCTCGAGCCTGCCCTGATCTCTAAAAGACCGAAACAGGGACCAGATAATAAAGGTAGGTAGAACTTGAAGAAATGAGAAGGGCTCTCCGGATAGACCCGAAGACTTCTAGTTTTAGTTACTTTTTTTGGACACGAGAAAGCAAAGTCGGACCTTGCGGAGAACTAATAGTAGAAACCAACTAGTACTCATAGCACAGATAATGAACGTCTCCTTCACCTCCATGCTCTGTGTTCGATTGGATCCTAGGATAGGATAGACCCGGCATTTATGATTCATTGAGGATAAATGACTAGTACTAGCAGTATCGTCGACGTCGTTTCTGTGAAGTATCTTCGTCCGATGATGTTCTATGCTACACGTTCTGAGGGAGCCAATGACTTGCTCGTGTAGGGGACAAAAGAGAGATCATGGCCGATAAATATTTGTGCAGAAGCCTCGCATATACAGTGATAGAGTTCAGTCAACGAAACCATTCCGCAGCCTTCGCCTTCAAGTGCTTCCAAGCATCGCCAGCGGAAGAAATGCTACACAGAACATGTTGTTACTGGATGCACTGAGCTCCGTATATTGAGAATGATTAATCACATACACCGAAGAAGCCCAACGAGCTCGACTTCGACTGCGGGGACTTCTGGGCTTGGAGCCACAAATCAATCCGACATGCGAATAGCATTTGTCGCACGTTCTCGAAGAGTTCTCGCCCTGAAGATATGGCTTCCTAATATCTTTATTTCTCGTGAATAGCGTGCTTCTAAACTCGGTCTAGACCACAAGTTGTGTCCATGAACCTAGCTCCCTTGGCTAGACTGCATACGTTTCTTGCCCACGTCAAATAGTCAAGCACCACTAAAGGCGGTGATGATAAGATACAGTGGTAAGTACTACAAAGTAGCGGAGCAAGAAAACAGTATGAATATGATACACTATGTCTGTACCCTTTTTGATCCATCCTAGGTCCTCGGACTTTGCAAGTCATGACTCGCAACCTCATCACGACTAGTGAACTTCCCTACTGTCCAGTACCAACATTCGTTCTCCTCCTCTCAATAAAACTCTTTATATTGCCGTGCCCCTCCTCATGCGCAAAGAAACACCTCTTTGCACTACTCTCCCAAAGTACGACGCCCAATTCTTTTGCATAGTTGAGGACATACTCATAATCTGCTTGAGACTGAAACGACGTGTAGAGGAAGCCCGAATCAGATTTCATCCTGTTCTTTTCGAGTTCCCAAAGACGAATTTGGTCTTGGACTGTGACAGGGATCATCGGGGTCTGTTAGGAGGTAATGAGCTGGATGGCAGAAAAACCGCATAAAGGAAACTCACAAATTTCCTCATCTGCGGATGGGCATGTGTAAGGAGGTAGCTTATGATCTATCGTACAAGCCGCCATCAGTCTCGGCCATCAGCGCAGAGCAGGATGCAAACAGGAACAAAAAACAGTGAAAGAAGAGAGCCACTCGAAGAAAGGGGGAAAGAAATGTACTCACCTGGTCAGCGCTAATCCCGTTATTCAACGCTTTCTTTATGCTTTCTCTCGTTATACTACCCACAACCAAGTTTGGGAAACGGTACTTCAGCGAAACGAACAAATTCAAAACAGCAGTTTGTAGCGGGTTATCCGTGTACGCGTAAACTCGGTAGTTCGTTTCGAGAATGATAAATCCTTGTTGACTGCCTGAGCCTGCACCTGAACCTAAAGTTCTAGATTTCGTGAGGGTATTGGATGAACTATTCGCGAGACCGGTTGCTTGTGTAGGTGCCAGAGTCGAAAGAGACGAAGCTTCAGATGAGGAAGTGAGCGTTGTAGCGAGGCGCGTCGGAGAGAAACGTTTTGATGAAATCTACAGGGAAATGAGCATCGGTAGTAGTTTTGGGGGAAAAACACCGTACCTTCCTCTGCCATATCAATCCGTAGTCCCTCAAATCCTCCAACATTGCCTTTTGCGTTTGAGTTAGATTTTCAGTGGAATATTCCTAGTACGTCAACAAAGCGGGGTCCCGGGGTTTGAGCGAAAGAGAAGGCGACAAGTAAAGGTAAAAGGTACCTACCCTTCCAAGTTCCATCGTAGAAAGCATCAGAAAAAAGCTGACTGTTTCGACAAGATCCATCGATCTTTTCTGAAAGATTGAACCAGGAACGAGTCAGAACTAGCAACGAGATATAAAATAGACCCGCGAAGGACGCGGGGAAAGGACACAAGCCAGCGCGTATGACGTTTAAGAACATGATTGTCCTACCTCGACCATATTCAGATACTGTAGCAGTAGCTCCCATAGCTGATCATGAGGCGAATGAAGCAAAAATTGAAAACCTTCGGATGTGATTCGCGATTCGGAGCTGGTTTAGCGCGCGTTGGCAGACGTTGGACAATGAACAGGTTGATATTCCAGGGAAACGGATGAAACGAGATCGAGAAAGCGCCAGCGTATAAGTTACTGCACGAGAGGGCGACGGCACGGGATACTAACCTTGCACTCATTAACCCACTCTCCTTCAACAGGAAAAGTACACCCTGTGATGGCCTGGTAGCTGAACCCGAAGAGACCATATAATGAAGGATCGTCTGTATGAAAGGAAGAGTGGGTCAACAAGAAGCGTAAACACACGGAGAACGAAAAACGCACCTCCCATTTCTCTAAAGCGTAACCATCCAGACTCTCTATTGCAGGAGGAGGGTGTTTCGGGTCTTTGTTGGCAGGGACACCAAAGCTCCCTGTTGTTCCTCTGTGGCATAGTACGTTTCACAATAAGCCGTGTTGAATGATAGAATAAGAGCACCGAGCATAGAATGAGTTGGTGAAAACAGCAGCATGGAGGACACACACCCGCCAGTTATCGCATGTCTCAAGCTAGACTTGAACGTTGAATTTAGCAGTAATTTTGATGGGTACTGTGAGAGAATATGGAGTTTTGAGAGCGTTTCTAGGGAACGCTCGTATAATCTTTCGTGTTATGCATCAACTTTAGGCAAATCTAAGAATACTTGGACTGCGCACTTTTTGCCTTCGACGGTAACCCAAGCTGCCATTGTCGATAGCGGTATAGCAGATTCCAGCCATAGTATGTTCATCACAATTTGACGTTCTACTGCAGTAAGTAGTCGGAATACTGAAAGACATGACGATGGACTTGTATAAAGCCGGGTAAGAGCTGTATGGGATTGAAGTTGAAGGAAAGGCAGGAGGGGATGTGATTTTGTATTTTCGAGCGAGTCTAATGAGTTATCGTCAACAGAAGGCATAGCAAGTTGAGAGCGAGTCACCACCCGGACGCGGACACACAAAATAGACTTTCCCGAAAAGGAAATCATAGGACTCAAGTACAACAGATAGTTTACAAGCCCCATAGGACTCTAGTTATATTGCATAGGCATATGCATGTGGTATAGAATACATGTACAAGTACAAATGCGAGAATAAAATAAAACCGAGAAAAGAAACATGGAAATCTATGACCTCTCTCCACGAAGTCGGCGTGCCAATGCAAGATCTTTTGGTTGGATGGTGACACGCTTAGCGTGGATAGCAGCCAAGTTCGTGTCTTCGAATAGCGAGACAAGATAAGCTTCAGCAGCTTCTTGCAGAGCCATAACAGCAGAAGATTGGAAACGGAGATCAGTCTGAACAAATAATTAGCCATAACGAACAAAGGCCGCAAGAACTAAACACACCTTGAAGTCCTGAGCAATTTCACGAACAAGTCGTTGGAAAGGAAGCTTCCTAATCAACAACTCTGTCGACTTTTGATAACGTCTAATTTCACGAAGAGCGACAGTTCCAGGACGGAAACGATGAGGCTTCTTCACACCACCAGCTGCTGCTGCAGTCTTACGAGCAGATGACTTGGCAGCCAATTGTTTACGAGGAGCCTTTCCTAGAAAACGCGTCCAAGTCAGCTCAAGTCTAGAACGACATTAGAAGAGACAAACCTCCGGTGGATTTACGAGCAGTCTGCTTGGTACGGGCCATTTCTGAGTCTTTGTGAAAGAGAAAGTTGTGTTGTAGTGGTTGTAGTGGTAGACGAGTAGTTGAAAGTCGCTGGCAAGACCCACTCGCTTATATATTTCCTCGACGCGCTTGAGTCCCGTGACCGAGCGCGTTGATTCCATTCAACAAACCGCCGCGACTAGCACAGCCACATGTGATGACTATATAAGCGACCTCGGAAGATCAGACCAACTCAGTTTTATCCCCCACCTACATTCACATCCAAGCCTTCCGGCCTCTACTCGATTTTATCCAAACAACCTCTCTCAACTTTAAAGAACAATGTCTGGCCGTGGAAAAGGTGGCAAAGGACTTGGAAAGGGTGGTGCTAAGCGTCACCGTAAGATTCTTCGTGACAACATTCAAGGTATGTTTCTTTGTGTCTTTCACTTGAAAGGTTTTCTAACATGAACTTCAGGTATCACGAAGCCTGCTATTCGTCGTCTTGCACGTCGTGGTGGTGTGAAGCGAATTTCTGGTCTGATTTATGAGGAGACTCGTGGTGTTTTGAAGATCTTCCTTGAAAATGTGTGTTATCTTCTGTTATTGTCTTTGACATATTTCTGACTCGCACTTGTTCAGGTTATCCGAGACTCAGTAACATACACTGAGCATGCGAAGAGGAAAACAGTTACTGCACTTGATGTTGTCTATGCCCTGAAGAGGTCAGGGAGGACGCTGTATGGTTTCGGTGCATGAGTTGGTGTTGGAGTTTATTGTTTTCCTGTATTCTCATTTGTGGCACTACTACTGTACAACATAATTTATTTTCCTTGCATCTCTGAATATTGAGTGATTTGAGTGCGGTGTATGAAATTATTAGCAGTCGAAATTAATCTTCACAAAATGGCGCACCCACTTTCATTACAAATGATGGTTGTCGAGACTAGTACTTAAACTTTAGCTCGAAGTCAGAACGTTAGAATTCGAAGTATGGATGCAGAAGTACAGAAGTCTCGCAAGATTAGCTTGTCTTGTGTAGCGCTGATCATCAAAAATTGAATACAAGAGAACGGATAGTAGATAAGAAAACGTTGCGAGGGAAACAAGAGTAGTGCCGACCGTACAGCTACCAGAGAATTAACTTAGGACGAGCTTACGTGGACCTAGACTTCCCTCTCAATCAACCTGACCCGCATCGGCAACTGCGGGTGCGCCGTATCACCTTTGACTGTGGGAGAAGATACCGCAGCCATTTGCCAAACAGTAACCTTGTCTGTAGGCAGAAATTCAAACTTCTCGAGAAGTATGGACATGACAAGTTCTGGGAAGATCTGAGTCCAAAGGAAAGCTCAAAAAAAAGGACGCACTCATTTCCAGCTGCGAGAATTTGAAGCCACTGAGGAAATTGATAGATTATCAGCACAATGGGGGTGATCGAGGTAAAAGAAGATGTACATGCAAGATCTATTGCCTCCGAAGAATGTCATACTGAATTGGTGCCTCAGTAAACCGATTCCAGATATACAGAAACTTAAACTCACAGATGCGAATAAACTCCTGGCATCTTTGAATCAACTACCTTTTGAGGAATGGGTTGCAGCCACCGCTCAGGCTTCCACTCCATGGCGTCTGGTCCCCATATTTCGATGTTACGGTTTGCATTGCTTATAGACACGTTTATGGTGGTGTTCTTCGGGATATGGATCTCCTTGATGATGGTTCCATCTATGCCAGTGATAGGCCTGGAGAGAGGAAGGACGGTAGCTTGGCGTGCGCTGCGTCATTCTAGGTTATAATGCTAAGCAAAAAAGTTAGGAAGGACTGTGCTTACACTCTGCTGAGCTGCGTTACTGGGGGATATCTGAAGAACAGAATGCTCAGAGGACTACCAAAGACCGGAAGAGTAGGCTGCTTACAAACGCAAGGTCTCTCTGCAAACGGCGTCCAAGTAGGGAAGTGCTGTCAGTTCATCGTAAGTCAAATCTCTTCCAGCTTCTTTCCGCGCTTCTGTAACTTCTCGTCGAAGTTTGTTTTGGATGTCGCGGTGGGTGGAGAGAAGGTCTAGCATGCGAGCCATGCCGTTCTAAGATGCGGTGGTAATGAATACGTGCAGAGAATGAGAAAAGACAGCACAAACCGAAGTAGTGTCCATAGCAGCGAAAATAAGCGTTCTGGCGTTTTTAGAAGTTGTGAGTCATAAGTATGCTACAGCGCAGCCATGACAGCTCACGACATTTGGCCAATGAGCTCAGTCTCGTCGAGTTTATCTTCGTCGGCAGCTTTCATGTTCTCTCTCACTGATAATGATAAGCAACGGCCTAAATTCAATAGCAAAGTCACTTACTCAGGACGCTCAAGATGTCCTTCCCTTTACCAATCTGCATGCTTACAGTCTCGTCTCCTTCAGCCAGTGCCGTTTTCTTCTTCTCGTAAATCTCTTCGGATACTTTCCACATAAAATCGCATCTATCCCGCATCTCGCGGGCATTTTTCCAGAAGAGGCAGACTACGTTGACAACGAAACGACGGGATCGAGGTGACCCAATGTTAACGGCCCAAGGCAAGATGTAGGCAGCTGGTATGTTGAGCTTGAATAAGAGGGGCCTGTTACCAGCTGGTGTCAGCGAGGTACCACAAAGTTTGAGAATACGGACATAAGGTCTTTGATTGATCTGATGTACGGATGAGGTACCGCGTCTTCCGTCATGGAGTCAAAGGAGTGACCCAAACCAGATTGACCAACGATTTCCAGGGCCGTGCGAGCCATCCAGCTCAACATGTCGATCTGTTCAGAATGACTGAATAACGGTGGTGAACCAAGCAGATGACCAAACCTACCTCTTGGGCTCCTGATTTGACCTGGTTCTCCAAGCATTTCTCGAGCTGTTGCTCGTTCAGCATCAAAAAGGTTACCTTCCTGAAGATCCTACCTTATGGACGACATCACGGAAGGTAGGGCCTAGAAAAATCAACAGCAGTACAACTCAGAATCTGAATGACATACTCATATTACGCATCTGCGCAGCCGAGAAAATTGGGTTAAGAAGCTTCCTTTGCTTACGGTGACGGTCACCAAGGGTTCCGAGAAGCCCTTCGCCGAACATCATTCTGTTGCTTCTGAAGAAAAGGTAGGCACAAGAAGATTGAAGGAAAATCACCGTTGACGTACTGGATGAAAAACTGAGATTCTTCGTATAAATCCTGTTCCTAAACAGAAGAAATTTTTCTAAAAAAGGTTCTAGATGCAACTGCGAGCGACCCACTTTGATCAGGATATGGTACATAGCTTTAGGATCATAGACATAAAGTATTTTCTCCTTAGGCTTGTGATTAGCTCCAAGTATAGTCGAAAGGAAACTAGGAGCTCACTCCAAATAGTCCGTCAGTGCGAGCGATGGGTCCAACTAGAGGCGGATGTAAGATAACCAATGCACTTTCCCAAGGTTTGATTACATTTTTCAGCTAGCATCTCATGAAATCTCCATCCTTCGAAGAGGTGAAACATCTGCGCCAAATTACCTGAAGAACTATCAAAATTCGCCACTGGAAAAGAACAAGTTGTCTACCTTTCCACCATGATTCAGACGGGGGACCAGGTATATTTTCGAGAGTGGATCTGCTCTTGAGAAAACGCCAGATAATAATGGGGAGAACAGTCGATAAAAGCTGGAGGAGCATCTTGCTGGAACTGAAAAAAAGGTTGTCCTTAGCTGCAAAAAAAATCGCAATTTATATATGGGCAACGGGGATTCCATCTCCCGCCTAAGTGCCCGCAAGACACATAGACTAAAGAGAAGGTGACAACCTAGGCTTCCGAATGCCAGGTACGTGGTCTGAAGGTTGGAACATCGAAGCGCTAGCTCCCATGATCATGGCGGATAATCTCAGCACCATATTGAAAGATTTCGGTTGTCATTGCAGTCGTCAGTAATGTGATCATGACTGGCGGATGGTTAAGTAGCACTCTATAGGACTACCTATCCAAGAACATAAGGCGTGAGTCTAAAGCGCGTCAGCGTGATAGGGAAGAGTGCATCGAGCATTAGTGTTTGCAGAGTTGAAGCTTAGATCTAGAAAGGTACGCCAGTGGAGGCGGCACTTGGAGTGTCACTGTTAGGCGAACATTCGCAGCGTACTCGTCACGTGCACGTGCTCGTTTTTGACTTGGTCCAATGGTCGGAATACTGAAGGCTTCGACCTCAATACGCAAGTAGCATTTGGACTCAGTACTCAGCTGAGAACAGCGAATTTATCTTGTTTTCGCGAAGTATCATTCTTAGTCACTGTTGCATGAAGATGATTAGATATGGACGAGTTTTCGCCACGTGGACCAGCCAGGACTTCTCTGGACTTGGTTCTAGCGTCAACATCCACCTCTACTATCTGCGATGGCTCTTAGGACACTGTCCCGCACAAGTAGCAAACCTAATAATTCTTGTCATCCATACTTGATAGTTACTGCTACAGGTTCCCGCAAACCAGCTGCGACTACCAGTAGTCCTGGCGCCACTTCTCGACCCCATCTTCCTACGGAAATTCTAGACCAGATTGTTGATATTGCAGTTCGCGACGCTGAAGATTCCCTTCTGTCTCGTTTTGTGGCCATCCGTTCCTTCTCTCGTTCGTCCCGAAAGTTTCGAATTATTGCCCTGCGAGCATTCCTACGCGTATTAGATTTTGGAGACCAGGAAGTCTATTGGCACAGTGTATGCAACATGATGCGATGTGAGGAGCGCCGTATGGATAGCTGTAGTTGTTTTGCCTTTGTCAGGTGGGTATATGCGCCTCTTTCGCTCGCTACTAATGGATTCTTGAGCAGATCTCTTACTTCAGCTTCACGCTCAATGATTCTTCATCCTTTCCGCCTTGGATCCTTCCTCAACCTCCGCAATCTGACCATCGACACAACAAACCAGGGGCTTGGTACCCAACACTGTTTTTTCAAGCATATATTTTCCGAGCTCTTCCAATCTCCCATGTCGACTTTGAAACAGCTCTCCCTCAAATCAGTTCCTCGCCTGGACCCGTCTCTCTTGGAGTTTGTTTCACGTTGTTTCCCTTGTTTAACAGATTTGAGTGTCAGCACCACGGAGCGTTTGGCCCCAACCTCTTACGACTGTCCATGTTATTTCTGCCTCGACGAGATCCTTTCCGTTACCTTCCATTCGCCGATCCCAATTATGTTTTCTACTGCAGAACGGCTGGCTGTAAGATTTACCAGCATCCGGACTTTCAACTCGTCTTCTGATCTATTGACCTGCAGCAAGCGTACTCTTTTGCTCTTTTACCCCTCTCGACAACGCTCACAAACCTTCACCTTGGAATATATCTATCCGACGAAGAACTTTTGTACAGACACGCTGCTCACGATACAGAAAACTTTGGAATATTCAACAGGCCTATGGCGTGCGACGTATGTGATGAGTTGGTTGGAGAAGACGTCAGGATCAAGGAACACCTGGCTAGTGCGATCATGGCGCGGAATCTCAACAGTCTGAAGTACATTTCTTGGAGCTCTCTCTTTGCCGATATCCATTTGGAAATACAGGAGAAGACTGAGAAGAGCGTTTTATACAAGGAGTCCGAGCGTGGTTCAGAAACTTCATGTATGAAAGGACTTGGGACCGCTGCTTATCGTGTATTGAGGATGGGGAATGAAGTCGAGGTACAAAAATTCCGGTGCCCAACGGATAGGCCATAAAGTTTTCAAAGTTCTGGTTTTCGTCCTTTTTTTACTGTGCACTGCTCCCGCTGCTTTTTGATCTTGTCTGGTTTTGATGCTTGGACTGCTTAAAGGAATTCAGAATTGTTGGCCATCCATTGTACTTGCGATTTTCGTTTATAGAGGATAATGACTTTATATGGTTCAAAACAAATAATGCATCGTTCACAACGACTGTAGAAAGTATATTGACCGCAATAAAATAACCGATAGTCAGTGACCAAGTTTGGCCAGGCAAGAAACTAGCCGAATAGAGAACAATGGGCGATGGGAGAACAAGTCCAAAGGTCAATGCACTCTGGTGTACCCAGAACAACTCCTGTATATAACCAGGTCTGCTTAGAGTTCTGCTCCCAGTTTCACTACTGTCTTTGGCGCGACACTGGCCTAATCCATCTCGTCTTTTGCTTTCCTCCCCGTTCCCCTGGCTTCTGACATCATGCCTACTCATTCTCCTGCTCCTAGGTCCGGCAAGACAAGTGAATTTGCCCACCTCTTCGAACTCTTCGATAAATTAGCTCGTGGTCGAAGTGCTGCACCTGTTCTCGGTCGTGCGTCCAACGAAGGAGAGTCGTCACTCATAGACGACACTTGCTCAGTACCAATCCGCACTGATCTCGAGCCTGTCATTCGAGACCTCGTCACCCTTGTTGGACCCAGAATACGTTCACGAGAGGACATGCGCGAGGAAAAACTCGGAAACAAGCCGAGAGTCAGGGAAAGAAGTAAAACCATTGCTGTTGCTCCTGATTTGGGACCAGACAACTTCAAAAGTGACGATGCCACTATGGGCAGTGACACGACTGAAGACGACGACAGCGAATCAAGACTAAAATTCGGTCTAGGGAAATCTCGCCCGTTCACCTTCAAAATGATGCTTCACAAGTTATACGAGTTGGATGAGTGGGGTAGAAAGGTCAAGGAGGTCCTGGAGAAGTCGCAGAACGAGTTTAAACCGTTGGCCGAGAACAAGGAGATACCAAAGCGGGCGAGAGCAAAGACAGTGGTTGATGCTAGGTCAAGAACTGGGACGAGCGTCGACGTCAAGGAAACCTCTCAAGTCCATTTCAGTGCTGCGTCCCAAGACAGATCCCCGATCAAGTCCTGTGGCCGGCCTCGGAGTCATACTGTTTCTTCCACGACAGGTGGGAGAGGCCGAGAGTCAGGCTACCCAGCAATATTGATAGATAACCACAAATCACAGGACAGCCGACACGATTTGAGAACGATCAAGAAACGTTGCATTGGGAGAAGAAAGTCGGCCACTGGACTGGATGTTAATGGTCGAGCTGCCTGGATCTACATTGGTTCCCCAGCAGCCGTTGCCCTTAGCGAGAATGATAGGTGTAGCGGCGAGGGCTTGACAACCATCTCGGTGCCAAAACCTCTCAAATATGGTGCACTCCAAGATGGTCCCCGACTTCCCCGGAAGATTATCAACCGACGTAGAGTCAGCTCTGTCGACAGCACCCCTACCGACGCTGTCGTGGGCAATGATGAGGTTGCGACGAGGAGGCGAGTGATGAGCGTTACTACTTCGTCAGTCTAGAGACTTTCTAGCCTAGACCGCCATTCCTTGGCATAAAGATGCCTTATTGTTTATTTCTGGACTAGCCTACGTAGATACGTTCTTGGTTCCGAATTGAAGGTCGCCGGTCCTCAAATAACACCTGTAGTTTGTATCAGTCCCATAATAATAAATATATTCTTCACTGTGACGCCTCACACCGGTAGACTCCGGACACCCTGAGACCTTTGCAAGAAATGACCAAAAATTGGCACGGATTTGTGACCTGGAATATTTCAATCAATAAACTTGATCTGTCATGTTTCTCGTCAAGACATCAGAAAAATTTGCGTTGATCGCAGTGACGAAAGTTTATTGATATTCAACATGCCTAACGTTATCCATGTAAAAGCAGGGTTTCGAGCCCACGGCAGTACACCAAACGCCACAAGGTACTCGCAAGGTCGGCGGGATTTGGAAAGTCGCCGTCTTCATGCTGTGCTCTCTGCTTCGGGCGAAGAGCATGGGCATGCGACAATTTGCAAGCGATTGAAGTGCATTCCGTCAAATGAGCTTGCCGTTGTCGCTGTATCAAATATCAGATTTTCGCCTTCCGACAGCCTAACCCGAAGGAGAGATTTTTGATACCCCCAAAATAACACGAACTTCTCCGGGTTGTTATGAACAATGGATTTTCAGGAAATGAGCAGATACAAATGCCGTAAATTGCAGTGTATTGGCGAACTCCCGAGTCCTACAAGATACATATGCTGAAAGGAAACACAGACAGCCGTCACCCACGTCGAAGACGTAACCTGAATGCATTTTTTGACGCTCGTGATTCTGAATCGAGATATCTTTCATAAAACCCAACAATAAACTCCTCTGCTTTGAAACCGAACCGGTTGTATAACAGCTAACGAATTGTCAAATCAGAAGCTTTGGAAAAAGAAGCGACTCACCATCGCTGGGTTATTGGCCGACACATGGAGGGTTATATCTTTCCCAGGATTCAATGAAATGAGATGGTATAGCATGGACCTAGATACACAAAAAAGTTAGGCTGAGGAACCTTTACAGCAATGAGCGTCATACTTAGCGATCTGGGAATTATCCCAACCACCTCTGACGGCAAGATAAGTGATATATGTTTCCCGGGGCGAGCTCATAATTGCAACGCCGACAACTAATTTTTTGTATGACGCAACGATTGTACACTTTTCAGGAGAGTAATCAAGAGAATCACTAACTGGTGCAAAGTTTTAAGGTTAACTGAAGCGTTGTGGCAGGCGTTCTAATAGCCTCACCATTGATTCCAGACCAAAATGATCGAGCTAGAAGATCATGCACTTGATTTAAATGGCATGGCTGTAGGGAACTATAGGCAATAGGAGCACGCGATTCTTGAGGTTGATCTAGATCTGGGCTAATGAGAGAATTTTCAGTACAGATAAAGCAAGAGAAGAAACGAACATTGGCACCAGCGAAATTTGTAATGTTCACGAACGTCACTCATAAGTCGCATCCACGGAGATTCCAGGTTCCAGTCTATCGCAATCAAACCGGAAATGCGGACAGGCCTGACACCGTGCAAACGCGATAAAAAGGAATTCTCGTAAGACGTCGACCGAATTGACAAGAGAGCATCCAGGACTTCAACATTTATGGGCGGCGAACTTGTGTTTTCAACTAAACCATCAACAAGACCGGAAGAGGTAGTGATTGTTATCCGCGTCTGGTTTGTTTTCCGTCTTTCCTGTAACTTTGAATGAGCCGGAGTCTCGTAATAAACCGTAGAAGATGTGCGCACCCTCCCGAGTTTCAGCTTGCGGAGAGCGATTGCTTCGGGAACGGTGAGAGCATGATTATCTTGAGAAACCAAGTTGATAACAGCGGTGACCTCAGCCCGAGTCAGTTGTCTGACAGGTGCACCCTATGTCTGAATGAGTGGATGTTCCCGTGCTAAAGGAGATGTTACATACAAGGTCGTCTTGTTCAATATTCTGTGACAAGAAGGCAGTCCTCTCTTCCAAATATTCCGGCAGGAAATCGTCTACGTGATTATCGTAAGAGTTTTCAGCGTTGAGGAGATCCTCATCTGCCGCGGGTTCATCTGGTACTTGTTCGTAAAGTGGATCAAAGGAGATTGGGGGAGCAGAAGCCTCGGAGAACGTTAGGCTAGTTTTTCTGCGTTTGGACTAGAAGGGTGTGAGAACCACAACATCACGGCGGTTGCAAGCACATACCCTGCGAGATTGATCCATGGATTGAATAGCATTGGCGAAGGAGGGCAAACGCTCAGTGGAGGCAAAGAAGAAGAGCCACGGTTGCTTAGACCAATGTTCCGTCCTTTCTCTCACGACAATAGGCTGAGGCCCCAGCTACACTGATTTCTAGCTAACTGTGAGCGACTTTCTTGAAGTCCATTCGCATCGCAGCAAGCAGATCCTCGGACATTCTGAAGACAATTACAGACAGTGCAGCGAAAGTACCGGTCGTATATTTGGGTGTGTACCGTAACATTACTTTAACAGTTCACGAATTGCCATTACTCGGTTCACTTCTATCGCGGGCCGCCAAGTAGAACTCCATTGCTCCATTGCCAGCTATCTCTGCGACAGATATTCTTGTTTCAGCAAGAATGACCAGCTCCCAGGGTTCGCTAAACATCTCGATTCCAGACCTACTCATTCAGTGAATGTATGGAATTGGAATTAGCTCAAGTTGTATCAAGGCCACAGAATCATCTCCTTTACCACTGTAAACATTTCCATTCGTGTCGACCTTATTGCCGTCTTACAGACTAGAATCGATGCAAATGCATGCGAGGAATCGACACTGAAAGCTTAGCTGGTTTAAAAATGTGAGCATTCGAGACGCTGGGAACTCGAGTAAACTGAACGAGCACGATTGCTACAGGTTTTCTTTGATTCCTTCCATAGAAACCAGCAGACACGCCTGTGTCGGTGCTAGGCGTTGATCATTGAGTACAACAACTGGTCAACACGGAGTATGAGCGTCACTTACACACATGCAATGGCGCCATTCGGACTAGAGGCAATCCCACAACATTGGCCAACTCCAACTGCACTTGTAACGGGATCAAAATTGTAAGCTTGATGTGCTGGACGAAGAAGCCGTGGCTGAAACAATTTCAGTCGAGAGACAAACAAACTTCATATCAGTGAAGGATGGTTTGCCGTCCGTAGGGCGGACTTCTAACGTCATTCGGAGAACTGAACTGACACCCATGGTAGTTGTCTGATAGGAGCGTTGCATTGTGCGGAGGTAGAGGATTGACCCAGCGCGATATAGGTAGGGATCCGTGACTCCAAGTTACTAGTAGAACGGAACCTCTGTGTGGAGTGTCTCCATTGGTGATCTATAAGAAACACACCGATCAGAACGCCAGCGCTCTTGCGGAGTACCTGTATTGAACCATCCCATTCGAGAACACAATCAGCACAGACGAGGTCAGTAGGTCGACTGCGCCAATACTCACTTTTGTGGAAGGAACATTGATTTCGCTCGCCTCAGAGCCAAAAGCAACAGGCACATCTGCCATATTAAACTTGCCAACCAGATTGTTGTGTTCCAGATCACTCATCCCCAGATCTCCGCCATCATTCATCCGTATCTTCATCGTAAATGGAAGCTTCGTGAACAAATGCAAATGTATCGGCTTGACAGATGAATGTGTTGGGACCGAGTATCCAGAAGCTCCATCGAGGACTTGGAAAAATGGAAAGGTAGTTTAAGTCGGGTTGAAGAACGTGGTATTGTTGAAAGCCGATTCTCGAAAAGTAGCATTTGAATCGAGCAAGGCCGATGAGTGAGGGTCAACAATCTGCCCGCGAAAATTAGCATCACTTCAAATAGGGTAATAAAGAAAGGAATTCACTGTAGTCTGCCACAGAGAAATTTATGCAGCGAGAGGACCAACAAATGCAAAGGCAAAGGGCCTTCTTCGCACCCGTTATGACGCCGAACACCTCTCCTCCCCAGGTTTCATACTCCTGCACTGAAGAAGACTATGATCCGGGGTCATTACGCCCTACGCGACCTTTTAGACGACCGTCCGACACGTACTCCAACTTGAAGAACCCGCTGTGGCTAAATCCCCTGCTTTACTTGCATGGGAAGTGAGAAAAAAATCGCAAGGACGATGTGTTTGGCCTGGAAAGGATGGCTCCATGTTGGTTCCTGACAAGCGTCGCGAAATGGTAAAATGTCCGAAGCACAAACACTGACGCCTGGTTCTCGCTCTTCGGTGCATCGCAAATGCCTCAAACATTGACAAAAGGAACTCAAGACATGGCGGACGTTAGCTTAGGCGTGCGAAGGAAGCTACTCTTCTGCTCGCCACTGGTCTAGCCGGTCGTTCCGCAACCAAATTTCACCGCAAATCGAAATAGTAGTCCGTTCTCAATTCACTGTTTGTTACCAGACGCAGCGTTTGTAGTTTATCGACCCTCGTTCATTTACCGTCCTCAGTCCCAACGCCACCTTTTGAGAAATAACATGGGCGACTCTTTCAACCTGACCAGAGCAGCCCCACCATTGTTCCAAGAGCTCGATAAGCCCTCCGGACCCAGATTTCTTCGGCGCGATCATGAACCCAACTATCCTTCAAGCGCAGGAAATCATTCTTGCTTGCGACCTCCACATAATTAGCCTGGTCTATAGGACAAACGCGGGGCGCTTGGTCACCAGGCTGACAAACAAATCAAGGTGTGGGCATGATATTTGGAGAACTGAAACTCGAGGGTGGCGTCAAGGGAAATATGAATGTTTCTTACGCAAAGATCTGGGTTGCGGGCTTCAAGTTTACTCGGCAGTGTTGCTGCCAACTCGAGGCTGTTTGAGGTGGATCTGGTTCGATTCTATACAAGTTCGTGTCTCCGTGGGTGTGATAGCAATGCCAAATCTTCAAATGTCATACTTTGAACTTTCTCCATCGAACTGGCCAGCCTTCTTCCTCCACACAACGATACAGTGCTCCTGGATGGCTATTCAACTCAATTATCTAGACGACATCGAGAATGATCCTACAAATCGAAAGTTTTCCTTTACAGATCTCGAGTTCTGGCTTTTCTCCTTGTCTATCCTTTCAAAGTTGTTGACAGCACCTTAGTTTCGGTTCCTACCCCAGCTTTCGTCCAGTATCTTTGCTTCCGGCCCAAGTATATTGGTTTGACCCTGTTACGGGTGCAGTTAAAGATGCACGACGAGAGTTGGACGAGAGTCATGAGATTACATTTAGTCTGATTGGCTCTGAAAACCGCCGAATATTCGTTTTGTCGACGTGTGCCAGATAAATGGATATGCCTATAATCAGCGACGGAGGTAGTAGTTGCCATTCAAGCTGCTTTTTTAGGTGGAACCCTGAAGGGTGGCTTACTACTAGGTGCTAGGTCGGCCAATCTGTCTTTTGCAAGATGTAGAATCAGTAAACAAATAAAGGCTACCGTGAAGAGAATGTGTGTACTACACTGGAATAGTTTTGATCGAGATGCCTACGCAGCTCCAGCTTCTTAGACTTGAGGATCGGCGAAATGACGAGGTACAGATCACGTGCGCTAATTAGCAGAGTCAGCGCGAGGGGCCTCTGCACTTAATCCTTCTTCATCTTCACTTTGTTGTGTACATATGGCTTCCAGTCTCCAGGATATCCTACAGGTTCGTCCCAAAAAGTGAATGTGACATGTAATTGATGAATAAGTGCCAAAAGGCCGAATTTTGCCCACCTTTAGATTCATCGTTGGTGGCAGCGATACTTTTAGATGTAGACTCGAATCCCACAAATGACCAACTTGATGTCATTCGCTCGCAATTGCGAGAACTTGCCATACAAGCAGATGCTGAACAATATTCGGACCCACAGTCTATGGCGCTTACGGAAGATACCTGCAGCACACCTAGTTTTTATCACGGCGAATCTAGTTCTAATGGTTCTGATACCCTTCCTTTACAATCTTCATTCAACTCTCCACTCGGATTCTTACAGGCCGCTCTACCCCATGTTCAGACCGTCAAGCTTCAGCGAGCCTTGTCAGAAGCAGATGCAGAGGAGAGAGAGGTGGATATGTGGGAGATTATCGCTGGGATTTTGACGGATGAGCGTATTAGAGAGTGGGAGGAACGTGGTTTAGAGGGACTGGAAGGGGATGAAATGGAGTTGGATGATTGGCAAACGGTGGAGTATACACACAAATCGAAGAAAGCTCCACCAAAGCTTTCAACAAAGAAAAATCGCGGAAAGAAGATTACAATCGTTGATATTCGCCAGCAACAACACGTTAGACCCACACCACCGACGACTCCGTCAGAATCTGTTCACGCAGCGCCGGATCCTTGGACACAGATTTCTTCCATCTCTGAACACTTGGCTACTCTTTTGCCGTCACACACTGTGTCATTTTTCCAGCCTTACTTTCATTCACCAGACTATACCACGCCATACAATGCTCTCCAGGCTGCTCTTGCTGCCATCATCAAAGCTCATTCACCACCTTCGTCTTCCTCTGTTTCAACTCCGTATGAAGACGAGAGCAAGCACGACACGATTCTCATTACTTTGCTCGATATACTCCTTCCTTCCTACGAACACCTCGATTCCGAAGCCCGCGACCGTCTCATCTTCGATACAGAGTTATCTATCAGTGCTACAGGTGGTCGAGGCGCCGAGGCCTTGGATCTCATTAAACTCTTGCGAGATTTAGACGCAGATTCATCCTCTGGTTATCTGGAAATGGGAGTGTATCATCAGTCGCCTGGCAGTGCGGCGGCTACATCTCCTACCATCACGCCCAACTCTCCATCTATACCCAAATCTCCTTGGTCCCAACCCACTCTCACATCTACACTCCCCTCTGGACCCCCTCCTGTCCCACCGCCTCCACCTTCTGCTTCCAAGGGCATCAATTCAGCCTCTAAACGGCTTACGGGAAATAAACCTTCACCGTACCAATGGCAACAAGTCCCTCAACGAAAACGGCCCCACAACAACGCTCCACATCCACTTGCTATTCATATACCTGCTTATTCCCGTGATGTAAACGGATTTAAAGTTCGAGGCACGGGTAATGGTGTTGGCAAAGGTGGGAAAGGAGACGTTGGCGAACTAGGTTATGGGTTTAGGGCATCGCCTGGTCCCGGTAGTGCTAGTAGGGAAGACAATGCGTATTACCAACAACGCATTTCGGAACATATGAGGCAGAGAGATGATATGCTCCGACAGGCATCCAGGATGTGGCAGAAAGGAACGGCAAAGAGTAGAGGAGGAGAAGTGGCTATGTATTTTGCAGAGAGGGCAAGAGAATTTCAGGAGATGGCGAGGCAGGACCAACTGAATGCAGCGAGAGCTATGGTAGAGAGAAAGAGGTGGGTAGTCTGGATCTTCCTTCTGCAAGTATGATGTCTGAGACCCCTTTCTGTCGCGTCTACTTTCCTATTCGATAGATTGGCTTCACAAGACCATCACACCGTCGATTTGCACGGCACGACTGTCTCAGAAGCTGCTCAAATCGTAAAAGAAATGCTGTCGAGGTTCAAATGTACGCCTGGTAAGTTTTCTTTCCTTTACTTTCTCTTTCCAGAATCCTTTTTGATTTGACTTCTCTTTAGCACAACCCTTAAAAATAGTAACAGGCCGAGGCGCACATTCTGTTGGACAAGTGAGTGTCCTCAAACCGGCCTTACAAAAGACCCTAATAGAAGATGGCTGGAGTGTGAGTACATGGGACGCGGGGCTGACTGTGAGGGGGAAGAGGGCTGGGTGACACGATCCCATGACATATACGTGACAGAAATATTGGGTATTTTCTTGTTTTCGTTTCTTCTTGCTTTTGCTTTGAAGCTTTGCGAAGTGTTTTCGTCCTATTTGATTTTAGTTAACTCTTAAGTGTCTAGACTTCTTTCTGTTTCTTTTCTTATTTGCGTTTCCTCACATCTACTAATGATGCGCGTAATCTCAACAGGCTATCCTGTCTTTCTACCTTAACTTCCACTCCATCCTTTTCTTGGCTAACTTGTTGTATGATTAAGGACGTATGCGCGGACGTATGGACGTTTTTAGTTCCGGGTATCTACAAAGTTGTAGCCACTAGATATTTACACATTTGTATCCAGTCCTTTTTTTGTCTTGAAGAGTTTTCTGATTTCTTTTGTACACGTGACACTGTACACTCATCAACTGCGCAGTGCGCTCGCTCTGCAAATCCCAACTAAGCATGCTGTTCTATTTCTCCATTTTTGCCTTTGTGGCCCTCATTGCTCTTCGTGAGTTTATCAATTCTTTTCAGTTTGCACTTGAAGTAATGTTTACCTACAACTTCACTTACCTTGACAGTCTTCTACCGCTACCGCACTGTTATCGTCCCGAAACTCCCCGAGCGCGTCAGAATCCTCTTTCCTCAACTCAGCCACTACACCCCTCTTTCTACATTTGCAGACCAAGCCAACGCAGGAATGTCCTCTTCTGCATTTGACATCGAGGCTAACATCCGCGATGGAGATTCAAGGATGGGCTTAGATGACAGAGGCACACAAGAAGTCAGAGATATTATGAGAAGGGAGAGGGTCAAGTGAGCTTTAAATTTGGTTGTGGAAAACAAGAACCGACGTTGACTGGTTTTCATTTGCTATCATTAGCTTCGACCAGGCGAGATTGATTCGCCAGAACAGGATATTGGCTGCAAATGGGATTGATCCTTCAGGTGCGTACTTTAGCCAACCTCTCTTTATCCAGATTGACGTTCCCTTTTGTTCAAACAGGAATGCCTCTGGATTCCAAAGCAGTGACACGTCTCTAGCTGGGGCTTTATTCATTCCTTTTTTCAAATTTCTTTCCTACTCAGGGACATTATCACTCTTCACTTCAGGAACTTCATATTATCGCCTCCTTCTATACGGAAAAGCTGCGCTCTTTCTACATTACTAACCTAGTGTACCGTTATTTCGCTCATTGAATCGGATTACTTTTACTGCAACTTGCTTTGTTGTAATCTTACTCATTCAGGGCTTTGATATCCTTTTCTGCCTCTCGTCTTCTGTGACCCGCACTTACGCCTTCGGCCAAATCCGACACTATCGGCCCTTCATTTTTTTCAAGACAGACATGGAGTTGGGAAAACGCGTGCAGACTAATTGCACTAAAACTCAGATAGCAGACTTCTTCCATTGTGAAAAAGTCCTAAGAATACACAATCTAGCCCATTCATCTATCTGCGAAGCTTGTGCCCTGTCCTCAGGACCGCGCCACCTACCTCAGAGCAATGTATTTCTGGACACCGCTATTCAGTCATTATTTTCGGTACGAGTTCTCTTTCTCTGGATATCATATATGACGAGGAGGCTGATTAGTGTACAAGGTTCCTTCTTTTCTTGAGTGCTTGATAAGAGGACGAGCCAATGCGAACCATACCACCATCGCACTCATTACTTGCTGACGTTTTAATCTTGATCTCGAATACAACTCGTAAAGCCGACACTGTCAACTGTCGGTTTCGTACTCAGCTTCCACCAATCTTGCCAGCCCTAGATCCTGCTCTCAGCTAGCCGTGACTCATTAATATCCGCTCTAATGTTCTAGTATCGCTTTCAGATGTACGCAAACCAGTCTTCTCTGGTGATGTTCACGGACCGTGTATGATTGTCCGATACCAACCTGATATGTTTGTAGATACCGTCAAAATACCACCAAGATTCCGTTCTGAGCATCATGCCGTACTTCCACGCTTGGTCAGGGCCAAGGAGTCAAGCAATTCCGGCCATTTTCCATTTGCGACGCATTACGAGGTACTGTCGAATCGCAAAAAGTCTATCTGAACTTGCCCAAAACGTGAGTGCAGATAAAATACGACTCTGTCCAGTGACTTCAGATCGAATTCAGACTGTAGGGATTTATTCAAATTATCGAGAAAGGGTGCTTCTTTCATCCAAGTTGCTGGATATGGCTAAGACGATCTACATCGTTGGTCGTCCGCTCGATGCCCATCTGATACCAACCATCACCACCAGCGTGATGTACGTCAATCTCTTTTCATCGTTCTCTCCTTCTGTTCTCTGTATGAACAAATAGCTATTTAGGGGGTCACAATAAAGCAACAGGTATAGATGTGGCCAAAAGTAGACGATATAGATCTGCCATGTAGTATGTCTCCAATCTCCCATTTGTAACTTGATCTCATTAATTCTCGCGAAATAGAAGTAGGGTCGACGTGGCTCATTGTAGTCTCATCCCGTTATTCTATAGCAATACACTTGCA
This sequence comes from Stygiomarasmius scandens, assembly GCA_037954225.1. Lineage (NCBI taxonomy): Eukaryota > Fungi > Basidiomycota > Agaricomycetes > Agaricales > Campanellaceae > Stygiomarasmius > Stygiomarasmius scandens. Next base: position 917,517 of record JBANRG010000005.1, on the reverse strand, counting down.
GTGTGTATGGTTTTCATACACTACACATTTTCTTCGTTTCTCCTCAAAAATCTGTTATATATTTTCTTTTAGCTTATGACTCAGTCAGGGTGATTTAACTTTTTCATCTCATTCTTTACGTCAACAACTCGTCTCACGAATGTCCTCTAATCTTTTGTCCTTTTCCAGCAACCTCCAAAACTAGGGTGATTCGGCGCGATAGAACGGAGGAAATCGCTAGAATGTGCTCAAAAACTACTCCCCAAGTCTGGTTCAAGCAAATTATGTTATCTTCCATCGACTACAACAAGTGCGAACCAAGAAACAAGCTCAGTATACAGGATATATTTGTGCACGAACCATCCCGTCTCATCCAATGTTACAAACGGCGTAGGCACAACTCAACCTTTGCTAGTCTACTGTTGATACTGATACCCACTGTCGCCCTCGGATTCAGTGCAACACCACAGGATAATCAATCTCGTGCCAAAATGACCGAGGGAGCTTCAATCTCCTACTTGCCTTCTTGAGGATCGGGATGATCCTTCTCTCTGATTCAGTCGACAAAGACCAGGATATTATCATTTCACCAACATAAAGGACGTCGACTTGAGTTCAATATCTACCCGTTGCTGGCATTCTATGATACCATTAAGTGCGTGCTGTCGAAAAGCAAACCACGTCCTTTGAATAAAGTTGTTATAGCTGTTATACATGAGGTTGCAAACCCGGTTGTCAATGCTGGTATAGGTGAGCTTCCAGTACTTTTGTTAATAGAAACTTATTGGCATTCTTGTTAGGTCTATCCCAAAACTCTGGGCCAGATTACGGCGCGGTTTGGAAGAACTCACTTCAGACGGTTTCAGAAACGTCTGTCCCAACCTCACTTGCAGGGATAAGGTGTTAAAGTTGTGTCATATTCATCACCACCAACATGACGAATGTCGAATTCGACTTGACGTATATCTACCTGTCGACCCATATTTGGCCTACACACTAGGGGGTGAACAAGGTTTCACCGGGAATGGTGTGAGATGAAGTCGGATGATACCGTGGGTGGTCGACGGTTGCCGGGTGAGTCTTTGACTCTTTGCTTCTCGAACGTTCTGCCCTTGGCTAGTACCAAGCAACCTTCGAGGGAGCATTAGCGGTACCGTCGGAAAGGGGTCAGGAACTGCGGGCCTGCGTCAAGACATTCAAGTTATTAAGTTCTGTACCTGCGAGCCTTCATCTCACTATCACTATTGTTTGCTTACGCGTCTGTATTGGTTGGTACGGCCCCTATCTCTGCACCGAAATTCGTCCGGTGACGATTCACCTCACTTAGACACTCAATGGCTGGGAATAGCTCGAGGTTGCCATTTCTCTATTCCTCGCAGAAAATTTGGTAGCTCTCCCACCGCTTAAAAGGCTAACTATGACTGTATTCGACACAAAACAAAATTCTCGGCAGCTCTGAGCTCAGCCTCAGCCTTGCCTCATTTTAACTCCTGCTGGGCTGTTACTTACATGATCCGCAGCATCAAGCAACGAAACTTGAATTCTCATTGCTATCCAGGTCACACAATAAAACAGTCTGGGAAGCTATCCGAATCTAGCGTTGTTAACCTCCCCTCGCTAGGCATAATGTTCGGAACATTCCCCGTTCCCAACGAGCCCTTTTTTCATTCCTCCGGCCTCATCTCAGAGCTCTTCTCCTTCGAAATCGAGTTACATACATTACAGCGCGGAAAACATGTCCTCCAGCAGACTCTTGAGCATCATTTCCCCTTTTCGATTTGTGGAAACGGCCTCAAGCCCGATACGAATGTGGCCGAGCTGGCGCGGTTCTGTTCAGCGCAACACCCGTTCAAAGTCTGCTCGAGACGCTTTCGGCCAGGTCGGTTATCCGCATCGGTGCTCTGATTTCTAATCAGCCGGAATTTCAAATTTGGGGTCGGCGAGTCCCGCTTCAGCCACCTTAACGTTAACTCAACCAAGTTGGCTTGTCGGCATTGATAAAAGGACACGCGCTGCAGGTTTGTTTCAGCAAATGTATACCGATGTCTGATGGTGCGGCTCCCATCTTTAGTTAGAACTGCCTTTCAAAATGCCCGAGCCCCAATTAGTGCCTCGTATGGACACCAATCCTAACGCGTCACTTCTCCGTACCTCAAGTTTGTGTAATTTTACTTTTGACTACCTGCTCTCAGGCTTGCTAATGTTCTATTTGCGTAGATGCCAAGCTCCTGAGTCTGACGCAAGTATCGGACCGGTCTACATCCAAGCTTACATATTCTAGGCAGCCACCACGTACAGAAATTGCCGCTCAATTTTACTCAACGATGATGATGTTTTCTGCCGCTACTGATATCTCGTACAGTCACAAATACTGTTTGGGTGTACACACCAAGACATGCCACAGTGATTCAGTAGTAAGTAAGCTGGTAAGACGTGTGTCAAGTTTGTCAGATCATTAACAAAAGTCTTTTGTTTTCATTTCGGCCACTCGTCTTCAGCGGAGCCAGTAGAGCTGCCCATGTTGATACGAACGTTTCAAAGTGCCTGAAGGGGATGAAGAGGTTCTGTTATGTCCCGACATAGGTGGATCACTCGGGCTGAGAACACGGTATCTATAATCTTTTGCATCTAATAAATCTCAATTGCCTGCCAATTCATCCCAATTGCACTTAGAAAGAGCAGCCGGAGTTCTATAATTCTGACCGTTCACAAAATTTGTAGCTAACTAATCAACATACTCACCAGCTCCCGCAAAGCCACATCTCTTTTTAAATCCACTTACAAATGGGCGATTAAAAAGGTTGGTGCCACCTGAAAGCCTTAAGAGCTGATATTACCTTTACAACAGTCATCCTCCTCAAATGAGGTATATGTGGGCGTTGTTCAGTAGCAAAACTTTGAATCAAGCTGCTAAATTAATTGGGGTGTTGCCACTTCTAGTTCCGCTCCGAGTTAATATTTACTTGACATCTTCTCTTGGAATCGCCTTCGGGAAAAGTGGGTCGGCTGTATAGGCAGAGAACGGCGAGTAACTTGTAGGATTTCAGGCTTCTTGATGTCGGGATTCAGGATTGGATGCTACTCTTCAGTATTCAAAACCTGAGGTTTAGTGTTAGAACTTGAAGGTACTTATCGTTTGCCACAACAGCCGTATTCCCCGTAACTTTTCGGCGAAACTCGTATCTTCTTCAATGTCAATCGGTTATGCATACAAAACGTACTGAAGAGGTCCGTCAGAATCTCTCTAGATAGACTTTACATATTCCCGGCGCAACCGAAACGCCTGACGCAATCCTCTTACCTTTTTATTGTTCCCTAGATCAATCGTTCACTTCCGATTGCAATCCCTTAAAACGCGGCACCTAGTCTGCTAAATTCTTCATCAGTCACTTTTTTGATTGGAAGCTAGATCCGTGTTCTATGTTCTGAACAGTTCTTTCGGTAGCTCACGCGCTCGCGAGTGGTTCGTGTCAAGGTTGGGCGCTTACTAGCGTCTAGTACACTGTGGTTCCTTGCTGCAAGAGCCGTGCTATCTCAACGCCGCTGTGTGAGTTTGTCGCTATTTCGGTGTAACTTGCTGAAGGAATCACTGATGTTCGTCACATCACTGTACAAACAACTTTCTCGCAACTTTCTCGCCACAACAAGGCTAAAATATTTATTGGAAAATCCTGATACCTCTGTAGCTGGATTTCGCTGGGTAAAGCGTGTGTAATGAATTCCATTCACTTGCTTCAAAATAGTGGTAGGCCTATCATCGTCTTCTTCCTCTCGGCTCCGATCAATCATTCAATGGGTTCTAAACAGATACAAAAAACCTTGTTCCACTTATAGATTTTCTTTTTCAAATGACCACACCAAATGTTCCGGAAAAGATTTCAGCCTTCAAGTTCCCAACTTATTATATCTACATGTGGGCCCAAAACTATGACCCGCTTCATCGGCTTCACCCGTCTAGGACAAAGGTATCCAAGATCAGCGAGATCTATCATAACACATACTCGACGCATGAAACATTTTGTCCCATAATTGTTTGTGCGTTGGAGTTCGAGGCGGCTATACCCAATCTTGATGAACTCAATAAGTTTAATTACATTCTTAGGGAAAACTTCTTTCTTTTCAACTTGGTGCCCTACAACCTGGTCCGTTCCTAAGCGACTTACATTAGAATGGCATGGCATGGCTCCATCAATCGATTTTTCAACTGAATTTTGGTTGTTTGCGAGAATTGATATTCCCAGCGATTCCAGTGTCAAACTGTCTTCCCGTGACCGCTGAAAATGTTGGAGGGTCCTCTCGAAAGCAAGAGTTTAACTCTGCTTTTTTGGGGTTGAAGGACGTTCATATGTGCGAGCTGAAATTTCCTGTTTTGGTAACTTTTATACTCATCGAGCGAAGACAGAATCGAAAGTAGAAGTTTCTTCTCATCAAATTTCCTGTGACTTGAGCTGCAGGACCCCAGGAACAGCTATCATATCAGCTGTGCAGTTTTCTCGCAATTGCTGGCTCAGTTCGTTTTTCAAGATTGCTGCATGGGGACCAGTCCGCATTATAAGAAGCTGTAAAATGAACTACACACCTGATTCCTGCATGTTTTACTTAATCTCCGGTTGACCGGGCACTACCCTCACTATGGTGTCTGGGACCTGCTTGTGAGCGTTGTGTGGGCCTGAATTTATGCAGAGGCAAGGGCAAGGGGAAAGTTTAGATCGAGTTGTTTCGATATACTCCGTGTCAACGCCTACAATGAGTTTTTACCGTATCGAGACCACTCTGCAGCGCTAACCTATATTTTAAATTTTTATGAGCGCGCATAGATTCAACGTATGTAGTTCATCTCTATTACTGGATAATTTACATAGAAAAGCGGTCGGTCTACAAGTAGCCCTCGACTTCGAGACTTCTCTGTACGGCTAGTAGACATGGGGACGATGTTACTATAACTAAGAGGGATGTCAACGATTTGGGTATAAAAGTCCAATAGAATCGGACGTAAGAGAGTCTAGGATGTGGCGTTTATGGTCGAAGAGTCGTTGGTCTTTAGAGGCAGCTGTCAGATCTAGAACTGTCCGATAAGTGGGCTGAAGCTCGTAGAATTGCTAAGACGCACCCAACTTAAAATTGTCCTCGCAGCATTAGTGAAAATTCGTGATCTGAAGTGTGACGAGGAGTTGTTGCGACAAGATGTAACATGTGACATGTGTGACAGAAAAACAGCGCTAAGAACATGTATAACGGCGATGGCGAATAGGATAGCGCGCGAAACAGCTGTAAAACATCAGAGCTTATGTTTTGCTAGAAAAGTGGACAGAAAACTTGAGAGCGAAGGTGCAGAAAGTATACGAGCTCGTGACAGGTTGGTTTGTAGAGGCTTGCAGAGGCTTGGTCATAAACGGTAGGATGCAAATTACGAAATCACTTGAGCAGTAACTCATCGTCCGACTCGTCTTCTCTGGAGGCGTCAACGTCCATGGCCATCTCAGTTCTGGCCCTGAGATTACCCTTGGCCTTCTTAGTCAATCCTATCATGGTTATACCCTTTGCCACGGCCTTGGCTCTTGCCCGTAGTCCCACCGAACGAATGCCTTGGGCAGGCGACGGAGCAGTCTCAAGTCTTGAGGTGGACTGACTGACTCCGAATGGGCTAAGTGGGAGATCCAAGATGTTCAAGGGGTCTTCCTCGTCTTCATCCTGAGCTGGCGTCTGGGCGTGAGATTGTACTGGCGTTATGATATTCAAAGCGGGAAGGAGCTGCTCCACATTGGTGTCGTCACCATGCATAGCGCGGACGTCGGCCTCGTTCCTGGACCAAGTAGAGATGACACTGTCCTCTATAGCAGGAGGAAGAGTGGAACGAGCCACGGTGATGGTGCCGCTGCGTGTTCGTCTTCCTGCTCCAGAAATACCCGATAGCGTCGCGCCGATGGTAGCGCCCAGTGCGGCAATGCTTCCGCTTCTCATCCTATTGCGAGAGGTAGTGGACGTTTTCGAGACGTTGAAATTTTCAACCAGAGGTTCCTTGGCTCCTGCGACGATGCTTCCATTACGAGACCTTCTGCCTGGTCCGACAGAAGCAGTAGGGTTGGACACATAAGGTACACCAGAAATAATGCCCAAAGATGATGTGCGGCCTTCCTCGACGATGGGTAGCGAAGAGCCTATCGTGCTAGAAACAACGGTGCCACTTCTAGTACGGCGAGTTCCGGTTGGGGCTGGGGCTAAAGTTAAATTGGCAGTCCCATTGTTGTCGACCGGTTCATCGGCACCCGACACAATTGTGCCACTTCTGGTACGCCGGGAAAGGAATGAGGCTGGCACCTGGGTGTTCGCAATCGAAGGAGCAAGGATAGTACCACTCCTAGTTCGCCGTGCACCAGCAACAGAAGTTTCTGAGAGGTGTAAGGAATCATCCACAGAACGAGTCCTTGGTATTAGGGTAGTTTCTTGCAACTTGGAAGGAGATTCGACGGCCTCTGCTACCAGCAAAAAAATCAGCATGAATGATGCAAAACAAGCGATATGTTCATACCAAGGACTAAACTGTCAAACATGTCTTGCAGAACCTGCTCAGACATCTCCACGTCTTCTGATTGCGCTTCTGGCGGTACAGGGTCTTCATTGGCCTGGGTATATGCATTCCTGAAATGGATGTTCCACTCCATGGTGTTTGGAGGGGAAATGAGTGAGTCACTAATCCATGGAGAGCGATCGTTACTAAAAATGCTGTCCTGGAGGTCTTCGACATCGGAATCATGGGGAGTAGTATACCCACTACCACGCTTCATTCTCTTTCTTGAGGCGGCTTTGAGACGGCGCGAAGCGGTGATCATAGACTTCGAACTCGAAGCATTCATGTCGCTTTCGGAACCGGAGGAGCATGAATCAGTTTCTGTGTCAGAGATAACACGAGCAGTGAGAAGGGCAGGGTCCACAGTGCCGACAGATGTGAACGGTCCATCGAAACGTTTGAAAGGTGTGGAGGTGCCGCGCACGTCTGCAAAAAATCCATTTCCGGGGGCAGAGTTGTCAAGATCCACGTCCATCGACTCGTGATAGGCATAGGTCCCACTGTAGTCAAAAAGGGAGGCACGAGAAGGAGGTCTGTCCCAGTCAATCGATGGATTACTGGGTAGACGACAAAAGTGCTGTGAGGCATCGAGGGATCCGGTGGGCCGGTCAAGACCGTGAGGTATATGCAAATCAACAGCGGAGACACTGTTTAGGGTACGATAGATCCGGTCTCTGTTATGTAAAAGAGTAGGTACGGAAGGACGGCGTGGTATGCCTGGAGAGACTTCGGGAACGATGTCATCTAATTGAGACTGGGAAGCAGATTTAGGGTTACTGGGACCAAAAACGTTATCAGATAGTGTTCGTTTGAGGTTTGGGGAAAAGATGGAATCAGAACTTGATCTTGGGCTGGATGCAGAGGATGAGCAACTGTTGAAAGGACTTTCAAGACCAGCATTCTTGCTGCGAAATTTCCGGCGCGATTTTCCATATTTCTTCGTGACTAGTCGACTTTTGATCACTGGACTGCCCGATGCGAAGGAATTTTCCTTGAGATTAGTGGAGCTGGTTTTACGGACCGAGCGCGGATATGGGATTTTGTTCGGAATTGGTGAAAAATCGGAAGGAGAAACATGCGATCCCATAGATGAGGGCAGCTTATATACTTCGGACTGCGAGAGGAGGGTGGGATCAGGTGTTTTGAAGCGGACATCGTCAAAAGGCTTTCTGGCTTTGTGTTTCTTGGATGGTGCTTCTTTCTGAGGATCGTTGGAGATATTTCGTTTGAGTCTCTGGATACTGCTCATCGTAGTGGTAGCTGAAGGCAAAGTTGCAATGTCTCAGAATCGGTGTCGGGAAATGCGTGACCACATGATTGCAGATTAAAATCAGGTGACCTTGTGTCGGTCACTCAAGTACTGTCTTTGCCTCTCGGTGCTCTTGGATTTACCAGGCCCCAGGATGGGCGACGCCGACAAAAAAGGCCCGCTTAAGTTCTCAGAAACAGTAAGCTTCTAGCCTAGCTGTAGGTAATTCTAGACCGGTTCATCTACTTCTCGAATTGACTCGGATTTGATGATGTATATACCGAATTGCAACTGTACCTTCCACTAGATTTTTACGAATACGGTGGCAATGTCACCCTCAAGTCTCGGCGTCGATGTGCCTCCAGCCCTCTTGCTTGTCAGGTCCACTGTCATCTGCCATTGCTGATACAGGAATGTTAAATGAAGTTCACTCGATATTTTGGGAATTGAGGACCTCAGACCCGCAGCCGGGATTCAATGCTGGTGTTACCAGCGCTTCTAATTCTGCGTAACGGACTTCGAGTCATTCATTCACCCACTGAATTGAAGGTATGTTTCGGCGGCTATACGCTTTGCTGTCAGTGTTGAATTCTGATGCTTTGATGAAATAGTTTCGAACCTTATATGATAAATGGTGTTACTGGTAGACGGTGCCGCGGTAGGAACACCAAATCTGAAGATCTGCGAAGTGTTCAGCCAGCCGCGCTAATTTTTTGTGACGTCAAAGTAGCCGTATCAAGATGTCCCTTCATTGAGACTGAGCCTCCAAAAACAGGTGGTCAACAGCTCTGTCCATTTTGAACTCGTCATCAAGTCTGGCGTACCAACGTAAAGCAACTCATCGATCAATGTCTAACATAAAAGGATATAAATGTTGGTGAGAACTTTATTAAAAACTTCACTTGACAGTGCTATTTTGTTGATTATTCAAATTATTAAATGGACGGCTTTCAGTAAGCCAACGGAGGTTGTCAAGGTTTTTCTTTGTTAGATATCGATCTATCCACTCTTTAAGAACCGCGTCAAGGCGGTCAACCATTGGGAAAGCTCGATTTGGATGAGTGGTATGGAAAGTGCTCATGCTTGGAACTCTGCTGCTGCAATCAGAGCGTCTTTTCAAGGATCTCCGTGCCCATCATCATGTCATTTTTTGCGACTCCGCACTAGGCGGGAAGTTTACCTTATATTCAAATGTTCCCGCAGTGTCAAAAAGGACTGAAGTAAGGCGGAGAATCTAACCTGAATTGAAGCAAAAAAAAAAATTGGTTGTGAACAGCCTTCCGGCCTTCTCACCTTTCTGTCAGTGTCAATTACGTGCCTACAAATATGTTTCTAGATACTCCTCGTGCACGAGGCTCGCAGTGCCTAATACGTTCTTGATGCACATGTCATTGACATCGATAGAATTAAGTACTGAGAATTTTCATTCCAACTTTTCTGACGTTCAGGTCTATTGATTTGGCGGCATTCGGAGTATGGTGCAAAATCCAATTCAGGAAAAAATCTGAACCTCCGTTGGCATTCACTCGGCCAAGTGCGATGGGTGAATTTCGGTACGGTATCAATAAATTCTCTCATTGATACGAAATAGCGCTTGGGTCGTTTGGTCTAGTAAATGTCCCTCTGACTGGAAGTTTCCTATCAGGTCTTGCGAAAAAGTATCGTTCATATCTAGCCAAGTATGGGTCCATGTAGGTCCCAATTGCTTTGAGTGAAACATCTTACTGGTCCACGCAATTGTACCCTTTTAGACTTTGAGTGATCAAGTTTGACACAAATTTTTAGGTGGTGGCACTGATCAGTCTGCGGTTATTGTCAGTTGACTTTTCATTGTAATTATACAATAGTAAGTATTGAATATTTATTGATGGTTCAGTCAAGTCCCCGTTGATTCTCATCCTAATGAATAGACTATATCAGTCTCGCGGCATGCGGCATCTGTGCGATACTTTCATATCATCGGTCAGTTCCGCAAATCATGTTCTTGAAGAACATTCAGCTGTTAAGGTAATGGTCTGAATAGCCCAGCTCTTCTATTGAATCAACTTGCAGATGTCCGTACCCGTTTGGAGTCTGATTCTGTCCCGCCAGTTTTCGAAGTTTGTGTGCTCGGGAGTGCACACTGGGTGCATATACTTATATGCAAAATCAGATATGCTTTGAAAATGAAACAGTGGAGCTGGGCAGGTACACTCGGGCCCTCCGAAGTTGAGTGATTAGCGCCCCTTGAAGCAGAAGCCCAGACCACAGACACAAGAAAAATTATCCACGACTGTGCGTACCATGTACGTGAGGTATAGTCAGTGCGTCAGTATCCATGTGCACACGTCGATTTCCAATTCTGAGAGCTACTTACCTATATTAAAGGGATTCGCACATCTGTGATTCATTCTCATGGTCAAGATCTTATCAGGCTTAAAATTTCTTTTAGTCTTTAGAAAGCCGAGCCATTTATTAAATCTGGGCAGCCGCGAACCTTTCGCAAGAACTTGTGGTCCCGCCCCGGCAGGCCCGATTGCGTAGTTCGTCCACACCAAAAACAAACCAGGTTCGTTTGTTCCGAGTCGATTCTGGGTCGAACTGGTAGGTTACTTAGTTCGTCGACCGATGTGTAAGAAGAAATCTGGAAGGTCAAGGTTGAAAAATGAGGAGAATCAGTTATCTCAGTCTGATGGAATTCTTGGCAGCCCTTCGAATTTTCTACAGACCATCGAGAAGAGCAGAGAGCGGGTGTTCCTATCGCTTGTTCTTCCCGCGTCAACATCCTCCCGTTCAGTGTTTTTGATGCAGCTCCAGACAGTCATCTACGACGGCCACCAATCGAGGTCGGTAACAGAGGGTTGTCGGGACGCCGATGATCCTGTATTATAATTCCGGTTAATAAAATCTTTCCTTTCGGGTCTGCTGCCGTATACTTCTTGGAAATTGCACCGGTTTCATCAAACAAGCGTTCTAAGTTTCTAAGATAATACTTCCGAGGAACCAGTTGAGGAAAGAGTTGCTTATGTAGTGTCACAATCATGCGAGCACATTTGAGTCGATATTTGAAGCAATTATTCCAATAATAACCTGAATCTCCGTCTACGAAGTCCTCATTTAAAAATAAATGCTCATCAATGTTCATCACTGTCAGCGAAATCTCGGATTCCGGACATCATGTGGTGCTTGCCACTCAAGAAAAATTCTGATTTTTCCAGAAGGTAATTGTTGCTCTGCAGTGCAAGTTTCCATGTGCATTAGTCGCATTTAGAGAGATACATCACCCTTTGAAAGGCACTACTGAATACATCAGAAACTATGCTAATTTTTGTGACGTATGAGGATACGAGCATATTGAAATCATTGAAATCCAGGGAAATGGACGCTGGAGGTATTGTTTATAGGAGGAGGTATGCTGATGGCCAAAAAAAGAAAGAGAATAAGTTAAATAAGTAGGTAGAAACTAAGTAAGGCGTTATGAGGGAGGTAGAAAGAAAAAGAATGGCGACAAAATCCCGGATATTGTGAGTAACGACAGATTGATGTGAGCAAACAGAAACAGCAGTAGGCATGGTTTGGATAGCCTGTCACACTTGGACCAGGGCAATAAGTAGTTTTATAATTCCTCGTGTACTCGTGGCTCAACAGTAACACCCTTCAAAGCCTCCTCGACCTGTTCCTTGCTTTTACCCAAGATTACGTTTGATGCGTCAAACTCTGTGGTCTTATCGGTGTCTGTGTCTCCGGGAGACGAAGGTACTGAAGGCACAGGGTCGATGGGGAGTATGCTCACTTGTTCATTTTCCTCCTTTGGTTGAGATGTACCAGCAGTCCCGACGTCTGCTTCCAGGCCGAACAAGGCTTCCCTAATCTTGGTCCCCAGAATTCTGATACGAGCCTCAAATCCATTGACTATATCCTCTAATTCGACCTGAAGCTTGTCGAGTGCAGGGATAAGAGGGTCAACGGGCGGATTGGCATGAGAACCGTTCTGGATGAGTTGGACTTCCTCTTCGAACTTGCGGAATTCTGCAGAAGAATATTTAGTGCTAAAGTCAGGGGATAATTCAGAAAAGGACTGACCTCTCATCAGATCGTGGTATTTTTGCCAATCCTGATATGTCACGTCATCCAACCAGGCATAATCCAGACCAAGGTCTGCTTGAGCGCCTTCGGCGTAGTTCTTAATTTCGGTAGCCGCCGCCATACACTATGAACCTTATCAGAGATGTGTGCATCCACCCTGGCAATTAAAACGTACCCCTTGTACTTCCAAATCGCGGACCCCTCTGTACCACCTGTGGACCTTTTCTTGCATCTCGGTGACCTTGTCGCTGAATTTGGATCGGACTTTCTCAGAAACCGACATCCACTTTCTCAAACGATCCTCAGCTCGGGGTTCAGGTTTCGAAGCTATAAATAAGGGAACAATCAGCACTTCAAAGAAGTAAAGAGAGCAAAGTACTTGCGTCCAGTGTCTTTTTCTTCCTTCTTCAAGTAACCTTCTAAACCCTTCAACAGCTTGTCTCCCTCTCTCTCAACAGATACCAGCAAGCCACTAACAACTTCTCCGTCGATGTGCGTTAGTTCCTCTTCCAGTTCCGTTTCTTGGTTCTCCTCGTCCTCCTGCTCCTTCTTGGCTTTGCTCTCAGGTAGACCCAAAGACTTGACAGCATCCTTTCTGAGCTTAACCAGTTCTTTCCTAACTTCCCTTAATTTCCTATGAACCAACTCATCAAGCCCATACGCCCATCGTCGATGCCTGTCTTCGATGGTCTTCCGCTTGGCAGCAGTTTGATCCTTTCTGGCTTCGCGAGCTTGACGGTCCATCTCAGCTGCAACAGCGATCTGGGAAGCGAGAGCTTCTTCAGGCGTTTGATTTGTAGGAGTGACTTCGATAGGAAGGTCATTATTGGTGGATGACTCGACGTCTGGTTGCCCATCTGCATCATCAGAGATACCAAGGTCCCCCAAGAATAACAGCAATTCATCGTCTTCTGATAAAGATTCTTCAGGAACCGCGCTATCTGCGAGTGAAGGATCTGTTTCTGGGACCACAGGAGCGACAGACGATGAAACAGATTCGGCAATGGCAGAAGATGTGGTTGATGTTTCCTGTACTTCTTCATCGTCTTGATTGACAACAATTTCTTCGACGGCCTCTTCAACGTCTTCGATAAGAGATTCTTCTGCAGCAGGAGCAGACTCTACGGGGACAGACGGTGAAATAGTTTCGGCGACTACAGAGGAAGCGGACAGGACCTCTTCGGCTTCGGCGTTGACAGATGCCTCGGTCTCAGTTTCCTCAGGTTCGACCACCGAGAGGGTCTCCTCAGGAACAATTGACTCTGTCTCCGGCTCTTTCGTGACAGAAGACGGTGAAGTAGTGGCAGCAGTAGACTTGGACGACCAGGAAGATTTGGTAGGTGCAACAGATGTCGCTTTGGTCTCTCCGGCAGCAGGTACCAACGTCGTCCTAGCTGGTCCACTCAACTCGACAACTTTGTCCCAAATTCTCAGAACGTGAGGATCGACATACAATCTTCTCATCTGCCCGAGCTTCTCCATTAAAATTGCCAAAAGCGTCTGTACACTTTCAGCTGCACGGCCAATGTAAGGTCTCGCAGCTGTCCATGCGGACTGGGCGTGTGGCTTTGTCCGTACATATAATGCATGAACGTGAGGTTGGACGGTGGTGTACACGCGGTGAAGGTATACGAAAGCTTTGTTGGTGTAAAGATGCGCATTGACCACAATGGGTGAGAGATACGGATCGACTATACGGTCGGAGAGTTGCTGTACGTAGGGAGCGATAAGCTTCCTGTACTGTGGCAGCACATACCTCTCGTATTGTGGATACACGAGCTTTTTGTATGTGTGATTAACAGCAGACTGGGTAAGTTTGTTTATCCTCGAGGTGTAAGGTTGGGAGATGGTGTATGCACGAACAATGACGGGGGTAACCGCGCGTTCAGCGGCGTGAATTTTAGAGACGACTGGTGCGACGGAAGGATGAGAAAGAGCATTATGGATGGGCGGCAGCACGTAAGGTTCCAAGACATGCGTCCGGTACTGAGACAGTGAGCGACAGACTGGATTGACCAAGCGCTCATCAGAAGGACACGTCCAGAACGCGTACGTACTGAAAAGAGTCAACAAAATCAGCATAAACCTGTCCATCCATGACGGCCCTGACTCCTTCTTAACCTTTGTCGCCTTCTTCGCCGCCTTTGAGGTCTTTTTGGCCGTGGATGGTCCAGCCACCGTAGGAACGTTTTTTGCGTTGGTCGTGTGCTTGTTTCTGCTGAGATTTTGAGAGGAGCTGGTGCGCGAGCCCATGCCTGGGGCCTGCGATAAAGACTGCTTCTTGTTCACCACCATGGTAGCGAGAGGCAAACTAAACACAGCCAGAAGCGCTGCAACGAATAATGACGTGGCTGATGGGGACACACAGCCACGAGACTAGACGCGGTTTCGAGGCCAGAACATGGCAATCAAGTTCCTCTACCTGTAAGTATTACTTTCCTCTCGGCTTGGACACGGCCGGAACTGAAAGAAGTGTCAGAATCCGAAATTCCGTCATTCCGGACGTGAGACCTTGGTCAACTTTACGACGCTCACCCACTTCGACAGACTTCGACAAGTTTAGACACAGCTTGCAATTTTAAGTGAAGTTCTTTACACCTATTCCTGGAATCTTTACGTTCATGTCTATACCGGCAGCTTGGATGTTCGCTTAGATAGCCTGCCCTTTATTGCAGAAACTCCAGTCTTCCGATGGTTGGAGTTGTAGCTTGAAATTAAAACCCGCCGTGAGATGTCCTACGCTATACCTCATTAAGTTAGACAGATATCCTGCACATTTCTCCGCCATTCTCTAATATTGCTCCTATCAGATTCAGGCTGCCTTCAACCTCTCATGTGCTTCCTGCGAAGATCAGAATTTAAGGAACGACTTCATAAAAGGATCTCAGTGGTACTTGATCAGGCCTAGATTCTCGATATGTTAATATACACCCAAGCTTTGAGTACTTACGCTCGACACTACTACAAGAACTTGAGATCAGACCCCAACTTGAAATGGCTGTCTAATGAAATCTTTTGCACGATGACGTATTCATGCTCAAGTGATGCTTCTGAACATCCAGAGACAACACTAGAGGATGATAATATCACGGCTGTGGCGTTTCCTCTCTTTTCAGTTTAGATGACTTCATTCCATTCAACGGTGAGCTGTAGGTACCTTCTTGAGGCACAGACATGATGTGTCGGCGGTGTCACCCGCTAAGCACTTTTTGACGCCACATTTGGAAAACTATGGAGGGTTCAGGTTACAAAATCTTGCGTTTCGAACCGTCTATATAAGATCGACAGAATATGCTCTTCCTCAACTTGTCCCTAGTTGTCGGAATTCATTTACAAGATCTGTTGACGGGTGCTTTTAACAGCTCGAGTGTGCCCTTTCGAGTTCGACCGTGCTCTTTGGATCTTATGTGGATCTTCAATTTAAAAGGTCTTACCCTTCACCCTTGTTCGGACACACTGAGCACTATACCCATAAAACGTGGTTTCTTTGCGGCGTAATTGTTTGTAAGTCGACGGTCCTAAATCGCGTGGTCTGTGGCAAACAGAAATGTCAACAATCATTTGTGGTTAGATTACACTATGTCCAAAACCTGTTTTTGAATGCTCCAAGCTCGGGACCAGTGTTCGAGGGTTGCGGACTCCGTGTATACCGTTGCGAGCGGCCAAGCACTAGCTAAGATCTGCGGTTCAGTCCCTCTAGCGGCACAAAACCTGTTGAAAAGTTTGTATATCTTTTGGAAAAGCCTAAAATCCAAACAACTTGAAGCACTTACTATCCGACGCCACAGGACCAATTCCCACCAAGTCCTCAGCCCCCGACAAGAGTTGGCTTCAGACTGAGCGGTCAAAGTATTCCACAAAACAAATACAAGACGACATTACACCGGCATACTCAGGCTGAAGGACTCGAATGAGTCCCCAAGTACTTGGATAAAGGCGAGGTAAATTTTGAGGTATAGCCTGGTTACAGAAAAAGCCACCTCTTGTGAGGTCCACCACCTTTCCGCCGATATCTAGCAGAGAAACTTATCCTTGTTTGAGAGAAGTATTTCTATTACATCACAACGTCAGGGCTCCCGAACCTTTACTTATATTACATTCTGATAGAAACCATTAAACCGGTCAGAAAGAAATGGAATTCTTCACATCAGGCCCGAAGCTCAAAAGTAATGAAGGTGAGAGCTATACATATTATCACTGGTTTTCAAATCCCTACAAGATTGTTGTCTTGGTTTAATTTCCATAAATGTAGATGATCTGAAAGTTAATCAAGCTACCAGGCTTTTGATACTCACTTATCTACAGCACTACTATTCAACAAGATATTGCATAAGGTAAAGCCTCGGCTCCGGATTCCTTGAACATCCTGAGCAATATGAACTTGCGCGGCATGTGTGCTGTCTACCTGGTGGTAAGTATATGTATGATGATGATAGTAGAATGAATCTCGAGTTTTCTTCGTCGATCCGCGGCCAAAAAGAACGAGTGTTGAATAGTTTTATATGGGAAGTCAATTTCAAGGCACTACAGATGAAGTCACTTCCAATCATGATAATCTGAAAGAATTCAGGAGCGCGGACTCCAGCCTGCTCTCCGAGGAACAAAGCCAATTTTAAAATATCTTATCTGCAGCTTAATCCGTGTCCGTGACAGCCGGAAAACATACTTCACTGAACTGACGCCAAAACATTGCCAAAAAGAGGTTGCTATTCGCTGATAAATGCTGACAAATAACCCCAACAGACCGCAGAAATGACGTAAGATGACTGCATCTGAGTACCCTTTCTCTTCCATGTAGTTCTCCAACAATGAATCACTTACTACGAAATCAACGCGATATTTCGGTCAGCAAGGCTCCGCTGGAATTAGAATGCGGCGAACTCGACCTCTGGTGATCCAACCCACCACCACCGAGCCCGACTTCTTATCCGATAACCAATATGACGTGGAATGAGTACAAAAGTGTTGTACTCAGACTCGAGCTCAATTCCGTTGCGAAGATCAAGTTAAGAGACCGCTTCGCGACAAAACAGGCCCAAAGGGGATACCGGACACAGTGGTATGAGCCTTACTGTCCATACCACGCGTCGGACCGATCGGAGGGGTTCTAACGATTTTGATTTGAATGATTGACCGATTTACCCTGTAATCAGGACAAGCGATTGTGGAAGCATCCCTCAATGAAACCAAAACAGGCCAATTTTATGTCGACCTTTGCCAGTTTACGAAGGGACCCCAGGTAGTTCGACATCAATTCTCGAAGATTCTTCGCCAATTTGTTGAATATACTGGTCACACAAGGCGGCCCATTCCGAAGTGCAGAGCGGCAACAATTGCCACAAATGCTTTCCATCGACGATGAACTCATTGGACTTTATGGTAATCGTGTTGTTGGACACGACGATTGGGTCAAGTTCTGATACTCCTTACGAGGTATCACATTTTTTGCTCCCCAAATCCCACTGAAAAGTGCTAGAAGCTAATCCCAATAACCCCCAAAATCCTTACAACCTGTTCACTATTAATTGGTTAGCCCTATTCATCATAATGCCAAGTAGGGTCCACAAAACACGGGAGATTGCTGTATGGTGTGTAGGCTCTGAGAATTCTTATTTGGCGAAGCTGACGTCTGCTCAATATTCCCCCTAAAAGAACTACTTCTAATGACAAAGAGATGACAAGAGATGAAATATACAACTGGTTCTTGTCGAGGAAATATTCTATCAACACGTTCCTCAGTCCTTCAATTCCAGGGCTTGAAATTTGGTGTCGTTTGTATCAAGTCCGCACTTCCCGCTACAATGTACTGGACCTCGAGACATTGACAAATAGTCTCAGGAATTTATAATAAGCCTCGTTTTCCGTTTGACCCTGGGCCAAGTTGCAAAACGTCATTTTGGCTTCAAACTTCTGACTTGAGTTTGTGGTTTGTCTTTGTTCTCACTTTCGTAGTTTTATTCATTTGTATTTGCAATTAGAACCTTCCAAAAAATTTAGTCGTTGAGAAATATCGTCAGAGATGGTCATGATTGTTTTCCCCGTAAGCGAGGGCGCAACCAGTACTGCTGAGTAGCCATAGGCGGAACTTTATGCTTATGTACCTAGTAATGGCCCGGAGATATCATGATGCAAAATAGCTGTTCGCGTTTTACGACAGAAAACACCGCTGCTCACGCTCAGGGCTTGGTGAATAGGTCTTGCTGGTCCCAGTGGCACCGCAAAGATTACATCTTTTAAAACAATTTTCCGATTTCATGTATTGCTTCCAGCATTCTGAGCCACTAGCTAGTCGGAATGTTGTCGGGTTGGGATACTGCTCTGTTGTCCAGTAGTAGTAGCTTGGGAGCCGGGAGCAATCGAGGGTTAGTACTCCACCTTCCAGCACTAGTACTGATATTAATAGGATGCGTAGACATCATCGCAGATCACTGAGTTAATTTCTGTATATGGTGAACGAACAATGGTGAGAGAAACAACCTACTTGCATTGTGCATAAATCAGAACAAAGGAAAAAAGAAGACATGCAACGCGTGTTCACGAGTGTTACCGTTTCAAGACTCCCATCCTATCTCATGAATATTCAACGATCTCGATGTGTTAACAATGCAGCTGGTAGTGGAGTGCGATTATCAGCTACAACAAAGAAGATCACCAGCCACAAGGGCGGCTACAACGCCAAACAGATGCCGAATATGCTCTCAACAGTATGTAGGCGAGAAATAGCATCGGGAATCGGAGTTGGCTGGGGTTGTTCAGTGGCACAACTACGGACGAACCGGTGACACTGATCCGGACCGATCCAATCCAGGCGGCGCGTACTTGATGGGGTTGGCTTTCTGTACTTCAGTTTTATCTGGCCATCTCGCCAGGTTGTCCGGTCATCAAATGAAGAGCGGCCTGTAAATCTGCGAGAAGTCTAAATTAGAACGCAACATGTGGGTCATTGTATATCACATTGAAGACCTAAAGCTCAGAGTTTGGTAGCTGAGTCCATTGGGAAGAGTACCATACGGTGCGCTGTCCATCGTATTTTAACCGGGGCAAGGAAGGCAGATGCCATCACCTGCGAGAACTAGCAATCGGCGGACTGAGCTTTGGGTGCTAAAAAGAATGATTTACTTAACACCAGAGCGGGTCAGAAACAGTCTACACGTGCTACACCAATGAAGACAGAATTATCAGGACGAAGATAGGTAATCAACGACGTAGGCATAAATATGCTCTGCAGTATTGTAATTAACTTTTTACTGTTCACTTCCCAGTAAGCAAGAAAGGAGCAAAGCCACGTAAAAGCAACAAATCATTGTATAAGGCAAAAATGTGTAAGTAGCATCAAGATAATGGCATATCATCCACTTCAGTCTCTTTCCACTTCAAGTTGGACTCGTAGAAAGTGATCAGCTACGTTTTGTGGCGTCAGCGGCAGAAGGAGAGCGATATGATGGAACTGACCGCTTGTGGAAACTTCTCCCTGCAAATGGGTGACTCGAGGCGCACACGGGTACCCCCATTCTTCGCATTCCTACAATCAAGTAAAACTTGAGATATTCCTAGGTAAGGGATACGTCACTCACAGTCTGAAATAAACCAGCAAGGAACCGTCGGTCGGTGATCTTTCAACCGTGTCAATGGTATCCACTATGTCCTCCCAGCTCTTGCGATTCGGGAAATGCTTCTTCATGTATTCTGGACCAGAAATCTGATCTTCTAGCTCTTCCATCACAACATCTTCGGGCTCTGTTGACTGGGTTTTGGTTCGTGAAGCCGTTTTTGTCCTTTGCCTCTTCGAGGTTTGTTCTTCCTCTTCTGGTTCTACATCCTCGCTTTTAGCTGCAGACTTTCGGCCACGTTTTTTGGGGGCAGGTGCGGGGTCAGGAGACTCTGCAGCGGTTGACTGGCGAGTTTTTGCATCAGTAGACTTGCGAGGCTTCTTCTTCGCGTTTTGCTTTGCCCAGTATGCGTCGATGAGTTCAGTCGCGTTTCTAAAGGAGACTTGTGGTCAGAAAGACGCCACTCGAGTAAGAAGGGCCTCACCCAGCATCTTTCTCGTCCACCCAGCTGTTCTGGTCTGGTCCATAACCTTTCCATCTGCAAAAATATCCTATCCTTCCCTATAAAAGAGTTAGAGAAAGTCACCTGTAAAGACCAAGGAGGACGCACATCTTCAAACATATTGCGTCTATGCTTCAGAATTTCCTCAATCTCGTACTCTTCGTCGTCTTCGTCTCCTTCCACGCCGTTTTCGTGGTCATCATCAGTAACTTTGTCATTGGTCTCTGATGCGTCGCGAGCCTTTTCATCACTATCAGAGACGATGGATGCAGACCTGGCCATACTGAAACGAAATCAAGCAGCCTATAGCGACAGAGTACAATGAGAGTAAATGTTGAAAAGGCGTCGTTCAACAAGCTAAATTCTCACACGCACGTGCCGTTGGAATACTCGCTGGTACTTGCGGTATAATTATTTTTCGAGTCCGAGTGGAAAAGAAGTAAACCTGACCAGTAACATATCCAGAAGCATATTGTAAAGTAATGGCATCAGCGTTATACATCCGGCAAGATGTGCTTTTTATACATGGGCTAAAGAGACAAAAATGTAACAAAATAAAGATGGAGGCAAACTTTGGACATCATCGACGGCGGCTGGGACTTGCACTCCGACCACGACCACCGCGGCCTTTTTTTGGCCCAGAGGGAGGAGGCCTAACAAAGGCATAGTCACATTGTATCGTCTGCTCCAGCAGCTGAGTACCTGACGCTCCATCTATCGCAGCCTGCGCTTCCGTCATGGTTTCATATTCGACGAGTGCATATCCCTATACACGACGGGGTAGGGTAAGTTGTAGGTCCGTGGGGGCACAAGAGGCATTTACGCACTTTTACATATCCTGTACGTCGATCCAGATTCAAGTGGAGGTTTTTAATTTCCCCAAACTCTGCAAACTTGTCTGTTACTTCCTCCTCGGTGGCCTCTTCATGTACATTGGTCACGAGGACGATCCATCCTTCGACAGCTAAACGTAACTTGGGTTTGTACGAACCGATATCCAGAATGAGTACAGCACTCACATCGCGCAGCTCTGGTATCGGTATCCTTCATATGCGAGGACTCGACACGGTCATAAGTAGGTTCAGCTCCTCCAGTTGCTTCGCTGCCACCTGTGCATGAGGAATAGACGTCAGAAAATTGACAATGCTGTGGGCATCAACTAACCGGCATTTTGGAATCCTCTGCCTCTTCTGCGGACTGCACCACCAGCCGCAACTAGGAAAGAAAGGTCATCGACACGTGGATTTGAGATAAAAAAGCAAGCAAACCTTCGTCAATGTTCATTTCATCGTCGGACATGGCTGGAGACAAGTTTGGTTTGGACGGGAAGTTGTCACGGTCACACACAGACTGGGTATCCGGGGTCCTGACAATTGGTTCTAAAGTGATCTGGTTATGGTATATCGAGTGTTTTGCGCCGTTCTGGCCTCGAAATGGGATGAGGGGAATCGAGAAGTACTTCTCTGAATAGTAGACGAGTTGTGGTATGCAGATGCTCCTCGGCCTGGTGGATTGGCTTCAATGGGGTGCCGTACACAACAATTCATGAATTCATGCAGTGAAATGAACCGGCGCGAACTGTTTGATTTCTATTTTTCGACTTTTTATTTTTTTGCAAGGTAAACATCGTGCCTGCATCTCGATTCTCTTTCGAGATTTAGATTTTGACGATCGCGTCACCCGCTTCTCTTTAAATATTGGTCAAGAGCGACGATGATACCCAAGTTCTTTCCCTTGTTTCTCTCGAGCATAACCCTCCCTCACTATGCAAAACTTTGTTAATCGTCCTTGCTTGACGTGCGGCTCTCCAACGAGTATGTGGTGTTCTCGTTGCCAGAGTGCTTTCTACTGCCGTCCAGAGCATTTACAGGCGGTATGTGCCACCGGACATGCCTCGACACCCTTATTCTGACGCGTCTTTTTCTAGGACTGGCCCCGCCATCGAGCAGAGTGCATACCTACATCCCACCAAGCATCCCACAACATGAATATGATTGCAACGCCACCCCCAGCTGAACCTCAGTATATCAGCGTGTCTGCCATCCTTTTTGCACCGGAAGAAGGTGTGTAGCCTTGTTTGACTCTAAAGACGCGTCGTTGAAATGTTTTTAGAACGTCCCCGTATTGTCACTGTCAACTGCCGACCAGCATCTCGATCATCTCATGGAATGTGCCCTGTGCCTTTGGTTCAGCAATACTTCCCCGATGGCCAGGCAGAAGGAATTGTCCTGACTCAAGGTCTGAACGGCGAGGCCCTTAGGTTTCCTCTCCACCTCTGGTATTCGCCTACGGCTCTGCAAAGATCATCTCCCGTTAATCGCTCCATTTACAACATTACATCGGGCTCTGCTCCGAAGTCGTGGTGTGGTCCCGTCGTGGTTCTTAAATACAACGGCTCTCGACGCCAAGGCTACACAGACGCAGGCTCGAATGATCTTCCAGCACTTTCCGCATATTTCCTAGCATACAAATGAAACATCGAGTACGTGGCTATTCCTTTCATATTTTCTTCGGCTCACGAACCCTGCACATTCATAGTCCTTTGCACTTTCCCTTCTTTAGAAGCCAGTATTCGCCGTGGCCACCCACTCTTTGTCTTTCGCCTCAGTGTAACACTATCGTTCATGCTCTTGCCTTGCTGTCGCTTTGTGTCCATCGAATCCTCTCCTTTGCATCATTGTATAGACTAGGCGAACTTTCCAAGGAACTCTCCCACTCTGGTATGGGAATAAAAGTAAAAGTTATCTACAGTTACATACCGTCATGTCCCATCAACGATATGTAAATATTGCACTCGGATTATTTTATTTTATTTTTCTTGATCTCCGTCTCCTGATCTCAGTTAAGTGAGCAAAGGGGCTGCAAATTTACGTGAGGGCGCATCAGCTGAAGCGCGTGGTCAACGTGGGATATTCCTCCAGGCTTCCAGGAACTTGACTTTGAATTCCGTCTCATCGGTTCAAATGCAGAAACACTTTCCTCTCCGGTCTGAAAACCTTGCAGTTGAAACTTTTTGTACTTAACTGGGTAGAATCGCACTCTGATGACGACAGTTGTGGGTGCCACCAGCGGCTTGAAATCCTCTTCCATATGGCGAGTCGATTGAGTAGTTCCCCTCCGCTTTTTCTGAAACACTGTTTACCGACGTTCTCATGAATACATGAGAGATACAAACGAAAAAGTACATTCCCAACGAAAGACACATGCCAGGTGGATCTACAGATATCTCAGAAGCGCCGACCGTGACTCGAAGGCTGGGACGGATGTAGGCTTCTTCTGACTTGTTAAAAGTTGAGTCATATCCCTTATGCTTCAAATAAAGATCTAGCCGCTTTGAATTACAGGGGTTTTGACTAGATGTCTCCTCAAGATCTCCAGTTTTTTAAAGACCAGCGAAATACAGATACAGTCAATATCCGGATTGGTATTTTTCCTGACACGCTTATGTCCTCCTGAGCTCCAGCGGAACAAAACCCCAAGAATTCATTATACGGAATTTGAGATTGTCTCCTAATACTACGCATCTCTAGGCTGAAGAGGATCACGTCGGCTCTAGTCGGCCTTTTGATACCCTGTGATTTCGCATTGTTGGATCAGGACTTGCACCTTGGCTCGAGCTGTGACGTTGGCAAGTTCATATGTACCCCGTCTTCCTGTGAGAACATCAGTAATGCCCCACTTGCAACCTCCTATGACTTGGAACGGACGTAGTCGGTAAGACGAGTCGGATTCTTGCGAATACGAACCATAAACCCCATTTGCTACCTCGGATCTCATAGCCCGTTGCAGATGCACGACGTGGCTCTGATATCATGTCCTATGTATATAGCGGCAGCGCACAAGGAACTAAATGTCTGCGCATAGTGATTGAATGAGGTTTTGTCCGGAGAATTCCTTCTAACGGTAAGCGTTCGCATTCTGTATCAACTCGGCGGGATGACACGTTATAATCAATGTGATGACCGACATTATTGAAGACGAGTTCTCTACGCAGCGAGAATAAAAGAAAACACGAGCTACTTGACTTCAACACGTAACGGTCTCAACAATGTTCCCCCATATGCCCATTGGCAGTCGATGTCGTACGTCACGTCTAATAAGTACGAAGGTTTCAGTTTCACTGTGGCGTACATGCGAACCACTCGAGAAACACGGATTATTTGCGGCGATATGCTTTCATTTTCTCTTCAAGAAAAAGACGGATGCAATTGTAGTGTTCCTTGTAAGGCTGGTTGAGCCCAAGTTGATCAATGATTTTGATATTTCTTTTATTAGGAGCCTGTGATATCGTGCTGAGCTAGGCCCCTCTAGAGCCTCTCAGACTTGAAATGGTAAATAGGTAAAAGGTTATAGGTAAGCATAGATACTCGAAATCTCTAGAAGCTTGCTGGGATGAGTATCATGGACCCTGATCAACGTGTTCAAGATGCGTAGATCAATGACATCGAGCTTAATTATGTATAAGATGTCTGGCCTATCCTCAAGCTAATGATACTTTAAACTTCAAGTTTGTCCCGCCATTGTGGTCGCAGAAATTTCGGCGATAGCCCGTCAACAATCTGTACTGGATCGTTTTTGCTGACAGATATTTGACGTTAAATTTAGCGAATACTTTGAGATGACGTCTAATCAAGTGTAAGGTTAACAGATCGGCAGGAGTTCGCCAGTGCTTCCAAGAATACAGTAACAGTTTGCGACTGCAAATTTTGTAGCAGACGATTACTCCGTCTCCATACAAAAAATATCCGGAAATATCCACGTCACTATTGTGATCTCCGACTTGCAATGGATTTGGACTGAATAAAAAAACTATCCGCTTAACAAAAGTCTGCAATTGCACACTCTTTTTAGCAAGCAGGATCCAGAGCAAAAGACAATAAGGCAATGATCCGCGGCAGCTTCAAGTGCCGGGACCGTACAAACTGTTGAAAAATTCGAGACAGAGTCACTGTAAATGTGGCGCCTCGCATCATAACTCCAGTCCAAATTCTCCATTGGCAAAAAACCCAGAAAATAGAATAGAAGGGACGAGAACTTGGGACCGAGGATCAAGGCATGAATTACTATCTTTCAGAACCATTTTTTATTTTCGAAAATGCCTTGGAGAAAGCTGTAGACTCCAAGGCCGCCAGATCACCATCAGCTCCCAGAAATCTATATTCCGAGCGCAGGGTAACACAGAGTAGGTCCCTGAATATGACAGGAAAGACCCATTTCCTAGCGGTCCGTTCCGACGTCGCCAGCGAGACTACAACGTCTCGTATACATTCTGAGATTCAGTTCTTGAACTTTCTTGAAGTGCTGTGACGCGGGGAAAGCTGTTCAAGCGGTGAGACTCCGCGCATATGCCATCAGTGACGGGACGTCCGCTCTAATAAAAATTACAAATTGATTCGGCGGTGTCGCCTGTAGAGACGAACAGAACCGTCGTTTAAGAGGAATGAACTTAATGAGCACCTGTATGATAGCGCTTGAGCTGTACGCTGCGAAAAACGGATGAAAGGGCTTATACCCGTCTGCGATCCATAGAGACTCAGAGAGTAACATACTTGCTGCATTTGGACACTACCAGAACAAATTGAATAAATTAGAATTGAATATCCGAAAAAATCGGTGGCAAGTTGTGGCAAACGGAAAAGATCATGCTTGCTAAGGTGAACTGAAGCCCGTCATTTTTGTGGATGCAAACAACGGAGGCCACAAGTGATTCATTTCACTTAATATGAAGATTACTATCGAACTACCCAATGCCATGTCCGAGGGGGCCGAAGTCCTGTGAAGTGTTTCACATCCACCACCACAACAAAAGGGTTCAAAACAGCGAAACTGTGGATGGGGAGACCTTGTCGAGATTTTGAAGGGTTGCGTATCGTGTACCTGTGACGGACGCTTGAGTTGTCACTTACAGCCTTTGTGGGACCTTGTGGGACTTGGCAAGCAGCAAGATACCGATGACAAGAGTATATAATACTTTTGTTAATATAGGCTGCTGCGATCAAGGGAAAGTTTTTGAAATTGGCAAGGCGAAAGGATGTGCGTTCTAAAGGCTTAAAGGCTCTTGACCCGTGAGTGGAACAAGTTCGACATTGCACGTATAGTTCTCCCATGGCATTGGACTAGCGTGCATGAGTTAGGCATAGCTTAATGACGACATACCAAGTAAGTTTTAGCAGCCACAGACATTACGATGAGTGAATTGTACTTACAAGACCAATTACTCGTTCAGATAGCACCCCCTCCCATTTTCTCTTGAGTTTCAGCTGCTTGGTAACAAGGCCAAAGGGTCTAGGGAGCCAAAATCAGAGTTTAGAGATGATATCAATGCATCATGCATGATGAACAAAAGTACAAGTCACGTCGTGACTGTGACGCTGACCAGGACAACCACCTGTCTTCACCGACTCACGCGATACTTCACCTTCCTGAATCTTGTTGTTTTTTGTCTGTTGGACTCTTCAAAGACTGGTTTAAACCCTACACTCCTTATTCGTCTCTTTTAAAACTGCCATGCAAGAGGCAGAGGAGCAAGGTAAAACTGAACGGTTTGGAGATAAATTCGACGCTGACGATTGCCGATTCTTTGCGAAAGATACATGTCGGATATGTAGTGCACCAGCAGAGCCGGATCAGCCTCTTTTTCATCCTTGTAAATGCTCTGGAACCATTCGTTACATTCACCAGGACTGGTATGTCTTTCCGGTTGACTGTGGAACATCTGGCAGTAACGTTTGTTTTCTAGTTTGACAACATGGCTTGCTCACAGTAAAAAGAAGACTTGCGATCTTTGCAAACATCAGTATGCTTTCACCAAAGGTGCGTCTCTTTGTTTGGTTCTTTGCACGATACCAACTCTATTGTAGTCTACGCTTCTGATATGCCGTCGAAGCTTCCTCCAATCCTCATGGCAAAACGCCTTGTGCAGCAAATTTTCACCCTAATTCTCCTCGGACTGAGAGCCATTGCTGTTACATTCGTCTGGCTTGCCTTGGTCCCCCTCATAACAGTATGGTCATGGCGTATGTATTTTTCGATGGGAGAGACCACGTTCGTATGCTTTATTTCTTTGACCACAGACTTTCTGACAAATTTTTACAGCGCTTGGTGGATAAGCAACAGACCTCGACCGCCATCACAAAGTGCTGGACCTGATGAAGTTAACCCGCTCAACCATCCCTTTCTCTTTCATCTACTTCAATATTATCCCGCTTCTCCTAATACATCAACAAACCAGTATTCCGTTGATACGATACAAGCAAACTCCACGATGAATGCTGTTTTGGATCGTACCATCAATCATCCAACCTGGATTGCCCTCTCGGCCGATATTTTCGCTGGTCAGGTCATCGCTTCTTTGATCGTCATCACGTTTGTCGCCATTTTCCTTTTGCGTGAATGGATCGCACAGAATGCTCGTCCTGGAGTCTTTGATGACAATGATGATGTACCTGCAAATGTTCCACAGGAGGTGCTTCAAGTACCGCCCGCGCCAGCGCCTTTACCAGCGGAACCTGAAAATGACGCGAACGGCCAGCGAGAAAACGGACGAGGAGCTGCGAACAGGCAAATGATGGATGTCAATGCTCGTTTAGCTTTGGCTCGACAGCAGCTGGAAGCAATGCGAGCATTGGAAGATCTGAGGGCTTATGACAGAGATACGAGGGAAAGGCAACGAGAGCGAAGGGAAAGAAGAGAACAAGGAACTGAAGATGAGGAACCAATTCCTCGGGCTGTTAGGAATGGAAGGTCAGCTTTGGAATTTGCACCGGCTCGGGATGAAGCCAGAAATGAAGAGTTGGATCGGTTCGCTGTGATGAGGGTAAAGACCCGTCGAGGAAAAGAGAAAGCTGCAGAGAACGAGCTATTTGAGGATGAAGAAGATGAGGCCTTGAAGCGAGAAAGGAGACGAAGACGGAATTTCGCACGTCGTTTGGAGCAAGCCAAGTCTCACGGGGCCAGAAGGAGAGTTGACAATGGTGGAATCCCTGCTATTCAGCTCCCTGATCCCGGTGAAGGTTCTGCGGGTGCTGGTCCTGATGCTGTCAGTAGTGCAACTGCTTCTACCTCCGGCGGTGATGCTGGATCTTCTCAGCCAACTCCTTCTACATCGGCATTCTTCCCAAATGTAACTCTGCAGCGGCCAACCTCAGCAATACCCTTTTCTCTTGCTCCCAGCCCCTCTGCATCTGCATCTTCGTCTACGTCGAATCCTTCAACCCCTGCCTCTAACACTGGGACAAATGACTCTGTTACTTCGAGTGTGGCCCAAGAATCTTCTCCTTTAGTGGAAGAAATCCCTATTCCCATCCTTACACCTATCAGAAGGCCACCTTTGCCTACCACGACTCTTCCTGTGTCTACCAGTCCAACAGCTACTTATTCTGGCCCTTCGACTCCTATGAGCAACACGAGGACAAAAACGCCACTTGCATCGCCTAGCTTAGCAACCTATCGTCCGCCGGAAGAGCTCGGTGACTTGCACGAAGGTGGATACTTTGCTGTCGGACCTGTACCAGTGGTAGATGCATCTTCAGATGAAGAATTTGATCTGGTTGATGTGGCAGAAGGCAGAGAGGAAGATGTAGCTAAAGATGGGAATGAAGAACAAGCAGCAGAGGTCGAGGATGATGATGAAACTTTAGAAGACGAGGAGGATGCTGTAATGAGGGAGCAAGAAATGGACCAGTATTTTGCGGATCCGGATCAAGAACAAGACGCTGGAAGTGAGACTGAAGAAGAGGAAGAGGAAGTTGAAGAAGTTGAAGAAGACGCAGAGGAGGCCAGGCTCATGGATGATATTCCGCACGACGAGATTGATGAAGATGAGGATGAGGATGATGAGGAAGAGGATGAAGACGAAGACTTTGAAGATTTGGAGGAGGAAGGTGACGCGATTGGTCATGGACAAGTTCGTCGAGTCAGAGATAGAAGGCTTCAGCGTGCTCGGGATCGTGCTCGTGCCGCGGCGCAAAGAGCTGGCGGAGTTGCTCCAAATGTACAGGCACCCGTAGCTGGTCCTCTAGCGGCTGAAGCCGGACAAGACGAAGAACTTCTCGGATTGGCCGAAGATCTAGAAGGTGGCGTGGAAGATGATATGGAAGGCGCCATGGAAGGTAAGCGCCGATTTCTTACTCTGTTAACTGGCTCGCTGATGTTGCCCTCGCTCAGCTATTGGAATGCGAGGCCCTATACTCGGAATCCTCCAAAACGTGAGTAAATTGTACTATATAAGTGCATTCGTTTTGAACGTTGCACTTCTAGGCCGCTCTTATGATTCTCGTTCTTGATACTGCTATTGGTCTCGGTATATGGATTCCCTTTACCATCGGTAAATGTACAGCCCTGCTTTCTGTGAGTGCTTATTGGTATCAGGGTTTGAGCTGCTAACCATCTTAATTTTATAGCTGGACCCGTATCGCGCGCTTCAAATCCTTCATTTGCCGATACGGGCCATCCGACTACTCACTGATCCAATTGTAGATTCGGTGCTATATATAATCACTGATCTTCTCGCACCGCCCTATATTCGCATTGCCAAAAAACTTGTCGAATGGTGCATGCGTTTGTCATTCTTCCTCATCGCGTCTGTTCTCGGACAGGGCACCGCTGCTAAAGCCAAAGATTCATGTCAGGCCACAGTAAGGAAGTCTTACTTCTTCACCGATATAACTACTCTAATGAGGTATTTTAGTACTCTCTAGTGGTCGACTTGTCCCAGAAGCCAATGGAAATACTTGGATTGGTCCCTGCTGCCTCTGAGCCTCCGCCACCTGTCGTTTCATCTGCTGTAGAACCTTCCATACTTACTCGGGTCTTCTCGGTAGCTTTGGATGCGGTCGAGCCATATTTTGCACCCGTAGGGAAAGAAGTGAGAGAGGGCTTAGTCAAGTTCGAGGATGGCTGGACTCAATTAGCCCTCGGACATGGTCCCGCAGAGAGAGCTTTTTCAGTTTTCTTGGGTTACTCTATGGTTGCGATTGCGATTGCATTGTACCTGAACATTTTAACTGTGGGCAACGTCAAGACAGCTGGTAAGGCCGTCAGAAGTGCAGTACGACAGCAACTTCTAGTTCTGAAGGTCGGTCTACCGAGCATGAGCTTCAAAAAATTTTAACTAATAGTTACTGCTTAGGTTGCCACCTTTATCTTCATTGAACTGATCGTCTTCCCTTTGGGATGCGGCATAGTGCTAGATATCTGCACAGTCCGGTTATTCCCAGACGCAAGTTGGGCTTCTCGAATGGTCTTTTTCCACCAAGCACCTCTTACCGCGCTCTTCTATCACTGGGTTGCGGGGACCATATTCATGTCAGTAGATATTCGTTGCTCGTCATTTGTTGTTTTCTCAACTGTGGTTACAGGTACTCCTTTGCCGTTCTTCTTTCAGGCTGTAGGAAAGTCATGCGGCCCGGCGCAATGTGGTTTATCAAGGACCCTCAGGACCAGAATTCGCATCCTATTCGTGAAATTCTCGATCGACCTACTTTAGTGCAGATCCGCAAAATCTGTGTCAGCGCACTGATGTACTCCTTTGTCGTCGCGTGTTCTGTTGGAAGTATCGCAGGCCTCCTGGCCATTGGCACCAAGTCCATACTACCCTTCAGATGGAAGACCAGGTTTGTTTCAGTTACGGTAGACGTCCATACCTTCACTGACTCCTGTTCTAGAGAGCCGTTATCTGCTATACCTGTGGACTTGATTTTCCTTCACCTCGCGCTGCCCTACACCATATCTTACTTCCGACCTCGAAAATCTCTCAAGAAGTTTGCTACAATCCTTTGGAAGGCTCTTGCGCGACGTCTGCGTCTTTCATCCTATTTCTTTGGTGGACGACACAGTGGCGAAGAATACACGCCTAAAAAGTGGACATTGAAGCGTGTGCTAAATCTCGGTGCTGGTTGTCCCGAAGATGCTCCTGTCAATCCTGGGGACTACGATGGCACTTTCCGGCGTGTGCCCAATACCGACCACATAGCCCTTCCCAGAGACATGAGGGCTACAGTAGAGGTCGATGTCTACGGCGCTCCTGTGGACGATGCAGCACGAACCCTGATGACGCAACAAGATGCAGAAGCCCAGAAGGCGAAGCGAAACGTAAAGGATGACTACCTTACGGTTTATATTCCTCCCTACTTCCGCTATCGCATTTTTGCCTTCATAATACTACTGTGGGGCTGCGGCGCAGTATGTTTAGGTCTTACCGTGGCAGCACCGATTGCAATTGGCAGAGGATTTTTCAATCTCTTCCTAAGGCGAGAAGTTCATGATGGATATTCTATGATTGCCGGATTTTATCTCCTGTGGGGATGCTGGATTGTTGGCAAAGCCGTGGATAAACTTGATAAACGAAGACAAAGACGTGGTGCAGAAGGACCGAGGGCAGCATTATGGTGGTTGGTTGTCAAAAGAGGGCTCTTATGGCTTGTCAAAGCCTCATTTATGGCATTCTTTTTGGGTGTCGTTGTTCCAACTTTGATTGGCGTTGCAGTTGAGCTATACTTTGTGTTGCCGGCCAAATTGGCCTTGAAAAAGTCAAGGGGTGCTCTGGAGACGGATATGGGCATACCTAAACTTAAAATAGTGGACTGCTGGGCCTTGGGTTTGTTATACATGAAAATTGCCATGAAGGCCGCCAGAATACCCCAAATCAATCCATTCTGGAGAGGTGTTCATCACGTTAGTGAACTTGTTTTCTTCTTGACATTATGTCTGATATACTCTTTGTAGATTCGGCACAATGGATGGATACACCCTGACCCTGTTCAAGCGACGAAAGAAGTGATTGCGCCATTGACAGTTGGCCTGCTTGGAATGATTCTAGTTCCCGGATCCTGCTTCGTCGCACTCCGAGTTATGTTCCCCGCTATCAGTGATTGGGCAACTAATACTGTCATTTGTGCGTCGTTCCTCGTATTCTTTTCCTTTGTCAACACTGAGATCTTTTTTAACTCTTTCAGTCACTCACGTATACCCTGGCATCTTCTGCTTGGCGAGTTTTAGTCACTTGTTCCTGCTATCGGGTGATTTGATGGCGTCCTGGACCCAATCCGTGAGGGATAAGGAGTTCTTGGTGGAGATGAGACTGAAGAACCATGAACCCGAGTCAGCCAGAAACAGATCACGGTCGAAGGGGAAGGGAAAGGAGAAAAACCTTGTCGAGTCAGAGACCCAAACCCTGGCCGACAGTGCAGAGACTGAAGTTATCGAAGAGGATGATCTGTCGCCGCAGCAAGAAATGCGACCCGATCTTCCTTCACCAGGACTTTTCGACGACGCAGAGACTGAAGTTGTCGAAGAGGATGATCTGTCGCCGCAGCAAGAAATGCGACCCGACCTTCCTTCACCAGGACTTTTCGACGACGCAGAGACTGAAGTTGTCGAAGAGGAGGATGATACGTCGCCGCAACAAGAATTGCAACTCGATATTCCTTCACCAAGGCTTTTCGACGAAGCCGAGGCAAACAAACACCCAGCGTCCCAAACTTTGAGTGAAATAGAACCTCGGGACGCCGGACAGGACCAAACATCGACGAACAGCGAGATGTCGCAAGAATCAGAGGGTAGGCCATTATCTGGGGATACGTGATTGTTCATACGATATTATACTGAACGGATTACTATGATGCTCATTTTTGTATCATATTTCATACATAGCTAAATAATACTCCTTGTAATACAGCCTTGTCAGGTTGTTCAGGCGTGCCTAACTAACAGTATTCAATCAGAGTATCGCCTTGTCGCAGTAGTCTTCGAAACAGATACATTTAGTATCCTTGATGGCGATGCCATTCAGAAAAGGAGCATTATATATCTAGTACTTGCAAAGCTGGGCACCGGTAAGGCAACCTCGCATTCTTTCAATCTTGGTGCTGGCCACCAAAGCACATAACCGGGCGGGACCTAGTCAGACTTCAGCTTAAACAAAGGTATTCCCGAAGGATGAGTACGCACCGGTCCCATTGGAACGCGATTCCTAAATCCATCACGTTCCTAACGCTTTTGCTGGCAGTCTCGGGATCACCTATGTGAGTATTTGTTGCATGAAAATGTTCATGTCTTGAACAAGTTTCCAGATTCCCATACGCTCCTAGCCTCCCTACGAAAACTCGTCGAAATGAATCGGAAGTCCACCAGACCCGTGATGTTCTTACTTCCGCCAACAATTACCTTTCTCAGTCTACTTGGGGACCGTTTCTTGCTGCCACCGTGATTGACCCAATGCTATACCCGGATACATCTAGAGACCTCGAAGCTACAAAAGCAAGAGCTAACGAGTTGTTGCAGGACATTGGTAAAGAATCAGCTCCTCTGGCAACGAAGGACTATTGGAAGGATTTCGGTGGTGCATTGAAGAAAGTAGGAGGTTTAATTTCATTGATAGTAGAGGCTGTAGTGAAGACTTCCAGGGAATAATCCAAGGGCGTGCACAAATACTACTGGCCATTTAGTTCGCGTGTGAAACAAACCTTTTACTGCTTCCTGTTTAATTTTCAAATCCCAATTCTCGAATGGCCAAGAAATTATGATTGCGAGTCCGAATGTTCCACACATTCCGCTAGACGTTCTAAATAGTAATGAGCTGAGTAGACAAGAATCTTCTGCTAATATCGACGCGTGGGTCGTTCACAAGGGCAACTTCTTGAACCTTAGATGATCTTGTTCTCAAGGACAATGAAGACACAAAAGGACAAGGGACGTAGCAAGTGAATGGCAGGGAAGCTCGGCAAGATATACAGGAGTTTAATCGCACTACTCGGTCTGATGACAAGGCAGAATAAGTACAAACTCGACGCCTCAGGTCTGCGATCGTTACGCCGATGATAGCCCCCATTTTAGTCCCTAGATAAGAATAGCTACCGACATTACCCTCCATCCTGGCTCCTTGACGATGCTCTTCCAGCTTGTCTCTATCATTGTCTTGACCAGAATTATATGGCGTTTTCTCCAGAGCAGATTTGCTCAGTCCACTCTCAAAAATATCCCGGGACCCTTATCATGTTCATGGTGGAAAGGTACTAGTGCATGGCTGTAATTTATCGACCATATACTGATGTCGTCACAGGCAATTTCAGTGAGGTATTCCATCTCCGGGATGGATGGCAGTTCAGCAAGTTGCTGGCTGAAAAGTGTAGGTATTCATGGTCTCAGCTAATATTTGGAAGCTAATTAGGCTACAGATGGGGCTGTTGTTCGACTTGACGGTCTTCTAGGGGTACGAGCCTTCATCAC
Organism: Stygiomarasmius scandens; assembly: GCA_037954225.1. NCBI lineage: Eukaryota > Fungi > Basidiomycota > Agaricomycetes > Agaricales > Campanellaceae > Stygiomarasmius > Stygiomarasmius scandens. Next base: position 883,378 of record JBANRG010000005.1, on the reverse strand, counting down.
AACATCCGAGACCAGTATTGACAACTTTCGCGACGATAGGAAAAGATGCTATATGTTTTTGATCCCAAGGCGCTCCATCATATCCTTGTCAAGGTCAATAACTTCGCGTTACCGCACTACTGTCCAAAAGCTAATATTGGCCACAGGAGATTGACATTTATGAAGAGTCCGACAGGTTTATTCAGTGTGTTCCCTATGGTGTCTACGTGGCTTTACTCGTTGAGCAGTCTTGTCCCTTCTAGGAGCAATAAATTAGTCTTTGGAAATAGTCTTATATCGACTATAGGTGCACCTCATCGCAAACAGAGGAAGATTCTCAACCCAGTTTTCTCGATCGCGCACATGAGAACTATGAGTATGTTCTCTATAAATTAATTCTGCTATTGGCCTATCACGCCTGTCAGGTCCTACATTTTACGAAATTGCTCATAAAGTAAGTTTTTTAGGTGTTGAAGTCCTTTGCTCTATTAATCAATACGTTGTGAACAGCTTGAAGATGCTCTCAAGGCTAAGCTACAGTCAGGGCCACAGGAGGTATGTCCACATTCATATGAACTCGACCTCTTTTTTTACTCGTGATTCCTAGATTGATATGTTAAACTGGATGGGTCGGACAGCCTTGGAACTCGTCGGTCAAGCTGGTTTGGGGTACTCCTTTGACTCTATGGCGGAAGACGCGGCTCCTCATAAATATGTTGCAGATATGAAGGGACTCTTGTTCGTATCCTTTTGTTTCTCCTCGTTTTCTCATTTACTCACTGAAGTCTTGATTACCAGACCACTCATGTTCAAGCTCATCTTCCATCTAACATACATCCTTCCATGGACGGTCAACATTGGTACACCTCGATTTCGCCGCTCGGTGATCGACTTTTTGAGTGTGTTTTGGAGAGATGTGCGCGATTTACGTGATAAGAGTGATTTTATGTGGAAAGTTTCGGAAGAGATCTATAATGAAAAGAAAAGGGCTTTGGAAGAGGGTGACGAAGCAGTGGGTAGCCAAGTAGGAAAGGGAAAAGATATTTTGAGTGTTTTGAGTGAGTTACAGTTGTCTTCTCTCTTTTTCTTCGCGCCCTGTTGATTATGGTTGATTAGTGAGGGCCAATATGGAGGCTTCAGACGACGAGAAACTCGAGGAGAATGAAGTCATTGCGCAGATGTCGTGAGTTTTCGAGTTCCTCTCTTTTTCGTATTTTGGAAGCCTTACGATTACGGGGAAGGACTCTTATATTTGCGGCAACGGACACCACTTCGGTTTGTGACACATCTCTCGTACATATCTAGGCGCGACTGAGTGGCAAATTATCAGACCGCCATGTCTCGGATTCTAGACCTGATGTCGACTCATCCCGAAATACAGGCCAAGCTCAGACAGGAAATCAGTCTTGCACGCGAAAAGGCCGGAGGGGATTTGTCGTATGACGAGTTGACAAGTCTACCTTACTTGGATGCAGTTTGCAGAGAAACGTTGCGTCTGTGAGTATTCTCGTCTATCACTCGACAGATTTGTTTCATGCTCATTGTACATTTCACCGTGCCAGTTATCCACCCGTTTCACGTGTTACGCGAACGTTAGTCTTCCTTTAAAACACCCTCCTAATCAATGTTTATACTAAACCTTGAACCAATGCAGAACCCGTCAAGCAACCATCCTTCCCCTCTCTAATCCGATTACCGGACTCGACGGCACGTCGATAAAAGAAATCGCCATTCCAAAAGATACTACGGTAATCGTGTCTATCATGAATGCAAACCAAAATACTGAGATATGGGGACCGGATGCTATGGAATGGAAGCCTGAGCGATGGCTAGAACCTATACCACAAAAGGTGGTGGAGGCAAAGATGCCAGGAGTATATTCCCATTTGTGAGTTGACGTTTTGAGGTCAGTGAGCTATTGGCTAATCTGGACTCGGTAGGATGACCTTTTTAGGAGGTGGCAGATCTTGCATGTATGTCGACAACCCTTACTTATTTGCCAGCTGACGAGTTTTTCTCCACATAGTGGCTTCAAGTTTTCTCAATTGGAGATGAGTAAGTTTGCAAGGCCTTCACTTTGACTTCTCTCACTCACTCTTGACATCATTTAGAGGTCGTCATGTCAATCCTACTCCAAAACTTTGAGTTTATGCCCACAGACAAAACTACATATTGGCAAATGGCTGCAGTGTTGTCGCCATATGTGCAAGGTGAATCTCGACCGCGATTACCGTTTCGTGTCGCGCTGGTAGGACAAAAATGATCCATGGCTCGCTCGAAGTGTTTTGTAGAGTTGGGAGTTTCGGATGTATTATATTCTCTGTACATACTTTTCATACAAATCCAGGGATTACTTTGAAGCATCATTGTCGCTGTTGGGTCTCGAGGATGATCGGTTCCAGCCTAGATACTTCCACCAACTGCTGTTGGAGCCGGAAGAGTCGGCCGAAGGCGAACTTGGAGATGGAAGTTCGGAAACAGCAGACACTGGTGTCGGTAGTGTCGCGTTCTGAGAACGTCCAAACGTAAACCACGATGACCAGCCTGACGAATTTTGCGTAGATGCTGGTGTTGGTGCAGTAGCATTGTTCACTGCAAGTCGCCCCTTCCTAAGCGCCTCCTCCTCTTTCTGAGCCTCCCCAGCCTGCCTAATACGTTCCTCAAATTCTTCTCTTTCCCTAATGGCCTTCTTTTCCAGCTCCACTTGCCTCTGCATCTCCATTATCCTCTGATTCTCCTCGAGGTTAGCTTGACCGTACTTGTATAAACCGCCGAGAACAGCTAAGACGGTGACGGTTTGCAAGGCGACCCGGGCACGAAGCCAGTGCTGGAGTTTTTGAGAGTTACCTTGGCGCAAGCGGATAGAAGCCATGACAAGGGCTCCAGTTGTCAGTAAAGCACCTGTATTCGGAGATACAGCAGAGATCAAGTTAGCAAAGGAAACCATTGGTGAAATTTAACTTGTATAGTGACTGACCAATGGGAACCCATGGATTCTCGTTCACTTTACGGACAAGCTTCTCTTGATACGTTTCGGTCCATCGTCGAGAATTGTCTACTTGGGCTGGTGCTTGGGAAGAAGACGTTTGTGGCTCGGCTTCCGTCGAGCTCATGGTGGGCAGACGCGGTGTCAAAGCTCACGCGTCTAGACTCGGTGATCCACCATGATATTCACATCTCCAACGTCGCTCTAGGCCTTGCTTCGCACAGATAAACAGGGATTTTCAGCTTCTGTCAATGTCTGATGGCATCCATAAACATATGTCCACGTCGCCTCATCAACATGTATACTCTTCGGCTTATCGAATTTAACGAGAATGTCACCATCCCTCGGTGTGCCGTTCTCTCCCATAGATGGACGAGGGAGAGAAGGTGATTCATGACGAGTTTCTGGTTCAAACCGGGATCCCACAAGATACAGGCTGTCTGCCAACAAGCTTGCAGAGATAGCATTCGTTACCTTTGGATAGATACGCGTTGCATCAAGCAAGGGAGTCACGAAGATATTGCTAACATCGCGTCAATGTATGCATACTATCGGAGCGTTGAGGTCTGCTACGCATACCCAGCATTTGGCTAGAAGCTTCAAACATAGATGGACGTTGCAAGAGCTCGTTGCACCTCGAACTGTGGTCCTCTTCAACGAATATTGGCATGAGCTGCGACATGCGAAACTACCATTCCTTCAGATGTCCTTTCAGATGAACGTTTCGTCCAGAACGTCAGTCTACTCATTCGAATGTCCTGGGCTATATGGAGGAGACCCCCAAGACGAGGCTTATTGTCTTCAAGGACTTTTGGGTATTTCGGTCGCACCAGATTATGATGAATCATATTACAATGCTTTCAACAGATTTGGGATGGCATCATCCCAGGCTCATCCTGAGCTCAGGACAAAGCTGGAGATTAGCGACATGTTCAATGATCAGCTTCAGCTCTTTCCATGATCTACTTGTGGACAAGCACTTTGGCAATATATCGACTAGAAAAAGCAAGTTCTGCGTGCGTCGCCAAATATATAATGTATATAGCAAGTATAAGTACCAACAATGATCCCAAATTTACCCCAAAAAATGTATATATAATTGACAAGTCGAGAGCTCGAACAAGTGTCTTAAACCATAGAGTCCAAAATCTCCGCCGCAAACCTCGTTGCTACCGACCTTGCCAGCACAATCGGTACCCTAGTCTCCTTTGCCAAAACCTTCCTCATCTCTTCAGTGTACCCCATACAATCCATCGCAATCAACTCTGCACCCTTCTCCACCAATTCTCTCCCAGCACTCTCCAGATCGAGTGTCCTCGACTCCCCAGTCCCGGTGTAGGGAGAACACCACGCATGGACCAACTTGACATCCTCTCTAAGACGTGGGGCAAATTTCTCCTTTGAAGGTTCCATCTGTCCAGGAACGGGCGACAGAATCCCTACAGTCTTGGCCCGCATACCTTGCACCAACGCAGCCGTTCCGAACGTGATGAGATGGTCTGGTACAAAAAGCGGTTTCTTATGAACAAAAGGGGGAAAGTGACCAGTGCATGCAAGCATGATACAGTCGACTCCTTCGTCATCCTCCAGAGCCTGAATCAGCGCGGGCATTCTATCGACGACTGCCTTTTCGCCAATGATGCAGGAGGTTCCGTCTAAAAGTCTGGTAGTGAGAGGTACATCGTGGGGGTCGTCGGGTGAAGGAGCGAGTAGGGCGATTTCGGATGATGAAAGACCGTTGAGGATTCCTCGTTCAACGAAGGAGACTCCAGGAAGGAGAGGTGCCAATGCAAGAGTCAAGTCAGGTCTTGGGGATTGTCCGATGGTAATTAGACCTAGACGAGGCATCCCTTGCCTGGGCTGCTTGGAAAAAATTGCTACGAAAAGAGGCAGTTATATACCCCATATTTTGCCGAAACGACTTGGAGAGTATAGAGCGAGTTTGTCGCTTGGCCGCCGCGGCAATTGTCTCTTTTGCAAATGTATCGGAATAATATTAATCCATTTGCAAGATCAGAGGTGGTCAGGTTCATCTAGGGACTCAAAGACAGCAAAGAAGGGCGTTGCCAAAGTGTGCATGAAAAGTCCGGGGCAAATGAGTGGTTCATTTAGCGCTAGCAGTACCAAATGGAGAAGTCACCAATACACGGCTCGAACTTCTCAAGTATTCACATCTCATCTAAACGGCCCACCTAACTCTCGTACACTCATCTCTTGTATGCATTCCATATATACCCCCAACATGAACATAACGTTCCTCGCAGTCTATACTTACCCTCGTCTGAAAATCATTCATACCTCTTCTTCCCGGAGTCTTGTTTCCTGCACTATGAACAGACGCTGAATACTACACGTTAATTGCAAATTATGGGGTTTTTGTCGCGTTAAGAACCTTGAGGTGATGTCCAAGAGGTATTTGAAGAAATATTGCATATATAGAGTATTTGACGTCGTATTTCTCCTGCACCATTATCCACAGTAAGGCATCGTCGCGACGTTCTTCGATAAAATCAACAGCTTCAGGCTTGGAGATGACATTCGGAGAGAATTGGTGCTGAGAGTCATTCAAGGAGTACAGGGGCTGTTGTGTATGTGATTGAAATAAGAGCGCGATCACCATCTGTTGGGGTACATAACGCCTGGGATTTGCTTGTGAGTTGTAATAAAGAATTAAGTCAGCGGGTCCGAAATCTTCGAGATTAAAACTTGTGCCTGTAGGTTCGGGTTCGTCCAACGCGTCGGTGGCCGGTGAAGTCTGAAGAAATTAAAGGTCGGGGGATTTGCCGGTGGTTATTAAGTAGGCCTATAGGCGATCTACTTTATTTCGACTCGCAGCGAGTATGAACATACACCGGAATGGGGTATTTCAATTTGGTTGCGCGGGGTTTGAGGAGGCGGTTGTGTGCATAGCCGAAATGAGAGACGCACTGCTAGGGCTCGAGTCTTGGAACGTTTTACACTCGAACCACTCACTTTTGCAACTTGCAAGGCTTTTTGGTGACAGTTGATCAAGGCTTTCGCCGACATGGTGATCGACTGTCATCGTGAATGGCTGGCTCGAGTCTAGGAACGTCTGGGATATTTGCACAATGCGTGTCAGGTTCAACGTTTCGCGGCTTTACCCGTTTTCGCTCGCAGTAACTTGAAGAGTGAGAGTGAGAATGTCAAGTCATGTTTTGAAGTATCCATGGTTCAGAGCACAGTAAGAAGACGCGTTCGCGGGAGAAAGAGGTCCAGGTTTGAAGTGTGAAGTAGTGCATGCGCTACAATACTTGGTCCAGGTGCCTCGTTGGTAGTACTCTGGCCGGCTTCAAGACTCAAGTCAGACTCATCTACCAATTGAGCAAAGGCCTATTGAAAAACAGGTTTTACCGTTCAATCCGGTCTTGAAATTGTAACGATGCCAGTCTAGTCTGAATACAAAGTGGACGCGCTACACATCAATGCATCAACATTGGAGGATGAGTTCAGTCAGAGTTCGCGGTGTCAGAATTTGAGAGAAGCAACTGCCGCCGGCTATTTCCTGATGGGCCTACGGATAACTACTTTACAAAAGTACACGCTGGTACACGATGGTCTCTTCTGAATTCGCTGACAGAACTCACAAAAAACTCGTTCTTTTCGATGTAGATGGCACGCTTACTCCTGCTCGCCGGGTACGTGCATCCTGTCAGGATGATGCCCTTTTTGACGATCAAGTATCGCTATAGACTGCATCTCCAGAAATGATTCAAATCCTGAGAGATTTGAGGAAGAAGGTTGTCATTGGATTTGTAGGAGGCTCGGATTTGGTTAAAATCGCGGAGCAGTTGTCGGTTAATGGGAGTAATGGTGGGTTTAACCACGTACCGACTTGTTCGTTAACATGATAGGCATATCATTTTAGTGGTTGAGGATTTCGACTATGCGTTTGCTGAGAATGGATTGACTGCGTACAAGATGGGCAAACCTCTCGCGTCCCAATCGTTCATCAACTATATTGGAGAAGATCGATATAAGCCTCTGGTCAATTTTATTCTTCATTATATTGCGGATATGGATATCCCTATCAAGCGGTACGCGCAATTAGAATCATGGGTTGGTCCTATAAACCTTACTCCTCTTCGCTCAGTGGAACATTTGTCGAGTTTCGCAATGGGATGATCAATGTGAGCCCCATCGGGCGCAATGCTACGTAGGTACACGTTACGTGCTGCTGTCTGTCCATGCTCAACTGAAATCATATATAGCGTTCAAGAACGCAACGAGTTCGAGGCTTATGACAAGGTGCATTGAATCGAGCTATCGTATATCTGATCAACATTAACGAGTGTATGTAGCAACATGGGCTGAGGGCAGCGTTTGTCAAGGTCTTGCAGGAAAAGTACGCCGACTACGATTTAACCTTTTCTATTGGTGGACAAATATCCTTTGATGTTTTCCCCCGTGGATGGGACAAGACCTATGCGCTTAGACACGTCGAGGATCAAGGGTTTGAGGAGATTCATTTCTTTGGTGACAAGACATACAAGGTACGGAGCCTCACTAAATCCACATCAAGCACTAGATTGCTCATTCACATATAGGGTGGTAATGACTATGAGATCTTTACGGACCCTCGTACCATTGGGCATTCTGTGAGCAGCCCAGATGATACGATTCGGATACTGAAAGAGTTGTTTTTGGATAACTGAAACCGGGGCTCTGATAGATCAGTATAGTAGTTGGAAGAAATTTGTACAATGGAATTCTATCTTTTCGCGCGTCGCGTTTTTTTGTGAGGTCGCGGTCGCGTGAATGTTAGTGTTTTTGTGGACAAGACGCGCATGACTCCTGCCTCTGGCGTCCCGCTAGCGCGTCCTAATAAACGCGCATATTGATAGGAACCGTGAGCTTTTCCGTGTAGAGAACCATATATCGCGTATACTGTCCACTTTTAATTCCATGACTTGCAGATAAAGATCCTGGCTGGTAAGACACAAAGTCGCTTTCATTTTACTTCCATTCATTCTTCTCCAGACTCTAAGAACCAAGACTCGGCCTAACCCACCCTTCAACTGCCTCTCCCTTCCTCCTCTCCACCCTCTCGAAAAACTCTGGTTTTATAAACCCACGCTCGTCTCCTTCCGAAAGGATTACGCCGTTTTCTGATAGGTAGAACTTTATACCAGAGGAAAGGGCGAGGGGTATGTCGATGTAGATTAGGATTGTGGAGGATTGGCGCATGCCTATGAGTGATAACGTTGATATGAATACGGATAAGAAGAGGAGGAATTGTTGGGACGAACCACTGATAACATTGTCCCCCGCTACGCCTTGAGCGAGGTGGATGTGGTTTCGGGTCATTTTGGAGAGGCCTTGGGTTGCTGTTGTAGACTCGGTTAGACCTACAGGCCAAGGAGAAGGAAAAGTAGGATATGCATACAGATCAACTCCCAAGCCTGCTTCGTCGTCCCATGTACAGCTATTTTAGAGGGTATATCATCGATGGAGAGGATTGGTTTTAGGTCGAGTTTGACTGTCTGATAATACACTTAATTAGAAATGCGATAGGAAAGGACCAAGTAGGTACCTTGAGCGAATGCCCTTGATTAGCTTTAATCCACCAAACACCCTCTTCCTCCTGCTTGAGTTCATAACGTTTCTTTGCATCAGCTTGTACAATCTTTTGTAGACCTGCTAGATCGAGGGATTGGGTTTTGATTTTGGGGTTTTCTAGCTGGGACGAGTTCGTGTTTTGTCTTGTCGAGAATAACACAACACACCAGGTCTTCAACTCTGACATATCCATCTTCTCTCATAGCGAGTCCTTCGCTTTTAGCACCGTGTCTTAAGAGCCATGAGAGAGTTTTGGAGAGACGGACTTCGGGGTTGTCTTTAGGGAGTCCGCGGAGCTTTGAGGAGCGTTGTTGGTTGTTTTGTTGAGGCTTTGGGTTCTTTTTCGTAGCACTAGATTTTTCCATCGCTGACCAGAGGTAGCCAGAGGTTTGAATGAATAGATTGGGCAGTACGATACTGTAGCGTATACGTACAGCAGTGACTCTGAGCATAAATGACTCCCTTGACCGGAGGCGAGAAATGCTCAGTCATCCCGCTTACACATCCGTCACATCGCTTGTCACAGGCGTCACAGCCTTGGTAACTTGCCTTACCAATCCTCTTTCGCAGGAAGCTTACAAAAAGCCCAACAAGAGGCGCTGTTTTCCCCTCATTTCCTCCCGCCAAACGAACGAATGTGAGTATCCCTTGCGTTTTTGCATGTCAAAGGGTGTTTTATGTGTGGAACGGGTGCGTTGGGAAGGGTTTTGAAGGCTGGATTGGGTGGATTTGGGTTGGATGACGTTTCTTGAAAGATTGGGGCTGATATTTTTTTTTGCGTTTGGTTTTGTAGAAAAGATGGGTCGTCGTCCTGCTCGCTGCTATCGCTACTGCAAGAACAAGCCTTACCCCAAGTCGAGGTACAACCGTGGTGTCCCTGATCCCAAGGTGCGTACCAACTAGGAAAGAGGGGGGGGGAAAGAAAGTCGCTGATTCTTCTTCAGATCAGGATTTTTGACCTCGGCCGTAAACGTGCCTCTGTCGACGAATTCCCCTTTTGCTGCCATCTCGTTTCCGATGAGTATGAGCAGCTTTCCTCTGAAGCTCTAGAAGCCGCTCGTATTTGTGCCAACAAGTATGTTACCAAGACCTCTGGAAAGGATTCCTTCCACTTGCGTGTCCGTGTGCATCCGTTCCACGTTATCCGTATCAACAAGATGTTGAGTTGTGCTGGAGCCGATCGGTGAGTTTTTTGCTGCATGCCCTGTGACGTCGTCCCTGACATCTGGTCGCAGTCTCCAAACTGGAATGCGTGGTGCCTGGGGTAAGCCCTACGGAACTGTTGCCCGTGTCAACATTGGCCAGATCATCCTGTCGATCCGATGCAAGGAGCAAAACGCACCTGTCATCATGGAAGCTCTTCGTCGTGCACGGTACAAGTTCCCCGGACGTCAAAAGATTATTGTTTCCAAGAAGTGGGGATTCACGAATGTCAACAAGGAAGATTACATGAAGCTCAAGGAGGAGAAGAAGGTGTTGCAGTGCGTATTTACGATTTGGTTTATTTTTGGAAGCGGGCTGATCTTTTTTTGCAGAGATGGAGCGTACGTACAATTTATCCGGCCCAAGGGTCCTCTGGAGACCAACTTGCGCAACCAGCTCCGTGCTTGAGCGGTTTGTTGTATATCTAGCGTATAATCATATTTGGTCTGCGCATTAACTGTGTGTGAATGAATGATGTTGCCCTTTATTCACTGGGCTGCTCTGTACTGTGAGTATGTCCGGGGGAAAGGGGGCATAGAGCGAGTAGACAGGAATTGGTATCGACTGTACATGTACTGTTGTATGGTTCCACTAGTGCCTGTATACATTTGTATTAGATAATCGTATTATGAATAATTGGTGGTTGTCTCAGCCTCTTTGCTCTTGCCATTACCTCCATCCAGTCTGTCCTTGAGCAAGCCTCTTTAATTTGGTCTGTCTGCTAGTCGTTTTCCATTCTTTTTCCCCTGACAATATCCAGAAAACGGCATGCCTTTTGACCGATACCTCGAGGACAACGACTACAACCGCGAGTACGAGTATAACAACAACAACAACAGCAGCAGCAACAACAGCAACGGTTCCTCGTCCAGATCCAACCATGTCCGTCTTCAGATCCCCCAGTTCATGTCTACAGGGGCACCCATGCTCGCTCCAGGCGGTGGTGCCGAGATTCTCCCCGCAGGTCTCTTCACCAACGCCGCCGCTTCGGGCTCCAATTGGTTCTCCAACAATGGCTTGACAGATTTTTCACAGCAATCGTTGTCGTGAGTCGTCTTCAGCCCGTCGTTTTTCTTATCTCATTCTTTCCAGGTTTGCGCAAGGCTCGTCCAAAACGTACATACCCCACCAGCAGCAGAGCTATCCCTCCGTCCCCGTCCACTACATACGCCATCCCTCTGACGCAGTCACTCCCACGTCTGCCACTGCAACCTCGTCTCCTTTTGACTATGATTCCAATCCCACTCCCTCTGACCCGAAAGACTCTGCTCTCAGCATGTATGTAAACCAGGGGATCCAGTACCCCGTAACCTCGCAGCTAAACTCTATCGGCCCATCAGCCACTTCCCCTACCACCTCTGCCAACTTTGGTGTATCTATGCCTTCTCCACTCGGTCTCCCCGTCTATTCCACGACAGGCTTTGATCTGCTTTCTGTCCTAGCTCGAGTCGCTACCCGTCCCAATCCTCAAGTCAATTTGGGTCCTGTAGATCTCACGTCGTCTTTTGCTGTGGTCGATGTGCGGAGATACGACCATCCTATCATTTACTGCTCTCCGACTTTTTGTCGGCTTACGGGTTACGAGGAACACGAGATCCTAGGCAAAAATTGTCGCTTCCTCCAGAGTCCGGACGGTAACCAGCCCAAAGGCGAGATTCGCAGGTTTACATCGCACGACGCTGTCAGTCACATCAAGAAACATCTAGTCGCCGACAAGGAGGTACAGACTAGCATCGTCAATTATCGGAAAAGCGGCGAGGCATTTATCAATCTTGTCACTATCATTCCTATTCGTGGTGGAGATATTGGTATGCCATCTGAAGATGACAAGGTGGTCTATCATGTAGGGTTCCAAGTGGATCTCAATACCCAGCCCCAAGATATCATGCAAAAGGTCAAGGATGGCAGTTATATTCCCAATTATGTCGCAAACGACCCTGTGGCTATCATCCCTCCACTGCCAGGTGTTGGACCCCCGGGCTCCATGCAGGGTTTGGTTTCGAGGGACAGAAAACTCCATACTATCCCTGCTCCAACCATGAGCAAGCAGCTCAAAAAACTATTGGAGGACCGAAACTTTATGGCCACCTTTCCTATTACAACTAATACAAACTCGGACTCGAATACTGCCCAAACCAATCCAGCGTCCGCCGCCGCCGCCACATCACCCACTTCCACTGTTTCGGCATCTCCTTTGTTGGATGCTACGTCATCGATATCATTGAGCTCGGCTTCCCCTCCTTCCTCTTCTGATCTAGCCAATATTGGTCCAATGACAAACCACCCACTCTCTTTAATCCTCCTCGAATATTCCCCCGATTTCATCCACGTCGTTTCACTCAAAGGTTCCTTCCTTTACGTCGCACCTTCTGTCAAGCGAATTCTAGGTTATCATCCCATTGAACTCGTGGGCAAGTCTCTTTCGGATATTTGTCACCCAGCAGACGTCGTGCCTTTGATGCGGGAACTCAAAGAGAGTTCTGCTACAGGACCCACGGCCCTCGGAGGTGGTGGAACTTCTGGTGTCGCAAGTGGAGATGATCCCAAGTTTTACACAAACAAACCTCGGCCTGTGGATTTGCTATTTCGGGCCCGGACCAAAGGGGGCAAGTATGTATGGGTCGAGTGTCGTGGGAGATTACATGTGGAGCCCGGAAAGGGCCGCAAGGCCATCATGTTGAGTGGTAGAGCAAAGGAAATGTCGAATCTAAAGTGGTCTGCGGTGGCGTCGACGGGTGGATTGTCTAGGCCAAAATTGGTGATGGGACGGAGTGAGAGTGTAGGGGCTTCTGGTGCTGCTTCGGGATCTGGTTCGACACCTGGTTCGTCGACTAGTTCGCCGGGGATACATGAAAAGGTGACCGAGTTTTGGGGGACGATTACGCGTGCGGGGGTTTTGCTGGTTGTTGGGAGTGGATGCAAGGATGTGTTGGGATGGGACGAGCTCGAGTTGATAGGGAGGCCTATTTGGAACTTTTTGTTGGATGATGATAAGAAGCGTCGAGTTGGTGAAGAGTTGAACAGTATGGGTTGTGCAGTTGGGTCTGCAGATGCACCTGGGTCGTTGCCGAGCAAACTTCATTGTAGGATGGTCCAGCATAATCAGACATCAGCCAATGTCGAGCTGGTGCTCTTTCCTTCGTCTACCGACTCGGACGTCTTGGTGTCGTCGCATACGATATCTCCAGCGCCGATTATATTCCAGATAAAGGCGTTTGACTCGACTGGGATGCCTATGGGTGCGTCGTCGTCGCTGGTCCATCCATTAGACGAAAACATCTTCAAGGAGCTTGAAACGAGCAGGAATTCGAGTTGGCAGTACGAGTTGCAGCAGCTCAAGTTTGCAAACGATAGGTTGAGAGATGAGATTCGAAGTTTGGAGGGGGATAATGGCGGAGTAGGAGCATCGAGTCATCTTTTAGCTTTACAGCAATCGCAAAAGCAACAAGAGCTAGTAGCGGCAGCCAACATGGGAGTAGTCAATCAAACTCGGTCACCTCGGATGCAACAGCGTCTTTCGTCTTTGGGTGGAAGCTATGACCACCAGCAGCATCATCAAGGGCTTGGATCGAGTTCGGGTTCGGGCTCGTTTTCGGTCTCGGCGGATCATCATATTACAGCAGCAGCACCCTCGCATCCTCATCCGCACTCGCTATATACGTCTGCCCCATATGCGGTGACCAGCCCAGATTGGACCGTGTCCCCTATGACACCGACGAGTGTTAATGTCAATCCTATGCCAGGTGTGCCTACGGCGGTCTCTATGCCTATGCAGTATATTTCGCCTCAGCAGCAACAGCAGATGTTGAGGTATCCTGCTACTGCTGGAGCTGGTCCCAACTCGCCTAATTCTTCTGGTTCGCCCTATCCGGCTGGGACTGGATCATCGCAGCTTAAAAGATCTTGGGACTCGGTCGATCGTGGCGGTCCTGTGTAAGATCCCCGCCTTGTTTCTTTTTGCTTTGAATCGAGTCTGGGTCTGTAGAGGCAGACTTGGATTTGTCGATTACGCTACGCTACAGAGTCAAATGCAAAACGCTACGTTTTGATCGTTGCACGCACGCATACATGTTTCCCCTTTTTCCTTTCTTGTTCTCGCTCTCGTTTTCTCGGTATAATACAGGTTTCTCTCCTAGTCGGGTTCTGGGGCCCCAGTGTTGGGAATTATAGAAGATACTACTACATTGCAGGACTTGAAAAAATTCTTTTTTACTAACCAACCATACCAGCATTTCTTGGCGATGATGATTAACGATCAAAATTTACACCTGCACACACACACACACACACACATTTTCTGCCTCTCCCTCCCTCCCTTTCCTTATCCCCATCTTTTTACCCTTGTTTCTGTTCTTCGTCGTATTTCGGGTTCTAGGTCGGACTTGTGTGTGTTTATGCCCTTCTTCCTTCCTATTTCGTGCCTGCGTTCTTATCGTACGCCCCATTCCCCGTCGACCATGGATCACTGAACGTATTGATCCTGATTCTGTATCCAACTCTTGAAACATACTCGCCTACATACTTGGTCCATTCTTGTAGTCTGTTTTCGTCGAATTAGTCTGCTTGTCTGTCCGTCTGTCTGTCACTCTTTCCCTCTCGTCTATTCGTCTACTCTTTCCTTTTCTGTCTGTTTCGTTTCGTTTTCTTGTCCGCATCTCATCTAGTTGTAACGATAGTGTGTATGGTTCTTCCTAGTATCCTCTCCTGTCCCGACTTGATTTATGATAGTGTATTCTATTATTGTTATTGATTACAGACTACAACAAACGGTAATTCCATGCTCTTCCTTTCCTGCGATTGTATATAGTACTTGTACATGTGTACTCTATATATCCGATTCTCTATATCTAAGTATCATCTATCAAAGTATGATTCATAACCCATTCAATGACGGGAAGGAATCGAGAGTTTAAGAGACAGGACGTATACCAAATTTGACAGGATGTCAAGAGGTGGTGTGGTGTGTTGCGTGGTGATTGGTATAGAATGACGTTGATAAGGGTTGGGGATGGTATATACGCACGCGGCGTACGGTGTGGCTAGAGAAAAAAAAATTTTAGAGGTACACACACACAAGCACAAGTATTGTCAGAGTCCGACGAGTTAGGACGGAAAAGATGAGATTGGAGATTGGATGAGATGAGATGGGTTGGGTTCAAAGATGAGGCGAGACGAGACGAAGGTCGCCGCCTCTTTAAACTATCAACCGGTGACCGAGAGAGAAAGGAAAGTAGGTGCATTCAAAGAAGAAAGGGGAAAGGAAGAAGACTTGGATCCGGACGAGGCTTTTTGCACGATGCCCGATCCCAGCTTATCCACTCTATATCTATACGTTCACGAAGAACAAGCTCAAGTCGAGCATTTTCAGAAATGATGAAAACCGGTGTTTCGAGTCCCATAGCAAGACTCAAAGGCCAGATAACGAGTGATTTGATGCCAGGGAGCTCAAGCTCACGGCGAGGTGGTTCAGCGTGGTCAAGGTGTTCTCTTTGAGAGTTGTAGAGGAGGATCGAGCTTGCTATGCTTTTAAGAAGTTTCTACTTCGACACTTGGAGGATTTCGATTTTTTCCCTTGGATTATGTTAGCGGCCAAGTGAGTTGACCGAGAGTCAAAGCTAGCGTTGAGAACAAAAGAATAGTTGACTCGGTGTTTTGTTTCTGTAGAGTAGAAAAAAGAAAAAATTTCCTTCTTCACCGCTACATACATTCCTTGGTATACACAAACTGCCTTTACCTTTCCAGCTCCGTGAATAGGATTACGCCCAAACACGACTTCTTGAGCTTCTCATCTTTCTTCGTCTCCTTCTTTTCCTAGTTGATCGAAATCGAATAGGCAGCCGTGGATAATGTTGCACTGCCTGTCAATCGAAAGTAGTCAGGTACCGAACAAATTTTTCTTTGATTAGGATTAGAGTGCTTGAAGGATGTACATACCCTCAAAAGGTTCAGTTCCTGCTTGAGCTTGGACGAGGAATGAAGAGGTTGATACGCCGTTGTTTTGGGTAAGGAAGGCTATAGAGAGGGAGAAAGGCGTTAGAATAGGTTTGGACACGGTAAATAGGACCATGAATGATCGACAGTGGAAACAAAGAAAAAGAAAAAAAATTAGAACGCGTAAACGGCACGTAAAAGTAGAGGGGAATCTTGAGGACAATGGACAAGTGCTTACTGAGGAAAGGGAGAAGATCGCTATTAAAGTTTGTAATTTCCGACGGTGCGACAAAGGAGAAGACGGTCCAGGTGGAAACGACACCTTGGAAGAGGTTCCACGTTACGCCGCCAACGCTAGTAAGAGTATGGTGTTAGATTTTCGGGTAACGTGTAAGACCGAGTCGAGTTGGAGTTGCTCACTTGGCAGTACCGATTTGAGAACCAGCAGGACCAGCACTAAATACGATTGGAGTTTGTGAGGTGGATCTATTGGGGATGAATGTACGTACCCTCCCCTGGTACTCAACCAGACCATGCTATTTGGAGAAAAAGAAAAAAAAAAGTTGGCTTCTTTGTTCTTGGCGCCACGAAAGAACAGCTCACATCTCAAAGGTGGAGGACGAAGAAGCACCAGAACCACCTGCAGAATTGGATAGCCA
The DNA here is from genome assembly GCA_037954225.1 of Stygiomarasmius scandens. Lineage (NCBI taxonomy): Eukaryota > Fungi > Basidiomycota > Agaricomycetes > Agaricales > Campanellaceae > Stygiomarasmius > Stygiomarasmius scandens. The sequence continues at coordinate 867,043 of JBANRG010000005.1, read as the reverse complement.
TAGATCGTATGAGACATCAGCAACGAGGTTGGAGGATGGGTTAGTATATGACCAGTCCCAAGTTGTTGGAATGGCGGAGATGGCACTGATTTGTTTGCCTAGACCTTCTCGGAGATCGAGATTGGCATCTGGAGAAAGATGAGGAATGGAACGTTGAAAACGGGTTTGGAAATACATACAGCTCTTGACTTGGCCTTGACCGCCTGGAGAACAAAAGCGGATTAGCCTAGCATCTTGGAGGGCAGGATGAAGCAGACACCTACCAACCCAAGTATAAGTAGTTTCCCAAGTGATGGTGTCCCCATTGGTCGCAGTCACTTGTGTAGTCTGTTCACCTGCAAGAGGTCAAGGCGTGTCACACCTCGCAAAGCCAAAACTTACCGCTGTCGGCGGATCCTTCACCCCAGAGGTTGTTTTCGAGTATGAAACGGCTATGGAATTCGTTTGCACCACGCCAGAATAAGAAATAATAAGTCTTTACCCGCCAGCCTGCAATGAATGAGCGCCTGGAAAATCGGATATTGAAAAACAAAACGAACCTCTTCCTCAGTAGCAAACTGTTCTGACAACACAGCTCCCCGCTTCTTGAGGGGTGTTGAAAGGGCTGTGACAGCAACCAAAGCGAGGAGAATAGAGAAAACCTTTGGGAACATTGCGAGAGGCTATGTATTTGCCTTGAATATTTCCGTTTCCTTTATACATGGCAACGAGGTCCAGAATTTCACTACTACCGACGGTCCGCATGAACATTGCAAATGAACCCGGAAAAACAACGAAATGATGACGACCTTGGAAAAAATAGCCTGGTCAGGGATGGGAGTATAGTGCTAGTTTCGTGGTCCAGTAATGAAAAAGGATGCGTGCGTGTGTGCAGACAGCAGTGATCTCGGGATATTGCAATGGCGACTTGAGAACGGACCAGGACGGACCGCACAAAGGTGAAGTGTGCTTTGGCTCCAACGAATGATTGCAAGTTGTTTCGAGGGAAAGTAGAGTGCGCAGATGATCATTCCTTCGTGTGAGCTTGTGAGCTCCGAGCGAAGTGGTCACGGAAAGAAGAGGAGTACAGTAGGCGAATATTTTCCGGTTCTTGCATCAGTCACTATAACCTAAACAAAATGGAGAACGTTAAAACAAACCTTATCCTCTAATGCTTGAAGTTCGTTATACTGACGTCAGATTTTCTGGTACTGAGAAAGAGCTTTCGAGTCCCACACCAGTCAAGCGGGAAATGAATAACATGCTAGCCATGGCTGAAGACCGACATACGTCCTTGACTCTTTGGCGGATAGTAGACTGATATCTCACCAAGAAACAGCCTAGTATTTTTATCAACGGGTTGCTGCGGGAATTTCAAGACGGATGACCAGAAAACCATGGCGAGAGATGGGAACGTAATTATAGAAGTAACTTGGTAACATGCGCCTTCCAAGCAGACTGAACTGGGTTTTGTGAGTCGCGACACATTAGTGCAACTATCCAGAGGGTAGGCAGTAGTTACGTTCGCTGATAGCTCGATTTCAGTAGCAGTCAGAGTAAACAGTTCAACTAGAAAGACGGGTGCGAAGACAAACGCTTTTCCTTCGTCACGATCACAGGACAACGTAATGACGCGCCTCAAGAGTCACGTGCATTTTTACGCGCTCCATTCCACCACCATCAGTTCGCTCTACGAGTCTCCGTTTTCGGTGGAATGGAGAATTTTGTGAACAAAAGGCGTCAAAAGGGCTATGACAGCAGCAACGACCCGGACTCACAAATGAAAACGCGCCCAAAAATTGGTCGAGTCGTCGAGGATTTCGGGTCTAGTTTCGCGTCAAGCAGCAGGCCAAAGAAACCTAGTCGCTCTGGGTCCGTTCTGAGCACGTCCTCGTACCGTGGAAGGTCTAAATCAGGTTTTGAAGATGATAGTGGGGACGAGTCTCCGTCTGAAGACGAGCTGTTGTTGTCAGACGGTCACTTGCCAGAGGAGAAGCAGGAAGAGAAAAGGATGAAACATTGGGAGAGTGCTGTTCTGGGTGAACAGAAAATCGTTGAAAACAAGTACGGCAAGTTTGCTAGGATCGGCAAAACGAAGAGTGGCGAAAGCAGCACCCCAAACACGTCGACCAGCAACGTTCTAAAAGAAAACAGTCCTGCACCGCATATATCTCGCTCACGCGATGTATCTTCGTCCATTCCTTTGTCTCCCAAGAGCGCCAATACTCGACCAAAGCCGAAACCCCATACCAATTCTTCATCACTAGAAAAGCCCACAAAGCGAAAAGCTGCCGAAAAGCCACCTCCACACACATCACGTCTTCCCGAGTTCGACTCTCGAAGTGCTAAAACTGCTACTTCAGGTCGTTCTGCCCCAAGTGAAGACAAGCATGCTAAAGGAAAAGCAGCCAAAGCCAAGAGACGACAACAAGTTCTTGATTCGGATGACGATGACGACGTCGAAATTGCAGAGAAAGACGGCCCAAAAGCCTTTCCAATGTCACCACCACGTCGAGGTTCATACTCGGATTCTGAACCGAGGAGACCCAAAGCCTTTCCGATGTCGTCCCCTAGTACACCCCCTCGTACGACAAAAGATAAACCAGCTGCTTTTCCCGACCTGTCCCCTCTGCGAGTTGATGACGGTGACCAGGGTACAAGCTCGGGACGAGGTCGTCGGAAACCTGCACCTTTTCCTATGGATGATTCGTTTAGTACGCCCAGGGCAGGTCCATCAGGAAGCCAAGCGAAGCGAGGCTCTAGTCTTTCTCCTGATGGTAGCGAGGATCGGAGGAAGAAGAAGAGAGCTCAAAATGAACCGTATGCTCTTTTTTCCTACTCGTATGATGTTTGATTCGAATCCTCGTCGTTCAGACCCCCATCGTCCTTTCCAACTCTTACGAATGACAGTGATGAAGAAGATGAAGAACTCCGTAAGACCTAATCACTTTTTATACTCATTCTACTAAAATCTACTATCAGGTTCATTCTCTGTCGATCCCAAGACTCTTTGTCCTTACTGTGATGACCCTTTACCTAAATCACCTTCACCTCTCCTCCTTCGTCTCCTAGAAGACATAGCTTCCAAGTCTGTCCGTGCACCGCGTCCTCGAAATCCTCTAGGACGAAAAGCAGCTCTCGGCGTTTTCGTCTCTGTCTGTCAACGACATCGTTTCGAGAGCGAAGTCCTTCCCGAGGCCGAGAAGAAGGGATGGCCCAAGAGTATCGACTGGGGTAGTATCGAGAGTCGAGTGAAGAATATGCGAGAGGATTTGGAAGCCTTGTTGAACAATGACAGGCCTAAGCAGTATGACCCAGATATGTGGGATGACGATGATAACATGTCGTTGGATAGTCTGGATCTTGACAAGACTGTGAGGGATCTATCAGTGTTTTGGCGAGAAGCGGTCAAGGAGGTCAAGGAGAAGGGAACCAGAGTGGCTGGGAATGTCAAGAACCAGTTTGCAAACTTTGAAAAGACACAACCGGGGTAGTGAGTATACCTTTCTTTGGTGTGTCTCGTTTATTGCTAATGACATCGTAGCTACGGCGAACTAGGCTCTGTCATCATCCACCAAACCTTGTTTGAAATGTTCCCGCCAGAAACTACCAACGAAGAGTCCAATAACTTTGCACCTCTAAACCTAAAAAGCTTTATCGAACGCGTACTCGTGCCCGAGACTAGTGCGAGGTTAATCATGGAGGATAAAGGATTGCAAGGAATCTCAGGCATGAAAGAAGCTGTGAAGATCCTACGAGAAAGTTCCAGCTATGGTGTTGCGATGTTCCCAGAAGATGGAGGAGAATGGGGCGATGGTTCCAAGAAGGGTTTGAAGAAGAAGAAAGGAAAAGAAGGCGGGGATGATTTGGACGTAGCGGATCGGATGGTTAGAGAGAAGGCGAGGAAGAGAAGGGCAGAGTTGGCTGTAGAAGACAAGGTTGACAAGGTGTTGATTGCTCAAGAGAAGGAGGGAGAAGAGATGAAGGAGAAGGGGAAAGGCAAGGGTAAGGAAAAGGGAGGATGGTACGACGATGAAGCTGCATCTGCGACTGCTAACGAAAAGCCTCGACCAAAGCCACGTCCTAAGCCTCGTTTGCTCGCCAAGAACAAGAGCACTGGCAGTTTACGCAGCGACGATGATATGCAGGCGGGGATGTCCGACTTCCAGTCTGATAACGAGCCAAGTCATGGCATAGATTTTATGGCGATGGATACTGAAGGTAGATCAGCTGCCAGTCCTGATCCATGGAAGGTCAACAACGCGGATGCTCCCGAGGTCGATGATGACTTTGAAGCTTTCTGGAACGACATTGAAACCGGTAGCAAACGCTCTGATGCTCTTTCTGCCAATCCGTCGTTCACCTCGGGTGGAAAATCACCAATACATGATTCGACACTGTCCAGGAAATCCAAGTCGAGGTTCAGCACCAAGTCAAAGACCGACAGCAGAACGACCTCTAGAGCTGCGACTATCGGATCTGATACTGATGATTTTGGGATGAGCGACAATGCAATGGAGATATCTTCAGAATCTGATGCTGCTTCTGTCAAATCAGTCAAGTCGGCGATGTCTGCAGGATCCTCAGCCAGTATACGAAGCACCCGCGCGCAGGTTGGTGTCAAGCTGAGGACATCCAGAGAGCCAAAGGGTTCTCGAGCTGCATCCAGAGCTTCTAGTGTCGAAGAGATTGACCCACCTGTGGCTGTTTCCTCGAGTCGGCCTCAACCCCGACCCAAAGCTAAACCTAGAGCTGTTGCTGTTAAAGACGATGATGCGGATGTTACGCCCAAGGCTTCCAAATTTAGACCATCCACAGGTGTGCCACTTCGTCCTTTGGATAGGGCTAGGCAGATGCTGAGAAAACCGTGAGTCTTCATTCTCTACTAATATCTCCCTTGCATTGACTTTTTCATTCTCAGGTCCAAAGACGAGGAGGAGATATCCAAGAACAAGAAGAAACAAGGACAGAGTGAATGGGTGACGAGTATGCGGGCCAACGGGAGCAAATATAGCTATGGAGAGACTGACGAGGAACTAGATCAGAGGATGATACCAGAACCGGCGACGTCTCCAGCCAGGAGTGATCCAGGGTGGCTCTTGGACGACTCGCAGGAGATGATTACCTGAGACTCGGATGATAGAGGCCTAGATATCTCTTGCGAGCCCAAATTATGCTAATGCTTAGATGACTTGATCATATTGCTTAACAGTACCTAGCACGAAGTAATGTATCAATAGCTACAAGACTTTCCGTACTTACTTATCGCTATAATATTTTGCAGTAGCTTTTTTTCTTTGACAACCGAGCAGGGATAAAATTAGAATCCAGATTCGGAGGCGCGTAAGCTTCCTTCCTTTTGCATCAACGTCAGAGCTGTGTTGGCGACGACTGCATCTCCATGACCATATTTCAGTTTTTTGACCGACTTTCATGATATACGACCATGTCCGAAGGCGCACCTAAATGGAGGTCTGTGGCTACTGCAGCGACAGCATCGCGTTTCTCGTCCTTCAAGAACTATCTTGCTCAGCAAGACCTCAAAAATTCACTTCCTCAGGTCATACAACGACAATTAGGTCCCGCCAAGCCTGGTTCTTGGAGGGAATGGGCAGGCCAGAAGATTACTGGGACTGGCCCAAATGTACCTGGGAAAGAGAGAATCGCCTTGTTTCCTGGTTGGGCAACTAGAAAGTATCGGCAGGTGAACGACAGGAACGTTGGAGGTGCGTCCTATTACGTTCATTTCAGACACAAATCCTCATCTTTCCCTCAGACCCCTTTGAGATAGATGTCTATGTCTCTGGGTTTGCAACAGTTCATAGAGCCCCAGAATTTGTCAGTCGTTCTCAAAAGGCATTTATGAGACTCGCCAAAGGTGAGACGACTGGTCTAAAGCTTCCATATACCAACACCTATACTAGGATACGCCGCTTTACCGAAATTGGATGGAAGCCCACAACAGGATGATGACAATGAGGTTTTAATGTCGACAGACCTTACGCCGTCGACAGAAGATCTTCTCAGGTCTGTCAAACTTCCACCTCGACCAACAGAAGCCACCGAGGACTATGAGGTCCAAGCGCTGGAACGGCATTTTCAGCGCATGAACGCACTTTCAGAATCTACATCTCCGCATTCTTCTTCAGTTAATCTCCCCTTGGATGAACCACCACTTCCTCGGACTCCAACCAGACGTTCTACGCAGGATAGCATCAGAACACCTATCAACCCCATCTCGGAGGAGCTCCGAAAACTTCATGCCAACCTCGAGGCTCGCCTTCAGCCATTCTGGTCATCAGTCCTCCCCGGCCGGATAATTCGTATTCATATATTCGCGTCACACAGACCCCAGGGATCCTTTTCTGCGTCATCAAAGGCAGATCCTGACCGTGCAGCTATTGAAAATGGCCCAATTGCAACACAAGACGTTATCACTTCAACGGACGGTAGCTTCCAGGCCCGGTTCAGAATAGATTGGGAAGAAATGTGTCAGCATGATTCATTTACGCATATCGCGTTTGGTGATCCTGCGGAGGAACATGATCTCCTTGTCACTGCACAAATTTTACCGCCTTCGCCTCCTCATTCAGCGTCGTCGTCGTCTTCAGACTTGGGAAGTTATTATGAACGACCTAGCATTCCTGATCCACCGCCTCCGATTACTACGCACGTCTCATTGACGCATACACCATTGCGAGTTATTTCAGATATTGACGATACCGTGAAATTGTCGAATATCTCATCTGGGGCACGTACTGTATTCCATAACGTATTTGTGAAGGAACTATCGGATTTAGTGATTCCAGGGATGGGAGAATGGTATAGTGATATGTGGAGAAGAGGTGTGCGATTTCATTATGTTGTAAGTCCTTTTTTGCGCATCATTTTTGGGACATCTGGGTTCTTATTTTGTGTTGTACAGTCCAACGGTCCTTTTGAACTGCTGCCCGTGATTGGCGAGTTTTTTAAGATTGCAAATCTTCCTCCAGGTTAGCTTTCTACATAAATTTTTGTGTGTCGTGCTAAACAAACACACAGGTTCAATTAAGCTGAGGTCTTATGCTGGAAAATCGTTATTTAGTGGTCTTTTATCAGCACCTGCTGCTCGCAAGCGTGCAGGTGTTCTAGATATTATCGAAGCATTTCCTGATTCCAAATTTATTCTCGTTGGGGATTCGGGAGAGCAGGATTTAGAGTTATACTCCGAGTAAGTTGCCTTTGCAGTGCACGGTTGACGACTTGACCCACTCCTCGTTTTCATCTTACCATGACAGATTGGCTCGAGATAAGCCCTCGCAAGTTCTCGCCATTTTCATTCGTGACACATTCATGGGCCTCACCGACGCGTTGGACGACCCTACAGGCCGTTTTAATCTCGAAGATTTCGGTCCCGCTGACTTGGTCCTTAATCCTCCGCCGCGAGCAATCCCCAGACGTACCCCAACAAACCCCGATCGTACTCTCATTCCAATTACACCTATAAATACCTCTTATGCTGTTCGTACTCCCCAAACACCTGGGAAAACCCCCATCAGCGCCAGTTCAAGCTATTTCTCTTCGAATGTCACTGCCGAGCCTGAAGCTATTTCTCCGATGAGCGTCACAGCAGGACCGTATAGTGCTCCCTATGGCACGGGGAGAAAGAGTCCTTGGACGGGTTCAAGAACTTCGCTATCATCGTCAGGTCCTAGTAGCGGTGCCATGTCTGCAATGCCAAATACTCCATATAGTGTTTCGTCGAATACTTCTTGGACTTCCTCTTCTCAACGCCCGAAAAAATCCAATAGTATTGGGAGCAGCATATATTCTGCTCAATCTGCACACTCTAACGCTAGCAGTGCAGGAAGCAAGATGCCAGACTTGGAGAGGAAGAGGTATGATTTGCAGATGAAGGTATGGACTGCGAGGAGTATGATGCCAGATAGTGTTATGTTGAGGGTGTTTAGGGATCCGGCAGAATGTAGTCCAGAGATGAGAGTGTTGATGGGACGGCTTGGTGGACGAACTGGGGGATAAAAATTTTAAACGGATAATAACGGTCATCATCTCGGATTCATACTCCTATTACTTATTAGCTCTGATTTTTGCTGTGACACTTCTCGTGCATGTGTGTACTTGGCCTTGTAATTATTCCCTACTTATGGTGGACTAGACCATCCCGTATATCACAACATTTGTCCTGGTTCAAGTCAGAATTTGATAGCGTAGCATCAACATCAAGTGTAGCAACCGTGCAGTGCACCGAATGTCGTGAACGCGTCTGCAATGTGACCGCTTAGCTTTCAACACATACTCTCTCGTTCTATCTAGCTCTACCATGGCATGCATTTCTTCTCAAAATTCCCCAGCAAAAACCTGACAATCTTTTGACAATTTCTTTTACCATGTAGCTCCCGTTGTCACTATTAAACGCTGCGCAAAACAAGCCCATGGCAAGTTGATTTCTTTGTACCAATTTTTAGCCCGAGTTGCTCATTCAGAATTCGAACTTGTGTACTTTCCATCCATCCGCCCCATATCTATCTATTCTACCCGTGCATGTCCAACCGACCCAAATCCGAAAACTCAATACTTCGACCTTTCATATTCATGCACATGTAGTTGGTTGAACTCAAGAACGGCGAAACATTCAACGGCCACTTGGTCAATTGTGATAATTTTATGAACATTACTCTACGGGAGGTATACCAGACAAACCCGGACGGTGACAGGTTTTGGAAGTTGAAAGAATGTTATGTACGGGGAAGTACGGTACGTTTCTTGTCCATTCTGCTTGTGCTACGCCGGTTTCCTTCTCACTCTGTGATTACTCTGATAGATAAAATACCTTCGAATCCCTGATACGCTACTCGAAACTGTCAAGGAAGAACAAAACAGGTCGCGAGACACGAGCCGAGGCCATGGTGCACGAGGACATGTTGGGGCTGGCGCTAGAGGTGCGTAAACCGATTTTGTTTCGTTCCAAGTACTGATATAGCCTCTCTAAACACCCTTATAGGACGGGGTAAGAACATTCTTTCGATAGTTCTAGTTCTGAGCTAAACACCTTTACAGGTCGTGGAGGTCGTGGCGTTCCGGCAAGAGGCGGTAGAGGACGAGGTGGTCGCGGTATATAGTATGGACATTGGACGATTTGAATTTTGTGTACAGACATCTCAATCCTTTGGGTGAGCTTTATCGAATGTATGCATATCCTGGCTTATAATACTACAATCTATTTGGAATGAGAGTAACTGTATAATTTATGCACCTTGTAATGGAATGCCATTACGGTGTAATCAAAAGTGCAAATCCATGTCGTTTATTAAGATATTGCGCATTACAGAGTACATTCCTAAAACTAAACAGTGGTATAATGTCCTTCGATCAGTAATAAAGAAGTAATAAGGATATAAGCAGAGAAACCATAAATATAAGATTGTTAGGTGTTACGGGTTCCACATTACTGAAGCTCGGGAGGAAGAGCTTGGTAGATTGGGCACAGATCAAGCCACTCCTGTTTGATGATCTGCGACTTTGGCCCACTTCGTTGGCCTTCAGGGTCTTCAGCAAACACGACCGCGAGACCGGCCACCAAATGCCAATCTGTACGTGAAATCATCAGTTAAACGTCGCTAATAGTATAGTGATAGCGGCGTGCAAACACACCAATGTGACAGTGCAAGAACCAGGGTCCAGGATTGTCAGCCTTGAAACGAATGATAACAGTAGAGCCTCCAACACCAACAACATCTAGTGCATTCTATCAGAATCTTTCAGAAACGAGTATTGATGCAACTCACCTCTCTGAGGCGGGTTGACAAAGTTGGGGGCACCGGTCATCCCTTGGACAACCGAGAACACATGGCCGTGCAGGTGGAAGGGGCTAGCACCGTATTAATGAACCGCCTATGCTGCAGAACTTCAATGAGAGCTTACTGTTTGTGTCCATTGGCGGAACCATGAATTTGAACTTCCACAATTTCGTCTCGCTTCAAGACAAAGGTATGCTCAGGTCTAGTGAACTGATTTTCATTGGTGAAATTGTTGACTACGATGTTGAGTAAAGTGGGAAGATCTGGGGACTCGTACTTGATGCCATTGATAGTCCACTAACGGGAATTGATCAATCGCTGGGTTTCGGATGAAGACAAAATGCCTTACCTCGAGTTCTCCAGTGTCGTGGTCGCGGTGGAAATTGAGGTCAATGACCCTGTCAGCAGGTCCGCTGCCTCCAGGAGCCTCTGGGTTAAAGAGAGGAACAAGGTCACTTTCGTCGAGAAGTTTGGATCCTCCCTTGGCCGCAATGTCAGTGACAGGACCAACTTCCGTAGTGACAGCCGCGAGGCTCCTTGGCTTGGAAGATGGATCTGCGTCAGGTGCGCCAATGTAGTGAAGGACAGCAAAGACATTGTCCGTGTCCACTGATAACAAGAGTCAGTTTCGAAAACGCAAAGCGATGAGTACCCACAATTCTTGTTATCAGAATGGTGCTGTAGCGTCATCGGGGCCGAAATCCAGTAATTATCAACGGGTTGATTCGCTTCCAAAACGACAGAGTATCTCTGAGCAACGAGAATTTCGAATCCATCGACAGTCAAGGGTTCATGACTAATACCATCAGCCTAGTGAAAGCGGTCAGCCAGATGTTTTGTCCGAAGATAGGTAGGCAGGTAGAGTTCCACCGACCTCGATGACTGTCAATTGGTGTTGATCAATGGAGAAGGTGAATGCAGCGTAACCAGCGATGTTTATAACACGAAAACGGTATCGCTTTCCGGCTTCAACATTGATCCTTGCCCAAGGGACTTGAGGACCGCCCTGAGCCGAAATTTGAGAATCGAGGAACTGAGGTCGGAGATAAGTGGTACTTACAATATAGCGTCCTACTCCATTGATAAGGCCACTGTCAGGAATCTGATTCGTGATGAATGAGATCAAGTATTACAATAGTCTAAATTTTACGTACCGGCTCATGGTAGGGATTGACATTAAGATACTTCTCTTCGATACCGATTGTTGGCAGATGATACCACCTACTCGTTGATAAGCCTTCTATAAGGAATCCGGCTTGAGATGAATGCTTACTCGGACAATGTTATGACAGTGTTTTCGTCATCAACGTCGTACAACGAAAGGTGGGGATCCTCGGGATCTTGTTGGGTTAACGCGATCAGTGTCACAAGAACGGAGAAGGTATAGGATCATACCATAGATAACCAAAGGCCTGTAGAAAGCGGTGAGCGACTTGTAAGCTGAAGGAAGTCTGTTGAGCTTACCCCCGGAGACCATCTATGTATTGTGAAGACAAGTGGCTATGATACCAGAACGTTCCCGGCTGCCCATTTAATGGAACTAACGCATCAATATCATATTCAGAGTTAATGTTATATAGACTGAAAATCATGACAGAAACATACTATCATATGTGTATGAATGCTGTGGCGCAATTGGACACTGGGTAACGAATGCCGCTGAGGACAAAAATGGCTCAACCGAAAAGGTGAATGCCAGTGCGAAAGGTACTCACGTCCATCCTCCGATGCAGTCCTCATTTGGAACTTAAGGAAGAAATGAAATCATCGAAAAGATGCATCGGTCATCCGAACTTACCAGACCATGCCAATGAATGCTCAAGGATCGCCTGCACAATGATCTATCAGCGACAATTATCAATCTTATGAAAACACTTGCCTCATGGTTGGATCAGTGAGGTTGTTATTCGTCTGAATGTGAAGGACGTCGTTTTTCGACGCTTGAATGAGAGTACCGGGGACGAGGTCGTTGACGATGACACCAGCTCGTTCAAAACCATCTGGTGCGACAATAGAATTGTCGATATTGAAGACATAATTCACGTCCGCAGCGAAGGTGAATGTGGGGAACACGAGCGCAAGCAAAAGGTAGGAAGCAGAGAGAATCATCATAGACGTGCGTCCTGTTCTCTCTGGATATCGACATGGTCATTTTATACGCTCAATCTGAGTGCAGAATTGCCGCAGGCATGAGACAATTTGTTTCCAGCCTAAGTGAGATCAACGATCCATTCCCGATGTTAGAAAATTGGGGAGGGATGCCAGAATAAGAGGATATACATCCTGGAATCATGCGAAAGGTGGACAAAACCGTGACATTTTTGTAAAAGTAATACTTAGCCCCCAAGAAAGGCAAAAGCGATCTGTATCTGTAGTTCACAGCATTGCCAGTAAGAACGACAAAGTGGTTGTTTCTCTTCCTTTGTAACCCCACTTATACCTCCTTTAGTGCAATCTTTTAGCTCACTATACTCGGTTCAATGTAAAGATCTAGCCATACCGTCAACCAGTGCTAAAGTTGTGACACCGCAACAGTGGCAGCAACATGGACACTTCACAACAGAGCTGAGCCCGTGTAGCCGCAAAGACGTTTTGAATCTATAAAATCTTCACCACCAGAGCGTTGATTGCGTGTTCAAAGTAAAGCAGGCACTATACTGTGTGAAGTCATTACACTTTTTGAATTGGAGGCTGAGGTAGCAATATACCTTTCTCGTTCAGCTTTCGTGGTTGTGGCTCACAATTAAAACTGCCAAGCCCAAACGAAGTCACATCTTTTGGCTCCCCACCATTTGAGCATAAATCAAGCCGTTCATCAGATGTCGAGGACGTCGGAGTGTATTGCCGAAACTCTGCCACATAACTGTAGAAAGGGGAAGTCGAAACGAAGACAGCTGCCGTAGAGAAATCTGTGATGACAAGGCTGAGAATGACAGCTGCCGATCCGATGACCAGATTCTCAAGGTCTCAATACTACAGCATCAAGCCAGACGGTCAAAGCGGTACACGTCCTTATGTGCATTTTCGAATTCGCACGGAGTTACGAACAGTCTGCCAAGTTGGAACGATAATGGAGTTTTCACACCCAATGCTAATGTATGGGAGGGCAAAGTCGCCCTAGCGCCTGGTTACATTCAGTGAAATTACATTCCTACAGAATTCTTGTGAAGGATCTTACCTCCACCCCGAATGATGGCTGAGATGCAATCAAGACACAAGGGCGGTTCTGCACAAGCTCGGTAGATATTCGAGGTCAAGATCAGAATGAATAAAACTTGGAAAATAAATTGTGTGAATGGGTATCATAAGGGACGAGCCAAAACCGTAAAAAAACATCACGATATCGGGGAAGGGGATCCGTGATATTGAGGAGAGAAGCTTGGCAAATTCATTGAGGATGACTTGAAAACTTGAAAGCGCCACCATCGCAGTGCCTCTATTCTCTCGGATTACAGTTCCTGGATGGTCTCCCGCCAGGGACTCGGTAATCACCAAGACGTCGTCAAACAGCTTGAAGGGCGTGTGGACAAAATTGAAATACTGTCGCGTCAGTATAACCGACGAGCGACTATAAGGAGAATTATGCGGTCTCCTGGCTGTATCGAAAAATGGTTAGGCTGGGAGAACCCGAAGATTGAAACACAACTGCTTGGCTTCCCAATCAACCAGAACAACATCGGGTCGTCACAAGTATGCAAAGGTATGCAAAGCTTTGCTGCGGTCCAGGAAAGGTCTAAGATGTCTAGCACATTTGACAAGAGAGAGGAATGATCTCAAAATTGTGACTATCGCCGTAGCCCTCATGAAGCATGGTTGAAGAGGATATCATTATGAGGTACGAGTGCCAGTTGGTAAAAGAACCAGAACGTCTTGCATACGATTTGTGAGCAGAGTCCATATACTGCAGAGTATGCCACGCACCTTTGCCAAATTTACGATGAATTCCAATCTATCCCGGGTGTCCTTCCTAGTTGATCGTGTGCACCAACGCTGCCCCAGCAGACTGAAAAAGTCTCAATGAGAATTGAGCTTTGTACCACTTGTTTAAGTTGATTAATGAACAGGGGGCTAATATGTGCAAATTTTTAATGTCAGTAGAAAGCGAACTTGCTGGATACGTTGACTTTCTGAGAGTCAGTAGTCGTGGTCAAAAGCAACGATGAGCCGCGTCGCATTTCTAACAAAGTTGAAAAAGTACATTTATACGCTTATCGACGACGAACCGTCGTTCTGGTTTCAAGAATGTCTATTCTGTAATGCGAAGCATACCGTAGACTCGGGATGCGCAACCTACCCATGGATTTGGGTCGAATACCTTGCTCAACATCGAGACATTTACGTACGGAAAAACGTCGGCACCGTACATGGACTCAATACACAGGCATCAGGCTCGAATCGAACACACCAAAATGAGGCGTAAGTAAATATTATTGCACAACAATCGGTACTTGGTACCTGCACTGTGAATTCAGAAAGGAAAGCTTGAGCTGGGTTGAGCGCGAGTTAATATCAAATCTCCAACCAGGATGAGTGTCCCAGCGGGCAATATGAACAAGAGGGTTGAAAGGGAAGAGGTCAGTCAGCGGTGTTGTCAGTTTGTTGATTCACTCACCTTTCCAGCACAGGCCGACATATTTGCGACGCCGGGCGTGGCGTCGTTGTGCGTCTCGAAAAGGCAGGCGAGATGATACAGCCGTATAGTTAGAAATGGATTCTTTAGTGCAAGTCAACGTCTAAGCTCAGGACCAATAACACTAATACAGGGCTAGTATATGGTACCATCGGTACTCCTGGTCGGAATGCCAGTGCTCGTCAGCGGGGGAGAAACTAACCTGAGTAAATGATAACTCACCATTCTTTGACCAGAGCCCAACAGACCGAACGCTTGAGAGAACCACGTATCGGCGGCAGTGACTTGGCTGGGTTTTTGGTTAGGTTGCCAACGGAGTGGGGATAGCAGTGAATGCATTTTTGGTGTCCACAGTTGTCGTCGTGGCGTTTTGCAAGATCACTTCCAAGACGACCGATTTTCTAAACAGTAGGCTATCGTCGAAATCCGATATCTGAAGGATCGGCATGGCGAAAGGGTGGTCCAAAAAATGGCAGGATTCCCAATAGTCCCAACAGTTAGTACGAAGGAACGACGAGGCTCGTCATAGCGGTGGGGGGTGGGGGGTGAGGAAGAATCTGAAATTTCGTTAATGTTCCTACTGCCAGAAACGTCGATAGAGTATTCGCACACCTATTAGCTGACGATATTGAGTACTCCTCAAAAACATTGTTCTCAAGAAAGACAAATTATTTTCGACCAGACACGAAACAAGCGCCAGTTGTGAGAAATACTTCAACAGCCTCTTCGTTGAAAGCGGAAGGTGTAATGTATTCCTGATCTGTTTCTTGTCACTGGAGATCCCATCCGTCGAGTTGGCTGAATATCACTCGAGATGAGTTTATTTGCCAAGCCCAAGTATTGTCCTTGACTCTCAATCATACAGCCATCTGACCATTCACGATGATAAGAATCCAAAAAAAAATACTTTCGCTATAGGACCGAATCAATTTTCGGAGAAACAACACCCGCAGTATGGGTACGTGCACATACACTGCTTTGACCAGAAGCGCCTCAAGATGGAATAGCCTGGAAGAGCCCAAGAAGTATGGATTGCCGTAATACCGCAGTATCGAGTTGGTGGCCATGGGTGAGTATCATTTCCTTATTGCCCGAGCTCGGATGGCGTGGCCTGATTAAAATGTAGCTGGTTTTTCAGCTTTTCTTCCGGTTCAGTTGTTTGCACTCTGTCAGAATTAAATCCATAGAAAGCAGACCGAGCGCTACATGACTGACAGTGAGGTGCGCGCACAGTAATAGCTCTAATTCATGAAGTATGTCAATCTTTACCTTTGTTAATGCACACGGACCTCACCCAATGATAGACCGAGAAGCCAGACGATAGGGGAGCAGGAAATGCCGAACAAGTGCTCACCAGACAGTTCCCCCGTTCAGCCAGAAATCAAGCCACTGTCAGGAACGAAGCACACGCTCAGGCTAGCAAAAAATTTCATTCCCTAGAATCTCCATTGATGATCATTACAGCAAAACATTGGAGCTGGGAAGCTCAAGGAACGGTTTTCCGCGGGGTTTCCGTCCCCACGTTAACGGGGTGAAGATAACCGCATTCTTGCCCACGAGGATCACAAAACATTGAGCTTGTCGTCCGGATCTGGTTCATCATTTCTAAATTGTAAGTGAAAGTGTCGACACGGGATCGATACAGTTCAACAGAACCAGGATAAATTCAGGAATTTCTTGAAAGCCGCCCCGATTAAAGGTGATAAAGGAAATCATATCGCGATCGTTTTCTCACTTCTGTTCACGGCCGCTGGACCGAGGCGACTCTCAGAATTGATTTCCCTGACCTTGTGTAACGACGTTGAGAAAGGCAACCAATTGACAAGAAGATTTGGAAAGGTGGGAGCTTGTGAAGTGAATCAATGGAGATTTCGGAGTGTAACGTGAACAGTTCCGTTAGCGTCTATGAGCATTCACAGAGATGAAGTTCTACTGCGGGTCGTAAAAGGCTTAAGGCGACATGAACAGAGTCTTGGCGAGAGAAACACTGTACCGAAGTGACCTTGGGCGTCAAGCAGATGCAACCAATACAGAAGATTGACGCAACGAGAAATGATTCCGTTTCAAGTTCTTGGTCTCCGCGAGGTAGCTGAAAATGACCGCAAGGTACTGAAGATCTGGGGAAAGAAAGGAACTAAATCACCCTGGCTTTTTGACAACGTTCTTAGATGTCACCTTCCCATATCATAAGTCTGCTAGGACTTCCAGAGATTGTTGAGCAAAAAAGGTTTTCATAATATGTGCAGGACGAGAGATTACAGGTAACAAGCGAGAGGGATAGAATGAAAGTCAAAGACTCAGTGCATTATATACGTCGACACAGTTCTGAACCGTCGCTCCGGTTCTCTAAGGCGCCATCGAAAATCATGAGCTCATGCGCGTTCTGTCGGACCCGACCAGAACTTTCTTTATACTATAGTGAAGTGTACCGTTTATTCGGAACGACGACCCATAGTGGAGTAGTACCATGGGTTTGGGTAAAGTTCAGTCCCAAGAAACGGGAACTTGCAAATTGCACGATATCGAGGATACCAAGTGTAGCACGGAGATAAAAAAGACAAAGCAACTATGAAGACGTCCTCCGTTTCTTTCTTGCACCCCCTTCCTCCTCGCTATCCTCTTCGCCATCGTCCGCCTCGAACTCGCCTCCTTTCAGTCCTTTCATCTTCCTCGTTTGAAGCTTGCCAAGGTCTTGCTTGCCCACATGGACACGTCCTCTGAGATCTCCCATCTCGTCCACTTCCATATTCTTCCTTTTCTTTCCCAAACCCTTCTCTACATCTGTCTTTTTCAATTTCGGCCTCTTCATCGCTTGCTTGAGCATTTCAGGATCTGGGGTAGTGTGTCGTCGCAGAACCATGTCCAAAGATGGCCCCATGTTAATCAGCTCCACTCGTGGTATACGAGTTCCGGAGGAAAGCAATTTTGTAGTATATGCCCTAATGTGGACTTTTGGGAGTGCGGCAGATTCTGTAGAGGAAGACGCGGTGTTGAGGGTGGCAGGTGTAGGTGCGCAAGTAACACTGATAACATATTCCAAGCCAGTCAGACATATTGAGTCGATTTCTTCGCCATTGAAGAATGACATGAGCATGGACTTGAGTTGAATAAATCGGGGGTGCGTGTCGAAGAGTTCAGAACCGAAATGCATCAATGGTTTGTGCCCGGGAGTGGATTTGGCAGACTTGTTGCATTTGACCAGGTCAAAGAACCGATAAAATCGATGTTAAAATATGCGCACCTTTATATCAGCCATAGACACATAGTTTTCGATGCCTACTTCTATCATATCCAGGACTTTTCCATCATACATCCTCACGAATGTGAGACCGTTAGGGCGCTTTTTTGAGCTTTGTCCGATAGCAAAGAGAGTTGCATCATTTTTTGCAGACCAGAATTCGAGTGATTGATTTGACGAGGAACCAGAGGTGGAGGTAGGTGCGTCAAAGGGATGTATGACATTCTTTTTGGAAAAGGATATCACGTTTGGTCTTTTCAGAGCCATCTATGTAATTGTGTTAGAACCCAAAAGAAAAAAGAGAGCAAAACCATAAAAACGCACCAAGTCCTTCATTACACCGTTTACAACTTCCCCAGTATGCGTGCCTTTAACAAAAATTGCAGTTCGAGGATCTTCAACCTCCTTGGGTTCACGGGCTTCCAGGGCGCGTTTCGAGCGAGCATTCTTAGGTTTACTGGGGCAAATTAGAAACTTGCGAACCGGGAATAATCATACTCACATTGTCCGTAACATTGCGGCTGAGGAGATCAAGCAAATTTTTGCGGGCTGCTTACAAAGCAATACCACAAGTCATTTGGATTCGGGTCAGTGTAGTGACTTAGGGGCCGACCTCCAACTCACTCACTTAAATTCTTGCTATGACTCTTATTTACAATCCGTCTCCTGCTCTTCCATGACTTTACAACTGCTAGACCTTCCCTCTGATGTTATTATCATAATCATCAACTTTCTCCCTTTTCAGGAGTTTAGCGCTCTCTCCAAGACCTGCAAAACACTATTTAACCTAGTGCGTCCCATTCTCTCCGCTTTGGAACCATATACTTATCTTGTAACTGTCTAGGTCGATACCTGTGGCTGGACTAGATACCTCCGCCTAAATCATCGGCCATCCGCCAGTTTATCCTTAACATACGAGAAATGGTCACCTACTCGTCGCGCGGGCTACAACTTATTCACCGACGACTCCTGGTCAAAGCTACGATTTGTAGCCCGCCCTCTCTCGAGGCCATGGGCAGGCAAATTTCAGCCAGTGCTTGCTTTAAGCAACTCTAGACTGGTCGTCGCCGCTGGTTGTACCATACACTCATATAAATTTTCTATGATATCAGAAGACACCCCTTCTCTCCAATATGAAGGGACCATTTCTCTGAACGATCGTCACAACGTTAAATGTGACATCACCTCTCTAACCTTTATCCAAAATGAAAAGCGTTCTCAATGCTTACTCTGCGGACTTCAGAATGGCTCGTATGCCAAAGTCATTATATCCATGGACAAAACAAACAAGATGAATAGCAGAGTTATTCCTTTTAATAACTATCATCCTAATATGGATACCATAGAGAGCCTCTCAGCTGAGAGCTCACTTGTGCTTTCCGTGACATCTAGTGGAAATGCCTCATTAATGTCGACAACATCCCCTGACTCAGTCCTTTCATCTATACGACTTGAAAAACGCAGTTGGAAAACATTTCTTAGCACGCACGGCTCTTCGCCATTTGCTGCGTTCGGAACATCCTCTGATACACCATTAAGCATCCATTCTGTCTTATCTGGGTCCGAGCTCTCCTCAGAGCCCACTGCCATCCTTGCTACCAAGGAGGACACACAAACCTTTCGCCCGGCTGTTTATGGCATCTGCCATGCACCATTATCTTCTCCTTGGGGTTCCTCTCCCGAAATCATAATCTCTGGATGGTTCGACGGCCAGGTTCGTTGTCATGATCTTCGTACTTCTCCCGGAGAGTTAGGCTCGAGGTCAAACTCGCCTTCTACATCAGAAGACAACAATGACCTGGTACCACATCGCCCAGTTTTGACTTTATCGGACCCGTGGACCTATGACCCTATATACTCTGTCTCCTCAGGCGGCGGATCCGCTAGTCATATTGCTGCCGGCTCAGCTCGTCATAGCGTCGTTTCCTTTTGGGATATCCGCTACCCTACCAAAGGATGGAGCGTCTTTGCTCCGGGCAACGACCGCTCGCCTGTCTACGACGTTGTCCTCGAAAGCTCTCGTGTGTTTGGTGTTACCGACACCAGACCTTTTGTTTATGATTTTGTGAGTTGTCTCCGTATTTTCACGACAAGCTATGTATTGATCTGTCTCGTAGGGCCCTGGCATTACTAAGGACACATATCCCTTGCTACACCCAGATAATCTCAAGAAGAGGAAGTCCAATCCTATCAATTATTATGTGACGAAATACAGTCATGTTAATGGAATCATGGATACGTAGCGACTATACAGTATACTGCGGATTTCTGTCGGTCTCATATGCAAGAGCTGACCGTTATCCACATGTACACGTATCCCCTAGAAATCTGAATACTCATCTGTTCTTAGACACACGAAAATAAACATCTTTGTATCTTTGTGAAATAGCACAGGTCAGCCCCGAAGACAAATATGTACCAAAAGTTTTCGCACCATACTCAGACCAGTATGTATAGCAGGTCTTCTATTCGTGAGTAATATTACAACCGCTAATGCGAAAACTCTAAAATACCGGGTCTGGAGTGATACACATATGTAGATGATAGATCAGCAAGATTTTGTCTTCGGCTACCGGGTACCTCTATGAAGGTTCAGGCTCACGAAACCGTGCGATGGTCGTGTCTTAAGAGTCTACGATGCAGGTGCCTCGGAGGACTCCTCGACCTTGGGAATGATCTCGTTCTTCTCTAGGAGGTCCTCGAGTTCACCGCTTTGATGCACTGGGTGTATGTAATCAATCATTTGAAGTAGATTCGATGGCGAGTGAGGAACACGTAGGTACCAGATGTCAAGTGGGAATGGGAAGTATACTTTAGCTCAAGTTTACGTGGAGTGTTGTAGCGGTACTTACTGCCTAAGAGAATATCGCATCCGCCAATGAATTCTCCCTTCACATAGAGTTGAGGGATAGTCGGCCATTCCCTGATTATCCCGAAGCCCGAGTAATATCAGTCAGCACCATGGTCAATACAATCCAACCAGAATACGTTCATGACATCGTATACACACGATACAAGCAATAAGAGGAGAGTCACTCACGAGAATTCTTTAATTCCACTTCGCAATTCGGGGTCCTCCAGAACGTTGTATGTTTTTAGCTTGTCTGCGGGTACTCCGTGCAAGCCCAGTATTTGGATAACGGCCCTCGAGAATCCACATTCTGGGTAATCTGGTGTACCTTTCATGAACAGAACCATAGGGCTTGCGGTGACGGCTTTCTGAATTTGTGCACGCGCATCGTCGGAAAGGAAACGGCGAGCAGCGACCAGACGGCTAGCTGCTAGTGCTGCAGGAGCAGAAGGACGAACAATTCGAAGCTATTTGAAGACATAAGGTCGTGTTTCTTGAAAATTTTCGTGGAGATACGCACAGAAGAACGCAAGGAAGTCCTGAACATGGTTAACGTGGATGAAACGACGGAACCGACTCGGACGTCACTTTCCTGTACATGTAAGCAAGAGATAAGATAAGCTCATTAGCCAATCACACGATCTCTTTGACTACCTAGTACCAAACCAGTGTACATGCTACAGAGAGAATACACATATTTGCGGCAAGATAAATTATGTAGGTATCCTTTCTAAACATCTCTCAGACGAACACGCGTTTAAATCTTTGCCCTAATTCCCGCTGTCAACTTGATCGACTCCCCATTCACATATGGCGTTTTCAAGATCCAATGAACAGTATCCGCAAATTCGGTCGGAAATCCAAATCGTTTCGGATACAAAAGCATATCTTGATGCACTGATCTAGTCACTCTTTCCGGCCACCTGTCTAGATATACCTCGGTTTGTGCTCAGAAGGCAAATGAAGGCCGACCACTTACCCGTTAATGGAGAAGTGAATGGTCCGGGAGCGATCGTTACAACTCGAATTCCATAACGCGCCAAATCTCGAGCCATTGGCAGAGTCATTGACCGAATGGCTCCTTTTGAGGCAGCATATGCAGTCTGTCCTGCTGTTCCGTCATACTACAGAATGAAAAGGGCGTCAATACGATGGTCCCAGGAGATTGGATATCACGAACGGCAACAGAACTCGAGACCATCACAATCACGCCTCTCTCACCATCAGCCTCCTCTTTGGGCACGTTTATGAAATGCTTCAAAGCTAGGCGCGTAAGGTGGAATGTCCCGGATACATTTACAGCAAAGGTCATATCCCAGGTTTTCGCAGAGTGGGGTGATCCTTTGTTATCTATCAGCTGTGTCCGATGGTTCCAGGTCATTAAAGATCAAAATGTCAGCAAAGGAACTTGCCTGTTCAAGCTCACCGATCCCAGCACAATGTATTATTCCCCCCAGCATCGCCCCTGTCTCTTTTGACCAAGACACAACTTCGTCTAGTACAAAAGAGATTTGATCCACCTCAACGAGATTCACCTTGAAATATCTGAGCCGTGACTCCGAAGCCGGCAGCGTTGATGGTCCCGCAGAGTCTGAATCTGCCGTTGACCGCGGCGAACAAAAGCCAGAGGGCTCTGTGCTGGGTGCTTGCTTATCTAGGATGGCCACGTATGACCGAGCCTGAAGGAGATTTTGAACAGTGGCCAAGCCGAGGCCTGAAGAACTAGTCAGTGAGAGTAAAGTCAGTACATGCAACAGATATAACTGAAGTATTGCATACCCCCCAGAAACAATGAAAGTCCGGTTCTCAATCTTCATACTGGTGAAAGGCTTTGTTGAGCCAGATGTCTACACCATGAACATACATATGGTGAGATAGATCAGTATCACTTACCTTTACGCAGCAATTTATGTGAGCGACCTATTTGAACCACCAAATACCGCACAAAACTAGCGGCGTAAAGTCAGGTTCTATCTCAAATACCTCAGTAGCTTTAAACCTTCGACAACATAACCCCGGGCCTTTCAGTTCCCGTCCGCGGCAATCAGAATCAGACCACACATTGCCATATCACGATAGTTTCAGAAGTCATGTCGGAGGTAAACTGTCTCCGACCTTGCGTGCCAGCGCCTAGAGACACCCGACAGAATTGACATAAAAGGCAACAGCTAAGGGGCCAAAAGTTCTTCCGAATGGACCTCTGGAGTGCGCTGGAGTGGGTTAAAGCAACCGTTGATGAAGTTGCGGAGGTTGTGTTGGTTGGTTGAACCCCCGGTATTCGGTTTAAACCAATCTCCGAAAAGGGGAGGCCGCACCTCGTCGTAGCGGAAGTGGAGACGACGGGCCAATACATCTGGAATGATGTATGTAGTTGGGTCGATGTTGTCGAGTAGGCGACCATGATGCTCAGACTCGACAAGTATAACATATCCATACAAAAGACCACTTTAAATTTCATAAATTACTCACAGATGGTATGATCCTGTACAAGCCAGACAGCGTGTATAGAAAACACACCAAAGAGAATCAGACGGGGCTGACAACCATATGCGTTTCAACTACAACTTGGCAGGCATGCGTCCTAGAAAAATAAGCGGTATTGCTGTTAGCAACGTTCCGGGGAAAGCGAAAAAATCGGACACTCGAAGACTCACCAGCACCGCTCAGTCTCACCGTTTCTCCATTCACAAACAGAGTCTCCAAAATCCACTTGACCGTTTGAGCAAATTCTGATGCTTGGCCAAATCTTTTCGGGTAAACCAAATCGCTTTCCAAGCTCTTGCGGACCTTGGCTGGCATTCGGTCGGTCATGTTACTCGAGAACATGCTGGGAGCAATGGTCATGACACGAATTCCATGCCTAGCTAGATCGCGAGAGAGGGGTAGGGTCATTGAACGAAGGGCACCCTTTGTTGCGGCATAGGCGGTTTGGCCAGGTTGTCCTTCATACTTTGGGCAAGAAGCTTCAGATAAGGCTTCATCGCCACTGGTAGAACATAGCTAACTCACAGCAGCGGAACTAGACACCATGATAATCACTCCTCTTTCACCATCTGGTCCACTTTCCGGCTCAAGTCGTACCATATGCTGCAACGCCAGCCGCGTCAGATTGAAAGTGCCAGTCAAGTTCACAGATAAGGCAAAGTCCCATAGGTCGAGCGCATGAGGTTCATTGTTTAAATCGATGATTTTCGCTGCGACACCGACGCCAGCACAATTGACAACTCCGCGTAAAGGTGCTTTGGTTTCTGATGTCCAAGTGACAGTGCCATCTACAGCTTTTTGAATGTCTTCGACTAATGTAATGTCCGTTTCGAAGTATTTGACACGAGAGCTGGAAACGTCTGAAGGAGGAGGTACGCGGTCAAGAATGGATACACAAGCTCCAGACTGTACGAGTAGTTGTACAGTGGCTAGACCAAGACCGGAAGAGCTGTACGTATTTTGTCAGTGCATGCTCAAGATGAAAAACATGTACACTTACCCACCTGAGACGATGAACGTTCTGTCCTCAATCTTCATTGCGTTGAAAGTCACAACGGAACCGAAATGAAGAAACGCGCATGATTTTCCGCCTCAACATCATTATCTTATCTAGAAACTTTGGTGTACATAAACAAATGTATCTAAACTGCACTAATCAAAAGCGGTAGTCGAGGATTATCGTCCCCTTCAACCACAGGGTTTACAATGTCGTTCATTTGCCAAAATATCTCTCGCTTGGTGGGACAGAACCTGAACTTTGCAACTAGCATTGAAAGTACAGCCTCTAGAGGTGAAGTTATTGAGCGCATGTCATGCGTTAGTAAAAAAGACGCACTCATTTCTAACTGAGAGAATTTGAAGCCACTAACGGAAAGGCCATCAGATGAGGATCTTTCGATATCTAGTAGAGCACTCACATGCAAGATCTTCCTCCAGCGTTAAAGGTCATCCTAAACCGAATTAGTAATTTCTACATGCAGAAAGATAGTTTCATTCACATGTGGGAGTATATGCCCGGTAAATGGGCTTCTATGAGTGCATCAGGCAGCGGAGAAAGCCATCTCTCAGGCTTCCATTCCCCAGCATCCGACCCCCAGAGAGCGGAATTGCGGTTCGAGTTTAATACAGAAACAAGGACAGTGGTGTTCTTTCGAAGATGGATCTCAGTAATGTTCGTGCCGTCGAGACCGATTATGGGGCTTGATAACGGAAGAATGGTGTCTTGATTCGCACTGCAATAAATTGATCAAGGTGATGTCAGCTTCATTTCAGATGCAGCTCACTGTCGGACGATGTGTGAAATAGGGGGGTAACTGTAAATAGGCGGTTAGATGCGTTACCATAGCGTTGGTATAACTTACAGACGCAGTGTCTCGCGACAAATGGCGTCTAGGTAAGGTAAAGAAGTCAACGTATCATAGTCTAAATCTTGGCCGTTTTGCTGTGCATTAAGTACTTCTTGACGGAGCTTGTCTTGAGCCTCGGGGTGAGTAGCCAGAAGATGAAGTATACGAGTGAGAGCCCCCTAAGCATCTGTTAAGGACCGACGTAGAAGGAATGACGTGAAAGTAGCATACGGAAGTCGTGTCCATAGCAGCGAAAATCAGAGTCCTGCACGTACTAATCAGTTTGAATTGAGGGGAGAAATGTAAATACCTACGACATCTGCCCCAAAACCTCATCTACATCAAGCCTATCTTCGTCATTGGCATGTTGGTTCAATCTCACTAACAAACCATGAGCCTTGGAATGATTCGAGCCCAGGAGCAAACAGACACACTCAAGATACTCAAAATGTCTTTTCCCTTCCCAACTTGCTTTGCTACAACTTCGTCTCCTTCGGCAAGGGCCTTCTGTTTACCCTCATAGATTTCCTTGGACAGATTCCACATGTAGTCCGACATGTCTCGAATATGATGCCCGTCCTTCCAAGGCAATATTCCCAGTATCCAACGCCATAGATCGGGTACTCCGGTTTGAAGAACTATGGGGAGAACGTAAGTCCGGATTATGCGTGTACGGGCTGCCGTTGGCCTAGAAGTTCTAATTAAGGATGGATGCCAAATTATAAGAACATCGATTTACATCATTTCTTTCAGTATATTCGTATAAGGATGCGCCTCAGCCTCGTCTGCCAAGGTATCAAATGAGTAACCCAAGCCTGCCTGGCCGACAAGCTCGAGAGCCGTTCGTGACATCCAGGATAACACGTCCACCTATAAAACTGAAACTCGATAAGATTTCCCTGAGATATAGATATAAACGAGCCTCATGAGAACTAATTTGTTCCTTGAGCTTTGAAGATAAGCCAATCTCTAACTAGATACGAGGCGTCAGTCAAGTGTGCATATGGTGTGATATTGCATACCTTGCGCGTCACGTCATAGAAAATAGGGACTGCTCCGGCAATAGATACATGTGTAAGAATCAGCTGGCAAAGACAATCGCCACCCACGCATTTGTTTCATGTGCGCAATGGAGAAAATCGGGTTGAGCGCCTTTCGTTGTTTACGATGAGCTTCACCTGCAACGACTTAGCGACCCGAGTTCTTTCAGTAAAGTATAGTTTACCCGCAATCCCAGTGAGTCCCTTCCCAAACACGAGGGCACTTAATCTATGGTAATCTTTTTAGAATATACCGAAATCGTTGCTGGCCGCGTAGCCGTACCCAACGTTTGATCTATCAAAGATGGTTTGGTCCTGTGATCTGTTCAGCTCCAAGTGCCAACTTTAATGAACAGACAAGACGGACTTTTACTAAAACATGATACATCGCCTTCGGATCGAATACAACAAGTTGCTTGTCCTTGAAGACTGTGAGCTGGCGAATTGGAAAGTAGCACTTTGACCTACACCCATAATGCCATTCAGGCGAGCGACCGCGCCATCTGAGAGAGTCAGCGATACATAGCTACAATACCGGAGGTCGCATACATGTTTTCAGGAGCATTTCGTGGAATTTCCAAGCCTTGGGGTTGAAAGCTTGCTTATAGTTGCCTTTCCACCAGTCTCCATCTGGTCCCGGTACATTGGCGAGACCATGAAAACGCCGTTTCTGTATGAAAATCCATAAAGTTCGAAACGAGACAACCACAGAAAACAATTGCAGAAGCAGCGAGATAGAGATTGTAGGGAGTTGCATGCGAAACGACTGAGAGAAGAACGAGAGACACATGGACAGCTATATGTGCCCTACTTGAGCAGCTACTGGATGATTAAACCGGAATGAGACAAGCACACCGAGGCGATGAAACGGACTTGTTGGACGCAGGTTTACGGATAACCCTACGGCCGTCAAGAAAAGGAACGCGCCAGACTAGCAAGAAGCCATGTCAAGTCTTACTGTCCGCTGTTTACTATCGAAACCGAATTCATTCGAGTCCTTTGAAGCTAACCTCATCTCTTTTCCTGCACAGGTTCAGACAGCGGGATAGAAACGAACATTTATTGAGCCGAATGGAAATATTCAAGGACGCGGCGTGCTTGAAGCTTGAAGACGTCTAGAGTGGTTGGCAGGAAAGTAAAAAAAAAAACCGTGGGAACAAATATCTTCAAGCATTTTGAGAATCCGATGTGCGTCGCGCGCTTCGTTGATTTTGAGTAGCCTCCAGATAGTCCATCCAAAATCAGCGGATCTGTATCGGTCTCCTCAAGACATTTCTTTCCACAAACGCGACAATGTTTGTCCCAAGTTTAAATTACCCGCTGCTATTTTTATACCTGCCTGCTATTGGAGCTCTGAGTCAGATACTTATCAGCTTAGTCCCTCTTCTTTCTTTCCCTCGAGGCTACCTATCACCAAATGCCCTCCATCTCATTTGCGATAATATCTCTCGTGATAGCTTCTACGATATGGATCTACGTTCGTATGCGGACCCCGCGTCATAGCTGCAGTCCAGCAAACATTCCAGGTCCCAAATCTCAGTCGTGGTGGAAAGGTGACTCGCATATCCTTGATTCTGTAGCCTTTTTTTCTTACTATTTTGCTCAGGCAATTTCAAGGAAGCCTTCAATGCCAATGCATGGGATTTTCACGAACGGCTTTTGAAAGAATGTGTGGACTTTTTTATGATTAAGAATGGCTGTATCCTTATTTTCGACACCAGATGGCCCTGTATCTCGTATTGACGGTTTAATGGGGGTGTGCTCGCTTTCCAGAATCTCGACAGTTTCGATCTAAACCTATATACGTATAGGATCAACAACTCGTCATATTTGACCCTGGAGCAATGTACCATATTCTTGTAAAGGTTCGTACGTTCTAGCTAGACTAGCGCCGCTGCGGTTTGCGATACCGATGTCACTTTAGGATCAAGTTGTATGGCCGAGGACGAATGTCGCGTAGGTCTTGTGTGTCCTTTGACTCGAGCCGTTAACATCAAGAAATCTAGTTCCAGTCGTCTTGTCTTCGGAAAAGGACTGACGTCTATTGACGGTACTTTCACTCAGCGTTGCCAATGCGAAAGAAGACTGACATTTCGTGCTGCAGGGGAGGCTCATCGTAAACAACGAAAGGCTCTGAATCCGGTGTTTTCAATTGCTCATATGAGAGAAATGCGTGCGCTACTTTCTTTCTGCTTGTTGCTCTTTGAATCATGGTTTGGTTTAGTTCCTATCTTTTATGATGTCATCCACAAGGTGTGAGCCCTGTTTTGTCGAAAGCTAATCACGATTCATCTCATCTCTTCTAGCTCGAGCGGGGGCTGTCCTCAAAATTCACTACCAGCGGATCCAGAGCACAAGAGGTCTGATTCTTATCACGAGGACTCTAGCTCCTAATTGAAACAGGTCTGAATTAATAGATAGAACTTCTCTCTTGGATTTCGCGGACTGCCCTCGAACTCATCGGTCAAGCTGGATTAGGCTACTCTTTCGACAACCTTGCAGATGAAACCGCAACCCATCCGTACACAGGAATACTCAAAGATCTCCAAGTGGTGTAAGTATGTTCTTTTCGGCATAGTTATATCTCAATCCGATCTCTCCATTTCTGTGTAATATTAGTACCGGCGAAATGCGTTTTTTCAGGGCATATATCCTTCCCATAATTATGGATATCGGTACACCCGGTTTTCGCCGATGGATTCTAGAATTGACTCCCTGGAAGAATGGACATCGCGTCAAAGACATGTCGGATTATATGTGGAATTTGTCGCAGGAGGTTTATGCGGGAAAAAAGAAAGCTCTCGAACAAGGTGATGAAGTTGTAGCGAGGCAAGTTGGAAAAGGCAAAGACATAATGAGCATCCTCAGTGAACTCTTCTACACACTATCATTTTTATGATTGCAGAACAACTGATTGATTCTTCAGTGAAAATGAATCTGAATGCTGACGGAGCGGACAAACTGGACGACGATGAAGTTTTGGGTCAAATGTCGTTAGTACACTCCACGATATTGATCTTGCTCACGATCCGTGACGAAAATCCTCAGTGTTTTCATATTTGCTGCAATGGATACCACTTCAGTGAGAAAATCTAAGATACTGTCTTCGTTTATACCCACCTCTAATTCCAGGGTGCCCTGGCACGTATTCTTCATCTTCTTTCTACCCGACCCGAGGTTCAAGATAGGCTTCGGCAAGAACTACTCGAAGCCCAACATGATGGGAAAGACGTTCCCCATGACGTGCTAGTTACTTTGCCCTATCTTGACGCAGTCTGCAGAGAAACCCTTCGTCTGTACGTATCTGTCTCCTTTAGCTAGTGTTCCTAACAGTCTGATGATCGATTTAGCTTTCCTCCCGTTTCACACATATTTCGAGCGTGAGTTGCTGCCAGTTTTCTTGGCGTACAGGCCGCAAACGGATCTTTCCACTTAGTGCGGCACAAAATACCATTCTTCCCCTTTTGAACCCAGTAGTCGGCATTGATGGGACTATTATAACTGAGCTGCACATTCCCAAGAACACCGGAGTTCTAGTCTCTGTGTTAAACTCAAACCGTAATTCAGCAGTATGGGGGCCGGACGCTCAAGAATGGAAGCCTGAAAGATGGCTCTCTCCTTTACCCGAAGCACTTCTCGACGCCCGTATTCCTGGAGTTTATTCTCATTTGTGAGAAGAAAGAATCCGCAGTCCATCATTACGACTACTGACATATTTTTGTAGAATGACCTTCAATGCCGGAGGAAGATCCTGCATGTAAGTTTCCGATTTTCCCAATCAAGTGTATGTGGCCTGATGATTTGCCACAGCGGCTTCAAGTTTTCACAGCTCGAAATGAGTACGTGCTCGGTGTTTTCGTCTAGCAAGTGTTTTCTACTGATCGACTCGTTTCCAGAGGCAGTTTTGTCGATGCTGATTTCGGAATTCAAGTTTTCTCCTTCCGACAAAGAAGTGGTTTGGCAGATGAACGCTATAACGACCCCTTCTTTGAAAGGAGATAAGCGTCCTCAAATGCCACTGGTTGTCACCAAGGTGTCGGGATAATATCAAACTGGACGGTCTTGTGGACTGACAGTGTTAACTTCGCGGATTGACGGCTTTCTTTTGATAGTGTACTTTTATATTTTATGTATATACAGTCATTTTTACTCAAAGATCTGTTTCACGGTCGGTCCTGATTAGGCCGTATCAGTGGAGATGGTTTCACTGAATTCGGGGACGAACCCTGCCGTAATTATAATTTCGCTGGCGTTCCAAACTTCTATCTACGCCTCAAGATTTCACCTCATTAGCAATACTGCATCGGTACTGTGACATTCTTAGATTCGAGATACCTGACCCTGTTTATCTGCGACTCGTGAGTAACTCGGACGTTGGGTATCTATCATCCTTGGTTCAACTTCGCATATCCACCTCCTCCAGTGCAATTACTTACCATTGCTCAAGTATGCACCGTTTTACGGTTAATCCAAGTGTGAAATGCCACACTCCTCGTATTGTGGTACACTAGTACCGACCTTACAAACCCTCAATCGCTCAGCCGAGCTGACGTTTTGATGGGAATTCCAGAGTCTTGCTTCGAACCTTGGAGAAGACATTCAGGTGCGCCCTGTGCTTTCATTTTCTGGTTTCCTTGTTTCTCATGACTTCAAAATCTCAACGGTGCATATAGTGGACGGGTGGTTCCGAACATGGTCGCTTTTCAAACGCTTTCCTTCATTCTCTAATTTCCTAAAGAATTATTGCGCTTCTTTCTGGCGAGTCAAGGAACTAGAACTGCTGACTATGATGTTCCGCAGAAAAGGAATGGACGATTGGCTGGCCAATCCGCTATTGGATCGCAAGTCGGAGATTCTCAATTTCCAAACTTCTTCGATGAACATAGACCCACCTTCAACTACGTTGACATATGGCCTTTAAAACGGGCTCACCAGATAATCTGTGCAATGCTCACCGCCGCTCAATTCGAAGGCACACTCCTGTATTGGGTTTGGTAGTCATGGTCCATATTTCTGCTAACATCCTCGACGTTTTCTCAATACAAGCAATACCGAGCCCTCGTACTGGCTCGAAGAAGCTCTTACCGTCCTTTCGGTCAAGGATCGAAGGAGTGCCAAGGGCATCCAAATCCATGGTACAAACTTGCATATGACACGATCAACGTTTCTTAGAGTCCGAATCCACGGTACACTTTACTGTGTTGTACCTATAGTATAGTTAGTAGCAAAAAATCTATACCTATGTAACAGAAACGTTGTGATTTGATAGCTTCAGCTTGGCCAACATACTTGAGCTAGAGTCTTGGCTTTGTAGAACCAACGTCGCGGTTCAACATAATTTCGACTTCTATATATGTATTGAAACGATTGGCTTTCCCTGATGCTTTCCGTTCCTCGTCATCTGTAATGTAGGCGAACGTCTCCTGCGTCGACAAACTCCTTATCACTCTTCTCAATGTCCTTTGGCGACTAAAGCCACTGATCTGTAGGCCAGGATGCTGGCGATATCAAGTCATTTCCTTATGGTTTCTTGTAGAGGGATAGCATTGGGTCAATGATTGCTGAAGATTTAAGCTCAGGTGTGTCGTTATTCGTTTATATTTTGCACGTTCTAATAACTCTGGACGTGCTCCAGGCTCGAGTCTATACATTGCTTGCTTCTGCATGTTTTCTCTGTGCGTCAGACCTGACCGTGGGCGGTCACGATTCGGCTCATTCTTGTTCCAACTCATTCATCACTATAATCCGTGTATAATCTTGAAGCCTTCATATCTCTTCTGATGTCAAAGGTCGCCGCTATCTGGACATTGATGACTAGGGTCAATGTTCCTCGCATCGTGCACAGAAGCAACGCACAAATCATCATGTGGACAATCTTTTTCGTCTGAATGACATGTAAGAATATCCTTCATCTACTCACAAGGCCTTGGAACCCTTTCTAGGCAACAGCAAAGCTTCTTCAACTTGTGCGAACTCCACATAGGCTACGCTGCATCGCACGGTCTGTCCCTAGCATTCCGATAGCCGTAAACCCATTGATTCCATGGCCTGTCGGAAGTCTGGACATCCTTTAAACTCCCACCAGCTTCAATTGTCCTGTTCTGCTCACGCACGACATGCCGCCAAGAAAATACATCAATAACGTTGCCGTCGTTTCACTTTTTTGGTCGAGAATGAAGTATCCACACATATGGGTGTTCCCCACACTATGTCCACCCCCTGATTCCAAGCCGATGGGTTCGTGCAGATTCATGTTCATGATCCGGCACCGACAGTTTGGTGTAAAATACAACAGGAATTGACAGGCGGATAATCCCCGAGGATGGGATTTGTGACAAGGGAGGCACTGACTGGCACTGAGGGCTCGGTGGTGGCGCTTTTGAAGTTTGACAGAGAATAATGAAACATCAGAGCTGCTGTTTTCGGAAATGGTATGTAATGGGTATCATTTCTGCAGAGTTTCTGTACTTGCTTATTGATGTCTTTCGAATTAGAAACGACTCAGTTTACGAGTTTTCGTATACTTACAATTAGCTTTGTTTAGATCAGAAGGAAACCGATCTACTCCCTGACCACAGTTCTTTTCCCTCAATATCGCAAACCCACTTCCATGTACACGTATTTTCTGGTGATCCTCGGAGCAGAAGCTCGAGCCATATCAGGTTTTGTTTCCTTTGCGGGGTATGCCATTGACCTGTACCCCCTTTACCACAATGGCCTTCAGCGCCATTTCTGTTTGGGACTGACTTTGTGCATCATCAACTATCACCTTTTTGCCATGTATTGACTATCCTGGGTCAGTTCACTGTGCATTGTTCCTGAGCTAGTGGAATCTATGTCGCGCGCTCAACGACATTTAGCGCACAGAGCTTTGCAACGCAACATTGGATTCTCATATGGTGTTGGCAAGTTACAACCCTGTTTTCTCAGAACTCTGGCCAGTGTTTCTGGAATGCATACGTGTATTCGCGTATTCTGAATAAAGGTTAAGGGTCTTTATTCCTATATTGATGTTGAAGACGGAACCTTACGGGATGGATACAGAATTATCAGTACAAAGTGAATGCCGATCCCTTCCCATACGATGACAGTGAGTGTGAATGCCGCAAGACGAGAACTTGTTGAAGGATGGGGATAGCCTTTGGATTCCGTCAGTTCCGCAGGTACAGGATATTTGACTGCAAAACCCGCAGAGTTTTGGGCTAGGCACGTTGATGCGACTTATACAATCTTGGCACTGTACCCATCGCTTTAAAGCATCTTACCTTCAGCTGGTGAGTGAGTGGCTGCTCTGTTCTAGGAACTCTGAACTCACAATATTATGTGTTCCTCTAACATCACCAAAGCAGGAGATACGCCTTAGGTCGCCGCTGCTTCGCAATGATGTCAAGCTCGAATCGGTCCGAATAATACATTTGAACACCTTCTCACTCGTCGACATCTGATGGACGATTGCTTAGATGTGTAAGAGATATTTTGATGTTATAGAAAGTCGGGCTTGGCAGACTATTTTTGTAGTACTCTTAACGTTTCTAAGTACTATTGAAGAAAGGTATGCAACGACCATATCGAGTTTGAATGAAGGCTCTTAATACTTTCTCACAGGTGTGTCTGGTACACCTGTGCTTCCCTGATCGTGCCTTTACCCCTGGTGCTTTTCCTGTGTTGACTGTGACTGGTTGATCTCAATTTGCGTCAAAGTTGGCCAACACTCTGCTTTCTAAGACACCACTGGGAAAGTGCTAGATTGTGTGGCTTTTCGTTGTACATGTGTGTCGACGCTGCGCAAATGAATGCAGGCGGCAGAAGTAATTGTTGGGAAGCGACGTTGATGGATATCCAGCACGTTCACTTTTGAGTGGCATCAGAGCCTCGGGAAGATGCATTTGGACGAAGAGTTGGACAAAAAGTGACAGACTTTTTGGACAATGCTGAGAGCCTTTTGGAGCTGTAAATTTCAAATCTCATATCCACAGATATTTTCCGTGTGGACCTGCGAGAAGATACTATTTTTTATTTTTTTTTTGAATGACACACTTTTGTTTCTCATGCCTTCAATCGTTTCAAGGTCATTCTCTGACTCTAACATCCCTGCCTTCCCGATTTGCTATCTCCAGTGAGAAACAGGAACGACAGTTTTACTCGCATTCATTCCTTTCCGATTGTCCAGCCGCTTTGCACATTTGTCTCATGCCTGCGGCAATTATGCAGATACTATACGTATAAAAGGTCTCCTTCGACACCTGGATAGAGCAGGTTCGAAGCAAAAAAGCCTCTCTCGCAATGGTTCTTCCAGCTTCCTATATCTTCCTCGCTCTTGCTCTCTCTCCGTTTGCACTCGCTGCCGACGTCAACTACGAGTTCAACATCGACAACTCGATTGTTGCACCTGATGGCTTTGAGCGGGCTGGCTGTATCGTGAACGGTCTCGTTCCGGGCACTCTCATTCAAGCGTCGAAGAATGACGTCCTTCACATCAAGACGAACAACAATCTCACCGACCCTACAATGAGGCGAGTATCTTACTAGTAACCTGTCTGTAGGCGTCGCTCATTGGACAGCTTTATAGACGAAGCTTTTCTATTCACTGGCACGGACTGGTAAGCGTAAATGTCGCTCCCGAGCTTGTATTCAAAACTGATCCATCATCATTTCTCCAGTTCCAAATGAGGACAAACTCGGAAGATGGACGTGAGTGTTTTCTGGCTAGCCTTTCATATCGATCTGTTCGGCTTATACCTTTCGTTAGCTGCATTCGTCAACCAATGCCCTGTTTCGCCACAGC
The DNA here is from genome assembly GCA_037954225.1 of Stygiomarasmius scandens. Lineage (NCBI taxonomy): Eukaryota > Fungi > Basidiomycota > Agaricomycetes > Agaricales > Campanellaceae > Stygiomarasmius > Stygiomarasmius scandens. Next base: position 832,392 of record JBANRG010000005.1, on the reverse strand, counting down.
ACTCGTACACATATGACAGTACGTCCTTTCAGCGCCTCAGTTCACCACCCCCTCTAATTCTGAACGCCGAACTATGCAGTTCCATTGAACGGTCAAGCTGGGACCTTTTGGTATCACAGTCACTTATCTTCTCAGTACGCCGACGGTCTTCGGGGGTAAGTCGCATTAGTTCCCACTGTTCATCTTTGCTTATCACTTTATTTCGATAGACCCCTAGTCATTTACGGTATGGCTCCATGCTTAAATCAAGTTCGCGCGGACCTAACTCTGTTGGCTTATTTTTAGATCCTGAGGATCCTCACCTTTCGTTATACGACGTCGATGACGAGAACACTGTCATTACCCTGGCCGAGGTATCATCTGCCAACTATCGGTATCGAGGGGAAGTATACTAATGTTTATTTTAGTGGTACCACTTGCCAACGATTGGCATTGAAGATACATACTTCAAAGTGTCTCATCATGAACCGGTACGTTCCCAATCTGAATACTTCTAGCATTGTATTGACTGATCAAATATCAGATTCCAGACAGCGGTCTTATCAATGGGGTCGGTCGCTACATTGTAGGCCTCAGTCATTTCATCAAAAGCTGGTTGCTGACAACATTTATGTAGGGCGGTCCACAGGTTCCTTGGGCTCGAATCAACGTCGAGGCTGGAAAACGCTACCGTTTCCGTGTCATCAACATCGCTGCTTATGCTGCATTTACCTTTTCGATAGATCAACACCAATTGACTGTTATCGAGGTATGTAAACCTTTTTCAGAACATTCCCGGAACTAATCATTTGTCAGGCTGATGGTATCAGTCATGAACCGTTGACCGTCGACGGGTTCGAAATTCTTGTCGCCCAGCGATACTCTGTCGTTGTGGAAGCAAACCAACCGGTCGGCAACTATTGGATCTCAGCTCCGATGACGATGCAGCACTCGTCTGACAATGACAACTGTAAGTCGTTATGTGATTATTTCACAATCTACCTAGCATTCTCATTCGAATTCTCACCATCAGTGGACACCGAGAACGTATTTGCCGTCCTTCATTATATCGGCGCTCCGGATGCGGACCCTACCGGAAAGCCCAAGGCTTTTGGCGCTGTCACCACCGCTGCTGGTCCAACCCCGGATGTAGCTGCAAAGGGTGGACTCAAGCTTCTCGATGAAAGTGATCTCCATCCCCTCGTGAATCCAGAGGCTCCTGGAGGCAGCGGGCCCGCAGACAGAGTAATCGACCTTGATTTCCATCACGATACCGACACTGGTGAGGTTGAGGTGAGTGATCTCCATTCCACGGCATTCGTTGTTATTCAACCAGTTTCCAATCTTCAGTGGACTATCAACGGCATCAAATACGAGTCTCCAGACCTTCCTACCTTGCTTAACATCATGGTCAACAACTTTACCAACGAAGATCAGTTCACTACTTCTGAGCATACTTTTGTCTTGAAGCGGGACGATATTGTCGAAGTCCAGATCCATGGTTCGGCAGATGGTCACAAGCAGTAAGTTGCCTTTGAGATTACGCGGCGTAGACGGCTTGGCTTATCAATGCGGTTGTAGCCCCTTCCACTTGCACGGTCATGTATTCTCGGTTGTTCAAGCAATGACAGGCGCTCCTAACTTTGTAAACCCGCCTCAGAGAGGTACTTTCCATCCATCCATAGTACTCGCTTCTGAACAATCCTGACAAACACCCGCTGTAGACGTCGTCGGTGTTGGAGGCTCCACCGTTATTATTCGTTTCAAGGCCGATAACCCTGGACCCTGGTTCTTGCACTGTCATATCGGTGCGTTTGCATACTTTTATGGGCGACGCTCGAACAACATGAACTGACGGTTTTACGTATAGATTGGCATTTGGTTGCTGGCCTCGCGGTTGTGTTTGCTGAAGACCCCGAAGGCGCACAAAGTGGACCTAAATCACAGATTATCAAGCAAGAGTGGCTTGATCTTTGCCCGATTTACCAAGCCCTTCCTCCTGAGCTTCAGTAATTGTTTGCGCTAAAGTCTGATTTTCGTTCCAAATTTCGGTAGTGTGGGAAGGGTTCTTTTCTTTTTTTTCTTTTTTAATTTATGGGCTTTCTGGGATCGATAACCTTATGAATCATTATATGAAAACCTTGTACTTTTTTAGAGTTGAACTGAATTTGAATTAATGTTTTTGACACTGACAGTGACAACGAACAGACTGGGGTTCGAACTTGTGAGCATAGAGTTTTGCCACAACGTGGAAACAACGTGGCCACTGACCGAGAAATTCGGCCTGTTTCTCCTTGGTTCCTCCGCAGTATCACACTGCGAAAATCCACTCTAGCACCTCAATCTAGGACATTTAACCTAAGCCTTTGTTTTCACTCGCATCAAGTCGACTAATCCAGACAACAACTCAAAAGTGTAAATGGTCGATCCAAAGAGTCGCTCGAGCTCGATGGAACCATACATACATGGGTGCCACAAGTCGAGTAGAATAAACCAGCCGAGCTCATCGCACCCAACTCTGCGCCTCCAATTACTTGGCAATTCGATCTCTCTCCCAAGGTTCAACTAGTCAGTTCTGATATGCATCATATCTGACATGTACATTTTGCTACAAGGATCCGACATGCTTCTAGCCTTGAACGAACCTCATCTGCCGCTGAGACCGGATGCAATGAAAAAGGAAATCATCTCTCGTTTTCACTCAAGTTTGCAACTTAGTGAAGGAGGAGAGTGGATTGATGATGATGCATTTGGAATGTAATAGTAGTAATAGCAAAGTAATAGAACATATTCACCGCCGCCCATATAGAACTTCTAGGTCAATTCCAGGTGCATTCCAGCTGTCTATGGGGACAGTGGCAACTCTGTTGAAGAATTTCAGATTAGAAATACATACTGCCGAGAGTGACGATCATTGACGTACGTCCCCTTGTAAGTTGTAGTTGCTTTTTGGCCGATGTTGCCACTTTTGAAATTGCAACCTCTTTTTCATATCCGATTAGTGAAATTCTGAAGTCTCTAATGGTTCGTTAGTTGAAAGCTTCAAGGTTTTGTCGGTCTCTCGGTCTCAAACGGGCTTGTACGATACGTTTTATTCTGATTAATGATTTTAGTCTGGCTACGAATACATACCACAACCCTGACCGCTTCTGTCCGGCGTTACTGATCGACCATGATCGGTGTATGTATCATCAGGGATAGTAAGCGCACCCCTGAACGCGTCGCATACGTAGCGAGCTTTGCATGGAACCGTTTTCTTCATTCGCGCTTCCGGCGGGATGATCGACGGAACGGAAGCTAACAAAGTTGGGCGGGAGCTATTCTCTAATTTCAGCAGTGAGTGGGTGTACATACATAGATATCTTAATCATGATGGTCTCCAGCTCAAGTGAATTCGATCCAATGATTGTGAGACTGTGTGATTTTTAAAGGACGCGGGATCAGAGTAGAGAGTAAAGGGCAAAGAATGGCATTTTACAGTTTGGAATTTATCCGCCAGGAACACGTACTAACGAGTAGTATATGTTCAGGAGACGTTAGCCTCCTATTCTGCATGCATGCACTTGCATTAGCAAGGTATGTAGACTTCTGATAAGGTTTGTCAGGAGTTGTATTTCTTATGACTACTATCATTGCCCTTTAAATCTTGCATTCCAAGAACCCTAGGCGTCATTGCTCGTCATTGAATGGTGATGATCGTGTGATATCGGTGAATGGGTGTCTCCAGCTGGTCAAGTCGATAAGGCTGAAAGGAGGGTTTGGTGTGAAAAGGAATTCTGAAGAAGAGGTAACAGGTAATGAGAGTGTCAAGCGGACTCGGAGTCGAATTTCACCGGATTAGCAACTGGCCATTTTGCTCGAGCCGGTTGTTTTTTTTTTTAATTCTTTGACTCACGAAGGTCAATATTATCCGGAACGTAGATAGGCAATTGCTTTTGTATACCTTCATCGTCACGGTTGCAATACCCGAATTCTTTACTCGTAGGCATTGAGTTTGCACGTTTGCAATCGGCGGGAGGGAAGGAGTGCTAGTGCTATAGGTAACGGCCGCCATTCGCTGCGTCCTATGATGGGTTTTTTGGACCTAAATTTGGTGCCATTCGGACTGATATCTCTTCCCATTGTTCCTATATTATCCCGATTGTTCAATTAGTTGGTCAGAATCCGCCGGAAGAGCTGGCGGCGGGAAGAATTATATTATTCAATCTGAAAATACTATGTAGTCTGACGTACTTTTCTCTCGCGAGCCCTCTCGGACTCCCATCATACCCATTGGTTCGATTCGGGCTAAGCTGCTGACGCTGTGGCTGGTCAAGTCAGTAGGTAAGCATGTCAGCGATGCAATCCAAGCGGTATCGAGTTGGAGCTAGCGAAGATCGATCCGAACTTGAGTTGATGCTAGGCAAACGAGACGGAATTTTGAACAGGGTATGCCGCTGCAAGGAGTCTGAATACTTAGGTAAAGGTGTCAAATTTATCTTTTCGTTTTATCGGCGTATTCTGTCTAATACTTACATGATTTCAAGGAAAAGGCAGCATAATGCGTCTGTCACATTTCGAGAATATGTACGGAAACTTGAAACAATGCGCCCAAGTCGCGTGCTTTTATCGCGGAAAAGGATAAATGCTCTTGTAATTGACATCAGTTCCGACAATTCGAATGTTGTTGTTGTTGTTCACGGGTGAATTTCTTGGAATCGGCAGCGTCGAGTACACGAGGTGGCTTGCTGCTTCTGTCAGTGCAGCGCATGATGTTGTATGTAAAGTACTTGTGCAATTGATGATGATGATGATGATGAGTACTCTGGGTTGGATAATTTTCTCGTCCGTCTGTGGGTACGAGGTGAGAAGACCTTGTGCCGATTGACTGACTCGGGTTCATTGTTCAAAGAAAGGAAGTGGTCTGAATTCGCCACACAAGCTAGACCTAATCCTGATTCTGTCCTGTTTGTCCGGACTTTATTGTTGTCCGATCAAGTTTAGGGTCTATTTTGCTGTACCACTGGACTGGACGGGGCTCAGAGTTGTCTTGTTCGAGGTGCAGCTGCCCCTCGAATGTATTGATTGATGGGTACCGGGGGGAGAGGGAAGAATAAGGTTTGGGTCATGGGATTAAGGACGATAGAAATTAATAAAAAAGTGGGAAAGAAGCACTTGACTGGGACCCCACGGCAGAAAAGTGTTGTGAAAGAAACCCGGCCGGTGAGCAAAGCGTGGACCTACAAGCATGGAAAGATGAAAAAGAGATGAAATCTGGGTATTTGATTCGCCAATGTTTTATGAGATTCGGTGATGGACGATTGGCACCGCTTGGGAAGGGATTTTGTAAAGGGCAGGGACTTCTTGAAGGAAGCCAGAATGAAGAATGAGAAAGAATTCCGGGGGATTGTTGTTGAATCAGCTGCTAAAAAGAAGGGCGGACCGGTGACCGGGGACCAAAAGGCAAAGCCAATTTTGTCTCAGGACCGTGACGGTTTTGTTGGCACGTCGGACGCAGGTCGACTGCGAAAGGGCGACTCTTGTCACTTGCCTGCCACCACAATATCCTGGGCAAAAGGACATACCTCTCTTTTCGAATCGATCTTGCTTCTTCTTTCTTTATCGATTCCTTCTAGGTCTCTCGACGACGGCTGGGACGTTAAACCAACCAACTAGCCATCTTTCAGTGAGCACATCTGTCGTGCCAGTGCCATATCGCGTGCTGATACACGAATCCAGAAAAACACAATGAGCACCGACGGTCGGTACATCTACCACCAGCAGCAGCCATATGAATACTCGTATTCACAACCCTACGAACCTCCTCTGCGCCAACCCCGCTCAATTTCCTCCAACCAGCACCCACAATACGCCCAGTCTCCGCATCAGCCTCCCCAACCAATCCATTCTCCTTATCCGCCTTCTCAGAATCAGCATGCGTCCCATACACAGTATATTCACCACCAACCACCTCCACAGGCTGCCCCAGCACCCGCTCCGCCGCCTGTTCAGATGAACCAGTGGTCGGCAGACAGTTGGTCCCAGCAACAATACTCGCAATATTCAAGTCACCAACAACAACAGCACCAGCACCACTCTCCTTCGGTTCCACCCCAGAGTCCTTATGTCTCTCATTCCACTAGATCAGAATTGTCGCCTGCCTTGTCAACAAGCGACCCGTCTCCTACTCCCAGAGCCTATCCGCCTTCAACTTTGCGTGCAGAGCCTCAGCACCATTCTTCGTACCAAACTCCTCGACATGCACATGTAGATGAGCGTGCACATCATGCACCACCACCACCTACTCAGATCCATCCTTCTCATTCTGCTCATCCCCATACTCAACCACAAACTATTCATCCGCACGCGACGACCACTCATCCCCATGCTCATCCGCCGCCTCCTCCGCCTACCACGTCATCGTCTTCTTCTCTGAGTGGTGTTCTGTCCCTACCACCGAGTTTATCCAACAGAAGTAGCAGCAACAGCTTTAGTAGCAGTAGTCTTGCTAGTAGCATGCCTCCTCATCATCTGAGGCGCAAGGAATCTCCTCCGGCATACTCTACGCCAGGAACTGGAACTATTGCACCATCTGCGACGACTCACCAACCTCCGCCGCCACCGCCTTCCTCTTCTTCACATTCTCACTCTTTTCGTTCTGATCCGCATGTACAAACTCAGCCATCTCACTCCTATGTCGCTCCTTCTCAAACTCACACTCAAGCACCGACGGCGAACCATTCGTCGCATCAGTCACAATCTCATCATCAGGCTCATTTGACTCAACAGCAACAAACAAGTCATTCTGCGCCGGCAGGACATTTGAGCATAAGAGCTGATTCTCAAGCTCATACCTACGTTCATGCACCGCCGCCTCAGCCTCAGCCGCCTCCACTTCAACAACATCACCAACCACCACAACAACAGCAGCCACCACCGCCACCACAGCACCAGCACCAGCAACCCCAGCCGGTGTCTCCTGTTTCTTCTGTAACAACAGCAGATCCAAACAGTCCAATATCTACTTTGGATTTTTCTCAAGTAGGTTTATTGCCTTTTTATGCGCTCAAATTTAAATTGACTTGGACTGTAGCTTCTCAAACATGTATCTTATGTTCACACTTCTGTCCGAGGCATTTCGCCTCCTCCTGCTCGTGCAGGAGCTCCCAACCCTCTAGACCAACTACTCAACGCAGCATCCTATGCTGCCCAAATGCTCAACACCGCGGCTGGCAGATCGCCACTCACCCCTACTTCTGTTGTCCACGCAACTCACAACCCTTCGCACTATCCCCAAGGCCAACCATCAGGAACCAATGACCCCGGAGTTGGAGTTGGTGTGAATCCTGGTGCCATACAAAGCATACATCCTTCTTCGACTCTGTTGAAGAGAGAGTATAATCCTTCTCATCGGACGCAAACGCATGGACATGGACATGTTAATGGATTAGGTTTGCATGGAGTCAATGGGAATACGAGTACTAGCGCAGGAGGCCCCAATGGGTTAAATGGAACAGGCCAAATGTCATTGTCGCCGACTTCGCCGCCGTCACTAAAGAGGATGGTGAGTTTGGTTCCTGTTTCTTTCTCGCGTTTTCTTCTGTCTGTTCTCTTGAACGTCTATGTTCTACCGGACGCACCGTCCCGTCGGACAATAGTAATCCTGCTTTGTTCATTCGGCACCCGGGGACTTGCAGCGTGGCGTATTTTTGATGATGATGATGATGCCTAGCTTGTCCAATGTCAACGTTTCAACTGTTGTTATCTCTTTCTCATCAGTTCCTATTCCATTCTACTTTTCTATTCCTATCCCTATTTTTTTCATTTCCCTTTATGGCTCGTGGCCGAGCTGGCAAGGTTGGATGGCATATGGATGGGTGGATAGATGGATGGGCAGCTCGGACTCTGGTCATCTTCTCGGTCAGCAGGCCCGTGCGTCTGTTGCGGCGATCTTTATTTTTCCCATCTTTCCGAATTTAAATTGTAGTTTTTTGCTGTTTTCTGTGTCGTTGTTCGTATCACGACCCACTTGTTTTTCGGTCTCCTCATTGTTATGGACGTACTAGCTCGCATGGACATCATTTTTTCTACCTCCTATCACGTTTTCGAAACAGAAATATTCTAACCGTTGTCTTTCCTAGGCAAGCGATGACGGACACCACCTCCAAGCCGCACCGCCACCTCCTTCTGCAAGCTCTCAACAATCCCGCTCTCAAAGTCAGAGCCAACAAAACCAAAACCAATCTCCCGTTCAGCAGAATTCATCTACGGCAGGTGCTCCACCGGTCGCATCAGCCATCCCGCCTTCCGCGCCTGCTTCTGCCGGAGCTGGAGCAGGGACGGGAAGTGGTACGGGAGCGGGAGCTGGAGCTGGGACGGGACCGGTAGAGGGACAGCAGAGTTGTTTGGTTTGTAAAGCGACGAGTACGCCAGAGTGGAGGAGGGGGCCGATGGGTGAGTGTTTTTTTATTTTCCTTCTCTCCTTTGGTTGGTTGGTTCTTCTTTTTCACTTGAGATCGATGAACCTATCTGGGAGTTTCTAGCTCTATCGCAATGCCCGGATCTCGATTTAGTATCGGGGCCTGAGCGAGACGCAGCTGTCTGCGATTTCCGATAGACTTTTTTTCGCTATTTTTTATTTTTTCCCTTCTCTCGGTGACCCTTGATCGCTGAGATTTAAATCTCGGAGTGGACTGCGTTATGTTTCCGTCAATTATGTTTTATGGCTTCTTCTCGGATTTGGTTTCTCCGTATGTTGTCATGTGCGCAGCTAAAACTGTTTTTGGTCGTGGGCATCCCGGAGATGCTATTTTGGTCTTCTTTTTTCGTCCCTTGCCCGTATGCTTTTGTCGAGTACCGTTACTAACCTCTTATGCTCTATCTACAGGTCCTAGAACTCTATGTAACGCTTGTGGACTCGTTTACGCCAAGCTCATCAAAAAACGGGACCGGGAACGTAACAAGGCTGCTGGTGGCAATGCAGCCAAGAATGCTGCTGCTGATCAAGCTGCAGCTGCAGCAACTCTTCAAGCGGTCAGAGGTGGAGGCGCTCGTACAATGGACATCAATATGGATAGTAAGAGGGATGGGGATTCTGAAATGGACGATCAGATTGACGATGAGGATGAGCTTCGGGCAAAGGAACAACAACAGCCTCAGTATACGTATGCTCGGAGAGAGTACGAGTACAAGTAGGTTGAATTGGGTTTTTGGTGTTTTTTGCTCTGGTTTGGTCTTTTCTTTTTTTCCCTTGTTGTTGTCAAAATGGGGTTCTTGTATGTAAAGACCTCCGGCCGACATATTGTGCTCTACTGTGTGTTCCTGCCTCCCGCTTTATTTAGTTTTTGACGGATTTTCTTACTATGCTTTTTTCGTTCCATTCTCTTTTTTTTGCCGCTTGGGTTTTGTTTCCGCTGTCTATATATGATCTTTTAGTACTGTGCCATAGCCTATTACTCTACCCCGCGTTTTCTTGCTTCAAGTGTCCCATCTAGTATTACCGTACACTCATCACTCATTCTTCTATACCATATCCATACCATACCATTCTTTTTTTGTCCCTGCTGTCGTCTGCATGCTATTACTTGTTATTACTGTGTTCTTAACGTACTATATTATACTCCTTTTGCCCATTTGATTCGTCTGTGGTAAAATTTGCTAGTATCGTTAATTTTGTTTCTCAGTACATACATACCTACTTACATTATAGCCTATTGACCCCCCTGGCACTTTGTTTCGTCAGGACTCAACTCCTTTCGACTGCACATATACTTAGTCATTAGTACTAGTACTCCTGTTTACTGTTTACTCAGTTGCACCTCACCGTCGTTTTTATGTATCACTAACACTGACTTCTTTAGTCCCTTTTACATACACACTCCTTAAGTTCGGCTTCTTTATTAGGTACTAGTACAAAGTAGCTTCCATTCAAAACGTATCCGGATGGGTCAGTAGAAACAGCGTTCTTCTGCATTGCAATTGGACCCAAGCCATGACACATTCGATTTCTATAAAGACTCGCCAAGTTCTTATCCAATCCGATGGAACTTCGGAGGATAGTAGGTATTCTTTTGAAATCAACAAACTCCACGAGTTTCAATTTGTCCGTCACGATTGTAATTGGTGGGACTAGTGAGGGATAGGAACGCTGACCGTTTGGGATGAGCCCAGCCGGGGCCCAAGCGTAAAATACTGATACGGGTCTCTGTATTCCGGGATTTTTTGAAAGACTCTAGCTATAGGCTAGGCTTTTGGCCAGTCCCTCAACACCCGCACAATATCCGCAACGGAATACAACATATCCACACTGATTCCCGCTCCGACCCAATCAATATCAATAATGCATACTTTTGTGTTGGTTCCGGGTCAGGTGGTAGATAAACGCGTTCTCGAACTTGCCTCCAATTTATCCCAAGGGTACCTGGTACAATTAAAAAATGAATACATAGGTGACAACGGCTCAAGAGCCAAAAAGTCTATATACATCACAACTCGTGATGATTGTATTCTCATTCTTTTCAAAGCGCCCTGCAAAAAGGTCGTCACTTGATAACGCGTCGGAGCTTGGCAGGATGCTGTGAGGGAGGTCAGGTCCGAAAGGATGCTATTAGATGCTATTTGGGAGTTTGCATGTCGAGTTTTTGGTGATTATCCGATCATCTAGGAAAGAGTGGTTGACCTGCTGAGCGAGGTAAAAAGGTGGTAAGTTCCGTAGTCCGAGCCTAGTGGTTGGTGTAGAAACTTGGGTGGTGTTACTTACACGGAAAACCACCCAAGAGATAACGAGATATCATATCTTGTTATCTCTTTGTCCGCCAATATTCCGGTGAGCGGCAGATTCCGTATCAAGGACTTCGAAGAATCGAAAGTGCTCAGCCGGATACGGCATCTGCTAGTTCGAGGAGCTTTGTTGCTTCCGCCGGCAACCTCAGTTTGTTTGATATTATGAACTACAATTACAGACGAAGCATTTGGAAACATAGTAGTAGTACAGGTCCGTATAATCATCAAGACACTTGAAACGTTCGCGACGTCAATAGCAGCGCAGCAGTGAGCCTATTCTTCCGCTTTGCTGACTGTCAATGGCATCATAGGAGTCTTATCACCTTCCTTGAGAACAGGTGTTGAAAGCATATTCAGCTGCCAAAAGGTCTTCTTTTCCGACGGCGAAAATTTGAACTTTGCGATCAACATCGCTAAAACCGCCTCTGCACGTTGTCAGATATAGATCAGCTGTTCACAAACAGAATCTAAATGCACGCACTCATTTCCATTTGAGAGAACTTGAAACCACTACAAGGACAGCTCGTGAACGTGGTTTTTAAAAGTAAGAATGCTAGAAGGACTTACATGCATGCTCTCCCTCCGGCATTAAAGGTCATCCTTTAGCAAGATTTTAGAAATTCGTGTCGGTTAGATTTTGACACGAACTCTTACAGATGAGAGTAGACTCCGGGTAGATGAGCCTCGATCAGTTCATTGGGTAAAGGAGAAAGCCAACGCTCTGGTTTCCATTCGAGTGCATCAGGTCCCCAGATTTCTGGGTTACGGTTAGAGTTCAAGGCAGATACCAAAATATAAGTGTTCTTGGGAAGATGCACTTCAGATATAGATGTTCCATCGACACCGATTACCGGCTTCGAGAATGGTACAACGGTGTCTTGGGTCGCTCTTTTAGTAAACCATAAGCTTGGAAAGCAGCAGAAGGTATACAGACTGACCGTCGAAATATGTGTGGTGAAGGCGGAAACCTAGGGCCGGTAAAACACGTTCAAAAATACTACTCAGTATCAGGGTACATATTATACCTACAGGCGAAGAGTTTCCCTGCAGACCGCGTCAAGATAGGGTAGGGAAACCAACTCATTGTAAGGTATTCTGCCGCCGTGTTCTTTTCGCGCTTCGAGAATTTCTTTTCGAAGTTGATCTTGAACATCGGGTCGCGTTGAAAGGAGACTCAGAGCGCGAGACATTGCAGTCTATATTGATATTAGCTTCATCTCAAGCCGATCAAGTGAATCTTACCGATGTCGTATCCATCGCGGCAAATATCAACACTCTGTCGTATTCTCTGAACATTGATCAACAAAGTGAAAGAGAATGGTACCAACGACATTTGTCCTAACACTTCGTCTTCATCCAATTTGTCCTCGTTGTCCTCCTCCGAATTCAATCTCACTGATCGCGAGATCAAGGCAAGATTCATCAGCAGCCCCGTGAACGGATGGAGAAGACTCACTGAGGATACTTATTATATCCTTTCCTTTCCCAATTTGCCGCTCTACAGCTTCATTGCCTTCGGCAAGTGCTTTTTTCTTTCCTTCATAAATTTTCTTGGAGGTTTCCCATGTATAGTCAGCCATGTCCCGAACATGACGCAGATTCTCCGAGGGTAGTACATCGATAATCCGTCGCCAGAAATTAGGCGTACCAATCTTCACTGCCACGGGAACCAGGTAGTCTCGAGTTATCCACATTTCTCCTATCGTGATACTGGTGTAATTTAGTATTGGAAAGTCCTTTGAATTATAGAGAAACGATACTGACATCAACTGTTTCATTATCTTGACGTATGGATGAGCGACTGCTTCGTCTTCCAAAGTGTCAAATGAGTATCCCAAACCCGCTTGACCGATAAGCTCGAGTGCAGTTCGGGACATCCATGAAAGCATTTCGATCTGATGTAAATGGTCATCAGGACAAGATGCCGAATGATCACAATAAATTTACGAGAACCTCCTGAGATTCAGTCCTATTTTCGAACTTGCGCATCAATCCATTTTCGAGCTTTGCCATTCGAATCAGTGAAAAGAAGAAATCGGTACGTATACATTAAACTCACTTTGTCCACGACATCATAGAATATTGGAACTAGGTTGCCGTACTTGTTGGCTTTGATATACTTAGGGTAATGCACAAGATTGACTCACGCATGTCTCTCAAGTGAGCAATTGAGAATACGGGGTTCAAGGCCCTCCTCTGTTTTCGATGAGCATCACCTGTTTAAAGGTGAATACTAGTCAGATCCTATCAAAATTATCGACCAACCAGAGATGCCCGTCAATCCTTTTCCAAAGACAAGGAAAGTGGCTCTTAAAAGGTGTACCGATCAGCTTTGGACCTAGATCACGACTAGGTCATTGTACGAACTCTACTAATGACCGCTCGTAATTAGCTTGATCCTGTTTGCATTTATCCCGATTGCGAAGTGAGTTATAGTAGTTATTAATAGACAACGGCGATTTACCTTGACAAGGATATAATGCATTGCTTTGGGATCGTAGACAATAAGTTGTTTATCCTGTGCGCATTTCAGTATTGAATGCTTGCAGGCATTGAAAAACCCACGCCCATCACACCGTCAAGACGAACGACGGGGCCATCTACACGGAAAGCAGATAAAGTCATGATTGTAAATGCATCAAAAAATGTAGACTACGTACACTCTTTCAACAGTCGCATATGAAAATCCCATGCCTTCGGGTTGAGGGCTTCGTGAAAGTTGCCTGTTACATAACGGATGCAAAGGTCCCATATGACTACTAGTACATTTTCAAAGAGATCTACATACCATTCCACCAAGACTTTGCCTTTGGGCCTGGAATATTTGCTATACTGTACTTATAATTTCGAGTTCTTTTGCGAAGGCGCATCCAAAGGACAGAAATAATCGTAACAAAAAGAACTTGCACAATCGAAACCATCATGCTGTTGGAAGGAGGAAAGATAGGTATCCACAGTAGCATAACCCTTCATATACTGTTGGACTTCGTACGAGGGTGAGAATCGAACAGAGTATGACGCACAACGGCAGCAGGCATTGGGACTTGAACTTTCTCCAATTTTAGCGCCAAAAGAATCCTGGTGTCACCGCTTCTCTTTATGATGACGATGGTCAAAATACGCGATATGCGACGGGAACGGTTTACTGGTACGAAGGACTGGAAGGTTACCTTCTCTTGGCGTCGAGAACTTTTCAAGGGATGAGTCAACTCGAGTAACTTGAAATTTCACTGAGGCCTTTTACCTCTACAAAGGGCTACAACGATCGAAAGCGATCGCTTTTGCGACAACTATGGAGTCATTTTGGACCGTACTCATCGCAGTGTTCAAGTACAAACTCGGCAAGTGACAAGAAAGAGATACGAAGGTGAGCCACGGGACACACGACTTGTAATCAGTAAACGTCATTTTAAGCACCGCCGCTTGAATATTGTGGCGGGAATTGTAAGTTTAAGCACGGTTACAATACCACTACCGATTTGCCTGAACTTTATTCACCAGTGATTCACCTGATACTTCTTAAGTTCGTTAATTGCCGGCGGCAGAAGAAGAAAACTTATTCCTATATCCAAGTTTAGAATGTGAGAATCTAAAAAGGAAGTCTGACAAAAATTTGACAAATGTGCTTATTTCTTCCCAGTACCCAAGTTCCCTCTGTAAGTACAAATGCATCACTATGATGTAAGTATGTTGGGACACTGTACAATACTAGTTGATTGGGGAGTAATTGGAGTCCAACGAACATCACAGAGGTACGAAGCCTGTACGATTGAAGCCAGGGAAAGTCTGATGGTGGAAAAGACGCACATAGCGTAGGCATAGAAATTGATAGCTGAAAATTGTTCAGCGAACCCTTTCAATCAAAGTTGGCACATGTGCATGGCCAAAAGCCAACAGCCTCCAGCCTTCGGCGTTGGCGCTCAAGCTTGAACTACAAACTGGCAGCTAGTAATCTTTTCACCTCCGAATAAGAAAACCAAATCCGAGCCTGACCATCAGCTTCGGCATAAGAGAAGTCACAATTTGAATAGCTCTACCTTCTTTTTACTATATTTACCATATCTCAGGGATACTTCCAAACAATGCCAGCAGTTTCTTCGAAGCTGCAAGAGCGGTGAAAAAGTGTAGACCGCGTGCCGAAAGCCCCGGGTTTGGTGGAATCATCGTCGGCTGATACCGGCAGGACCGTCACAGGGTCCTCAGCCGTGTCACAGTCTTAAGCGATCTCACTACTGGTCCTAATTTCTATTCAATGAGAGAGCTTGAAACTACAAGTGTAGTTAATGTTGTATTCAAGCAGAATCCGAAATCTTACTGTCCTTAATGCTAGAGGAAGGGCATGGTCTTCTTCGCATTTTCACATTGATATGGAGCTCTTACGGACGGGAATAAACCTCAGGTATGAGTGCATTGGGTCTCTAAATTTTTAGATTACGGTTTGAATGAAGGCGCTTTTGCGAAAATGAACTCTGGATATGGGTGTTCTGTTGACTCCGATTACTGGAGGATCGGCTATGGTTGAGAGCGGATTTCGACAAAACCTGGAAGACTGATGATCACGGCAAGAGCCAAAGAGGGAAAGACACATTGGGCTACCTGAAGCATCACATAAAATGGAGGACGAACTCAAAGAGGCAAACCAGTCTGTATTTGTGAGTGGGATGTGACTGAAATTCCATTCTTGATCCATACTATCTGTGCACCCCTGCTTCACCTTTGCCCGTCTAAGTACTCGTTTCAAACTTGAAGCTGTAGTGAAGAATTTACGGGCCATTTTTCACATTTCAAGCTCCAGTTGCAAAGGATCCAAGCAAAGTTCTACTTCACTCTATCAGTCCGATACCAACCTCACATTGAATGTAAACATGTATGGATTGAAATTCAGATACAGGAGAAAATTATATAAATATCGTAGATACTATTTGAAGCTTTGACAGAGGACTCTGAATCATCAAAAAGGCCCGAATATGATGGCCAAAATAGTTCGAGAATCCATGTCGTGACTTCGCTATGCGTGCAGGAGAGCTCACTCTTCTACTCTGCTTACTATCAATGGCATCTGAGGAGTTGTATCACCTTCCTGGAGCACAGGCGTTGAAACAATATTCATTTGCCAAAAAGGTGTCTTGTCCGATGGCGCGAATCTGAATTTTGCTATTAACATCGATAAGACGGCCTCTGCAATTTTAGAAGTGTAAGCTGGACACTACTAGACAGATCAGAAACACTTACTCATTTCCAACTGAGAGAATTTGAACCCGCTGAAACAAAAAAGTGGGCCATGAGCGTAAGTAGCGTGAAAATACAAACGACTTTACATGCACGATCTCCCACCAGCATTGAAGGTCATCCTAAAATAAGATGTTAATAGGTTATATAAATTTGACATCGACAAGAAAATCTCACAGATGTGAGTAAACACCAGGTATATGTGCGTCCATTAGTTCATCAGGCAAAGGAGAAAGCCAACGCTCTGGTTTCCATTCAAGTGCATCAGGTCCCCAAATATCTGGATTGCGATTTGAATTCAAGGCAGAAATCATAATGAAGGTGTTCTTGGGCACATGAACTTCAGATATAGGCGTTCCATCAACACCAGTTACCGGCTTTGAAAAGGGAAGCACGGCATCATGAAGCGCACTTTGTATCAATTGTAAGTTCTCAAAATCACCACACCGCGGACTTTAGGTGAGCTCACCGTCGGAATATATGGGGTGTAGGAGGAAAGCTGCAAGATTTATCAAAAATGGGGTTAGTTAGTACAGAAGCATTTTACGCACAGGCGAAGTGTTTCTCGGCAAATTGCGTCAAGATAAGGCAGGGAAACTAATTCATCGTAAGGTATGTTACCGTTTCCTTTCCGCGCCTCTGAAATTTCTTTCCGAAGCTTATCTTGAACATCAGGTCGTGTCGAAAGTAGGCTAAGAATACGTGCCAACGCAGTCTAGCATACAATCGATCAGTTCAGCGTTACTTCGAAAATGATTTCTAGCGCGCGAAATCTCACCGATGTCGTATCCATAGCAGCAAAAATTAATATTCTTATATCCCCTGAGTATCTGCAAACCACGGAAGCAGAAAATGTTACTAACGACATTTGCCCTAACACTTCGTCTTCTTCCAATTTATCTTCATTCTCTTCTTGTAGATTCAATTTCACTGATACAAAAATTCACTGTTGTTCTCCGGAAGTGATTGAACTGAACTCACTAAGAATGCTCATGAGATCTTTTCCTTTCCCAACTTGCTGCTCCAGCGCTTCATCTCCCTCTGCGATTGCTTTCTTCTTTGTTTCATAAATTTCTTTGGATATCTTCCACATATAATCAGACATATCTCGAACACGATGTAAATTCTTCCAGGGCAATGCATCAACAACCCATCGTCGCATACGAGGTGTACCGATTTTGACAGCTACAGGAACCAAGTAGTCCCGAGTTATCCACATTTTTCCTAGGGTGATACTGTTGCGGGTCAGGAATTTTGTCGGAGTCCAAAACAAACAGTACGAACATCAGTTGCTTCATTGTCTTGACGTACGGGTGGGTGACTGCCTCATCTTCCAAAGAGTCAAATGAGTATCCGAGGCCGGCTTGGCCTATCAGTTCAAGGGCAGTTCGAGACATCCATGAAAGCATTTCAATCTAGTGTAAATAGTCATTAGATTAAAGACAGGACGATAAGGGTAAAATTGTTGCACCTCTTGCGTTTCAGCACCACTTTCGAATTTGTGGCTCAGGCCGTCTTCAAGCTTCATGGATGAATTCAGTGATCCGCAAGAAATAAAGGCAATGCAGACTTACCTTGTTTACAACGTCGTAAAATATTGGAACTAGTTTCATGTTTCAATTACGATAGATCAATGATAGCTTTGACTCACGCATATCCCTCATATGAGCAATTGAAAACACGGGGTTCAGTGCTCTCCTCTGTCTACGATGTGCTTCACCTGTTGAAGTATAAGCACGCCACTCTTGGAATACTACTGGAATTTCGGTCTCAGACGCACCGGCAATGCCAGTCAATCCTTTCCCAAATATAAGACCTGCAGCACTTATAATGACAAATCAATCACCATATCCAAATTCTCGTAACATTAATGTACGAACTCAAGCATGGACCGGTCATAATTAACGTTGTCCTGAGTTATAAATTTAATCAGTACATGGTAAAACTGTTTTTCGCTGCAATGCTAAGTGATGACTCACTTTAACAAGGATATAATGCATCGCTTTGGGATCATAAGTGATGATTTGCTTGTCCTGAACCCCTTTGAGTTCTATACGCGGTTATCTATGAGGATCGAGAAGCTTACGCCCATTAAACTGTCGAGACGAATAACAGGACCGTCTGAAAGCATAGAAGACGAGTACGATCAAAGTCTGAAAGATCGAACATAAACCACCGTACATTCTTTCAGCAATTGCATATGGAACTCCCAGGCCTTCGGGTTGAGCGCTCTGTGAAAATTGCCTTTTACACAGTGAACCCGAATGCTAGGCATGAGGAAACAATGTCGCATTTTCAAAGAAACAAGCACAGACCTTTCAACCAGGACTGAGCCTCTGGACCAGGAAGATTTGCTATGCTATGTTTATAATTCCGGGTCCATTTGCGAAGGCGTAACCAGAAAGTAGAGGCGACTGCGATAAAAATGATTGCAATCGAACCTATCATGTCGCAAACCTGCCGTTGCTGTATATTCGAATGAAAAAGAAGGGAAGACTTGAGGTGATAGACACGAAAGAATTGCGCCTGATATACGATTGGATTTTGAATAGCCTGAGAGTGTAAATGAGAATAAATTACTGTAAGAACAGCGTCGCCTGACTGAAAATCGAACCCTTCGACAATGTAGCATCAAATGACTGCTTCATCTTTCTCTCTACGATTTTCGAGCAATGGCGATGATTCTTAATGTGCGTGATGCGACGGGGCCGGGCAATGGCGTTGATTTCTACCATGGAGCTTAGACACAATGCGTGGAAGTCACTCGTAAAGCCCAGTCTTCCTTGAATACCAAGTAGCGGTTGGTTCTAACCACGGTTACAATGGTACACTTACCGATTATCCTGAACCTTCGCTACAATTGTTCACCTGGTTCGAGCATCATGCTTCCCGGATTCGTTTATTGTAGTTTTTTTGCCGCGAAATAAGAACCTGAGAGAAGTAGATGGGAAACTATACCGTTCGAAACGACAACATATGTTTTGTTTTCGTCTAGTAGAGAGTATACCAAAGTAGAAGAGCTGGTAGAGCTGTGGTTTCCCATGCATTGGTGACCCAAATCCGTGATATGCGACGGCAACAAGTTCATTGTAGTCATTTACTAACGGTCATGATATTCATTCTGAAAGCGGGAAATGCGATTTCCTTGCTGAGGAATTCTGATGTTGGTGTTTAGAACATTCTTGAGAATTGAGGACAAGATGATGTTGATTATGAGGGCATCCGATTCGCGGGTAACTTGTTGCCTGGTAATGCATTCAGTTCTCGGTATAAGATACAGTCAGAGGAAGCCTTGAGCGTAATGATGTATACTAGAGATTGTGAGGTGCGAAGAAAGCGTATCGGATAGCTAGAAGACATCTATCGTTAAAACTTTATTGTGTCTTCACGCTTCTTTACGCTCGATCCATTATCTTTACAGATCGAAATCACCGAGATGAAGAGATAGACAAGAATAGATGCGCTTACACTCTTTCAAAAGCCGCATGTGAAAACCCCACGCGTTGGGGTTGAGTGCTTCACCAAAGTTGCCTGAAAACAACTATTAGAGTGCATTGCACGGGGTACCGAAGGATAATTTGGATACCTTTCCACCATGATTTGACTTCTGGACTTGGAAGATTTGCCAGGCCGTGGCGATCGATTCTCCGCCTGCGAAGATAGACCCAGGCGAAGGATATGGCGCCGAATAAGGCAAGCTGGAGCAGAGTCGAGGAAGTGTCAATACCCATGTTCTTGCTGTATCAAAGACGTCCGTAGCAGACAGGGAGCCGAGGTAGTTGCCTGAGATGCACTTGGCCACTTCCTTCTTTATAAGGGGTCCTGTCCGGGCTTGCTCTCCGACTTGACAAGAACGTAGATGACACCAAGGAAGCCAACAGATGACACAGACCTACGATTATTGAATGAGAATGCAGGTGCTTCTGTTTGCTGACGAGCCAACAAGTGCGTGATTGTGCGATGAACAGCGGCTCATGAAGAGATACAAAAATGCGTGGGACGTAGGGTTTCGCTTCTCTGAGAACTCCGACGTATTTGGAGTGCTATTATTGAGGCCGCAAATGATTGACCGCGGAGAGATGATGATTATGTAGATACCTTCCCTAACGGAGAGAGAGAAGAGCCGCGGAGTGAATTCACACTTAGGTATGATGAGAACTAGACATGATATCTGGAGCGTAATATTAGGCATGGAGCCGAGGGAGCGCCAAAGAGCACGAAATTGTAAGATATTAAACTCTTACCAGCGCCTTGCAGCCGAGCTGGGCTTGCATTTTTGTAATGCGACCTGCAGATTCATTCATAGTGGAAGAGAGGAAGCTACTCGCTTTACCGCTTGTTCTGGCATTTGGCTCCCACGGCCACCGACGTCGATGTGCGGTCCCGTACATCGAAACTCTTGTCCTCATCATGTTTACCCTGACTCGGATTGTACACCGAAACGGTGACCCCAAAGTTGCTGTTCCATATCGAAGTACTACAGGTCGCACGACCGTCCATCAAAACTGATTGTGATTACCGTTATCAAAATGTCTGTATATGTTACTATAGTATCCGAATAAGAGAATGTTGCAGGAGAGTGTAATCCCGACCGTAGAAAACCAGACGTCGTAAAGTAACACTGGACATGACTCGCAGAACATCCGTGAACCTAGATTCCTTTCTCAATCAATCTAACCCGCATTGGCAGCTGCGCGCGCACATCTCCCTTGACAGATGGAGAAGATACTACAGACATTCGCCAAAGAGTAGTCTTGTCTGTAGGCAGAAACTCAAACTTCTCGAGAAGTACGGACATGACAAGCTCTAGAGAGAAAAGACCTGAGCTTAGACAGAGTTTTCTCAATTAGGAATTGGACGCACTCATTTCCAGTTGCGAAAATTTGAAACCACTAAGAAAACGACAGTCAGTGCACAGATAAGGTGGTAATTGAAAACATACATGCAAGATCTGCCACCTCCGAGGAACGTCATCCTATGTATATCGCAAGTAAGCTTCTGCTTCAGACGTGCGCAAAAGCCTCAACTCACACGTGCGAGTAGATTCCCGGCATCTTTGAATCGACTACCTTTTGGGGAATGGATTGCAACCACCGCTCAGGCTTCCACTCCATGGCGTCCGGTCCCCATAGTTCAGTGTTACGGTTTGCGTTGCTTATCGACATGTGGATGGTGGTGTCCTTTGGGATATGGATCTCCTTGATAATAGTTCCATCTATACCAGTGATAGGCGTAGAGAGGGGAAGGAAGGTGGCTTGGCGTGCGCTGTGTCATTCTTGGTTATAATGCTAAACGAAAAGATCAAAAAGGACTGTACTTACACTCTGTTGAGCTGCGAAACTGGGGGATATCTGAAAAACGGAATACTTAGAAGATTACCAGGGACTAAGAGAGTAGGCTACTTACAAACGCAAAGTCTCCCTGCAAACGGCATCCAAGTAAGGAAGTGCTATCAGTTTGTCATAAGTCAAATCTCTTCCAGCTTCCTTCCGCGCTTCCGTAACTTCTTGTCGAAGTTTGTTTTGGACATCGAGGTGGGTAGATAGAAGCTCTAACATACGAGACATGCCATTCTAAGATGCAATTAGAAATGATTGAGCGTAGAGACGAGCCAAGGCAGCATATACCGAAGTAGTGTCCATGGCGGCGAAGATGAGCGTCCTGGTAGTTTGGGGAGCTGTGAGTCATGGAATACGCTGGAACACAAACGATTGTGACTCACGACATCTGGCCGATGAGTTCAGTCTCGTCGAGTTTATCTTCTTCTGAAGCCTTCATGTTCTCCCTCACTATTACAGTTGTGAATAACAGTCAAAGGTTGGTACAAGGGTGACTCACTCAAGATACTCAAAATGTCCTTCCCTTCTCCGATCTGCATGCTCACGGCTTCATCTCCTTCAGCCAACGCCTTTTTCTTCTTCTCGAAAATTTCTTCGGAAACCTTCCACATGAAATCGCATCGATCCCGCATCTCACGTGCGTTTTTCCAGAAGAGACATAGTACGTTGACGACGAAACGACGGAATTGAGGTGGACCAATCCTAACTGCCCAGGGCAAAATGTAGGTAGCTGGCAGAAAAAGTTTGGCTAAGAGAGGTCTGTGATCAACAGATGTTAGTGCGATACCAAACGAGCTTCAGAATACGCACAAAAGCTCCTTGATAGCTTTGGTGTACGGATGGGGTATTGCGTCTTCTGTCATAGGGTCAAAGGAGTAGCCCAAGCCTGACTGACCGATAAGTTCGAGGGCTGTACGAGCCATCCAGCTCAACATATCGATCTATTCAGAATGGATAAATGGCCGTATTGATGGACCAAGCAAACCACTGAAATTACCTCTCGGGGTCCCAGTTTAACCTGATTCTCCAGGCTTTTCTCAAGCTATTGTCCATTCAGCGCCAGAAACATCGTCTTCTTGAATATCTTACCGTGTGGACGACGTCATAAAAAGTAGGACCTGGAGAAATCAACAACTGCTCGAATCAGGGTCTGAATAACATACTCATATCGCGCATGTGAGCAGCCGAAAAGACGGGGTTAAGAAGCTTCCTCTGCCTACGATGACGATCGCCAAGGGTCCCAAGAAGCCCTTCGCCGAATATCATTCTATTGCCTCTATAGGAGGGGTAGGCACAATAGTAAAAGCAAAATCACCATCGACGTACTGGATGAAGGGCTGAGATTCTTCGAATATGTCCTGTTCCTGAATAGAAGAAGTTTCGAGAAATCAAAGATGTGTGCCGGTGCAAGCAACCCACTTTGACTAGGATATGATACAGCGCTTTTGGATCATAGATTTCAAGCATTTTCTCCTGAATTCGTGGTCGACATCATATAAGTATAGCCGAATAGAAACTGGGTGCCTACTCCAAAGAGTCCGTCAACACGAGCAATGGATCCAACTGGACACAGATGTAAGACAGCCTATAAACGATCCTAACATTTTTACTTACATTTTTCAGCTATCATCTCATGAAACT
This sequence comes from Stygiomarasmius scandens, assembly GCA_037954225.1. Lineage (NCBI taxonomy): Eukaryota > Fungi > Basidiomycota > Agaricomycetes > Agaricales > Campanellaceae > Stygiomarasmius > Stygiomarasmius scandens. The sequence goes on along the minus strand of JBANRG010000005.1, from coordinate 809,443 downwards.
TCCACCCTTCGATAGGGTGAAACATCTGCGCAAAGTTACCTGAGGAACTATTACATTCCGTCACTGCAGAAGAACAAGATGGTGTACCTTGCCACCATGATTCAGGCGGGGGACCGGGTATATTGTCGAGAGCGGATCTGCTCTTGAGGAAACGCCAGAAAAGAAAAGCGAGCGTGGCTGTCGACAAGACTTGAAGAAGCATTTTGCTGGATAGCGAAGATGTTGTTCTTGCTGGCGAACAAAATCACAGTTTATATATGAGTGAAGGTGCCATGACGGAAGCTCTATCTCCTGTTTAGGTGGCTGCAATTCTAGGCTTCCTAGATGTCGTACATATTCTAAAGGTTAAAACATCGAAACACTGTGGCGGATAATTAAGACCTAGTTCATCCAGAGGCATGAGTCCAAAGCGCTTACCCCCTAGTATTGTTACAGTATGTATACTTAGGAAAAAGCGCAGAAAACTCTTATTTATCCGGATCCGAAGCTTGGAAAAGGTGAAAGTGAGCGGAAAGTCGCGAGAAGCTGCGTTCGCTATTCTTTCCATAGATCTCGTTATCCATATATCCGCACTTGATAGTTAACTGCTACAGATTATCGCCAGGCTGCCAATCGTCCCTGCACTGTTTCTCGACATCAGCCTCCTAGGAAACTGTTAGGCCAGATCACTGGCATTATGGTGCTGAAGACTACCTTTCATCCCGCTCTGTTGCCATCCGCTCCTTCTCCCTTTTTGAGAAATATTTCTTCGAGTCTTTGTGCGCATGTTGGGCATACAGCATGGTGCAACTTCTGAGCGTCGTATGAGGTGGCTGTGGTGTAAGAAAAACATGCCAGTATCTCCAGTGTCATGACCGGCATGGCACTGACAGAAAAGCCTAGACGCTTATTCTGGCATCTAGTTCCCACAGTCTAATGACCGACGCGTCGAAATCTCGCCACGTACATCGAAACTACTCGTCTCCTCATGTCTCACCAGCACACCCATGGTCCCGGCGAATCACACTCGCACTCTCATGGTCCACAGCAGCCACAACCACAACAACAGCCACAGCAAATGGTTCTGCCACCTGCAGACCCAGCACTTCAAGCCATGATTGAAGCAGATTTCCGTCCCGTCTCTCTTATTGTCAACACCGAAACCCCTGCTGTTCTTTGCGAGGCCCATAAACTAGATAAATGCGAAGAGTGTGAACAGGACTATGTTAATTTGAACAGACTAGCCAAAATCCTCGCTTCGAATCCAAATCTCGCTGCCCCGCCTCCTGCAAACGTGGTTTCAAGGAATCTCTCGCAGGCGGTGAACAATACGAAGGAAGAAGGGAATGTATGTTGTTTAGTCCTTACATCCCTTTGCGCTGCCTAAACTTTCTTCCATACTTCAGAACTTTTACAAACAAAAGAAGCACCCGCTCGCCATCGCTCGCTACACGATGGCTGCTTCAATAGCTGTCCAGCGTCCTCCCTGGGAAACCAACCAACTCATGCGAGAAGAACTTTCCACCATCATTTCTAACCGGTCTGCTGCGTATTGTGAGGCGCAAGACTACATCTCGGCTTTGGCTGATGCGGAGACTGTTATTGCTGTAAGACGGAATTGGAGTAAAGGGCATTTTAGAAAGGCGAAGGCGTTAGTTGGGCTGGGCGAGTTGGAAGAAGCTAAAGAGGCATTGCAATTGGGACTGGCGTTTGAACCCAACAATGCGGTGAGTCTAGTCCATGTACGTTTCACTTAATCTGACGATTTGCGGTGACAGGAACTGTCGGCATTCTTTTCTGAAATTGGGAAAATGAGCCAAGACTCGACCGAGAAGGAGGAATCTTGAGACGCTACGCCACCTGGTGTGCCTCCTTCGTTCATCTTTGAAGTTTGAAGCTTAATACTATCATACAGGTAGACAAACGAGAAAGTGTCTAGCTTGCGATACTGGCTCATTGTAAAGCTTAGCACCCAACTCCATCTTTGTCTGCGTTAATATTTAAACCTGCGATACCATTACGATTATATTATTGTAATATCACGGAATTTTGGCATCTTGGGTCGTCTTTAAATAATGTCGTTTTGCGATGGGGTTTTACAAGTTCAGGCAAAAATAAGTTGAAAATGCAACAGAGGGGAGTCGAACCCCTTTCCCGGCCAAGCAGACTTTGGGAAGACCGGATCATAACCGTTAGACCACTGTTGCACACAAGAAAGGCAGTTTATTTAAGGATTACTCGTGGTCACGAAAAGTAACGGTCCCCTATATTTTCTACTGTATCTAGGGATTGAGTGCATATTTCTGCCTCAAACAAATTGTAGAATCAAAGTATAGATCATTTCTGAGTTTTCTGTACCCAAAGCAAGATCCTCGAAAGTGACCTCCTTCCATAAAAGGCAATTTTCAAAAAATGCATTTTTCTAGCTCAAGAAATGATTTTTTTTGGATCAATCCGTTAGCACCATCAGAAAGAGAAGCATTGAAAATGGGGGGGTAGCAACTGACCCTATGTCAATAGCATTTTTTTTGAGAGAGATATTTGAAAAGAAAACAGCTCAAAATGTCAAAAAACCCCAAAATCACGGGTTTTTGACCAATTTTAGCTGTTTTCTTTTTCAAATATCTCTCTCAAAAAAAATGCTATTGACATAGGGTCAGTTGCTACCCCCCCATTTTCAATGCTTCTCTTTCTGATGGTGCTAACGGATTGATCCAAAAAAAATCATTTCTTGAGCTAGAAAAATGCATTTTTTGAAAATTGCCTTTTATGGAAGGAGGTCACTTTCGAGGATCTCGCTTTGGGTACAGAAAACTCAGAAATGATCTATATTTTGATTCTACAACTTGTTTGAGGCAGAAATATGCACTCAATCCCTAGATACAGTAGAAAATATAGGGGACTGTTGCTTTTCGTGACCACGAGTATATCAGAATCTTAAAATGACTCACGACGAATTCTGCTAGTCGTGTACATTCTCGCTCGGCAAAATAACTTTTTTTTTCATGCTGCCAAAGTCGTTCTCCAGCCCCTCTCTCTCTTCACTAACGCGTTCCGGATACCGAGGCCTCGGAGAAGCGAGGCCATAACCTATGGCACATGCTACTTACCATTTGTCGGCCAGTAGCCACACATTACGCATTTACAGACTCGTCAGCACGGAGGGCAGCAGGTTTGAGTATTCAATATTCGAAGGTTCGGGTCACCTGTTGGCGTCGCTGGCCATCTTCTCCGGAGACTCTCCGGTTGACAAGCGAGACCGAATCGTACATATATTGTACACGAGGTGGTGTCCAGTGCTTTCCAGACTTCATCCTTATCTCTCAGGTCCTACGGTCTCAGCAACGAGCAAGAACATGGCTACCAACTTTTTGTCGTTATTGGAGCTCTTTCTGGTTGGAGTCGCATCTTTTGTCTGGGTTTACCTTCGCAGGCGTAGAATTCAACGCCATAGCCTGGCAAATCTTCCAGGTCCTGAAGCCAAGTCTTGGTGGAAAGGTATGCAAGCAATTCGCTCTCCCGGTGTGCTCGACAGCGTGTCCTAATACGTGCTCTATAATTGGCTAACAGGTAACTTTGCTGAAGCACTGAATCCCGAGGCATGGGATTTTCACATGCGGCTTTTGAAAGAGTGTAAGGCTTTCTGATTTCGTTTTTGCTGTCAATTTTATGATTTCTGTAGATGGGCCTGCGGTCCGACTTGATGGTTTAATGGGGGTAAGTACATATCCGTTCAATTTTAACAGACTTAACCGACAGAGACACGTATTCCAGGATAAGCAACTCATCATTTATGACCCCAAAGCGATGCATCATGTTCTTGTAAAGGTAGGCCACTCTCCACTATACATATGATGGAGTGATTTATTCGGATGATGAATTAGGACCAAGCGCTCTATGAACGCCAAAATTTAGAGTTCGTACCAACATGCTCGTTATCGTGCCGAGCTAGAACTGATTTGTGCATGCTTTCCCTGACACCCCAGAGCCACTTCTATCATCTTCGGAAAAGGTCTGACAGGTATCACTGGTGAACCACATCGCAAACAACGAAAAGCGTTGAATCCCGTGTTTTCGATCGCCCATATGAGGAATATGCGTGAGTAGATTAAATAACTGGCAAGTATTGATTCACCGTAACCGACGCGTTGGGCCAGTTCCGATCTTTTACGATGTTGTCCACAAGGTAAGTAGGTCGGTACATATATCGCGAGGAACTCGTGATACAACTGACTTTCCTTGATAAATCAGCTCGAAAACGGTCTGTCCCGCAAGTTTGAAAATGGGACCGAGTCAACAGAGGTCTGTTCTTATATCGAGATCCTAAAGATATTTTTATCCTCAATCTACTATTCCAGATTGAGCTACTTTCATGGATGTCCCGAACCGCACTTGAGCTCATCGGTCAAGCTGGCTTAGGCTACTCATTCGACACTTTGGAGGACGACGCTGGTGCACACCCATATACAGGAATACTCAAACAACTAGTGTATATTCAACTTCTTGCTCCTATTCAGAGAAACTAACTACCATTTGCATTAGTACAACCCTGGGACAAATGTGGATCGCACGAGGCTACTTGATACCATGGGCCATAAAGATCGGCACGCCTAATTTCAGACGATGGGTTTTAGATATGGTGCCATGGAAAAATGGTCACCGTGTTCGGGATATGGCTGATTATGTATGGGAAGTATCTAAAGATATTTACGAAGGAAAGCAGAAAGCACTCGCTGAAGGAGATGAGGCCGTGGCAAGGCAAGTTGGAAAGGGAAAGGATATCATGAGTATCTTGAGTAAGTTCATCTTCTATATTGTTCGCTTTCTGGTCCTAAACTACCTGACTTCCAGTGAGGCTTAACTCAAATGAGACCGATCCGGAAAACAAGCTTGACGAGGACGAAGTACTTGGGCAAATGTCGTCAGTCTCATTACTTCATTCTCTCTTTTGTTCTCTCATGAAACGACTCAGAACATTAATTTTTGCGGCAATGGACACAACATCGGTAATAATTCATCTACTGATAGTTTTGTGGCATAGCACTGATGAGGACTTTAGGGTGCTTTGGCGCGAATTCTTCACCTTCTTTCTTTACATCCTGATGTTCAAGATAAACTGCGACAAGAAATCCTTGAAGCACGGAAGGGAAATGAAGATATACCGTATGATCAACTAGTTTCGCTTCCTTATCTGGATGCAATCTGTCGAGAGACTCTTCGGATGTGGGTACATATACTGAAAATTAAAGACTTTCTTCACTGACCAGTCTATAGTTACGCCCCCCTTTCACATATATTCCGAAGGTAAGCTCGTAGTTTTCTCTACCCCAATGGTTTCTAAGCATTCGCCAGCGCAAAGCAAGACACAATACTCCCATTATCGAAGCCCGTAATCGGCGTCGACGGAAAGCCTATATCGGAGATACACGTTCCGAAAAACACTACGATATTCATTTCCATCCTCAACTCGAATCGTAACCCAGAGATCTGGGGACCGGATGCGCTCGAATGGAAGCCAGAACGCTGGCTCTCGCCTATGCCAAATGAACTCATCGAAGCGCACATTCCTGGCGTTTATTCTCATCTGTAAGAAACTTTAGTCATGTTCTTGCACTGAAACCCCTTAAATTTCAATTACAGGATGACGTTTAACGCTGGTACAAGGTCCTGCATGTAAGTTACCTCCCTCCTTATCGCTTCGAGTGCTAAGCATGCGTATCGATCAGCGGCTTCAAGTTTTCCCAGTTGGAAATGAGTACGTCTATTTTCTCAAGATTTCTGTCTACGCCATTAATTCCATACGTACAGAGGCTGTCTTGGCAATGCTCATCGCAAAGTTCAAGTTTGCTCCTTCAGACAAGAAAATCTTTTGGCAAATGAATGTCATTTCGACCCCTAGTGTGGACAAGGCTAGTAAGACACCGGTTATGCCGTTAGTTGTTAGTAAAGTGGAGGCATGAATCTATTATGTAGTAGTTTGGATAGTTGAATTTGGAATTCGATGTTATATCTGCGTATACTTGGTTTCCATCTGAAGAAAATAGCAACCTGACCATCTTACGTTAGAACACGAGTACGGCACAAAGTAGATATGCATAGGCACAATGGCGAATAAACGAGGAGGTTAAAAAATAAAAATAGCAACCCATTGTTTCTGTGGCGTAATTCAGGACTATGTCCCACAATTCCGTACGTGCTCATTATAGCACTAATCTGTGTCGCAATGAATACAACATTGGTGAGCATCTATCTAAAATATTTGCTTTGCATTGCACTGACGAAGTTTGGAGTGCTGAGCTGTGAACCTAAGATGACGTTCAATGCTGGAGGAAGGTACTGCACGTAGGTCACCCTCTACCTCCGATTTTTGTATTGCGGATTGCTTGCGTTGAATTGTAGCAATCTTAAATCTTACCAGTTACGCGTGCCCATTGAATCTATTCGTCTGCGCCACTCATTCAGTGCATACGCAGAGGCGGTATTGTCAACCTTCATCTCAAAGTTTGAATTCGCTCCCTCAGAGAAAAAGATAACGTAGCTAGAAAGACATCAGCAATGTCATTAATTGTCAACGAGGCGAAAGCATGAATGTTTCAAATGATATGTAGTATCAATATGATTCAAATCAAAGCTCGACTTTTTGACTTGAATGACACTTGGTTTCGAGCTCCCTGCAGGGAGACTTGGGAATCTTTGCACGAGTCTCGGCAATGATTCGGCAACGGGCCTAGACCTTTTTTGCCTCCTTTCGCGCGATGCGTGGCTATTACTAACTTGCTCATCCCGGTCCACGTTGAATGTCCCAATTCTCCTTCTTTCACTTGGTTCTTTCACTTGGTTCTCGCAGAATAATTAAATCAACCTCTCGACAAATGACCTCACGAGACCTATTATCTTTACACGGCATTCAACCGACGGTCTTATATGCATTCCACCGAGATGCATCGATTGCATTGGCCGTTACACATTTTAAGTCTCGTCAGCACCCCTGATCCAACGGACAGAATCCGAGGTCAAGGTATTGTTGTCCCTGTGAACCTTAATGCATTCATCTAAGAAACTTCTTTGACCTGCCATACTATTCAACCACTCCATCACCCTGTTCTCATTCCCGTTCTCGTGACTTTGCTGCTGCTGGTATATGAAGCTCGGAAATTCAAGCTTCATGGTTCGAGAAGCCCTCCCCTTCTGATTTTTTTTTACTTCTCCCGCCTACTCTACAGCGCATTCTCAAACTCGACGATATGCCAAACAACTTGTCAGCGATACTGGAGCTATCCTTGGTCGCAATTGCTTCCGTGCTATGGGCTTATCTCCGCAGACGCAAGAGATTCAACCATAGCTATAGCCTAGCAAATCTTCCGAGCCCAAAGGCGGAATCTTGGTGGAAAGGCGAGACTCGTCTGGGAGAATTGGCTTATCTTTTACTTATCTTTTTGACAGGCAATTTTATACAAGCATTCAACGCAAAAGCTTGGGATTTTCATTTGCGGCTTTTGAAAGAATGTAAGCGCTTGTGTTGAACCACCAAAATTTTTCGTTTTATGTTATGATGTTACAGATAGTCCAGTCGTTCGCTTGGATGGTATGCTGGGTGTGAGTTCATTATGAGTAGCTTCGTCGGCATGATATGAAATACACTTATGGGCGTTTAGGACCAACAGCTTATTGTTTTCGACCCCAAGGCTATGCATCATATACTTGTCAAGGTGAACAGCTTTCATAAATATTTCATCGACAATTGATTCGAGTTTATTTGAAAACAGGACGCCGCTTTTTACGAACGAACAAATGTCAAGTAAATACATTCCAGTATTGAATTTGACGATTCTATTTTGAACCTCGATTTTTACAACCAGGTCGAGTGCACTCGTTTTCGGTAAAGGATTGACTGGTATCAATGGTTCGAAAAGATGATCTCAGTCTTGACTTGAAATTGATACTGAGTTGCTACTAGGTGAACCCCATCGTAAACAGCGAAAGGCGTTAAATCCCGTATTTTCGATTGCTCATTTGAGGGACATGCGTGAGTATTAGTTTTTATAGTCGAAATCAAACCGGCGACTGTTAGTCGATTCGGAAGAACTAGAGCTAATTTGAATTCCCAGTGTCGGTTTTCTATGACGTTATACATAAGCTTGAAGAGGGTTTAGAGTCAAAGTTTACTAAGAATGGCAGCGAGTTGGAAGAGGTTTATCCCGTTCCTTTCAGATAGTGTTCGCTTCTCTCAAAATTACTGCTTCACAGATTGACATGCTCTCGTGGACTTCCAGAACCGCACTCGAACTCATAGGTCAAGCAGGACTCGGATACTCTTTTGATACCTTGCAAGATGACGCAACTGCCCATCCGTATAGCAGGATACTTAAGAAACTTGTGTAAGTATCATGCCATATTTGCCCTCAACCTAACCTGAGGCTCGATAAACAGTCCAACTGCAAGCAAGATGCGGGGCATGCTATCTTATCTCCTCCCAATAGCATTAAAGATTGGCACGCCCAGTTTCCGAAGATGGGTGTTAGACGTGTTACCTTTAAAAAATGCGCATATCCTCAGAGATATGTCGGATTATATGTGGGCATTATCCAAGGAAATTTACGAAGGGAAGAAGAAGGCTTTGGAGCAGGGAGACGAAGCTGTGGAAAGGCAGATCGGGAGGGGGAAGGATATTATGAGTATCTTGAGTAAGTTATGCTTATACATTTGCATCGCGGGTTACTGAATGGTTTCTCGATAGTGAGATTGAATATGGCTGAAGACGCCGAGGTTAGGCTGGATGAAGAAGAGGTTCTGGGTCAGATGTCGTCAGTAGTGCTTTTCGTAAATTGTGTTCCTCTTTACATACATTGGATGTTTGCAGAATGTTGATATTCGCAGCCATGGACACTACATCGGTGAGTACATGCAGCACCTTTTTGAATTGCATGATACTATTCTTGACTCCATTAGGGCGCTCTGGCTCGCGTTTTGGATTTGCTCTCGAATCGACCTGAGGTGCAAGACAAATTACGACAAGAAATTCACGAAGCTCGACGTGTGCACGCGGATATTCCGTATGATCAATTGGTTTCCTTACCCTACTTGGATGCGATCTGCAGAGAGACCCTTAGGCTGTGAGTTCGACCGTATTGAGAATATTCTGGGTCTAATAACACACAATTCTAGCTTCCCTCCAGTCCCGCAAACATTCCGATAGTACGTACTTGTCTGTCAACTTTTCATCATTTTACCAACATTATTTAAGCGCCAACCAAGACACAATTCTCCCTCTCTCGAACCCAGTACCCGGTGTTGACGGAACGCTCATTTCAGAACTCCACATTCCCAAGAACACTTCGATAATAATCTCTGCATTGAATTCGAACCGTAATCCAGCGATTTGGGGATCAGACGCGCTTGAATGGAAGCCTGAAAGATGGCTTTCGTCTTTGCCGAATGAGTTGGTTGATGCAAAGATTCCTGGGGTTTATTCTCATTTGTAAGTTTATAGAGTCAAAGAATCGGGCAAAGAACTAATGATGGACGCGGATGTAGGATGACGTTTAATGCAGGAGGTAGGTCTTGTATGTAAGTCCGAGTTTTACTTTTTCGCCGAATAGAACGACTGACCATCCACGTCTGTAGCGGGTTCAAGTTTTCGCAGTTGGAAATGAGTAAGTCTGATTGGTTGATATGTAATAAATACTGATTGTGGAATGAAAATTCAGAGGCAGTCCTGGCAATGTTGATCGCCAAGTTCAAATTTTCGCCCTCAAACAAGGAGATATTTTGGCAAATGAGCGCAATTGTGACACCTTCTGTCAAAGATGGTGACAACTTGAAGGGACCTCTGATGCCGTTGGTCGTCAGTAGAGTGGAAGCATGAAGATAGATAGTGTCGATACCGTGTATGTATGTGATTTGTGGACAATATATTTCTGGAAGAACGTGTGAGTGGGCCGGCTTCCGAAGCGTAGGCTTGTGCATGCATGCTGCAGCCACGATCAGAATGTGCTGACAGTTGCTGAGATCCAAACCAAATCTCAAGACTGCTGTGCTTTATTAGTTCAACTCCCCCAAATTGTCACCCTAATTTATGAAACTTGGAGGATCCGTATAAGTCAAAATAAAAGTGACCATGCCACTCCACCCCGATAAAGATAATCACCAATGGGCATACTACGCGAGGATACTTTTGCGAGTCAGCTGCCCAGTACTTTATTTCGAGTGACTTTGTGCTCTATCTTGTCGCTATGATACCGTCGAGATCAGAGTGGTTCTGACAGATTCTGGCTTTGAGATGCAAGCAGTACAGTCTTGAAATTTGAAGAGAATAAAGGCCAGATACGGCTCATGGTACAGCCTGAACCAACTTGGGAGGCAGTGATAGAGCTTGGAGTAGCTTCTCCACGTTTCACGATCGGGGGAACGTATTCTAGTTCGGAGACTCGGGTCCTCGGCATTTCGTGAGAAAACCAGTGCTGCTGAGTCAGCAAGTGGTGTCGCCAAATTTTCCTGGCCCATCACTCTCTTCCACACCGTCTCTTAGACTGGTTTTACAACCACTTTTCATCCAAAAACTTATACTCTTCCGTATACCTGTTCATATAATATGACCAATGCACTCGTAAATGGCAGCGCAGGTATTGAGAGATCTTTTGGCAAGTCTTTCCCTCTTTTTCCCCCGCTTTTTTCCCAGTTTTCTGACCCGTATGTGTGCAGAATCTCTGAGCCTGGGCAAGGCAACATATGTTCCTCCTCACATGAGACAGCAGCGGGCTGCTTCCACCAACAGTATTCCCAACGGGTATGCCTCGCTTCATTCTCTCTGTCACCCTAGACTGACCTCCTGTGATCAGGAACGGCTGGAATGATTCCCGGAGTGGACCCCCTTCTCGCAGCGAGTCGCGAGGCGGGTTCTCCGATAGAGGTCGAGGTGGAGGTGCCTTTTCCAACAACCGAGAGCGAGTCTCTTCCAACAACTGGAGTGGACCTAATAATGCCCCAAACTGGTCTGCTCAGCCGAGAGAAAACCGTGGCGAACAACAAATGTTCGGCTATGGCGTCTGGAAAGAAGGGCGTCATATTGCTGGTGGACGTAACATGCGTATGGAGAAGGAGATCTATGGCGACGCTTCCGATCCCTCCAAGCAACACACTGGCATCAACTTTGAAAAATACGACGATATTCCTGTCGAGGCTACGGGCGCTGATGTCCCCGAGCCCGTGACTTCCTTCACCAGCCCTCCTCTAGACCCAGTCCTTCTTGAAAACATTGGATTCGCTCGTTACACTACTCCGACCCCGGTGCAAAAGTATTCTATTCCTATCGTTGCAAACGGACGGGACCTAATGGCCTGTGCTCAGGTGAGGCTTCCTAATTTAGTTTGGTTGATGTCTAATCACACTGCACTGTAACAGACTGGTTCCGGTAAAACCGGCGGTTTCCTCTTCCCCATTCTCTCTGCCTCTTTCACCAATGGACCTCACACCGCACCCGATGTGCCTCCTACCGCTGGCTACCGTGGCCGCAAAGCTTATCCGACCGCTCTTATCTTGGCTCCCACTCGTGAGCTTGTTTCTCAGATCCACGAGGAAGCTCGCAAGTTCGCCTATCGATCCTGGGTCCGCCCTGCAGTCGTCTACGGTGGTGCCGACATTTCCCAACAAATACGTCAAATTGAACGTGGCTGTGACCTCCTGAGCGCCACTCCTGGACGTCTCGTCGACCTGATCGAGCGTGGAAAGATCAGTCTTGCCAACATCAAGTACCTTGTTCTTGATGAAGCTGATCGTATGCTTGACATGGGTTTCGAGCCCCAAATCAGACGTATCGTTCAGGGCGAGGACATGCCTGACGTTCATCAACGCCAGACGCTCATGTTCAGCGCTACCTTCCCCAGAGATATTCAGATCCTTGCCAAGGACTTTTTGAAGGACTATGTCTTTTTGAGCGTCGGTCGTGTCGGCTCTACTTCTGAGAATATTACCCAGAAGATCGAGTACGTCGAGGACCAGGACAAGAGGAGTGTGCTCTTGGACATTTTAGCTTCTCACACCAAGTCCGAAGGTCTCGGTCTTACTCTCATTTTCGTCGAGACGAAGCGTATGGCTGACATGTTGTCCGACTTTTTGATGAGCCACAGCCTGCCCGCTACCTCTATCCACGGTGACCGTACCCAGCGTGAACGTGAGACGGCTCTCCACACCTTTAGGACCGGTCGTACTCCTGTCATGGTTGCTACCGCTGTTGCTGCTCGTGGTCTGGATATCCCCAACGTTACCCATGTCGTCAATTACGATTTGCCTTCTGACATTGACGATTACGTTCACCGTATTGGTAGGACAGGTCGTGCTGGTAACACTGGTGTTTCGACCGCGTTCTTCAACAAGGGCAACAAGAACATTGTCCGGGACTTGGTAGAACTGCTGAGAGAGGCGAATCAAGAGATTCCTACGTGGTTGGAAGCTACCGCACACGAAGCTTCATTTGGTGGTTCTTACAGAGGACGTGGACGTGGAGGCAGAGGTGGAGGACGCGGTGGAGGAAGGGACTACAGACAAGGCGGAGGAGGAGGTGGCTATGGTGGTGGAGGCCACAGTGGTGGTTATAATGGAGGTGGTTACAGCGGCGGAAGCGGAGGGGGCTACGGCGGTGGTCGTTCATCTTATGGTGGTCCTTCTTACGGCGGTGGAGGCTACGGCGGCGGAGGCTATGGAGGCAACTCTGGGGGTAACAACTCTTGGTGGTAAACTCTTTCCTTCCCGTCATACATTCTGTTGCTTTCGTCTCGGCTATTCGCGTATATGATCGCTGCTCCAACTATGTATCCCTATGCCCCAATTCCTTTTCATTATTGTCGTTTCGGCTCCTTCTACGCCTGCCTTAGACGCTGTGTAGCGGTGGAGCATGCCACGACATTTCCATCACTGTCTACGTTTCCTCATGCCGCACGGAACCACTCCAGAAGCAGAACAAAAACCCCAAAAAAATTCCCTATATCATGGGAAGCGACGGCACTATAGACTGACGTTGTTCTGCTGCTTCCTGTATCGTTATGCCACTCTCGACTGTGACCTTATGCGCTGCTCTCTACTATCACGAAAATTGTCTCGTCTCGCATTGCTGCTCGTTTCGCTATAATGGTACATTATCTCCCACACGACGGTGCATGACTAGATCTGTGCATCCTAATCTCTTTGATCGGCATCTTTCTTCTCCATCCTGCATTCCTCCAAGTATTAGACGTGGGAACACGACACGAGCATCAAACATCATTTCTCCTGGTTTCTTTTCTCTGCATATCAGTCTCTCGTCTCGCGATACATTGCATTTTTGATACCCAACACGCATCTGCATCATTTCATTCAATTGTTACACATGCACCTACATATGTATTGCGCGACAAACACATATAGAACGATGAACGGTCCAACGTTATAATTCAGTCTTGTAATTCACGCTCGTTTGTCGTCTTTTCTGTTTTGTGACTGATATACCTTTTTTACATACACTTAGATACGAGACAATTTCCTTTTTCTTGCATCATGTTACCAATCTGTCTAGAGCATCGCATCATCGTACTGTACTATACGTTACTCAGAGGTCTTTCGAGATTTTTTTCCTGTTGCTTATTATTATACGCTGCTTCTGTTTCCGTAGGGCTTTTTTTCTATACTACTTGACCTAAACCTGTTTTCGTTGGATTTGACTGTAGTTTTACGGCTGCGCAATATACGATGACATGAATACTTTTGATTCTGCGCTAAGTAAGCGGTGCCGGCAACAATATTTTCGGAGGAGACAGGGTGGACTCTCTAGCTCTACTCCAATACCGTGCGTATTTCTGCTCTACTCTCTCAGAAGTACGACCAGTCGTACTTTTTTCCGAATAGAAGAAAAAGAAGCAAGATAGACTGGGTCTAGGACTTGTTGTTGTTGGATCAGTGACAACGAGGCTAGCGTTTGGTGGTAAAAAAGTGACACTGGAACAGAGAGTGGGTATGTCCGTTTGTCCACGTCACCTCGCGGCAGAATACAGCCTCTAGTCCCCCTCCACGTCCGCGATAGAATTTTCTGACATTTCTTGTTTTTATTTCTTTTCTTTCATCAGGATCGATCATCGCATTCTCACCAGTCACCCTCTCTGCCACTCCTTCAAAATCTATAGAAAACGCCGATATAATTCCTCCTTCATCTCTATCGATTTTGATCAGCGTCAACTAGCAAGAAATCCGTTTTTGATTTGGTGCCAGCACACCATACGCACACGACAAGGACCATGTATCGAAATTCAAACGCTTCCAATTCACCCCATTCACCCTCTTCTCCCATCTTTGACACTCCTGAATTTCCTACCCTCCGTCGTGTAAAGCCACTACCCAAAAGACGCCGTACATCTCTAGATACTTCGTCTATCCCACCCGGACATTCTCACTTGTTTCATCCTGGTACTCCCAACCCAGCTCTAGGTGGCATCCCCATCCTAGGAGGCATCCGTCCAGACGAGAACGGAAACTCGACGACGGCAACGACGACGATGACAGCGAATGGTGGCGTTCCGTCGGGAGGAATGATTGTCCCTGGTGGAAATGGCTTGCCGCCCTCGCTTCATATGCCAGGGTTGCCTCCTATTCCTTTGACTCTTCCAGGACCAGATGCGACGCCTGAAGAGGTTTTAGCGCATGCGGATGCTTTGCAGTCGTATTATATGCCTCTTTTGGGTGCGGCTGCTGGGATGGGTGTTGGGTTGGCGGGGTTTGGGAGGGGAGGAGGGGACGATTCGGCGACATCTGGAGTTGAAGGAAATGGGCCTTTGCCGTTGCAGTTTGGAGGTTTACAGTTTCCTCTTCCCCATGACAGTGGGCTCTTGCAAGATTTCGATCCGGCTCAATTCACTGCTCAGTTGCAGTATGCAGCTGCCGCTGCCGCTGGGGACGCACTCAATGTCGTTCCCGACCTGGCTGGTGGTGTTAGGGATCGAGAACGGGATTCAGACTCTGACAGAGGAGATGGCGATTATGTTGACCATCTTCGACAGCCTGGTAATACAAAGAAGCGTAAAGTTCCTGCTAATCACTTTTCGCATTCGCAACTTTCGAGAGAGGATGGGGATATGGTTACTGGGCTCGGTACGGGAGCTCATGATGACGAGGAAGAGGCTACGTTATCTTTCAAGCTCGATGGGATCGCTTTGGAAAATGACACTGATGGTGCTCCTGGAGCTGTTAATCCTACGGGAGCTGGACCTGGACCTGGAGGTACCGGACCGGCAACAGCTATAGGCGACGGTCCAGACAAACTTCGTCATCTCCTCCAACCTCACCACCTTTCATCTCTACCTAGTTCCCAAAACCAGCAATTCCAATCACAGCAGCTACAACAACATGCACAGCTTACCCGGCTCCGTCTCTTGTCAAAATCGAAAAGAAAGACGCATTTGGATGATCAAGGCTTGGATGCTGGGTCGAGAATATCAGCTGTCATGTCAGCTGCTACTCTGGCAGGATTGCAGCACAAGGAGATGCTAAAGAGTCGGAAGAGGCAGTTGGCTACTGTTCTTAATGTTTTGACCAACTCTACGAATGGAAAGGAAGGGAGAGATGGGCCTGGAGATACGTTGGCGTTGGAACAAGCGTTGAGTGGGATTAATAGTGCTTGGGGGTCCTATGGGAAGAGTACAGATGAGAGTGAAGGGGCTTTGACGACGACGACTGCAACGGGAAAGACCAAGGTCAAAGTTCGGCTGTCGAAGAGAAAGGTGCCGAGGATGGCGAGGAGTATCAAGGCTTCGATTACCCAAGGAAAGGAAAATCAGGTGGATGATGTAGCCGTTCCAGAGTGCACCTTTACGTTTATGTGCCATAGCACGAGTGAGTGGCCCTTGAGGGCTTTGCTTTGTTTTTGAGCAGGGTGCTGACGAGAGCTTTGCTTTTTCGTCCTTACCTTGTATTGCTTGACGGTTTGCTTTTTGTCTCTACCTTGACCATCGCAATCTCTTCATTGCAAATCTCTCTCATGTAACCAGCCTCTGATAGATTGGTCGCAACCAAAGAAGAAGTGGTACTCCTCCGTCAAAAGTTTGAAGCCGAGTTGAACAGACAAGCTGCAAAAGCCGCAAAGGCGGCCAAAGCAGCCAAACTCGCAGCAGCCAATTCTAAAAACGGCGCTGGAGGAGCAAGTCCAAAAGGAGGTCGGCAAAAGAGGATTGAGCGTGAGAGGGAGAGGGAAAGAGAGAGGCAGAGAGCAAGGATTGCTGCTGGAGAAAAGGATGTGGATGGCGGTAGTGGTAATGGGAAGAGTGTGGTCACGACTATGACCACGACTACTACGACTACGGCCCCGACCGCGACCACGACGAGTACGACAACAGCACCACCTTTGCCACCACCTTCGCCTTCTCCAAATACTCCTACCAAGGGCAAGAATTCGAAAGGGAAGAAGAAGAAGAGGTCTGCGTTGGCGAATGCGTCGAATCCTCATCATCTCCGAAACTATGTTCCTTCAAGACTACCCAATTCAGGTGGACATACAGGCCAGAATAATGACAATAGTAATGTCGAAGACTTGTTGTGGCCTTTCCCTCTCAGGTTCCTATCAACAGAGATTCCTCCCAAGCGTAGAAAAGGTTCCGACGCTACTCCCGGTGGTGGTGGAAAACGTTCGCCTCAACAGCGAAACGATTCATCGACAGTCCAATTGACCAATCCTGCAGATGAATGGATCTGCCCTTTTTGCGAGTACGAGTTGTTTTATGGCGATGACTCGGATTTTAGGCGGGCAGTGAGGAAGAGAAAGACTGTTTTGAAACGAAGGAGGAGGGCAAGGGAACGAGCTGCTGCTGCTGCGAGTGGGAAGCTGTCTACGAAAAAGAATCAAGGAAACGCAGATAGCAAGGAGAATGGAGGAAACACGGCAGTAGGGGCTGGAGGTACGAGTGGAGATGCTGAGGCAGAGTTTGATGAGGAGGCTTATGAAAAGGATGTGAAGAGTGGGCTGATCAAGGATGGCGTTGGGGTTTTGGGAGCGTTGGATAGGAATAAGGAGAGAGATAGGGAAGGTGGTGAAGCTGGGTATGGATGATGAAGATGTACCTGATATGGTACATGCCGCTAGATTTCGTCCTGTCGAGGATTTTACTCCTCTGGACGGCTAGCACTTTGTCATGACCTACGGCGCACATTGCACAAGGATCTTCTCCAAGTTTTTGTACAAGTAACTCTCTTTCTTACTTTACCCACATCTTTACATTCCTTTAGCATCTTTTTGTTCTCGTTCATTCTTCTTTTGATTCCTCTCTCACTGCACGTTGTTCTTATTTCAACCTCATGCTTTCATGTTCATTTACTCTCAAGTATTTACTTCAAGTATTCATGCTGTTTTCATTCATCGATCATATGCATCTTTTGCAACATTTGTTTCGGTTACGCATACAAACTCAGTTTTTTGGCTTTCATACTTGTTATTGGCATAAACCCGCATCGTCATATTCCTTGTATATATATCATGCAATCCAATATCGACACATGCATAGAACAAGCGCAGTGGGACGGTACTGTTTCGGTACCGCTTGAAAGTCGACGGAGGACCTTGGAAGGGGATAAAGACGCGTTGACGCGTCCTGTTCGGCTCATACAGAGATCACGTGTACGTGTTACTCCTTCACCTCGTCGTTGGTCGTCTTGGCCTCGGCGCTAGAACCAATCTGACCACGTCTAGCTCACTGGTATATTGATATGGCAAAACTATAGTGCTGAAGAAGCCAAAGATCTGATGCTACTGAAGTCCCAGTGATTGGAGCCCAGCGTCTGGAACACGGACAAGACAAGTATTTTGGATCGCACGACTCTTGCACGACGCGATAGGACTTACTCTCTGACGCTGAGCTCATCGGTGCTTCGCGGTGCGACGTCGGATGGTCATGTATTACTGCCGAAGTCCAAGCCAAAACTCTTCAATGTAAATTCTTGTCCGATCTTCTCACTCTCTGGTCATCTATTTATGTTCTTCTCAGCGCTTTCCCTTTCAGCTTCTGTGAATGATAAATGGTACCAAGTCAACAGGTTACGTCGACAGAAAATTTGAATTTCAAAGGTACCATCTGAATTGTCACAGGTCCTTTGGTTTTTTCCTCAAGTAGCCGAACCCCCCCAATTCTTTTTGGGCCGCGGTCCGGACACTCAGCTAACATGAATAAGGCTACCAGTCGTGTATAAATGACTCGCTATCTTTTTCGGAGGCGCATTCGTTCCTCACACCGCAACGATGACCATTGGCTCCCTGCTCTTGCAACCGTTTACCCTCCTCGTTATCTCTGTGGCTTCCTGGGTCTTCCTTCGAAGCCGAAAGTCTAAATCAAGCTTTAGCTTGAAAAATATACCAGGACCTGGAGCAAGGTCATGGTGGAAAGGGAACTTTTGGGAGGCATTAAATGCCACAACAGCTTGGGAGTTTCATCAGAAACTCTTGAAAGAATGTGTGGATACTTCATTAGCGTAATGCTTATTGTCTCACAGTTCTTCTTTCAGTCGAGCCTGTTGTTCGTTTGGATGGCATGCTGGGAGTAGGTCTTTCCTCGTTCTTGAAAAAGCCTTATGACAACTCTTAAATCCCAGGATGAAACTCTCTTTACATATGACCCTAAAGTTATGCACCATGTCCTTGTCAAAGTGCGTTGCATGACTATCCGTCAAACACTTTTCTTGATGCCCATGTCTTGAAGGATCAAGCAGCCTTTAGAAGAACAAATATGACGTCGGTATTGGTTTCTCAACTAGCGCTGACTGCTATCTGACTTTGGCGCATTTCTAGTACTAGCGACCTTATGTTCGGAAAAGGGCTGACTGCAATAGCAGGTAGTCTCCACACTACGTTTGTCGAGCCTCGCTTACATTCCACCGTACCCCAGGTGAAGCGCACCGTAAACAACGGAAAGCTCTCAATCCTGTGTTTTCTATTGCTCATATGAGAGACATGCGTGAGTTTTACTTTTCGTCCTGCTGAAAGAAGCTTATAAACAAAAACAGTTCCGGTCTTTTATGATGTCATCCACAAGGTCGAAAAAAACTGCAATTCGTTCACAGTCCACGACTGAATAGTGTTTTCTAGTTCGATATTGGCCTTTCCTCCCAACTGGGTAAATCTAACGAACCTCGAGAGGTTGGCTTCTTTCAAGACTAATTTCTCGTGATCGTGTATTGATGATACATGGTGCCAGATCGAATTACTTTCCTGGTCGTCCCGAGTTGCTTTTGAACTCATCGGCCAAGCTGGACTGGGATATTCCTTCGACGAACTGAAAGATGAAGTCGAAGTACATCCGTACCCGAGAGTGATGAAGGAAATCGCGTTCGTGGTATTACATTTATTATGTTCTCTCGCAACTTAATTATTTCTCTTTTAATACTAGGCCGACTGCAGCTCGCATGACGATTAGCCGAAACTACATTCTACCCATAACCGCAAAATTCGGAAGTCGAAAACTATGGCGATGGGTCTTGGACACAATACCTTGGGAAGATGGACGACGAATGAAGAATATATCAGACTATCTTTGGGAGTTTTCTCGTGAGTTATACCGAGGAAAGACCCGGGCTCTTGCTGCGGGCGACGAGGCAGTCACCCGACAGGTTGGCAAAGGAAAGGACATTATGAGTATCCTGAGTATGTTTATTTATCATGCGTTGAATATCCGTTATTCTGATGGAATCCGAAAGTAAAACTGAATCTGGAAGCAAAAGAAGAAGACAGGTTAAGCGAAGACGAAGTTCTGGGGCAAATGTCGTGAGTCGGTAGCTCCAATTGTTTGGCATTTATTATTGAAGCACTTAGGATCCTCATGTTTGCCGCTGTGGACACGACTTCGGTGAGAATGCTTCTTTTTGTCCTCTGAAAAGTAGCTGAACTGAGTGATCTTTAGACCGCTATATCCCGAACTCTCCACCTTCTGGCCACCCATCCTCATGTCCAAGACAAACTTCGTGAAGAACTCATAGAAGCTCGGCGCGAGAATGAGGATATCCCATATGACACGCTGGTTTCATTGCCCTATTTGGACGCTATCTGTCGAGAAACACTGAGGCTGTGAGTGATCTGATCCCAGTCGGTCCAACTCTTATGCATTCGTATGCTTAGGTTCTCCCCTGCTCCGTACGTCTTACGGCAGTGAGTTCAGCTATTCCCTCTACCTAAATATGAGCTGACTAGTTCTTCCTCAGCGCGACTCGAGACACTATACTTCCGCTTTCGAATCCTATCAAAGGTGTCGACGGAACAACCGTCTCTGAGATACACGTTCCTGGGGATACTAGGATCTTAGTCTCAATCATCAACTCGAACAGAAATCCTGCCATTTGGGGACCTGATGCTCACGAATGGAAGCCTGAAAGATGGCTTTCACCATTACCTTCGTCCCTCATAGAAGCACACATACCTGGCATCTACTCTCATCTGTGAGTATCACTGTTCATATATCCCCTATCTTAAATTAAATCTGTGTTCCAGCATGACCTTTAACGCTGGAGGAAGAGCTTGCATGTGAGTCCCTTCCCGCTTTTGCCCACAAACCCCGAGCAAACTTCTTTGATATGTAGTGGATTCAAGTTTTCTCAATTGGAAATGAGTACGCCAAGATCTCTGTTTGATCCAGTGTCGATACTCACCCTGTCGTGCAGAAGCGGTACTTTCAATGCTGGTAGCCAAGTTTAAGTTTGCTCCTTCCAAGAAGGAGGTCGTCTGGAAGATGAATGATATTCTCACACCGACTGTTAACGGCGAGGCTCGCTCTCAAATGCCAATGGTCGTCAGTCGTGTTGATAGCACAGCGTAAAGTTAATAGCAGATAATCCATGTAACTGACTATGCATCCTTCTCTGTAATTCTAGTCCATTTTACATCTAAGACGATCTCTCCATGGAATGGTTACCATTTAGCTGAAGTCTGCAGCTGTACGTGTGTTGACACCAACGAGCGACAACCAAGTTCCCGAGTAAACACCTAAGAGATTGCAAAGAACACTGCACGCAGCATGACCCTCCGTGTAGTACAAGTACACAACTCTTCGTTCTTCATTCAAAACGATCTGATTCACACCGGAATGCTATGAAATGAAACATTACTTCTACTTTTGAACGAAGTTTCCATGCGTACAAGTACATTTTAATTGCGGGAGATTTGCCTTTCGTTGTAAAGCGTGAAGGTGTGAGTTCGGCAAGTGAACGGCATCTGCTTACAAATGGGCAAATTTCATACCCTGACCGCCCTTCAAACTCTAGCTAAACACCTAAAGACGTATTGAAAATGCCTACAACATAGTCTTGAAGGCCGAGTTTGAAATCCAGGCCAGTTCGGCCTTCGAATACCTCAATAGGACAAGGTGCGGGAACCTGGATTTGATCTGCGTTCGTCTTGTCGGTTTTGCTCCATCCATTGAGTGAGCAATCACAAGAAACTGAAGAAGTGATGAGTTTGCCCTCTGACCGTCCTCTGGAAGAACCCGGGAGAATTTGTAACTTTGGAGCGCGAGGCGTCGTAAATTCGGTAGAGTGGACGATGTCATCAACGAATTTTAGGTCGAAAAACCCGCTAATGAGGTCCAGGTCGAAGAGAATGTACGTGGCATATATCAGTCCCAGATTACCCTATCCACATACTCCCACTGCACAGGCTCTTATCAGGGACGGTTTTCGTTGCATGCTGATCAAAAAATATGACACTCCTGGCGGTTCGAGAACTCAGTCAGTTGATCACTGTTTTTCGCAGCAAACTCAGAAATGATTTGAGGACCTAATGCCCATGAGTGATCCAAAGTGTGGTTCCCGCCTTCATTCGCTCCTCGGAACACACATACCTTAGGTCGACTACTAAGCTGACCATACCTAGCACTTTCACGTCTGCTTTGCTGGACCCGCATTCCAGAACGGTTTTTAGCGCTGGGTGCTGTTCAGGCATAGAGTAAACTTTACAACCGGAAATGATTACTGTGGGTATGTCAATGTTTCTTTTTGTTCTGCTTGCAGAAGCAGTACTGGTAACCAAGTTCAAGTTTGCTCTTTCCAGAAAGGAAGTCATCTCTGGAAGATGGCTTCGTTGACACCATAGCGGCCCTAGTTCAAGTTGCCAAGTAACGGAGACCATCGTACCAAAGAAATCAAAGGACACTGCAGGTAACACGATAGTTGATATGCAAGTATTCAGAATACTTCATATACACGTATTCAGAGTACAAGACATGCAAGTATTCAGAATACGCAAATTCTCCATCCGACTCAGCACTCCGGAATGCTGTGTCAAACGAAACATCTACGTGAATCCTTCTTCAAGTTGAAAACGAGGTAGCCATGGACACTTGTGCGAGTGTATACAGAGCGCGGGAGATCTACTATCTCATTGAAAGCAGCGTCGTCCGCGCGCGTATAAAAGAATTCCTCCCCAGTCTCAAGTTCTTTAGCTGGTCTCCCAATCTTCACGTCCTCTTTAAAGCGCCGGTCGCTCGATTTTACATACCCAAACGACACACTACTCTTATCATGGCTTGGAAACTCCCTACTAAACTCGCCTACGCTGTCCTGGTTCTTGGCGTTGGTACGTATGCTTTGCCAGCTGTGTGCGTTGTTTTTATTATGTTTGTAGCATGCCTACTGACCTTTCCTGCTCGCTTTTCTCACAGGCGGACGGCAGCCTTATCGAGGGCCATAAGCAACAACAATGCCAGAGACGATACAGGCACAAGTATTGCCACCAACGGCACTGGGAGTTCTTACAACACTACCCAGATTGTTGGTAGAGATGATGCGGGCACAAGCCTCGCTTCTAACGACACTACGAGTCCTTTCAATACGACTCGAGTTGTCGCTAGAGACGATACAGGCTCGAGTCCTCCCACTGATACCAATGATGACCCAGACTCGAGTTCTCCCACCGATACCGAAGACGACCCAGACACGAGTTCTCCCTCTAGCACCAATGACGACCCGGACTCGAGTTCTCCCTCTGACACCGAAACCGAGTCCGACACGAGTTCTCCTTCTAGCACCAATGACGACCCGGACTCGAGTTCTCCCTCTGACACCGAAACTGAGCCCGACACGAGTTCTCCCTCTAACACCAATGACGACCCGGACTCGAGTTCTCCCTCTGACACCGAAACCGAGCCCGACACCAATAATAATACAGACTCCCCTGACACCGAAGCTGAGCCTGACACTATTGGTGCTAGGGATGTCTCGAGTACTCCTGTCGACACCGGAGTGGAGCCTAGCAGCAGTACTGCAGATTCTACCGGCGAACCTCTCACCAGTCCTACTGATGAGCCTGCAAGTACTACTACCGCTACTAGCCCTACTGGTGAACCTGCAAGTACTACCACCGCTGCCAGCCCTACTAGTGAACCTGCAAGTACTACTACCGCTGCCAGCCCTACTGGTGAACCCGGAAGTACTACCGCCGTTGCCAGCCCTACTCCTTGAGGATAGTCCTTGATATGATAGAGTATAAACATTGCTTTGGAAAATATGTCGTCAGTTGGTTTGACGCCAAGGTCAATACATGAACTTGACAACCCGATGAGACTAAACGCCCTGGACAACCAGTACGAGACAAAAAGCTCTGGTGCATGTGGGGCTTGTCATAACTTGTGCCGCCAAAGTAGACATGAAAACTGAGTGAGTCGTGATCGAATGATGAGGTATACTTCAGACTTAAAGGTACAGCTGTCAGTCCCAGTACGCCCTTGCAGGACAACTTGTTAAAGGTCAAACAGATAGCATTGCAACATAAGTATTGATACACCAAACCACAATCCAATAGTTTAGGACTTGTAGCGTCCTGTTTAGGCCGCGCCGTTCTCAACGAGTCTGCCGCAGACGATGTACTTGTTGGAGAAGTGCTCGATCCAACCTATAATTTGAAATATTAGATTTTGAAGAACAAAAGAGGAGAAAAAAGTACCCTTCATGTTATCACTGTCGCGAGAGTAGGAAAGATGTAAACATGAGTGAAGGAGATGTGTTCAAGAGAAAAGCACGTACATTTCGTCCTGAGTGAGATCTTGGAGCTTGTCGAGAGGTTGGTCAATGGGCGTAAGCATTTCTATATTGCAGGTTGTTAGGAAGGCCGACGAAAAGAAACGCGGACGACGCACCGATGTCAAAAGACTGCTTGGCCATACCGCGAGAGGCATCCCGTCCAGCAAAGTTTCCGTACATGCCATCTAAATCGTGTTGGAGAATTGGGTTTAGTGTTTTTATGATAAGAGCCTGCTTAAAACGTACTTGGTCCATAGAAATTCCTTCCAGCCGTAACATCAAACACCTGGCCGTTAATGGCCAACAAGATACGACCACCGTCTTTTCCGCTAAACGGCTCTAAGGTCTTCGGGGTGTATGTCTTGAAAAGGACGGTCGGTGGATGAGATTTGGGCATCCATGAGTATCCCGACTTGAATTCACGAGGAATAGTTTTGGGTTCAACCGAAACGCTGGGGAAGATGATACGTTGCACAGAGTAGAGAATGAAAAGAAAGAGAGCAGTGTTGATGGGGGTGTCAAATGAGAACGACATGGTTCGTATGCTGTTCGTCGTGGTTGACAGTGAAGAGACTTGACCAGGGTATAGTAGTTTGCTCAGGTTACTCCGGTCGCCGCGATCACGAAATATAGCCTACATAATCCCTCTTCTTCACCCACCAGCTCGGGTATTCCGTGGTTCGTTTGGGACCGTATTGCTATGGATTGCACCAGTAGTGCCTCTACGGCTCCGATTCATTCATTACCACCAGAACTATTGGACGAAATCATACTTGCACATCCGAGTCTAATCCTCGTCATTATCGACCCAATAATGCCTTTGCACCACATTACATATCCCTTGTCTGTCGTTATTGGAGAAAACGTGTCTTGTCGATTCCGAAACTCTGGTCAAACATTTATGTTCAAGTCACTGTGTCTAGTCGACGAGGACATTTCGAATGGGTTGACTCATGGCTCTCAAAATCGGGATCCAACCCTCTTTCTTTGTCGCTCGTCGGCTCACATCCTTCACTAGTGCCCGAGATTCTTTCGCTTTTTTCCAGGCATATGGGTCGTTGGAGGACCTTCTATTTTGCGTGCTTGCACGTCTTCAACGCTTATCTACCGATTAGCTTTCCAGATATACCTCCAGGTGGTGCCAGTTTGCTTGAAAGGGCAGAGATCATAATCACTCCTCAAGATAAATCATGGAATTGGTTCTGCTCTGTCTTACAGTCGTCGTCTAAGCTGCGCGAACTCCGTTCCTCCCGAAAGGATCTCAGTGTTCCATGGCATGATCTCGAGAGGGTCACTTTATTTCACCGAGCTGGTGCCAACATCACCGACTGCTATAACATATTGGCAACGGCTCATCAGCTCGAATGTGCGGACATTTTTATAGCGTCGACCACGATATCCACTTTCTCATCTCCCCTTCAGCACAACTTGACCAAACTTATATTGGCCACATATTTCTCAATTGACACCCTTCTTGACTCACTGAAATTACCATTGCTCCAAACGCTCAGTTTGCAATGCTACGCGCATAAAGGTGAAATAGCTGTATCTTACAGTAACCTCGCTTCCTTTCTTACTCGGTCGTCTTGTTCATTGAAAGTGCTGGACCTGTCCAAAATCGAGTTTGATGATAGAGAAACCAGACTATGTCTCGAACACTCGGCAATCCGGAACAGTCTCGTAGAACTGAGTCTCGCTGGGTCCCTCAACATCGCATGTCTCGCGGTGCCTAGCGACGCTAATGTTCCCTGTCTCGTCCCAAATCTCGAGGGACTTCAGCTAGAAGCGGTGGTGCCTATTATCTGCAAGGAAGGCGTGCTTTCTGAAGTCGTAATGTCGAGGGTAGATTCTACCTTGACTCCAGCAAAAGCACGCCGGCTGAAGAATATAACGATTGACCTAGGAAGTACAAGGAACCATTTCGAGCTCGACATAGCTCGCTTGCAGGGTTTACAAACCCCGGGTTTGGACTTTTCGTTGAAAATCACTACCGATTACGATAGAGTAACGTCTCTGAAGTCTCCTAGGTAGGATTCGAAGGCTAGTTCAGTTCTAGATAAGTACTTTGTAGACGTCGTTACAAAAACTAGTATACAAGGTTCAGTACGGCATCCACTGTATGAGAGATCGAACACGCCGAGTTACTATCCGTGCACTGGAAATGCATTCCTGCGTTTGCACTGTTTTCCCCTGCACCAAATCTCCTCAAAAAACTATCAGATTGTTAATTGAATCCCAGAAGAGGTTCCAGATTGGGAAAGCCATTGAACGAGACAAAAGGCACTTTTAAGTCCCCCCAACTTAAATCCCGTGACGGTCCTGGCTCCGGAAGTGAAATTCCACTACTCTACATGTTCCAAAAAATATAAAAATATTGTAACAGTGTCTGATATACACGAAGAGCGTAAAATACAATGCCGGAGGGAATCCGTTAAGATTTGATTGCAAAAGGTTGAACGAATGCACTTCTAGTGATTTCATTTTATCGATGTTTGGCATCGGCATGATCCCAAACTCAACCTAATTCACTTCATCGTGTCGACGACATTGCGACGACAGCTACTTTTTCGCAACTACCTGAAAAACAGAGGCTATGGACTCTCATAGCACTGCCAACTCTCTAGCCCCGATTCATTCGTTACCACCAGAATTATTGGATGAGATCATACTTCTTTGCACTCCATCTGATCCTCATCAGTATCGACCCAAAAGTACCTTGGCACCACAATCTGTATCTCTTGTGTGCCAACACTGGAGAGAGCGTGCCATGTCCATTCCAAAACTTTGGTCAAAGATATATGTTCAACTTGCTGCTCCCAGCCAACAACAAGATCTCGAGTGGGTTGACTCATGGCTCTCGAGATCAGGGTCTAGCCCACTTTTTTTGTGGCTCGTCGTTTCGCACCCCTCATCAATTTACGATGTTCTTCTGCTCTTTTTGCAGGCACACAGCCGTTGGAAGGCCTTCCATTTCGAATGCCTGGAAAGCGATCTACCGGCAAGCCTTCCGAGTATACCTTCAGGTGGTTTTGGTTGGCTTGAGCTTGCAAGCATCAATATCACGCGTCAGATTGAAGAATTTTTCTGGGCGTGGTTCCGCCCTATCATAGAGTCTGCGCCTAGATTGCGGAAGCTCTGGACCTCTAAACGGGATCCCAGTATTCCATGGCACATCCTAGTAGGGATCGGTTTATATTGTCGGGCTATTACCAGTGTCACCGATTGCTACAGCATATTTTCGAGGAGTTCACAGCTCAAAACTGCTCGTATTTCAATAACATCGGCCTCGACATTAAAGCCATCATCCCTTCTTCGTTGCAATCTGACACGGCTCTACTTGATCACTTTCTTCTCGATTGACCCCCTTCTTGACTCTCTGCGGATGCCGCTACTCCAATATCTCAGCATAGGATGTTATGACGCTGGCATGGTCGTATCTTGCAGCAACTTTCTTGCCTTCCTCACACGCTCGTCTTGTTCATTAAAAGAGCTGGAACTTTTGCAAGTTCAGTTTGACGATAAAGAAATTATTTCATGCCTTGAGCACCCAGCAATCCGGAACAGTCTTGTAGAACTGAGTCTTTGCGGTTCTCTTAACATTGCAAGCCTTGCGGTGCCTACCGATCCCGAAATTCCCTGTCTTGTCCCGAACTTGAAAATACTCAAGCTCAGGATACCTATTTATTGCGAACAGGGTGTACTTTCTGAAGCTGTCATGTCAAGATTGGACCCTGCCTTGAATCCGGAGAGGGCAAGTCGGCTGAGGACTTTAAGACTCGGCTTTGCGAGTACATTACTGAGACAGCAATTCAAATTCGATATTGTTCGCTTAAACGACTTACGAAAAGCAGGGATGGGCTTTTCGCTGGGGATTTGGATCTACAAACCGATTATGATTCCGAGTTCCTACTTTGCGCAGCTCTAGTGTTGGAAATATCTGAGATAGACTATACCTAGATACATATAGTCTAAGCATCGCTACCTTTAACTTTGACCGAATCAACTCGATTTGGACAATAAAGCCACTGCAAGAGGCATTTGTGGCCGCGGTCCTCCATCTTCGACTGCGGGTGATGCAATGGAATTCATTTGCCATTTGATCTTCTTGTCGGAAGGCGAAAAGTCGAAATGGCGTACCAGGAGAGAGATTACAGCTTCTGCAGATCAAAATTTAGTCTTATAAAGGGTGTCGAAAGATAATCAGCTCACTCATCTCAAGTTGAGCGAATTTGAAGCCTCTGCGTACAAATTTGAGAATACTTTATAATATGACAAGAGGCAGACCATCACTTACATGCAAGACCTTCCGCCGGCATTGAAAGTCATCCTGTCGAATCGATTGTTACGATAAGTGGGTACCTTCAATTTGGAATGAAACTGACAAATGAGAATAAACTCCTGGAATCCGAGCGTCGGTTACTGATTCGGGAAGAGGTGACAGCCATCTTTCTGGTTTCCATTCATCTGCGTCTGGCCCCCATACGGCCGGATTACGGTTGGAATTCAGAATAGAAACAATCACATTCGTGTTGTTGGGAATCACCACTTCTTTCATAAGCGTTCCATCCAATCCTCGTACAGGAGTCGAAAAAGGTAGAACTGTGTCTTGACGAGTGCTGCAAAAGTTGATACGTATGGCAAATAAAGGTAATAGAATGAATGGCCTTACGTTCGAATCAGGAAAGAAATAGGCGGATATCTATCTTTGGCCGTCGTCTTTGCTTCAAAGTCATGATAAGGAAGAATGCTTACAGTCGTAAGGTTTCCCGGCAGACAGCGTCAAGGTACGGCAATGCAACGAGCTCATCGTATGGTAGTTCTGTACGATCTCCAATAGCGTGTCTTATTTCTTTGCGGAGCATCCTCTGGACATCGGGGTGGACGGAGAGAAGCTGAAGGATTCGAGACATGGCACCCTGTGTAATATTTAGTCCATCGATATGTCCGCCAATTAGGTGAACTTACTGAAGTCGTGTCCATCGCAGCAAATATGAGCGTACTATGCAGCACGCTGTCAGAAAACTATGGGAGCTCTTCCGGGAGGTTACTCACGACATCTAGTATATCTCAGGATCAACTATAAAGGACATCATGATGATAGGCAAAAATTCACCTGTCCAAGTAGTTCTTTTTCGTTTAGTTTATCTTGGGTCTGGGCACTGAGGTTTGCCTTGACTAAGATATCCTCGTTTGAATTTTGACACAAGATTGGGCGATCGTCGAGCACGTACTCAAGACACTGATAACATCCTTTCCTCGACCTGCTTCGTTTGTTTGTAAACTGATGCTTCCTTTGTCCAAAGCCCGTTTCTTTGACTCAAATATCTCTGTAGATAATGCATACATATAGTCGGACATGTCCCGCGCACGATGAAGATCCCTCCAGGGAAATAGGTTGAGGAGGAGCCTCCGGAATTTTGGACTACCAAGCTTGACAGCCCACGGTAAGAGATAGTTTCTCGCAAAGAACATGCGAAAGATGATAGGTCTATTGGTGAATTCAACCAGTGAGATATTTTTAAATCTCCACAATATCAACTTACACGAGCTCCTTCACTGTTCGGCTGTATTTGTGCATCTCGGTGTCCTCTTTCAAAAGATCGAATGAATATCCAAGACCTGCTTGCCCAATCATTTCAAAAGCAGTACGTGCCATCCACTCGAGCATATCGATCTAGAAGGGTACCGGTTAGAATGACTCAAATGAAACATGTATGTACAATATACGAATACCTCTTGTGGTCCTTGTTTCAGCTTGCATAAAAGCGTGGCTTCGAGCTGGAAAGCCAAATCAGGAACCGACAGATAAGTTACATCCTATTACTCAGCTTACTCACCCGATGTGCGACCTCGTAGAAAATGGGAGCTGGTGGGCGATTAACTAAATTCATAATACCGGGATTCAGAAAGGCGCACTCATTTCTCGCAAGTGAGCTATAGAGAATACGGGATTCAACATTCTCCTCTGTTTCCGATGCTGCTCTCCCAAAGTCGATAAAAGGCCTTCTCCAAAAATAAGTTTATTTCCTCTGTCGAGCGTCGACAATCAATATGATTACTTCATAGGAATTGAACAAATCTACTCAATGAACTGGGATGATTCTTCGAAAATCATTTGGTCCTTGCATTTTGTTAGTAAGATAGAAGTGGAGCGACTAATGCGTCGTACCTTGACAAAAATATGGCTCATAGCTTTAGGGTCGAACGTGTAAAGCTGGGTCTCCTATGGGCTGTTAAGTCTTTCTTCCGAATTAACAACAGGAATGAGACTCACTCCCATGAAGGATTTCAACCTTATGACTGATCCGACTACAAAGGTGAATAAGTATGGTTTCAATGGTGATGTTTCTAAAATGGCTTACATTGCTTGGCTATTTTTTCATGAAATCCCCATCCATCGGGATGGAACGCTTCCCCAAAGTGGCCTATATAGTAGATAGAGTAAGTCACATTCGTGAACAGCAATGATTGAACATACCTTTCCACCATGACCTCGATTCGGGACCAGGTATATTGCTGAGGTTTGAACGAGCATCGCTGAACAGCTCTTTCAAAAGCTTTCGAGCCACTATCGCTATGAGTAAAAGGGCCATCACAGGCTGCACGGTACCGAAGACCATTCTCAAAGAGACGGAAGGCGGACAGAAGTGGGTCGATTTAGTTGGCGTTTATATACTCTTGCAACTATATGCAATAGTGAGATCTCGCCACATCAATAATCCGCTTCTGCCACTCCTTAATAGCGCAGCTTTACCTTGAGGAAGCTTAAAGGCCTCGTGCTTAAGACTTAGCCGAACGACCATGCCAGCTAAGAAAGACTTAGGCAGCTACCTGAGAACTAATTTGAGAAATAGATAAGAGCCCACGAAAAACACGGCATTTTCTGTAACTGTGGCAGTATTAGTTATTTGCCTATCTATTATGAACTGATCTAGCTCTAGACACCAAAACGGCAATTCTATCTCCTCATCGATCAATACACTTCAATCCACGAAGGTGAATAGCACTCTTCACATGGAAGCCTCGGGATCTGGAGATTGCCCTGTGGGCTTGTCCACGGATGAGAACATTCGCTTCCGTTCCTCGAGCAAATCGTGCCCCCAGCCTTGTACCTCGGGGTGACGAACGTTAGGTAGTCCGCTATCGAAAAACGGCTGTAGGGACGGGGTTCCGCGGTCTCGCTCGTATTCCAGGGCTAAAAGTATAGCCAGCATCAAACGTTGCAAGATCGTAAGGCAAAGGTTGGTCTTACCTTGGAGACACATTTCGAATCTATCGAGGTCTTGAGGAAGGTGAATGAAATAGCATCGATAAAGTCAATCAGCCATACCTTTTACAAAACGGGCTTCGTCAGTTTGACCGTCTTCGTATTCCTAAGATCCAGATCAGATACGGATGATGATGCGAGGTATCCGACTTGCTTGCCACAGTTCTTCAATCCGCTGCGCCGCTGGGCTATTGTGTAGCATGTCGTGCACAAAGTTATGCATAGCCTCCTAGTAAAGCAGCTTTTAATTCACTTATTCACACTATAGCGGCGGATCATACTCCTTCCAAACGCTTTTTTTCTTGTTTACTAATGCCCTCATGCGGTGTGATGTCACCAACTTCAGTCCAGGTATTGTCAGAGGAGAAGTCGAACAAACTGTAAAACTTACCATGAGCTTCTGCAAGATCGTGTACTACACACAACATGACGCATCTTGTCTAAATGAGATCGGGGTAGATCCAGTATCAGGAAACTTACTTTGCAATGTCTAGTTTCGCATCAGAGCAACACATCGCCAGAACTGACATTCGATACATATGATCTGCTATGCTGAGATGCGACTCAGAAAATATATTTGCTGCAGTATAATATTCCAACCTTTCTGGGTTCTGAATCTAACGAGTTCTTCAGGAAAGGTGTGCACACGTTGATTCTGATAAACTTGCCTTTTGATTGACCCAGCCGGTACGTTTTTGGGTCTAGGTAAACGTATATAAACTTTGAATCAAATCGATTGCAATTGTCTTCACCTTTAGTCTTTCAATGATATGGAAAAAGGCCAGTCTGTCTATAGATGCATTTCCTGCGGGCACGTAGAGGGACGGAAAACTTCGCTTTGGTTGTTCGGACATGATGACGGTTCGGTTGGAAAAACGCACCGCCACGTGGCTCTGATTCTCAAACCCATCTTCCACGGTCGACCGGTTCTATCCTAACACTACATTCCTATCCAATAACATCAACGTCTTGGACTAATTCCCCCTCAAATCTACCAAATTCTCAATCCGATTCTCACTCTCCAGTGTACACCAACTTCTAGGCGTTGTAAAGACGTGAAAAAAGCAGCCCATCAAGTTCATCACATTCCGAATTTCTCGTATCTCTATTATTGACAGGTTTACTTGTAGGATGATAGATGGTGCGTAATACGTCGTAGATGATGGAAGCTATTCCGCGGGCGGGGATGGGTAAGTGTTCAGACCGATACAAGGGTTGATTGGAGCGAGTAGAATGCTCGGAGGCTGCCTTGAAAACGGCGAATGGAACCGGTAAGAACTACTTATATACTCTTGTTTCTAGATACTTTAGCGAATCAGTGACGGTTTCAAAAACCAGAGTCAGTTTTTCGGTATCCTCAAGTATATGATGATTAATGAACAAGATCGTCAGTCAGCCTAGAGATACACTGAATCCACAAACCAAGCTGTCCAGCTCCTGATAGAATCGACTCCAAGCAAGTCTTCTTCCTCGTTCACAGAGTCCCTAGAACCCTAGGCCACTGGTTCTTTCCAACTAAAACGCTACTGATACTCAACCTCAACCCCTATTCCAACTACATCCAACAAATCTCTAGTTTGTCCAACCTCGAGCTTGTCAACCCTCAAAACCAAAGGAAACTTCTTGATTAGCTAGAGCCATGATTAGCATACGATAGAACAGGATCTGAGAGTAGTTTGGCAGAATAAACGAGTTCTTGGTCACCTCGAATCACATCCTCAAGTCTCCTTTCATCCAGAGTCTGATTAAAAGTATATACGAGTGTATGTATACAACGCTGGAAGAGTAATAAATACAGTCTAAACGACCCAGGTAACAGTAAGAAATATAAGATGAAGCTACGTAAATTACACAAATACACAAATAAGTATGCAAGTACAACACAACACAGCACGGTCGATTTCTCTATGCAAATAATATGTATGTAAAAACGGTGTGACCATGAAAAAAAAGTTCACTATGACCACGCATAAAAACCGAAAACGTCTCATCACCTCCCCTGCATCTGATTCTGCACAACCGCTTTACCATGTCCAAAGTTGCCATTCATCATTTGCATCGCCATCATCTGCTGTTGCTGCTGGGGTGTCATATTCATATGTCCTCCATGTCCTTGTGCCATCCCATTCACGTTCATGTTCATATTCCCATTCCCATTCATCATCTGCTGACCCTGTCCTTGACCCTGACCCTGACCTTGACCTGGGACACCTCGTCCAGCAGCAGCCATCGCGTTCCAGTATTGCTGTGGGAACCGGTTCTGCATCGCTTGGGCTTGTGCATTAGGCATTCCTCCTTGGACGCCCTGTCCTTGTCCCTGCCCCTGACCTTGACCTTGACCTTGACCTTGCATCCCACCAGCACCACCACCAACGCCTCCCTGCATATTATACCCATTCGCATAAAACATCTGATAATTCTGATTTTGATTCTGATTCGGCCTTGCACCCTGAGCTTGTCCTTGTCCTTGTCCTACACCTTGCCCTCCTTGTCCCTGCCCCTGTCCACCCTGTCCCTGCCCAGGCTGAGGCGTCCCCATCCTCTGCGCTGCCTGCTGCTGTTGCTGTTGCCTCATCGCTAACATCTGCGCTTGTTGTTGAGGAGTCAACTGGCTCATCATATTCCCCATATTTCCCATATTAGCCATATTCGGCATAGCATGTCGTTGTTGAGGCGTCCCGACACCAACACCTCCCGGCTGTTGCTGCTGTCCTTGTCCTTGCCCTTGTCCTTGCCCTTGAGCCTGTCCCTGAGCTTGTCCCTGTTGCCCATGTCCATCAGGTGAATGAGACTGCGCCTGCGCCTGAGCCTGAGCTTGTCTCTGCGCCTGAGCCTGAATGAGAAACGCTTGTGCCTGCGGTAATGTAATCCCAGGACGCGCCCTCATAATTTGTTGGAGAGCTGCTGCCACTTGGGGGTTATTAGCATGTGTTTGCATTTGCATTTGCATCTGGGGGTTATTAGGATGAGGATGAGGATGGGCGGTGGCCGCTCCGGGTCGGGGCGAGTTGACTCCGGCGCCGACACCGACACCGACATTAACATTGGGATTCATAGCTCCAGGTCTCGGCGAATTAACGTTCACGTTTACACCGTTCATACCCGGATTAGGAACACCAAGCATATTCGTCCCAGGTCTCGGTGACTGTCCTGCGTTCACGTTTACGTTTACTTGGTTGACGCCCAGATTCGCGTTGGCGTTCACGTTCATATTGCGATTCGCAGAAGCAGGTCTCATCGTCGGAGACATGGATACCGCACCTCCGACTCCGACTCCAGGCCCTCCAGGTCCAACTCCAGCTGCACCATTGACGTTCATCCCCATCTGCATAGGCATAGGAGACCTCGTCGCAGGCCTCTGTTGTTGTGCATGCAAGTTTGCATTTGCACCAACATTCCCCGAGTTCGTACCCGGGTTTGGGATCATCGGACTACTTCGTCCTCTAACAGCCTGAGCCGCAGCTGCAGCTGCCATCTGCGGTGTCATCGTCATCCCTGAATTTGCACCTTGCCCCGTACCCTGTCCTTGTACTTGCCCAATGCCAACACCAACACCAGGCGTTGACCTCCCATTCACATTCGGATTCACATTCCCGGTCTTATTCCCGTTAACATTCACACCAGCTTGAGCCTGAGCTGCCAAAAGCTGCTGCTGCTGTTGTTGTCTCAGCATCTGCATTCTCACAGCCAGCATTTGTTGCTGGTTTAGACTTTGCATTTGGGAATTAGCAGCTGCAGAGGCGGTTTGTGGTTGGTTCGGGTGTTGTTGTTGGGTAGGAGGAACAGGAACTGGTTGGACGGATTGTGGTTGTTGGGAAGTAGGTGCAGGTTGAAGTTGTTGAGTAGGAGGCTGGGAAGGAGGAGCAGGAACGGGCTGGTTCTGGTTTTGGGGAGCTTGGTTTACTTGACTAGGTATCTGACGTGGTGTGGAAGGAATTGTATTCGCGCTCATAGTAGGCGTACCACCAGATTTGGAAGGATTCTTTGGTGGAGGTGGAGGCTTTAAATTGGGCACAGGAGGTGTTTGGAAGGACGTGGTTGTAGTCGTAGTCGTAGTCGTAGCTGCAGCAGACGGTGGCCGTGCAGGATGTGGATGTGATGGTTGACCGGGATGAGGAGGAGGATGAGCATGCATTGGAGGTTGCATCTGCATTGTTCCATGAGAGATTTGTATCGGTATCGGAGGTTGGCTTTGGGCTGGTTGTGGCGGTTGGGAGGAAGGCGGTGGCTGGGGCTGAGATGGAGGATTAGAAGACGGAGGAGGCAGGGTTGAAGATACTCTCGGAGATTGAGAGTACCTCGGTGTAGGTGTACGTTTCGTAGGATCGACGGGTGTCGGTGATGGAGAA
Source organism: Stygiomarasmius scandens (assembly GCA_037954225.1). NCBI lineage: Eukaryota > Fungi > Basidiomycota > Agaricomycetes > Agaricales > Campanellaceae > Stygiomarasmius > Stygiomarasmius scandens. The sequence goes on along the minus strand of JBANRG010000005.1, from coordinate 773,845 downwards.
TGGTACGTTATTGGACTTGAATGGTTTTGGTGGAATTGTTGTATCGGCGTAGCTGCAGAGACCGGCGTTTGACTACCGTTTGCTCGATTGACAGTGAAAGCCTGTGCGGTGTTGGGGTTTCGCTTCTCTGCTACACCATTAGTGTGTGTAGGAGAGTGAGCTGGGGTATATTGGTTCGATACGGGTGATGACTGAGCAAATTGGGTATTGATAGCTGGCTGGATAGGGACAGGGGGTTGTGACGGAGGACGGGGAAATGGCTGTGATGGAGGTTGGATGTTGGCTGGTGTACCGGTCGGTGTAGGGACTCCGGGATCTGTCTGGCGTCGTGCGATGGCATCCAATATTCGATAGCTGCAACTCGAAGTAAATACGGTGAAGAAATATATGATTCAGAACACACTTGGGCGCATGGGGCTTGTTGTTCCTTGGAGCCATGTACTGCATGATTTTAAGTTTGCGAGCCTTGTCTGTCTCGTCTTCCTCTGGATCCAATGCAGCTGCTTTGCGCTTGAGTGACGTGGGTACAGTTGGCGTGGAAGCTCTAAGGACATGGTTTACAATACGCGTAAGGTGAGGATCAGGGTCTAGACAGAGTTGAGGTGTAGTAGCAAGCTGCAAGAGCGTAAACATCAAGATGTTTGGGTATTCGGAAAACACACCAGAATACGTGCTTCTACTTCAAGGGCATCTGCATCGGTCCATTTGACACCATGAGTACTGTTGAGTAGACAAATGTCTGCGTATAGACTTTCGCCATTTGGATGCAAAACTGTCCGGGTTCGTTCTGGGATTTCCAAAGCAGGATCCGAGACTTTTTGTGGTCGATAATCGAGGATTTCGACAATCATACAGCCTAGACAAAACTGAGTGTGATCCACCACCTTTGACTGCAAACACACCCTCGTAAAATGGCACTCGTGCATTGTCAAACAATTCCAAAAAGTCGACCGGAATACGACGTGCGCGTACATCGTCCAAAATAGACTAGATTCCGATTCAACACATAATACGAGCAGTGAAAACAAAGAGCCGAACCGCAATCTGGTGGCTGTAGAGAAACTTTTTGCTGTTGTTGAGTAACCAATAGTCGGTGTGTAGATGTATTGTAAACGAAGGTGGATTGGCCTTGTTCCTTTCTAACAAATGCTGCAAAAGATGAGAAGAAATCAAGGAAAGAAAAGAGAAAATACCTCGACATGGCGTTTCTGGTTGTAACCGGCCATGGACAAGGTGTAATGTGCTGACTAAGCACATCGTTCATGGATCAGTTCAAAGAGGTGCTTTTTTTATTTCTCTTCATTTACATTTTTTAATTATGTAGCTTCTTCCCTTTTTACGCGACAAAAATCCCCAAGTCCGCCAGATTGCACTCGCCAATCTTGTCACGCAGACTCCAAAAGACGCCCCCCATCGGAGCATCTTTTTTTCCAACAAAAACGACGTGATTCGCGACTTGCAATTGCTCTGCAGGGACCAACTAGTGAGTTTTATTTCATGTTTAAAGCTCTGCTCTTATAGTGTAGGCCATAGCCCACGATGCATTCAGAGCTCTCGTCAATCTGTCAGACTCACCCATGCTCGTATCTTCACTTTCGGAACCTGCATTTTTGACTTTTCTAGTATCCTACATTATCGTACGTGCACTATTTCTCAAACACATCCAGCACTCACGCTGGATTAGAACCCCCAATCGATCCTCGCAGATCTCGCTTCCATGCTTTTATCCAATCTCACCGCATCCTCAGCAGCTTGTTCAACCATTCTTTCAATAAAAGTCTCTGTTGTCACACTCCCCAATGGCTTTTACGCGACCGAATCCAGAAGCGGTACATGTCCTGCGCCCGTTCCGTATCCTTCTGGACAAGAACGCCAAGTCCTCGCGCTTCCTCTACTCCTCGATGCTTTTGTCCAAGGCGCAGAACTCGTCAACGAGTCGGAGGACTTGTCAAAGAGGAGCAGAAAGGGGAATTTACATTTCATGGCTAGCGTATTCGCCAACTTGACCTCTGTTCGTAGACTCATTTTTTCTTAGAATTTCAACTAACAGTATATCCAGTCCCCCACAGGCCGCCTCTTTTTCTTCACTCCACACCCTTCAAACATCCTCAAGCCCTCTGACAACCTCGAATACCCTCTAGCCAAAATTATCTCCTTTACAGAACACAAAGACACCATCAGACGAGGCGGCGTCGCTTCCACAATCAAAAACTGTTCCTTCCACGCACGCGCCCACCGTGCCCTTCTCTCCCCTGAATCTACCCTCGTTTCTGTTCCCCCTTCTACCATCACCGCACCAGGTATAGGTGTCCTCCCATACATCCTCCTCCCCCTCGCAGGCCCAGAGGAATTTGATCTAGAAGACCAAGAAAAACTTCCAGAAGCACTTCAATTCCTTCCTCCGGACAAAAAACGCGAGCCAGATCCTACTCTCCGACTTACACACGTAGAAACCCTCCTATTGCTCTGCCATACGAGGTGGGGAAGAGAGTTTTTGAGGGCTAACGGTGTATACGAGATTATCAGAGCTGCGCATGAGGCAGAGAGCGTTGACAAGATTTCGGAATCTATTGAGAGGCTTGTTCAGTTGATTAAAGGCGAGGAACCGCCGATTGAGCAGGCGATGAATGAGGAAGAAGAGTATGATGCTGTTCCGGAGGGGGAGATTGATTATTCAAAGATGTTTGATGTGAATCCGATGTTGAGGGCGTTGCCTGGGAAGAAGGAGGAGAAGGAGGAAGAGGAGGATGGACCGGTTATCGAGGCTCTTGGGGCGGATTCGGATGATGAGATTGTAGAAGTGTAAAGAAGAAATGAATAACATGTAGCGATATATGTAGATGGTGAGTATCGTCACCGATGTAAAATCCTGACTGACAACCCGGCTGTCTAGACCTCCTGTATCCACAACCTTACACATAGATCTATCGTATATCTGACTATGTCTATCACATGTATGTATCGACATCAAAAGACAAAGACCAAGACTTGGGTTCATACCCAAGTTCCAACGACTAATAGTAATAGTAACGTCTTCTTCAACGAGGCGTCCCGACTTTGCATATCACAACCGTCTTGAAGTTGTACCTCTCCCGCTTTCACGTCCTCCCTGAGCGTTGAGCGCCGCCATCTGTCGTTTGCTTACTTGCTGTTGACTGACTCACCACTCTCAGTCGCTAGCCTAGATCCCGTTCATGCCAGGGTCGGAACGGATGTTGTAGAGAAAATTATGAAGGTACAATATGTAGGTGGGAGGTAAGCTTAGAGTATCGTCGAGTAATGTCCCACATAAAGAACGCTGACGATTTGTCTTTGTCTAGGCTTGAGAAAAACGTTGCCAGACACCTATACACTCGGGCTTCATCAAATCAGTCGAAAGACGCTGGTTTTCTATTCCAAGTATTCCTGATTCACGTCACCTTTTGCTTCTTCCTTGAGCGCGAATCCAAAAGGTCGGGCAGAGAAGAAGGGCGTCGCGCGGCGCTGGCGTACCGAGCTTGTCCCATTCTTCTTCTATTTCATTTTCTGCTACCCCCGTTTTCCTTCTCGCCGATCGCTGTCTACAATGACTGTTTGTTTACTGATTGTCAACTCTAGATTTTGGCGTGCATTGCATATTTTGACAGCGGTACGCCTATGCCATCATCAAGTAGAAGTAGGCATCTTCATCTTGCATCTCCATCTCCATCTTCATCTTTCAGAGCGATACAGCGCCTGTGATTGCGATGATATATTGTTTACTACTTGGTAATTTTTACATTGCGAGTCTTTTCCGCCGGAAGGTAATTGATCATCAGCAAGGGGAAACAGACGGGAACGATGCGTCGGTCGACCTTGAAGATCGAATATTCATGCATAGTAAGTTCTAGCTTTGCGTGTTGCATTTGGGTCATTGGCCAGACCGCCGTAGATTAGAACAGAAGCGAAGAAAGTCGTTCCATACGACCAGATTAAAAATAACTCCACGTTCGTATGTTTCGTTTTGTTTTTAAAACGGGAAGACAATGTTGATGGCTAAAGATAGGTCCTCGTTGGATTCATTTTTATACGTACGTGTAGTTCTGGAGCACAAGGTGAGTACATCTCCTGTGAATCCTTTTTGTTCAGCGTTCGGAGTAATTAATTACTGTATCGTATTATGAAGGGCGTGCCGCTGCGTTTCTTCGTAAACTGGAATTCTACTGGCAATTTTGAAAAATGGAAACATCCTTACATTCAACCACTGCCAAGGATCACTATACTGCGCTCATTCATCACTGTAAACAGACTCTCCTAAAGGCAAATATAGACTCGCTGATGTGCTTTCAATGAGCCAATGATGCCAACGGCTAAATTTGAACCACTCTCACGTCGTCATGAGCCTGTAAATTTAACCTTCTGTCGGTTCCTTTCTGGCATCGTCGTGGCAAAGTGATGAGTGACCTAGAATCATAATAATGATCATTCCGCAAATCAAAAGGCACTCCACCCGTCCGCAGCATCTGTCAGCTTCCTGTCTCTGATGCCCGAGTCAAAGCTGGAGGTATCGGTCTATGAAGTAAGTCTCTCTCCATCTTCATTGTGTTTTCTATTTATGTACCTATACAGACCTATGCTGATCCTTCGACAAGCTGATTGAGGGTTCTGATTAATTGATGATACCGTTTCCGCAAAGAATCTGCATACATACGCACCAAGAAAGGGGACTGGCAGGAACGGAGATGGTCGTCACGGTATAGGATATGCATATATCATCTCTTGGGCGAGACTTTTACAGCGGTTGGGTACAGCGTGCATCTCCGCGAATTCAGGCCCCAAAATCAACGAATTTCATCGTTCTAGTATGATCTTCCATCAAGTGGTATAACGACGCCAACAACCACATATGTATGCACATAAAGATCTAACTGCACCCAAGACGCGCACGAATTGCGCGACAGCACGGGGAATGCACGCACAGACTTGCTGTTCGTAAGAATGTATGGAAAGACAGGCGTGTTGTATGTGGAGCATTTTACGGTTCTCAGCGGCGACGAAGGCCTGACCTAGAGTGTTCTTTACGCGTTTTCTACGCGTTCCTGCATCTCATGGTCCCTAATTTCCATGTGAGAAACCAGGGCTTCCAAGTTCAAAAATACAGCTTTTGAATCCTTTTCCGTACGCAAGCGTCACGTGTCCTCTTCGTTCATTAATGCATGCTGATTTCCGCCATCATTTTCTACTCCATGCCTTTATTTTTGGTATACTCCAGGTTTCGAGGGAGACTGAAATAACGCCCAGGACAAAGCCCCGTTGCTAGGTAACATGTCTCACAGAGAGGTCGACTAACAAAGTCTACTCCAAATCTGCTCCAATGATGGATCGCTTAATGCATTCTATTCAGGATGTCCAAGCCTGGAATATCCCTCACTACACGTCTATAGAGCCACAGATTACATGATTAGGACCCTCATACATGTGAAGCGGGAAGATGATGTATATAAGCCCCCAAGAGGCCTGGACAATCTCTCCCATCGTGCTCCCTTGGTCTGGTTGAAGCCGCCACATCCTTTTCTAACTTCGCTGTTTTTTTTCTTTCTTCGATCCGAGATCGAAACCCATTCTTTCTAGTGCTCTTACTACTAGCTCTACCTCTCTCAAGGTCCCTTCATTCGTGCAGAGCACTCCTTCTACGAAACTCTCTTTGACGTTTACTGCTCTTTGATTCTCCGATTCCAAGATGTTGTTGAAATTCACTTTGCTCCCTTTCCTCGTTTCTTTGGCCATGACGGCTGTTGCTGCACCTACTCCTAATCAAAATGGAGGTCTTATGGTTCGTAGCCCGAAGAACAACGGCGGTGCCAACGTATGTATTCTTTTCGATATTCTTCGAGTCCCTTCCTAAGCTTTTCGCGTGTGTATTCATAGGCCAACGATGGTGCAGCTGGTATCGACTCTCAGAGTATCGATCTTGGTGGTGCCGATGCATCTGCTACTCAAGATGCTGGATCCGTTGATTCCGGCTCTGCTGATTCTGCCGCAACTGAAGATGTTGGTTCTGGAGCTGATGCTACCGCCACTGAAGATGTCGGTTCTGGTGTTGATGTTACCGCTACCGCTACAGAAGACGCCTCTGGAGTAGAGGCGACTGCAACTGACCTTGGCAATGCAACTGTGACTGATGCCAGCGGGGCTCAAATTACCGACGTTAATGGTGCTGGAAATGCGACTGATGTAGCTGGAGCTGAAACTGTGACTGTCGTACGTTTCATTTCATTTTCTTTTGGTGAAGCTCTCAAATGTTAATGACCACTTTCTGCAGACTGTGACAGTGACAGATCTCGCCGCAGGGGCCGCAGCCACAGACGCCGCTGGTAATGCTAATGCTGGCGGTAACGGAAAAGGACGGAAACATGGTGGCAAAAAAGGCAACAACGCCGGAAATGCTGGAAATGCCGCAGTGTGTATTCTCTTCTAATCTGGGAAATGGTTTGCTTAATTTCGTGGTGACTTCTAGGGAGCTGATGCAGGTCAAGCGGGCGCTGCAGTGCGTATTTTGAGCTTTTAACGTAGAAGAAGCTATTTGCTTAGTCTTTCGTTTTTCTTCTAGGGAGCTGACGCAGGTCAAGCGGGCGCTGTAGTGCGTATTTTGAGCTTTCAACAAAGGAGGAAACTATTTGCTCAACCTTTTTTGTTTCCATTCTAGGGAGCTGACGCAGGTCAAGCAGGCGCTGCAGTATGTACTTTTTATTCTTAAACTGAAAAACAATTTTTCTTATGGATGCTCTCATGGTTTTAGGGAAACGCTACGGATGTAGGAGCTGGAGCCCAAGCGGGAAACGCAACAGACGTCCCTCCCCTTGATCCCGCTGCAGCCGCTGGCGCTCAAGGCGCAGACCAAGCTGGCAAAAAGGCCGGAAAGGGTGCCGATCAAGCAGGTCAAGCTGGACAAGCCGGTGCAGCTCAACAAGCAGGTCAAGCAGGACAGGCCGGTGCTGCCCAACAAGCAGGAGCCGGTGCTGCTGACGCAGGAAACGCTGCAGGAGCTGGCAATGCGGTACGTTTTTACTCGATGATTGTTTGAATATCATGACTTGATGTTTTTCTCTAGGCTGGTCAAGATGGCAACTTGGACAGTATTCTCGACCAGATTGCGGGCGGCAAAGACACAGGTGACCTTGCTAAAATCCTCGGTCTCAGGAGCATGAAGGCTCGTCGGGAGTTTTCTCTTCACTGAAGCAGTAATTAAAAAGCGGACTCTACTGCACTAGAGGATGGACTATGTAATTTTAACACTCTTTACATACTCATCAGCGATGTTTTTGATTAGACGTTGTTGGCTTAATCACGATCTTCCTTGCACTCTCAAAGATTGATAATGTGCCGAAATCTCGTACACGACGCTCATTCGTGTTGAGTGGAACGATACACGATGGGGAATTTCGCAGTGCTGTTTTGGAGCATTTGCCCAAGATTTCACCTCAAGCACGGTCGTACATTGACCGTAGTAAAAGGGATGTTCAAGAATTGAGCCAAAACTGAGCGCTGAGCTACCAATGTACCGAGAGGGTGCATGGACAGCTGATGTTTCAGTCCATGGACCAGGAACGGCAAAAGCGGGTTCTCCTGATCCTTCCAAAGTTCCTCCACGGCAGAATGTTACGTTGATCCTTCAGTGATAACTCTTATCTTTACTCTTCTATTTCAGCCGCCATGCCTTCTCCTACAATCGCAGTAATAGGTGCTGGGGGTATGGGATCGAAAATGGCTTTGCGGATGTTCAAGTCGGGTAGTGGTCCTATCCTTACCGAGTTGACAGGAAGATCCCCTGCGACTCTTAAACGCGCCGAAGAATGTGGGATGACTCACGTGGAATGGTCCTATATCCTCACCCATGCCACACATATACTTAGCGTCTTACCTCCCAAGGACGCATTTTCTGTCGCTGAAAAGATACTCTCTGTTTGGAAAGATTTGCCAGAGTCGGAAAAGCACCGACCGATAACCTTTGCGGATTGCAATGCAGTAAATGTGTCGACGATGAGGAAGATGAGAGAGATGTTTGAAGGTACACCGGTTACGGTCATCGATGGGTCGATTATTGGAGGACCTCCTTCCGATAATTACAATCCTGGTCTTTATCTTGCGGCAGACCAGGAAGACACTGCTGCGTTGGATGATCTAGTCGCTATCGTCACGAAATTCGGTCTACAGCCGTTTCCTTTGAGAGGTGAAGGGTCAAGTTGCGGTGATGCTAGCGCTACGAAAATGGCTAATACCGTGAGTTATGGAGTACCTTTATGACTTTTGATTTGACCAATTGGAAATCTTAGGGAATTGTGAAGGGAACCATTGGTCTCTTCGTTTCCATGATTCTAGGTAAGCACTAACATAACTCGCCAACTCCACAACTTTGACAGCACATATCCAGCTGCCAATGCATCGTCTCCTGCAACCGCCGACGCTTTAGTACATTCTCTCAGCATATCTCAACCAGCCTTCTTAGATCAGATATCTCGTCTAGTTCCACAAATGATACCCAAGGCTTACCGCTTTACCGGCGAATTCAAAGAACTTGTCGAGTCTGTCGCAGGCACCGAATGCCAGGAAATCTACGAGGGGATGATAAAAGTATTCGAAAGGGTAACACAGGCACATGAAAATCAGGGAAAGCCAGAGGGCGCGGATGTGGACATGCTGTTAGAATTTGCAGCAAAGGCCAAAAAGAGCTGGGACTCGAACACAGGGATTAATTGGGGGCCCGAAAAGTCATGATGCCTAGTACAAGGTATAGAATTAGATGTACTCCGTTCCCAATATTGATGTACTCCATTATCAGTCCGGAGATTGTGCCCTACTAAGGTCTTTCTCTCACCGGTACTCCAAACACAAGAAATTTATTACGATCGCTGTACGGTGTGCGGCGTAGCCTCGCAATCATTAGTGACAAATACCAGATTCAGTATGGTACATGTATTCGATGTTTTATTGCTTGGGATAAGATGACGCATATGTCCCCTCGGTACGAAGAAAGAAATATCAACGATAGTATACAGAGTAAATAAGATCCTTAGGACGCTCCATAGAATGTAACAAGTCAAACAATTGAGAATCCGATCGCAACAACGCAGATCGGTAGCCACCCAAAATGAAGAGTTTGAAGTCTCTCAGTCTGGTAACAGACGAAGATTGTATGACCCTCTGGATTGACTCTCGCAGTTGCTCAACAATAGAGCGGTTTATCCTCAGCTCAAGAGTCTCCAAACATGGAAGAAACAATTCATACTTGAGCTCAGAGGGTGTCAAAGTGTTGTTGGAAGGTACGTCAGAGTTTGCCTTCTGCGCAGATATGATTGTTTCCAAGAGTTTCTGTGAGATAACAATTCGGGGGTGGTCACGATAAGTCTCCGAGATAGCCAATCTTTTGAGAGACAGCCGTAGAAGATGAAGAAGGGAGATGATAGAATCATCGCACTTATGTTCAAGGCCTGGTAGAGTGAGAGATGTAATGTTGCACCCTGACCGCACCAGAAATTCGGAAAACTCAGTCATAGGCAGGTTGAACCGGGAACTGATGCCATGAAAGAGGTTCATTGTGAGTTTCTCCAGTTTCGGGAGTGTAATGAGGCACCATAAAGGCTTACCACCACCATATGTTCCCTGTGCAGCATACAGAGATCTGATGCTCATACTTGTCACCGGTATAACAGATTTTGGCAGGCCATAGAAGGAAGTTCTTATTATCAGCTCATCAAGATTCGGACAGCTGAGAAAAAGATCTTCCAACAGCGCTTGGTCTATGATAATACTATAATCATACGTATCCGCGAGTTCCACCCTCTTCAGGTTTTGTCGGGGAACAGGATAGGCCCAAGCGAAAGAAGAAAGGGTGTTAAGTCTCGGGCATGTTTGGAAAATATCGAGGACTAGACCGTCGGGCGGAAATCCAGCGAGGTTGAGTTTTTCTAGCAAAGGTAGTTTGCCACGAATGGTAGTAAAAGGTGGATGTGATAGGATAGTTTCATCTTCAGGAGTATCGGGTGAGATGTCAAAAGTGACATCATACCAACGATGCGACTCTTTGCATAGAGAATCGAGTATGCGATAGCAATAGCTGTCAGACTTTGGGAGCTGGAAGATGCTATCATAATACTGGGGAAAAGTCCTAGTGACATTCAATGTTAGGTGGTGATGGCCTGAGCGTGATAAATACATCTGAAGAAAGTGGAGGATAGCCTGCTGAGTAAACTCCGGATCCGACCCATCATGGAAATAACGAACGTCAATACAGGCCCAAATGGATGGAATCGACAAAGCTATTGCACGCCAGGTCGAGCAAACCATGCTCACGGCAAGGGAAGACATTTGTGAGACATCATAGTCAACTGAAGAGGCAGAATTCAAAATGGAGACAGTACTGGAAGGAGATTTTGATTCTTCAGGCTGAGGAAAAGGAGGGGAAACTGGGGAGGCGGAATCCGGAATGATAGGATGTGATTCTGATTCCTCCGATTGACGAGAAGAAGGGGGGGAAATTGAAGAATCGGAATTCGAAACAGAGACAGTACTACTAGAGTGGGATTCCTCGAACTGAGGAGAAGGAGGGGAGCTACAAATGGGATCAATAATGTTATAGTCACATGAAATGTGAAATATTTCAGCAAGTATCTCGGGAGGTAGATCAAGGATGGTTGAAGGGGTGTTTTGGTATCCGACGCTACTCATCAAGGACAGTCGTAAATACGTCAAGTTGAGAGGCACGTGTTGTTGAGTGAAACGCGTGTCACGCGTCAATCACGCGTCGTTACCTTTCAACAAACCACGACGAGTGGCATCAACGTCCCGCAATGCGGATAGAAGAACTCATTATTGAAGGTAGGAAAAAAGAGCTATCTCAAGTGAAATTTACTGAAAAGTTTTTAGGATTCAAATCCTACCCAGTACGAACTCAAATTACAGGATGGGACCCTTCTTTCAACGCCATTACTGGTCTCAACGGTTCGGGAAAGTCAAACATCTTGGATGCGATTGCGTTTGTGCTTGGATTGACTAACATGTCTACAGTATGTATGTTTTCCCTGTCTCTTTGTAATAGTAACTGATTCCTGCTAGATGCGAGCACAAAACCAAACCGACCTCATCTACAAGCGCGGACAGGCTGGCGTGACCAAAGCTAGTGTGACTATCGTTTTCGACAACTCTGACAAGGAGAAGAGTCCAGATGGATTCAAGGATTACAATCAAATAACAGTGACGCGTCAGGTGCGTGCTCTCCTCGTTCATTGCTTGTCTATGCTGAAAATGCCCCTTTAGTACGCATTACCTAACATTTCTAAATATCTCATCAATGGCCACAAGTCACAACAGCAAGCCGTACAGACACTATTCCAGTCGGTTCAGCTTAACATCAACAACCCCAACTTCGTTATTATGCAAGGTCGTATCACCAAGGTACGTCGTATAGACTTTTGGTGCAACCTGGTCTTGACCTTCTCGCAGGTGCTTAACATGAGACCACAAGAGATTCTCGGTATGGTCGAGGAAGCAGCTGGTACGCGTATGTTCGAGGACAAGAAAGACAAGGCAAAGAAGACCATGGCGAAGAAAGACAAACGTCTCCAGGAACTCACTAGCGTCCTTAACGAAGAAATTGCTCCCAAACTCAACAAGCTCCGAGAAGAGAAACGTTCGTTCCTCGAATATCAAAAAGCTGAGACGGAGCTCCAGCGTATCGAACGTGTGTTGCAGGCATGGGATTGGACGCAAATGCAAACACGATTACAGGAGGCTATTGAGAGTATCCAAGAGAAGAAGAACCTGAAGAAGGAATTAGAGGTGTCGAAAAAGAGATTGATTAAGGAAATGGACACTGCTGAGAAGGAAATTGATCGTGCATACAAGAAGAGAGACGAGGAGATGAAGAAGGGAGGCAAGATCAGTCAGCTGGAAGAGGAAGTAGCTGGTCTCGATAAAGAAGTTGTCAAGGTGCGAACGCAGATGGAAATTAAGGAAGGCACGATTCGGGACGAGGAAGAGCAAGTCAAGAGTAGTGAGCAGGAAGTAAAAGATGTAAGACTTTTTCTGTCAGTCATTGAAGAAATTTCTCATTTGTTTTACAGCTCGAGACGGCCCTGGCGGAGAAGCAAATCCAGGTCGATAGCATAACTGCCGAATTCGACTCTGTCAAGGCGACCAACAAAACTGCTACTGACAAATTGCATGCAGACGAGGAACTGCTCCAGACACTGCTTACTGGTCTCTCGTCCAAGAACAATGCTGCTGGTGCAGGCGGAGGTGGATACATGGGTCAGATCGCAGATGCCAAAGCTCGCCAGGCTCAGGCATCTTCTGAAGAGGAACAGTGTCGAGTCGAGCGCGGCATGGGCGAAAAAGAGCTGAAAGAGCTAGAGAATCGCTTCAAAAAGATGGAGAAGGAATCGGACCAAGGGCAAAGGCGTGTCGACGAATTGAAAGCTGTGGTTGCCGATTGCTCCAGAAAGCTGGAAGCCTGTGGTTGGAACGAGGACAAGGAAAGGGAAGGTGAAGCTCGTATCAATGCACTGAAGCAGGAAGTCCAGGAGCTATCTGACGTGAGATTTATTGTTACGTTTATATCTGTTTCCAAGGTGTTCAAAGTCCCTTTAGCGCAGAGAACGCGTCCGCCGCGGCCTTGGGGGTTTGGAGTTTGACTATCCTAATCCTGGTCCTGGTTTTGATCACTCCAAGGTCAAAGGTCGAGTCGGTCGTCTTGTGCGCCTCGCAGAAAAAGACTATGACAAGGCAACCGCGCTCGAAGTTGCCGCCGGTGGTAGACTGTACCAGATCGTTGTCGACAACGAGGAAGTCGGTTCCACTCTACTCAAGATGAGGCTCAAGAACCGAGTGACTTTTATCCCCATCAACAAGATGAACCCTTTTGTCGTCCATCAATCCGTACGCCTCTACTCGTATTATTCCCGGCCTGTTTGTTTAACGAAGATTTCTTGCACAGAAAAAAGACGCCGCCGACAGAATAGCCCCAGGCAAAGCTCGCCTCGCCCTTGACATCGTCTCATACGATAAAAAGATAGCACCCGCCATGGCCCATACTTTTGGAGGTGCCTTTATTTGCGACGACGCTGAAACAGCCAAAAAGGTGACCTTCAACAAGAGCGTCAACATCCGCTCCGTCACGCTCGCCGGAGACACATATGATCCCAGTGGTACTCTCAGCGGTGGTTCTGCTCCTCCCTCTAGTGGTATTCTCGTCCAAGTCCAAACTTTACTCGACGTAGAGACGGAGTTGGCCCATGCACAGGGTCAATTGAGTGAAGCAGAGAGGAATTGGAATGGAGATGATATACGCAGGAGGCGTGATAACTGGAAGAGACTGGCCCGAGAAATGGATATCAAGTCTCACGAGTTGGGGTTGGCAGAGGAGCAGCTTGGCGAGAGTAATGCTGCAAGGGTACTGTCCCTCTGATTTTCTTTTGTTGTTCAGGATTTAACATTTCCTCTTAGGTTGGCGCACAAGTGGAACAACTGAAGGCGAAACTCGAGCGTCTGGCGAACAGTGAGCAAGAGGCCAAGAAACAGCAGAAAGCCGCTGCTGAAGAGATCAAGAAGCTCCAGAAGGACATGGAAGAGTTCAAGAGCAACAAGGACGGTAAAATCGATGAACTCAAGGTACATTTCCCGTCGCTTGTCAGGCTCTGTCCAACGACTTTGGTTTTAGGCCAGCATTTCCAAACAAAAGACTGCTTTGCAGAAGCGCTCCGTTGAAGTCAAGAACAAGCAGAAGGATCATCAAACCGTTATCCTTGAGTTTGGTTCGTAATAATGTTTTCTGTGTTGTGATAGCGGCTGACAGCAATATAGAACAAATGCAAACAGATTTCGCTCAAGCAAAAGAGCAGGTCGATGAAGCCAAGGCCAACGTCGCCAAATTGCGTAAAGAGCTGACGAGATTGAAAGACCAGCTTGCTGCAAACAAGGTATGTTCGTGGGTCAATATTTTACACCCAATACTCATAATTTCGATAGGCGTCTCTCGAGAAGGCGGAGGCCAAGTTGAGAGAGGAACGAGCAACTCTGACGCGTTTCGACAACGAAATTAAAGACCTTGAGCAATCCATTAAGGATAAAAAGAAGGCTATCGCTGACGCCGACAACGAGATGGAAAACGCTGTCAACGATGTAAATAACCTCGAGAAAGAGAAAACAGCGTGTAAGAATGGGACCGAGAGATTAGAGCAAGCTCACCCGTGGATTCCCGATGAGCAACAGTGAGTGCTACGATGTTTATCTTTAGCTGCAGCATGCTCAAATCATATTTACAGTCTCTTTGGAGAAGAGGGTACTCTGTACTACTTTGAAGCCATGGATATCCAAGAGATGCGTAAGAATGCTGAGGACCTGGAAAAGTCTCAACGAGCCAAGAAAAAGAAGGTCAATCCCAAGGTTATGAACATGCTTGACGAGTACGTGTCGCAATTCAATCCTGTTTTCCTTTGACTAACGAACCATCTTGCAGCGTTGAAAAACGGGAAACTGCTCTCAAGAAGAACTTGGCTACCGTCTTGAAGGACAGGGAGAAGATCGAGGAGACCATCGAGGAACTCGACCGATACAAGCGGGATGCCCTGATGAAGACCTGGAAAAAAGTGGACGGGTGCGTCTTCAGCTCGAGTTCTGACCTTGACGATTAACCGAATCCCTCGCCTCTAGTGACTTTGGTGGAATCTTTGCCGAATTACTACCAGGCAACTTTGCAAAGTTACAACCTCCGGAGGGTCAAGATCTCATGGACGGTCTAGAAGTCAAAGTTCAGCTTGGCACTGTTTGGAAGCAGAGTTTGACTGAGCTGAGTGGTGGTCAAAGGTACGTGTCAATGTTTATTTTGGCGATTAGTGGGCTAAGCAACTTTCCAAGGTCATTGATTGCCCTCTCCCTCATCATGGCCCTCTTGCAATTCAAACCCGCACCAATGTACATCCTGGACGAGATTGACGCTGCTTTGGACCTTTCTCATACACAGCACATTGGTCACCTGTTCCGGACACGGTTCAAGGGATCACAGTTTATCGTTGTCTCTCTCAAAGAAGGGTTGTTTACCAACGCCAATGTGTTGTTTAGGACGAGATTTAGGGATGGGACGTCGATCGTTGAACGGACTGCCAACAGGTCTTCCTCAACCCTGTACAATAACTAGACATACCCGCCAAGATGACGACCGGGAGGTGATTACGGACTGTTGATATCTATCTGTTGTTCTGTTTATGCCTGTACGCTATCCGTATATTACTGTAATTTTAGATTTTCGGTATCTTGATTCATGCTCGCAATGACGACCAACAACGGCAGATGTCATGTTTGTATTCTACATTCTATAGTTTGTATGTTTTACAGCATTATATCTACTTCTCTAACAAAACAATATCACAGCACGACGACCACGAGCATTGAGCGAAGAAATGAGATCCAATCTCAAGCTTTGGCGAGCAGAGACCTTCCGGACATTTCTAGAACGAATCAAGTCAGTCGTCGTCAATTGCACAAGTAGTCATAGCTAACTCACCTTCGGGTTGAGACAGACCCATGATATCCAACACCGTCGGCGCTACATCACAGAGTGCACCAGGCTCCTGATCACCATCTTCCTTATCCTCGCTGAACGAAAACTTCTTCGAGTCACCGGTCATGATGAAGGGCACAGGGTTCGTCGTGTGGGCAGTGTGAGGCGCACCCGTCTCTAGGTTCTTCATCTGCTCAGCATTTCCGTGATCGGCGGTGATCAACAAGATGTAACCCTTTTCCTGGCAAGCCTTGTAGACAATGCCTACAGCTTCATCGGTATGTCCAATAGCCTCGACGGCAGCTTCATAGACTCCGGTATGTCCAACCATATCAGGAGGAGCAAAGTTGCACATGACGAATTCGTGTTTGTCTTCGCGAACGAGCTCGGCAACCTTTTCTGCAACTCCCTTGACGCTCATCTTGGGGTCCTTGTCGTAAGTGGGTACTTTTGGTGAGGGGATCATGTGCCTCTCCTCGTTCTCGAATTGCTTCTCGACACCACCATTGAAGAAGAACGTGACGTGTGCGTATTTCTCAGTTTCAGCAACGTGGGCTTGTTTGACGCCTTTTTTGGAAAGCCACTCGGCGAGAACGTTGGACATACCCTGAGGAGGGAAGGCGACGGGGAAGGGGAATTCGGCGTTGTAGCGGGACATGGTGGTGATGTGGAGGTCTTTGGGGATTTCGATTTCGATGGGTTTGTCTAGTTGGCCAAAGATGGTGGTGATCTCTCGCATCCTGTCAGAGCGGTAGTTGAAGAAGAACAAGGTGTCGCCATCTGTAAACGTCGAGGATGAGAGATCTGAAGTTGTATATAGCTTCCAAAACTTACCTTTGATCCTTCCCTCATCCCCGTTAACGATGATGGGCTTCAAGAACTCGTCGGTCACATCTTTCTCGTAGTTGGCCTTGATGGCGTCTACAGCCGTACTCTTGGCAGAGACACTCTCGCCTTCACCGCGTACAAGTCCATCGACAGCGATTTTAACTCGCTCCCATCGCTTGTCACGGTCCATGGCATAATATCTCCCAGCAATAGTCGCGAGTTCACCATACTCTTCCTTCTTCATAAAGTCCAAGAGATCTTGGCAGTATCCAGCAGCAGATCGTGGGGCAGTGTCACGACCATCACCAAAGAAGTGGACGTAAGTGTGAGGAACGCCAGCTTCTTTGGCAGTCTCTAGAAGAGCAAAGAGGTGCGTGATGTGAGAGTGGACACCACCATCAGAAATCTATAACATGGAACGAGATGTCAAGGCTTGAAAATAAGTGTTGCCGAGTATAACGCACCAAACCGAGAAGGTGCAGCCTTCCATTGCCCTTCTTGGCACGTTCCATACTCTCGAGGATGACCTTGTTCTTGTGAAATTCTTTTTTCTTGATCGATACATCGATGCGGACAATATCCTGCCAGACGATGCGACCAGCGCCAATGTTAAGGTGTCTACAAGGATAATGAGCTTGTACTTTGATCACCACGAAGATAATTTCCGATAAAAGCCAGGATTTCTACAATGCAGATGTAAAGAAAACGAGATGACCACTCACCCAACCTCAGAGTTGCCCATCAACCCATCACTAAGACCAACCGCAGTACCATGAGCAGCGACCTTGCGGAAGCTGTGGTCTTTTGCAATAGTGTCCATGTTAGTCGTTGATCCCGCTTCGATGGCATTTCCTTCGAGTCCAGGCTCATTTGCAATGCCCCATCCATCGTGTACACTGTAAGGAAAAAGTTTACTTTAGCATCTACTCAAAAGATACGAGATACTAAAAGTAAATTAGAAGAATCGCAGAGTTTTGCGTGCGCAGTGAAGGTGGAGAAAATGAAAACATACATGAGACAGACTTTGTTCTTGACTTCGACCATTTTTCTCCCGAATCTAAGTTATGATTATGGTGGTAGTGATACAAGTGTGGAACACGGTAAGTGATCTGGTTAACGCCGCAACGGAGACGCGTCCAAATCTTCATAGCCTGCCCTCAAGAGCGTATGATTATCCATTCTCTAGTGATACTCTCAAGACCTCAGGCCATGAGCAAGTTCGCCACGAGTCCAGACCAACCATTTCAGCTTCCAACTATCCACGACTTGCCTTTCGAGATACTCGTCGAAATATTTCGTACTGCGTGTGACGAAAACACTCTGCTAAGTATACTCCGTGCTATACTCCGATGCTCGACTTGGCGTACGGTTGCGGTGTCAGTTTCTTCTATCTGGACTCGTATTAGAGATACCTGGGACGTATGTTATTAATGATTTGTACATCAGCAGAGCTACTGTCGGTTCTTATGTGGATGCTCGCCCACAATAGATAATTCTTCAAGACCAAGAGAAGCGTATGTTTGAGGATGCCGTGAATCTAGCCGTGTCTGACTCATATTTCAAGTCAACGCTCGGCACCGCGCAGGATAATCCCTATAAGTAACGTATAGTATAGGCACTGGCAGATTCAGTCAAAACCTCTCCGACTCTAAACTTCCGGCCAGGTATTCTACGCGAGTTCAAAAGGTGCAACCTAACACTTAGGGTTGCAGTGTTCTTCATCGAACATCCACTACGTCGTTGAAGCGGTGATACTGCTCCTGGACTCGGAGGCCATGAGTAACGTTGCGGACGCATACCAACCATTAACTATCCTTGACTTACCTCCCGAATTGCTCATTAAGATATTTTGTATCTCACATGATTCACTAGACCTCATTGGCCCACCGTCTCGCTTCAATCTCGTCTCCAGTCCAACTTCAGGCAAATATGACATCGCTTTACTGCCCGCTCTTGCTGTCAGTATGGTTTGCTCGACCTGGCGCACAGTGGCATTGTCAATCCCTTCTTTATGGGCTTGTATCAGGGTTGCCCATGACGATGAGCCTGGGTATGACCCTCGACATACCCTTCATGTCCTCCGCATGTATCTATCACGTTCAATCCATCACCCTTTGACGCTATACATCTCAATGGGGTTCTCATGTGTTGAGGATGGCAGCCCGCCTGGTCCTGACTCTTATTTTTATCGTATACTTGATTGCCTATGCAGAGAGTCACATCGTTGGTACGATGTCACACTTGACCTTTCAACCGAGTACAATAGCTTGGATCCCAATGACACAATCCTCTCACAATTGCCGCTCACGACTATTCGTGGCAAGCTCCCTTTGTTACAACAACTCAGCCTAATCGATGCTTATATGTATCGAGAACCTGTCCTTGACCTTTTCTCAACATGTCCGAGACTCATCTCTCATCACTCTTATACTTGGGTCTACCCTATCTCCCAGGAGAACATAAAGAACACGGAACTTTTGGGCTTTTTTGCTGGTTCGGATATCGGACGAGTACAGGGTCTTATTTCAGCTTATCCAAAACTCGAAAAGTTGCAGACATTTGCACTTTTTGAGGATTTGGGAAATGTTCCCAACCCTCCAGTGCCAGTGAAACACATGGGTGTCAAATCTTTGTATGCTGAACAGGGAATAATGTATGCTAGTGTGCCGTTGTGGAATTTCGTCACGTTCCCAAATCTGCAGGAACTGGATATATGGTGCTGTCATGAGCGCAATGGCAAATTCAAATTACCCAGCTTTCCAAAATTTCTGGAACGATCAGAGTGCGCTATCACATCGCTGTCTCTACGTGAGCTTGAAGGCAAATCCAGTAAATCTGTCATCTCTCTCCTCCGCCTTCTACGTCAATCTCTCAAAGTACTGGTCATTGTTGAAGCTCCTAGGTACGGAGAGCAAAAAGTGATCATCTCACGGAAACTTTTGGAAACTATCCTAGTAGTCCCGAGTTCAAATAGCAATACTATACTGCCTTCCGGTGAAAGGTTCACTCCACCCAAGTTCCATAACGAGCTATTCCTCCCAAAACTGGAAACATTTGAGCTAGGAATAAATTTAGGTGCCGTTAACCGACTACGAAAGTCAATTCAGAGGATTATACAATCTTCATATGCTACTGCAGCCTCCTACCCAGGCGGTTGGTCGCGTGATCAAAAAGCTTATTTGAGTTTGAGACGAGATAACGCTCCCAACCGCCTGGCACTTCTCGGAGCGTGCTTTGTTTGGCGAGGCCTTCTAGCCCTCCGTTCGGTGACCTTTCCCGCCGAATATTATTTATAACATGACATCATTGCTCCATGTTCTCTGCAAAACTGCCCCCTCTGCATCGTCCAGAATGTCTTTCGATATATTTTTTAGGCAGTAAATTGACACTACTTGTCTATGTACAGCTCTTAATTCTTAATGTACTTCATTCCCCAACAATTGCCCGAGCACAAGGACCTCATCCGTGATGCTGAGCATATCTTTGCTGCTCTTTTCAGTATTGTAAAATGCCGACTAGCCATTATTTCCTGGGCCCTTCAGTGTGTCAGGGATGTCCTTTGTGCTGAAGTGGTGGAAGTTGCCCTTCCAAAAACTGGACTTAATTTCAATACTGCAAACGTGTAATAATGATTTATTAATATATTTCGGCGGAACGGAGGGCCAGAAGGTCTCGCCAAACAAAGCACGCTCCGAGAAGTGCCAGGCGGTTGGGAGCGTTATCTCGTCTCAAACTCAAATAAGCTTTTTGATCACGTGACCAACCGCCTGGGTAGGAGGCTGATGCTACTGGACTAAAGACTTTCAAACTTTCAATTTGGGACAACAACCCTGAGACACTGCGTCTGGACTCTCAATTGTTTGACTTATTGCACTCTATAGAATGTCCCAGTAACCTTGCTTATTCTGTACATTATAAAACAGGTTTTGAGTATCAGACCTAGGTAATAGAGCAGTCTGTAATGGAAATTTTTTGACCTTAGAAACACTCTGTTGTGAACTGTCATACGATATGTTTCTGACCTTCTTTAGTCATTATTTTTTCCCTCGATCACAAATGGTAGTATCGTATGAGTATTCGGATTCCGATGTAGTATAGTGCATGTGTACAAAATTGCTGCGATTAAATATGTTTATTATCATGCCTCAAACCAATTAACCTTCCCCTTTCTTATCCTAGTAGTATTATGAAAGTCCGGGTTTGATAGTTGTTGGGCTGAAGACCGGCAGAGGATGGGCCTGAAAAATAAGCTCGTTAATAACGTTTATATAACTTATCACAATAAATACCTCAGTGTTGAATACGATTTCTGGAGAAACGTAGATGAGAATAATGGTTCGATAATAAAACGACTAACGCACCTGTTAGCGGCAAGACACTCGTATCTGAGAATATCAAGTACAGATACTTCAGAGTTTCGCTCTGTGGGATATAAATTAACAAATATTATATCTAGACAAAAGGCTTCATCACGTACCAAAAAGAATGTTTCTTGTTTATCCTCATGAACGACCGGTACAGAGTCTACGTTGATGACCGTCGCATATCCGCCATCAGCCAACCTACAGTGTTTTTCGACGGCTTGGAATATGTTCCATGCATAGTCTCGGTACTTTATATCTCCCGTCATCCTCCAGGCAAGGAAGAGAGATTCGACAATTTCAGGTCGCAACAAGTAGTGAGCATCCCATGGCGCCCTATTTGAGCCTTTACTGTAACCAATGTCAGTTGTTCGCAGTGGATAGACAGAAGTTGTATGAACGCACACGTTCCCGGCGATAAACCAATCCTTTTCGTCCATTCCGTACGGCATCTTCTGCACCCGGAATGTTGCCACTTCTGCAGCCAACCCCGTCTCTGTATCATGTGTCTTCATACATGTCTCCAACAATTCTGTTCCAGTGTTCCAGTCCCGCAGTCCACGCGCCAGGAATTCTTCGGGACGAGGAGGGACCGATGCCTTTATAACACCTGGAGCAAGTCCGGAGGTTGTTGCGCCCAACATGAGTGAGCCAGCGATGAAGCATGTGAGATGCTCTTGTCGGTGAACAAGATTCCATTCTCTGAAAACCGCAGGATAAGTAAGTGAACATTATGGGAATGAAGTCACTCACACAACCTTGACGCCCTTTTTTGCAACAAGTTCGGCCGTATAGGTGAGTTTCTGATTTGGTGTTTGCTGTACCAGGTTGTCGTTGATACCTTGCATGGCTTTCGTATACATCTGTTATATCCAGTTAACATTCGGACTTTCTAAGCTAACTTAGGAACTTACTCTGTCGTAGAATGGCTCAGTGCGGTTCTGTGAAATACACGTTAAATTCTCGTTCCATAAACTAAGGAAAGGCTTACAGTTTGCAGCCATTGTTTTCTAGCATCAGAAGGTTAGTTAGTTGTTAGTGCGGAGGTTTATAGTAAGACTTACAGCAGATACTCATAATACGAATCCACCCTTCCTCCCAGTCGGATGGCCGTGTTTATAAAACTACCATCCTTAATGCTATCCACCAAATCAGTATCGCTCAAACTCGAGGAAACCTTCTTACTTCAAATCACCCGTAACCAACCCATTAGGCAGCACATTCTTATCTATCACTTCCATAACCTTCTCCACCTTCCTCCAATACGTCTCGTTCCCAGTCGCTTGGGCCAAATACCTAAACTCCAACTGAAGCGTGCCAATCTCGGCTGGACACACTTTTAACCAGTTCATAGAATCTTTCCATTCTCCAGGATTTAAAAGGTCGACATGGGATACTGGTAGACCTAGAGGCGTGTCAAACGCATGGATAAGCCGACTTCCGAGGTCTTCTGCATGGTCGAGGTAGAGTTGATCATTTGTGAGGTAGTACGCGCTTAGGAGACCACCGAGGACGCGAATTGTGGTCTTCCCACGAGATCGTTAGTCAAACGAAATACGGAGATAACCCGGGACGCACCTCGAAAGTCGAAACAGCGCCTTTCCTCTGGAAATTTAGATGTTCCTTGATCCATTTTCTCGCCGTCTCGTACTCTGTCTGTAAGCCCATGATGTACATGGTATCGATCGCATCGACGATGGTGTAGCCGATTCCTCCTCCGGACCAAGTGAGGTTGGTGCCTGCACCGCGTATGGGATGGAATTCATCGTAACCAAACGCCTTTCGTTCTGTAGAGTTATAGATCGGTCAGAAATGGGCGAGTTTTCAGAAAGTTGGAATCTAAGTACCGTAATGACCCCATGCATGCTAATTACCAGACAACAGTAATGGAATGATGGACGAACAAGCCGGATTCCATGATCGACAACACAGCAAATTTGATGTCAAACCCACGAGTAACACACAAACCAAACGTCAATTAGCACAAGGCTCGCCTGCCGCTCTGTCGTACGAGACAGAAAACAAATGACCAGACACGCACCTTAAACGCATCAACCACAGCTGCTCGCTTCTCTTCATCGACTTGTGCCAAAAACGGCGATGCCGGTCTTGAATGGGGGTAGATGTAATCGCTTTCTTTTGCTGGAGCCGTGCCGGAAATCGAACCTGAGCCTGGCCATAATGAATTCCAGTTGGAGTTGGGGTTGGAGTTGGATGGAGGGTGCCCCGGGTTTGAATTTGAATCTCCGAGGGGCAACCTAGAGGGAATTTCGACTGTGTACCATGTTGGGCCTATAGGGTGGGTGTACTAGAGATTTGGGAGTCATTAATTCAATATAGCAATCACCGAGTTGGCATGAAAGACTCACCACGTAAACTCCTAGTAGGAAAGTGCATACTCCAACGGGTATTAACTATTTCGTGCGGACTACGTATGGAATACGCGTTTTCGTCAGATGGATGCGTGCATAGAGAGAAAAGATGCTCACCGGAAAGTACTCGACCGCCAATCATCTCTAGCTCGACTCGTAGTCACGTCGGGGAAGGAAGAAAAGAAAAACAAGGAAAGGGACTAGGTCAATTATTTAAGTTAAGGAGGGTGCAGGGGAATTGTCTCCGAGGACAGAAATCCGATCTGCTTCAATCCGATCCGCTGGTAAGTAGGACAAAGACTTCCGTGCTCGAAGGTGTCGGAGTGTGCTCAAGTTGTTCCGGAATAGGAGGATAAGAAACAGGTGGTTGTGGATCAGTACGAGAAGCCGAGAGCGAGGACGGGATGAGAACCGTACAAGCAAGGAAGGGAAAGAAAAAGGAGGAAAGGAAAAATCTTAGACTAACAGATGAACCGAGGATATATACCTTTATTCGCCAGTAACCGTATCTATATAATCTCTTCACCGTGATACGTATCGTATAATATACCCAGATATACCCCTGAAGGCCAATGGTTGAAGCTTGAAGCGGTGATATGTTGGCAGAATACCGTTTCGGTGCCAATCATTGCCTGACAAAAGTACTGTCGATGCATACTGCCGGCGTGGGCATGGGTTCATCAGCGTTCCGTTTCCCTATTGAATAAAAAAGCCAAGCACCGAGAGGCACCAGAGGACCCTATGCAATGGATAGACTCCTGTAGAGTCTCCAGGAAAGATAGTATAGAAATGCTGTGCGTTGGTACACACGATCCAGCACAAGTACAGATGTGCCCATTGGGCGTTGGTGATTGGTAAGTTTCCCCACCAACGAATACAAAAAATTTTGGCTTGGCACTGTTGGCGTTCAGAAACCATATGTACTGACTGGTAAGGTCCGATATCCTGGGGAGACCGTTGACAGAACGACAATAGAATGGTACAGCGGGAAAGTATTCAAAATCGTCGATCAGAAGACGAGAGTAGACCAAGAAATGATAGTGGTTGACCGTTCTTAGTATGAATCTCGATTCTGAGTTTACTTCCAGCACATGTAGTACTACGGTTGCAAAGGAATCTATGAAGCCTAGAGCGCAAGTAGAGAAAATTTCATTCTTAGGCTGGCAAGTCCAGTACTCGGGATGAGCTCGGTGGGTAATTCGGCAGTTCGGGTTTGTTTCGGGCACGGAAAGGCTGAGAAGATCCAGATACTAATGCCCTAGTTCGTATACGTGTAAGCGGGTAGGTTTGAATTCTGCAGAGCATTTCGGACGCTGGTTTGTGTGAGTAGTACTTACAAACCTGACACGCAATGAAAAAGATCCAGAAAGCGATGTGTACAAAGGGGGAAAAGGTTACAGCTAGCATGTTGATGGTCAAGTCAAGCCTATGTACGGACTCTGCTGAGGTCTCCTGGACCATCGAGGATGATAAAAGTTGCGGTTTGTGGATTCATGTAGGCTATTTACGATTGTCTAAGAGGAGACAACGTAGCGGGCAAACGAAGACGCGTCAATTAATTCGTCGCGTCACTCCGAAGTAAAAATGGCAAATTGTTCCCACGTACGCCGGCCAACGTGACCCCGCTTTCCGGGCCGGAGTGTGATTCTTTGTTGCAAGTAAACCGAGGTCTTGTCCTCCATTCTGTCTTTCCAACAAGTTACACGCCCAAACTACTCGAACACACTCCAAGTGCTTCCAAACCGCCAGAGCGAACGAGAGCCTGAAGAAACGGACGAGAACCACAAGCCGCAGTCGTAGAAGAAGCGAAGAGATGAATGTTCAGGGCATCACGTATCAGCACCACGGGACATTTGCGTCCTCGGGGCTTGGAGGAGGAGCAGGTCCTTCGAGACACGGACATGGTGCTTAGTGTATCTCTTTATGGCTGACTTCAAGCTAACCTTTCTCTGCAATCATTATCATTTACAGGCTACGACGAGCCACGGTCAATGAAAGAAGGAGGGAAGAAGAGAAAAGATATCTCTGGGAAGCTCGGGAAAGAGATGATTGACCGGCGAGATGAGTGAGTTACCTTCCGGCACTGGCACTTAGCGTCGATGTGACCCGTGCTGACGAATTGTTTCCGCTCCCTGAACGTTCTTCAACCGTCATTTTTCTCTCTCTTTTTTTCTTTTTTCTACATCTCAAAATGCCTTCGGCAACCTCAACAATTAGCACTCATAGCACTCGGTTCTACACTGAGAACATCACCGCTCTACATAATATCGCTGCCCAAATATCTACCAGACCCGAAACCTATCCTCTGTTCAACCTTCGCCTGCTTCCGCTCTCTGTCGAGCGCAGTGCTATCCTCTCTCAGCTCGAGATGCAGGAAAAGTATGCTTTGGAGGCTGCTGCTATTGGGTATGAAGAAGAAAGCGAAAGGGTCGAGGAAGAGTGGAAGCGCGGTATGGAGAGAGTCAGGGAAAGACTGATGGAAGGGATTGAAGAACGACGGAAGAGAGCCAGAGAAGATAAAGAGGGAGAAGGCACGGGTAGTGGTGAGCGCTCTGTGTTTTTCGTTTTTAAATCCTTCTCAATACTGTTCATCAGACGCAACAATTGACTCTCAATCCCGACCTCACATTACCCGTAAACTACGCAATAAACTCGGCACCTCTCCACCACCTACGCCTCTACCTGCTGTCTCAGCTAATGGTATAACCCCTGGCGCCATATCCAACCTGCCTATCACTACCGGACCCTTCCTCAACCCTCACTCTCTTTCCGTCGACGAAATACCTTCTCCATTCCCGTTGCCTCTTACTTCAACGACATCTTCCTCAGGAACAGCCAACGCAACGTCGACGCATAATCCAGGTGGTGGACCTGGTGGAGGAAGGAGAAGACCCAAAGGAAGCGGGACGCACCAAAGTCAGGCTATTGGTGGTTTGGGAAAGAGCTTGATTATGCTTGGAGGGTGCAAGGAGATGGAGATAGAAAGCGACTTGGGTGAAATCCGGAGAGGGAATAAGAGGAGGAGAGCAGCGGTTATGGGGCCGGGAAAGACGGCTGGGATGGGTTGACTTTTTAATGTTTTCTTGGTTTTCATCGACTGCACTGTTGTAACTTATTTCCGCTACGTCTCTTTCTCATGTACACGGCCTGCGCTTCGATTGCAAGATATTACGGTTGTTTGTAAAGGAGTCCCAAGTCAGACCAAGTAACTCACACTTCCACTTGCTGACGGCGAACAGCTTTTCCTTCTCCACCCAAACCTACGTCAGATTTCGAGCCGTCAACTCAATAGTGATGATGCATGTAGCTGTGCATCCTATCCTATCCGAAAGCCGGTGTTCAACTCTTGGACCGTGTCTGGTCAATAAATTCCTTTCTACGGATTTCTTACCTGTCTACCATCCGTGAAAACAAGTCGACTTCCAAGCTGACTAGTCGGGTTCGTTTGGAGTAAGCATCATTTTTATTCACCCAGAGCAACCTCATCAGGTCTTGTTAACGCCCATATATCATTGATCGAAGGCATCACACCGTTTACCATATTTAGAGGAGAGTATCTCTACGCCGAGGGCGCTATTTATTCAGTGAAAAGCGCCCTGAATAGTCTGTCCTCAATACTGCGCGTAGCTACTGGGATCGTTTCGCGGGTTGAGTCTCCTTGCCCCGAATATCTTTCTCCCTTCAGTCTCTGACTATCTAGACTTGATACGAGGGATGCAACCCATTGTCGCGCGCTTTGACCTGTTATCTAAATCCATCCAATAGCGGTGTAAAGCCATCCAAGACAGCGTCGCCGGGGAATCCTGTAGGCTCATCGACATCAAGACATCCACAATTTGTCCGTCTGAGCAAAGAATATCCCAGGATCGGTTAGATCTTCCTACGGCGACGTGAGGACCCGTTTGTTGGCCAGGCTTCGATTTCCAACAGAATACCAACCCATCTTCACTCGTCAGTCCTCGTCGGGAATGCAAATCGTAATCTGGAAGAAATCCGTGTAGCCATGGTCCAACACCGCACCCCGAGTGCGGTCGTAGATGTTTAGGGATGATGAACCCCCAAGTACCTAAAAATGCATCCTTAAACGTTGAATTTTGAAACATGGTAAATACTCACTTGTAGGTGGTGAATTGCCTTCGTAATTGGCATCGTCACTTTCACCTTCAATGGTATCATACCATAAATCCTCGTCCTCCTCTATCGATAATGATTATCGTTGGGTGGTCATCTTTACGGCAATGAACGTACCGAAATAGTTTCTAACAACGTCTTCAACTGGGGATATAATGTCCAGACGGGGGAGTCCATGGGCATGAGCATAATCTTGCGTTGACGGATTAAAACCTTCATAAAGTTGAAGCTTTCGTACAGCTTCGTAATGGTTATCTTCCCATAGATTCAATGATAGCGTAACTTGTCCTGAAAACTTTGGAAGCCCAAGAAAGTCACATAGTCTATCCGACATTGGTTTAGAACCTAATGGGTCTGATGACCAGTAATAGTAGTTCTTTCCGTTGTAGCCCCAATCTACCAGTAGTGAATTATCAGCCATCTGGTTGCAAGTGGGCGGAGCAATAAACAGATAGATGTCTCCTGGAATATTAATGACTGGGAGTGAGGGAGCCTGGAGCTTTGGA
This sequence comes from Stygiomarasmius scandens, assembly GCA_037954225.1. Classification (NCBI taxonomy): domain Eukaryota; kingdom Fungi; phylum Basidiomycota; class Agaricomycetes; order Agaricales; family Campanellaceae; genus Stygiomarasmius; species Stygiomarasmius scandens. The sequence goes on along the minus strand of JBANRG010000005.1, from coordinate 746,136 downwards.
ACCAAGGATACATATAATCCATCAATGATACCTGGATCCTATAAGTACGAAATAGTTGCTCCGCAATCCATATAGCTTACCATATCGCCCTCGTTTACCTCTGTGTTTCGTGTTGTCCATGAAAAAAAACACTTGTGATAACCAAGCCTTAGCAAGGGAGCTAAATCCGTCAAACGATATGCCGGCCCCGAAGAGTTCATCTTTAAATTTAAAATTTGGCGGTTGCTTCAAGTGGGAATAAACTAGATCGAGGGAATATCTAGGACCAAATTCAAGCCCGTTCGTTGGTATTGGGGAATACTTTAAAATCATACCTGACCCATCCATTTTCAAGTTGAATTCCAGGTTCAAACATGGTGGTTATCTTAGTCTCTCTGTCTTCATCACTAATATCTCCGAGTTGAGCGACTTTGCAGATCATGGCACTGTGAATTCGGTCACTCCCAATGTACTCATCCCATAATATTGAGGAAAAGGTGAGAGGTAGTATGTTTTCTGCCAGATATACTGGATCTCTCCGCGTTTTGAGATTATTGGCTATAAGTTCATGGAAAAGGGTTGCACTTAAATCAAGATATTTGGGATGATTAACGTCAGGATCTAGGAGATAGTGTAAGGCAGAGATATCATCATTGTACAATTCCATGGGCAATGCTTCTGGGCTGATGATCTCGCTATCTGGTGGCACCATAGTTACCAAGTGCAAGGATGTGGCTGGACCATGCAGGTATGGGCTATATGAACCAGCACAAATCATGCCTGTGTCACGTTGCACAAAGAATCTTTCATTCTAGAAGACCATAAATGATTCGTCAGTTACTGGCAAAAGTTGCAGTCCCCTGAGAGGGAACAGCAAGAAATGGATACTACTCACATCACACCAGTCATCAAGTTCTTCCATATCAAGATAATTGTCCACAGCAGACCAAGCATAAAACATATCAATACCCTGTCATTGCATGAAGAATTAGATGAAGAAACCAAAGCTCAGATTGAGTAGCCACTCACCAGGCGGTATTCTATGTAGCACCGAATTATGGGTGATGATTTATTCCAGACTTGCACAATAGGTATGAGGTCTGCTCTCCGTCAGAACCAGGTTTGCATTCATGATTAACGTACACTGACCATCATAAAACAACAAAGTAGGGCGTGTACGGTTCAAGCCAAAAAGGTGAGCAGTGGTGGGATTGCTAATTGGAGAGACATATTAGCAATTTACTAGGACTTTTGAATGAGAAAGCGCACTGAAGACTGGAATAGAGTAACAAGTCCCGTTCCCATGCCTGCGTAACAAGTACTTATCAGCGATATAAGAGTTATATATGTAAGACAAAACATACTGCGTAAGCGTCTCGCCCGCTATACTTTATAGCGACACAAGAAGAAACGCCGTCAACCCCATTAACTCGGGCTCGATATGCAGTCCTCCTAAACAGCAGCGAATAGTTCTGAAACTTGATTGACTTTAGCTCAATATCCTGGCGAGAAACTTCTTGCAATAGCCGTAGATCTCCAGAGCGAATGGTTCTATACTGCCTCCATCTTCTTGGGGATGCATACTTGAGAAGGTTTAGCAGGCTCAAGAGCCTAATAGACCTAGATTCAGCCATTGTTGCTTTCAGAGGTGCTATTAATATTACACCGGAAAAACACTCTGCGGTCCACAAACGATTCAGTGGGCTGGCTGAAGCCCTTCAGCTCCGTTTTGCACAGCTCAAAAACCCACAAGACAATCAAGATTCTGTTACTATACTGAAGAAATCCATTTATCTTCCGTTTGATAATCAGCATGAGAAGGCAACAACTTTGAATAATCTGGGTGCTGCTTTGCTTCAATCTTTTGATATTTTTCAAGATCTACAATGTGTTTATGAAGCAATTACCTTCATTAATCAGGCAATTGAGATTGCTATAGATGATGACCCGGATTTAGTGAGTATCCTTCGGAAATCACAAGTCTGGTTGCTCAAGATGCCTACTAGGAAGCTTACCATTCAAATCTTGCAGCCTCCTATCTTCACTGCTTCACACATTCCAGAGAACGTTCTGATTTAGATGCTGCAATATTGTCTCTAAATTGCTCTGTCAAACTCCTTCCTGATGATAGTGCATACAAATGCCACCATCTCCATCTACTGGGAACTTCTTTGTATCGTAGCTATGAACAGTTTGACAATCCACATGATGGGGAGGAAGCTATCTCAGTTCTCCAGAGATCAGTGAATCTGATGCCAGATGACTACTCTGAGAAATCTATTCTCATAAATGACCTGGTTAGTGCAATCCAGATACGTCTTGAGCGTGCAAATCCTCTATCTGGATATCAGAAGCTAAATAATTCTGACCAAGATAGTGTTTTGGAAGGCACCAAAGAGACAACAGAAAAAAAGTATCTTGTTGCATACCAGAAAGCAATTGACCTGATCTCTGATGATGACCCTTGGCTTCCCATTCGTCTCAATCAGCTTGCTGAAAAACTCCGATTTCAATTTGAGGCTACTGGAGATGTATTATATTTCGATTCTACAGTATCAGTTCTTAAGCGTGCCATAGCATTGTCACCAGAGGGGCATACACAAAAAGCAAGGACACTTATCAACCTGGGGGGAATCTATCAAAAGCAATATGAACTTGACCATCAATTATGTCATGCTAAGCATGCAACAGATGCATACAAGCAGGCTACCAATTGTGGGTTTAGCGAAATTTCCACCCGCTATGATGCAGCTTTATCCTGGGCAGTTTTCAATGCAGACATTGGAGATGTCAATGAAGCATTGTGTGCCTTTGCAGTTGTTGTGGATCTCATACCCCAGGTTATATCATTAGGCCTTGGCATATCACGTCGTTATCAAGAGCTTGCACGTTTGGGAGTGATCATAAATTATGCTAGCTGTCTTGCCATTGAGGCCAGAGAGCTGGAGCTTGCTGTAGAATGGCTTGAAACGGGCAGAAGTGTAGTTTGGAATCAACTCCTGCAATTACGCACACCCATAGACAAACTTCGCACAAATCATCCGGCGCTTGCACATCGACTTACTGGTATTGTTCATGATCTCGAGTTCATTGCAGCAACAGATAATAGCACACTCTTGAATTCACCAACTCTCGCAGAAGAGAAGAACAATCATGACACAGTAGTTCATGAATATTATAATCTCATTGACAGCATACGGAAGTTAGATGGATTTGAAGATTTCCTGCGCCCAAAGAGAATAGCAGAACTTCGTCAGGCTGCCAGGGATGGTCCAGTCGTCCTAATCAATATTCACCAACTCCACTGTGATGCTCTTGTTTTATGTCCTCTGGGCACTGTGATACACATTCCACTTCCAAAGCTGACCAGCAAGTTAGCTAGACAGATGCACTCGAGATTAATGTCTTTTGTCTTGGGTGCTAACTTACGTAGCAGGATCATGCATCCTGCAAAGCAAATCCAAGACAAAGACAACATCCGGCAGATTCTGGAAGATATTTGGATATCTGTTTCACAACCAATTTTGTCTGAGATTGAGGGCATGGTAAGTAAATGTATTTTATCTTTTCTGAGAACTCTGATATCAATCTAATTTGGTAGTTATGGGACATTATGAAAGACAAAATTCCACATATTACTTGGTGTGCAACTGGTCCTTTGGCATTCCTTCCCCTCCATGCTGCAGGAATTTACAATCCCTGTGGTGAATGTCAAATTTCTGTCCTTGATTTTATTGCTTCATCCTACACACCTACACTCAGTGCTCTGATACTGGGCCACAAGGTCCACAATCCACCTGAAATACCATCAGTTCTAGCTATCTCTCAGCCAGCTACACCCCACCACAATACACTTCCTGGAACAATTACTGAAATCAGGGCAATCAAAAATCATCTGTCTAATGAAAAAATGCTTTGGTTAAACCATCAAGAGGCAACTGTTCACTCTGTGCTTAGTGCACTGGATAGCCATAGCATTGTTCATTTTGCCTGCCATGCTATTCAGCAGATTGAAGACCCAATAAAAAGTGCATTTTCTCTGTATGATGGTAACCTTGAACTTGCCACACTTATGCACAAATCATTCAAGAATGCCAGGCTAGCAATATTATCAGCATGCCAAACAGCCACTGGTGACAATGAGCTGCCGGAAGAAGCAGTTCATCTTGCTGCTGGCATGCTCATTGCCGGCTTTCAGAGTGTTATTGGTACAATGTGGTCTATTGATGACAATGATGCACCTCTACTAGTGGATCAACTTTATGCAAACCTATTTGGGAGATGCACAGAAAATAACAGTAGTGTTTTGAACAGTGCATATGCGCTTCATGATGCTGTGATCTTTCTTCGTAACAAAGTAGGACCCAATAATTTCTTGCGTTGGTTACCATTTGTACATTTTGGAGTGTGAATCCATGATATTGAATTCATTGTTGATGGCACTTTTTTGGATGTTTTCTGTATCAACTATTTTATTATTTCCCACTATAAGGGACCAGTAGTCATTAATAAATGAATAATTTTGTTCAATGTTTCTCCCAAAAGCAAGTGTCCAATCAGGTAATACAAATGTCTTTTATTTTCATTACTGCTTTGTTCAGTATATTATTATGTACACAAATGAAGGTGCAATAATTTGGCAGAAAGTCAGTAATATCTAGAAATAAAAAAAATGTATTGAAATAGAGAATGTACATACTGTAGTTCCGCAAATGGAAGCAACCAGGAGTGACACTGTAGTTGGTTACATCATGAGGATAGTGACAGGCTATCATGACCTGTTATAGTCATAATTTTTGGCACCCATTGTGAATATCAAAAATTGGACATTGTTCACAAGGCATGCTGAAATTTTCTATAAAACCATTTTTCTAGTACAAAATGCCACAAATGTATTACTGACAGATGGTTTTATCCAAATTTTTATTAATTTTTCTTCACTGTTTGATGTCACAATTTCTTGATAGTGACCAGCCCTCCAGAAACCATTATGTCATGGTACACCCTGGCTATAATTTACAAAAACCAAACACTTTCAATTTTTTGTTAATGGGATCTAATTTGTTTATTTCCCAACCACAAAATAGATCTTGTCAGTTATTCTCAATAGTCAAGTCACGAAATATTTAGAAGCATAAACAATCAGTACAGGTTCAGTCATATAAGAGGATATAACTTTTATCATGAATCTCATGTCTTGCCATTGTTCTTATGTTCCTATTTCACATTCCCCATTACCACTATTTCATTGATATGTTCCATCATTACATTCCATTTTTCATGCTATCAGCTTTTTTCTTTGCTGTTACCATCAGATTTTCCTTTGTGCTGGCCAAGAAGTCCTAGGGATAGCGTAATTGTCTCTAAAGCAGCAAATACCAAGTAAGCTAGGAATAATTCTGAATACAATAACAGCAGATATAGCCAGCAAAGTAATCAGTTTAGTACCACTGGGAGAAAAACTGAATTCAAAAATCAGACAACAGAAGTAGAGAGTGGAACAGACTTGGCAGTTCAGAATGAGAGCTGAATAAAGAGAATTACGAGGCCGACTTTAGGATGACTTGTCACTACTAAACTTGGACGACGCTAGCTGTGCGGTCTCTATGCACACTCGGTAAGTCACCTCTTTGGGGTGCATCTACAGCAAGTTTTTTGGAGGCCCCACCAATAAAACGAAAGAATAATATGGAAATGAGTTTGTGTCTTATCATAGTTATATGGTATGAATACATCAAGGAACAGACACTGAGGTAGGCCACCTTGAGGGTGTGTCTCGGATTTTTATACACAAAAATCTATTAGCCATGTTATTTGTCAGACAATGTTCTCAAAAGTTTAGTAAACGTATATAATTATATTAATGTTTAACTAACAATACCGTTTAGACAGCCTCTCTCTTTACCAGGGTTGTTCCAGACATATTAGATGCAGAAATAGTCCTCGAATTAACCCCTATGTCGACCTCTTCGAGCGATAGGGAACCCGTATGATCCGTGTCATTAGGAGTTCTAAATCTGAGCTCGGATATCACTTGTAAGGCATCAGTGCTCCATTCAGAATCTGGTCGAGAATGTCCAGCGGCGACGCGAAGAATGATGAGGAGTGGTGCCATGCCCTAATTGTATACCAAGTAAGCAATATAAATCAGTTTAATCATTGCAGGTACGTACCGCAACTTGAGCATGGATATTTTGTGCATATGGTAGGTTACCGTTTTTTGTAGAGATAAAGCAGACCATAATAAGCAGAGTAATTGAATAAAGTACCGCTGCCTCAACAATGATCTCAATCACAGCGTAGTAGGTATTGCGGCCCGAGGCAGAATGTATACCAGCTTTAATAGCTGACAATTCCACCAAAAGAATGCGCAGCGATATCAAAATTGTAGTAGTAAGACTTGTTGCGATAGATATCGAAAAGTAAGCGGTACTGAAGCGAACGAAATCATTGGCTTGCTTTACAATGAGAAGTGGATCGTGATTTTGAGAGGCTTGAACTTGGATATGTATCGAAATAATTGCCAAAGCTAGAAAACATGATACAATGAATAGTAAGCGAATGCAACTTGAGTCATGGCCCAGAATGGTTTACCGATGCTAGCCAAGGTTCCCAATATTGGTAAAATCGTAAACCACCAATTGCGCCCCCAAACTACCCAGCATCGCCAGATCTGTCACGAATATATCAAGAGATAATTAAGAATGCGAACCATCAAGAAATACGTACAAAGAGCGTATCCGCCAAAAGGATATTGAGAGAATAAAAGGTAGATGCAGTCGCCACTTGCCACGGTTGGATTTCCTTGAGTGCTTGTAAGAGCCCTCCAGCCCCGGATGCTTCGTTAGTGTCAACTGCTGTAGCAAACAAGCCCCAACTAATCGCAGCATGTATTGTAGCACTGATGTACATAACAAGCAGCAAAATAATGAGCTGAATTTTTTGTTTGAAGTTGTAGTGCTTGTGAGTAGCTGAATAAACCATAAGTACTCGAGCGCTGCAACATAACTATGTAAGGTCACCTATTATCCACAGTGTTATCAGGAGAAGGGCGGCATAAAGACCTGCTTGTACAGTCTCACCAGCACTTCAATATTGAAGTGCTTGTGTACGCACCGTTAAACCACGCTTCAACCAAAACCGAACTGGTAGGAAGGATATTAGCCATCTCGACACCAACTACCTGGGAGCCGGTGTCGACAGACCGTTGAACGCACTTTGTTTTTGAGAGCTTTTGTTACAGTTTCAGATCCGGATCTAATAAGAATTGGTATGGGGTTAAGTCTATGTATAGATCAATCACTGATGCCTTCTGATAGGCAGGTGATAAAACAATAAATCGCGGTACACTCCGGTAAGGCTATGTGCCAGTAACTGATCCACGCTGCAAGCGCGGGATGCCGTAGGCGAAGGAAAAGGAGTTTATGATCAGAGGGTGCGCGAAGATTGAAGGCCAAGGTAGTTTATCCGTAGGATCATATCAGACTTTTGGTATGTTAACTTTTGAGTTCTTGTAGTGGCGCTGATTGAAATATAACGGGCATAGTATTTACATGTCTGTCTATGCAGCTTAGAATATTTATTAAGATATCCAAACCATTAAATAGCATACAAATAATATCAAATCAAAGAACCCCCGCAGCCTCCAAAAGCAAGTTGTAATCAGAGGTACGAGCAGCCGTCACATTGAAAACCATATCGACCGTCATTAGGTTATCCAGAGATAGAATAATTTCACCGTCATCCCCTTTAGGATAACCTGGTGTATCCACGGACTTGATCATTGCTAATGGGAATTGGTTCTCAGAGTATTCGAATGGGGAAGCATTAATAGAGCAGTTTTGACAACGGAAGAGGAAGCTGGCTGTATCGGAAGTGATCCAAGTCAAGTTGGATGGGGTCACTGTTCCCGAGTCAGTCGTGACCAGTCCAGAGTCACTAGATTTAAATAATTTATGTCAGTGTCTACAACGGACAAGCATACAATCTCACGTAGAATTTGCAGTGGAGTACACCATGACTGGAACAGCAGATAAAGTTTTACTCCAAATAAAGCTAGTCACGGCAAAAGATCTGTAATCAGGCAAGTTTTGGACGTCAGTAGTGCTCACTAACAAAAACAAATTGCTGATACGAACTTGGTACTGAAATTTGCCGGACTAGCAGTGAAGCCGGCATAACCGTACGGAATCGAAGTTGTGATGTTAACGAGAAAGTCATTTTGGAAGGCGTTTGAGGAAGACTCGGGAAAGGCTAGACCGATTGTGGTGTGTAAAGCCTCGCTCTGATGATAGAAAAGATTTTAGTTTGGCTTGTTTAGAGTGATTCATATCGTCTACGACGTACTTACATGAATAGATTGTAAGCCTTGAAGGCCCTTCGCGGCTTGTATAGGCCCTGTAGTAGTAATAGTCTCAGCGGCAATTCGCAGTCCAAAAGAAATGTTTCGCACTTATCTGGATGAGGAATGGAAGTACGAGAGTAAGGGCTCCAGGAAGCCACTTCATTCTGAATTGGGTGCTGCTTGTCAAGTGCTTGCGTTATTTTAAATACTTGCGCGGAAAATGAAAATATTTTCCAGTTTACTTTTAGCCAAGAGCGGTGAAACACAATGCTGTGAGGATAAAACGTCATACAGACAAAATTGGATCATGATCTCAACACAAAGCATGGTTGCTATGCATAATTGGCCCAGGGGACTGCGCCAACTGAGGATATCTGTTTTTTTTGTAATGGTGTTATAAAATCCGAGATCAGTGATTCATCACCGCCCACAAATTTTGAATAAGTACCGATTTCTATGAAAGGAAGTGCTATGGGGAACGGTGGACAATAAATTGACGAGCTTAGTGCATGATAATTATCTTACTTTGAATTCAAATATACGGACGAATTCGGGATCTGAACGAGATAGATAGAGCAACATCTACAATCACAATGTACATTTAGTAAGATGCCTTGTCCCCTTGTGGACGAGAGTACGCCAGTCCTACAACCGCTTTCAGAAATTCATGATCATAATTCGAGCCTGAGCTCGAAGCATTCCATATAATCTGATCACTGTCAGTATTCTCAATTACGGGCTCATTTGTCCGCAATACATCGTCCGGCTGCGCGAAAGGTGTACCGATTATAGGACATATAGTCCCCGGGGTGGGAAGCGTCCCGTTCTGGAAGTAAGCCCTGACATACATCTGTGTGCAAGGTGATGGGGCGCGGTAAGAACAATGCTGTAGATAGACATTCGAGTGAGTCTGTTAAATGAAATAAGAACACGATTACATACACCTGGAGAAGCTTGTGTTAGGAGAGCAGAGCCATGGAACTCATTTGACATTTTTCGGGCGCTGTTAGTTGAAAAAAAAAATAAGTAATTTATTTGGCATTATGGTATGAACTCACGATGATAACGGCGTAACAGGATCTTGATAGAATGTCAGAGACGTTGAATTTAAATCGAGATCTGCAGTACTTGCCTGCTTCATTCCCGACGAACAGCAAAGGGAAGCTTGTTTTTCCAGTAACAGGACCTAAAAATACCCGGGATACTTTTTCACTGTCGTGTTAAACAGTAATGTCTTACCTTGGAAATGCGCATCTTGTCGGTCCGGCCAGTCACTGTAAGAATTGAGTACTAGTTACAACACGATTGTAAGAAAATTTGGAACTTACGAGCAGCTAACCCTTATCCCCGACCAAATTGAATACCACTCTGATACTTCCCGCAGTGCCTTTTCGTGATACTCCACCGCGTCTTCCACCGTTCCCGGAATCTCCTTACCATCATTACAAAGAATACTAGTGTTTGCGTCTTCTACTTCTGTTGAAATATCATCTTTTTCTCCGGAGCAAGGACACTGAAATGGATCTTTCTCTTGCATTGAGAACAATTTTGTCCCGTTCCCCTTGGCAAGGTCAGCAAGCCCCTCGGCGAGAGTGACCCATGAATCATAGGGAGAATAAAGGGATGTAAAGATTGTTACTCGCAGACGGTTATAGTCAACTAAACCGTACGATTTACTCGTTCGAACGGGGAATGGTTTTTCTTTGACTGAAGCGTATAGATCGCGAAGATTTGTTTCGATAGCAGATGGACCGTTGGGGTCGTAAAAGGCGCATTTCGAGGGGCCTGCGGCGAAGCAGGTGTCGAAGAAGGCTTGGATAGTTTTGGAAGTGTCTCGTAAACTTGTTCTCCATCCGGCTAAAGAAATGGGTAATTAGCTGGTGCAAACTGAGATTCATTGAGAGAATCACGAACTTTCATAATAATCCTCAGCATCAGCAACGCCATCAATGGCTAATCTTTCCACCTTGTCCTGAATTGCATTGCAATAAGAAGAAAGGCCCGTGGAATCAACAAGAAAAGGATAAAAGCTTACTGGGAACATTGCGGCAAATGTGGTGCCTAATATCGACCCATACGAGAATCCCCAATACTTTAGCTTTGGGAATCCATGAGCCTCTGTGATCGTCAACATGTCCCTTGCAGTATTATCGGTGTTCATGAAGGGGAGAATGTTCCCTGCCCGTTCTTTGGCAAGAATATTCCTGATCTGTGAACGTGCTAGTTTATCCGCAATAGTAGAAGACCCCGAGTCTTGATCGAGCTCTTGCAGAGTGCGGTAATTCCATAATTCACGTTCTGCGGAGGATTCGAAAAAGGAGATTCGGGGAGTAGAACGCGCAATGCCTAAAGGAGAGTCATTATCAAGCTTGTTATGATTGCAGAATAGTTTGTTGTATTCACCACGGGGATCAAAACCGACTATATCAAACTGAGGTCCGAGTATCGTAGCAAAGTCTTTGCCCTTTCTAAGAATCAAGTTCACACCGCTTCCTCCAGGCCCGCCTGAATCATATAGCACCATCGTAAGTGAAGAGACGCACCCGCTTCGTCGATAACGAGACAATTTGAGCGAATTTCGACTTACCAGGATTGAAAAGAACAGGACCTCGATACTCTGACGATTTTGGATCGACAGTAGCGGGAACACGGATTAATGCAATTGCAGCAGACCTATTCTCGGGTTCTGAATAGTTGAGGGGCACCTATTTGCGTAAAGTCTAAGCGAAACCTACAATAGGCGTTCACGGACAAAGCGACTCACGTTAAGACGAGCACATTGAAAGTCATCATAACAAGTGTGCCAAACGAGCTCATTAGACGGAGATATCTTTCGATGATACATTAACGTTAAATTACACGGTATAGAAGATAGGGTTCGTTGGGAAACAACATGCCTTTGTCCAAGAGAAATCGTGTTCTCTGTTCTGACACTTCTTGTCCGAATCAACCCTCCAGGCAGAGCTTATTGCCACGTCACGACTGTACCACCACCCCAGTAGAGTTACAAGGGCAATAAACAGCAGCAATCGCATGTTATGTGGATGGAAGTAAGACCAAAAGAGATGGCAAGTACATCAACGCCGGTGACGGAATCATGTCATGACCATGTGGGATCAGAAGACGTTCTTTTACAAAACCATCGGCGATTCCGGCAAGGTCGAATCAAAGTAAGTAGATTGTTTGGACGGAATTTATTGTTATAGACAGAAAAAAACTGAAGGAGAAGAAGAGGTAGTATCCACTATAAGTTTGTTACTCGGTAAAGTAAAATAAGTAGATACTCTAATCAAAGTCCGTAGCCTGAATATGTGCGCGAAAGATGCAAAAATGCAAGTGATGTTTTCACATGTAGTACGTATATGCGCACAATATACATACATACAAAGGAAGGAAGGGGACGACTAGTAGTAGGTAAGAAGCAATTGCAAGTACTCTAGACGTATGCGAGATTGTAAGTATATATGCATTGGAATCCTTGAAAAAGTAGTGAGTAGTAGTCAGGGTTGCCCATGAGTAAGGTTATCAATAAGTAAATTCACAGCGTAGAAACCAATTGCAGATATATACTTAATGGATGTGAAAACTTGGGTGTGTCTGTGTCTGTTTGTGAAAGTCGCGATTTGCCCAGAGCGATGCGATGCGGTATGTGTGGGAAGACTTAAATAATAATGAAGAGCGAAAGAAAAAGAGCTTGAAGTATGAGCAAATAGGAAAGAAAAAGAAAAGCATGTCAGTCATAAAAGGTCGTAACGAAGCATGTCGTGAAAAAGTAAACAAACGAACGGATTGTTAAAATGAAAGTCAAGGGTCAGGTCCACTAGTTGGATCAGATCGGGGTACCTGTGAGTAGTCCTAAAGCGGCTCTCCAAAGAGAAAAAGTCGCGGCCCTACTCGGAGGAGGTTCAAAGTGAAAGAAAGACGAGAAAAAGGGGGGAAATGCTTGACGGCACGCGCTAAGCATAGCACATCAAGAACAACAAACATAACATGAAAGCAAAACATGTGATTGCAGCGATCCATTTCAAATGCAGGTCATGGTCATCGCATCGCACGACGCAATCGGCACTATCTGTCGGTTGTGGGGTGTGTGTGGTCTCTTGGGTTCATGAGCGAAAAAACCGAAGTGAGAGAGTGACTGGAAGATTGAGTTGGGGGTTTGGCGTTGAGGCCGGTTGGGTTGGGTTGGTTTTGAATTAAGTTGGCCGGATCAAGGGGCGGGTCGGGTGCGTCGAGTTTGCGAGGACAGGATGACAATGACCTGCAGATGTGGAGGAGAGGCGGAGACAGGAAGAGGTTCCGGCCAGTAGCGGAGAAGAAAGGGAAAGGTAGGTAAGAGGAGGTGGTAGTCGTGAAAGTAAAGAAATACAACTCGATTCCTAGAGGCGAAAAAGGCCCAGGAATGAGTACATGCGAAGATGTACACTTGCGGATGGATGGTGGTATCATGATATGTCTGGGTAATATGGGCGAGGGAGTTGTATGTACATCATCGGAGCGGGAGTGGTCGTGAAGCGTCAAGCATCAAGTTAAAAAGTCATATGTACCGTCAAAGCATCAAGTATGAACAATGAAAAAAAGGCAAAGATGAAGAGAAGAGGAGCAAAAGTATGCGCAACGCAAAGGGCAAAGGGCGAAAGAACAAACAAACACATGAACACGAAGAGGGAAGGGTTCGGGATTAGGATTAGCTGCGTGGGTTAGACGGATTAGACGGATTAAGGGACAAGTCTAGGGGGACGGATGATGCATTATACCAGAGGAAGTATAAACCGGGCAACAGTGGAGTTCATTGGACACGTTGAGGGGCGAGAGAACCGGGAAAAGACGAGGAGAAAGACCATGGTGAAGACCGAGAACGAAGGGGAGACAAAGGGAGACAGAGGAGGATATGGAATAAATAGGCAATAGAAAAGCTCAGAGAAGCCCATTACTATGTCGGCCACCCCCTCGCAATCCTCGCCGCCCCACCTCCAACCCTCCCCAAAAAGTTCCACACCGCTCCTGCTCCATCTCCCTGACCATACGCCCCACCATACCCTCCACCAAAACCTTCTCCAGTAGCTTGCAAGCCATTAAAACTAGCCCACGCATTCCGATCATACACCGTCGCTCCTCCGGGAACGTGGAACTGGGGACTCATATGGGGAGCGAGAGCCATCCCTATAAGTGTCGAGAGACCAGCGAGGAGGATCGTGTGGGTTATCGTTTGAGCGAGGTAGGAAGGACCACCAGAACCATCCGAGCCACGGTTCTTGTAGACGTAGGTGTTGTATATATTATACAACCTGCTCGTTCGTCTCTTGCTCTTTCCGTGCCCATCGTCTGTAGACCCAGACGTAGAAGCAGCGTCAGAGTTTCTAGGCATGCCTGTCTTTTCACTCTTCCTCAACACTCTGTCGATAACTTCACACTCGACGCCTAGCTCCTCCTTGAGCGCTTTCCACTCTTCTAATGCATCATCCGAAACACCTCGAGGTGCAGCTTCGAATGGGATTTTCATTCCATGATGCCACTTTTTGAGCGTCTCCGCTGCCAGGCGCCATTCTCTCTCCTCTTCGTCTTCTGGGTCGCGCTCGTACGCTGGAGGTGCATCTTGGGGAAGCAAAAGTTGAGGACCCTTGGGTGTCGGAGGGAGGATCGTCGAAGATGAGGAAGCCATCGTTGCTGGGTCTTCCTCTTCCGACTCTTGTTCCTCCTCTTCAGCCTCAGTCTGGATCTCCATCTCGACGAGGACTCTAGGAACCTCCTTCTCCTTTGCTTTTTCCTTCTCAACCTCTACAAGCTTCTCCACTTCGACCAGTCTCTCAACAACCTTTTCAACCTCTACGAGTTTCTCCACTTCCACAACCTTGACTCCAAGCTCCAATGGATCCGTCTCAATCTCCACATCCATAAACGTCCTCTTGGGAGGCTCTGGAATGGGGTCCGTCTCGATCTCGATGCTATGTCGAACAGGACTCGCTGGTGGAGTCATCTGCACACCAGAGTCAAACTTGGCTGGAGGAGGCGGAGGATCCGTTTGAGTTGTCGAGGTGGAGAAGAATGGTGTAGGATCGTATTGGACAGAGGTGTCTGCGTATTCCTTGGTTTCTTCGATAGTACGCGTGATGGATTTTGACTTGGTGCCTTTCTGTAAAATGAGAGCGTCGTTAGAGGAAAAGAAGAGTATGAAGAGACACTCACCCTCTTATAAACCTTCCTTACAAACGTTTGTACAATATCCTCCCCATCACTTCCACTACCCTCCTCAATCTCCTCAACAACCGTCTCATTCCCTTCATCCGTCTCCTCGTCATCTCCGTCACCTTCTTCACTCTCAACATCCCCTTCATCTCCTTGCGCTGCCAGCTTGGCGAGAATCTCCGCTCCCAGACTCTTGCTCACCGTATTATTCTTCGAAGTCATCCCAGACCCGGAAGCTCCTCCAAGAGTCGTATGAATCCCAGAAGCGAGCGAGTTCCTCATTTCGTCCATATCAAAACGCATACGGTCGATAGTCTCTTTGAGCATCAGATTCTCGTTCTTTTGGTCATCGAGCTCGCTGTAGGTTTCTTGGGCTCTAACGAGTTCGTCCTCCAATTGACTAATCTTTTCCTCGTACGCATGTTGGACGTTTTGAGCTTTTTGCTGCTCGAGTTGAGCGAGGTCGATAGTTTCGCGCAATGAACGGATGCTTTCGTCTCGCGAGCGGAGATCAGAGCGGTATCTTTCGGATACGGCTAAGTAGTAACATTAGCATAATACCCAACGAGAGTAAAAATGGAAAAGAACATACCGCACTGCTCCTGATACTGCTTCTGCAACTGCTGATACGTATTCCTCGCTTGTTCCAGCGCTTTGGTGAGCTTGCTCACTTCGGCTTCCAACGAGTTGATTTGGGTAATGTTGGCTCGCTATTCCATCGTCAGTTATACGTTAGAATTAGAAACGAAAATAGACCTCACCTCCTTACCCCTCAACTCCTTCTCCTCCCTCTTTGTCGCACTTAGTTCACTTCTCATTTCTTCCAATTTCGACTGCAACTCTTCCAACTCGAGCTCATGCTCGCTAAGCCTATTCTGCAACGTCTGTTCCGCTTCTCGAAGCTTCCTCTGCCACTCTGCATTCGCTTTCGTCAGAGCCTCGACCCGGTCTAGAGGCTCCATAGACGCGGTAGAAGAAGTGGATTCTCTATCATGTACCAGAGATATATCAAACTCGTCCTCGGAATCCGAGTCTGCAGATGACGCCCGAGGCATGGGGAAGGAAGAAATCTGCGAAGAAAGGGGTGCCTCATCTGGAGACGAGTACCCAGCATTATGGTCAAACGAAATCGGTTGAGAGTGCGCTCTAGAGTGTGGACGGGATGGTGTAAACGTGGGAGAGTGCCCTGGAGAATACACCGGCTCAGGGGAAGACATCAATCCACCAACAGTAGCCGGTGAAGGAGATGTCGGGTTCGACGGTGCTCGTGTTCGTCTAGTCTTGGAAGTCCCACGTGTATAGGAAGTGGGAGGCGAGGTGATTTCTCCGTCAGATCTATCACTTTTATTCCCCGCATCCATACTCTTTCTCCGATGAGGTGCTCTGGGACGAGAAGACCAAGATGAAGGTGCAGCAGATTCGAGTGGTGTTGCGCGTTGGCGACGTGAAGTGTCAAAAGCAGAGCTGCGTGGGGTTTGAGGGACTCCGTTTCGTGAAGACGGACGAGAGTAGTTGCGAGAGGTTCCTACAGAGTCACTGGAAGATGACCTGCCTCCAGAGCCATAACGTTCAGGTGACCGACCACGAAGCACGTCTTCTCCGTCGGAAACTTCAGGACTCGAGTTTTGTGTGGACTCGGGGGGAGTAGCTGCTTTGGTTTTGGCAGCGAGAAAGCCGATGAGGAGACGACTAGAGACAGACATTCCGGGGTTCTCGTTCAAGAGCTTTTTCAGCGACTCTTCTTCCTCTTTGGAGAGAAGCTCCAGCCCGGATTCTGAGAGTGATTTGAAGACATCAGGGAGGTGGGTGGCGGGAATTAGGATTTCTCCGTCGTCGTTCTCGTATGCTTCAGGATGTGAGGCGAAGATGCTGTCTAGCATCGACTCGATGTTGGTTATGCTTTCGCGGTTTCGGCCGTATGTTGCATCCTACACAGTGTCAGTGATAGAAATACCAGAGATAGTACACTCACCATGGTGGTAGTAAAGGTAGTTCTGCTATGACATACGGTATAGCACAATTCCTTGACAATCCAAAACCTCGAACAATGACCGAATTTCACTTGTTGTCTCTTGCTTGTCTGCCACACCATCACGTGCAGCTGGTTGACCATGGACGGAACTCGGATCGGAGGAAACCGTCGCGAGGGACCCCTTTATCTACGTCGACGTCGCATTCTGTACATAAATACAAATGGATTGAGCCAGGGTCTCTAGTCAAATATGATACACAAATAAATACACGAATATAATTTGTTCAAACAGACTCATAACCAGGTGGCGCCTCTTCACTCAATCCCCTCGCCCAATCAGAATTAATCTGATTTTCCAAAGACTGAATGTGCGACATCATCCTATTCATAGCAGCTTGCATGCCTTCATTCGAATGGTCCAATGCATTCTGCAACGCCCTGACCTGCTCCCGTAAATCATCAGCCTCTGTCTGAAGTTGAATTTGTCGGACTGTTGGCGCAGAGTTTGTTTGGATAGTCGATGGTGTGGAAGGACGTAAATGAAAGCTGGATGGCTGATAATTAATGTTTAGAGTGTCAGTGTATATTCCATTCTGGTTTGCGGGTTCTACAGCTCTTGTAAGAAGTTGTCCTGAACTCGTTGCATGGCTTGCACTGTCTGAATGTCTGGGATCATATTTCAGATCATATGGCACGATACCATTGAACTGATTCCCCTGGTAAGAGCCATTGTGGCCCAGGTCTAAATCTCTTCGACGATATTTCAACGTGTATGGCTCCACACGATTTTCAATCGATGTGGGTATTTGAGCGTCAACCAACGGTATCAGCTCTTGAGACTGAGGCTGGGAATTTGTCGCTTCATTTGCTGCTATAAATATGATGAGAATAGCATAGAGTACCTGTATAAACGGGAGGAATTATCATTTAGTAAAACAAACATCTTTTGTGAAGAGCTTACAGCTAATGCTGGCATCAAAATAGAGGGGTAAATATCAAGATATATGCTTGGATCTATCACATTGGAAAGGCTGATAGAGATAAAGACAATCTGGAGATCATGCATTAGTATTGTTTTCGACAATATCTGTCACACATGGTTACCCATAGTATGAGATAAATCACTCCGGACTCAACCAAAAATACAAAGACTTTTTGGAATCTTTTTCCTTTGTTATATGTTGAACTGAGATTTTTTTGGAGAATGTCACGTTGATACCTATAAATCTCTGTTCAATAAGAATGTTTACTTTTCATTGTTAGTCCCTACCATGCTTTAGCTCCAATACATAAGATGGTAAGAAAATTCGTGCTCATGAGAGGGAGAAATTGGATCTGTAAGACTGTCCCGTCCACTGGACCATAGAATTCAGTTTCCAAGCGATCTTGTGCAATCCAGATTGTGAACATTGAAACTAAATAAATGATCAGATGTATGATGGTGCAAAAATAATTGGCTCCATACAAAATGAACCAAATGTACGAAGAGAAAGCCATATCTTCATTATAATGTTAGATGAAAATATGGTCCACACCCTCCAAGTGACAATTAAATCACTAATCATGAACTAGAAAGAGGTTAAACTCTTTTAGTAGTTAATATTCTTGAGAGTTTTTCTTACAATAACTCTTCTTATAGTACCAATTGCTACTTCATCTCTTTCAAGAAATAGGTTGTCCGCATAAAGACCAGGAGGATTAAAACCATTTGGAGAAAGTTGAATTAATACTTCAAGATAGACAAAGCTGGATGTCAAGATGAGAAGAACTATGACTATTGCCAAAAAGATCAATCTTGTCTTTGACTGAAAGATACCTGTAGCTCTGAAAGTAGGATTTTTAGAGAAAGCTCTTTCATAAAATTAGTATTACGCACATTAAAGAATAGATTACACAGATGGAAAGGGCAACAACAATGCCATGACAGACAAAATAAAGTGCTGTGTCTACCATCCAACTCCTTACTATAGAAATATCCACATCCGAAAGTGGCCGACTTTGTTGAGAAGACATGTCAGAGGGTTGATAGGAGGCAAGACACCTGAATTTTTAGGGCGCTGAGTGTCTTTTATCTGATTTACAATGATTTGGGGAGATGATCTATCACTGCATGTGGGAGTTTGTCACAAGGAGCTATTTTACAGTGAAGCAAGATAGGACCTGGTCCCCAGACAGAGGTCAAAATGAGAACCAGATGTGCATCAACCAGCTATATATGTGGAGAACAAGAGATCTGACAAGAGTATCCGAAAAAAGAACAATGAAACGAGAGTGCCACAATGATGGAAGCAAGAAGCAACACTAGAGATGTGAATGATGGAAGCTACTGATGGGACATGGAAGAGTGATGATAACAATGGGAAACTATCAATAGAGCAGTACCTGTGAGAAGAACAGAAAGTGTCAATGGATCAGTAATTATTATTAAGAATTGGGGTCATCACCGTTACATGGCAAGTATAAGGTGTAGCCTACCATTTCAATGTCAAAGGTCTAGAAATGTATGGTGGATGACATGATAAAAATCGCCAAATGGGTTTGCAAATGAAATTCTGACTTGTTTAATGAATTCTTGTAAATAGGAAAAGAGTCCAGAAAAGGAAACTAGCAGCCTCTCATCACGGCAGAGCTGGTGGTGCAGTAGTTGTTAAGCAACCTGATGTAGTTATGCTATGTAATCTAATTCATGACATTTTCGGCCACAGAAACACAGAACACTACAACCAAGCTTCGGGTGAGGATAATATTAGGTTGACATCACTCCCCAATATGTACAGCTTCAGATGATCAAAGACATCTATTTTTTCAACTTTCCAGAGTGTGGGTGCTATGCAGAATAGAGAGATCTTGGTGAGAAGGTGTTCCACAAATATTTCAAGAAGATTCTGACAACTGCTGTTCTTGGATCAGAGTAAACCATCGCGAGGAAACCTCTTTAAATATATTGTATAGACAAATATACAAGTTTAATTTGTTCAAACAGGCTTAAAAACAGGCACCTCATTGCTCAATCCCCCTTGCCCAGTCAGAATTAATCTGATTTTCCAACAACTGGATATTCTATTCATAGCAGATTGTATCTGCTCCCGTAAATCATCAGCCTGTGTTTGAAGCTGAATTTGTTGGGGTGACTTGATCTCAGATAAATAGCTGAGGATTAATGTTTAGAGTACCAGTATTTGTTATCTGCTGGTTTACAAACTTCACGGCTGTAGTGGAAGGCCGTCCTGAGTTGTTAAGTTGATTTGTATGTCTGAAATCATATTTCAGATCCTGTGGTCTGATACCCTTAGATGGATTTCTCTAGTAAAAACTATTATAGATAAAATCTGAATCTCTTTTGTGAAATTGAAGGGATCTACACAGTTTTCAACCAATGTGGGCAGTTGATCATCACCTGTATTGACGAACAACAGAAGCTTGTGGATCTGAGGCTGATAATTTGTCTCTTCGGACATTGCTACCAATATGATTAAATTTATATATAATGCCTAAATAATTCCGGAGCTATATTATCGATAAAAATAAAAGTGTTTTTTAAAGCTTGCAGTCTATTCTGGTGTCAAAGCAGAGGAAAATCCGTTCCGAAGAACTTGACTGCATTTGGACTGCTAGAGATATTCAGAAATGAAGACAATCTACAGAACATAGATTAATATTACTTTCACAAATATTTTTTCCTCCTCTCATGTGTCATGACAAGATTCTTTTCTAGATTGTGGCACTGTACTGCAAATTCCAATTTCAACAAAATTTTCTATTTTAGTATAGATAATCTTACCATGTTCTACTTGCAATTAATAATAGTGGGAGAGTTTGTGCTTATGGGAGAGAGATTCAAGTTTTATGCCTTTGTCAAGGGGTAGGCAGGATGTGAATTCCAGACATCAGGTAGGGGGGGTTACCCCAATGACCTCTAAACACCAAAAATTTTCTCTTTTTGGGAAGTGTTGAGAGCAACCTCTGCATAAAAGCACTGTATGATAGCCTTTGTAACTACTATCTACTAAAAATAATGGCTCCAAAGATTATATTAACTTAAAGGGCCGGAAACCTTGTTGAGATTATGTAATTGAAACATTATCTTATCCATTCACATGACCTTAGATATACCAAATATGGAAGGTGGGGGGGGGTGTCCCAACTCAAGGTCACTGGGTGCAGCTTAATAGCGAGAGCACTATAGTCACATGAAATAGGGGTCTGTGATCCTCAACAGTAAAATCAAGGATTTGGAAACCGCAACGAGTCTGACACTTCATTTTCGCAAAGATTGTTGCGAAGCATCCTGACATGTTTATTGTGAAAAACCACGCTGCATAGCGCGCTCTTTCTGTGATTAAATATTCCTATTTTCCAACTGTATATTCGCCCTGGGACCACAGTAGTTTTAGGTGAGCGCTCCAAAGCTATTATGCAACAAATATTGCCTTCTCTATTTGCCAGAATAAATCAGGTTGGTAAACTTGCACATCAGCAAATGGCGGGTCTGCCCACATGTAAAAGATCTACAAAAGTAATAACATAATGTCTTGGTAATTATCAGAATCAACCTATTTAGCACAGATCTATGCTTACCAGACATAATGCAATTATTTTTGCAGATCTTTTGCATAAGGGTAGACCTACCTTTAGCTTTTTTTATCAATACCATATAGTATCAAAATCTGCTACCGATCACCAGCATTATGTGGTCAATCTGCTATAGACTAGATATCATGATTTATTCTGAAATAGATTCTAGAAATCTGTGTTGGTTCTGTATCAGACTAGAAAATATCTGTACTTAGACCTAGTCATCATGGAAATGCCTGATTTAATTGACTTGCTTGCCTGACTTGTTGACTTGTTGGCTACAATTCAGGCAATTCATTAAACTCCCAGGCTATTCATCTTTATATAAATAATGAATGCCGTTTGTATTAAGAACCCAGCTTGTGACGAAAACACACTGGGCTGGTCTACTTGCTGCTTGACCTCCTTGACCAGCTTATACAAGCCGAAAAAAGCCAGTCAAGTCAGAATGATCAAACCTTGAATAATCACGATGTACATAAAGTTTATACCTGTGCATAGATCTGTCCTTAAGTTGGAGCTTTTGCTGATGGCTCCAAGTGAGAACAAAACGAGAGGGCAGGTATGTTTTGCTTGGCTCTCAGCAATATTCTTGTCCCGCGGTGATTATGATCATATATCAAAAAGCATAGTAGGCCATATAAAAGAGTGCTAGGATGGATGTATTACACCCAAACATCAACTCCCCAGTCATGTATACAGCTGAGGTCCCTGACAGGTTCGATCTGCAAGGTTGGGTGAAGCTAGCTGCACCTTACTTCGTCTGTCATGGCGTTTTAATTGCCTTTTCCATTGTTACAATTCATTCTCTATTGTGAGTAGTACTATCATATCCAAACTTTTTATAAATTATCTGCGAATAGAGCAAGGGGTGTTTTCCAGCCAAAGAAAAGATTTACCTTCCTTTTGGTGATCACATTTGTTCTCATTTCGACATCCGTTGTTTTCTGCTTTCGAGTAAATTCTACTTTGATTCAATTCACTCTGATTAGAGTCAAAACATCATCATATTCAGTCGAAACAGCACCATATCCAGTCAATTTATTGCTTTGGACAAATCGGATAATTATTGGCTCCATAGTAAGAGTAAATGTGGGTAAGGAAACATTTTTTATTAGATGAGAGTTTGAGATTTTTTGCAGTTCATGATTAGTGATATAATTGTCACTTGGAGAGCGTGGACTACATTTTCAAGAAACTTTATAATGAAGGCATGGCTCTCCGTACACTTAATTGGTTCATTTAGTAGGAAATCAAGTATTCTGGTGATTTCATATATCTGACAATTCACTTAGTCCCAATGTTCGCAGCGTGGGGGGACGCTGGCACAGATAACTATCCTCTGGCCCAATTCCTGCCTCTTGTATGCACAATTTCCCTTACCTTTCTACTGATTATAAATCAAGCATGGTAAGATCGCTATTGATAATGAAAATCTTGGTTAAACAAAAATTTACAGGTCTCAGGCTCACAATCTCGAGAAAAATCTCATCATGACACAAGGTAAAAGGAAGAAAGTCGAGAAAGTCTTGGTGTTCTCGATTGATTCAGGAATGGTTTATCTTGGATTATGGGTAACCATAAAAGCCAAATATTTGTGAAAACAATGCTGATTCATGCCCTCCCAGCTTCTCTTTTTATTCACTGCACTCGATGATGAACTTGAAGCAGGTGAACGCCTAGACACTGGGCATAAATTTGCTGCAACATCAGAGATAATTGTAAGTGCAGAAGAAAACGCAATGGTTATTTTATTTGAGATTAATCACAAAGTATCTAGGTGCTTTATATGATTTTCATCATATTGATAGCAGCATATGAAGAGACAGATATCCAGCCTCAGTCCCCCAAGCTTCTGTCATCAGTTGATGATGACCAACTACCTACATCAATTGAAGACCGTGTAGATCCCTTTACCCTGAGATATCATGAAAGGGATCCAAATAATATCCCCAGTCACAATAGCTTTTACCAAGGGCATTCATCTAATGGTATTAGGCCATATGATCTGAAATATGATTTCAGACACTTGGAAGGTGTAGCACAACCTCCAATTTCGGGACAGTCTTCTACAATTGTGGAGGTCATAAACCAGCCAAGAACTGATACTGATACCCTTGACATCAATTCTCAGGTAGCAGGATCACATTTACGTTCCTCTTCTGGAGCATCAATTTATTCTATGCCATCTACGATCCGAACAAATTCTGCACCCACGGTTCGACAGATTCAGCTCCAGACAGAGGCGAACGACTTGCGGCAGCAAGTTATGGTATTACACAATGCATTGGATCGTTCAAATGAAGGCATGCATGCTGCTATGAATAGGATGATGTTGCACATTCAGTCTTTGGAAGGACAGGTTAATTCTGATTGGGCAAGAGGATTGAGTGAGGAAGCACCACCTGGGTATGAGTCTGTTTGAAGCAATTCGCTTTTGTATCCATGTGTAGTACGCGCTTTTCTGGGACTTTTCTCCAAATAAGTAACTTCAAACTGGTTTTATGATTTGTATCCAACTCCTCTTCTGAGAGAAGCTCCGCATGGATCGAGATCCAGAGAGTAATGGTGGTAGTTCTGCTATCACATGCATATAGCACGATTCCTCAATCCAGAACCTTGAAACAATGACTGAACTTTGCTTGTTTGACTGCCACTACTATGCATGTGGTCAACTACAGATGGAGCTTGGATCGGCAGAAACCGTCGTGAGGACTTGATCAAACGCCGATTAAACGTAAAAGCTCTTTAAATCTTAGCAATATAGATATTCTAAATAGACAAGTATACGAGCATCATTCATTCAAACAGACCGATAACCAGGCGGCGCCTCATCACTCAATCCCCTTGCCCCATCAGAATTAATCTGATTTTCCAACAACTGGATTTGTGACATCATTCTATCCACAGCAGATTGCATCTGCGCCCGTAAATCATCAGCCTGTGTTTGAAGCTGAATTTGTCGAACAGTGGGTGTGGTACTATTTGTTTGTATAGTTGATGAGATGGAACAAATTGATGCTTCTGAGGAAGGTTGTAAATGGGAGCCAGGTGGCTGAGGATGAATGTTTAGAGTATTACTATTTGTTCACTGGTTTACAGGCTCCACAGCTGTGTTAGAAAGTTGTCCTGAGCTGCGAGATCTACCCTTAAAATTATTTTACATGGATGTAGTTCGGATTCTCGTCTTGGGAGCCCTGGAAGCTCTATGTGTTCTAGCACTTGTCCAGGAGAGTGGTGATGATCAGTCTGGTCAGGAACTCATGCGAAACAACATTTGTTTGATGCTTATAGATGCGGTTAAGGATCAATGTGCAATGCATGTTTATAACAGCAGTACAGTACTGGGCAGTACCCAACAACCGGTCCGTAACATGGATTCATGACTCCGCCAAGGTCAGTTTATGATACTCATCTACACATGCCTACTAGTTTCCTGGTTTTGCACACGTCTGTCATGCATCGTGATTTTCCAAGTTTTTTTTTTCTTGGCCCCGTCTTGGCCGGCTTGAGCGTACACGTATATAAAGCCAGGTACTGTTAACTCTGATTTGATTTTCAACGAGGCAGCTAGCTGCATTGCCGAAAACTTAATATGTTCCTCAATATTGCTTGAGACTTGAATGTGAGAAGCCGAGCAAGCCCAACATTTAACAATGGACTGGCTAAAGGCCATCGCTTTGCGTGGCATGTACCAGGCCGAAGTTCAAAGTTTCCGTGAGATAATGCCAGTGATGCCTGCCAAATCGGCATTAACCTCACCTGCTACTGGCAATCTGTCTGACATTAAAGTGGAGTTATGATTCCATACTATGAGTTAGCTCCCGACTAGGAGACTTGGTTCAAGTAAAGACGAGTCCTCATAAATACGGCCTCGTAATATTTGGTTTGAGTAATGGGGGCACAAGAAAACCCTTCGAAGACATTCATTAATGAAAGGCATGTGAATGCTCACACATGGCAAGTATCACCGTGGTCCGTGGAAAGCCATGATTGACGGGCTTGCCCGGCTTTTTGGCTTCTAATCCTTTACTTGACTTTGTTTTCTCAGCCGTGTCTTTACTAGTTGCATTTTTTTTTACTTCAACCACTTCAACAATGCTTACACACAAATGAAAGAATGCCAACTGACCAGAAACAAAGTATTTTAGAATTTGTTTGCTCAGATATTCTCCTAGATATGTAATCTTTATAAAACATGCTGCTATGTTCTGAAATTTGGTCAAGAAATGCAGTCAAGACTGTTATGCTTTTCAATTCTAAATCTGCTTAAACTAAGGACTATGTATTATGCCACTCAGAAAAGTATTTTCAGATCAAGTAATGCAAATTTTGAAACTCAAATGGACTATAAACCCCTATAGAGACTGATAGCAATTGGCAGTTTATACAGGCACCCTTTTTTTACCCATGGGATATAATTATACTCCAACTGGCCCAAAATTTTCACACCATCATTCATGATTTGAGCTAAGAAAAAATTGCAATACCATGTGTTTTGCTTCTTGGACATGTTTAACTTTCTAGTTTGCTTTAATAATAATAAGTCTAAAATTTAAGTCTTTTTCTGTAAATCTTGGTCTAAACTGTGAAATGCTATTCAGTCTATTTTCTTTCTGAGTAAATCATCCAGCCAATAAATTCTTGGAGAAGGCATTTATGTACATTGGTGTGTAACATCTATAAAGTTGAGATATAGTAATTTGTAATTGAAGTCTGCTCAAAAAAAAAGACAGCTCGATTTGAAGTTTCATCAAGCAATGCCGCCCTTACATGCAAGTTCACTGTTTGTGTATGAGAACGTGGTAACAATTTGATGGTGTCTTGGGTACATCTTGGAGTCCTATGTGCCCGATTTAAGTTTCTGCCATTGACTTGTTGGATTTTCATAAAGCAAAAAAAGTAACACCATAAATGAACTTCAGAGCTTTGGAATGGTGTGTCAATGGTAGAAGGCAAGCTTTTTCATACCAATGTTGCTTATGCCCCACCACTCCCCACACCTGACCCTAACATCTTAAATATTTTGTGGACCAAGTCAGTTGTATACCTACTTAGGGAAAACTCAATAAAATCACTAATAATTGAATGGTACAATTTCACTGTTAGAATCATGGATTTACATTTCTATCAGAATTCATTTTACAGTCATTGTTCTAACCCATATGCTACACATAGCTTTGTACTTCTCAATCATCAGCACAGTCATCTATTGTCATTCACTGTACTACACCACAGGTTTTATTGTTCTTTGTTCACACTGATTTAATTGTTCTAGTATAAATATTAGGTAGAAATCATGTAGTACTTTGTGTGATTGCTGCAAGCTCCAAGCAAGCACAATACAGATTATACTCAGCTCTCTATTATGTGGTCCAAGACATATATCTCTTATTCTTACATTCACTTGTGGTATTGTCTCCAAATGCAATGTACATACCAACTCCCCTGGCATTCCTTTCAAACAAATGCATATGAGCTTCAGTATTTATTTTCAGATAAAGAGCTTCATGAATACTTAAGATACCAGCAGGATTCAGATAAAACAATACCTCTTGCATTGTGCTCAGTCAAATAACTTGATAATTAAAAGTCATGGAAACATGACTGAGCCTTGGCTGCTGTCAGCTGGCAATTACTACCCTTGATAGTCAGCTTTGGTTCAATTGAAATGGAGCTATCCATTGAAAACAGAGGGGCATATCATTGAAATCAGGTTGATTTTTTGTGCAGATAGAACAGCATAAATTTGATAAATAGCAGATATTTATTTAGTTGATATGAAGGAGAAACCACATATAAGATTCAAGATTTGACTCTTGCTATATACACATATACTCAAATTGTATTGTCAGTTTAAATGACTCATGAAATTCTTAACTATTTGTTTTGTAAGTCTGTTCTTTTTATATCTAGCATTTCTATGCTATTTTCCATGAAACAACCAATGGTCTGTCTATTACCTAAATGCATTACATCAGTAAAAGACAATAAAACCAGTTGCATCAATCCTTACATTAGTAGAAGGAGTGTGAACATTAAAAGGATTATGCCCTGTTTCATTATGTGACTGTTCAAACTGCAATTGTGAGATAGAAGTAGCCTGGTTTATTGTGTTGTTCTGGTGATCAAACTTGCTTCTCATATAATCTCTTGCATTTAAGCTGTCTCAATAACGCCATCAGTGCCATTTCATCTTGCACAATATTTTATCAACATACGCAGCAAGAAAGGTGTTCAAATATGCTGCCGTGGAATATAATGTTCAGATTTTAACTTCATTTAGAATTAAAATATATCACTTTTTGGGGTAATAACACCTATAGCCGCATAAATCATTGATGTTTGAGAGATTGATCCCTAAACACATTTTAACATAAATCTACAGAAAGCATGACAACACACCAAGATTAATGCACAAACAGACAAAAGCCTTTAGAGTGAATAAATAAAGAATATTTTTAAAGTTTAAGTTTGAGGATAAATTACGTTGGGATCAAGTTCGTGTTAACAGTGAATAAAATAAGCACTTTGATGACTTTATCACTTCTAAGAAACTTCGATAACTTTTCAAGCTGTTGTCTTATAAATTGTCGTACCTTCCATAGCCTGATCTAGAATGCAACAAGCTAAATGCTGGAGTGAATGATAAACAGTGGGTTCTAAAAGAATAAAACCAACTTACTCATGGCAATAGTGATAATTATGTCCAGTGTTATTACACTTGCAAATGCCCACCCAAAAAGTATTTTCTGGTTTTATTGATCAAAGCATTTGTGCAGTAACATAAATGTAAGCTTTTATTAGACCCACCATGAAATGCTGGTCTGGTAGCAGAAGCCCCCCTGAGTTAATCACAACTATTGCTAAGATAGGTTTCATCAATTTGGCAATTTTTTGAACCAGTAAACAGCCACATACCAGTCAGGCAGCTAAATGCAGTTGTTGCCAACACCCCCTTTTTAAACCAAAGTATTGGCCAAGTGATGCGATGAATACATAGACTACTTACCATAACAACAACCAGTAATATTCTATAAGTTTTTTGAAGTACTAGCCCTGTCAAGACCCAAACACGCCAGCAAAAAAATCTGTTTGCAATCAGTAACCTGGGTTCAATGGGTATCCACATGGCTCACAGCTGAATTGGCAGGTCAGAAATTCCCTGTGTATCTAGAACATTATTATGCAAATAGAATCTTTAAAAAACAGCCATACAGTAAGGATAGTCATAGCCTGCCACATTCAGATTGAACATGTTTAATATTCACTGCTGTAAGCAGAAGTTGAAAACACACTTTACTAACTCTAAGAGATTATGCATTGCGCCATGTAAATAGTTCGACTGAAATTATGGAAAAACAACTTACATATCTTGTTTACTTCCTCTAGCAATGACTGTATTAAAGTCTCCGGAACCTTTGGTTAGAAAGATGTATTCAGAAGCACTAAAGAGTGCCTGATCAGCTGTTTGGAGTATCTTAAATCATCGGTTTATTCTCCAGTATGGAACTTAGAGTTAGCACATGCTTACGCTAAAAATAAACACAATTAAATGCCAGTTAGACCTTCTGTCGAGGTCTTACAATATGACTGCTACTAAACATTTAAGCCAGAACTTATCATTCTGTGCCCTTTTGGAAGTGATGTAGATAAAAACTTGAAGGCAAGCAATTCCATATAATCTTTAGAATGCACTCATAGTAAGTAAGGATTGAAAGTCAAGATAGAATCTTAAAGTTACATACAAAGTTGTTATACTGTAGCCAATAAACAAAGGCCCTAATGTGTCATTAATTTTAGGCAGAGCTCCCGTTGTAGAAGGCATGTCCAAGGACAAGAAAACCGGGGTTAAAATGGAAAGTCAGATGTAGCAGACTCCTCGTTGGAAAAGGAAGAAAGAGAGAAAGCATAAAGGAAGGGTTGTAGTTTATATAGTCAAAAAAGTGATCACGCTCGACATCTCGGGAGCGCATTTGCGAGTGACTTGGTTTACTACTCAAATTCAATGAATAAGATGATAAAAGGAGCAGTGGCGCAGTTCCGCTTGGCTTTTATGAGGCTGAAAGCTGTTGTAAATATGTACTACGTATGTGCTGAGCGTGCCGGAAAAAATTTGAGATCTGCTCTACAGCCAACAGCACGAGTCAAGTCTAATATTGGACTTCAGCAGGGGATCTCGCAATATGCACATACAAGTACAAGTACAAGTTAAACCCCACTTGTGGCAACGATAACGATCAGGCTTGGGAACTGATATTCGGAACAAGTGAGCCTACGGTAAGTATCTTAGCATTTTTCATAACGTCATACAATTTTACACTTCGGTATATCCCTCAGTCTACTGCGTTAGCTTACCATCTTCAACAAGTTCTGGATAGGAACCACATGCTCTACAGCACACTGATGGGCCTACTTGGCAATGTAGATAACATTGTAAATACATACTCATTACTAGGCATTCTCCTTACTTATAATACAGGAAAATCTTGCTAAACCACATCCATAGATACGAGCCCGTTCGACAGTGTATTATCGTCCTTCCATCCCAAGCGAGTGAACGTGAATATCATTCCGTGGATTAAAAGGAGACTTAGAAAAATGTCAAAAAAACAAGAATGCCCAAGCTTGCATCATAACCTTAAGCTAAAGCCCAGCTAGATACGGTCAGTCATCTACCGCTTTTCCTTGACAAAGAAGTGTAAAGTCAAGTAACTAGCAATTGTGAATGCAGCAAAGAAGATGCCAAGGACCGCTGTATTCGGCCACCAGAACGACTGTGAAGAACAAGTTGACTCAGTCAAGCGGTATATATTATCACAAGGAAGAACGTACCTGCGCTCTAAGACCGAAGGTTGAAAGAATAGTAGCCGCTGGAACTTCCAGGTCCACACCATACTGTAATACGATGGTTTCGATCAGAAACACAGCCTCACCGTGAATTTGATGATGACACTGACCTTGTGTTCCTTCAACGTCAAATATCTCAACTCGTTCACAGCCAAAGCCTCAAACGCGGCATGGAAGAACGAGATGGTGTGCAGGAACTGGAAGGGCTTGTACACTGATTCACGGTTAATTAACAAACCGGTGAAAAGGAGGCTATGTGTGCGGCTGATTAGTACCGCATTCTACAGCGAAGAGGACAAGAAAGATTTGGGCGCACTTGTACAACATGATCAACGTCCCGACCAAACTAGCAACGCTCGTACTCGCAAATGCGATAGACAATAACAACACCACGGATGCAGTCGTAAGGTTGAAGAGGACCAGTATCAGGATAAACTTCCAGAACGCGGCAACAGTGGGCACAAGGCCAGCCAACCCGTAGACAATTCCACCGTAGATCAATGGCGGAACGAGGCGAAGAGGAAGAATATCAAACAGAATCTTTGATGAAAAGTATGTGAAGGAAGAATAGTACCCGTTGGACCTGGCATAGCAAAGGAATTAGTTCATCACAGTGATGATGATGGCGACGAGTAAAACACGCACCTCTCACGCATGAACAGGATCCGCTCATTAGCAAACAAACCAAGACTAGACAGGCAGGAAAAGCCAAACAAGGCTAGCGTGAAGAAGAAAAGACCTTTGCCACCATCAAGATACGAACACAACAAAGATGTAGAGGAAACCACACATACCCAAACGGTTCTGGAATCCAGCGATATCATTTCTATCAAGCCACATAAGCACACCAAGTTCCAACAGAATAGAGTAAGATCCTTACGTGACATCTCGGAAGAAGAATCCACAAATGACTATAACGCAGATCAGAACGAGGTTAGACAGTAATGTCGAGGAAGGTCACTCACGTGCAAGAGCAATCGCAGACGAATAGTGCGCTGCCAACAAAGCGGGATCACGGTACAGATTCTTGAACGCTCTGCCACTCAGAATCCTAAACTGTGTCGGCCAACTCGCTCTCTTCCTGCCTCTCAATAATTTCGTTTCTTCTGCTACGTCTCGTGTTTGTCCTCCGTGTCCATTTCCATTAGGCGCATCACCCCGACCCTCCCTAGCCAAAGCCTCTGTCTCTGCTTTAATCTCTGCAGCAATCGTGCTTTGCGCATAGGCTTCTACCAAAGCCGCTAGTTTAGGTGCCAGAGGTGTTTCTGAACGCTGAGAGGAACCCGAGCCAACAGCTTCGATCAGTTGCGATGTTTTCTTTTTGAAATAAGCTCCAGTTGCTGAGCTGAGCGAACTGGGTCTTGTTTGTAGTTCGGTGGACTCGACGGCTGGAGGTGTCTCATTCGAGTGAGAGCGTACGGTGAGAGGAACGGACTGTTCGTGTGTTGCTCGTCCTAGTGCACGTTCTTCGTCGGCAATGTTGGTAGTGTCTTCGTGAGGAGATGAGGGCCCGAGAGTGGGTGTACCAGGACCGGAGCTAGAGGGTTCCATGCCGGCTTGGACAGTAAGGTCGACTGGAGGCAAAAGGGTTTCAGCAAGTCAGGAAAAGGATACCCAAGGACAACGCACTCAAGTAATCGGCAATGTTAAATCCAGGTGGACAAGGTTTCCCAATCTCGGTGAAGTATGTCTGACATCTTGAAAACTCTCCGGAATAGATGGTCTTGCCCATGGCCAGAACGAGAAGCTGATCAAACAAGGCAACAATATTGCTTCGAGGTTGGTGAATGGTGAAGATGACGGTACGGTTGTAATCCCTGGCGAGAGACACCAAACTTTCGACGACGTTGTACGCATTAAAGGCATCCAGACCTAGAAGAATGTTGACGCTAACGAAACATAGTAGCGATATCTGCACATACCACTCGTAGGCTCATCCAAGAACAAAATTGATGGACTCGTAACCAATTCGCAAGCAATAGACACTCGGCGCTTTTCTCCACCAGATATCGACCTGTTGCCTGAAACGACCATCAGTCGCAGCACACTGGTCGCTAACGAATCAAAACATACCAGTCTCTCCAATCCTCATATCCTTGATCCTCAAAATCCCCAACTCATTCATCGTCTCCAATGTCCTAAACCTCTTGGCTTCAAAACTCATCTCCCTCGGCAACCTCAACAGTGCACTGTACAAAATCGTCTCGTACACCGTCAACGTGCTCATCAAGGTGTCCTCCTGATCCACGAATCCCGTCACAGCTCTAAACTCCTCATCCTTGACCTCTCTTCCATTAACCAACGTCGTCCCACCAACCGCTCCCTTTTTGTTCTTCCTCGCAAGTATATCCAATAATGTCGACTTGCCAGCTCCAGAGGCACCCATGATAGCCATCACCTGCCCTGGCTTGGCACATCCCGAAATATCTGAAAGAATAGTCTTCCCGGCCACATTGTATGTAATGTTTGAAAAGTGGAGAGAGGCTGGAACGTGTTCGGTCATGAGACGTGCGGCTTCGTCTTCTGGGAGACGAACGCTCCCAAAGTCGCTGCCGGATTTACGGCCGAGGTACCAGAATAGAAGAGAGGCGACTATGACGACAAGGAGGGCGCCAGCGGCGCTGAGGGCTACCCAAGTGTTGTCGATTGGTTTGACGGGTTGCTACAGAGAATTAGGGTTAGTCTACAATTAAAATATAAGGCAGTGTGCGTACGACGTAGCCTGGAACCTGCGAATAATGAAGACATTCTCCTCCAAAGCAGTCTAGAGTGATGTATGGGTCACCAAAAACTTGATCAATAAGCTCGTTCATGGCTGGTTCTTCGAAGCGACATCCTTCATTCTTGGCTCCTTGGCCTGTCTTGCAGCTGAAAGATGCTGGGCCTTTGATTTGCTCCGTCAAAAACTCGCTGATGTCTATCAAGAGATGGTTAAATCGGAAAAAACAATGCTCGAGTACGACAACGCACCAATGCTACCGTCTTCACCACAAATAAATCGTCCCGGAACACACTTGCATTTCAACTTGTTGCATTGATAACTCGTGGTGTTAAAGTCGTAGTCAACCGTTCTAGAGGATGTACACTCATCCAATGCGCAGTAGAATGACTCGACTTCATCTACCCAAAATTGGAACGTGCAGTCGCTCGCATTTTTATCGCAACCAAAAGTTACCTGTACGGGGCGTTCGGAGCCTACTGTGTCGAGGATTTTCCGGTCTACATGACATAAAGAAACGCTGTTTGGGTAATGGTCCGAGGGTTAAGACAAGTTACGCACTCGTTACATCGCACATTTGGTGGTTGCTGAATACGGTCTCTCCACCCTTGTAACAAGTCATATTTTGGGCATCAGCGTCGTCTGGGTCCGGTGTTTGACCGAGTATTGGGAAACCCTTGCAAGCATTGTCCGTTTTGCAAACTAGAATGATAATGAGTGTTCAACAAACTTTCAAACACGTTAACCACGCACCATTACAGTTTATTCCGCCCCAGCCATCCTTACAATCACAAGATTGTCCATCATCTCTAGGTCTTCTGTGTTCTCCGTCGGCCAACGAGTCGCATTCTGTTAAGCATCACGACTTCAGCATGGTAACCCAAACACCCCAATGGACGACATACGTGGCGTCAGACAGTCTATTCCACTCCAGCCTGCTGGACATCTACATTGGCCATTGTATGCATCACATTCCGCGAATTGACCACAGGTAAACGCTGGTAGCATACAGTTGAAGCATGGCGGGCATTTTTCTGAGTTACGGAATGTCTTGTTCGTTATCTTTGTCGAGGTATAGGGGAGCACTTTACTTGCCTGGTCTGACCATACCAAGTCCCTGAAACATATATAAGCAAAACCATTCTATGGTACGAAATGCCGTTGGAAACACATACGGATTGGAGTTCATACGTATTAAGCGACTGCGCTGGTGGCCATGAGGAGTTGGTACGTCTCGCTGACGCTGATATTGATGACGACGAGATGGCGAGAAATAGAACAAGTGAGCTGGTGAACATGATGAAGGAAGGCAACGCCTCCCAACGAATGGCAGATGACGAAGCTAGGTACACCTTCCTATTTCGTCTACCGTTGGCTTCTGCTACGCTTTCCCACGATCGCTCCTTTCTCAACTGCGGTAAACCAAGTCAAGCAAGCTTTGCGCGAGCCGAGTGGATAGCAACAGAAATATAAATAAGTCTTAGTCTTGGAGATACAAAAATAAATCAAATGATATAATGAATCAAAGACATCTTCCGATCATCAGTTGAAATCAGCACAGAAATATCGTACTGGCCTCACATAAAAAGCCAGACTCAAGGAATCATGATTGTTGCCCTCACAAGAACCCGGGCTAGTTTTTTTGTCGTATACCCACTGCACATTTCTCACCAAGGTTCCCAAAGTATGGGAAAACTAGCTACAGTTTCAGTGTTACTCTGCCTTTCAAAGGCAGTCACTTCACAAACATTCCAAAAATCCCCACCTTCCTCCTGGAGGGTATGTCACTCTAATCCATAAATCCAGCCTACCAGAATAAATATTGACTTTCTAGAAACCAATTATCAGCACCCCTCATGAAGACCAAATTTCTATTGCAGAAAATGCACTGCAAGAAGCGCTAAATAACTTTGATCCTGATTCTGCAGCCTTCCCGAGTATGTCGTTTCATCATGTTGAAATATGGCCACTTTAAAAACTATCACTTCAGACCAGCAAGATTTTGCACTATCTGGAAGCTTTTTTTATGATTTAGCTGCATTTGATCGTCTCACAAATCAAAGAAAATACTATGACAATCTGACGAATTTTTTCTCCAACTTTAAGAAGGCACACCCTGCTTTTCAAATTCAATAGTGAGTTGCCGATTCAGTAACTATTCTACCGGGATCATATACTTACTTTGAGTATCTGTAGTGTTAGTTAGTGGTGAAGCTGACTAGCATAAGCATGATGCTCATTTTCTTGAATTTTGCACTATTGTTGTTTTTTAGCTGGATAATGCACTGTAAGACTTTTTACACTGTCCTTACAATGTTTTACTTATATACTATGAGTTTAGTATCTATGGATATGCAGCAGCCCAAGCATATTTTGTATACAATGATGTTATCTTTCTGAATTATTCCAAAGAATCTTGGGAATTGGGCCAAACATGGACTTTGACTCAAGAAGATGTGCAATCTGGGAAGAAGGCAGGAAAAGATTTTTCTCTATGCAATTCAAGTGGGTTTTCTTCAGATACAATCCAGTAAATGGTCCTCAGCTTCATACTGTAATAAAGCTGATATTGTAGGTGGAACTTTCTGGGTAAAAGTTGCACTCTTAATTTGCAGTTATTTTGGTCTTAACTGTGATTTCTTATCTTATTTAAATAGCAAACAACAAATACTGTTAGCTATGTAAATGCACTGGCAACTGGGTAATTTGAAATGGAGCTATCAATAATACTGTTGCTGATGACATTCTTTCTAGTTCATTTCTAGCGCAAGTAGACATCAACTGCACAGAATTTTCACATATACTAATCATATAACTGTGAAGTCTTTCAGCAAACCTCGCGCAGATTACTTCAAATACCACTTATACTGATGCTGCTATAGCATCAGTCAACTTTCTGCGAAATATATTGGATAATAACCATCTTGTTGCAGATGGTTTGGGTGTGGACAGCAATTCTTCATGTCAGGCAGGAAAAGATGGCATAAGTATCCCATACAATACAGGACTTGCAATTGAGGGATTGGCAATCTTGTTCCAATTGGGAGCAAATAAATTCCAAAATGACTTTAACCAGCTGTAATCAATTCCCAAAAATCATCAGTAATTTGAAGCTGATATCTTTTTACAGCCTATTTGATTTAATCTCAACTGCCACCACCACTGCTCCGTGGGTAAATCAAGACGGTATCATTGTTTCAACATCGGGGCCATCAGAATTTGGTCATCGTAAGCTTCAACTTTTATACTGTTATACGGCTAGTGTCTTAGACAAATTACATAGCCCAGAAAGGCGGTGACAGTTATTTGATAAGAGGGCTAACTGCGGCATATCAACAAGTATTCGATCAGAATGTCAAAGATTATGTTCAGAAATATCTGAGTGTTCAGGTAAATCATTTTTCAGCCTTGGAAGATATGAGGAAATCATTGAACTAATGGTTTCTCTAGTATAACGCAGTCCTTGATCTTGCAACCTCGGGAGAAAGCAATATCTATGGTTCCTCTTGGATTGGTCCCCCTTTCTCGCAATTTTCTGCAGAAAACCAAACATTGGCTCTAAGTATCCTAATCAATTCAATAGCTTTAACAAGTGACACTACTGCCAATGGGCCCACATCTAATTCAACCACAACTACCAGCAATTCTGTGGAAAATTCTTCTGGCTTAAGCTCATCATCTGGACATTCCAATAAACCAGGTGTGATCGCAGGTGGAGTTGTTGGTGGACTTGTCTTCATCTCCTTAACGGTACTAGCAATGATCTGCCTGTGCAGAAAGCTGCACCAACGCCATCATAGGCACTACACATCTGGCTCAGAAATGGGTCAGTCTGATCACATCTCACCAATTCACCCAAGGCAGTCTTCTCATAGAACTACTGCTGGGAGAAGGGACAAGAATCAGAACCACAACCCTTCTGCATCAAACACGGCAACAGCATCACAGGACAGGGCTATCAGAAAGAATAGGCAGAATGATACCCAAACCAATCAAACAACCAGTCCTATTTTATCTAGGGAAATAGTATCACCAGTATCACCTGTTCCAGCCAATGCAGATGAGGGCACAAGAGAAAGAAATCAGGAAACAGAAACTAGCTTGTCTTCAATGGGTAGAATGAGGGATTTATCAATAGAAGAACTGGTTAGAATGTTAAATCAAAGATTGCAACCAGGTCCTCATTGGGAGATGGAGGGAGAAATGCCTCCAGAATATCCAAGTACACAGTAATGTAATACTGTTATGTATACACACACTGCATGCAGATTGGAATATCTTAATTATGAGGCCAGAGTTCATGCTTGTTCTCACTAAAGCCAACCTCACTGGCAGAGTTTCATGTGTAGATCTGTTTCTTGCAGGCGACTTCAGTTCAGAAGAGGTCTCCATTCTTCGAGTAAACTTCAAGTCTCCAATCATAACCATACTACTGGGTTGCTACTTCTTGGTCACTTCCCCTCCAGAGGCATGATTCATAGCAGGTATAAATGATAAGATGTCCTACCTAAGTAAGTATGATAACTTGGTACATTTCTTTAATGTGTATATAGTAGTGTCAGTGTTTGTCTTTGAAAGATATAATCTATGATTTCATTGAAACGAATATTTCACATAGAAATGATCAATGGTGTTTGGACATATAGTAAAACCCTATCACAGGTCCTTATACTTTTGGCGTGCATGGCCCTCCAACTCGGCAAGCTATGAAAAGGCCGGCTGTTACAGGCTTCCTAGAATGGAAAAGTGCAGGTCGAGTGTAGTAGTAACGACAAGTCCTTGAAGTCGCTCTCGTAATTTATCCTGTCTACCGGTTTCTACGAAACTGCTGTATTTTGATTATCACTTCTCATCTCAACGGAACAAGATACATCTGCCACAATTTATGACAGTTGCTCTGCTCAGCCATGTGCATAAGCAACGAGATTGATCACCAACAGCATGGGTACATCAATGCTTGAAACGGATAGTCCTTCAATGGCATTGACATACTTGACAAGGGAGGGGAAGTTATGAACTTGCCTGACTTAGGAACATTTTCAATCAAACTTTAGACACTTTAATCAATCAAGCCACCCTTTGTTGTAGCCAGATTCAAAAAGAAAGTCATACTCACTGGCGTGTGTTTTTTTCTCTGATACTACAATCCTCAATAAAATGTGGACTAGATGTTTCTTTTCCAATAAATATGCTCGACTAAAGTCCTACCAAAATATAATATCTCATGTAAAGCAAAGTTTTCTCTTTCAAAAAATAAATGGGCCACCGCCACGATTGATTTGGAAACTGGATCATTAATCAGACTAAAAAAAATCGAAAGTTATTTATTTACTTATTCAACATTAGTACCATTAATCATTACAAATAAATCATCTGTGTTCCGTGAGCATAGCACAAAATGATAACATGCTGTACCTGATTCCGAAGATTACAATAGATCACAATCCACTAGACCTCCGTTGCGATAAGCTGTTGCACTTAGCATCATTTCTTGTGATGACGATCAAATTTTACGCCGTTAAAACTTACTTGGATCAGAGACAATTCTAAACTACCCCAAGACGGAAAGGGAGTTGTGATGATTTATGGGTAATACCTTGACATTTAAAATGGAGAATTACCGGTAAGGTAGATGGCATCCTTACACTGTCCCCTCTATACCTCTTTGATTCCGGCAAACCAGTATCTACCTGACATCGCTGGAAATGCAGATAGTGTTCTCCAAGTTGTTCAATCTTTTCGTTTTGAAAGCATTGGCTGCGCCATACTTTCTCACTTCAGTCATAGCCATATCATTTCAAGGCAGACCTAATTCTTCTTGGAGAGTATGTTGTATCATTCCTATCACCAGATCAGATTGGTTATAATGCTAGTTGTCATCAAAATACTTTTACAGAAACCAGTAATCACCATTTCTCAAGCAGACCAGATTGCTATTGCAGAATCTGCATTACAAAAGGCACTGGAATCTTTTGATAACAACACTGCACAGTTTCCAGGTATGTACCTAAGTGAATATCTGATCTGTGGCATACCATTGCTCAAAATTGACCGGGATAATACCCGTTATCTAGGGATAGATGATTTTTCTTTACCTGGAACATTATTCTATGAAATGGCTCAATTTGATTCTCTTACGAAACAGCGCAAGTTTTATGATTCATTAAAGAACTACTTTTCTATTGTGGTGAAAGCAAATCCAGGTTTCAAAAATCAATAGTGGGTATCTTTTCAACTCCGAAATGAGTTTGTATTCAAATATGGCATATAATTTTTTCTGACAATATCAAGTGTTAGTGAATGTCTTTCCTTCTTTATTTAGTTTTCAGTTTTTCCCCCCTAGATTGATACCTCACTGTAAGTAAATTCACTCCATTGTTGATAGAATTCTTTGATGATATTTATTGTTAATTAGTATCTATGGATATGCAGCTGTAAAAGCATACGGTGCTTATCAAGACAATGTGTTTCTTGACTATGCCAGAGAAGTTTGGGAATATGGTTGGACCTATACGATAACTCAAGAGGAGGTGGAATCAAATAAGATACCAGGGAAAAACTTTTCTTTGTGTACCTCAGGTGCATTCCTATCTTAACTCTATTCAATCATAAATTATTCATATCATCACTTGACAATAAAGTTGACATTACAGGTGGAACATTTTGGGTACTAATCACATTCCTTGCCCCTGGTCACCACTTATCTCATGATGCAATTGATTTTTTGTTCAAATAACACGTAGCAAACGACGCCCGACCATTCTTACGTCAATGGATTGGCTACTGGGTAACTTAATCTACTCTTGATCTTTGCTGCAATTAATTTTTATGCCTAGATCCTTTTTAGTGTATGCATTGTACAGATCTCCAAAAATTCTTTAGCTTCTGAATCTTCGATCAATTTCAGGCTTTCTGCGCTATTGGCACAGACATTTAAAAATCAGACATATACAGATGCTGCAACAGCATCCGCAAATTTCTTGGAAAATGTTATGGCGAATACAGATAATCTCATCAGAGATGGGATCGGCGTTGCCAATAATGGTTCATGTCAATCAACAGGAAACGCTATTCCTTATAATACAGGACTTGCAATGGAGGGGTTGGCTTTATTGGTTGCGCTTGAGGGAAATTCGTCAACAGAACAATTGTAATATCACTCTAATTTGAAAGCGGCAGGTTACTGATTTTGCAGCATTTCTGCAGCTTATTTGATACCATTACATCAACTTCGTCTGTTGCGTGGAATGATCAAAATGGAATTATTGTTTCTACATCAGGTCCTACAGCAGAAGGTCATCGTAAGACAATTATCTTAATTTATTTTTTTATACTAACTTTGCTAAATGAATGTATTAGCTCAAGAGGGCGGTGATGGTCATCTAATAAGAGGACTCGTTGCAGCTTTTCAAGCGTTGAATGACCAGAGTTTGCATGAATTTGTCAAACAGTATTTGGCTGTTCAGGTATGTCTGCTCAACTAGAATATTGAAAAAAATCCTTATCAAACGCTGGAAATGTTAGTACAATGCGGTTCTCGATCTTGCAACTTCTGGGAATAACAGCATTTATGGCTCTTCTTGGGCAGGTCCACCTTTTTCAGAGTTCTCATCAGAGAATCAAACGTTGGCTCTAAGCATCCTTGTCAATGGCATCGCTTTGACAAACACTGAGCTAACATCCACGACTGGCACCACTCAGAGCCCAAGTGGAACTGAAACTTCCTCATCGACATCGGACTCACATTCTAATAAAGCCGGTGTTATTGCAGGTGGAATTATTGGTGGACTTTCCTTCATTATTTTGACAACACTGGTAATGATCTACTTTTGGAGAAGACAGCACCGGAGCACATCTGCACTAGAAATCAACCAGTTTGATTATATGCCACCCATCTTTCCAATAGATCCTATTTCTGGGAGAGGTGCTTCTAAACAGAAAAGAAAAAATCAGAATCAGAGTACTGTTTCTGCTAGGATCACATCGGGATCACAGCAATATAGGACTGGTGGGAAAAGTAGGCAGAATGAAGGGGGGCCACCAACAGATATTCCTCCTGTAGGGGAAGTATTGTCTCAACCAGCCAATATATACGAGAGGGCAGGGGCGAGAAATCAGGTCAGGGAAGCCACCTTGCAGTCACAAGCAAGAAGAAGAGATTTGTCAATAGAGGAACTGGTAAGGATGTTAAATGAAAGATTACAACCAGGACCCCATTGGGAAACGGAAGGGGCGATGCCTCCTGAATATCAAAATTCATAGTAATTCATAGGAATTTAGATATTTACACTAAATCGATAAATAAACCTGAGTTGAATAGGCAGGAGAAATCAAAAGGCTAGTGTGATATACGACAATCATCAAGATGCGAACACAACAACTTGTGGTAGGTTGATGATCCTAACGCTCATCAAAAAAAAGATGTGGAAGGCGCCAGGCGTACCCAGACAGTTCTGGTACGATATCGTTCATATCAAGCCACATAAGCATGCCAAGCTCCGAGAGGGCACAGGGTTAGATTCTTAGGTGTCATCTCGGAAGGAGAATCCAGGAATGACTGAGAAAAGCATATGAGAAAAAATCAAAACACCAAGCGAGTAGAGTACGATGAGAACAATTGCAAAGGAATGATACAAAGTAGGATCACAGTACAGATCCTTGAATGCTCTCCCATCCAAAATCCTAAACTGTGTTATTCGGCTCGCTCTTGTCTGTCAGCAGTCCGCTTCATTTCGTGTTTGTTCTCCTTGTCCGTTAGCCCCGTCACCCGACTCCCTAGACAAAATGTCTGTCTCTACTTTGGGCTGTAATCGTACTCTGCGCATGGGTTTCTACCGAAGTCGCCAGTTTGAGTGCCGGAGGTGTTCCTAAACGCTGAGAGGAGCCCGAACCGACAGCTAGGTGTGACATTTTCTTTTTGGCCTCAGTTGCTGAACTCGACGAGTGAGGTCTCATTTGCAGTGTAATGAACTCGGGGGATGTCTCAATCGAGTGAGCAAACGGTGAGCGAGACGTGTTCGTGTGTTACTTGACCTAGTGCATGTTCTTTATCGGCGACGTTGGCGTCTTCACGGGAAGCTGAGGTCCGAGAGTACATGTACCAGGGCAGGAGCTGGAAGGTTCCAATCCCTTAGGGCCCGTTTGGGTGCAGTCAATTGGAGGCAAGATGTCAGCAAGTCAGGAAAAAACCAAAGACAACGCACTCGATTATTCACGTTAAACCCAGGTGTACACGGTCTTCCTCTCGCTGTATGTCTGACATCTCGAGAACTTTCCAGGATAGACGGTCTTGTCATAGCCAAAACAAGGAGCTAGTCAAATAACGCAACTCGAGGTTGGTGAAGGGTGAAGATGACGGTATGATTGTAGTCCCGAGCGACAATATTGTACACAAACAAACTGAAGGGTGGTAAGCACGTTTCTCCACCAAATGTTGCCTGTAACTGCCATTAGCCCCAGCGCATTTGTCACTGTTGAATGAACATCTCCAACGTCCTATATCTCTTGACCCAAAACTCATCTCCCTCGGGAACAGCCATGAGAGATGCGGCTTCATCTTCAGGGAAGCGGTGAGGACCGGTTTGTTTGGAAACAAATCAGAACTTAGAATAAAGGCAGTGTACCGCGTATCCTGGAACCTGCGAGTCTCCTTTAAGGTTGTCTAAAATGATGTATGGAAGGGCATCACGGAATGCCGTTGTAAACACATACGGATTGGAGTATTAAGCGACAGCGCTGGTGATCATGAGGAGTCGTGTGTCTCGCCGACAATGCAACAAATAGAATGGAAGGAAAGAAGCGCTAGATCGATGACGTTTTCCCCACGATCGCTGTTATCCATTTGTCGCTTATGGACTTGCGTCGGCCTAACGACGGGGTTTAGCATGATTGTTTGATGTGGCCTCTAACTAGAATCCCGCACTGACGTGAAACGCCACTTCTAAAGTTGAGCTAAGGTGGTCGACGAACACGGTGCTTCGCCTCCGTGATATTTGACCAGCATATGAAAACGACTGCCAAGGGGTGAAACTTACTGTCTTCTGATAGACCGGTCACGCCGGTACTAAGCTTGTAACAGATCTAAACTCGTTTTTCATTCCCATAGTAGCAAACCGATTTGTCCGGAAACATATCTTGATTGATGTAATAATAGCCTTGTAAAATTAGAGATGCTCCGTTTCTGCTTGCCACTTTCATCACGGTAGTGGAGACTGAAGAAACACTACTCACTCAAAGCGGGAGAGTGACAAGCCGGTATGATAGTTCACTCTGGAGACACTCCCTGGTTGACGGAAGTCAATCTTATCAGTCAAGGAGCAAAACAATATCGGAATGATCCATGATGTTTTTGTGGCTCTGGTAAGATGGGGCTCAAGTTCGAGTGAATGCCGTTTTTCACGTTTTCTTGGCCAAATCTACTTTCTGCGTTTGATAATTATTCACTTTAGAGAACTGCACCTATTACAATAGGAATCATTTTTAGCATTTGTTCGTAGATACCTATGGAAGGCCGTCTAGTAACACTATAATAAAACTCTACAGTGCGGGACTACTGACAGGGTGACGCGGTAGATTTGAAAACAGTTGATAGTCCATCACTGATTTTCTGATCTTCCGGTCTTCCAATACAATTGAGCATAGCTTTAGGGCGCCGGATCTCACTTGGGGTAACGTAGTTAAGGGTATCGAGTTTCTATATCTACAGGAACCAAGCTACTTAGCACCCTCCTTTTGCGAATCTACCCAATGTCGCGAAAGTCCCTTGCTAACTTTCTCAAAACATGGCAGAACTGCGCGTTCATCCAATTGTTGGTGTTGATATGTTTTTCAGATATAGTTTATTCACAATTATTTCAACCAAACCCACTTTCGTTTTGGAGGGTGTGCAACTTTATTCTTTCAAGAGTCCGATCTGATAGCTAGATATCTTCTCCCAGAAACCTACAATAAATACATCTCATCAAGATCAAATTACTATTGCAGAGAATGCATTGCAAGTAGCGTTGGATAATTTTGACGAGGATTCTGCAGAATTTCCCAGTATGTCATTTAATGATATGTTGCCAGTCACAGAACTAACTATCTTTTAGCCCAGCAAGATTTTGCACTATCCGGAACATTCTTCTATGAATTAGCTAT
This sequence comes from Stygiomarasmius scandens, assembly GCA_037954225.1. Classification (NCBI taxonomy): domain Eukaryota; kingdom Fungi; phylum Basidiomycota; class Agaricomycetes; order Agaricales; family Campanellaceae; genus Stygiomarasmius; species Stygiomarasmius scandens. The sequence continues at coordinate 702,372 of JBANRG010000005.1, read as the reverse complement.
TTTTGATCATTTCACCAGTCAGACAAAATATCATGATAACCTCACAACTTTTTTCTCCAACTTCGAGCTGACTCATCCTAATTTTAACATTCAATTGTACGTTGTTGAAATGAGCAAATCCATTTAGACCGAATGCTTACTTTTATTTTGCCTCTAGTGTTGAGTAGATTTTAAAGCTCAAATTTCATTTTCATTAATATTCTGACCTTCATGTTTATTCCCTTTAGCTGGACGTCGCACTGTAAGGATTTATAAACTACCTCAATTTTAGTTTTATACTTACATCAAAGTTTCCAGTCTGTATGGATATGCAGCATTCCAAGCTTATATCGCTTACAAGGACAATGCCTTTCTTGAATATGCAACATCCATTTGGGAATCGGGACAGACCTGGACATTGACTGAAGCAGATGTGCAATCTGGGAAAAAGACTGGAAAGGACTTCTCTTTATGTAATTCAAGTACGTATTTCCAGTCAAATTTCTAAACGACTGCTTGGCCTAATGTCCTTATAAAGCGGATATCGTAGGAGGCACATTCTGGGTATGACTGTATTCCCAATCGCCTAATCTATTTATCTATATATCTTCTTTCCAATAGCAAACGACCAGTTCCAACAGTCTTGTAAATGCATTGGCAACGGGGTAATTCTAGATCAAATTTAAATCTTATTGTTACTGACAACAATTTTTTTCCTAGTTCATTTTTTGTGTAGGTAGAGATCAGTTGGGTCAAAACTCAAACTCACTAGATGAATACTCAGCCTCTCAGCAAATCTCTATCACACAACTGGAAACATAACCTATTTGGGTGCAGCATCAGCATCAGCTGTTTTTCTTCAGAAAATGTTGGACGATCATAACCTTATCGCAGATGGTTTTGATGCGGACAGCGCTTCTTCATGCAAAGCGGCCAAAAATGGCACCAGTCTTCCGTACAACACTGGGTTGGCAATTGAAGGACTGGCAGTCCTATATACCGCTGGGATACAAGGACAAAGCCAATTTAATCAACTGTAATTTTTTGAAACACTGCTAGAAATATAACAAACTGACCTTATGTTTCAGACTCTTTGATTTGATATCAGCCTCCACTAATTCCACCTCCCCCTGGATTGACAAGAATGGTATCATTGTGTCAACATCACCACCTTCAGCAGTTGGTCATCGTGAGTTAAATTATTATTTCGCTTTATGATATTATTAAAATAATTCGGGAGACTAGCCCCGAAAGGTGGTGATAGCTATTTGGTTAGGGGTTTTATCACGGCGTATCAGCTGGTATTTGATCAAAAGCTTAAAGACTATGTCCAGCAATATCTAGCTGCTCAAGTAAGTGATTTTACTGTTTTGATTTTAACATAATTAAAACCATCCTTCTATCAGTACAATGCAGTTCTTGATCTTTCTACAACAGGAAAGGATAACATCTATGGTTCTTCCTGGACTGGTCCTCCGTTCTCGCAGTTCTCTGCGGAGAATCAAACACTGGCTTTGAGTATGCTAGTCAACGCAATTGCTTTAACAGGTGGTACTACACCCGATAACACCACATCTAGCACAACTTCCGCCACTGGAAGTCCCTCCGGATCATCGAATGACTCGCATTCCAATAATACAGGTCCAATTGCAGGGGCAATTATTGGTGGGCTTGCCTTTATCATATCTACAGCACTGGCTGCATTCTGCTTTTGGAGAAGACACCGTCAGAAGAGGCGTCGTCGTTATACATCTGGTTTATCAACAGGCTTGTCAGATAATATGTTACCCATTTTCCCAAGAGATCAGATCTCTGAGGGGGGTACCTCTTCTCGACGAAAAGGGAATGATCAGAGCCAGAGCCAGAGTCAAGGTCAAACTGTTGCACCCTCTAGTATGACAACAAGTAGAAAAATTAGGCAGAGTCAGAATATTGCTGCCTCAAGTACATCAGCACAACAATCTAGGGACCTGGAGAAAAACATGGAGAATATAGATGTTCAGCAAATGCATAATAATGCTGCTCAGGAAGAAGTACCATCCATTCCGTCCAATACAGACCAAATATCAGAGGAAAGAAATCAGGATAGGGAATCAAGCTTGCATACTGAGGCAAGGATGAGGGATTTATCAATAGAGGAATTGGTCAGAATGTTAAATCAGAGATTGCAGCCAGGACCTCATTGGGAGAGAGAAGAGATGCCTCCGCAATACCCAAGTTCATGAAAAAATTGATAGGAATTCAACGTATCGATCCTATTATATATCATTTATTCCATTCCATTTGAAGTAGTGTAATATAAGGTCATGTAATGTAGCTCCAGGAGTATTTAGGTCAATCTCCTTTCAAATTTCTTCAAGTCCAACTTCTCACCTCACTTCTAAGTTCTGTTTAGAAAACAAGCGTCTTTGTTTTGTACTCCCTCATGCATGTTTCCCTCCCAATATTCATCCTTGAGAATCTACGCATCGGCAAATATGAAGCATGTCACCGTTGAATGAGAGTATTCAAGTCATAACTTCAACAGTGACTGCAAGCACACAATACCTTGGGGATCATTTTGAGAAGAAGTGCCCTATCATTCCTATCTCTTTGGATTTACAAAAAAAACTTACTTTCATATCGTTTTAATTCACTACCTCTATTTTTGGTCTCATGACGGCCGCGGGCCTGCTCTGTCCACAAAATTTGTACTAACCGGATGCGGTCTATCAAGCAGAATATCTTTGTTGAGTCGGACATTCATTATTTTAGTCCTTCACTTTAACACCTCAGCTAAGTGGTCACAAGTCAGGTTGAGTCAAGCGATCAGAAGTTAACTGATCCATTGCGTTGATCCAAACGATGAGTTGTGGACTCATAAAAATCGCCGTTTATTTCGCGTTTGCTAGAACAAAATTCTTATTCTCAAAGGGACTAACAATCGATTAGAATGTCGACAGATCGGTGGTATTCAATTTCATAATAGGTAAACACAAATCAAAGCCATATTTTTTGAGATAAATGTTTCCTGTGTAGCTCATACTATTTCTATCGAGGCTGAATTAAACACATGATTTTATTATAATATGACAGTAGTCCTCTGAAGACCTTTAAATACTGTGATTTAATTGGCATGGCAAGCAGGTGGATTATCTCCAGTTTCAGGTTGTCGTAGCCTTCCAGCTAGTATTCTGACCAGTTCCTCTGTTGGCAGGGACTCCCTTCTCGCTCCTCCAATATACATTCTGTTTTCTGAATTGCTAAACTGGTCAGTATTGGCCTGCAGAGATGTTTGATTAACAACTTCTAAACTATGTATCCTATCAGCTTTTTGGAATCTGCTTTTCTCTGATCTTGGGGAATTTTTTGACCACTGATTTAAAAATACCGGGAGTGGCGATTGTAATGACTGGTAATTTTGTCTCTTGCAACAGTATCACTGCAATCAAGCCCAGCCTGAGTAGTCCCATTACACACCCAATGATAACTCCAACATGATTTTTCCCCTCCTTCAAGTTATCAGTGATATTTAGGGCCATTGCATTGATAAGAATACTGAGTGCAGAAGTTTGCCCATTGGAATCAAAGTCCCAGACTGGGCTGATGTCCAGTCAGCTTGATAGATATTGGATTTATCTGAGCTAGCTGCATTGAAAAGAACGGCATTATACTGGGGTAGATGAGATCATGGTAATCATATTCAATTTCAGACTTACTTGCACTGCAAGATATTCATATATCAAATTTTGCATGACTGGGAAATTGTTGCATACTCAAATACAGCAGTCATCCCATTGATGATGTTAAAACCTATACATAAAACTTGATAGTTAGTTAACAGATCATTTCGAAGTTATATGTGAAGTTGGCTCAATTATGCCATTTTGGTTCCAAGGGGATTATAGTGTCCTTGTGAAACAGTGTTTTCCATCCTAAGATCAAGTCTTTCGAATTGATTACTGGGGAAAGGTGCCGCTGCTTTGCACGGCAAGATACGAGGCCTATTTATTACTCTTGGGCTGTAGCAATTTCTCAGCCAAAATTAAATAATGTTATAGAATACATATGGATTATCAAAGTTTTCTTTCAATATATCTAATGGGAAAAGTCTCATGTTGACAGCTAAATGATCATTTTACTTTTTTTATTGGTGTAAATTTGCTCTAATTTACTTCCAATTTGTCCTTCCTTACTCTCAAGTAATATAGATATGGCAACATGGGCAATTCTCCGGACAGTCTCCGAGAATTCCCTGTAACCAAAAATAAATACACAGTAAGCATCTCCATTTGACGAAACTAATCTTCAATGAATAAATATACTTATCTCTATTGTGATGTCTAAATAATCCCCTCCAGCTTTAATGAGGCTCAAAACAAAACTGGCTTTGATCATTTTTCAATTCAATTTTTTTTACAGATAAATTTATTTGTTATTAGCAATATAACTATAGCTCTTAGGTTGATTACAATCTCTTACTATCTTGTCCCTTAATAGTGAAAATGCCATTCAATGCAGTGCTTTGATAGATACTGTCCGAAGGCATTCAGCTTGTTTATGTTTTGTTTCTATATAGAAATACAGCATAATGCTATTTCAGGTGCAATTACTTATTCAGACCATGAAAGTTTCAGAATTAATCACCTGTTATAGAATTTTGCCCTCAACATGTTAAAATACCCTTGATGAAGAGAATCACTAATAACTTAAACCTCACTTCAATGTTGGCATTAATTTAGATCTAGGGATGACACTACAAATTTCAAGATGAAGTAGTTTAAACTCCCATCTGTGTCCAGGCCGACAACTTGAAAAACCATTTAACCAAATGAGTTGCTACGACTTGTGGCACATCGGCCCGTATAGTTTCAACATGCCACAGATGATCCGGGAACGAACGGACCATGTTTTGAATTGCCGACTAACTGCTACGAGGCATATATAAAGGCCGAATAGTGCCTCACAAACTGCCGCGGCTAAGGTATAGTGCCGTAGCGTGGGTAAATGTGCCCGTGGGAAACCTCAAACGTAAGTTAACTCGGCCTTAAAAGGGCCTCGTAACTAACAAACTGGGGAAAGGTGCCGCTGCATTGCACGGCAAGATACGAGGCCTACCTATTATTTCTGGACCATAGCAATTCCTCAGCAAAATTGTTACAATACATATGGATATATCGAAATATCATTGACTTCCTTTCAATTTTGTATGTTTAACTGGTAAATTTTCCTGTTGGCAGCTAAATAGTCACTTCATTTTTTTTAGTGTAGATTTTTTAGATTGCCGCCTTCATTACTCTGATGTAATATAGCAATATAGACAATTTTTGGACAATCCCTGATAATCCCTCCTTTATTTTTTTCAGTACCACTCTAAAGATCAATGTGCAGCAAGTATCTCTGTTTCACAAAACTAGTCCTTTGTACTTCAAACTTAAAGAAACACTAAATAGTGAATAAATGTACTTACCTCTATTGTCTTGTCTAAATCATTCCTCAGCTCTAACAAGGCTTGAAATTGAAACTGGCTTTGGTCACATTTCAATTCAACTTTTTTGCCAATAGTTTTATTCAGGCTTACTTAATTACAATACAAGAAGAGTGCTCTGGGTTGATTATAACATCCTTCTATTATTTTATCTCTTGAAAGTGATAAAGTGCCACTCAACACTTTCATAACATAGCTACTCTCTGAAGGCATTGAGCAATGACATATTTATGATTTGTCTCTATATAGAAATACAGAATAGGTGCAGTTACTTACAGACCATGAGGGTTTCAAAAATAATCAGCAGTTATAAAAATCTTAAACCTTAAAATACCCCTTAATGAAGAACATCACTCATAAGTTAAAGCCTCACTATGTTGGAATTGATTAAGGTCTCAATGATGACAACTGCAAATTTCAGGATGAAGAAATTCTCATTTGTGTTCAAGCTGACAACTTGAAACACTATTAATCAAAAACAATTTGTTAGCCTTTACAAATGGCATGCAACAGCCATTTTTGACTTTTTGGTATCATCCTCGCACATGTATCAGCTTTCTTTTCTGCACAATTTCAGGGTTTACTCTTCTGTTCAACCAGCACTGGTCTTTTCGATGACAGTGATGCTGTGTGCCTCCGATTCATTTCTCGAGATGGAATGAAAGGGCTAAATTTGAACTCAATCAAAAGTCTTGGTGAACTGTGTTTCTTCAATTAAACCTTCATAGTTATTAATCATTGCTTCTGCCTCAGTAAATGCAAAAGTGACCAATAAAAGCTTTGTGCCGAATTGCCGAGCAGCTTGCGGTACGTCGGCTTGTATATCAACTGCCATGCCATAGACGATTTCAGGAACACAACTTATGAATTGCCGATTAATTATCATGCAGCCTATAGGCTATAAGGCCGAGTGTGCCGCGGCGCCGCAGCGTGGGTAAATGTGCCCGTGGGAAATCTCAAACGTCGTTGTAAATTAACTCAGCCTATTAAAATAGGCCTCGTAACAACACAAGACTGTTTACCATTCTTGCATACTAGAATTAGGTAGTATTGAGAATAGCAAGACCCTTTATTGTTAGCCCGGAATTAACAGGGTGCACTTTAATGATTGCAACACTTCCCCTTAAGGTAAGTGTTAATGACAACTTTGCTAACCAATTGATTTCATTTTATCCTTCCCAATATATTCCATTTCCTTTTCTGTTTCCCCTCTTCTCTTGGCTGTATCTGCGGTTCCAATTGATATCATAAACTTCTGAGTGTCATTAATTTCAATTGTAATTTCTGATGTGATGTAATGATGTATAGCTGAGTAGTGGAGTTGTAAAGCTGGATTCCTTCCAATTCCATAGTTTCCTCCTGATTTCCAATGACTTTCCAATTTCCAATTTATTCTATAGTTATTTACTCCGCTTTTTACTACTGTGGATGTGGTTGCCCCTTAAAATTGTATGTAAGTGAATTGAGTTAATTTAAAGGCTGTTGAATCCCTTTGATTGAAAAGTCAGGTCCTCACTTTAGTCCTCTCCCCTCACTCAGTAGTTCCTCAATGGGGCCATGCCGTGTATCTATCATACCTATCTATCATACCTATTTATCTATACTAACATAATATGCCGGTTATATTGTATCAAATAAAAATAGCCTTTATATAGTAGCAACCAGTTTACTGGCACATTGCCAGTTACTGGGATGGCTAAAACCCACAATCTATCACAATCTATTGAGCATGATATGCAGGTAGACTATGTCCATTTTCCTGTCTCCCACCCGTTAAACTGTTTTGCTGGCCTCTTCTTGCTTGTGGGGAGATTGCTGAGTTACCAGCTTTTAACCTATGAATTGTACGAGATTCCTGTAATTTACTTTTCTCGGATTTCGGAAGATCTATGGAACATGGAATTGGAAAGACTGGGGGTAGAACCTGTGGCGAAACATGATGTCGCTTGTGATTCTTGTAGTAGTACAAGAGCACCAACAACATCACTGCAACAAAGCCAAGCGACCCCATTACACAACCAATGATAAGTCCTATGTTATTTTCTTTCTGATTGTTTGGTCCAGGAGCAGGTTGTGGTGTGGCGGTAACAGAAGAAACTGGTTCTGTATCAGTAACATTCATGGCCAGTGCATTTATAAGAATAGTGAGTGCAGAAGTCTGGCCAGTATTGGAAGATCCGGACTGCGGCTCTGTCCATGCATCTCCGTAGTTGTTGGATCCATTAACAGCTGCATTGACAAGAACAGCATTATACTAAACATCATCAAGACATGAAAATTATGCCAAAATGATTGACTTTGAGCTTACCTGCACTGCAAGGTATTCATGAAGCACTTTTTGTAAATCAGAATTAGTGGTTTGCTTGCATGCAGCAACTAATCCATTGATTATATTAAAATCTATTTGTAGAAAAGTGTGAGGCAAATATTTTTGAAAATTTTGATGAATTTCACTACGTGAATTTCCCTCAACTATGCCATTATTGTCATTCCAAGGAGATTGAAAAATTGATTGTGAAATGATGTCTTCGATCCTAGAATTGAATCTGCTTCAAGTAAAAGATGACTTAAGTGTCACAAGACACTCACCATTGCTCCATGCTAGAGTTCTGTGTCACTGAAGTGAGGACTGAAAGGCCTTCAATTGTGCACCCAGAATTAGCAGAAAGTAAGTTGTTAAGATCGGATTTAATGCATGAATTGGCATAAACTCCATCCATAATCAAGTTGTTTGGAGCTATTAAGTGATTGCTAATAAAGTTGGCTGACTGTATAGCTGCATTGATATAAGTTTGATTGGAAGTGATTTCTGCTAACAATGAAGACAGCCTGAAAAGAGATGGTCTTAATCTATGATTTCAAATTCACAAGAATTGACTTTACAAGAGATAAGAGCTATTAGATTATATGTTAGTTAATCTCGTGATTTTTAAGTGATTGAATAACAATACCAAGTTGCATTAGTGCTAACATATAAATTGTCCTCAGCTGTACTCTGCAAGTTGAATTGTTAAGGTGCTTTTGTATTAGTAAACAGAACTCTTTACACTGAATAAGCCACCATTCATTGTCACTGTGAAGGACATTAGTTTATCTGTCATTTTATTTCTTAAAAGCAACATACATCCATTGCATTCAGTATTGTAGGTAGCATTTCTTGAAACTGTCGCCTGTGATTCTGAAAGAGTATACTCTGACACAGATAGCCATGTGTCTTCAGCATACTTCAGATAATACTCATCATTGTAAGCATAATATGCATAGATGGATGAGTAGCCATAAATTCTGCAATAGACTATTGAATACACTTGTATGAATCAAAAAAAAGAACTCACATTATATCTTGAAGCTAAAAGCATCACAACAAAGAAAACAAGTATTCTTAAACTGTTCAATCATTTTATTGGGACTCCGTGCTTACTCTTCATTTGCAAAACAATTAATTCATATTGAATTCCTTTGGTTAAAATACTCACGTTGTGGGATTGTCCTGCTTTAGGCTTATGAAAAAGTTCTTGAGTTGGTCCTTATACTGAGTCTGTTTTGTGAGTTGATCATATCTTGCCATCTCATAGAATAGAGCCCCTATTGGGATTTTATTGTGGGAAGGATCTAAGAACATTTCATGAGTGAGCATGCAACTCATTAAGCTGAACTTACTACCCAATCCGAAGTTCCCAATCTCTGGGTCATATACTCGGACCAGAGAAGAAAGTGCTGATCCTGCAAGAACTAATTGTTCCGTGTAATCTTTGTCGATGGTTGTGTTCTACGTTTGAAATGAGTTCAGCACATCAAAACCTAAGATCAAATCACATCTGACCTGCCAAGAGGGAGAAGGAGCAAAAGACTGTGCTAGGATTAAGGCGAATAAAGTTGGAAGAAGAACGATAGAGAACAACATCAGAGGTCTATGGGTTACTTTGGAAAGGAAGCTGTTCTTTTTCTTCTTATACCTTATTCGTAGTATCAATAACATCTCGACTCAAGTTCAAGCTCGGATCAGTGTGGTTTAAAAAATATAAACCCACGCGTAGCATTCAGCACAGCTTTAAGATGGTGGAGACATATATTTACAAATTACCTCGTCTAGGATGATTAAAACTGTCTGAATCCAGTCCTGATTCTCACCAAGTCCTGATGGTACTACTGGTGTAGCAAGGATTTCTCTGCCGGGAACTGGAGGAGTGAGGATAGGATTGTAGGATTGTCACAAGTCGTATTCGACTATCGCTCAAAACCCATCAGGGTGATCCTCTTTAGCTGTATACATCAGAAAATGATTGATCGGCAAGAGAATAGGCTCTGTTTTTTTATGTGTCCGCCGACCTTATAATTGTACGACAAGAATATAATTCGATACTTGAGGTGCGGAACACAGCGCTTACTCAGTTGACTTGCCGACGACGATGAAACAGCTGCGCAGAGCGTAAATAGCAAACGGATTCTCATGAAAATAAATGTGTCTAGAATAACCATGCGCGATTTACTTGAATGTATAAATTAGAACCGTATAATTGCAAAAAGCTATTCCCAATATACCAAGTGGCCAACGTGGGGATCGAACCCAAGACCTTCGCGTTAATACAAATATTAGCACGACGCTCTAACCAACTGAGCTAGTCGGCCACAAATCCCGAGGGACAACTTCCATGTGGAATCTTGAAGACTGGATAAACTCGCAATACATTTAAGGATGAGAACCATCTGTTCGTTGGAAGCCGAAAGTCTCAGAGACTTGTTCACGCAGACTCGGAGGCATTCATCTTCCAACCAACTAGAAACTAACTAGTCAGATAAGTAGGTAGGAGACCGAAACAGAGTGATATAGAGGAAACAGACATAAAGAAAAGTATAGGAAAGAAAAACGACATCTATTGAGAGAGAGAGAGAATATACATATATGTGATGACAATACTAATGAATTGGCTTACAAAAAGAATGAAGGTAATAGGAACAAGGAACAGGAACAGTTGGATGGAGTGGGGAGTTTTGTGGAGAAGAAGTATGCGCCGAGTAGAAACGATGATGTGACGGGAAATTTATATAGAAACAAGAGAAAAGGAAAAAAGAATCCTTACGTTCCATAAGGAGGTATCACGGTAAAAAGGGAATGCTTATAACGTCCATCCGACATCGAGAAAGGGCATACAAGTAGATAGGCAGAAGCAAAGAAGGATGCGGATGGTGGGATGACAAATGTACATTTTTAGTGTTGGTTGATGATTAAAACTGTCCACGGGAGAGAGAATAGAAATGCGCAAAAAAAGAGGATAGATACATCGAAATTCCGGAGACTGTGAATGAAGCAAGTCCATGAGATGCGATGAAAAAGGGGGCCAACCCAGGAATCCCGAAATTCGTGTATAGGTTGTAGACGAAAAGAACAGTCGATTCTAGTTCGATTTCTTCTTTCTCGCCGAGAACGTCAACACCTCCGAATCATCATCGTCCACATACGAACTCGACGAGACACGCGGAGGCGCAGTCCGACTCGGCCCAGCAGTCACCACTCCATCATCCTCATAATCATCCTCGTCATCCTCATCTTGAACCAAAATCGACTTTTTCTTCTTCCTAGGCTCCTGCTGACCCTCTTTCTCCTTCCTCTCCGTCTCCTCCCTCGCCCTCCTCTCAGCCTCAACAACCCTCCTCCTATTCTCCAACCAAACCTGCTCCCTCCTCTTCTCCTCCTCCTCCAACTGTTGCCTATTCGCCACACCTCCAGCTCCAATATAGACCACGTGATCATCCACGTCTCTACCAGCAAGCAAATCATCCTCTGAATGCAAACTCGGGAAATCCTCATACTCCAACTCTCTCGGATGATCATGATCCCAACTTGAAGTTCGCCTACCAAGGACAAGATCTACATCATACATCAAGCCGGGATTTGCTTGTGCACCACCACCACCACGTCGATTTGCGTAATCAAGTGTCATGGATTGATAGCCGTTGGGAGAGATGGTAGGGACTTCGAGACTGTTGCTGGACCCCGGGACGCGCGCTGTTGGGGAGAGGTATCTCTCTCCGATACTGCTACCGACACCACTGCCACTAGCACCGCTCCTCGCACCAAAAGACCTTGCTGTCATCGTACTAGTCCCCATATCCAGATTCATACTCGACACGTCGGGCGTCGAGAACGAAATCGAAGCATCCATGGAAGAACCATCATCATGAAAATCATCTCTAGACACTTGCGCGCTCGACGCGTACGCTGAGCCAGAAGGAGACCTCGAGGATGAAGCTACACCGGAACTCTTCCTGCTACCACCAACAAGCTGCACAGCCGACCCATTATCCATACTTCCACCTATCGGAGACTGGACGTACTCTCCCATAGGAGACGAAACAGTCGTCGCAGGCGCCGTCATACTCGTACCTCCCTTGTTCTTCCCAGTAAGAATAGGTCCTTGCTGCGACAACGACCTCAACTGCTTCCAATACGGGATACCCGTCAGTAAGCTTCCGAGACCACTACCGCTTTTTCTCGAACTCGAACCTCCAGGGGAACAACTAATAGGACTAGGGGAAGGTGAAGTAGTGGTGATCACGGTAGCAGTAGCAGCCGTAGCACCAGCTATAGGTCTTACTGGCGTAGGCGTCATCGTCATGGATGCACTTGGGCTAGCTGGGGACTGAGGGCTGCTTGCATTGGTAGGTGTCCCAGGCCTCGACTTGTCTTTCTTTGACCACCCTTTTCCCAACCTCGGAAGATGTATCGACGGCGTGGAGAGATTTAATGTAGGGAAAGACGAGAACGAGGGCGTTTTGGAGTGCGATTTGGAATGCACTCCAGACCCTGTGCCCGTGGGAGAGTTATTATTAGAGTGAGGCGTAGAAGGCGAGATGGGTAACAACGAAGAAGACGAAGGTGATTGAAGGTCTCCATAGCCACTATTCGTCGATGAAGGATGTGGAGAGGAGGGGTTGGATGGATACGGTGATGATGCAGTTGGAGAAGTTGATACGGAAGAAGAGGGTAGATATGAAGTTGAGCGGGCGTCAGATCCACGGCGTTTTGTAGAGGTGCCAGAGCCAGACGCGACAGCTCTTAAAGTCTGCGTTGCTGTAGGTAACGAACTCGCGGTATGTACCTGATGCACTGTTTGACCCGGCACACCAGGAGAAGGAGACTGCCCGTGTACCTGTTGCTGCTGTTGCCTACCACTCCTCCTTTGCGCTGCCTTTCTGAGCCCATCATCCGAGCTCTTGGATCTCTGGTCCGACTCGAGGCCTTTAGAGGTATGCCTCGAAGCCGAGGACCACCGATTTTTCTGCCGCGCACTCGTACTCGCACTAGAGCCTGGTCCTGCCCGGCCCGTGTTCCTCGCCGTTTCTAGTCCATCATCTCTCTGTTTTCCCTTTTCCTTTGTGCCAGAAGACCGATGATGAGGCCTCGACGAGGACGCATCCCCATGTGTATGGCGATAATTCCTCAGCCTCATATTCGGCTCTGATACCGTCCCAGCGCCGTCATCATCGTCTCTACCCCTTCCTACGCTCTTGGCTCTCCTACCACTATCCTTTCTACCACTCTGCGCCCTAGACGTTCTCTTCTGCACAGCATCAGCACGAGAAGACCCCATTCCCAACCCTAGACTCAAATTCAACTTTGAACTCGACGCCTGCGAAGACGAGGGTAACGTCGGAGGTAACAAACTCCTCCTATGCTGATCGTTACCCCTCCCAGCGACCGTATTCCGTAAAAAGGTACCCATCCTTCTGAAAGGGTTCCAGCGGAACTTGAGGATCGACATGGCGTCGGAAGTTTCTTCTTGAGAGACATCTATGGGTTTGGGGTTTGTGAGTTCAAGCCAGGTGTCTGGGTTGGGAAGGTCGTGTAGGAACCAGCGGTTCTCCTGATGTGTGGCGCCGACGCCGAAACCGATACCGATACCGACGTGATCGAGTCGGCAAGAGTGTGATGACAGGTAACAGCGAGGTAAGTTTGTGACAGAGCGAGGCGAATGGTTTTTGGATTTTTAGGTTTTGGGGTTGAGAGTAATAAGTAATGATGGTGATATAGTGGCGTTTGTAGGGTAGCGAAGACGTCGAGTTGTGGAGAGTAACCAAGACGTAATGATTATGTTTTGAAGAGAAAAAAAAAGCCAAGTCAGCGCCAACGCAGAAAATGAACAGCGAGCACACCATACCTTGACCTCGTCTAGAGTAATCCGTACGAGATAGTTCTTTTGCAACAAATGGTCTAAAAGATGCATGACCACCGGTCCTTCCAAAAGCGCGCCATTCTCGTCTTCCTCTACCGTTGGATGTCTTCCGCCAGTGGGTATCCTATCGTAACCCATGTACTGCGCAGCCCGCCAGTCGTGGTTGCACGTATAAACATACCCGGTCCACTCTGTAAAGTCGTCATATATCCCAGGAGGCCTAAACGGGATCTTGCCGAAAAGAAAGCAATACAGCGTCACACCCAGTGCCCAGATATCTATGGCCTTGGTCACTGGCGGTCTCTCCTCGCCCTCCTCCTTGTCGTCTGTATACTCCCAAACAATCTCTGGAGCGAGGAACGCGGGCGACCCGGCACGTTTAGCCAGAGCGGCGTCATTCAAGAGGATAGGGTCCTCGTCTTCCTGAGGTTTGACCCATTCATCTGCCCTGACAGACGCTAGACGTTGGGCATAAGAAAAGTGAGCCGTACCGAAATCTGCGATTTTGACACGGTCGTGGTTTGCCGTCCAGATGAGATTGGCGGGTTTGATGTCGCGGTGAATGATTCCCTGGTGATGAACTGCATGTGTCTCAGACAACAGGACAGGCGGACATGATAGATGTACGCACGGTATTCTAGACCGAGAATGGCATCGCGCATAATGCGTCTAGTTTGTTCGACTGTAAGGATGGGTTCGTTGTCTCCGTTTGTGTATTTGATCTCGCCGCCGCCGAGGTACTCCATGACTGCATAATGTTAGAGACATTCCCCGTGAAAAGGCAGCACCCACCCATGTAAATCTGGTCCTTTTGCCTATCGTCTATAACCTCGTACAACCGCACAACGTGCGGATGGAGACACTTTTTCATAATAGCAATTTCTCTCCGAATCTCCTGCTCTGCCGTCCTGACACCGTCCACTACTGTAACATGCTCAGTCTTTGGAATGTTTTGCTGCCGAAGTTGTTTATACTGTCGTTCTCGTTTTGCTTTGGGATTGTCTCGCTTGACAATCTTCATGGCCTGCCCAACAGTGAGAACTCGTTGCAGACAACAGAGAGACAGCACACACCAGTATCTTGTGCTTGTTCAAATGGTCATGGCATCTCCACACATTCCCGTGCTGCCCGCTCCCCACCTTGGCCTCCAAAACATACTGATTAACCATGGTGTGTCCATCTGCGAGATACGTCGATTTGAGCCTGTCCGTTGTGACGACTGCTGTGTCTGCATCAAACGCCGAGCCCGACGGGGCGGCAGTCGAAGAAGACGCATGGTTGGCGGTCGACGTCGTGGTCAGTGTCGGGACAGAAAGGTTCTCGGGGTCGGGCTCGTTGTCGTCGTCGTTGTCGTCGTTGTAGGAATGGTCTAGCTCGTCGTCGTCGATAACGGCGTCGAAAGAGGAACTGTGACGAGCAATGCTCTGGTTCATGACTTGGGCCGCTTCATGAACAAATGCTTCACACAAGTCCCAAAAAAGTTTTGTCGTCTCCCCGCCAATCCGGCAATTCAAATCAATTACAGTCTGGATTCATAACACGGACCCCGGGTACTCTTTCATATCCTTTTTATGTAATTTTCCCTAGCTAATACACTCGAGATCCACAGATTTCCCCCCACTTTCTCAATTCACTACGTGCGCTCACACGTACATTTATCCTCCTCTTTGACTTCTTTCATCACCTCCAGAATCGAGTCAGATCAACGTCATTCTCCTACCCACGCATCCAGCTCACCTGTTCGGCGTGTTTACCACAGCCCTGCAGAGGAAAAAAAAGCCAATCATCCTCCAAGATCTACACAGATTCATATATTCATGACTCACAGCCCAAGTCGTCTTTCCACACTTGTCACACTTGACTGCGTAACACATATTCACCGGCATAGCGGTATTGGGACTGTTGTACATCATTTCTCCTGAAAAGAAAAAAAGTTTATTTCGGATCAATCAAGCTAGCTAGCGCGCAGGGGCGGGTTCGGTGTAAACGCACCTACGAAGAGAAAAGATTTGGGTTAGTGTTATGATTCGATTCGGAAGGTGATGGAAGAAAGCAGGAACGGAAAACAGAAGACGGAAACAGAATACGAAAGAAGAAAGGAAACAAATACACAACAAATAAACAAGCTTTGAAAGGAACATGCGCTCGCCCCTATCCCCGAACTCGACCCTGTATCAGAAAAGAAAAAAAAAGCGTTATCCTCCCTCGATTACCCTGCTTCCCTCGACCGCAAGCGGCTTTACGAGACAATGTGGACAAAGCTAGGCAACAATACGACATCGGGATTACTACCTGTGTCGAGATGTATATGTCATCCGTAGTCCAAGTCTAGAACCCAGGTCTCTGCGTGTCAAGACTAAAGAAAAGAAGGAATCGGAGACAATGTCACCGTCGAAATGAACGGAAGATCGAGGGACTCCCGCGAGAGAAATAGAAAGAAAAACAAATGAAGGCTTTGATTAATGATTAATGAACGACTCGAGGCAAGCCAGAAGTCGAATAATTGATCGTACATGCACATCATGAACATGGATCATGAAAGAGGCACCCTCGAAATACCAAATCAACACAATGTCTGATAGAAATTGAATCGAGAAAATCAGACTGATCACGTCCGCGCCCGCACCCACACCCACACATGCATACGCACACGACACACAAAATGATAGGGTACGGAAATATATGTATGGGGATAACGTCCTTGAGACCCAGAAGGAACCAAGGAAATCATGGGGAAGCAATATTATATATGATCCCCATACCCATGATGCATGATGTCTCTGAACAGATGCGCACGCACGCAAATATGGAGCGTAAGCGCCTATGGCACGTAGAGCCGCCCAACTGACACATGCAAATCAGAAGAAAGAAGAAGAAAAATCAAGTGCGAGAAACAAGCGCGAAATGAAAGACCGGCCCCGGTACCCACTACCCAGGACTGAATATACCTAGCCACCAGCTAGCTAGAACCAACCCTTGATATAATTTTCAATCAATGGGCGCCCCAAGTCCAACACATCGGACAGACAGACAGATCCATAGTATTAGCTAGGATCTATCCAGGACCCCAACCTTGTAATCGCACACACATGCATCTGTATTTGTGTAGCATCCGCCACCAGATTGAGATTCAAGCTCAGCACTAGCTCGAGCTTGTTGATGGCGCTACGTGCATACATTTATATGTATAGGAGACCGGACGTCTCCAGCCAGGACTGATGCCGATGCGTGCTTACGGACCGATGTCTCTCTGCTTGTCTGTCTGTCTCTGTCTGGCAGCAGTAAGACACGGCCAGGAGTATTATGAACATCGTGATGACACGGGTGCAATCACTGCACTTTCTCCGACCTACTGGTGCAGGACCAGGTACAATAAAAAAGTCCCACTTCCCCCTCATATCAGGTTCGACAGTGAACAGTGACATTATCATCACAGTCGCCATCGTATCTCCCCTACACCGTGGCCAAGCAAGTAATTGATCATGACAGATGGATATTTGTGTGTAGAACACACGGCCGTAAAGCGAAAAAAAACGCCATCACATCACAAAAACAAAGTAAGATGAAAGAAGAAGATTTAAAAGAAACAGAAACTTGAACAAAAGACGTTAATGCAAAAACCTTACCCTGACCCCAAGGCCACCGACGGCTTGCTTGGTCCGACGGGTCAA
The DNA here is from genome assembly GCA_037954225.1 of Stygiomarasmius scandens. Taxonomy (NCBI): domain Eukaryota; kingdom Fungi; phylum Basidiomycota; class Agaricomycetes; order Agaricales; family Campanellaceae; genus Stygiomarasmius; species Stygiomarasmius scandens. The sequence continues at coordinate 685,081 of JBANRG010000005.1, read as the reverse complement.
GTCAGGTGAGAAGAAACTTCACAACGAGCTTGCTATGCACTAGTAGCTCCCTCCCAGCACAACGCCCAGCACTGCTATGATCCCCCGACGCCATCGAGCCATCACGTACAGCAACGAATCGTGCCGACGGCCGAATCAAAACGGCTCAAAGCGAGTAAGCAAGAGCTAGCTAGAGCAGATAACCCCAGTAGGATTAGAGAGATCGACTCGCAGGGCCGACGGGACCGTGCATGAGACTGGAGGTGGATGTTGAAACTACGCCCAACACCAACGTTGCACTGACGCGTACTCGTCGCGTATCTATGCTCCACAAGAGCAAATACACACGGCGGTGGTAACTAGGTATGCGTCCATGACAGGGTGGAGCTCGTGTGCTAGTTTTTTTTTGTTTTTTTTTTTTCGAAAAAGAATAGAAACCGAGACGAAAACAGAAACCAATCATGACAAAGTAAAACCACCCTGGGGCCTGGGGTACCGAAAACGCGATGAGCGGTGCCGACCAGCAAGTGATGATCGCCATATTTGATCAGGGCAAGGAGGAAGAAGGGGCGGCCGAATGGACGGACGATGCGATAGGAACATACGCAAGGACGTGAAATGTTTCAGAATGAATGAATGAATTGAAAGAAGAAGAAGAAGAAGAAGACGAAACATAATGAAAAGAACGGAATCAGGACGCGATAGGGACGGGGTACAGGGGCGCAGGCAGAAGCTACCAACAAGAACGCGAAAAGATGTGAATTTCACCAGGCGTCACTCGAATTAGAATGAACGAAGAGGGCGATAGGAACGGACAAAGGGATGCACAAGACAGCGCGCGACAGATGAAATTTTCACCAGCAAGTAAGAGCATGCGTGCGCCTGAAAGAAGACAGAAGTCGATCGAGTGGAAGAAGGAGAAGATCAATTTGTCTCCACCAAATCACCACGCACACAGGTCCAAGTAGAGTAATGCTAGGGGCAAAGTATCTCCGGACAGATTTGTCAAGTCGCGCAGGGCCTACATTCAAAGCGAAGCAAAAAAAAGGAAAGAAAGCTTTACAACGGACCCCAGTATCAAGTGACTTGGCTAGCATATAGCTACCGAGTAGCTAGTACTCAGAGGCTCCAGCCATCCCAACACAATCATTCACGCCACGTTCACAATAACCACCCTCAAACTCCAACAAATGTGATAGCGATCCCACCCCAACAGTTTTTGCGAGCTGTCGCACTGATCTCCTCTGCAGGATGCCACAGTCCCCTTCTAGACTTGTAGGCATCGGCTCCACAGGCAGAAAAGATCTATAATTCTACAGATTATAGATAGCATGCGAATAGAGTACAGATAAAAGGCTCGGCTCGGGACAACGTTTGTGAATGTCGAACGATAGTTGGTGGGATTTATGAATAATACGATAGAATAATAATAAAACCAAAAACCGCACATCAAGAGAATTAGAACCAGAACCATAATGTGGCGAGATACTTTAACCAATATCATGATGCGTGATGTACATGATAACCAATCATTGCATGATATCCCTACCGCTGATGCGTGTTCCCGTTCAGGAAAGAAAGCGGTGAAAGGAAAGAAATGCAGTTCACAAATGAATAGAACGTAGTTGAAGGAAGAATGTAATGGGGTAAGATTGACGAATAGGAGAATATCCCGAAGATAGTTGTAAACAAATGATGAAAGGAGAGCAGGACAAACTCGAAGGAAAACCAAAGGAGAAATATTGAGGGAGATCACTCACAATATGTAAAATTCAATGCTTTCACGGGTTTGAGTTCGGCTTCACAATGACAGAATGGGTATGTATACACGTCGACGGGTTCGCGTTATTTAAGTCGAGAACCAATTCCGAATTCTGTCTAGGTCACGAGAAACGGCTGACAATTGCTTTGTCAGATAGACCGAGAGGATCGGTGCATTAGTCTAGGTCATAGGTCATAGCCAGCTTGCCAGAAGGCAGAGCAGAATGCTGGTCGAGAGCTGGAGGTAACGCACTAGTAGATCAGCGACCTGGAATCGTCAGTTCGAGGAAAAAGGGTGTCAATGGGCCTGAAGATAAGAAGAGTAAAGATTCGAGTCTTCGAACAATGGAGAAGCAGTTTTCAAGGGAACAGATGACCATGATCATCTTTAGATCGACTCTATGATGCTGTTGGGAACGGAAGAACTTGGGAAGATGACAAGGGAGAAGCGTAAGGAACCGAAAATTATTGCTGATACAATGGGTGATCATGAACGTGGAAAGGACATCGGTACATAGAAAACCAGAAAGGCTACCAAAGAGGGAATTTTACCGAGAGCGAAAGCGGAATCTACACTATAATAAGGAGTCGCTTTGTTTATAGACGCTGATTAAACGAAGCTAAGTCAAGTTTGGTCAGCTGGAGCCGAAGATGTGGCTTGTTGCCAGGAATCAGAACTGAAAAGAAGATGTCAGCCAGTACTTAAAGTTAGGAACTATGTGCTGAGAATAGCAGAGCTGTCGGCGGTTCTGACTAGGATATACTTACCTATATCAATGGCAACTGTTTTTCTAACTTGGCGACGACTTTGAGTGGAAGCATTTTGAATTCAGAGTTGGCAGGCACCTCTACAGCATTCACACTGGGTAAAATTTGATTACGCATCACGCCGAGGGTAATGTTCATTGTCTAATCATTTTTCTTTTGGAAACCGACTTTTCTCCGATTAATCTTCCGATTTCTTCTATTTATCGAATGTTGGGCGCTGAATGAGAATGTAAATAAAATATTGTTCTAGAATTATCAAGTTCAAAAATGATATCTATCTTCTCTTATGCCATTCTCCTCCATAGTAAATGCGTTTCATTTGTCTAGCTAATTATAAGCTACCTGTAACCTTAGGATAGATTTGCACGCTGACTGTGTAGCCTGACTTTATCCTGACGCCGGTTGATACCGCAATACTTTCATTCAGGGACTCCGAGTCGGGAAAGTGTGCCACATATTTTGGTTGTAAGTGTGACTTCAAAGCAGATAAAAGTACCGCCACGACGTGCAAGCTGAGAAGCCAGAGATTTGTGAGGGTGACTCAAGCTGTAAAAACTCTGATCGCTGATGAGATAAGACATATGATGACACAGTGGAAGGAGTGCGCTAGTACATGTAACTGCAACTTACCAATGCTAGGACTTGAAGTTCAAATTGTAGATTTAAAGAATTCAAGTTCCAATAGACAGACTTCCAAATGCATGAAACACAATCTGTCAGCTTGCATCTAGGATCATCACGAAGACTCCTGAACAGTCTCCTGAATATAAGTAGGTACTAGATGGGAGCTTTAAATTGTCAGTGCCTGAATGCTTTCTTCCGAAAAGCCCTCTTCTTATACAGAAGGGACCAGATCACTAGCAGAGACTATATCAGCTGTTGACCAGGAGTATATCTGATCTCACTAAGGAAGAAAACTGTGATGGAGTGTAGAATGTTAACTTTGATTCCATGTAAGTGCCAATATAAGCCATAATCTAATTGCAAAATCTCCATCTCAATCAACTTTTGTGATTTTTTGATGATGAGCTGAGCTGAGAGATAGAAAAATCTTGAAATACATCCAGAAAGATTGCAGCAAGGGCTCTTTCAATCTATCATAATTGTATAAGTGCTATCTTGATCAGTGTAAATAATGTTGTATTTGCTTTTTGGTATTACTTGCGAACCATTCTTAAACGAAAGTGTCAGTTTGACAGGTGTTTCAAAGGTAAAAATGTCTTGAGTAAGTTTCAGCCATTCTAATTGTAATCACCCTCAAATGATTTCATAACTGACATAAGTGGAATTTACTAGTTTATATGAATACAGGGTACTGGTTTTTAGATACATTTACTGCAAACATTTGTATAGACACCCTACCTGAGTTTGATTTAACAAAAGAAATTTCTGATTTGCCAGGAAATACACAATTACAGCTACTTACAAATTGTCACAAAGATTGATTTGTTTGTGAAATTGACAACCAGTCCCAAAAACAGAGTTAACATTGAGAGGTCAAGAAGTACAGAATGCATACCTAGTCCCAAAGACAGAGAGGTCAAGATAAGGAACTAGGCTACAGGAGAGTGTCTTATATACTGTACACACAACCAAAGGTGAAACAAAGGGATTGTCTATAAGTGGAAAAAAGGTGTGAAGTATAAGTTGTCAGATGAAAAGAGAACAAAGACTTTGGAAAGATTATGGAAAGACAATGGAAAGGTATAGAAGCAGTGTACATAGCATATGTTGGGTTTAGGGTGGAGCGAAGTAGAAATGAGGGATTTACAGCAGTGAATGTAGCAATGAGTGTTTGTGAGCATGTCAAGGAAGTGAATATTAGTAGGTAAAAGGAAAATGAAAAATGTACATTGGATTCTTCTTTATGACACAAATCTGTTTATGAACTAATAAACACACTAGACTCATGAAATATATGAAAAATTATGAAGCCTTTGAATTGGCTGTAGAGCCAGCTTTGCTGTGAATAGCTGAAGTGTGATCTAACCTGATGATAGAATTTCAGCTCCGAGATAAACAGTGACTGATAAATTGTCTTCGAATATTGCAGAGCACTCATTCTAGCTCTTGTAGATAGCTTAATTGTTGTTTGAGTTCAAAGCTGTCCCAGCTTCTAGACTCATTTCCAGAGCTTTGTTCAACTGATCTTGCTGGTAGTAAATATTCTCTGAGATTCTACAACATTCACCAATTTGATTCAATTTGACATCAGATATTTCTGCTTCTATTTCAATAATCTCATCCAAGCATATTTGTATAAGTAAAATTGCCTCCTCTGCCTCCTCATATTTACCCATCCAGCACAGGTTGTCAGCTCTTCTGAGCATTAAGTCAATTTTTTGGACATCATTCAAGAGATTTGTTGGGCTATCCAGAATGGCATTAATTAGGTCTAGTCCAATATGTGAGAATCTATCAAACATGTTCAGCATTACTGATGCTTCAATGATTGATTGGTTTACAGTTTCACTGTTTATGGTGGTCTTGAAAATTTTTTCAATATTATTGATATGAATTCCTACCAAGGCTTCACCATATTCTTTATTGTTGGGCAAATTCTGGAAAAAGTTCTCATAGAAAGTGACCAGATTCTCAAGTTGATCTGCATTAAGAGGAAACCTCTGTTGGATATGTTCTCTAATTGGCGCCAAAATTTTAAGCCCACCACTCTGGCTATAAATGAGAGAACTCTCAATAAGCTCAGAAACTTCCTCATCCCAATTTGTCTCTCTAGGTAACATTCCACCTAAGCTTTCAGACCACACTGGAATTCCATTGGGGAGAAAAGATATGGTTGATAGCAGCTGAAGTGCTTGTGCATTGTCCTTCAGAAGCTTTACTGACAGATCAATTGAGAAATCAACACTTGTAAGTCTACCAGGATTTGTTCCAAACTCATGTAGAATTGAAGTCTTTTTTTCTTTCCACATTCTAAGCAGTGAATCCAGAGGAACTTTTTTAGCATGCTGTGCAATTAACCTAATTGCAAGTGGGACACATTCTAGTTCATTCATCAATAAATTCAATGCATCTGAGCTTTCATGTGTGATCTTTAGCCTTGTTCCCACAAATTCTTTGAAAGCCTCTACTGCAGCTGATAATGGTAATGTCGGGATCCCTGAATCCTCGTTGCCCAATACTTTCCATGGGATATCTCCAGGTCCTAATGGGCCTCGCATAGTTACAATCAGAGATACATTTTCATATTCTGCTATCTTCTCAATAAGGTTTTTGATTCCAACCCTTGCATCTCCATTGTTCCAGGCTGTTTCAAAATTGTCCAGTACAAACAACATATAGTTTTTTGCACCCGCCAGGTGACTATGGAGAATGCTATTTTTATTTTGCCCTTCTTGAAGGGGCAGACCAAGAACATGGGTCATCCCTTGGACAAGTGAGTTTGCATCTTGTAGTATATCACAAGGCAAGAAATAACATCTATCCTCAAATTTGGCTTGAACAGAACTGTTCCTCATGATGTGAAGAGCAATTGCAGTCTTTCCTATTCCTCCTCCTCCTAGTATTGCCAGATAAGCAGAATTTTCTGCACATAGAGTCTGGGCACCTTGGAGTACAAGTTCTTGTCTTCCAGTAAAAATTCTTGGTGCAGGAGGTGTTGCAAGTCCAATTATACTAATGTCAGCTGTTAAATTATGGACAATATATTAAAAAGAGACATGCTCAGCAGTGATATTCTCCTGCTAAGGTAGAAAGTCAGAATATTGCTTTATTGGTGTTCATTCTGGATTACATGCCTCAGCTTTCAACCTAGATTGTTCTAAGTATGAAAATCAGCTTTAATATCTTTGCCAAACAAAATTTATCGTGAATCACCTTTAGAAGAATCATTATTATACAAATTTCCCATTATATTCATGATAGTATTATCTTGAAAGCTGCTGTTTTGGGTCCCCTGGAAGAGCTGGGCTCGAGAGCCATTGTCTTGCATTCGGCTATTCTCCTGAACATTTTGATCAGACATCTAGAAAAAGAGCTTAGATTCTAATTTCTAATTAAGTGCGTTATAATCAGTACCAGTCACGCTATATAATGCTTTGAGATTTTACGTACAGATTCCGGATGACGAGCTGCTTGATGAAAGGACAAAATCGTGCAAGTCCATGTGACTGCAATTCATCAATGTAAAATTTAAAGTTTGGAATCGGAATTTAGAGTTTGGTGTCTTCAATTGAATATTGCACTAGGTTTGATAAGCTGCGGATTTGACATTACGTAGTATCAATTGAGGTGTTCCAGTTTAATGATGAGGCCACGCACGGATAATCCTCAATACAAGCAAATGTGTGCTGGAAAATAAGTTACTTCAAAGGTTCCTGGACATTGGTACCACTGCAATCTTCACTTACCCAGTCAGTCACTGAATTTTTGTTCAAAGATCAAGATATACCGATTCTATGATACATGACTGCTTTAAATCAAGCTTGCTGTATAGAATTCAAAAGCTCTCAAGGGATTTTTCTGGAGAGTTTACTGAGAGGAGAGTTTTTCGAAGACAAAAAAGAATACTCGTGTACATGATGAAGATCATAGAAATCATCCATGAAGGCAGATGTTACAAGGCTGAATTTATGAGGACTCATATTTACTATTTCACATGTACAGCTTTGGATACTCAAAAACATCCAATTTTTTTCAGGGCCCAGGTGCTATGCAGAATAGATGGATCTCAATGAGAAGGTGATCTACAAATATTTTGAGATTATTCTGACGATGAGTTCTTGACATATAGGCCTTTTTGTTTTATATACAAGGCTTGCCCGTCGCTGTCGCTCCGTGGACACTTAATGAAGGGCAGGCATCTGTTGCCGTGCAGAAGGATATCAATTTCGTTTTTCATTCAGAGTGCCGATGATTTCAAACAGGAATAAAACAACTAAATATTTAATTTCTACTGAGGCCAAACATGACACGACAAAGGGAAGCCATAATTTTAAAGATATGAGTTATCCAAAAAATTTTGGCATAAACGAAATTTGTTTTTAAAAACCCGCAAAAATGCGGAATCAATTCCTTTTGATATTTTCTGTAAAAATATTTGTAATTTAATGATGGGATCACCGTAGTAGAAATATTTATAAGGTCAGCTCATCAATGTCACAAAGTGTTGTATGCAGTAGCAGAGATCTCCATCTGAGGAAATGATACTATGTTATAACAGCCTACAATCATTTAAGCAAGGTTTTAACTGAGTTGTAACTGAATTATAACTGATTATAACTCTCAGTTATAACTTTGTTATAATAGTTCATGAACTGTCATAACCCTCATAGAGTCATAATAGGGTTATAATATATTGTCATTTTGTGTGATGTCAACAATGTCTAGTCTGAATCAACCCAGGTTAATGTTAGAGGAGAGAAGAGAGCACACCTAGTCAGAATCAACCAAGAGGTCAAGATGAGGACTAGAAATATGGTCCTGGGTGAAAGTTGAACAATAAATTGTGCAGTAGGAAAAAGAGAATATCTACCTGCAAATGCACTATCTATGTCACAGACAGCTTGAGTTTGAATATTTTGCATGTACACAGACTATTTCCACTGCAAATTTATCCATTTTCATCAACCGGTGTCCAACTTTCTTTTCTAATCACTTTTCATGACTCAAGTAAACTATAAAAATAAATGTTTGTTTGCATTTTTGTGCAGATGATAGACAAGAACATTCAGCTATATAATGAAGTGAGCCATTGCTTCGCGTGGCGAGTACGGGACCGTAGGTTGGGCCGAAATAGAGGTAATTAGCTGCGCCCAAAAACCGGATTTCGGAGTTGTCCGAAGCCTGCTCGGCTACTCTCCGCCTAACTTCGAATTCTATTGGGTAGTTCAACGAAAGAGGATCTCTGGCCCATGGCCTCCGTAGTGATCCCAAATGAGGGCGGCGGCGCTGCAAATCATTAAGGTAATCTGTTCGATCTGTAAATAAGCAAGGGAGCTGTTGTCCCACTGCGGAAGGGTTGAAAGATACTAGATGCACTTAACCTACACTCAATGAGCTTTGTAGTATGGTTGGAAAAAGGCCTATAATGTACATTTTGCAGTTAAGTGTTCACATCAAATGCAAGTCCGACGGTTGATAGGCATAAAGGGAGTGTATACATTGGTTAGGGAAGTTGCAGACGGAGGAGTAACACGGAGCGACACAGATGGTGTGAACTTTCTTACTAATCTCGGCAACGTTTCGCCTACGGAAATTGGCTTCTCGGCCGTGTCCGGAGGCCGTTGCTAATTACCTCTAATAAAGCCGGCATAAAGCTCATGTCCATCGATGGGCATAGGGTTCAATTTCAGCACAGCCACTGTCAGCGGTTTCGTGTTCAGCAAGTATAAATCAGGACGAATCCCTTACAGGCCTCGTAATATTAGTTCATCATGCTACAGGCAAGAAAAAAACAGGAAAAAAAATACCAATTCCATTCACGGAAAGAGACACCAGATCGTAATAGCCAACATCAAGGACTGAACTAGAGGCTGTTAGGCCAAAATCAGGCTGACATCTTAATAAAAGATATGGGCCATTGCTAATGCATGGCAAGTATGGATAAGATAAGATATTTGATAAGATAATTGATTTGCTAAATGGAGATTGTACAGAGAAAACAATACAGCCACCTGCGCGAGTCGAGTTTAATAAGGTTGGCCTCGTAACCACTAATACATATGACCTTTCTTGTGTGTGCCACTTGAATACTCATAACACATGACCCCCATTTTTGTTGGCCACTATCTGATATTAGAGCGTATCAGAAACACGCCTTTTCGATTTTTCGGAAACGGCCGAACAGATTTTGCTTGAACTGCGGGTGACGACTCCAATCTTCACGAAGAGACACAGGAGACCGTGAGCTGCAAAAATGCATCCAAGCTTCAGAATCACTATCAAAATGATTGTTTGGCTAGAATTTATCTGTCTATCAAGGGGACATCCCTCGGAGTAGAAAGGCTTTTGGCTGCAATTTTGGAAACAAATGTTGTCGGTTAAGAAAGTTTCTTAAGCGCATAGCTCCGAAACCGGTTTCTGATACGCTCTATTCTCTAGCATCTATGCTCGGGCCGATCTCACATTTAAATCGGTACGGCATTTAGCATTTAATGATCCCGGTAATTGACTGACCTTAAGGTGATAGTTCAATGATGGTTTGATTTGACGTTGATCTATCCTACATAGACACGAAGAACTGCCACTCAAGAGGTGATTGACGAGAAGTGATATGGCATACAGGGGGTTCTAGCTTTAAACTATGAGTAGTCTTTGACGAAAATTTAATTCCTTCTTCCCCTCGAAGTATAAGTATATAGTAACGTTCTGGCTCAATTCGAACCCGAGCGGTGTGGTCTTCAATAGCAACCATCTGATCCTGAATTTGATGAATTATAGGGACCATCAAATCATGTAACAAAGGGATATTTAAACAACTGTAAGAATGAAACGAACAGCTCTATTTCACCCCGACAGCCTGGGGCTGTCATACAAGTTCTGATGCTGGATTTAATCGCTTCTCTTCTGATTTCATTATTCTTGGTTCAGGCCCAATCTTTCTCACCTTCACCCTCTTGGAAGGTAAAAATGCATAATTACACTAACTCCAATATTCTAACATCGTTGCAAATGTAGAACACCGCTATTAACAAGACTCATGATGAACAAATTAGCATTTCCGGAGAGGCACTTTCACAACTAGTTGCCAATTATAATCCAAATGTAGGGAACTTCAATGATGGTAATTAGTCTCAATGAATATCACTCAAGTATACCCATTATGATTTCGCATATCTCTAGACCCTTCCCGTACAAATTTTATACCTGGGGTTTTCTTCTATGAAATGGCAAGATTTGATCAGCTTACAAGTCAGAACAAATATGAGGACAACTTCAATGTATACTTTGGAATCATACAGCAAAATAATCCAACATTCCGTTTTCCAATGTACAATCTTCCAATTAACTATGATCTCACTATGACTAACCCTTCTTTGCAATTTAGGGTATGTACTTCAAAAATTCCACTTTGTACACAAAAACCTCATATTTTGTTTTATAACATGATGAAGCTCCAGGCAACATTGTAACTATTTTTCATATCACCCAATTGAATTCATTGAATCATTTATCACAGAATCTATGGATACTCCTCTGTTTATGCCTATCGAGCCTATCAAAATGATAGCTACCTCAAATATGCGGAAGATTCATGGCTATCTGGATCCCAGTATACTCTTTCCCAAGCTCAGCCAGAAATTCCTAAAAATTCTGGTTACCAAAATCAGTGCAATGGATGTCAGTGTACCTCAAAGATCATAAAGTACAACCTAGGCTGACACTAAAGCAGTAACAATGACTGGTGGTACATTCAATGTATGAACCCTTGAGAAAAATATATAAAGTGAATCTAATTCTTTGCAGAATAACTCAACAAATGATTTATATATCAGTGCAGCTTCAACTGGGTAATCATATCTATTTTATGTACTGTATCATTTGATGACTCACCAATTATCAGGGCTTTCTTTGTGTAAAAGCAACTTTTTTCTGTCTGTAAATGTTTCCTAAAAATCATTTATAGATTATCCTCTCTATTGGCTGAAGCCACCTCAAACGAAACCTACCTTGATGCAGCTAAACAATCAGCTAATTTCATCCACAATCATCTAACAAATGCTAATGGACTGATTATGGATGGAATATCTGCTGACAATTGTAGTCAAACCGCCCAACTGTCACCTTCTAACTCTGGGATAATGATTGAGGGGCTAGCCATTCTTATGTCAATTGCACACGATACTAGCATGCAGCAGTGGCCAGTTTTTTTTATTTTTGTATATTCAGGTATTCTGACACACACCCAGGATGGAGGACATTATCTCAAAATCAGTCTTGCAATCTCCTTGGAATGATCCACATGGCATAGTTGATGAAAATTCCCGTAATATTTTGGAAAATCAGTGATATCCTAAATACCTCATACTGACTATAATTTCTGCAATGTAGATTTAAACACAATCACTGGATTGGTTGCTGCATTTGAACGTGCTAATGGATCTCAGCCTGATCCCCGGAACTTAATTAGTGAATATCTTGCAGTGCAGGTCAGTTTATCTAACAATATAACATCTGAGTGTAACCTCACTTTCTGCGACCAGTACAATGCTGTTCTGTCCAATGCAGCCATCAATGGATCCGATCTTTACGGTGCAGACTGGACTCAAGCACAATCGAAATCTTCCAGTACTGACCAAACATCTGCACTAAGCATTTTGATTAATGCCCTTGCTCTTGGCCAGGAGACATCCCCTACTTCTCCTTCGCAATCTGACTCTGCAGATGATGGCAAAAAGAATCATGTTGGAGCCATTGTTGGCGGCGTAATCGGTTCGCTTGGCTTGATCGCATTAACTTTGTTATTTTTATTGTATTTCCGTTCATGGCGCAGGCACCATAGTCGCTCCCTACGGCATCCATCCGCAATATTTATTCCACCTCCAACTCTCCTTCCAAATTTAACTCAACCACCCAGCTGGAATGACCTTGAGTCTTCCAACAATACCAGCAGTCCTGTTACCACATCTCAGAATCCTACTTCATACTTCTCAGTATCTGAGAAACAATCACAACTCACTGATCTTCCGAACCCTAATGCTGAAACTCCATCCGGGCCACAAGTGAATATAGATCACCATAATGTACTAAGTAGGATTGAAGTCCCGACAGATGAATTGGTCAGGATATTAGCTCAAAGGCTACAGGAAACTCAGCATGGCGATAGCCCACCTGCTTATAATGCCAGCTGATTTCCAATTGGGAAATGCACTTGTCTGTGCCCTTGCTATGGAGGGAAAAAATTACTTTCCCCTGGAAATACAATCTTGTGTAGTCTACATACAATGATATGTATATCTACATATTCGCAGTATAATTCATTGTGTTTACTTTAAGTTGCACCCAGTGTGCTACATGAGCAAGTAATAGATTGGGTGACCATATCATATTCTTGCCAGTCAAACGTAGAGTGACTCCTTTCAGAACCCTGTTTCACGTGTTTTCCACTTATGCCTCAATAGCAAGTATCTGCCACAAGAAAGAACTGCTGAGATAGGGTCAAAGAAAACTTAGGTAAGTAATAAGTCAAGTAACTTTGACTATTTTTGCTAAGATTCACCCTAGATTTTATCTTGAATTTGAACCAACCCTCTCACATGTCAGATCAAAATGGTACAAGAGTTAAATAATGGAGTGTACACATTCTTCTATTATCGTTGGCAAAAAATGTGAGGAAAACATTCATGCGCATATTAGAGGTAATTAGGTGTGCCCAAAAACCGGATTTCGGAGTTGTCAGAAGCCTGCTCGGCTACTCTCCTAACTTTGAATTCTATTGGTGAAAGAGGATTTCTGACCCATGGCCTCCGTAGTGATCCCAAATGAAGGCGACAGCACTGCAAATTGTTAAGGTAATACATTTACTTTGTAAATAAGGAAAATGTTGTCCCTGACTATGGAGGGGTTTGAAAGATACTACATCAGTATTTTGACAAATAACTGGGCCTGCCAAAATTTAGCGGGTACCAGTGGAAACCACATCAGGATTTTGGGTTAAAAACTTGCAAGCAGTTGTAAGGGGTTGTGCAAGCCTGTACAACCCAAAAAAGCCTGAAATCTGGCAACTGGATCAGTAAATGCAGAAAACTCACAGGTCCACTCACTGGACCTGTGAACTCCAGTGATCCACTCATATTTTACCTCTGGCTTCATGAAGATATGAGTCCCACTTTTCAGGTATGCCCTACAATCACTTCACAAGGATTCTATAATACATATCTAATGCTTTGTGGAGCTGACATATTGTCATAGATTTTGGTTCTCATATTGTGAGGTTGCCAGGTTGCATGCCAGTGGAAAACCAGTTGCAAGGCCAAAACTCTGCAAGTTTTTTCTCCCATTTGCTGATGCAGTCACCAGTTGTTAAGCAAGGCTAAGCAACCAGCTGAGTCAAATTTCCCACCAGTAAAACCTTTAAATCACAATGTGAAGCATCTCCTGGCTTTTCTTCCTCTATGTAAGGTTCAAATAACTTGATTTGTATGTAAGATAGCACACCTGATAGCAATAATAGTTAAAGTATGAGGCAATGCAGATGTAGACATGAATTTTTGGCTGTTACACTGGGTGCCAATAACTGTAGATCATCAGCATTTCAGTGAAATTACAGGGGAATTATCCTATGCATTTCAACAGAAAAAATACAGAACACTCACTTTTCTTTTGACATCCTGTATGACCTCTGTATTTCATGAAGATATACAGCGCACATTACAGTGTGACAAATTACGAGGCCGGAGGTTTACCGAGGGCACCGGATTGTGGCTATGTCAAAACGACTGCCAAACCCATTTGGAAAGTCGTTTGACTCAGCCGGTTAACTTGGGTGCCGGTAATATGTCTCTTTTGTGTAAAAAGTAATGAGTTTCTAAAACGAAACACACAACCAAAGTACACCCTAAAGCACACTATATAATTTGTTTGCGAGGTTTCCTGGACAAAAGGAGTCGTCTCTTTAAACTTCAAGTCTTTTAGATCTTAGAAGGGGATAGTTTGCAATGTGATAGATTTTTGCAATAGCAAGATAACACACAAAGTCGAGACCAACAATTGCCAAGTTCCAATACCAAAGGCCCAAGTGCCTAACTATATCCAAATGTGCCAAACTCTTAACAGTATATAACTCTTTCCACAAAAGTGATCTTTTAAGTCTTTGTATTGATATCTTGTAGGTTAGCGTTTCTACGAAGCTATTGGTGACTGGCCCAGGCAAGTGAAGTCCTTACACTTCCAAGAGACACTGGGATCTGCAATCAAGCTAGGTGGTACTATGCTGGAGAGCCTACGTATGCTAGCTAGTCCTATTTATACATGAGCTCTCTAAAACTGTACAGTTCTACATAAATATTGAATGTCCGATGAAAGAAACAGATAATCAATGAATGTGTGACTCCTAGTGATATGTGTACACTAAATAAGGAAAGTGGAATACTGTAATTAGTAGGAGTCGTGACAGGTATATCTTGATTTACTCAAAGTCCGAGGGTCGCGATATAATCGGACCTTGCGACCGAATCCTTCTCCTGTGGTACCTTGGGTGTCTTGACCCTTGACCCAAGCCATATGATGAGTACCATCATGGTAGAGTCTTTGTTTGATATCCGTCTCAATGAGCCACCTATTGGACTGGTTCATTACCCGGAATATCTATAGTCCTAATGCTGTGCCATCGCGATATAGCTTTGGAACACCGTCTTGAGTACCCTGGCGGTCGTCACGACCATATGGACTGGGTATAGGGTATACATTACACAGATGATAGGGATATCTTAATTCCTGAACCATCCGAACTTCGGTAGTAGCATCTGTTCGCCTCTGGTACCGTGGGTTTAGTAGATCGCGACTGACAATCCCCTAAACACGTTGGTATTTCCTCGTAGTCAAAGCTGATCAGCCTCTCCTGGTGCCTCTATATCTTTATCCTGTCTCCTTCAGAGTAAGCCACGATATAAGTTGTTACTATTGGGTCTTGACTTAGTTCTTAAGGATCGCTCGCGATATGACTTATATCTTTTTAAGTCACGACATAACTTTTATCTTTGCTCGCGATATAAGTATCTCGATATAATTCTTAACATTGCTCGTGACTTATCAAGTTGCGATATAGCCTCTTGATATAAAGTCAAGACTCTGAAGACATCTACTATAGTCTCTCACACAGACGATCCCTGTGATTGATACTTGATATTATCCTTTAGGTCTGACATGGATAAAAGTAACATAGCCATCTCTTATGTATATCTCTTTCTTAGTGCCAATAGTCCTATATCTTATACTAGTCTCTTACTGTAATAATCACTTTTATAGTTAAAATCGGAAAATATAGCCCCACAGGTGTACGGCGTATCACCGGTTTGGTGGTGTTTAATCTAAAAGCTATAGACTGTTCATTCGGCCCGAAAGCAAAATGTACTGGTCATGAAATTCCGGCCTCGTTTTTGCCATGACAAAGGCAATGGCCCATATCTTTTATAGTTATAATAATTCTGTCTGTAATCTCTTTTCATTTCAAAAGGAAAAGAATCTAGTAGCCATTTCTGTAACTCCTATGTAAAATAAAGTAGAATACATGGTAAATAAATAGAAGGTATGGAGATACAGTGTGACATACAGTCACAATATGTCATCCTGTAATTTTTTTCAGTATAATAGATTTTAGAAAGGATTTCTGTAATTACTCTGTAAATCAAAATAATATATCATGGAAATACAATGGGTAAATGATGTAATTTCCAGGCATTTCAAGACATTAGGCAACTACGAGGCCGAATTTATGAGGTCTCGTCCTTACTTATTCCAATCGCTTAAGCAGTCGTGGGTAAACCCATTTGGTAGGTATACAATCGGGTAACTGGCTTTCTCCGCATGGCACTGGCATCTAAATAGTACGGCCTCGTACCTGCCACACATAGCAATGGCCTACTTCTTTTATATTGTAATGTCTTTGGAATTCTTCTGTAAAGCGGAGTGATATACAAAGGAAATACAATCAGGCCAACTTGTAATTCACATGCATAGGACAAGCTTTCTGTGCTGGCATAGTGGCTCTAAATCATTCCTGCATATCATTGGAGTATACATTTGTGGACAATCAAAGACAGCAATTTTCATTGTGGATGAATGAGAATTAACTAATGCTGGAATCATGCACAGAAAGGCAAAATGCATCGAAAAATGATTTTTCCAGATTTTTCCCATGACAAATTAAGTTTGCCAATTTTTTTGGGATTTTGAAAAAAAATGTTGTGTACCTCTGTGGGCTTGGGCCAGACATTTTATATACTAAACTAATTTTCATTGCCCTTTCTGATGCTGAATGGTATTATTTCTGCTTCTAAACCACCTGTTCAGCTGCCTTCCCTGTCAGGCCCTGACAGTAAGCCTCTTTGTAGCAATATTGAGTGCATATTGATGCACTCATTTTGTCAAGTCCTTTTTGATAATCAATGACTCAAGCTGTAAGTGAAAATATTTTAATATTGTTACAATGCAACAAAAATAATAGTTTGTTTATGAATATTTTTGAAAAATTTTATACCTCTTTGGTGTCCATTCATCATCTCTAACTTCACATGGCCTCAATGGGACTTGCAAGGATGACCTACTTGTTAGTGTAACATTTTGAGAAACCATGTACAAGATTTGTAGAGTGATTGATATCAATTAACTGCACATCAGTAGAAAAAACCAGTGAACTTGGACATCAATTTTCACCAGAATGGCTCATGGAAAATTGGATTTTTTTATAGAATCATACACTACCCCAGGGCTTTTCTTCTCAGGCCTATATACATTATTTTAAACATTTTTTTATCTGGACAGAGTATCTCAAATAAATTAGCATTCAAATATTCTCAATGTAGTTTGAAATATTAGGAGATACTATGCCAGTGTTGATATCCAATTCTAGACAGGACAGTGAAAGAAATTGAAGTTCAATCTATTGAGAGAAAGCTAAAATTTTCTATGTTCAATAGCATTACTTTCTTGGACTATAAAGATAATTTTTGTTTTTTACTTTCTACTCACAGATAGTTTTTCTTTCTGGGTCCGGAAATGCAATGGGCAATCATTGCCTTATCATCTCCCTACACTCGGTATATCATTGCCCTATCACTGGCCACTCACTGCCGCTCATCGGCCACTCATTGGGCCCTCTTATTGGTGATCATAAGATTGAAAATTCATTGAGTTTAACTCTTTCTACACATCAACTGCTGATCATGTTGAATGGGAGGATCAATGACAATGTTGAACACTTATTTTGGTCAGCAGTAATGCACAGTAACAGTAAAATCCCACAAGTTTTCAATCTTGTCATCAGGCCTCTCATTGGACCCAATGAGTGGCTGACAAGTGGCAGTAAGTGGCCAGTGATAGGGCAATGATATACCAAGTGTAGGGAGATGATAAGGCAATGACCGCCCATTGCATTTCCGGACCCAGAAAGAAAAACTATCTGTGAGTAGAAAGTAAAAAACAAAAATTATCTTTATAGTCCAAGAAAGTAATGCTATCAAACATAGAAAATTTTAGCTTTCTCTCAATAGATTGAACTTCAATTTCTTTCACTTTCCTGTCCAGGATTGTATATCAACACTGGCATAGTATCTCCTAATATTTCAACCTACATTGAAAATATTTGGATGCTAATTTATTTGAGATACTCTGTCCAGATAAAAAAATGTTTAGAATAATATATATAGGCCTGAGAAGAAAAGCCTTGGGGTAGTGATACTCAAATTATGCTGTCTTTGATTGTCCACAACTGTAGTTAAGGAAATTTTGTTGCTGACATAGCCAGGGTAGTCTTTCTAGTATGTGCTGTCAGCTCTACTACTTCAGTATGCTATTGACAAATTTCTTACTATGTCCTGTTTTGCTTAGGATTCATTTCCAATCATTTATATCCCCTACTTCTTCCATTTTATTCATGTACTGCATCAGTAAATGCCCAAAGTTAAGGCCAGGTCTGCCCATATGCAAAAGATCTGCAAAGGTAATAACATAATGTCTTGGTAACTATCAGAATCAACCTAGTTAGCGCAGATCTGTGCTTACCAAACATAATATATTCATCTTCGCAGATCTTTTGCATAGGATAGACCTGCCCTTAACTTTTTTTATCAATATCATATAGTATCAAAATCTGCCACAGATGATCAGCTTTATGTGATCAACTTTCCGTTATAGACTGGATATCACAAGTTATTCTAAAATAGATTTTAGAAATCTGTGTTGATTCTGTAAAAATGTAATACCTGTGCATATACAAAAGATCTGTCCTTAACTTGGGGCTTTTTTGATGGCCCTTATGACTAGCCATTGAACCCAAATTTCATGCTATATGACACAAGATTGAGCTATCATCCAAGAAATAAGCTTACCACAAGTTGCAGGGATTTTTATGAATTCACTGGTATAAATTTATGATAGCTATGCATGCTAGAAATAGTGTTACCACTGTTTTTGTTCCAATGCACAAAAATGAACTAGTGTGCGTGGAAAGAAATTCTCACTTTTTTGCAAACAATAATAAAATAAAATAATCCAAATGATGTAATCCAAAGTTTTAACCAAAAATAACTTATCAAATTTTAGGTGCCCCAATGCCCGAGGCCATATGAGATCAGAGATGCATCTCATAATGATGGTGGTTTGCTTTTGCCCATTTTCCTGTTATACATGCTATATACTGATCCATATCTTATTTCTCATGGATCAGAGATGAAGGAAATCCCAATGGCCATACCACAATGGAATCACTTAAATTTGCTTGCCACAAGCAAGAGGTATATCATAAGATTCTTGCAAAGGAGCTGAATACACTGCTTAGTGTTCCAACAGCTCAGCTCAACTAACACTGGCTAGGTCACAACACAGCTGGCCATCTTAAATTTACCCACAATATTTTTGTATTGCTTTTGAATAGATTTATACAATAAAAAATAAACTTGCCGAAAAATCGAGTGGGCCAGACCCCTTGTCACTTGACCCCTCAACTGGCTTGTACAAGCCGAAACAAGCCCGGCAAGATGGGCCAATCGAAACTTGAATAATCACGACGTATCTGCACCGTTAAACCTGAAGTCTTTGAAGATCCTGAACTAGTTGAAAAGCAAATAACACAAATAGAACGAGAAAAAGTTTTTGTAGATAATAATGCAAAAGGCTATAACCAAGCCATGGATTTTATTTGGCTTGACCAATAATGCAAAAGGCAATAAAGCTGAGTTCTGACAGCTTCAGCCATTCATGTTTGCTTAAGGTCTTCGAGGCACAACTCATCGTTTCATCCGATATTCTTTGCTGAGTCAGAAAAATATTGGAGGTTTAATACAATTTGTATTATTTTAGTTTTCGGCTTCAGCGGCTGCTTATAAACATTGGTGAACCAGCCAACAACTCGATCAAACGGCTAGCCTCACGGGCCAGCCGTTGAAGTGACTTCCCCTAAAATGGCCACTGCTTGGTATCAATTGTTGATCTCAATGTTTCACACCGGCGTCCAAGTTTGGACCGACTTCACGATATAGCACATTCAAAATTGACGGAATCGCAATAATTTCAAGCTGATGATCTGATTTGACACTGATCTATCCCATACAGACAACAATCTGATCCTCCTGAATTTGATGTCAGATGACAGAATCTGTGCCATAAGCATCAAATGTCACAAGAACTATTTAAGCCAACGTTAGCATCAACGAACAGCTTTCTTTCACCGCGACAGCCTGGGGCTGAAGTTTGCGCGCCATGTTGCACTCTGTTGCTCTTCTTCCGTTTGTACTTTCCGGAATCCTCGCCCAATCTTTGTCTCCTCCGCCTACATGGCAGGTAAATACAATTATTCTACCGAAACGGTGAAGAGTTGACATTGCTTCAATGCAGAATACAACTGTTAATCAGACCTACAATGAACAAGTCAATATTGCAGACGAGGCACTCTCGGAAACAGTCAGTAATTATAATCCAGACATAGGGAACTTCAATAATGGTAATCATTTCAATCCGAACATCAACCAAAGTTGCTATCCTTAATTCGTCTGTTTCTAGATCGCACCGATACTGGTTTTACACCTGGGGTTTTTCTCTATGAAATGGCGAGATTTGACCAGCTCACAGGCCAAAACAAATACAAGGGTGACGTCGATATAGACTTTACGGCCATACAGCAAAAAAATCTGACACTCTCTTTTAAAACGTGAGTCCTTTTAACCGCTTGCTGCCCTAATACTGATTCTCTATGCAGGGTACGTAACTCTGAGGATCTATTTTCTGGATAAAAAAATCTCATACCTTGTTTAATGGTAAAGCTTCAGGAAATATTGCAAGTTTTTCCCGGAATTTCTATGTGAATCCATTGACAATTTATCGCAGAATTTATGGATATGCTGCTATTTATGCACACCAAGCCTACCAAAACGACAGTTACCTACAGTTCGCAGAAGATTGTTGGCTGGTTGGGTTTCGTTTTACTGTTTCCCAAGCTCAACCCGCGATTCTGAAGAACAGTACTTATCAAAGTCAGTGTAGCGGATGTAGGTGGACATTTAGACTGAAGAGGAAACCTCTGGCTGATTTCATGACAGCAACAATGGATGGTGGTTCATTCAGGGTATGAAATTTGAGGAACGTGTACAAAGCAAATTTAACCTTAGTATTTCCAGACCAACTCCACAAGTGACTCATATATCAACGTGGCTTCAACCGGGTAACTATTTTTATTTCATGTACTGTATCATTCGGTGGCTTACGTTTATCAGGACTTTCTTTGTGTAAAATCATTTTCAAATGTCGAGAGACTTTACTCAAAAAATTGCATATAGGTTATCCTCCTTACTAGCTGAAGCTACTTCAAACGAGACCTATCTCAACGCAGCTAAGCAATCAGCTGATTTCATCCACAGCCATCTCACAAATGCCAATGGATTGATTATGGATGGAATATTTGCTGACACATGCGATCAAGGCTCAGAGCAGCAAGGGGCAAAACTATCTTCTGCTAATTCTGGAGTAACGATTGAGGGGCTTGCCATTCTTAATTCAATGACCCAGAATACTACGATGCAACAGTGGTCAGTCCAAGTTTGTGTTTGTATAGTGAAGACATTCCGATTTGGTTTCAGGATGGAAAATGTTGTTTCAAAGACGCTGCAATACAGTTGGAACGATGATAATGGCATACTCAATGATAATTCACGTAATTTTAATAGCATTTTCGAGACACCACATACTGAACAAGAGTTTTTCATCTAGATTTCAATATAATCGCTGGATTGGTTACTGCATTTGAACGAACCAATAGCTCTGATCTTCAAGGCTTGATTAGTAAATACCTTGCTGTACAGGTGAGCTCATTCGACTGTGTTAGAGTCTTTCACCTTATTTGCGGCTAGTACAATGCCGTTCTCTTCAATGCAGCCATCAATGGAACTAATAGCTACGGTGATGGCTGGACTAAACCGCAATTGAAGTCTTCCAGCAGTGGTCAAATATCTGCACTCAGCATTTTGGTTAATGCCATGGCTCTTGACCAGGAGAAATCACCTCCTTCTCCATCTAACACTTCAGAAACTTCTCCGTCGCAATCTAGCTCCGCAGACAATGTCAAAAAAACCAACGTTGGAGCCATCGTTGGCGGTGTAATCGGTTCACTTGGCTTGATCGCATTAACTCTTTTATTTTTGTTATGCTTCCGTTCATGGCGCAGGCATCATAGTCGCTCCCTACGGCATCCATCCGCAATATTTATTCCACCTCCAACTTTCTCGAATTCGACTCAACATACCGATCAGAATGACCTTGAGTCTTCCAATGATACCAGTAGTCCTGTTACCACTTCCCAGAACCCTAGTTCATACTTCTCAGTATCTGAGAAACGATCACGACGCACTGGTCTCCCGAACCTTCCCAATGGGGAGACTCCGCGTACTCCCGAGCCACAAGCGAACGTAGATCAGCACAATGCACCGAGTGAGATGGAGGCAAGAAGGGTCCCGACAGATGAACTGGTCAGGATATTAGCTCAAAGGCTACAGCAAGCAGAAACTCAGCATGGCGATAGCCCACCTGCTTATAACGCTAACTAATCTCCAGCTGGGAAATGTACTTGTCTGCCCTTGCAATGGACAAGAATTGGTTTTCTTTTTTCTTTTCCTGGGAATACAATGTTGGATTGTATATATTTAGTGATAAATACATCTACAGATTCACGATACCCGCGCCTCGCATACTCAAGATCATAACAGTAGTCTAAGCAATTTTCCAAGCCCAAGTTGGACCTAGGACCAGTAAGCCGAAATCAACACGTAAGAAAGTAGTCCCGTGGCTCACCTAAAGGATCACTCCGCTCGTGCATAGCACCCGTCCACATACCCGCGACGCCTAGTGCCGAGCCAACGCCGCCAATCTGGACACCTTCCATTACCCACTCTTCCCTTCCCGTACCAGCATCACTTGTAACCTAGGAAGAGGAAGTATTAGCAGATAGCATCCGAAAGTATGTTGAAGACCCACCAAACTCCATCGAACAACGCCATCTCCAATCATCCTGACGGTTCCTCGGGCGACGCGAACGACGTGTTGAGATCCACTGTACTTCCCAGTAACGTGTATAACCGGAAGAGTGTATACTAGAGGATTATAGGACGGGCCGTGCATGTGCTGATTGGTGACATCCTCTTCAATATCTTGGACATTTGCTTTTCCCTTGCCTTTGTCTTTGGAAGCGCCGGAAGCAGTGGCACCTGATGACGGGAGAGAGCGAGGTGGTTTGACGTGGGAGTATCCAATTATAATGAGGTCCATCGGAAAGACGACGCAAGTTTCTTGAATATCTTCCGTCGTGATTGCGCCTTCATTGGGATCATTTGTTACCCGAAGCTGATGTAGATGCTGTTTCAGTAAACATTTTAGCGCGGAAAGGAAAAGGCTGTACATTCAGGACTGTATATGGCGGCAGGTCAGTAAAAGCCTATCGAATCGGGAAATAGACGCACAGAGCAAGTCTCTATAATCCATCCAGCAAGCGGCTCGTCTATTGACGAATAAAACGAACTGAGACTTGTCTGGCACAAAGAGATGCAAATCGTACTCACATCCATTTCCCCTCAACCCCTGCCCAATCCCAGCCGTCATCATCCAATTCGAGCCCGGGATCCTTCGCATTTGCCTTTCTTCGTTCCGCCTCCAAATCAATTTTAGCTTCCTTGAGAAACGCTTCTCTATCGCTCGCCTTGTCCGGAAAAGTACCACCATGACCGGCCATTGTCTCGTCTTCATTGGTGTCGAAATTATTCAGTCCCCAACCTCTTTTTCTTTCTTCTCCGTTGATGCCGTCCCAGAAGCCAGGAGCAGAGCCCATTCTCAACCCATCAAGTCCTTGTAATCCGTTGGAGCTTTCTAGTAATGTACTCGTCGACGAAACGGCCTGTTCATTCGTGAACCACGGCCAGACTGGCACTGATCCAGTAGCACTAAATCGCTCCAACAAGTTTAGCTGCACCACAGTCCTCGCAGCGTACAGAAATACATAGTCGGGTTGTAGCAGGTGCGGGTATTCTGGATGTAGGGGATAGCGTAGTTGAGTTGTGCTCGGAACAGTACGGTCATGAAGGTGAGCAAGAGGTGAAGAACGCCCAGAAGGGGAAGAAGGTTCCGATTCTGTGTCGGAGTCAGATGTATTAGAGTCTACGTCAACACCAGGGTAGCCAGCGTGCATATCAGCGTATGGGTCTGTATCATACGTACTACCAGAAGCAGTACCACCGCCATCGTCGGTATTGAGATGCATATCATTGGCATTATCATCCTCGTCAGCCTCGTGGTCGTCGTGTGCTGCTTCAGGAGCAATGGAGTCTTCAAGCTCCTCGAAAAAGATCCTAAATTCGTTCATAATTTCCTGAACAAAGGCGCGGCCTTCCTCGGGCTCATCGATTTGGTAATCGCTACCCAACAATCTGTCGAGTTCCGACTGTTCAAGATGATTTTTGCGTTTGGTCACTCGCTCCCGTTTCCGAAGTGGTAAAAACGGACCCCAGCATCGGTCAACGGAGAGATAAGGCAGATCATAGACCTTGCGACGAGCAACAGCAAGTGCCAAATGACGCTGCCTGTCTGGTACAAGAAGACGAGGGTTACCATTGGTGAGACCGGTAAACTCTGAAGAGTCTGGGAACAAGGATCGTTCTGGAAGAGGGCGAAACCCAGTATGATAGACCATCTTGTAAAATGCCTTTCCCGCTTCGGAGTAGTCCCAGCTGGGGTGTAGAACCTCGTGGGACATTGACGAAGGCGGGACCTTGCCTGTGAGAGGGGATTCGCCGATGAGTTTGTGAACAAGTGTAGGCGGAAACCCGTTCGAGATACACTCTGTCAGCCAATTAATGTTATGAGAATTGGTAAAGGAGAAGCTTGTGGACGAAGTAGATTGGAGGAACTCTTTTAAAGAGACCTCTTCAGGAAGCGAAGGTTTCTTTGGAAGTGCCGTGTCTACGGCGGACAGGATAGCATTGAAGCTGGTACGAAGATAGTTAGGCTATAGATTTTTAGAAACATATATGTCCCGACCAACTAGATTACGCACGTCATACTCTGAATCGTTAGCTACGAGAATCGCTTTCCTCAAGACTTTCTCGGCTTGTATAAGACTCTGGTATCGGACTCTCCAACCGAAAGCAGAACCGTCACTGTCTACGCCATTCTTGGAAGTGCCATGAGGAATTGGAGCATGCAGGAAGTCAAATGAAGGCCTTGGGTCATCAAAGGTGGATAAGTAAATCTCTCGCCAGAGGTGGTTGTCAGTGGTGTCGTAGACGATATCCCTGAAATGACGGGATGTTTGTGAGAGCGAAGCTATGGATCCGGGAGTGTTGAAGAGAGCACATAGAATGAGTATTTCCTCTACAATTTCTTGAGGGAGTTCTTGAAGAGACATTTGCAGAGCAGACCCAACGAAACCCGGGTCTTTATGGCCACGTGCAAGACGCGGCCAGCTGGCAACGCGAATCGTTTCGGCCCCTTGCTCTTCCCATCAACGATCCAGTAAATTCAGCTTTCTCAGCTCACCGTTATTTCGCGGAACGACGATAGTTCTCGAACTCCAAGTGGACTTCTGACTGACAGTGATCTCGAAGACTCGAACCCTTGACCCTGACAGATCTGTTACCGACAGAATTACTTACGGTAAAACCCACAACCCAAGTCACTTTAAATTTGTTCAAACTGAACATGCCGCTCTCCCGTTCTATATAAACCACCAGACTTCAACATGCAACTTTGCGCAAACTATGATCACCTCAAAGCTCCTTCTATTCGCGTTCTATCTCTCAGCTTCAGGATATGGAATATTGGCTGATCCTTTAGCATCCTCTTTTGCCGGATCCACATCCACTTTTCAATTCCCTCCCGAAGGTGTGAGTGCATCGTCAGATAGCAATTTCCCTGACGCGCAAGATGTTGGTTTCGCTGGACCGACCCCTAGTAAGAACTCGCTTTATTCTGAGCTCATTCTCGGTCGATCTAAATACCTTGTATAGCGGGGGATGAAGCAAACTCCATAGCCACGGCACCAGCTGTAGCCCAGGTAGATAGTGTGTTCCCTCTCGTAGAGTCTCAAGCGTCAGATTCTGCACCAATCAATGGTAGCTCTACTAGTTTCGACATCTTCCAACATTGGGGAAGTCTCTCTCCATTCAAATCTGTTGACTCTCTTGGGGTACCCGGTTCGTCTGCCAGAATTCCAGACGGATGTAGTTTACAGCAGGTTCATCTTTTGCATCGACATGGTGCGAGATACCCAGCTAGCAGTGAACTGCCTGCCTCTTTTGCAGCAGCTTTGCACGCAGCGGCAACGAACAGTACTGGTTTTAACGCGTCGGGACCCTTGGAATTCTTGAATACATGGACCTATAAACTTGGAGCAGAGATTCTAAGTTTGTGCAAAGTTTCATAACTGTCGGAATACATGACTAACTGCATTGTTCTACAGCACCCTTTGGTCGATCTGAGCTGTATGTACCCCTGCTTTTGTATAACCTATCATTACTGATTTTCTCAAGTTTCAACTTGGGTATCGGTTTTCGCGTGAAATACGGTGCTTATTTCCAAAGAAACTGGAGGTTTCGTTGATAATTGACATGTCCCCATCAGGTGAACTGCTGAAAGGGTTTACCAACTTGCCTGTGTTCAGAACAACCTCTCAAGGTGCATTTCATCCTTTATTCTCTCATTGATCAGCTGACTCATAAGCTATAGAACGCATGGTGGATTCTGCGTACGCTCTTGTTCTCTGTCAAATGGTGTAGATGCTCAACTAGGACACACCCAGTCTTCACTTCAGCGCAGGCTTTTTTGGCGTCCAATCTTATCAATCCTCCTACCGCCAGCTCATTGAAATTGAATCAAGTGGATTTAACAACACACTCGCGCCTTACGAAATCTGCCCTAATGCCAATAACGATATTGGGAACTTTGGGTTCATGTTAGGACTTCAGTGGGCTCCTCGATACTTAGCGAAAGCTCAGGAGAGATTAGGTGCATATATCCAAGGTTTCGAGCTCGGCCCGACGGAATTGGTGTCTATGCAACAGCTGTGTGCATACGAAGTGAGTGGGCTTGTGGTGAACCTTGATTGAGAAGCATTGAACACTTGTTGAAGACCGTGTCTCTTGGTTATTCTGCTTTCTGCGACTTGTTCACTGAAGAAGAATGGAAAGGATTTGCATATGCTGCCGGTCAGTGACTTTTCTTATGGTCTTACAGCATCTTATACGGCTTCTCGCTGTAAAGACCTCGTTTTTTGGTATAGCCTTGGTCCAGGGAGCCCTTTTTCTGCAGCTCTGGGTAAAGGGTGGGTAGAAGAGATGATTTCTAGGCTCGAGAAAAACAGAATCACCAATTCATCTTCGGCAATCAACCAAACCATCACTTCTAACAATATTACCTTCCCGCTGGATCAGCCTATCTACGTAGATGCCACGCATGACTCTGTCCTATCTTCAAGTACATTCTAGTCCTCTTAATTATGCATGTTTCACTGACAGCGTCACGTTACAGTCTTCACGACGCTCAATTTCACCAGTTTTGCCGCTAGCGGACCCTTGCCCACTGACCATATCCCCGACAATTTGGTTCGTACAATTTCTTGCTTTTCATTGCGACATGAGTCACATTTTTAATCCAGTCCTACAACGTCAACAAATTCGTCCCATTCGGAGCCAACCTCGTCGGACAAGTACTCTCCTGTCCAGCTTCAGAAGAACCCACTCACATTCGTTGGGTACTTAACGATGCTGTGGTGCCTTTGACGGGAATCAAAGGATGCACTGAAGATTCCAACGGGTTATGTGAATTGGATACCTTTATCTCGTCCATGAAGGAACGACTTGGAACTATTGATTTCGATTTCGACTGCTTTGCAAACTACACGATCCCGAACCCTGATGAGATTATCGATGGAAGGTTTCCAAAGTAATATGTAGATTCTACATTGTTTCTGAATGTACCTTGGTCGAATTCGAATCGAGCGCAGCCATGGCTGGTGCTGTAACTTTAATTTACGTCTTTGACATCAATATTAAACTTTTTACGTCTTCGGCGCTACCGTGGCAAGGTCATCTGTGAACGTTGTGAACCTCAACATAGATAAACCTCTTCCTTTTCTTTTGCTCATCGATATGGTGGCACTCGCCTTTTCTGAGGTCCTAGACACCTTCGAAAAACTTCTAGCCGGTTTCACATACTCGATTTTGCTCTTGGTGGCGATTCTATACTTTAACGAGGCCTTCGTGAGGAAGGTCGAGAACTTGGGCGGTGGAGGAAGACAGAAGATGGCGATGCAGGATAAGAAGAAGAGAAGGAAGAGGATGAAGAAGATAAAGTGGAAAAAAAAGAAAGCTCGGTCTCGTCCGGAGGCGGCGTCGGATCCAGGATGCAATCCTTCCCCACCGACAAATTCAGTACCAAAGCAGGAAGCTGGCGCGCGCTCGAAAGAGGACAATGGGGGCAAGCACTTTGGAACGGATAACAGAGCGGTAGTGGGATCTCATTCGGCACCGGGGGTGATGGTTCGTTCCGCAGGTGCACCGTTCAAAAAGTACGTATGCCTCGGGATCGCTCGTTTGAGCAACGCTTTGACCTTTTCCGCAGAAGGGAGCGTATTCCACCCGACTCTGTCAGAGAACGTGTCCAACAAAGCATAAACGAAAATGCTTTCATCGATCTTCACAGGCGATCTGTGAATCGCGCTATGAAATTTGCTATCCACTCCCAGATCGAGCATCATCGACGACCAGGCTCTCCCGCATACATCTGTATGTACCTAACACCATGGCTAGACGAGCGATCTCGGCTCTTCTACACCTTGCAGAAACTCGAATTGCATCCACTCTTAGAGCAAGATCTAATTTGGAGACACTTTTTATCCTTTAACATCCTCAAGCCGTTGAATCGTTTTGGCAAGGACATTTTGACCAACGTGGCGAAGATCAAAACGGAGAAAAGTCTAATGAGGGGTTCCTATTATTTGGAGAGTACCACAATACGCGTCGACCAAGGGTCAATTCGACGTCTCTCCGTCGCGGAAGGAGAATGGAGGAACCAGCGGAGTTTAATCAGGGTGGCATCGTGTTTTGTTCTTAAAGCCAGGGAAAATGGAAGTCTGAACTCGGTCCTTGCTGTCGGAAAGTTGACGAAAGACAATGTGGACAAGTGGACTTGGACGGAGATTATTCGCTAAGTGTCAATGGGTCGAATTCAGAGTGGTTTCTTGAATGTCAGAGTGCAGCATTGTACTTTTGATTCCTGATCAAGTTCTTATAGAAACAAAATATATGTATTTCTTGGTGCTTACTCGATCGCACAAAACGAATGCTTGAGCAGACCGCTGAGCCGTGGGAAGCTAAAGTTGAACTAATACCACCAACTCTTGAAGCTTTCCCTACGTTTCAGCGTTGAGCAGCGCAGTGACGAGCTTATGCCCCAGCCAATATGTAAACGTTCTATCAGAATACCGAGCTCACATATCAACTCTGCAATTTATTGACTGGTGACGCACTTCGGAGGCCGATAAATTATGACGACTTTTCTGGAACATTTTCCCGGCTACTGGTACGAATAACCGTAATCAAATGCTACCTGGTCCTTTCCTTACTCCCACTCCATCCTTTTCTTCTTTGCATTGTAGATTCAAAACAAAATGCTCGCCGTGTGTACGAAGGATGACGGAACCGTCGAGTTGCGACAGGTCGACGTCCCGAAAATTGGTCAAGAGGAAATCCTCGTCAAGGTAGTCGCTGCGGCACAGAATCCTGCAGATTGTGAGTTTCGACCTATCTTGATTCTATTTTGCCGCTTCAATAACTGGATGAACCAGGGGTTTCCGCGGAGTGGAGGAAGGGGAAGGAAAGTGCTATCGTCGGATGTGATTTCGCTGGAATAGTGATGCAGTTGGGTGATAGGGTTACTGGATTTGAGATTGGCGACCGTGTAGCTGGAATGGTGCATGGCTGTACGTGGTATTATACGTTAAATCCTTTCCGCTTTTCGAAATCCTGTTTCACTACAGGTGAAAGTCTCAATGGATCCTACGCCGAGTATGTCGTCGCTCTCCCTCACATGACGTTCAAAGTCCCAACATCATGGTCACTCGAAGACGCGTCTCAACTTGGAGTTGCCTGTTACACCGCATGCCAATGTCTATACCAATCTCAAGATTTACCTTCCCCAGACAATCCTACTTCCACACCTTTCGACATCCTTGTTTGGGGTGCAGGCACATCAGTTGGTCACTTCACCGTTCAACTCGCCAAACTTGGTGGTATGCGTGTTATTGCTACCGCGTCCCCGAAACATTTCGATAGACTCAAAGCCTTGGGAGTTGACGAACTGTTTGATTACCATGACCCAAATGTTGGCGGAAAAATTAGGGTATTCACCAACGGAAATCTTCGTCACGCTGTGGACTGTATTGCGAAAGGAAGTACACCAAATTCCATCTCAGAAGCCCTCAGCACAGAGGGCGGAACGGTTTCAATAGTTCTTCCAGATGTAGAGCCCGCCCGAGCTGGGGTGAAGCATATATTTTCTCTGGCGTATGAGTTGGCTGAAAGGGTATGTTTAATTTGGGTTGAATGATTTGCCATATTAAGGATAATCTTTTTTTCAAGCCTTTCATTTTTCCTTGGGAGCACACTCCTAAATCAGGCATGGCCGCCTTCGCTGACAAGTGTAGCAAGATGCTATCGAGGCTTCTTCACGAAGGAAAGCTAGTTCCCGCCCCAATAAAGGTTTACGAACACGGTCTTGCTTCAGTCCAAGAAGGATTTTTGTACATGAAATCTGGAAAAGTATGTTTCCCCTCGCGAAATACCAATACAGGGCGTTGCTAACTAAGTTGTAGATCAGCGGTGAGAAAATTGTGTACAGAATCGTAGATACGCCAGGTATACGAGTCTGAGATAAATTGCTATCACTGTTCTGTTTAAATGTGGTTTCTCCCTTGATCGCTTCGTCCTAATGCGATAGCTCATAAAACCTCTGTTTGTACAGCTCCGAATGGTGCTGTTGAGCTGTATCAAATTGACATCCTTAGACTTCTTGTTGCAGCAGCGCAAAATCCAACGGGTTGTAAGTCTGACTTGAACGGCTGCTGGATCAAATAAGGGAAATTCTCCGTGGAATATTCAGGTGTGCACTGTGAGACTCGTCATGGGGAAATCCTTTGATCCTGCAGAAGTGAAGGTGGTCGGATGTGGTATTGTTCCTAATGCAGACTTCAAAGCTCGGCATTTAGAACAATCTAATCCATTAGTGCTTGTTTTCACTTTATTACGACATATACTTCATAGGAATAGAGCATTTGAACTTGAATACGTTGCGGCACCATCTCACATGTTCTTGAAGCTTCCGGAAGCATGGACATTTGAAA
Source organism: Stygiomarasmius scandens (assembly GCA_037954225.1). NCBI lineage: Eukaryota > Fungi > Basidiomycota > Agaricomycetes > Agaricales > Campanellaceae > Stygiomarasmius > Stygiomarasmius scandens. The sequence continues at coordinate 654,024 of JBANRG010000005.1, read as the reverse complement.
ACACCTCCAAACTCGAGTGCCAGTGCCTTTATCAGTCCCGGAGCCCCGAGAATCCTACGACGACGTCGATCAATATTCTATTTTCAAAATATATCTAATGTTAGGCACCGTATCTCAAGGTTATGACAAACTTCACGACAATACGAACTTGTTTGTTATCGAGTTTACAAATAACTTTGGATCAGCTTTAATGGTTAGTCCCGAGAACCAGACTGACGATACCAAGACAGTCGTTGGTATGTATTATCATTTCATAGCAAAAATGAAATAAATAATAGCACCTTGGACTGCTGTCTTAGGGACTACATATCTAATTATATCTAGATCTTTCCCATATACCAGTTCACAAGTACTAGTATTAAATCCAGATAGCAATGATGTAATCACTACATTTCTGACCAAGCTTGAAGCACCCTTGGATTTAGTGTTCACTTTGGACAGTGATGAGTATTTTTTTGGGCAAACTTAAATCACAATTTTTTTCGCATGGGTTCTCCTGCTCCAAATACTAATTTGTCCCAGAGAATTTTTGGCGCCGAATATACTCGTTCAGAAAATGATTTTTCTACGAAAAATATCACTTCAAATAATCACCAATACCCGAAGTTAGTCCATAATCTACAAAAGCTTTTCAGTAGGCTATTTCTGAACCATTACGACGTCTGCAAGACGGCCAACTTCACTACGCAGCTGCACAAGCTAATACACCTATCAGATGAGCTCGAAAGTGGCTAATTTTCGGATTTTGTGTCGCATGTGCCCGTACCACAGGTCCGATGCGCAGGTTTCACATGACCGATTTATCCGATTCAGACATGTTCACACGAAGGAAGGGGTGCTCAGTAGAGTTGCTGAACCGATTTCAATACAAGCTCTATGAGAACATCGTTATATAGATATTTTGTTTAAAAAAAGTTGAAACTCAATGAAAATGGTTCGCCATATCATTAAGTATTTTACTTCAAGCTAGATGACGTCACGTAGACCGTTGAAGTCAGAATGTTAATATATCGGTGGAACTTGTTGGTACCTCTCCGTGCGCACATCCTGGAAATGGGAATTGAGGAACCACGGGTCGATAATGGAGTACCACGGGTTTCCAGGACCCTCGAAATTCGGTGTCTAGGATAAAATCCGGATAGTTGTTCGGGTTAAATATTTTTCCTTACACTCCTAAGTGATGTATATAAACTAGAGATGAAATGCAGCAGTCGTGCAGCATTCTCCAAAGTTGCAGAATCAACATGTTTCGCTCTCTGGTACTGTTACTCACCACGGCGTCTGCTTGCATTCTTGCGAACGCTGGCTCCTTGCTCGCTACGAACGCGAGTCTTGAAGTGCGTGCTGCCGATGCACTCACTTTTAGCTGGACTTCGAGTGGCCCACTCATTGCCCCAAAAAACGACGGCAGAAACATCGCGGCACTGAAGGATCCATCCATCGTCTTCTACAATGGGGCATACCATGTCTTCGCCAGCACGGCTGTGGCATCAGGCTACAACGTGAGCAATCTTTGATATCTTGGTTCTTAACCCTTACTCATTTCAATCTCAGATGGTTTACCTCACATTCACTGACTTTAATAGTGCTCAAAATGCACAATTCCACTATCTCGACCAGACACCCATCAGCAGTGGTTACCGCGCTGCACCCCAGGTATTCTACATGACTAGTCAGAGTCTCTGGTACCTCATCTACCAGGACGGCAACGCCGCATACTCTACCAACAAAGACATTACCAACCCGGCAGGTTGGTCAGCACCCAAACACTTCTTCTCTAGCACTCCTAGCATCGTTACACAGAACATTGGTTCGGGCTTCTGGGTCGACATGTGGGTCATCTGCGACTCCTCCAACTGCTATCACTTCTCGTCCGACGATAATGGACACCTCTACCGTGCACAGACCTCCCTCGCCAACTTCCCTAACGGTATGGGCAACATGGTTATTGCTAACTCTGCCTCGAACCCCAACGACCTTTTCGAGGCTTCCAACGTTTACAAAGTCGGTAGCCAGTACTTGCTCATTGTCGAATGTATTGGTAGCCAGGGCCGCTATTTCCGTTCGTGGACTTCGTCCAGTCTGAGCGGATCTTGGACGCCACTTCACGCGTCGCAAACGGACCCGTTCGCTGGTCTCGCCAATGTGGCATTCTCAGGCAGCCAATGGACCCACGATATCAGTCATGGAGAAGCAGTCCGAACCAATGTTGACCAGACGATGACACTTTCTGACTGTGGGCCATCGCAGTACTTGTACCAGGGCTTGCCGGTTGGCTCGAGCGGTGACTATAATTCGCTGCCGTGGAAGCTTGCACTTTTGACGTCGAAGACGGTATGTTTGAATTTATTTTTTTGATGATCCCTCTGTACCATTTATCCTTTATTTTCTCCTTCGTATTTGAATGCTCACGATTGCAATAGTGCACCAGCGGTACCGCTAGTGGCGGTGGCGGATCTACTTCTAGCGGTGGCGGGTCCACTTCTGGAGGAGGCAGCAGTTCAGGTAGTAGTGGCAGTGTCCCGAAATATGGCCAATGGTGAGGAAGTCAGTCACTTGTCCTGAATATTTTTTCACTTATGCTATTGATCTTTAGCGGTGGTATCGGATACACTGGTCCCACAACATGCGCTTCTGGCTCGGTCTGCACCGTCTCTAACCCATACTATAGTCAATGCCTTTAATTCTCGTTTATTTTGATAAAGTTGAATCACATTCTTGTACGAATCTCTGTAGGATACCTGGTGCTTAAGTATTCCTGTTCGCCTAATAAATAGTGGATAATAACCCCAAGTCATCAAGACAGTTAGTGAGTTTTGCTGCGTGGGTTTAAGGACGTTACGAAGTTTAAGGACGTTACGAACTCTTTTGGGGGGAATCGTTCTTAGTTCCACCGGTCTGCTAGCTGTCAATGCACAGTTGAAAGAATGCAGAAGTTATTTTCATGATGGAAACTTATGACAGATTGCTGACGCCGTGCGCTTTCATCGTTGAATTGGACCTTCAACCTAGAACATGGAAGACACATGCCAGGTGCATTCATGTTGGAATCATACAGTCTGATACATGACATTCGGAAAGGGTCATGATAGGAGAAGTAAAGCAAATGAAGATGCTGCCGAATTGCACACTGTGAAGATCAGCTTTACTGAATGTAAAAATTAGAAAAACATCGATAAGACATCGGCATGAGATCTAAGGCAGAACCTTGTAGTATCATAACATCTTCAAAAGAGTATATGCCATGTTGGTTAGGGTTTGAAATTAGTATTGATAGGGGCCATTGGAGCGTCACGAAATGCCACTAATCGATTTGGAGAGCCGTAGACGTTGGTAACGACTCCAGATTCACTCAGAAATCGTCCCAGCAGAAGGGGTGGGAGTCTGGGAGATAGTGATACTTGAAAATGCGGGATCGCAGGGATAAACTAATAGTGCCATTGAACTGGGGGAATAAATGATAAGAACAACTCCGAGACCATGAAAAATGAGCTAGAACTCGCAGTGAAGTGGTAGGAGGATAACGTGAGCTATAGTAACCTAGAGACCTCGGTCTTCGTAAGTCTTTGTGGGCTCTTTGCAATCGTACGGCTTGATAGCTTGTAACTATACTTTGGAACACGGAAATCCGTAGTGGAATGGTGGAGATATGATTTGGAGAGTAGGGATGGGGAAAGTGTCCTTATAACCTGCAAAGTCGGAATCGGAGCACAAAGCGGATGATTCCAATCGATTGGGGGAGTCCATAAACGGGAGAGACGAGTCTCTGACCATACAAATCGGTCCAAAACTCGGTGCCGCAGAGGTATGAGGCTAGAAGGATACTGACATAGAGGGTCATAGACTCGATCGATTGCCGTCATTTTGGGCTGTTAGCTTTGGAGGGCACGTGGGACATGCTTCGGAGTATCGAAACACAAAGAAAGCCGATATTTTTATTAATATTATGGAATATGGTGATATAGGTCTAAGGCTAAGTACGAGAGTTTTACTTGAGTGCTTCGTAATACTTCGGTCCCAGATGGAGTCTAGCAAGTATTTCCTGATGCTGGGTACAATCTCACAATATTGTCTACCGTATTGATATTCCCGGTTTCAAATAAGCTTGGAGTTCAGGTCTGATGGTAGTCCTCACTACGCTGATTGATGCAATTCCCTCAGTCTATAAACCTTGTCTTTTCCCATACCTATTTCATACTGACCATCTCTAACTCCATTGCCTAGAATCAGCGATTCTTCGAGCTAGACAAGATAATGTTTGCCATCTGTACTACCGGAAAAGCAGATGGCACAGTCGAACTTCGCCAAGTTGATGCCCCTAAACTCAGCCCAACAGACATTCTAGTCAAAGTCGTCGCAGCTGCGCAGAATCCTGCAGACTGTCAGTGTATTATAGGCCTATATGAAAGAATTAATAGCCAAGCTTTTACTAGGGAAAGCGTCAGGATGGCAAACAGACGTGAAGATAGTCGGATGCGACTACGCTGGGATTGTCACGCAAATTGGATCGGAAAGCGTCACAGAAGATGTTAAAATCAGAGACCGAATTGCCGGCATGGTATTTGGCTGTACGTTGGACCCTGTTCCTTCAATTCTACATACAATGTCCATTCTTTTACAGGCGTAGAGATGAATGGCGCCTTCGCAGAATACGTCGCTGTCCCATCCCACATCTTTTTTAAGATTCCGGAATCCTGGTCCTTTGAAGATGCATCTCAGCTTGGGATAGCGTGTTACACTGCTTGTCAATGCCTCTATCAGTCCCAGAATTTGCCATCTCCTGAGAATCCAACCACCACCCCTATTGATCTGCTAGTCTGGGGCGGATCTTCATCCGTCGGTCACTTCGTCATCCAACTGGCCAAACTGGGAGGCATGCGCGTTATCACAACGGCTTCTCCCAAGCATTTCGATAGGCTGAAGGCTTTGGGTGTAGACGAAACATTTGATTACCGTGATCCTGAAGTAGCCCAGAAGATCCGGGCCTATACCAATGGGAAGCTCCAGCACGCTGTCGACTGCATCAGTGAAGGGTCGACTCCTCAGCTTGTATCAGACTCCGTCGCATCTGAGGGAGGCACAGTTTCAGCTATTTTGAAGTATGAGACTGTACGGCCTGAGGTCAAGGTAGTATTTTCTGTTGGATACACTCTTTTTGGAAAGGTGAGTTTTTTAAAATGAATAGTGTTTCGAAGAATTGCTGAATGGTATTCAGCCTTTTGGAGATTTCACGCCTTCCACGGAAATGAATGAATTCGCCACTAAATCCAGCAAACTGATCTCGAAGCTCCTTGCGGATGGCAAACTTACCCCTGCGCCGCTCAAGATCTATCCAAAAGGGCTCGCCTCCATCTCAGAGGGTCTGGAATACATGAAATCCGGCAAGGTATGTTAAGACGACCCGTTGGAATGTTGCTCTAATGTAACGCAACCGCCTTTCTGTAGGTCAGTGGTGAGAAACTCGTTTATCGCGTGGCAGATACCCCTGGTATACAGGCATGAGAATTTAAAAGTAACAATGAGGAGCATCCAATATGAGGTGTACTTATAAGTGTACATACAATCTTTAGTTCATCAACCTGTGGCCCAAAAAAGGAGAGTGCACCAAGGCTGTTACCACAAGTAAGATTGGCATTACAAATGAGCAACTCTGATGCTGGTCAAGAGCCCTTTGCACTGGGTGCAAAAACCTGTAATTCTTTGGGAATACAGCAAAGATATGAATTGGAAACATGTCTATATTTTTAGTAGATATACAGAAAAAAATGGCATAAGATGCAGTGAAATTATGGTGTAAAAGGGATTTACAGTCAATATATGGTGAGTAGATGTTTCTGTAACTTTCTTATAAAATAACTGGAAATACATACATGTTTTCAATTCATATTTATTTCCAATGGTCTTTTTCCCATTGTTGTGAATGTTATAGACTTCTACACAGTATTTTCTATCATTTAGATTGCCCACTTTAGGAATCTGAAGGTAAAATGGAATTCTTAGGGATGTATATACATAATTTTGTCATCCGAGGGATCTTCACTAAATGGAGCTCAAACATTTCTTCAAACCTGAAACCCAAGCCTACTATAGTTTTTTGAGTGATACACTAAACACTTAAGTTACTTCTCTAAATGAGGCTCACTGCAATAAAATAATATATGGAGGATTTATATAAAAATGCTGAATCTGTATGAAGCAAATGCTAATTTTTTTCTGTTTTCAATCCATGCCAATAAAGTTTGAGTTATTGAAGTTGTATTTCGTCCTCAAACAGCAATCATTTGTTATTAGCAGCTCATTATATCATGGCCTTAGCTTGGCAACAAACAAAAAAGCCGATCAATCAAGTTATGGGTTTCTACCATGCACAAGACGATATGATGCAATCACAACTTACAACAAGTTTTGTATCTTTTGTCTCTCAATTGATCTTTCCACATTTATATCACACCCATATAGAATGTGTCATACTGTCATTATTCAGTGCAAATGAAGCATGAGCAAGAGAATGGAGTCTCAGCATGCTTTAGAACATACAAAAAGCTTTATGGTCGTTCTCAGACACTGCTGTATAAATAGATAAGAAAGACACATTGATGTATAGTCCTACTAGCCAAGTCACAAAAAATTGTTAATGAATAAGAATAGTAGTATAGCTGAAATTTATGATAGAAAGTAATAACCAATTTGATTATAACTCAAATCAATATTTGCAAGTTGGATTGCCAAAATGGACTTATATTATTATTTTGTATCTTAGAAATAAAAATAAGCAGGGTAAACCTTAGTCTCATGAACCAGACTGACAATGTATATGTATACATGTAGGCAAACCTTTACACTTTACCCATCTTGATTTTTGAAGCATCACTATTTACAGATATCTGGAATCCATCAGATCAAATACCAGTTTTTCAATTGATTTTGGAACATTGAGCCTATATATGGGGGGTTACATTGTTAGTGCTTGGCCAGTTTGATGATTCCAACTAATGGTTGAAAGAATCCAAAGGCTACATGTTCTTAGCATCCATACAACTTCAAGACTTTCAAGCATATCTGAAATGCAATGGAGGAAATTATTACTATGACTTCTAGTCTTTATACACAATGATATTCAAGACTCAGCCCCCTCAGGACTCAAAGAATTCATTACAAAAGATAATTCTGATGGACAGCCCTGATGAACAATTACTAGTATAGGCATATCCTCTACTTGTTGCCAGAAAACCACCACCTGATTGATATCCAATGGACCAATAGCTCAGTTGGTTAGAGCAGAGTCACTGGCATTGCCGAGGTCCTGGGTTCAATCCCCAGCTGGTCCAAGTCACAAGATCACTTGACCCACACCCCGATGTTGGTCAACAACCCAAATTAATCAACAGCTGCAGATCAAAGTGAGAGTGTGACTCTGAGAGAAACCCGCTGAGCTTGCTGATTGACAATACGTACTTTCATAGAGCATATTCCCTTCCTGTACTTTAATGTCTGTACAGATTAGGGAAGAAAATCACGAACAGTGTGTACCGGACCGGCGCAGGCAAGCTTGCTAATACTATGCTTGCTAATCCGATGCTTATCAATGCATCTCCTTAAATACCATCTCGTCAATTCCCACTAATTCTGTCGAATCCCCCCACCTCGAACTCTGTAACTCCCGGACTTAAAAGACTTAACAATGTTTGCTATTTGTACTACTGGAAAAGCAGATGGCACTGTCGAACTTCGTCAAGTCGACATTCCAAAAATCAATTCGACAGACATTCTAGTCAAAGTCGTCGCGGCCGCGCAAAATCCTACAGACTGTCAGTAAGCTCTGAAGCTATATAAGAAGACCACTAATCAACCTTTACAGGGAAATCATCGGGACGGCAGACAGATGTCAAAATAGTCGGATGCGACTACGCTGGGATTGTCTCACAAATCGGGGGAAACGTCACAGAAGATGTTAAGGTTGGAGATCGAATCGCTGGTATGGTATTTGGTTGTACGTTTCACCCTTTTCAGCTTCCACATACAATTTCATTCAAGTCCTTTCTTAGGCTTGGAGATGAATGGTGCCTTCGCAGAATACGCTGCTGTTCCATCTCATATGTTCTTCAAAATTCCGGAATTCTGGTCCTTCGAAGATGCGTCTCAGCTGGGGGTGGCTTGTTACACTACTTGTCAATGCCTCTATCAGTCCCAGAATTTGCCATCTCCTGAGAATCCAACCACCACCCCTATTGATCTGCTAGTCTGGGGCGGATCTTCATCCGTCGGTCACTTCGTCATCCAACTGGCCAAACTGGGAGGCATGCGCGTTATCACAACGGCTTCTCCCAAGCATTTCGATAGGCTGAAGGCTTTGGGCGCAGACGAAACATTTGATTATCGTGACCCTGAAGTAGCCCAGAAGATCCGGGCCTATACCAATGGGAAGCTCCAGCACGCTGTCGACTGCATCAGTGAAGGGTCGACTCCTCAGCTTGTATCGGACTCTCTCGCATCTGAGGGAGGCACAGTTTCAGCTATTTTGAAGTATGAGACTGTACGGCCTGAGGTCAAGGTAGTATTTTCTATCGCATACACTCTTTTCGGAAAGGTTGGTTTTTAAGATGAACATCGTATATCGAAGAATTGCTGAATGGTATTCAGCCTTTTGGAGACTTCACGCCTTCCACGGAAATGAATGAATTCGCCACTAAATCCAGCAAATTGATCTCGAAGCTCCTTGCGGATGGCAAACTTACCCCTGCGCCGCTCAAGATCTATCCAAAAGGGCTCGCCTCTATCCCAGAGGGTCTGGAATACATGAAATCCGGCAAGGTATGTTAAGACACTCAGGTGCGATGTCACCTCAGTCTAATTGCATCATTATTCTATAGGTGAGCGGCGAGAAACTTGTTTATCGCGTCGCAGACACCCCTGGTGTACAGGCTTGAGAATAAAGAAACTTTGATATGGAAATCCAATTGGTGTAGTCATATGTGTACAGTAACTATATCCATACTTCAGTTTATCACTCGTATCTTCTTGTTGACGGAGGAGTGTCACGTATGGAGATAGATAGTCTAAGTTAACGTTAATTCGATCGAGCTGTTTGTGAAAGCATCCAGTCCAAGACATACCCTTATACTATTTGTCACTCAGCCTGGTTATTGTACAGACATTTTACGCTGCCTGCACTACCCGCAACAGAAAACCGCATCATCGTCAATCTCGAGTTTCAACATATCGACGGAAACCTGTCATGAGGATCAGTATGCTCGCTATCATTGCCGTGGGTTCGTGGTCACCACACAACTATACTTGGCATCGGAGTTGCATAGAAACATAAAGGAAGAAGGCCGTCGCTTCGCGCGGCATGTACGAGGCCGAGAATATTATGAGTCAATGCCGTCTATTTATTGTCAAATCGGCATTAGCGGCAGTTCAGAGATTCATCCGAGCTTACATCGTGATTATCTAAGTTTTGATTGACCGTTTTGATTGACCCCAACTTGACCGGCTTTTTTCGGCTTGTACAAGCTGGTCAAGCGACAAGCAGACCAGCCTGGTAGGTTTTTCACACAAGTTATATTTATCTTGAAGCGGCATTCATTTTTTACTAGCAAATCATATTAAATAACGGGCTTGCCTCGCTTGCAGCTTGACAACAAGCCAAAAAGCCGGGCAAGCCCATCAATCAAATCACGACTTTCCACGATGCTACTTGACAAACCGAAATATTGATAAGATTACGATTTACCAAATGGAGATCGGGCAAGGCATGCTAAGCGATGGGGTTGAGTAAAGACGAGACCTCATAAATTCGGCCTCGTAATAAAACGACAACATCGATGCCAGTCAATCGGCCCTATATTCCACTCTCAGCATTTGTGACCTCGACGCTCACCTACGATATGTAGACGTTAGATATTTGAGATGTATATAAATGACGAAAATGCCCAGTTTTACTTCTATCGGCCATGGTCCGCTTACTGATGATGAGTGTTGTGTTAAGTGCTATGATGAGCTAGCTTGGGTCCATAAATTAGTCTGTGGCGCAGCTACATTTACCCTTCATATCACTGGCTTATTGGGTCGTTTCTTGATACTCTGCCTATATACCATTTTCCTGCTCTGTTGCAGAGGCAACTTGGCACTGTTCTTGCCAGGTCAAAGGCAACAGCTCAGAGTCCAGCAGGAGGAAGTTCGCTTGAAATTTACCATTTGCAAGGAGACTCCAAGATATGTCAAATTCGACCGACGGCGTAAAGGAACTAAAAGCCTGCAAGTTCTCAGCTACTAAGTAAACATAACAGACTTTTTCCAAAGAGTCGGTAAGCTTGAATGATGCTGACTGTTTCTTTCCCTGGCTTTGACCGACGGTCTTGGCCATTTTTGAAGAACCGGACCGTTCAAGCAAGCACAAGAGTAATCAGACTTACATAGAGCAATATATGCGTCTTGCTAATCCTATTGATTCATCAGTTCTTCTTTAAATACGAGCATCTGAATCGACCCCAGTCTATTCCCACCGATCTTCCCCAATTCCAGCGACTATCGGACCTACAGACTGAAAATGCTTGCTATCTGTACAACCGGAAAAGCAGACAGCACGGTCGAACTTCGTCAAGTTGAGGTCCCGAAACTTGATCCAACCGATATTTTAGTCAAAGTCGTCGCAGCCGCTCAAAATCCGGTGGACTGTAAGCATGTTCTACTAGGTTTAAGTATATGAAAAAACTACTAATTAAATTTTCACCAGGGAAACGTTCGGAACAGCAGACAGAGGTGACAATAGTCGGATTCGATTATGCTGGGATCGTCACACGAATCGGTGAAAGCGTCACGCAAGACGTTAAAACTGGAGACCGCATCGCCGGTATTGTGTTTGGCTGCATGTTTCACACTTTCTCTTCTGGTCCACATACAGTATTCATTCGAACTCTTTCCCAGGCTTGGAGATGAATGGTGCCTTCGCGGAATACACTGTCGCCCCGTCTCACATATTCCTCAAGATTCCAGAACCCTGGTCCTTCGAAGATGCATCCCAACTGGGGGGAGCTTGTTACACTACTTGCCAATGCCTTTATCAGTCACAGAACTTGCCATCTCCCGAGAATCCAACTACTGTGCCCATTGATCTTCTAGTCTGGGGTGGATCTACATCCGTCGGTCACTTCGTTATTCAACTGGCCAAATTGGGGGGTATGCGAGTTATCGCAACGGCTTCCCCCAAGCATTTCGATAGGCTGAAATCTTTGGGTGCAGACGAAACATTTGATTATCGTGACCCTGAAGTAGCCCAGAAGATCCGGGCCTATACCAATGGGAAGCTCCAGCACGCTGTCGACTGCATCAGTGAAGGGTCGACTCCTCAGCTTGTATCGGATTCTCTCGCACCAGAAGGGGGCACAGTTTCAGCTATTGTAAGGTATGAAACTGTACGGCCCGAAGTCAAGGTGGTAGTTTCTTTTGGATCCCATCTTCTTGGAAAGGTTGGTTTCAAGTTGAACTGTATCCTGACAGTCACTGAATGATATACCTAGCCTTTTGGGGACTACAAACCTTCCACAGAGATGAAGGAATTTGCGATTAAATCTAGCAAACTAATCTCGAAGCTCCTTGCGGATGGCAAACTTACCCCCACGCCACTCAAGATCTATCCAAGAGGGCTTGCCTCTGTCCCGGAAGGGTTGGAATACATGAAATCTGGCAAGGTATGCTACGACGGCCCGTTGGAATGTTGCTCTAATACAAACCAACCATCGTTTTGTAGGTTAGTGGTGAGAAACTCGTTTACCGTATCGCAGACACCCCGGGTGTGCAAGCTTGAGACATAGGAATGAAGAGTTTTTTATACGATCGAATTCGTGTATTCATATGTACAATTATCATGTTCAGACTTAAATTCGTCAATCATATCCTCCCGTAGACAAGGAAGGAGGAAGTGCATCAGGACCGTTGCCACAAGTAAGGTTAATATCTTCCGATAGCGTTAGTTCGACTGTCGAACCATTTGTGAAAACATCCCAGTCCAAGAAACAGTTCGACTTGTAGGGCTCCCCGTTAACGGTGACATTCTGTTGAAGGGTTGATTTCGTAAAAGTTGGCTACAAAGTACGGACTTACTGATACGAAGACGTGCCCTCCTGTTCCGTCTTCGGGATTGCCGGCAAATCCGTTCGATATGATCGTAGTAGTGCTATTGAAAGCGGGATTGAAAAACGAAATCGAAGGGAAATAAGGAGATGAAAGAAGGAACTGTCGAGTTGCCGGTAGTGGATATAATCCTAGAAGATAGAACGCAGCGTAACTGCCCATGGCGCCCGAATCTGAAGTAATGTATTATTAACAGAGTTCAAGTTCAAGGAATGGAGATGCATCGTATACCATCGTTTCCAGGCAAACCATTAACTGAAGTGTTAAAGAATTCCGCAATCACTTGACGTGAACGCTGTGTACTCAACCCAGGTCTATTTGCATAATGATACATGAATGGCATTTGCTGTGATGGCTCGTCTGTAGCTTCGAAATAGTTGTTGTTGAAGATGAAGTCCAGCCTTGTAATGAAGCTTTCGACGCCTCCTTGCAACTGCAGAAGTTGAGCTGTATCGTGAGGAGCGTACTGTGAATATTCGGTTATTGAGAGGATTATAAGGAATTGAATGTCATGGTGAATACCTGTGAGTACTGGATAGTATCGATATCAGAGAAAGGCGTGTATAACAGAAGAGTTGGAGACTTACCAAGATTGGCGATCCTTCGTAAAACCCATCTCTATTGATGGCATTCAAGAAACACGTCGCCTGTTCTGGATCGTGAATACTACAGTGTCGAGGATCAGTGAAATTGAATGTTCCATTTGCAAATCGAGGCTAAAATTTAATGTTCAGTGAGAAATGGGTTTTCGGAATCGAAATCTACGGACCTGCATCATGCCTTGGATATCGGGTCGGTCGGGCTGAACCACATCAGGATTCCAGACGTTGAACGAATTGTTGGCTCTCTGCGAATACTATGTGACGATGTTAACCATTACACTCATAAAGACATCCATACATCAACATACTTTTGCACCATCTTCAACATTCCCCATGGTCTTCGCTACTTGAGAGATCGCGAAATCGTTAAACGCATGCTGCATTCCGCGAGTCAAGGCGTTTTCAGACAGCGCTGTAGCAATATCTACCTACCTCTAATGTTCGAGAGACTTGTTTCGTATTTGCTCCTCCCGCGTCAAACATATCTTGAGGAATATAATCTGCAAGGATTTAATCCAGGCCCTTGGCAGCCTCGTAAAACTTACTCAGTTGTTTCCAGAGGTCAACCTGTCTTCCCTGCAGATTCCAGTTGGGAGGTTGCAGCTCCGCGTCCGCAAGCAGAGCATTGTAAAGGTCGGTTGCGGATACGTTCATAGATTCCGCTTGGTCATTGAATTTCACAAAGAATTCGCCAAGTATTGGATCGGCATCTATGCAGCAAAATATTGCAGTCGTAGGCAAGGGGAAATTTATTTACTTACTGCTTCCTCCTTGAATAAAATGCATAGCCGTAGCACCGCGACATTCGGGTAGCCATCCTGATATAAAATAATTATCAGATTCTGTCTGCAGAAACGACAATTACTGACCTTCGTGTCTCTGAATGTCTATCATTCCTCGTACGATTCTCGAGAATACGACAGGATCATGAAGAGACATCAAGGGGTACAAAGTACGATAGGTGTCCCAGTTACAATAGTAGGAATCATAGTAGGGTTCGGACGAGTTCCATTTCGGATTTTCGCCGGTATCTGAGCGTAGTTTAATAATGAGCAGCGACAACTCACAGCCCACTTACAGTCTGCAGGTGAGATGTGGGATCGATACAGCTAGAAGAAATTTCAGTGCGTGTTGTGCGTTGAAATAGGATAAACTGACTGAGGAATAGAACAACTGTGCTGTTTCTAATGGAACGCCAGTCATGTCCACTTGTACTCTCCCCAACAAATCATTCCATGTCGCTCTATTATCTTGATGAACGCGTTCAAAATCAAAATCGGGTATTTCTTCTTCAGCATTTTGACAAGCTTGTTCCGTAGATACTAATGACACCCCAACTCGAGCAAGAATTTTCGTCTGGGTTCCTTCAGGAGCGGGAGGGAAAGTAAGTAATCCTCCGGCTTCATTCAAGAAGCTCAGGTATATCTGAGCTACATTTGTCGTGCCTAGCACCGGCGTATCTACCAACCACGCACCCCACTCTGTAGGTTTTTGAAGATCAAAACCTTCTCCTTTGAAATCAACGCACGTGAATGCATTATATCTGCCAGGACCAAAGGATGCAGCAAACGAAGCCCCTCCCACTACACGGCCTGTCATCGGGTCTAGTGTCATGGTAGTATCAATGCCGCTCCTCTGTCCGTCATTGGTGATGTCGACCAACATGCGTGGTTCGGTCGTATTCAATGGGAATGTGTATCGGTGCAGGGCGGTCCGACGGGCGGCCGTCAGCTCGACTCGCATTGAATTTGAAAGGTTGGTTGAAAAGTAGCCAGGAGAAGCAAAGTCATCAGGAGAGCCTGCGTGTATTTTTATGCATTAGAACAATCTCCATCATGGCCTGACAACGGCGCTCACCATCGGGAAGGACCTTTCTCAGCACTTTTCTGGAATCAAGAGATGTCGGGCAGTGACGGAACTCGGTACAATTTGGGAATGCCCAAATCTTGAAGTTTGAGAGAGGTACTGCCTATAAAAAGAGTAAGATTCACGGTCTTCATTGAGAAGCATATGAATGATGCTTACACCACCAGTACCAGAATCATGCAACTGAGAAAATCCAGTCGCGTTAAATGTAGAATTTCCATCGTATCCCGCATGCTTCACAACCCATGGTCAATCCAAACGAACCAGTAGCAACGTATCTTGACCCACATTACCAGGTGAATCTGTGTCCATGCCGGTTTTGACCATACCATGTGGAAGAGTTGCACCTATAATAGAATGACGCTAGTACCATTACAGTTCGATATCGGAAGGCGTTCAGGAGTACCAGGGAATACATGGCCTCCATTTGTCGTTCCTATAAATGGCAAGACCAGACTGGCGGGGTCGGTGATGGCAGGAGGTGTGTTCTGTCGAGTAGCATGTTGAATTGTTCTGGTACGTATTCGGCATTAAAGTAACATCAAGAAAATTTAAACACTGACCCTGAAACGCAACTAAGGAAGCATGTCCAAAGAAGATATGTTCTCTTGACAGTGGGCGTATGCATCGTGCAGAGTCAATCGTAAACTTGGCTGGACCGGTATTTATACTCGAGGTGCTGAACATGGGATCACGGGAGACGCAATTGTATAATTATAAAATTCTTGCTTCTTCCAGGAACGTCATTTGCTGAAATGCACGAAATTGAAAATAAGGAGTAGCATGGACACTATTTCTCAGTGCAGATGGCGTATATGTCCCAAAAGAGACTCGCATACTATGTTTAAATGTGTGGATATAGCGTTTTGGTTGTGCAGCGTTCACCTAGAACAATTTCAGAAGAAATACTGTCAGGTGGACATGCTTTGAACACAAGGTCACGATTCCATATGAAACGAGGTAGAAGTGCTTCACATGTCAGTCAAAAAAGAAGAATCCACTCTATAAGAATGGGGATCACACTGTCTTGTGACGATAGCGACCAGTAGAACTTTGGTTCAGCCGGACATGCATGATGGAAGTGAGGAAGCCAAACACAGTCATAGGCTCCCACGGTCTGTTTGTTCTCTTCCATCAACCGTTCTGATCACCCTTATTCACGCTTATATACCTTTCGAGCTTCAGATTCCCTGTTATATGCTTCCGGCCGGGCACAATGGTGCTATACTGCAAAAATTTTGAGGCATGGATATCTATTGATGGAGAAGAAGCCCAAGAGTTTCAGTGCGAGGTGTTGAGCGACGGGAATAACGGGTCACTAAGGCAGACAACTAGCGGCGTAACTTGTTGGATACCTTCTCAAGAGCAAAAAGTATGAGGTGAGGATAAGACAACTCAAAGACCTCGGCTGTCACCATGTTCTGACTACAAAACTACAGCACCATCATATGCCGCGAAAAGCTATTCGTTGATCATTTCTTCTAACGTGCGGGCCTACAGAGCTTTAAAGTACACTGGAGGGACATCGATTTTTCTTTCCCGTCAAGAGGACGTGTTTATATTGACGGTATCGCATGCGGAGGCAAAATCATCCACGATAAAACTCGGCTCCAGGTAGTGAAGGAAGGATTTCGTATCGGACCATCAAAGAAGCGGCCTTTCTTATTTCAGAAGATAGATACGATTGAGCCAGGTATGTCTCATAGCTTGCATCTCATCGTACATTCTTTCAACTCTTGTTTTGTTGTTAGCAGATGCTCCCAGACAGTCTTCATCCTCGAATCCCCTTTTTGCTTCCTCCTCAAGCGCAGACATTGGCAAGATCTTTCTAGAAATTCACCGCGTGAATCCAATCGAGAGGAGACCATATTCTCAAACTCACACTCCGCCAGAAGGACAGTATACGGAAGAAGAGACCAAGGGCAAGGTACATAGAGTCGGGTATGTGAACCGTAGTACATTGTTTCCAATGCCGAATCTTGTATCCCAGATTTGGAGAGCCTATCTCGAGTCAAAATCGACCACTATACCACGAAACAGAGACAATTGGGCCTCCAGTTGCTAGGTTCTGCTTTTGTTATGCACCATTAGGTGTGTGCGGATTCTTCAGTTTTGCTATATAGCTAGCTCCTTACAATAGCTCCCCAAATGATGCTCTTGCAATCTAGGTCTTTTGCGCGCCAAGAATATAGCACCATTAGCTAAAGCAAGCCGACAATCTCAGCAACTCATTTCTGTGTCTACATCCACTACTATACTTGCCTCCTCAGAGAGACATCCTGAGGCCAATGCTGTCAAAAACGAATCCGATCCCGTAGACGGTGAACCCGACATTTATTTGAGGGATGTTCACGAGAATCATATCATACCTAAATGTGAGCCGGAAGTTTTGCCGAACAGTAAGAGGAAGAACTTGGAAACTTCGTCAGACTCGTTGGTCAAAAGGAGAAGAGTTTCGGAAATTATAGACTTGACCTCTGATTAGGGTGCATATTAGTGGTGTCTCGAAGTGCTCTGCGCGATTGGGGAACCTTATTTAATTATTTAATTAAACGTACATATTTGAGCAGAGACTAAGATACAACATTAATTGGACTGGCCCTGAAGTATCTCGAGGAAAGTATGTGGAAAAAACTATGGCTACATTGAATGCAAAAAGAAAAAGGGAATAATAATTATAATTGTAATGCAGTGTTGTGAAAGCGCAAAGCAAGAAGAAATGAAGAATAGTCATCACAGATCGTGAAAGCAAGACAGCAAGAAGATAGATGCAGCGAATAACCCCAGTAAGGAGACAAAAGAGAAAAAGGATAAACATTAGTACCCGGGCGCCGAGGCCAGCCTCAGATCTAGGTCCACCGTTGCACCGTACTTCTGGTCATCCCTACAACCTATGACCTTCAAGCCAGCGAATACAGTGTAACCAACCAACACGTCCAGCCGCAGCAGACTCACAGCAGGAGAAGGTGACTCTTTTTCTCGTCCGCCGTTTTTCAAGTCGACTACAAAATCACGAACTTTTCCAACGGCCACTTTCCAGGCCTCACCTTGCTTCCCAGCCTGGCCTTCGACCCAAAGTCTCCCGTCTCTGGCTCTTTTCAGGTACTCTTTCGAGTCTGCTGATAAAGCCGACACCTCGTCCGGTGCCAAAGGGTTATGAAAATAGCGATGCAGTACTGACAAGAGGTCAAACACAGTGATATCTTTTTGGGACCGTCTGAGCTCCATAGGTCCCCAACGGCGCATCCAAGCAGCCAGGGCTCCACCGGGGCCCTTGGTATGACCGTGTCCTAGGTGAATAAAGATGCGAGAAGCACCGGACATGGCAGCAGAAGCCAAGAGTGTTCTAGAGTGATGAGAGGAAGATCCGTATGTATCGTCCAGACGACTACGAGCGGTAGATGGTGATAGCACGATGGAATAAATGAGGGAAGACATAAGTGATAGTTCCGGATGAAGATAAAGCCCCGATGGTGAAGAAGGTAATGGGGCAGTATAGGTGAAAGGCGAATGAGTATAAGGGGGATAACTGGTCGCAAGGTCCAGGTAGGCCGTTGTCATTGGGGAATGTTGGACATTCCGGTGAGAATGCGGTGAGTTGGTCTCCACAGGATGGAGTGCTTGTCGAGGATGGCTTCGAGGAGATTTTGAGTACGTCAAGTCTGACTGGGTCCTTCTATGGCCAGAAATCGGTCTATGCGTATAGCGCTGTCCGTGTTCATAATCGTCACTGCGAGTGTTTTCAAAGTCATCATCTGGAACCCATTCCCATTCACCCTCTGCTCGCAGGTCATCGCTAGCGTGACGGCGGCGCAGAGTACCGCGTCGTTGACTGTAGATTGTAGATGGCGTCATGATGGGGCGGTGGTGCTCATATTGCCACGCAGAAACCGGCGACGTAGGTCTGACAGGAACAGCCATCGTCGACTTTGAGCGACCTGAAACGCGTCGGATCAACCAGTTCAACAAAAAAAATAAGGGAATGAACATACGGTGGTTGCCACTCTTGGAATGCCCATGCGAAGGACGGATCGAATAGGAATGAGGTTTATTAGGATTATCTGAAGCTACCGAGTGTATGAGGTCAACTTGGATAAAGCTTGAGTAAGAAACCACTCACAATAAGGATCATACGTTTGTGAAACAAAGTTGAAGGGCTTGCTACTCAGCTCGGAGACAGTGACAACAGACTCAGACAGACGACGCGGACCTAGATAATGGTCAAAGAAAAGCATGAAACCAGGTAAAAATTGGAAAGAAGTACAAGCAACTTACGAGGTTGTCGAAAGCCAAACTCGTCAACACCCACCAGGGGAAATGTCTGCGGCACTGCACGCAAACAGGAACGGACGGGAACATAACCTCGATGTCGGGGAATAGACCTCTTGGAAGGCTTCAACGAGTGAAGTTCAAAGTCAACACGCGTCCGGGACACTTCAGCGCGCAGGGCAGTTGACATTAGTGGGGGGGCAGGGAGCTGAACAAAAATTTCAGTGATCACACGGGAAATATATGACGAACATGGTCAAAGCGCAAAAAATGCCGTTTGCAATTGTTGCCATTTGGAGCTTCGGAACAATGTAGACGTCACGTGGTGAGACAGCATTCACGCGTCCCACACGTGCTGGGTGGCCTCATTTCGCGTTACAGACAGTTGCAGGTGATGTGACGGTATACTGAAAAGGAGATTTTGCAGTCACTCCATGGAAACGCTGAGACAAAAGCATTGACGACTGATGGCCAGACAGAAAGTCTAAACTCTAATCATCATCGATAACTTGAAATCTCAAATTTGCTTCCGCACTCCGGGTACCCTTGTCGTCGGACAGAAAGATTATTACCATCTGATAGCAGATTTCGCGCCAGTCTAGTCCTACCTACTTCATGTCTCAAGATCCGACAAAAATGTTACCTTCCTAAAAAAATATACTGGTGACGCGCTCAAAACAATACAGGGCTGTAAGATATTGCTGACTCGCGCTTGCGACTGAAAGTTAACGGAAGATACCGTGGAGCCTGCGCCACTTGAACATGAAGAGCGTCATATGTACAGGTACGAATTTGATACGTTAAGTCACCCTCACGTACGGCCCTCCTGAATCGTGCGACTGGTAAGAGAGGTCGAAAGTAGTTCTCGAAGCTGGAAGAATGTTGTCCACGCTTGCGAGGTTATATATCCTTTTTTAGGACCCTATCTCACTAATCTTGTTCCAGTAGCTCGCGCAGTCCGAATCTCAGATTAAGAGGCCCTTAACAGCAATGAACAGCAAACAAAAATATAGTTGCTTATCGATACGTGTAAGTATTCCAAAATCCAAAAACACAGCTATTGACAGTTGAAGTAGTTTTCAAGATCGGCCTCAAAATAAAAGCAACAACAAAAGGCGCTAAAAGGCGGTTAATTGTCAGAATATTTCGCTAGTTCTTCCAGCTGTGATCCATAGCATGCCATGTCAAAGGACCTCATTTATCAAACAACAAGCTCCTCAGCCAGGTAGAAAAGCTCAGTTCAAACATGAAATGTCCTTCAGTTTTGAGCTGCCAGCATGTCTACAGACTCGACGCTCCCTTACCATGGCTTCTTTATCCGAACTCGGAAAGCACTCATCTATGCTATATTAACTAATTACCTCCTTTATGGCATCTACCTGACACTGTCTGCTATCGCAATATTCAGATATCTGTGAGTATTTTTACGGGCACTTACTCAATGCCTTGTGATTCTGATGAAGCTTATACATTACAGTCGACATACTTCTAATAAAGCTCGAAAAGCATTGTCCTTTCTTGTGGTTTTTGTGTTCTTTAGCGCTACATCAAACATCATCCTTATCACAAAATTCATTCTATTTCAAATTCCAATTCAAGACGATTCTGAACCTTCAGATCGTCCGTTGGGACAAATCAAGGTTGCCGCCATATTTCTACAGAGAATAATTGTAGGTATTCAGCTGCCTTTCGATGTATCCTATAATCCATGTGACCGTTTTGCCATGGAACCAGTTTCTTATCAGTGATACTATTGTTGTTTGGAGAGCTTGGGTCTTGTTCCCAAAATCTTATTCTGTAAGAATTTCTCTATCAGTCTGCATGTTGGCTTGTTGTAGTAAGTGACTGGGGAGCAATTGGAAGCCTTTACCCTCATGCTAATTTGAGATTCAGCTGGAACATTTATAGAGTTTGGGGTTTGGGCCTCAGGAGTGCTCACCAATACAAGCCGTGGTTGTTCAGCACAATTCTCCTTGATATTTACAATACCACTTCTCGTAACAAATGCTCTGGCAGCTTCAATGTTTGGCTACAAGGCTTGGTGCTCATTTTCATTTTTCTTTCTTCACGAGTAAAATCCTGATTCAGCCGGATTGTTTTTTGCAGGGAATACAGGAAAACAGTGAGGATAGCTTCGAGCGATTCCTCAGAGCGTATCTACAAGATTCTTTTATTTTTGGTTGAGTCTGGGGCGGTTTATTGTGTACTTTGGGTAGCATCCTTTCTGGCATTGCGGGAGAACCTCCTTCTGACATAATTAAACAGGCAGTATTCACAATACTTTTGATGGTCGAGAGTACTAGGGACAGTTTAACCGTTCAATTGTACCTGTGTGCTATGCCTTTGGTAGCCGTGAGTCTTCAAGTTCTTACCATGCTCTATTAATGGGTTAACGAGGATGCTCAGGCTGTACATCCAATACTTGTGATTTTGGTTTTAGGGGAAAAATCCTCGAAAAACTCCGAAAGAGACTCATCTCCGTCAATAAGGTTCGCCTCGGCATCTTCAAATTCTAGGATGATCACACGCTCTCCGACCTTGAAAACAATGCCAGTATCTGACAAGAGTAAACAATATTCAGATGTCTCTGGCAGTAACATATGGCCAAATAAAACGAGCAAAGCGTATCATTTCGAGCTCAATTCTGAAGATTAGTCGAGATTGATTCAGGCTTTAGTGTATTATATTGGCCTGTGATTTTTCTTTGCATTCTAGCCCTAGGAGTGGCAACTTTTTCCTATGGAGTCTGTGTTTTCTCTAGAGGTTTTAATGTCTCCCTGCCTAGGCCTTTGAGCTTTGCATTGTATTCAATATCTTACACATATCTCAATAATCAGTTTTTGACTGGTCTTTTTTATAAGTAGCCTCTGCGAGTTACTTACAAGCGGACCTTTAAGCTTTCTCTCGTGGCGGTACCGACCGCTTCGTAATCCCCCGAGTCTCGATACTCGCAACCATTGACTTAAAAACTTTGTACAGTTTTGCAGATGATGAGCAAAGCAACTTTCGAGCACGCAAAAGCAATGGACGACATAGATCTGCTGTTCTTTTGGAATACTAGTAATAAATAATAGCATCCTTCCGTTATTTACTTATCGAGTAACGCAGAAGGCTGTTGTACCAACTCGAATTCAAACTGATCGTTCTTACCAACTGCCGGGTATTCCGAGTCTGTCGACATGCTATTGAGGTCCAAAAGTAACCAGAAGCGCGTAAAGAAAGCTTTGAAAGCTTTATATTGAGCTCTGCGGAGCCGGAGGTGAAGAAATGCTTCAGAACGCATTATATAAGGTTACGCCAGTCAGTTCAATTTTAACTTCCACATCCTCATTCCCAGCGTTCGGTTTTTCAATGTTCTGCGTCGAATCAGATTTCCAAATTCCTTCAGTCCGAGTCCGAGGTAGCAGGGACTAGAGGCGTTAGAAGATAGTCCCGGAGTATAATCTTGGTGAAATAGAACCAATCTTAGACTCATAGGTTTGTACTATGTTTACAATTCACCGGATGGAAAGCTTGAGTGAATGTGGTAGACTGATACACGGTCTTGAGAGGATTCATTCTGTCTGATCGGTTACCGAATAGATATCATCCTCTACCTATGTGTAGACAGAGAAACAATGATCACAAGTATGTACAATGAATGCTAGGACAACTAAATGACGGCAGTGGTAGGAATACAAAAGATTGTGAGCTGGCAAAGAAAAGAAAAGATTGATGTAAGTTGTACTATGTACGCGAACCAAAGCCAAGACAATAAACGACCGAGCAAGTTTGTAAAGTATATGCGCAGAAAACTAAGATAAAATAAAGATATAGTACCGATGATGTGTGCAACAATGAACAGATATGGCAAAAGATGAAGCGTAATACAATGGTGAAAGCAACTATGAAAAAGGTAGAGATCGGAGTGGGATAGTGAAACACAAACAGTAATATGGACAAGAGAACGGATAAAGATTAGATATTTTGGTAAACAAAGGAAAGGTAAAGGTGATCAGAATTAAAAGTAAAGAACACCCCCGAGTCTTTTTATTCCGCTGAGTAAAAAGGAACAGTGTAATTCACCATTCCAGAGGGAATGTCCTCCCACGTCCCAGTTCTCGCTCAACGTCACTATAGCTCCGAATCGGGTCCGGCGTGGCAGGCAAAACATAGACTTCCACCTCTTGTTCACACTTCTTCGAACTGGACATTCTATGTTCTTGTGCCGAAACGTCGAGTCCCTTCTCTTCTGCTAAACCCGCTGACAGGTGACGTCCCTTCAATCCGGCTTCTACATCACGTCCTCTCTCCGTAGAGTCATCATTCCATCGAAAATCGGAGCTCGGTACATGAGAGACGATTCCAGAGGGTTGGTTGATCACGTATCGCATTGAGAACGTGCGCGGTGATTCTGATCGATGCTGATCCTCATGTATGGTAGTAACTTTGCTCGAAGCAGAAGCAGAAGTAGACGCAAAGTCGAAACGTGAACTGTCACTTGCGGAATGGAGAGCACGGACACGACGGCGCCAAATAATGAAGGCGGCGATAAGGACAAGTACTGTAAACAAAGGTGTATAACGAGTTAGCGGTAGAGGTGGCAAACTAGCGTGTACAGCGGATGGACCAACGACTGACCTACTATACCGGCTGCAACGATCCCGATGATTATAGGAGTGCTAACTTTTACACTTGTACGGGCCCGAGTAGTACATGAGACGATCTCGTTGGCGGAAGAGCTATGGAGGGCAAGTAGAAAAGTCAGTAATTCGGTATACTTGGCAGTTCTATCCACGATGATAGATCCGACTCACCCTTGATTACACATACCGCCAACATTGGGATCCGAAGTACCATTTCCTCCATTTGAGGGTACTTCCGCCCAGGCAGAGTCGAGGGAGAAACCAAGGACAACGACAAAAAACAAACCCATGTGAGGGACGGCAGAGAGCGATCGCGTCATGATGAACACAGACACGAAACGAGCAACAGGCAAACAATCCAAGGAGGGGACAGGTCAGCCAGTGGACCAAGTTGTTGGAAGGTGAAAGGAAAGGTTTCGTAGATTGTTTGGCCTAATATACCAGTTAGACCTCGAGCAGATGATTGACGTCGAACGTCAAAGGGAATGGCAAGTTGGGCGAAGGAGAATCAACCCGTGCCTCCAGGAAACTAGAAGTCGCTCTTGTAATTAAACATCTTGTTCCAATCAGGTTACGTCGTTCCAATTCTTTGGACAGGCGTTTGCGCAAGATAAGGCTTACTTATTTATGGTAAGACTGTATTGACTTAAGCTTTCCACGTCGGAGGCGTTCCTCGATTCTATTCAGCCGCAGTTGTTGGGACGTGATTGTCAAATTGGGGTTTTCCGCTAGTCTCTATAGTCTCCATCTAATGCAGGCTTTGCAACATGCATTCGTAACGAGTACCGTTGTCTAGAGTGATACATATCGATGTGGGCAGTGGGGGACAATAGGCCCACTATGTATCCGGAAAGGTCATAAGGACAAATTGGTGTTTCTTTGATGTCGAGACCTCGGACTCGGAGCGTCGATAGAAGGAAGGTACGTAAGTAGGTCACCAGATCAAACAAAGAGGACTGTCAGGGACTGTCTCTCTATGATGTCCTGGGGCAAATGAGGGCAAATGGAGCACCCCAGGGAAGTATGCGCAAAAAGGATCTGGAAAAAAAGTCCACCTAGAAGCCGAGGTCACCGAAGCAAAGCAATCACAATAGCGCTTGGACAGGAATACGACGCCTTCGTTGCTATAACGCTCCGCTATACTCTTTGAGAATCTCTGTGAAATAGCCAATTAGAATAGAGGCAACGCCACTGTACTGTCAGGCATGTCAAGACCGCCGAGTCACCATAATTTTACTCTGTGAAAGGGAGTCTCGACACGGCCAGTACTTTTGATGGCCCGGATCAATGAGATTTGAAGTTGATTTTCATCGAGTAGGACGTTGAAAACTTGGCCCTTAGCCCTTAGGGCTCCAGCAAACAAGTAGACACGCGTTTACTTGCAACGGGACCCATTTTGCCAAATGTTTTCGATCAAGTTGTGTTGGTGTTACCGCCAGCACTGGATCCAAGATTGAATTCCGCCACCTCTACTGCGAAGCAGGCTCTTAAGTAGCTTGAGTTACAATAATCAGAATACTAGAAGACTGCCATTTTTGAATCGAGAACCCTACTGTGAACGATGACAGAGGCGGCACCGCGGCGGTAGTTGACTGAAGTAAAAGGTTCGACTGTTGACTAGAAAGGTCGGTGCCGAAAGTTTGACAAGAGTTGCCTCAAAGGAAGAGGCTCTTCGAAAGCCTACAGTCTCGAGAGCTTGAGCCCGGAAATGAAGAGTGTATGTATTATGTCATTTGAAGGTGAAAGTCATGTGTCCATGTCAGACGCGACAATGACGCGTCGTACCCTATAGGCTACCTCCTCACCGACCAAGTACATTTGTTGGACAGCGGCTCACAAAAAAAGAATAGAAGTCAGGAAACTGTAAGGTCCTGCCAGGAGTCGAACCTGGGTCATGGGAAGGATCTCATCGGAATCCCATATGATAACCGCTATACTACGACCACTGAGTACACAATTGTGTAACCTACGAAACCAGCAGCCACATTCCAGGTATCCGGTGAGAATCTCTTATAATCACCTTGAGTTTTCTTTCACAAAATGACGCTAACAAATCCGTATCTACTCCAAGACTTCTCAGAGATCCTAGAGGCGAGGGTCATGGTACTTGCTCCCGAAGTACAACCTGGTACAACAGCCACCGCATTATTTCCACGAGATTCCCGCAAAACTTCTGTGCATCTCGAAGCTCGAAGACTCAAATTCCAAGTTTTGTGCTGCGGGCAGCCTCGTGATGTCACTTTGTGAGAGTCGTTGCTTTGATTGGTTCGGCGTACAACCGCTCACCTCCATGCATCAATCCGGCTTTACTGCCCTGGGGGAACGCCCTTCCCGTCTCATTTAAACTGACCTTATATAGACAAGATGCTGTGAACGTATCGGCATCTTTCGACAAGGTAAGCGAATTCATGCCAAGCTTTCAATCAAAACATCGCTCACAGGAAGCAGCTCCACGTCCTCGATGCGTTTCTAGTTTCACCTTCCTTATATCCCAACTTTTCGTTCACGAACCATTTTTTTTCCAACTACTATGCGCTCTCTCAACTCATTAGTCTCCCTTTCCGCCTCATTAGCATTCTTGAATATAGGAAATGCTCTCGCCAATCCCGCCAGGTTAACAGCTTTGAGAGCTCGGGACGCCTTCACGTCGTTCTCGGATAATAGCATCAATGAGGGCGAGGTGAGTGCCACGCATTTGGAGTTGTACCGCACCTTGACGCATGCGGGCACGACCCATAGGCTCATGGCCCGCTCAATGCCCCCGACGGTTCCCAAATCAAAAGTATTTCTATTGGTGATACTGGAACGACTGTGCCCGTATACTGGTCGACGTCGGATGGACAAGACCAGGCGACTCAGGCCTTCATTGTTATACACGGTGCGTTTCATGGTGGCGCTCTGTGATCAATACTCCCGAGACTGACAACGAGTAACCAATTACATTCCTTCCTATGATATTGTATTGTCGGGATACGCATCTCTGTCCATTCTTCCATCGCGCTCGAAATTCCCGATGATATACTGGACCTCATAATCGCAACGCGCACTTACTTGGAATGCATCATGCATCTTCAGGCAAACTTCGGGATGGTGACAACTACTGGAACATCATGAGCAAAGCTCTTCAATCGGCGGTTAGCGATAATTATCCTGGTGTCGATAGCAAAGCTATCGTTGTAGCTCCACAGTTTTTCTCCGAGAGATTCAATAGTGGGGTAAGTACCGCGATTTTGTTTTTGTAATCTTTATCTTTCGAGACGTTGCTTCTCGTTCTTTTTTTTTTCTTGCTTTGACACGCAATATTGTCTGGATGCTAACTTGTCCCTTCCTGTGTTGCTTTCCTTTGCTCCGAAAACACCATGCTGTTCCAACTTCCTTGCTCCTCATAATTCCAGCAATATTCCGACAGCGACCTAGCCTTTGCTGATGTCAACGCCTGGCAAGCCGGAGACATTGCCACTCATCCTCAAGGCACTAAAGCCACCTCTATTGATGCCATCGACTCTATTATTGATGCATTTGCCAACAAGAACGACTTCCCCTCTATCAAAAACATCACTCTCGTTGGACATGGAGGAGGGGGACAGCTCACAGCACGTTATGCAGCAGTAGGTATTGATCCACCTGACGGCGTCAATCTGAGGTACATTGTCGGCGACCCGAGTACAAACGCCTACTTCACAACGCATCGCCCGGTGGAGACAACCCAGAACAACTTTAATAACAGCTGCGACTTTAGGAATGCATGGAGATATGGATTCGAGTGAGTAAAAAGTTTCTTTTCGGGTCTCCGAGGAGACTGCGTTCCGTTTCTAAATATATTAATCACTTTTTCTCTCATACAGTAACTTCCCCGGAACAACTCACGTCCCAGCCCAATCTCCTTTCACCTACTTTGCTTCTTATATCAACCGAGACATCGTGTTTCTCATTGCCAATAACGATACTGACGCCAACGGGGATCAATATTGCCCCGCGCTTCTCCAAGGTGGTCAGGCGCGAAGAGATAGGTCACTAGCGTGGTGGACATACATCAACACTCTCGCACGTACAGACGAACCTGTCCAACTCTTCGCCGACCTTGTTCCTGAATTCCAAAAGAACAAGAACCTACCCAACTGGTCCAATGTTACACGCTCAGGAGGTATCGCGCCGAAAATGATCGTGGTGGAAGGTGCAGCGCATGATCCGAGTGAGGTCCTTGGAAGTTTGGAAGGAAGGGCGGCGTTGTGGAATGCGATGAGCGATATGCCGTTGGGTTTTAGGCCTGATGGTTGGAACCAGACTACGGGGGACTGTTCGTTCTGTGATTCGGATACTGAGAATAGGGGAGGGTCTGTTGACCCACGGAATGTGAACGACAGTAATGGAGGAAGTGGGGGTTCTTCTGATCCATCGAACGATGGTAGTGGTGCATTGAGCTTGAATGGACGTGGTACTGGTGTAGTTGTTGTCTTAATGACGGTGCTTTCGTTTGCTGTAATGCTTTGAGTTTGTGCTGTTACATACTGTGCTTAGGACGGGACACTTATCATACCAGACATTTGCTTTCGTTATTCAGTTTTCGTTAGAAGGAAGCTCTAATGAATTTACCTATTTATTACTTACGCAAATCATCAGTCTAACTTCAATCTAAGTAGTAACTGAGCGAACCGAAAGACTTGAAGTCTTGATATCTAACCGATTGTCGTGGTCCTGTAGTGTAGCGGTTATCACATGGGATTCTGATGAGAGCCTTCCCATGACCCAGGTTCGATTCCTGGCAGGACCTTCGGATTTAAGATTACTTCTTTCAACTTTTTGAAGATATCAGTCGGCAATATTTCTAGGCAGTTCCATACGCGCTTATCACATGTTCATTTCATTTTTCTCTCTTATTCTTTTGAGACCTGCCTACTATCCTGAACAAAGGAAGTCATTTGTCTCAGGTGCCACGCTAGTAGAATCGGCGGTCAATGTTCTCTTGACACAACGCTCTTTATATTTTGACAAGGACTAATAGGGGATTATTTTCATCATGCCTTTGTTTCTAAACCAATTTACAGCTTGGATATCCATTGACGGATGTGTTGCAGACGAGTATGGAGTCAAATTTTCAGCCAAGGACTATGGTGCAAGTGGAAGTTTCGGCAGAAAAAGAGTACCGCAGATAGAATGCTGGATTCCAAGTACCGAGGGCAAGGTGAGCTCTTTTATCACGACTTTCTCTTTGTTTCTTTTCCTCTTCTTTGACATCTCAACGCAGCCATTCGCAATTCATTGGAAGGATTCTAAACGCATTACCGCAACTGACGGGATAGTTTGGGTCGACGGAAAAAAATGCGGTGGCAAAGTACTCAGTCCGGACAAGCCTGAAGCGGATGCGTGTAAGGTGGGATGGAGGATCTCAGCGACGGAAGTGAGGCCGTTTGTTTTTGCAAAAGTCGGGTTGACTGGTGCGTATTTCTTTCACCTCTTCGCTTTCGTCGCTCTTACATGAAACCCTTAGATGACGATAACCTAGCATCTCCTGACGCGGTCCATCCCCACCTGGGCGAGATACGACTCGAAGTATATGAAGCAGCGATCACAATGATGAACACCCAGTTCAATGCTTTGGAGGCCATCCGGGTAGAGAATGGGGATACTACCACTGTTCACGAAAGGACAAAGAAAAACATCGAACATCACACGCGGTGCGCATCTCCTTCCCTACTCGCTCTGCGTTTGCTCATGTATTGAGGTAGACTCGGTACACCTTTATCGTCTGCTCGTCCTGCCGTGCGCGTTACTCGAGATCCAGATAGCCTTCCCGTCGCAAGGTTCTTGTTCAGATACAGGGGTTTGGGTGGGTGCTTTTCCTCGTCCCTAGAGTGATGTTTACCGATTTTCATCTGGGCCTCCTATACGCCTCTTTCATCCTAATTTTATCGCAAACTGCTAAATTTGGGTGTCGCATGGTTGTGAACAACACGCTTTCTCCGTGAATAGAGTTGTTACGTGCCATGGGCTTGGCACCCTCAGCTTCGTTTACACACGAAACAGAAGAGCAAAAACCTCCAGTACCCGCACCCGGTGCTGGTTCGGTTAAGGAGGAAGAGGTCAAAGCCGAGCCCAGGGTCCTTGCATCAAATTCTATAGAGACAACCCCTGCAGCTGGAATCCGAACACCGGAACCTACACCCAAATTGGAAGATGTTTCTATGCACATATTTACAGATACCAAGTCCTCTCCGAGACCGACGGTGACTATTCGTGCTGGTCGGTCTTCCTTACCTTCTTCTTTACCTTCCTCGTCTGTTTCTACTTTCGACCATAAACCTCTGACACCACCACGTTCTCCGACACTTTCCCAACCTCCTTCTCCCTCGATAACGCCGCAGAAACGCAAACGTCCGCCGGAAAGAGGTACGCTGGAAGGCGCGAAGAGAGCTGCGATGAGGCTTAATGAAGCTCTGGGTCTCAAGACTGGTTCCTCGGCGTCAAGTGGTAGTGAGGTGAAAACTGAGGATGCCACGGCTCCTTGCAACATAGAAGTTGCTGATACTCTGAAAGAAGAGCAAGATGTGAAGATGGAAGACGGGAAAGGAACGGACGAGCTCGAGCTCAAGGAGGCTCTACCGCCGCATGTTGCCAAGTCCAAACCTCAACCAGAGATCATCGTGCTTGATTCTGATGACGAGTACGATTATACACCTAAACCCAGTGCCAGCCCTACTCTCTCTCTATCCCAATTTCGGAACATGGGGGTCGGGCATCCGGAATATGGGAACGGGAACAATGATGAAGATGAGATTGAAGAAATCACCGAGGCGAAAGAGATTCGGACACTCCGGGGCAAACTAAATCTCGTCGCTTCTAGGAGGGTAGGGAGGACACGGCTTCGAGACGATCATGTCAAACCTGGAGGTGGTGACCGCAAGCCTCATAAGATTATCGATCTAACATGGGATGATTGATGCACATGCTTCATATTAGATTATCACTTTGGATTAGGACTAGTTCGACAAGAATGCACTTTTTTCAAACCCTGACTATGTAAACCGCTTTGTTCTATACTCCGTATTGCTCGCCTTTACCGTTATCTGCTAACCCTGCAGGTATTCGTTCTCATTAACCCCTCCACATCTGGCAGTGAATGAATAGACAAAGTTACTAGGGTACGAAGGGCTGGATATAAAGGATTCTAATCTTCTAATGAGAGCGTTGGTGAATTGTTTCGAAGCGGGGCCTGCTGTGAGAGTCAATGAACATTCCAGCAGGCCTCGCTTCAACGAACATTCCAAGTCAAATATACAGAAGAAGCAACATGTCCAAATACATGAATGACTGATACATACTATAAATTTTGTCAATCAACGGCGACCCATTGACATGCAAATTGCTGTAGTATATTTCATTCTTTCCGAGTATCCGCCATATATACAGGCACAGGGATGATATTTCCCCAAAATTTTAAACGGATGTAAGTATAATTGCATCGTGACAGATTATCTTTTCGCGTGCAGGTTCGAGTGTTCTTAGATCCTTGTTTCATTCAAAACTCTGACGCCGTAGTTCGCTTTGCCGATACTTATATATGTATGCTCTGAGGGTGAGCAGCCTATTCTTTCCACCTTTGCGGCTTCCAGCGTAGAACCGGACAAT
Source organism: Stygiomarasmius scandens (assembly GCA_037954225.1). NCBI lineage: Eukaryota > Fungi > Basidiomycota > Agaricomycetes > Agaricales > Campanellaceae > Stygiomarasmius > Stygiomarasmius scandens. The sequence continues at coordinate 622,904 of JBANRG010000005.1, read as the reverse complement.
TGATGGAATACTTTGCAAGACATGTTGGGTATGTAACCTCGCTCCGAAAGTCATCATCTTTTCTGTTCTGAAAAAATCATGACATGCAGAATCCCTTTGGTAATTTCCTGGGCAACTCTTGTTCTTTTTGCTTATGAGACTAGCGAGGTAGGTAGAGGTTCGAATACCACCTGTCGATTTTTCATCAAATGCCTTCCAGGTAGCGATCTACTTCAGTCGGTACCGTAAAGACTCCCGAATCCTCAAAGCATGGGTTTCCAGTGCCTTCTTGAATGATATTGGCCTTATGTTTTGTATGTTCGCATTCATGTATCAAAACGTCAAAGATCACATTGAAGGTGAACTGAATACAAAGATTTCAATCCGTCCCTCACTTACAAATCATTCTCTAAGATTTACCCCCAAGATTTTGGGGCACGGGCACTAGGTTCATAATTGCTACTACTTGCGTTTCCTAGAATTTACAAGACTCAAAAATTCCGCAGCCTCTCAGTCGGTAATTTCACATCTTTTTCGGGTTGACTATCCTTACATTTTTTGCGATACATAGATGCACTGCGGATATACGGAGTAGCTATAATATTCATAACCAATAATGTCTGCATGGTACAGTTATTTTTGGCCTATCGTTGCTGGCTTCTGTGAGTCTAAGCCTTCTCCCAAAAGTTTTGTAATCGCATGCCTACTTACTCATAAAATTCTCAATTCCCTTTATCAGATGCAGGAGCTGGTATATTGCCATCATACTGGTTCCATCTATCTTTTCAGTAAGCAGTGTAATTTATCTATAAACAGTCGGAATGTCCTTTTCATGGAATATTGCAGTTTATTTTAGGACAGCTAACTGCTATCATTGTATGTATAAGGCCCTGGGAGATGCGTAGCAGCCGTATGGCACTTTGTGAAAGGTAAGGGGATTAATTTTATATAATTTATTGTTTATTAATTGTTATCCTATTTTAGTATAGGACTAGTTGGAAGTGCTTTCACAGACATCTCAATTGCAGTGATATTAGCCATGTTACTCAAGCCAGCATACAGAGATATCTCAAGGAATACTATCAAAAGGTGAGATACCGCAATATTGGCCATATAGGAAGATAATACTAATCTTTGTGTCCTTTTTGAAGGAAAATAAAGATAATAATAATCAACTCAATCAGTACTGGGTCATTAACAATGTCTCTGCACATTCTTGTTATGATCCTATTTATTTTACTGCCTCACAGTAACAGTCAGTACTGCTTTTTTATGATGTTTTCAAATTCCTTTCTTACCTGATCATTAACTTAATGAAGTTCCATTCAGTCTTCCTTTTCTATATGAACATCTCTATGTGATTTCTATGGTAAGTGGTATGCTCATACAGGAAGTTCCTGATTTGAATTATTTTTTCTAATGCGCCACAATATGTAAATGTAGATGTTCAATCTGAACAACCGGCGTTGGGAGTCACAACACATGGATTTAAGTCAAAGCACAACAAGTATCACAACAGCTTTGACTCTAGAGCAGCTACAGTATGATTTGTCAACTATGAACACATCATTGAGCCTGGAAAACCTTGATGATACCACAAGTGTGTACATTGCTTGTTGATTTTGAATTTTGAATGGTTGCTCACGATATCTTACCTATAGCAAACTCTTTGAGGCACAGGGGTGAGCAGAATACTCATGGTAACAACTCAACAGTCATGAGGACTATAACCAATGAATCATTGTGTTGATTCCAATGAATAATATTCGAATTCAACATTCTGTCTTGGCCTAAGGCATAGAAAATGGAAGCCTGGGATCATTAGAGAAAACTGGCCTTGCAAAAATTGGAAATAATGGTGATGGCAGGGATGATACATAGATTTTAATTGCATATTAGTCACCAAATAGAGGTATATTGTCCTCATTGTATATCTGTTACACCTATGATGATACCCACCAACCTGGCATTGTATTGACTTCAAGATAATATTCATGATAATGGACACTCTAATCATGGTTAGTCTTGATACTACAGACTGGCAATACACAAATGGGTGTATGTATGTAATTTGCTTGTACTCATTTCTGATAAAATTTCTTCAGCAATGTAGGTGCTACAATTGCATCTACTGTGTTATCTCACCTCTTTACTTGAAAACAGTTCCTACCCTAGCTTTGAATTCACTAACTTGTTTTGGATTAACCCTAGTGACAGATATCTCCTTCCTCGTCTTCAAAGTAGGCCATGAACCAGAAAGTATCATGTTAAAAGAACATTTCCCCTCCATTGGTAATGGACACTTCCACATAATCCAAAATAAATCCTCTAGATGGTATACTAGGGCACAAAATGTTCCCTGGAACAAGCTTTGCCACTAACTTGGAAGTTTGGCAAGAATGAAGGCAAGCTTCTGTTTTTTGTCTTCAGATATATTTGTGCCTTTGATTTTTCAGTTTTCTCCTTCAAAGGAATACACCCCAGATCTGTCAGGGGACTTCCAGTATGACACCTTTCACCTTCTTTCCTTCATCTTTGGCCATCATCACTCTCCCATGTCCACACTGTCCTCCATCACTATTAATTAGTGTTGTCTTGCAATGAGCAGAATACTCCTATATGCATAAGTTGTTGTCCTGTTTTGCATAAGGTCATCTCAGGTAGAGTGCTTCATGTAAGACAGCTTCACATAAGGTCATGACTTTAGGTCTTCTGTACAGGATCAATCTAGTTCTGAATATAGACTAATCCCTAGTTCTGAGCTGTTTGACATGTCAGGAGGAATCATATAATAATTAGTCTGTGAAACTTGCAAAAATCCCATTGTATGGACTGTTCTGTTGATGATATTTAGAAAATAGTAGAAACAATATTGACATTCATTTGGGCCCAAGATGTCCATTTTACCATTGCAAACAGGGTTTCTTGTGATTCAACTTATGTAAGTCTCAGGAAAATTTTTAAATAAATAGCTGGCACCAATGAGACCAAAATTCTCCAGACTACTTGTTCAACTGAAAGATTGTTACTCCTCGACTTGGCCTTCCAAAACGCTTATTAAGTCTGAAGATATTGATTTGCGTGATTCAAGGTACCCGTAGCAACAACGAAGTCTGTGTTAATCAATATGCTTCTGATCATATGCATCACATTCGGATTTACGATCAAAAATTGGTTTGAATGACGGCATACTCCGTGGCTACTTTATATATAAGGTCACATATACAGACGCAAACCTGGAAGCGAAATGATTAGCGCAAATCACAAATAATTTTGAAATATTGGTCATTTCTGGCAAATTTCTGCTTATAGATGGGTACTATAGCATGTAAACTTGAAGTATACAAAAGATCCTAGCCACCGGGTAACAATGTGCTAACATTCAGAGACAAAAGTTTTCGGAAGTCGAAATTTGGCAAAAACGGGGAAGCGAAATCAGACGCGGCAGTCACGTGAAGTGGCTGTGCGGTTGAAAAATTAATTATTCTGTCGCGGTGCTTCACCCAATATTCTCACTATTTTCACTTCTCCATGGACGACTTGTCTGCAGACAGAAGCAAGGATGGCAGAACATGCAGCACAACAGCTCAGCTCATCGCAGGCGCAAAAATCTCCTGTGAAAATGCCTTTCAGAATACAAAACAGCACCTACAGCAAGGCAACGCGTATTTTGAGGATGCACAGTGCGAAGGAGTACCGGCAACCTCGTTATGACACAGGCAGAATGGTAGAAAGAGTAGAGAAGAGGCACATGAAGGACAGAAGATGATGGTTCTGCATCAGAAGGCTCCAGCCGTGAGAGTGACAATGTTGCTACTGGCGAGAAGCACAGGGCACCCTCAGAACATCGCAAGACTCGCTCTCAGAAGCATAGGTGGGTCCGGGCATGGCATATTCCTCATATTGGGACTATACTAGCTCTTTAAAACTGCTCAGCACATACTTGGTATCATTTTTTGCGCATTTTTCTTGAAAATTTTGGGTATTTTGATAGATAGCTCATTCATTCGCTCTCAGACATCTTCATGTTTGAGCTAATATTACCCTACATACTTGTAAGTATTGTAGCATAAAAAGTTTGAACAGAAAAACCGGTCTGAGTGGCGAAAAAAACACGTTGTTTCGCTTCCCGGTCAATTTCGCTTCTGGGTTTGCGTCTGTAATGCTGAAAAGATGACAATTAATATTATTGATCATGTCTGGATGTATGTTGTCTCGTTTTATTCTTATTCTTAAGGCTAAAAATTCTTGCAGGACCTGAGATTAAATGGGAAGAACTTGAAGGGGCTTCTCAATCTGTCAAAACATATATTGTGAAAACCTGGGGGCTATTATAAGAGCTAGGTTCAATCTAGAATAGGATTTGTCAGCAAGGATTAGAGATCTAGGGAACTAAACCTCCACGGACAGGACAAAATTATCGGTTATAAGGACGTTAAGCAGAAGAGGCACACTGCGTATATACCATGATCCCCAATACCAGACTTCCGAGTTGACCGGTATCAATGAATGAAGACTAAATTTCTGGAGTTTTCGGGCAGAAAAAGCGCACGTGGCTGAATCACATAGCCTACCGCGAGTTGAACTCGCAGATTTTACCCTGCCATGAAGGTCTGCTAGGTGGCACCCATCATGTAGACTCGGAGTCGTGAACTTACCTTACCCCAGGGTTGTATACCACGTTGATTACCTTTACCGTTGAGGTGCTAACCCTGCAGGTTTTCTTTCGCACTAACACATAATCCAAAGTCTCGTTTATCGCATGCATTAGATCCACTACGTCGAATTCTAGTGTTGCAAATAGCTGGACAGACAAACATATTGAGATAATTATACGGGAGTTAGGATAAAGGTTTCCAACCTTCTAATGAGGACACTATTACATCTTTTCCTGTATTATAGTATATGCCGGTCAATCATCCCAAAGCGAGGTATTACGAGGCGCATTGCCTGCTGCGAGAGTCGGCGAATATTCCAAGTCAAATATGCGGACATAGCCGATATTATGTAGTAGATCGTCGGGCCGTTGTAGATTGGTGCAGTTCAAATTTTTGTCAACTAATTAAGAGCAACCCACTGACATAGACCTAAAGCAGGCCCTTCTCAGAGACGCTCCGAGGTCGCTTCAATAGAGAATCTCAACTGTGAAGGCGTAGGTCACTAGGCTACCATTGATATGTTGTAATACAAATTGCCCCCTTGCTTCGAACAGTATCCGGCGTCTGCCGTACAATAATTCTTTCTCTGCTGCATGACCCTCAAATGCAACTAAGTACAGATCGCATTTTTATGGCTGAAAAGAGGTGAATTGCTTGGTCATTTCCGACATGGCTCGTGACCTTGCATCCAGGTTCGGGTGTTCTAGATGAACACTAGGATAGTGTCATTCAAAAACTCTGCCGCCGCAGTTCGCATCGCGTGTCGAATGATGCTTATATACGTTCTTAGGGCAAGGAAGGTCTGTTCTACCTTTTCCTGCTTTCATCGCAGATTCGAACAACCCACGAACTTAATGGATCACTTTGCAAGAAACGTTGGGTATGTACCTCCGACGTTGTCATTTTTTCCGAAGAAATCATGACGTATGGCAGAGTCCCTTTGATAATTTCCTGGGTCACCATCGCTCTTTTTACCTATGAGGCTAGTGAGGTGGGTAGGTGCTCGAACACTACTAGCATGTTTTTTTTTTTTGAATGTACAATGTATATTCACTTTGCCCTGCAGATATTGACTTACTTCAGCCGGTACCATAAAGACTCCCGAATCCTCAAAGCATGGGTTGCCAGTGTCTTCTTGAATGATATCGGCCTTACTTTTTGTATGCTGGCATTTATGTATCAAAACACCAAAGATCACATTGAAGGTGAACTAAAATATTTCCACATACTCTTCACTTACAAGTCTTTTTCTCTCCAAGACTTACATCAAACCACAAGACTTGAGGGCTCGGGCATCAGGTTTGTGATTGCTTCTACCTCCTTTTCTAGAATTAAAATACTCAAAACTTTGATAGTCTTTCGATCGGTAATTTTTGTTTCCTTTTCAGGTTGACTCTTACATTTTTTGCGATACATAGATGCGCTGCGGATATATGGAGTAGCTGTAGTATTCATGATCAATAACAGCTCCATGGTACAATTGTTCTTGATCTATCGCTGTTGGCTTTTGTGAGTCTCTTTGGCCTTTTGTGATTGTATGCTTATTCATGAAAAATTTTGGCCTCCTAGATGCAGGAGTTGGTATATCACCATCATACTGGTTCCTCTTGCCTTTTCAGTAGGTGTGATATTATCTATCCACAAACAATAGCATGACTTTCGCGGAATGCTGCAGTTTAGTTTAGGGCTGTTAATCGGCATCATTGTATCTATAAAGCCTTGGGAGATACATAACAGCCGTTTGGCACTTTGTCAAAGGTAAGGAGATAACATTATATTGTTTGTTGTTTGTTATCATTGTATTCTAGTATAGCACTAGTTGGAAGTGCTCTCACCGACATCTTAATTGCAGCAACACTAGTCATTTTACTCAAACCAGCATACAGAGATATTTCAAGGGAGACCATTAAAAGGTGAAATACAGCAACATTGGTCATACAATTAAATAGTACTAACTTATATCTTTCTTGGAGGAAAATCAAGACAATAATAGTCAAGTCAGTCAGTACTGGATTGTTAACCATGTCTCTACAAATTCTCGATATGGTCCTGCTTATTTTGCTCCCTCAAAGCAATAGTTAGTGCTGCTTTCATGACATCCTCATACCAAACCAGTTGAAACCTTCCCCTTTATCTGTATTATGAATGAAGTCCCATTGAGTCTTCCTTTTCTATATTTGCCTGTCTATGCAATTTCCATGGTCAGTGACATGCTCATAAAGGATGTCTGATGTGATATGTTTTCTAATGCACCACAATTTGTAAATTTTAGATGTTCAACCTGAACAACCGACATTGGGAGCCACAATACATGGATTCAAGTCAAAGCACAGCAAGTATCACAGCAGCTTCGACTCTAGAACAGCTCCAATATGATCTGACAATTATGAACACATCATTGAACTTGGAAAACCTTGATGATACTAGTGTGTTCTTCACTTGTTGATTTTTGAATGATTGCTTATTTTATCCCAACTACAGCAAGTAGCTCTTTGAGGCACAGGGGTGGGCAGAATACTCATGGGACCAGCTCAATGGTTGAGAGAACCATAACCCAAGAATCATTGTGCTAATTCTAATAAGGAGTATACAGTTGGAATCCAGCACTCTGCCTTGGCCTTAGAATGGAGGTTTGGTATCATTGGCAGGGGGGAAAAAGTGACTGTGCAAGCATTGGAAATAATAGCGATGGTACATAGATTTTACTTACATTAAGTAGTCACCAAGATCCTCTGTATATTGTCATCATTGAATATCTGTTACACTCGTGATGATATCCACTGACCTGGCATTGCATAAACTTCAATATTTTATTCATGACAATGGACTCTCGGATAATGGTACGCATTGATGATACAGACTAACAGTACACAAACGTGTGTATGTATAAATTTGCTTACATTTATTTCTGGCAGAATTTTAGATGAGAAGCTTATTACTGACATGTGGATGTACTGAATGGTCAAAATGATAATCATGGTCTGTGTCCTTTTGTCAACAACAAAATTTCAATAAAATATTTAGTCAACATAAGATAGGCATTGTTGTGGAGAGCTACAACTTTATCTACTATAATGCCTCATCCCTTTTCTTGAGGACAGTTACTACCCTGTAATTCCCAACTTTGTATTCACTAACTTGTTTTGGGTTAATCCTACATCTCCTTCCTTATCTTCAAAGTAGGCAATTCAGTCATGAACCGGACAGTATCATGATAAAAGAACATTTATCTTCCATCAGTAATGGACACTTCTACATAATCCAGACTAAATAATACATCAGGGAGCAAAACATATACGTCCCCCGGAATAAGCTTGTACAAGCTGCTTTGGCGAGAATTAAGGCATGCTTCCGCTTTTTGATTTGCACCTCTGATTTTTTCAGCTTCCTCCTCTAAAGGGAATATGTCCCAGATGGTACAAGATTATCTCGGCTATATGATTTGTATGATAAATTTCTACACGCATACTCTATTTCTGTAGCTAGGATATGATTTGCAACAGTGCACCTCGAAAAATTTTCTTTATCGGATTTTACTACATGGTACACAGCTGCCCGAAGACTAGGAACAAAAGTATAGCACCATCTGATAGCCCACCGCGAGGGTCGAACTCGCAGCCTTCAGATATTACCCAACCGTAAAAGTCTGACGCTCTATCCGATTGAGCTAGGCGGGCATATCGTAGGCGTGAGTAACCTTACTTGGTACCTCAGGTGGCCTAATTACCCTATCTAAACAGCGAAGAAGTTTTTTTAAGAAGTTTTTTTTGAGGCCATGGCACTAGTTGAACCGTCCATTGCTTAAAGTTACACGAATCTTATTGCGAGTCGAGAGTAAAAGCACGTCGGCTCGGAGTCAGGTTGCAGCCGAGCTACTGACGCAAATAAAACTTGGAAACGTTTCTCTTCCCTACCATCTACTAGTCCTCTCATTTTGAACAACATGTCTACCACGCTCTTTACCTCAACATATAACACGCTCATTACTATCAACCCTAACGCCGACAAGACAAGGCACAAACACATCGTCTGCTCAAAAGACTTTTGGTTCACCGATGGAAACATTGTGTTAATCGCTTCTACTGCAACTCGCTCAGACCGCTCAATCCAATCTTCAACTTGCTCTACTCTGTACGCTTTTAAAGTCCACCGCGGCCAACTCGCCCGCCATTCCGAGGTATTTTCCGACCTGTTCTGTATTCCTCAACCTACCGTCACATCCGGCGATGAAAAGATATTACTACAAGCTTTTGATGAATGTCCTTGGGTCGAGATGCCTGATGATGCGGAAGATCTGTACTGGTTCTTAAGAGCGTTATACGATGGCTTGTGAGTCGCTCTTCGTTGTCGTTCTATAGTTGCTCATGTTCTTCAGATACTTTCCAATTGCTCCTCGCGTTTCTCCGGATATCTTCCCATTCCTTTCGTCTGTTCTTCGCCTTTCCAATAAATACATAATTCCGCACCTTCGAACTCTCTGCTTAAACCGACTCGCAACCGACTTTCCTCGTACACTCGACGGGTGGGATCGCAGGGAAGCGGCGGCAACGTATCCTTCCACTATGACCATGCTGGAATTTGAAAAGTCGCTCATGGTTCCCGAAGACTCGCGCACGCCTTATCGGGAACAAGACTCGGAAGCCGAAAGTCAAGCTCAGTGTCATCCTCTAGCAGGTCAATACCGGCCTAGAGACTTCTATCCCCATCCTTTCCTTATCATTCAGCTTGCACTCGAGATGGGTTCTGGCACCTTGGATTACGACCTGACGACGGACATGAAGCAACTGTTACCAAGTGCGTTCTACGACCTGAGCAGATACGCTCCCAGCAGGGTCGCCGGCTGGGTCAGCGGGAAAGAGAAGATAATTGCAGGCGACCAAGACGTTTGCGCTCCTGTGGATCCTGAACAGTGCGAGGCGGAGCACGCTCATCAACACGAAATGAAGAACGAAGACGAAGCTCCGACCTCGCCTTCTTCGTCGGTTTACTTGTCTGCGCCTACTTCCCCGTCCTCCCCAAATTCGCCCATTGCCGGACCTATGCCCACGCCCTTGTTTCCATCCTCTCTTCAAATTCTTCCTCGAATACTCCAGGGTCGTGAACTAGGCCAAAAATTCGTAGCAGAATGGATTCTAAGCGAGTTGGTTGGGAGACGGCCCGTCCCTGAGTGTATATATCCTCTCACCCTGAACAATTCTGGAAGATGGGTACCAACAGCTACGGAAGGAGTAGACAGGGGTAGCATGGGCCAAGCGCGGTCGTCCAACCCAACAGCCGGTCTTACTTCGGGTAATACTCAATATGCTCATCTATCTCCACCAGGAGTGTCGATGTCTGCGAACCCGGGGCTGTCTGTTCCGAACTCTCACACTTCTGCTCACTCTGCATATGTGAGCTCTTTGACGTCGCCTGTCGGTCCGATTCCTTTCGTCCCTAACGTGATTGCCGGGGCTACTGGCATCGTGGGCGCGGGGTCTATCGTGGCTCCGGTGACTGGCACGACGACTTCGTCATCTGCCGCTACGAACACCATTCCTAGCGTCACGACACCTACCACTAATGCATCACCGAGTACTCATCCTCAACCTACGCATCCAGTGCCATCTACGTTACTGTCTCATCCCAACTCTTCCTCGACGCAATCTCAAGTCCAGCCGTCTCCAGTGATCTCCAACACATCCCACAGCACGGCCTCAACTTCGTCACCTTGGGGTCACCCCTGTACCGAATCATTTTATTTCGTCGCTCTAAACCTCTTGCGAGCAGTTGGTGGGATAGCTGTAGGCAGAGACGCAGATCCGTTGTTTACGATTAGGCAGGCGGAAGAGATGTTGGGTAGGTGTGATTTTGTAGAGGGAGGTGCGGTGGAGGATGATGTAGGTGAGGATAACGACGCGACGTCCGGGTCTGGGGCGAATGCCGCTACTGCTCAGGCTGGAATTGGGGCGACGAATGCCGGAAGCACTCCAGGGGATCAAGAGCAAGGAAGGTCAAGGAAGAAGAGAGCATGTGCACTCCAGATCTGTACGCCGTGCAAGTTGTCTGTGAAAGAGTCTTGCGAGAGAGCGAGGAGGAGGGTATGGGCAGAGATGCCTGGTTGGTTTGGACTCAAGTGATCTGGCGGCGGACATTTTTTTTTCCTTTCGGGCTGTATTTTTGTATTGTCAAATATGGATGTAAATTAGAAACTAGATATCTCATAAATACACTGTCGTACAACGTATGCCCTTTTGCGTATTTTACAATTAACGCCTGATTAAACTAGTAAGTGGGCAGAGTGTCAGTCATTAATAAATTGTCAATGCCCGCCTAGCTCAATCGGATAGAGCGTCAGACTCTTAAGTGCGGGCAATCTGAAGGCTGCGAGTTCGACCCTCGCGGTGGGCTATGAGAATGAGAGACGATTTTGATGGGTAGAGTGAGAGGAAAACCTTTCTCAATTTTTTGGGTCATTGTCAGTGACATCATGACACAGCTAATAAACCATCAATAACGCGAGAAGCGAGAAGAAAAGCGCTTCCTACTTCACTTAGCCTTCATCTAGTCTCGATCTCTAGTGTCGGCTGCCCAGTGTTCAAGGCATTCGATCAGCCGCCTTACAACTTCAAGAGGGAAAAAAAGTGTCGGACATAAATAACCTCAGTTGGTACTGATACAACTGATGCAGACTGTGTGACAGTTATTGACGGGTCGACTTGACCGTTTCGTCTGACGTTTTGGGTTTTGGCTATGCTTAACTATTGGCGACGGACAAGCTCCTCCTCCCGAGAAGAGATTAAGGAGTCGTTTTGTAACTCCTGAATGGAGTCCCTAGTCAGGGGAATCCGAACAGAAGGAGAATATAAAGCTTGGCTAGAGTATGCAGTTGCTCATCCTCCCATTTCTCTTCTTTTCACGTCTCTTTTTCTTTTTCTTTCCAGTCTTCATGAAGTTCTCCTATCTTTCTGTGCTCCTTGCATTTGCGATCCAATCAGTACATGCTGGACCTCAGTATAGATCTACTAGGCAAAGCTCCATTTTGATTAGTACGCGCGCCTCATAGTTGTATTAGATTGTCAGACTGATGCTCGTGTAGATCCCGATGCTCAACCTGGTCTACCCGGTCCACGAATTCAAAGTGCAGTACCAGCTGCTAACCATGCAGCTACACTCAATCTGAATGATATTCAAGGCGATATCTTGTATGCTTATCAACTTGCCATAATCCATCAGTCTTCACTAACAAACGGTGGTAGGATTGGTATGAAGAAAAAGAAAGAAATGTTTTTCTTCTTTAGCATTAAAGACGCAAAAACCTTCAAGTCTAAGCTACCTTCCAAGATTGCTCCCCTCATCACGAACACGAATCAATTGCTTTCAGTCGACACTCAACCAACCACCGCTGTAAACATTGCATTCTCCCACACTGGCCTCCTTGCCTTGAACGTCACTGATAATCTCGGTGACTCGGCATTCACTGGAGGACAGTTCAAGGATGCCTCCAGTATCGGTGATCCTGGTACCTCACAATGGGTTCCTGGATTTGCTGGAACTAATGTTCATGGCGTTTTTCTCTTGGCTTCCGATACTGTAAAGAATGTCCATGACGAACTTGCTCGCATCAAGAGCATCCTCGGAAACTCTATCTCTGAGATTCATCGTGTTCATGGAGCCGCCCGTCCAGGTGATCAAGAAGGACACGAACGTGAGTCTGAACTTCTCGGTTCTATCTATCTCATATCTCTTATCAAAACAGATTTCGGTTTCATGGATGGAATCAGTCAACCCGCTGTTCAGGGTTTCACTCAACAAGTTCTACCGGGACAAGGCGATCTCCTTCCTGCTGGGGAATTTCTAGTAGGCGAATCTGGTGACTCAACAACCCGACCTAGCTGGGCCAAGGGAGGCTCTTTCCTTGTCTTCCGTCAGATGCAGCAGAAAGTTCCAGAGTTCAACAAGTATCTTATGGACCATGCTCTCAATGTACCAGGTTTGACACAGCAAGAGAATGTTGACTTGCTTGGAGCACGTTTTATCGGAAGATGGAAGAGTGTAATCTCCACATCTCTTATATCGTACTTATCTGACTGATTCCGCCATCTCTTGTAGGGCGCTCCAATCGACCTATCATCCTTGAGAGACGATCCTTCTCTCGGAAATGACAATACACGCAACAATAATTTTACCTTTGACCATCCCGACATTCCTGGATTTGATATCGCCACAAATCAGACATTTGAACTCGATGCCTGGTTTGCGGAATACAAATTGACCACAGTTCGTCGGTAGCTGCACACATTCGTAAAACGCGTCCTAGATTCGACTTTGGACAGGATGAACCTGATCACCACATCATCCGAGCTGGCATTCCCTATGGACCTGAAGGTATCCGTCTTCGCTCCACTCTTTGGATAAATCTCCTAAGTTACTCCTTACAGTTACTGATTACGAGCATACGTCAAACGCATCAAGTACTGATCCTTCCTTGGAACGAGGTCTCGCCTTCGGTGAGACTTGACGATGATTATATCCACAACTCGGAAGCTAACAGAAATGACTCCCACTAGTCGCTTATCAGTCCAATATCAACACTGGGTTCCGCTTCTTACAACAAGCTTGGGTGAATAACGCCAACTTTTTCTTCGGAAAAGCTAGTAAGTGCTTCTTTGACATTAGTGCATTATGATTGGCTGACTGGTTTTTCCGTTCAGCTCCGTAAGTCTTGCCTATCTCTACCCATTCAGCGTCACTCATCTCCCTCGGACCTTTTTCTAAAATCCCTAGACCCGTAAGTCAAAGCTGTGATTATTTTCGCTTGTGCGCGTATGAATTGACTATCCTTAGGGCGTCGATCCCATCATCGGTCGGAGTGTCAACGCCCCCGCAGATACACCTCGTAACGTGTCGGGATCAGATCCTCTAAACTCCACCCATATTTTCACTCTAGACATCGGTGAGCTATGCATTCCCTAACTGTTGAGCCCTATGTATTTACACTACTACTTTTTAGACTTTGTCGTGTCTCGTGGGGGAGAATACTTCTTCTCGCCTCCCATCTCTGCGCTAACTGGTGCACTTGCCGTATAAAGCACCATTTGACAAGACTCGACGAATCCTCAAGCTTATTCATGACTCTACCATGATTCATCATTCAATGGGACTCTAACGACTATGTATTTACAGTATTTATAACTAGTTTATTTTGGCTGCTCTCGTACGAAAAGGCCTGAAAATGTGTGGTCCTGTAGGTAGGTAGGTAGGTAGGTAGATTACACGGCTCCCAACAAGCTGTAGCGGTTATCACATGGGATCCTGAACGTTGTTTCCCATGACCCAGGTTCGATTCCTGGCAGGACCTTTTGAAGTTTTTGAAGGCTGCCAAACGGAGCTCATAAAAGTCCGTAATGCGATTACCCTCAAGCTTCGAAGAGCGATAACGTAGTACAATGGGAAAAAAAGGCTGATAAGTAGGCCATCTGATGTCACGAACACCCCAGAAGTCTGTGATAAGAAATGCGTTGCAAAAATGATAAGGCAACGTTAACCCTTCTCTATGCAAATGCGACAAAACAGTTACCAGAACGTAAAGAAGCAATGTTATGGGAAACTCATGGCATAGTTTGAGTACTCGGAGAAGAAGTCATTCCTAGATAGGTACTTTTATGTGGCGGATCCTCGCTGCATAAGTGAGAACTTCAAATGAAAGGCATGTCTTGCCACTGGCATGTTTGAATCAAAAATCTGACATTCGATAATTACCTGCCTTGACCTCTTTACCGCAAGCTTTGAACGAGATCCATCTAAACATTCGAACTAAGCCTCACAGCGAAGCTAACGGCTCTCGGATCGAGTAGACCTTCCGAATTTACTCCAAATGCTCAATTAGTTTCCAAACCTCGGTTGAATTCCATTGAATTTCCCACTCCTCCTCCTCAAGCTTCCTAGCGCTAGCTGCAGGAATTTTGTTGTCCTCTCACTATCGCGTTGTAGCTCATCGGCGGTTCAAATGTTACGCGTACCCTTGCAACAAGAACTGTGGGGCTCATAACCCGATTTTGACCATGCCTTTCACCGATTCGTCCCTCTGCATATAAAATCCAAGCATGACTACTACAACTTTCTTCGTCCTTCCAGACAGCTCGATCTCCATGGCCCTAGCAACTACGCTTCGGACTTCTATTCCCTACGTACTGGTGGCTTTATCTGCGTCATCTTTACCAGTTTTCGCGTATGACTGGGTCCCGAATCCGCAGCCCAAAGGCAATTGGTTCACTGGCTGGCAGGACCTGCCTGACATCCCTGGTGCACAGCTCATTGATGACTGGCCCGTTCCTGGCACAGACTCTGTGATGGCGAGTGCATGAATGAGTACCGACTCGGGTTTAAGCTGATATTCGCTTTTCATCCGTTAGTCCATGTATCAAAGCTCAGGACTAGATCCATCGCAAGTGACGCGCGCCATCATCGCTCCCGGTGCAAAACTCCGTGATCACTGGAACTGTAAGGAAATTGTTGATCATTCGAAGGTTTCTCTGACCACCTTGTTTTCATAGATTGGAATGACATGCAGAACGTCAAGATGGATTTAGCAAGTACTGACACCAGCTTCGACCCCAACACTACCTCAGTCATTTCGCCTTGTTTTCTTGCCGAGATCGATATCAATGCTGGAGCTGGAGGTGCAAACACACTCTACTGGGATACAAATGGATGGTTCAACGGCCACTACGCCCAGGGTCCAGATGTTAACGACCAAGTCAGCTCTTTTGACGTCTTTGATTCGTTGGTCGATTACTATTTCAATGAAACTATGTATCCCAAAATGGAGGTGAGTTTCTGTCTGTCTGCAACCGAGAATTTATGAGGATTTACAATCTCGGCAGAACTTGCTTTTCGTTGGTCATTCAGCTGCTGCTCAGTTTGTCCATCGTTATGCAGCGATGCGTACACCCACTCGTCATGACGACAAAATTGGGTGGATTATAGGTAGATTCTTCGTTCATCTCAATTGAAATCCTCATAAGATGAATAATGTGTACTTCAGGAAATCCTGCATCGTATCTATGGCTCGTGGAAGACCGTCCTGTTGAAGTTTCCGACTGCGACAATATAGACGACTACAAGTTTGGACTTTCTGGAAATATGCCCGGATATTCAACGGGCAACTTCAACGATGTTGGTCGATCCGGAATAGTTTCGAGGTATTTAGGACGGTATATTCACTATGCTTTAGGAACGGTAAGTTTTGATATTCAAATTTCTGGTTTCGTATTCATTTGTTCGTGCCATTGGCACAACGTAGGCTGATCTTGGTTCTGGCGACAATTCATGTCAGGCATTGGTAATAAATTCAATGTAACTATGCCTTCCAGTTCTGATACTCTTTCTAAATTAGACACAAGGTTCCTCGCATTTTGAACGTGGTCAGAACTACATCGCCATGTTGGAAGCTATGCCAGATGGAATGCCTAAGACACAAACTCTCGACCTAATCGAGGGTGTCTCTCGTCAGGATGTTCAAATGTTTAATAGTACCCAACTTAGACAAAGGGTATGTACACGGAGCAATCTGATTAGTTCTTACGCTGAAAACATTTTCAGATATTCAAACTTGATGTCAATGACACTCGAAGCTTGGACACTTCCTCAAGCGGGGGAAATGCTCGAGTTAAACGTGACATCCTTGGCCAGGTCCAAGAGAATGGAGCATCGACTTCAAGTCGTGGTATATTTCTAGCAATTACTTCGATCGCGCTGCACAATCTTCTGCTATGATTCCTGCTCTGAATACCACAAGCTCGGCCATCTATTACTGTTTTATTTTACTATATCATATCGAATCTATTACCAGTACAAATGATAATGTAGTAGAGAGAAGAGATACCCAACCCTCCGAGTCACTCAATAAATTATTGAAAATGGAAATAGGGGTGTGAATAATAGACCAAATGCAGAATCTCCTTCCGTTTCTCACACTGTCAACACGTGTCAACAACTCCTTCAACTGTTCTCAACGTCATCAGCCTCGAGGGAACCGTCTTGTACTGTAACCAACGCCTCAATCTCGGTCTCTCTAGGTGATTCTCGCTTCTCTAAGATTCTGTGAGCAAACTGAAGCTTTGCGGTAGTATCTCTAAATGTCTTCATCCGGTGCCGAGGATCCTGACCAATGCCCCCACTTAACGTCGGAGATCCTTGAAAGCGATGTTTTCGCCAAATATAAGAGCGTGATCTCATGGAACTCTCGCCGTCTTATGAATGGGCAAAGTTTATCGAAGAGAAGAAAGGTGATTTCAGAAGCACTTTTCTATTTGCTCGGGTAATTGACGCCATAGGCAATAGGTGTCTGCTCTTACTTGTGGGACGTGTAAAATACCTCTTTTGAGACCTTTCTTATGTTTACACTGCTCATACGCCGGCTGCTGGAAGAACCAAGTACATGATCATCTTCACGACAACGAGCATACTTTTTGTATGTTGATCTGGTCTTTCGTATCTAAATGAAGTTTCGACTCATAGAATTCCAAGGTGTCGATGCCAAGTCCGGAGCTATCTACTGCTATATTTGTGATGACATGATTCATAGCCGTGTCGTCGACGCCCTATACCTAGAGGCTATTCTTCGTATCGAGGAGCAGTATACCCCATTTCAAGGTTGGTTGATTTGTCGGCTGTCCCATTTGGTTTCCTCATTCAGACTGGACAATCTTTGAATCCACATTTTGACATATGACAGTCTCAAGTAAACATAGAGAACCGTACAGGTTTTGGATGCCATCGGAAGAGGAGAAAAGTGCACTTGAAAATAATATGGAACCGGTAGCATGCCAAGGTCTACATTTCTCTTGATTTATTCTCCCTTAGCTGTATACTTATGACTTTCGCATTCCAGGTCGACGAGGCCTACTGAACCTCGGTCAAACGTGCTTTCTGAATGTCGTTCTTCAGTGCTTTATTCACAATCCTCTTTTGAGAAATTACTTTCTGGGGGACAAACACAATCATAAGCAGTGCAAAAATGATGATTGTAGCTGTTGTGAGATGGATAGGCTCTTTACGGCGGTATGAACCTTCTACTTCTTATTTTGTCCTCATGCTCAGTTGATTGCAGATCTACTCTAATGACACCTCCCCTTATGGGCCTATAACATTCCTTTCAACGACTTGGAGAAAATCCACGGAACTTGCTGGTTACGCCCAACAGGACGCACATGAGTTTTTCATCACAACCCTAAACCAGATGCACAGCAACTGTAAGGGTTCGACCGGTGTTTCGTGTAACTGTATCATCCATTCGACCTTCTCTGGAGCATACCAAAGCGATGTTTCCTGCACCCGGTGCGGGAACATTACTAGCACAGTGGATCCGATGTATGATGTTAGTTTAGAGCTGAAAGAGGTAAAAGGAGAATTTCCAATCAATGAAAATACATTATTGGCATGTCTCAAGAGGTAGCTTTTGAATTGCCTTTACGTTAAAGAGAAAGAAATGATATAGTTCGTTTGCAGATTTACTCAACCGGAGAAATTAGCTTACAACTGCGCCAAATGTGGCAAGGCCTCAAATGTGCGTTATAGTTCCCGGCATTTCTCATTTCATTATGTGCAACTACGGTATTTTCAAACAGGATGCCAATAAACGACTGAGTATATTCAAACTCCCGCCTGTTCTGAGTTTTCAGTTCAAGGTCTGTACGCTACTGCATGCAACCGCCCATTCTGATATTTCATTATTAGCGATTTGAACACAAATCCTCTGGCAAGACGGATGCTGCAGCCCAGAAATTGCACGCTGAAGTCCGATTTCCGCCCACATTGAATATGTTACCTTACACATCTCTAATGGCCGGTAAGGATCCAAAAGTTCGAGTTAATATGAACACGTAAGTCGTGTTTCTTATCGATTTTTCAGCTGTTAACAATTGTATCGAAAGTGGGCCCGAAACAATGTACGAATACGACCTGTTTGCAGTGATCAACCACGAAGGCGATATGAATAATGGTCACTATACTAACTTTGCAAGATTTGGCAATGAGGTAGATTCAATTTTCATTCTCAGATTGGTCGAATTGATTGTATTCGTACAGTGGTATAGGTTTGACGACGATAAGTGAGTCGGAAGAAGTTTCTTGTCATCTCTAATGCATATGAATCTGTGTAGGGTAACTCATTCGACGTTGGAAGCCTGCTTGAAATCTTCGCCGTATATGTGCTTTTACGTCAAAAGGCATCTAGAGTACAAAGCACATGTGACGCCGACTTACATTCTGAACCACAAAACAGAGGCGGTCAAGGAGAAAGAGAGGGAAGTCGAGAGGGAAAGGGAAAAGGAGGCCGCGCGGTTGAAAGAGGCAGAAAAGCAGGCGGCCCGTGTAAAGGAAGTGGATAAAGAAGTGGAGGATGAACTGTTAGCGACGATATAACTATTCCGTCCAGAATGTCACGACTAGATTTCGCAGGTTGAAGCTTTCTGTTATCGATCATCTTATAGCTACATAGTCTTCTACTTGGTAATTGGTATACATTTGCGAGTGATCTCCGTTGGCCTGTTGCCAGATGGTCGATCTGCCCCTCGAATCCCGACATGCCTGCATTCGTAGACTTGAAGACAGGAAGCGAGGTCAAGCGAATTACGGTGACGCTTTCGCACGATATAACGGCTTTCTCTTCGTTCTCCACCAACTACAATTAACGCCACTGCTGGAGCAAAAAATCTCTTCAGATAAATTGCCTGAAGATAATGCCAACTATTTCACTTCATTGATCGTGTCCCGAAGCAAACACTCGGTGCCGCAAACTTCGACTTGGGTCTACTACTTAGTAAAAGTAAAACCGAGTTCATAGGCTTCTGGTATTGAAATGTCAGCTAGTAAAAATACTTGTGGCGAACATATACGTATTCCGGAATTGATATCCTAACCTCCAAGCGCAGATTTCTATCAGCTGAACTTCAAGCTGACACATTAGTGTTCTCCTGTCTGTAAGTCCCAAGTTGCCTGTCATTGCTATCAAGCTCTTCTGCACCAGAACCTCTTTCGAGACGATGACAGGACCTGGATCACCATTTCCTTGTAAGTGATAGATTACCCTGATAAGACGGATAGTGCGCCCACAAAATTTTCAAGACTACATTTCTTTCCCATCAATTTTTCGGTAAGACATTCATCGCCCGTGACACGGTCGTAATCTTACTTCCAGACTTCCATAAATACGGAGAATTTTGACAAGCTTTTCGTCACTTCTCCCTCACTAACATGCGCCTGATCGCGAGCCTCATCTTGTTAACCACTCCCTTTGCCAGAGCTGCACTATTCACTAATCCTAACGACGTCCCAGTCAAACGTTATGACTTTATCATCGTAGGAGGTTTGTTGTTTCCTCCTACAAAGACTCTACAAGCTTACACTGTATCTTTGTAGCTGGGACGGCTGGGAATGTAATTGCAAATCGATTGAGTGAAGATTCGTCCAAGAAGATTCTACTCATTGAAGCTGGAATTGAGTCGGTGTATCTCATTGTTCTTTCAGTTTACCTTCTCAAAGGTTTCCAGTGACTCTGGTATTCTGAACATTGAAGTTCCGTTCTTTGCGGGCAGAAACGGACAGACTGCCGTCGACTGGAACTATACAACTGTCCCTCAGACCGGACTTTTTAACCGATCAGTTACAGTCCCAAGGGGATTTGTTCTTGGTGGAAGTAGCAGTATCAGTAAGCGCGCCTTTCCAATTCGCGGATGGTCACCATTCATTTCGTAGATTACATGGTTTACAATCGTGGATCTTTGGATCTCTGGAATCGGTACGCTGCAATTACTGGAGATTCTGGTTGGAGTTGGAATGCCATGAAGCCTTACTGGAAAAGAGTGAGCTAACATGAATTATCCGTGCCTGTGATTCTGATTCTGGCCTGGAGACATCGACCCTCGTCCCACCTACATCAAATCCTTTCCTTCCTCCGCCCCCCGCAAATAATCCTACGCTGTCCAACGGAAATGGTCCAGTCCTAGTGACACGAGCCAATTATCCCGAAGAAATTCATCCACGTATCATAAATGCTAGCAAGATTCTTGAAGCAGATGCTACGCAAGACGGCAGATTTCGATATACAGATGATGTCAATACTGGCAATTCTTTAGGCTTCGGTCAGCTGCGATTGTAATCGTTGGTTTGATATTCTGTTTCGTTCATATCTCGTTTCGCTTTTTAGGCTATATACAAGAAGCAAATGGACACGGTCAGCGTTGTTCCTCAGCTGTGGCTTACCTTCGTCCCGCTATGAGTCGCAGCAACTTGGATGTACTGATCAACACACGGGTTACCAAATTGCTCAAGAAAAAAGTTTCCTTCAGCCCTGAACCCTCTTTCAATGGAGTGGAAGTTGCACAGAGTATTGATGGTAAGTCACAATGATTTTACCAGAAATGCTCACCATTTATTTTCAAAGGCCCTCGATACACATTTCGAGCTACTGATGAGATAGTCTTGAGCGCGGGTGTCATTGGGACTCCCCAGATACTACTTTTGTCTGGTATCGGACCTAGGAATGAATTAGTATCAAAGGGTATACATGTCTACGCGCATAGTCCTGACGTCGGTTTGTTGATTTCTCCATGTTCTTGCAAAACCCTTTCCTATTAACGCTGATACGCGCAGGTAAAAAATGCTACAATCATCCTTTGCTTTCCCTTCGCTTCACGGTCAATTCAAACAATACATTTGATGATGCGAACCGGGACCCAGCATTGCAACAAGCTCTCTTATCACAGTGGCAGGCCAACAGAACGGGTTTGTTTTCAGACGGCCCTTCTAACATGCTAGGTAACGTACATCGAATTCAAGTCCCAATTTGGACTAACTTCAAGGAACTCAGGTTTCATGCGTCTTCCTGATTCTTTTTTCAATGGGACAAGTGACCCTTCGTCAGGCCCCAGATCAGCAAACATGGAAATGGTTTTCTTCGTAAGTATAACTTCTAGAAATGTATGCTGTCTTCGATTTTACGTTCGTTATAGAATGGATATTCAGGTGTACCACCTCCCCAAGGACACTATTTCACACTGACGCCAGTGATTCTTTCCCCGAAGTCTTGTAAGCTGAATAGATCTGCATTTCCTCTAACGCATTTACAAGATCTTCTCCAGTCGGATCCGTTACCCTAGCTTCAGCAGAGGGCGATACATTTACGAACCCTCTAATCGACTTTGGTCTTCTTAGCAATAATTTTGACGTATCAGCGATGTTACAAGCGATCAGAGATGCTGAAACATTTATATCGACATCTCCCTGGACGGGGTATATCATTGGACCCTACGGAGACTTTGCAAATGCAACCACTGATGAACAGAGGATCGAATTTATGAGAAGAAATGCCGCCCATATTCAGCATCCCGTTGGTACTGCGCGCATGGGTCGTGACGATCAAGCGGTGACAGATTCGAGATTGAAAGTCAGGGGCGTGAAAGGGATAAGGATAGTTGATTCTAGTGTCTTTGTGAGTTTTTATTTAATCACTCGACTTGCTTTTGGAGAATCTCATTTGAATACTAGCCTAAAATCCCCGAATGTCAGCCGATGGCGGTGCTTTATGCTCTAGCAGAACGCGCAGCAGATATCATCAAGGAAGACCACGGCATGAGTGGATTGTAATTCAATGTTTGATGACATGCCATGGGATTTTTCATGAGGAGGGTTTCTAATTTGTGATACACGTTTGACCTGTCTACGAATATCATAAAGTTGCTTACCAGAATGAACTATTGAGACTAGGTAAAGACTCTTGAAGATCCACCTTTAGTTCGAGGAATCATCCGATTCGCGACACGTTCAAGATAGAAGCTAAACTACTCAATCGTCTCCGAATCAGAACAGGTTTAGAACAAGTGACAGAGAAGCTTCATGATTCTTTCTCACCTGTATGACACGAGCATTGTCTAGACATGCCGAAACAGCATGCGTATGGGGCCTAACCAGAGTCGCTTTCAGCGTGCCCAAAATAACAGACAATTCACCCTCGTTGCTATCTTAGCCCTCATATGATGGGAATATTTCAAAGCAGCGGAGGTGAGAGCCGGCATGAAACGGAAAGCTAACACTAACGGAGAGGAGTATGGCGCTATAGCTTGTGTTATTCATGTGCTGCAAATGTATCAAAGTGACGCAAAGTAATGAAGCGATCATGTTTTGAATTGACCCTACTAGTACAGCTAGTACAGACACAAATACAGTGACGAGACTCGACTTGCGAGTGCGCGAAACTAACGACTGGAATAAAGTTAATAGCTAAGTGGTATAATAAAACATAGCCGGTCCTACAAAGTCCCTTGCAGCATAAAGCAGGAATGCTTAGACTATAAAAAATGATCTAGTCAAATGATCTAGTCAAGATCTGAAAGTTGGCAAATCGTCTAAGCGTGATAACGAGGCCTGCGTCGAACCTCGATGCTAAGGTGTCCATCCGTGTCGAATTTCGCATGTATACCAGACATATCAATGTCGTTTGGAGGAAAGTTAATAACCCATTCATAATGACCTGTTGAAACGGAAGGAGGTCCGTTAATAGTTCTGCCTCGGAACAAAATGTTGGAGCACTTACAATCCGACTCCATATGCCACGCATCCGCAATCACTTTAATTTTATCTCCTTTATTAGCTGAAATAGTCACCATTTCATGGCGAATAGTAGCAGGTAACTGGACTCGGAGGGTATGTGCAGAAGGCGAAGAGAAAACTTTCATGGACGGTGTATCATCTGGAGGAGGCGCACGACGGGCATGCTCAATTGGAGAGAATGCATCTGGGTCGCGACTCTTGGATACAGCAGTCTGGCAGGATATTTGGATTGAGTGGTTAGAGTATGCCATGACTGTCTGTGCAGGCGATGTATTGGAAGAAGTTGGATGTGGTGATGGGAAAGAAGGCGAACGTGATCTAGAGGGAGGGAAAGTGAGGTTGGGGTGAGATGGCGAAATGGGAGAAGTGAGCGAGTCTGAGTCAAAGAGTAGGCCTTCGGATGCTCCTCGAGGGAGTTTTATAACGTTACCGCGCTTGGATTGTCTGAAAGCCATCTGGGAGGGAGCATACGACGACGCCATAACTCTCCACACGGCCGGATTGATGATAATGCAAGCCTTTTGAACATACTTCGGTGTGGTTGTGTTTGCGTTTCAGACCATGATGGATCTACCCAACTATACAATATACTCAACTCATTGTACTATGATGCCGGTTCCTATGTGCATGGCGTAGATTACCCTGAAATGAATGAAGTACTGGGAGTATCTTTGAGGAAGAATCCCATCCGACAATCTTCTTCGATTCGGCACAAAACAGATGAAACAGTACTTCGATCGCAACTGAGCCAACCAAAAAAGGAATTTCTTGAAGGTTGAAAACAGAACTTGGAGTGTTGAACTTGAAGTTCGGTCATTTTATGATCTGACAGTACGGATCGCCGCCGACAAGTATGGTAGCTGGGAATCCAGTCCATTATCCCGGCCAATAGATCGCAATAGTTTAGCTTGGATTTGAGGGCAGCTGTTTTCCCATATGCACAAGTTCAGCTCGTAGTCAAAGTTGAAACCGAGCGAAGGATTGGGGAATTATTCAAATAATTTCAGAATCGCAAGTCATTCCGTTGTTCGATTAGCTCTTCGAGCTCAGTTCATTTCTGAGGATATAGCAAGAGGATACACTTATCTGGTGACCTTACAGAAGGCAGACCTCGAGATTGGAAGCCTAAATCAAGGGAGCAGAGAACTCAGAAGGTAGTAGTCGGCAATGACATGGCCCATCTCGCCGGGAGACCAGTCCATGGACCCTAAAATTTCTAGGAGACAACTTTCCACGCCGTTTTTCGTACTGTGACCTACTATGAGGCTACTGTAATTATTGTCTGCCTCCTGAACATGTACGCGCTGCCAGACTCTTGAACTACAACCACCATCACCACGTCTTTACTCCAGAGCACAGGATGTTGCATATGCGACCATTAATTGCTCTGGAGATCACGATTCACTTAGTCTTTGCTGGCACGATAGGTCCTGGCGGTCCGTGCTCGACAACACGCGATCATCTCGACCTCAACACGCACAAGTTTTTGTCCGACTGTTCCGATCAAGCTTATTGCTCGGGACCTCAAAATGCAACATGCCTCCGGAGAGCCTGCAGAAGAGATGAATTTCCCTTTGGTTACGCTCCTGAGGACACACTTCCACCACTGTGTCCTACAGGGACGTTTTGTCCGGATGAAGGAGACGCGTGTCGTTTACAGGTTAGCGTCGGTGAAGCGTGTCAGATGGACAGAGATGAACAATGTGCACCTGCTGTCAACTGGAGGGAATTCTCAAGCACCGAAAACTTTTATGGCTCACTTTGCCTGCGGAAGGTTTGCATGTGCGTGTCAGATTCATCTTCAGCTTTTCATTGGCTTGACGATGGCAATGGACGTCCGACATTTTCCGATGTCTAGGTTTGCCAACGTGACGTACGGCCAACCCTGTGTTTTCGACAAGAACATGTACACTGATATCGGCTTCGATGGGCAAAACATCAGTGCAGTCGTTATCCGCGACAATTGCCGCGCGCCTGAGTACTATTGCAGCCAAGAAACTCAAGCTTGTGAAAGAACCAAAGCGCTGGATAATTTCTGTGAGCAAGATCAAGAATGCGAGCTGGTATGCATTATCTTGGTCCTACTAGCAGGCTGCAATGTTCATTGTCGTTAAAGCGGAACTGCGTATCGGGAGTTTGTGCAGAGCCGCCCGAGACACCCCTTAGTGTCGCACCGTGGCAATATGTGATCACTGCGTTTTGCGTCATTGGAGGTACGCGCTTCCTCGTGCACTTCTTATGTTGAAAATTTATACTTGCTCTCGCCTAGCTATGACCTCCGTTTGCATTCTCCTAGCACTTATTCATAAGCGTCATCGGATGCAACGCTATCGAGAAATCCGAGAATATTATTTTGAACAACTCGAGTGAGATGTTTTTCCGAGCCAGTGTTCCGAGTTCTCAGTCTGACTTGTGATTTTGCAACCAACAGTCTCCGGAGATCGATCATTGCGCTACATTCCGCCGCTGCTGCTGAAGCTGAAGAGATTTGATAGTCGATGAATATCTGCATCGTCTTCTTGATATTGCATAGGAGCTGTTGTGTTGACACACGAAATCTGAAAGACTGAAAAGAATACACTTTGAGGCATGAATATATAAAGTTATATCTCACTCTGCACATCTACACCGCAGTTTGACCGCTGACTGCGACGAAGTCACATCAGAGTTGAGATGACGTCTTGATATCCTCCTTTTCCTTTAGATCAGGCTACTCTTCTGGACCCGCATTCTCTATTCAGTGACGCATATCATTCTGCGAAGTTGGCGCGCAGATTCAGAAGCTGTATGTAGTGGTCGATATACAGAGGCAAGGCTCTACAACTTTTGGCGCGCCGCTTGTGCCGAGATGTCCATTCATGGCGCGCGCACTTCATCAAATCATCAAATAATCAGAGTAAATGCAACCGTTTCTGACATTTCCATCCAGAGAATACCCCAAAATCACCCCATCCTGCCACTCAGAAAACTTCTCTATGATTGTGAGAGGTTCGACGCTAGAAATAATGATCAGCGATTGCTTTTTGTAGAACAGCGAAATCACGGATATGAACTATACTGTTTTTACAGGAGGAGATGGGTGTTTTGTTCAATCATGTTCTCAGTTCGAGTATGGAAGTTCCACTCATATCCAGCATTTTTGGGGCGATGTTCATGTTCATCCCTCCCACTCTGCTGGCAGTCGGGGTCATTGTCGGAGCACACCATGCTGCGTGCGGAGTGCTGAGTAAGTAATGGACGTATATAACTTAGGGACATTCCTCTTTGCCCTTGTCTTCTTGTTTAAGACCCGTTTTACAGACTCAAGTCAGTGATTCAATTCGATTTCTTCTTTCCAAGTTCCTGATCTAGAAACCATAGGTCAATCATCAGTTACCTTCGATATTCTTTGAGAAGACTGTCAAGTTCTGACGGTCTTCCCTTTCAGGGTATCGTTTGGCCATGGCTAGCTCACGGGACATCAAAATCATGTATTCCTCCAGCGTTCGATTTGTGAAAACGATGACATCTCTGCCTTGGCGGAATTTCACTGCGTTAATAGCGGGAAATACCATTCGCTGCTAATACCCGCACAAGCCCGATTCACATAAAAATCTCGATCCGGGACCTCTAGAAATTGTGCACCAACGATGTACCACGTATAGCACGGTTGGCTTCCTATCAAATTAGAAAGGTGGCTGGAACCTGAAGGGGTGTTGGATTCAACGATGACATTTCCGGTGCGGTGATAACTCATGAACTTTATGGAGCTCTCAGGTGCTTACATTACTGATGGTTGGTTCCAGTCTGGATGTCATTGAAGAGAGGGTAAAGGGTATGAACCTTGATTCTTTATAGCAGATTGCAGATTGTGCCGAATCGTGCAGTACGTGAGTGGTTTCTTTCTTTAGGTCAGCGTTCAGTAAACGTCGCCGTTTGAAAGATCTAAAACAGCGCTCCAAGACTAAAGCAAGTTCCGAGAACAGCAGTATACAGCGTGCAGACTCTACAAAACTTCCGTTGCTCGTGATCACCCCTGGATCTGTCCGTTGAATTGCTTTCCGTCCTGCCTTTTTGTGTCTTCTGTCTCGAAAGGCTGGGGAAACTTCTGATTTGGTATCCAGTGCCATTTCACTGGCCCTGTAACCCGATAGAAAACCTCAAAATTTTCATAACAACGGGAGACGGGCACTCTGGCGAATAATTTAATAATCAATCTCCGTCGGGCTACGAGGGCAAGACTCGTTCCAAGACTCCGTCGTAGCTTTGGGTTGCAGCATACTCGGGGTTTTTACAATACCGATGCCTGTGGAAGATACCCTCGACTACTTATTTAGGTGAATAGTTTATGTGGCGCCCGTCATGTTTCCGTTTAGAACCCCTTCAAACGAGGAAAGTCCCTCCGAGCGAGGGCGATCCTGTAAAGGTCTTGTAGATGAATGTATTTACAACCTTTCGATTGACAACGTTGCAAGCGACTTCGCACGGGCAGTGTGTTGGAAATTACCTCAAGGGTCGCTCTCGATGACCATGAATCTAGATTACAGTATTTTATTACTCAGAATATTTCTTTCGAATTCGTTTCTCAACTTTTTTGGGTGTCCTACATGTGCTAAGAGGTAAGAGTGATCTACGATATACGATTTAGGCAAAGCGGTCGACTCGGAGTTTTTGACAAGTAGCGTTATGATCAATTAGGGTTAATTTCCAAGAAGTCGAAGTAATTCCTCTAACGTTCTCTACCGAGCTGAGAATGTTATACTCCGAGATCAGAAACGCTGCAAGAGGACACTTTCATTAAACCTTTCACAAGTCCAACGAGCCTAGGTTTCTGAGTGTATGGAGAGGCTGATTCTATCAGGGTCACAGAAGGACCTTTCTGGAAAGACACTCAAATGGCATTCACAAGTTTCTACGGTTCAGTCAAATAGGATAGACTCGTCTACAAAACGGGACCGAAGATCGTGATCAATTGACAAGATGTGCTTCGAGTTTTTGATCGCTTGTGCTGCGGAGATCCAATAAATGGCAAGCACAACACGAACAAGTGGAAAAGGCCTCACAGGGTAATGACTGCTGTTCCATTAGAATCATAGTCAACCTGGTACCAGCCCCTTTCATCCAGCCAGATATCTTTGAGAAGCAGAGTAAGATTCACGTTGCTAGATGAGTTCCCCGCACTACTTACCTTCATCAGTACCATCATCGAAATGGACACCAAAATTGATCTGCAACGCAACATGACTATTATTTACTCACCAGCAGACGGCAGGAATCAAATACCTGAATTCCGCTGGAAAACTTGGCATCCTTGAGTAGATAGGTCTTTGAAAAACCTTTCCAAGGGTGGTCTCTTTCCATGATGGGAAAGATAACCGAACCACCGCCGATGTCTGCGCTGTGGTATATGCCCTGAAGGTGCGCGTTCCTAGAGGATTGGTGCTTGAAATGCACTTTCGAGATGGAGCCTAGCTGCTCAGAAAGCATCAGCCACAAAAAAGCAGAATTATTTCAACTCTTCTTGCTCACCGTGACTCGTGTGGTGCTCATTTAGAAATCTGTTTGAATGAATCTCCGCGAGTATGATGATAGAATGCTAGTGAAGAGAATGGACCATCTTTTATACTACCACGGTGGGGTTTATGTATTCAAAAAATTAAAAAGAAAAAGTGGCGACTTCGGAAGTGTGCTTGAGATTAAAGATCATCGTGACCTGAATGAACGATCTGTCAACGTCACAGATCAATTGAGTACTATTTGGCTGTAGATATACTGGCTCGTTGACACGCCACCAGAAAGAAGTCTGGAATGCTGCTTGGGGAACGAGGTTCGACATATAGTAGCGGCTTATCAGTAATTATGCGACCGTAGTCAGCGGTTAGGAGATGAATGTGTAGTACATTGGGTCTCTTGAAAGCAGATTACAAGCGAGATAGAGGTAGTCAGCAGGTACCCAAACCGTACTTGCCGGTAATATCCGGACGGAGCTCGACCCCTCGAACTCATATGTTTTCTCTCGTATGTTTTCTCCACTTCTCCGAAAAAGGTTATCAATGTTAGGTAGTTCGGCCCTCAGGCCTCAGGTTCCTTACCGATATTATCGATTAGTCGAGAATTAAAATTAAAAGTAGGTATATGACGAAATCTTGGAAAAATGCTATCTGAGAATTCAAACTCACCGAAATGCTGACAAGCTTGAAACTTGCTCATGCTCTGCTTCGAACTCAGTGACAGCCCGTCGAATATATCAGCAGGTACGTGGACCCCTTACTTTCCTTGCAAGTTGCGAAAAGGACTCAGCGGAAGGATCCAGATCTAAAATATGTACTGTTTTGGTCCCTGCAACTACCTAAGTACAGGGTAAATATCGGGTCGAATTCCCTCAAATGACATGTAGTCGAATAGCATTTGAACGAATAGTTCCCAGCTTCTCTGCTTTCAACGACACTTTCTCTCGCTGACCGAAAGAAAGGGTGAGATGTCCATTCTCATCACTAGTAACTCCCTCAACAATAGCTCCTTCAATGGGATCTCCAGTCATCCCATCAGTTACCGTGAAGGTAACGGGTGTGTTCACTCGTACTGAACGAGGTCCTTCCAGCCTCAAAAATGCGGTGACGTTGAAAGCATTGAAAGCCCACAGTACGTTATCGTCATGCTGAACTTGTTGCTGACATCCGCCGACAGGAGTGAAGACAAAGTTCAAAAGAATACCCTGTCATGCGACAAAAATTATGAATAAGTAAACGGTTAAGGCAGTTATTTGATCTTATTACCCAAAATTCAGTGTCTGTCTGACTGTCGCCAGCGATGGTAGTGATGAAAAAATCATCGAATTCTCCGAAAACGGTGCTATATGTACATGGTGAGATCTAACAACACTTGTCATGATTGAAAGGAACCGAAACGCACCCGTCCCAAGTGAAACCAGCTTTCTTAGAAGCATCATCCAACGCACTGGTACACGTCGGTCCTGGATATGGATTTTCGTTATGATTCGTCCCATCGCAATGCAGAGTACCACCGGATACTGTTGTAACGTTATGACCCCTAGTAAAAATGGGCCCCTCGAAGATAGTATGCTCTCGTCCTTCAATTCTGAGATTGACCCTCGTCCCCGAGTTAATTGAAGGTACGGCACAGTTGACCGCAAGGAGTAAACACGCCTCGACAACCCACAGCAGAATCATCGTCGAGCGAGAGAAAATGGGGCGAAACATTCTGGATGAGAAAGGGTGTGATCCGAGGGCCTGACGCCGAGATGAGGTCTTATATTGAAGCCCAAAATATTTTGACAGGTACGAACAATCATGGGGTGTTGGACAGAAAAGTTGGACAGAAGTCGAGACACATCCAAGCTTTGTGTGTATAGAGTCTCTGTTAGAAAAATCTCACGTCAACAGTGGAAACCTAGTTGTGAGCTTATTTCTTAACTGCCCCAACTTTGCCAACAATTCTAGATGTGACAGGCTACAGACAATGACTAAAACTGACTGGGATGAGTCGCGATCTTGAAGGCGTGTATTGAAATGTCATTTTCCAATTCCTAGCCCTACTATCTGACTCCTGTTAGTCCAGAGAATGGTGTTTAAGTTCAGTTTAAGACTTACTACTAGCATTCAAACTCGCCAGTTCATTTCTAGTTCTGGGTGCGTGACACCGAAGGTTAGTGCATACGGTAACACGTGTCCAAGTCCGACACAAACCTCAACACTGAGCGCCTGGTCTGCCATTGCGATTTCCCCCAATGGCGATTGCAGGGGTTCTCTGGTCCGGGGAGCCGTTCACGCGCACATCTTCCAGTGATATGTATATCTATGTATAAATACCGGTTCATTTGATGTAAGGTGTTTCCTTGATTCTTTCGCATTTTCGACTAAACCTTGCGCTGTTCTCATTTCAAATGTGGGCCTGTACAATGATGCTTGTGGAAGGAAGGTCCGTTTTCTGCGCACAGCTCGACACAATGCTTGGGAGGCGCTCGGCCGAGAAACGCAACCGTCGCGTAAAGAATTGTGCCCCCAAAGACGACAAACTCGTGAAGTGAACGTCGGTCGGGTCAAGAACACAACTTCTTCGCCACGGCCGTCACGATCTTCTTCCGCTGCTTGGGAATTCTGAACTTTCATGGTGTGAACCAGTGTAGACCCGAACTCTGGACGTACCCTAAAAGGTTCTTCTCGTGCGCCTGTCGCTTTCTGCGGCTTGTACAAAAATGCTTACACTTGTACCTTTTCTCTTATTTTGGAGTGGATCCAACGGGTAAGACCCGCTCGCTCGACAGATAATAAATAGGGTCTAATCTAACAAATTTACCTCCGCTTTTTCTTACAATCATCTAGCTCCAGCCTCTACTATGTCACCGCTCGGTGCACCTTCTCCGAAGACACTGGAAGCAAACTCCAGCCACGATGTCGACTCTAGAACTGGCTTCATGGCACCACAAATACCTTTACGTCGTCTACCGGAACCTTGGGAGCCCTGGGAGGTGTTACTCGATGCTGCCATTAGCGCCAAGCTGCAACCTGGCGATGCGATAGGCATTACAGAAGAGGACAGATCGCGTTCTGAGCGCTGGAGGACTCGGATTCGAGAAGTGTGTAGTCTTTAACTTTTCTTAAACGACCCTCTCATATCCCATCTCGATCAGTCTGTCATTCTCGACACCATTGGCTTGAGTAGCTCTGATATCCTGCTTCGTCGCGCTCATCTCGTTCTCGGGTTTTTGATGCACTTTTACGTGCAGTCTCTTCCTCCGCACTCACCGGTATTGATACCTAAATCCATTTCCATACCCTTGCTAAAAGTATCCACCATCTTGGACATGCCGCCTGTCGTAACGCTTTCTGACACAGTTCTATACAACTGGGACTTGAAATCCGCTCCCGAGACTACATCATCCATTGACCTCGACAATCTTTGTTGCCAAACTTTGTTCTCAGGCTTGAAGGACGAAGAGGAGTTTTATCTCTCCTCAGCCCGAATCGAAATACGGGGTGTCGAGGCACTAGAGATTATGCATCTCATAGCGATTGAAATTGCCAACTGTCATGACGTCAACGGAGCCGGAACTAAAGATGCAGTATTAGTATCTGCAAATTACACTACGGCCGGGACATCTATCAATCGCGTCACAAACCACCTCTACCGCCTTGCAGTCGTCATAAACGACCTCAAACGCCTGCTTCTAAACGTACAGAATGGCTGCGACCCGAGTATATATTACAACGATGTCCGGCCCTGGTTCCGAGGTGAAGATTCCGACCACAGCAAGCGAAAATGGATCTTTGAAGGGTTAGATGGGTTGTTGGAGTCCGGGACACTAGTGAAGCCGCCAACAGAGCTCTCTGGAACGAGTGCCGGGCAGAGTTCATTGATACACTCCCTGGATATCTTTTTGGGCGTGGATAACCGACGGCCTGTTCTCGGCGACGCTGGCATGGTCAAGACCCCTTCATTTTTGGAGAGGATGAAGACGTACATGCCGAAGAAGCATAGGATGTTTTTGGGGGATCTAGAGTGTCGTAAACCGTCACTGAGGGAGTTTGTGGTGGAGAAGAATGAGCAGAGCTTGAACGCTGCGTACAACGCTTCAGTCATGGCCTTGAAGGAATTTAGGGATTCTCATATGATCATTGTTGCGCGATACATCATTGGACCCGCTCATAGAGACGCAGAGGCGACAAAACAAAAGTCAGAGAGCCTAGAAGGGGTGGACAGTAGTTTGTTGAAAGGAACCGGAGGGACGGACATGGTCAAGTTCCTGAAGGGCGTTAGGAACCAGACGGCAGAGGCAGTAGTCGGGACTGCGTAAATCGGTGAGCGGAGGAACGAGTCATTTGTATCGTTATCGTAACCTATTTTCCCCACTATTTAGAGTAGAACTTTTTTCTGAAAGTACTGGGTTTTGATCCGATGGTCCATGGACCAGCTACTTACTCCTATAGCCTCGATGCTGGCGAGGATCTGAAGTTTAAGCCGAATAATGCCAGAAGGACAACCTCGCTGGCAGCATACTACATTGCGACCCCCCATACAAGCTCTTCATGGCTACCTCTGATGAGCGTGCCAAAGTCGCAAAAGACACGATCAACAGGTCAGCCAAGATTACTGAAGAACATACCTCTGAGGGTGCCACCCTTGATTCTAAATTCATCGCTGATCAACTACCACCGCTCGACCCAGTAAAGTGCCCAAACACTGATCATATCCCGGTCGACGTGGAAATCCTGAAGTCGGACTCATTTACCGCAGCAAGGAATATCATGAAGGACGACACGGAAGCGTTAGGGAAGATCGCCGTGCTCAACTTGGCGAGCGATAGTGAGCCCGGAGGGGGTTGGCCGTGGGCAGTTGCTTCATCCAAAACACAGGTAAGGTCTATTCATACCTATTGATCTATTCACTTTTTGTTCAACTTTTTCCGTGTTTCAGGAGGAAGCACTCTGTTATTCTTCTACGCTGTGGGCAACCCTCAAGCCCGAGTATTACCCATGGCCAAACGTCGGTCCCAAATCTGTCGCAGGTATATTCTCTCCAGGGGTCGTCATATTCAAAGGTGACTGGGACCACAACTTCCTCGATCTTGCAATCGAAGAGAGACGTGTTGTCTCTATCATCACCGTCGCAGCACCGAATAATCAAACGCTCACGGAAGATGGAAAGAACTTCAAGGCTCCTTTTGTATTGGATAATCTGCGAGGAAAAATCAGATTGATTTATCGGATGGCGGCGCACAACGACGTGCAGTACATGGTGCTCGGTACGTACCTCGGTCTTTGTGAGGCTCAAGTTTATGCTGACCTCTCACCTAGGCGCTCTGGGATGCGGTGTTTATAAGTGTCCACCTTGCCTTGTAGCTGAGGAAATGAAGTCTATCCTGTTAGAGCCGGAGTTCAAGGGATGGTTTAAAAAGGTCGTATTTGCGCTTGGAAAACGCGGTCGTAGTGCCCCATTGTTCCAAGAGGTTTTTGACGGGGTGAAGATATAAATTCTGAGCATCAAAGAACCTTTTTTTCGACACCTACTGAGCGCTCCGTTGTTTGGCGTATTCTAAATTTACTCCGCGGTTATGTACTTGTTTATAGATATGAACATGCCACCTGTGTTGTTGTTTCATCAATATCTACATTCCGTGAACCGTACTATTTTTTGAAAGTAATGTAAACCTCTATTCTGGTGAGTATCGTGTCCGGTGGTTCCAGCTTGAAAAATCTAAGACCTTTACCGCGTAAGTATCTCGAGTTCGTAAACTCGTAATAAAGATGTAGATACAAAGTCTAATCATGGTGGTCCATGGACCAATCTCACTGCGCAGCGCCGACAGTGACTTGAGAGTGACACAGCTTCCAATACAGGGTCTTCATGGCTACTTGGGGTGAACGCGCCAAAATCGCAAGGGACACTATAAACAGGACACCCAAAATCACTGAAGAACATTCTGCTCAGGGCGCTACTCTCGATTCTACATTCATTGCTGATCAATTACCACCCCTCGATCCAACAAAATGCCCGAATCCTGACCACACCCCAGTCGAAGTAGAAATTCTGGACTCGGATTCATTTACTGCAGCGAGGAATATCATGAATAATAACGCGGACGCGATGGGCAAGATGGCCGTACTTAATTTGGCGAGTGATAGTGAGCCTGGAGGTGGTTGGGCGATTACCCTATCTAAAACGCAGGTCAGGGTCACCTGTCGATTTACGTGCTTTTCCTGCTAAACTACTACCGTGTTTCAGGAAGAAGCACTTTGCTACTCTTCTACGCTTTGGACAACCCTCAAACCCGAATACTACCCATGGCCAAACGTTGGTCCCAAGTCTGTCGCAGGTGTATTTTCTCCAGGAGTCGTGGTATTCAAGGATGATCTAGATCACAATTGCGCTGATCTTCCAATCGAAGATAGACGTGTTGTATCTGTCATTACCGTCGCAGCACCTAATAATCAGCCGCTTACTGATGATCGAAAAAATTTCAAGTTTCCTTTTGTTTTGGACAACCTGCGGGGGAAGATCAGGTTAGTTTACCGGATGGCCGCGCATAATGGAGCGCAGTATGTGGTTCTCGGTGCGTTTGTGGTTTGTATGTTCGATGTGTGCAAGGAAGCTGACTATATGTCGCGTTTCAGGTGCCATGGGGTGTGGAGTTTACGATTGTCCACCTTATCTCGTAGCCGAAGAGATGAAGTCTATCTTGTTGGAGGAAGAGTTCAAAGGATGGTTCAAGAAGGTTGTATTTGCAGTTTATGCCGCTGGCGGAACCGGTGCTCGTAATCTGCGAGTGTTCAAAGAGGTCTTTGACGGGGTGAAGGTATGATCAAGTGAAATCAACTACATATTCCGTTACATTGTATCGTGTATTTCGGGACCCGGACACTGTAATGTATTACCTTTCGAGCCCAAGAAAAGCTGCTGTATTATAACCGTATTGGGTTTGTCAATGCGAAACTTTCGGACATAACATTACTATTCTGTTTGACAGTGCGTGAAGTTTTTCATTTGTTCCTACGTATACGAGTATACAACAACACGAGGTGTGGGAGAAAGATAGAGAAATAAGTTAGGCACTAATGAGACAACATAAAGGCCAAAGTAAAGTACAACTCGAAAACATGTCGACGAATGCAAGTGTGAAAGTGCGGATGCGTGAGGGTATAGTATGTGGTGTAGAATGCGAACAAAGGTACAGTATGAAGATGTCGAAAGAGGACTTGCGAGGTCTTTACCGTGTTCACGACACAGTAACAGACCATCACAAGCCGGCATCCATGAAGTAGCGAATAGCCGCTTGTAGGTCTATACCAATTGTGGAAGCCTAAGCATGGAAGTGCAGAGGGTGAGACAAGGGCAGAAGGTAGCGGTATTCTTTTGGGGCTATCATGGGCATCCATGGAATGAAGATCTGCAAGCAGATACACGAAGAATGGATGGACGAGAAGGTCGGTAGTAAAGGGCCCAAGATTGGAATGGAGAACGGATGATACAATGGGAGTCGTGTGCAGATGACCGGTTAGTGGTGGTTGGACTTAGCGCTGGTGCACTAATAGTGTACAAAATAAAGTACAGACGAAATCTAGGGACATTCCAGAAGGATTCTGGAAAAATGGAGGAGGAATGGATAAAAATGGCGTTAGATGATGCTAACACCGAGCAGAAGATGATGCGGGGTGGATCACAGCGAGGGACAAGCGCTGCCAATTCATCCGTAGTACACCCTGAATGAACAAGAATAATCGGCGTCAGTTTACAGTTCAAAATCAAATAGCGAAGCCAAAAAAGGAAGAGGAAGAGACGAGGAACTTGCAGATTCCGCAGGAAATGGACTCACCCTCTAGCATTCGACGAGATGGGCATGAAATCTGTCCTTCCACTGTCTACGAAATGAGCCAACACGTCGGCCCAATCGTCTCGAACATCCCAAGAGATCTTCGCCGGAGGATCGACTTCTACAGGCATCACTTGGGAAATACCTCCGCATTGGATGATGATTACGAGAGTGCCGATTCCGCCGTTGTGCCTGCACCGTTCTTCGCGTCTTTGAATATCATTGAGGACCAGGGGGTCTCGGATGTACTTTCGTGAGACGATATGAGTGGAGAGAATGGAGAACCTGTGGAGTTGATAACGAAGACAGTGTTAAACACGGAATCTGAATGAAAAGACTAGAAGATTTTACCTGCGATGCGAATCTCCTCCAGGTCTTGGGGTCAACTCCACTAGGAAAGCGTTTTGTCGGATATTGGACGGAAGACGTTTCAGTTGTAGTGCCTGAAAGCCTGCCCAGCCTAAGAGGGCTGTATGTGCCGAGGTGAATTTACGCAGTGCCTTGGCCATGTTTTCGTCTGCCGAGGACGAAATGGGTTGCTGTTTAGCAGAAGCAAGAGTTGCTTTAGTGTGTTGGCAGATGGTTTTGTGCGAGGGCCAGTTCAGTCTCTGGCACTCAGGTGACTATAGAAAATATTAGAATCAGAAAGAAATAATAGAGCGGGAGGGGGCGTACACAGTATTGGGTAGTCATCTGGTCAAATACGTGCATCGGTGAGATAAGATAACAAGGCCAGTGAAAGAAGACTTACACATCCTCCACAGAGACGAAAACGTTGGACGGCAGGTGTTTCGATAGCACCACATTCGTCGCAGACCCGGTGACCCCGTTGCTTGTGAGAATGCACAGGGGGGGTGTTGTAGTTAGCAGCGGCAGGCTGAGAGTAGTAAGACATTGTCGGTGAAGATGACGATAACCCAAAGGTAAGTACTACGCTCAGAAGAAAAGTGAAAGTGATACTGACTCGAACCAATCTTCAAAGCGGTCATTTTATACCCTGACGAAGTCATAGCCAGTCAAAACACGGAAAAAGTACACACCTGCAAATTTTTGAGTTTCTTTTGTCTTTGAGATGGAGGAAGAACACAGGCACGCACATGCTCCCTCAGTCTATCCGATTTCTTTTGTCTTTCGCCCGACATGAAGATTTACGAATTCATAAAGAAGCCTCATTCCAGAAAAGAGAGACCAGCAAGGAGAAGAAAAAGACAATAGCTTTGTCACGCGATGAGAGAAAAAGACAAAAAAGCGCCTGCGCCTCCATCAATGTCCTCTTTCTCATGCCATCATCAATACCCAATATGGTTTCGAAGCTCACAAAAACACAATTACAATTCTGCCTTGGTTTTTTGTTTTTTGCTCTGTGCAAGCCCTCGAGGTTGAGACTTGCCATCTTAGGACGAGATTACTGCTTTTGGAATCCACAAGCTAATGAACTTTTGGAGTACGTTCAAACCCACTCAAACTTTCAACCTCTCCGATGTAGACGCATGCTGCCTGGCCATGTTTCCAGCGTAATTGTTATCTATTCAGGAAATCAGCGCTTTCTTTGTTCATCCGAAACCGGTTCACTTGTGAAAATTTGCAGCCCTTGCGTTAACGAATAATGGAATGATAACTCCTCCTGGTCCTTTGTCCCGGAAAGCACTTTCCGGTTACTGGCGATTAAAGATCTTCAGACAGGGTTCAATCTCCACGTTCTTGATGGTCCATCATGACACCAATTTCGAGTCGAGATCCGTACTTATTTTTCAGTTTTAGCAGCCAGTAGGAATGCTTCGCCTTGTCTATTATATCATCGGCTCCTCAGAGATATCTACACGAGGCTTCGCCACTTTGGAGAGTATCAGATGTGTTCATTCCTTTGTTTGAGCAAGCGTCTCCTCGTGCAGGGCTTTTTTGATCATCTTCTTAGCGTTTTTTCCCGTATTTGTCTGAATCCTGTCCCTACGGACTTCAACCAGTGTTATTTTAGGAAATATGATGATACGGTGTGCTTCTACTGTTAGTCCTTCTGATAGATTGACCAGTGAAACCCGAGGCTACTTTGACGCTGGGGCGTTTGAAATCAGGTCAATCAATCCATCGTTTCCAAGTCAAGACAAAACTGACAGCCAGGTCAATCATCGAAACACAAGTGGCCATGCTCAGACGTCATGTTCTTGCATTAATTTCTTCAGTAGGAATCTCCATCTTGCACACCTGTATCAAAGAAGTTCTTCGCTGAAAAGCTTCCGCTAAGTGCGCCAGGATTCGCGGTCACGTTTGCTGTTCTCAAGTGTGAGCTCGAAATAGCGTCTTTATCAGAGCCCCAAAACAGCATATTACAATTCTTTATATTCAAAGCGAGCTGTGCTATCTTAGTTGACTGTTCATCAGCATCAGCAATCTCCATCCGGACCTATATTACAAGTCTTACTTCAACCGATGCTGTCTCCAACGAACCTAGGCTGTTCTGATATATGGTAGTGGTGCAGTACAGTTTGATTTATGGCCTCATGCGCAAGAGTGTCACCCACAGCATTGATACGAAATATTGCGGCTGTCAACGATTCATTGCGACCTTGTAGGTACTCATTCGGAAAAATCACTAGCAAGCGCTACACTTTGTTGTCATATACAATGATAACAGGTGAACTTACGAGCTATTGCTTCCAATTTTCGAGTTCTGATTCTCGACTTCTTGATAAATATTAATCTTGCAAGTCCTCATCCGGAAATTATTCGATGTGTGTTGCTATGCTTATAGAATGAGGATAGTACAGCTTCCAAGTTTTCGAACTTTGATCAAGTTGCTTCTTGATGAACAGTTTCCTTTCGATCTGTCTACGCCAGCAAAATTTTACTCTGGATATCTAAGTTCAATCTCTGGGATAAAGTTCGACGACGGCAAATTTTCCAAGACATGCTGGGCCTCACCTTCCACTATTTTGGTACGAAACTTTAAATCTGCACAGTGGGTACCAGTGTATGGGAATGAGGGGTCAGAAGTTCAGGCCGCATAAAGCCAATTCCGGGCATCTTAATTGAACTTACATATCTACCCTAGCGGTTCCGAGGTATCTAGATATTGAGGGACGCAGTCAAGCTTTTGTCTCTTGACCTCGGAGAAATTTCTGGTCCCACTCTAGCTCCGGCATGGATACAGCATAGACGCCCAACTCCATTCTACCACGAATGATATTCTACAATTATTTCAAAATATCAAGACTAGTTACTATGCCACAATTTCTCTCCAGCGACCCACATATGTCCATTAGAAAAAACTACCAAGACAGCTAGCAAAGCACCGCAAAGCGGCAGAAGGCAAATATAGACGGATCTACTCTGACTTGTCACGGTGTACAATCGCCACGCTCAAATCGGATTCAGGATTCAACGCACAAACTTCGTTCCAATGCCTTCTGAATGCGTAATCATTAGAAAAGCTCTTCCCGCACTGGCACCGACGCGTAGACAATTTTGCGTGACTCTTCCATATATGCGTTAGCAGTCCTGAATTTAAAAGCATTGAATCGCAGCCATGCCAGGGGCACTTCAGAGTAACCTTCCCGTCGGCTCGAGAACCTCGTTCAAGCTTGTCTAAATCTCGTTCCAAGTGCCTTTTTATGTGGTCCCTGACTCCAGCTTGAGAAACGAATTGGTTACAAGTGCTGCGCCATTGACAGAATACGGCAGTAGCATCGATGTTATCCTGAGGAAGATCATTTTGAGAATTCGAGGGAGATGCCTCGGTTGGTGTAGTAGATGGTACGACACCAGTGATTGACGATGGCCTGGAAGAGGTGAGGATTTTGTCCGGAGATTGTTGCCACGCACTACTAGGTGTCCTTGATCATAGAAATATTCAAAAAGTTTTCAGCTAAACCATTCCAATAAATCTCACCTGACATCTTCAGACAAGCTGCATTCCGATTGACTCGCTGTGAGGTCGACAAGGCTGGTGTTAACGTCGTCAAACAAGTTGTATTCCGATTGGCTTGCAGTGGGATCGACAAGGCTGGTGTTAACGTCGTCAAACAAATTGTATTCCGATTGGCTTGCAGTGGGATCGACAAGGCTGGTGTTAACGTCGTCAAACAAGTTGTATTCCAATTGACTCGCTGTGGGATCGACAAGGCTGGTGTTAACGTCGCCATAGTTTAGCAACCTGATTCACTTATTCGTCAAAATACTTTGAAGAGCTGCGTTACCACGACTCACCCAAAGGTAGCATCTGAAACAATAGAGGGTTGACTTTGGTAAGGGTAGCCACAATGAGAGACAGTAGAAGAGCTGTTGTGTACCGTACCGCTGTGCGAACGACCGCTGCCGGAGTTTTGGGTAAAGTCGTAAGGGTGGTATCTGTGTATGGTAAATCAGTGGACGAAGTGATTAAAGAATGAGATTGGGGTTAATCACCTTTTCGCACTCTTTTGGGTTGAAGCATAGCTTCTGCGAGGATCGTAAGATTGCTGCGACGAATTAATCCCAAAATGACCTGAAACTTGAGAAGATGACAAAGGGCCACCTGCGATTTCAGTCGGTGGATCAATCTTTTGGAAGAAATGATCTGGAAAAGACGGTGGCATTCCCATTGGAACTGATGAATTGAATCCTGGCAAGGCGTTCTCATTTGTTCCTAAAGAGTTAACAAACGGCTCTTGAAAATCGAATCCAGGCAAGGCGTTCTCATTTTTTCCTAAAGAGTTAACAAACGACTCTTGAGAATCAAATCCGGGCAAGGCGTTCTCATTTGTTTCTAAAGAGTTAACAAACGGCTCTTGAGAACCGAATCCAGGCAGGATGTTCTCATTTGTTCCTAAAGAGTTAACAAACGGCTCTTGAGAATCGAATCCAGGCGAGATGTTCTCATTTGTTCCTAAAGAGTTAACAAACGGCTCTTGAGAACCAAATCCAGGCAAGGTGTTCTCACTTGTTCCTAAAGAGTTAACAAACGGCTCTTGAGAGTCGAATCCAGGCAAGGCGTTCTCATTTGTTCCCAAAGAGCTAACAAACGGCTCTTGAGGACCGAATCCAGGCAAGGTGTTCTCATTTGTTCCTAAAGAGTTAACAAATGACTCTTGAGAATCGAATCCAGGCAAGGCGTTCTCATTTGTTTCTAAAGAGTCAACAAACGGCTCTTGAAAATCGAATCCAGGCAAGGCGTTCTCATTTGTTCCTAAAGAGTTAACAAATGGCTCTTGAGAATCGAATCCAGGCAGGGCGTTCTCATTTGTTCCTAAAGAGCTAACAGACGGCTTTTGAGAATCGAATCCAGGCAAGGCGTTCTCATTTGTTCCTAAACAGTTAACAAACGGCTCTTGAGAATCAACTAGAAAGGACTGGTTGAAGTTGAACACGTTTTCAAGTTCGGCCAGATTGAAACCGTTGGACAAAGAATAGCTTGGGTTTGATACCAAATTGGCATTCGGAATCCATGCAGACGTTTTGATCGCCGGTGATGCGAAAGAAAGGTTGTTTTGATTGGAAAAAGGATCAGACCAATAGTCTAGTATAGCGGCTTCGTGGGGACTTAAACCGATACTGGGCATTGCAGTCTCAATGGAATGTGGAACATGCTGTCCTGAGAAAACCGAGGAATCAAAACCGGTGTGGAAATTTAAGTCATTGAGGGAGATTTCATCATCGTGGTGGCTACACGATTCCGAGTCAGTGGATTTGTTAATCTATTTGCCAGGATATCCTACATACCTTTCGAAAGCGGACATTGGTGTTTGCTCTGAAAAGAGCGAACGAGTTCTGCTGGAATGACGAAGCCGCGGGCTGCTTTAAATACTGTAAATTGACCGAATGTGACCATGGAACAATGTAATAGCAGAAGTGCGCTTTGACACGAACAATGCTTTGTTCTAAAACATGGGCCAGCAGTGAAAAAGTGCTAAAGCATCTTAAAAGATGCGGCTATTTCTCGAGCAGTGTTGCTAGGGCTGGGCACTCCTGCCAATTCGACTTACATGTGAGTTCTCTTGCCATAGCGGTATACTGTAGAAATCACTCGAGTTAAACCGTATGGGTATACGCACCAGACCTGGCCCCTAGTGAGTCAGCTGTTTGACGTCCTCTAGCACGATGCGTCGGCCATTCTAGTGGTATCTCTCGACATCCCGTAACACAAGTGGTCAACTCGCTGGACCGTGGCAACGCAGAATTATGTAATTTGTCTGCAAACATCCGCTTTTTCTCAGTCTGCATCCAAAGCAGCACCAGCCTTCAAGCTTCAAGCATCATGTTCTCAAGTGTACTAGACCTTTACTGACAGACTACACCAGGATCTGGCCTCGCCCAAGGATATTCTCGAACTTTTTCTTAACTAAAAGGACCAGGTGACCAACCTGTAGACCTAAATTCTTCGATCGTCTTCTTTTTTATCCGCGTCGGTATGATGCGTATGTCTGTCGGATGACTTTTCTTGGATATACTTCTCTATAGATCGCCTCCGAAATTTGTCTGCCAGAAACGCGGGGTCATGGTCAAGTGATGCCTTCCCCACAATCTCTAGCGTATAAGATGAGGTCTTCCGAAAAATGGACTCGTACACCCTTTGTGTCTGACACCAACCATGTCTTCAAACAACGACCTCGAGAAGGGATCCACTCAGCAGTTTGACCGCCCACCTATCCAATTGAGCTCCGAACAGTACGAAAAGCTCTTCCTCCAACCAGGTGGACGTGCCCCTACTGGTACACTCTCGTACCGTTTCGGAAATCCGACACCGTTGCCTATTCTTGGTTACCTTCTCGTTCTAACACCTACTGCATGCTACCTTATGGATTGGGGTGGTGCTGATGCAACGTCGCTGGTTGCAATCTGTGGACCTTTCTACTTTCTTGGCGGACTTTGCATGGTCATCGGCGGCGTAATGGAATGGGTAAGCCGAGTACCATGCTATTTCTGTGCTTCTGCTAAGTCTTTACTTGTTCAGATTCTCGGCAACACCTTCCCTTTCGTCGTCTTCACTTCCTTTGGTGGTTTCTGGTATGTTGTCCCACACCCACCTCTCCCAAACGTACTCAAACACCTTCACCCCAGGTTGTCTCTTGGTGTTATCAACGATCCTATGCATGCCGTCGCGTCGGCTTACTCGGGCGGCGCCGCTGCAGTAGCTTATAACAAGGGCTTGATGTTCTACTTTGTATTCTGGGCAGTTACCGTGACTATATTTTTCGTTGGTAGTCTTCGCACAAACGTCGTCTTTGCAGTGAGCACCAGTCTCTCGTTCCAGCGTCTTTCTTGTTCTCATGGCATGTAGCTCATCTTCTTCACCCTCATCCCAACCTTTATATTCCTCGCTGCTGGGTATGGTCGACTCGGCCTGGGAGATGCTGATTATGCGAGGACTTTGCGTGCGTATCACTCTTACTCGACCTCTGGTC
The DNA here is from genome assembly GCA_037954225.1 of Stygiomarasmius scandens. Lineage (NCBI taxonomy): Eukaryota > Fungi > Basidiomycota > Agaricomycetes > Agaricales > Campanellaceae > Stygiomarasmius > Stygiomarasmius scandens. The sequence goes on along the minus strand of JBANRG010000005.1, from coordinate 578,997 downwards.
ACGCTTTGCTCATCTAGATTTCAACAGTAAAAGCCGCCGGTGCATTCGCCTTTGCCAACGTCTGTTTCGCTTGGTACTTGATCACATCCTTGATCATGAGGACGGTCGAGATGCCTTTTACCCTCCCTGTCGGGGATTTATCTCACTTTTTGGCCAAGCGGAGTTAAATGTAGGGCATTTCGTTCTAATGCGGTTTGCGAAATGTCGAACGGATGTGAAGAATTGGCTAATTTCGACTCTTGTCTTCTTTCAATTCTCTTTTCATGCCAGGGTTTTCCAGATGATGTTGTATTAGTAGCAAAATCTTGATTGTCGTAGTTGTATTTGAATGAACACCGTAATTTTTCCTCCTTGTGACCACGCATCGTGTTGGCAGAAGAATGTCATGTACAATTATCATGTAGCCGTAAACTAAACATCTATGACTGTACATACAATATTGAGATAAGCATCGTGAAGCACACAAAGCTAGATGACCCTCCAAATCCTTGTACCCAGAGCAATGAACGATGAAGCACAAAAGATTCTAATCAAGTACAACTATAAAAACATTTGACGCGAAATTTAAACACACCTGTCCGTCGATAACGCAGACCGGAGTGACCTATGAATACAAAACGTCCCTCTCACGACTGAAGAGGTGCCGTGAATCCACCTCTACCCCTTCCTCTGAACCCACGCTGAGGCGCGCCACGTCCCCTATCAAACAAGAACCCTCCACGACCACGGTGCGCAAAAGATGGATTATAGACTCCTCGTCCACGGGGTGCGCCTCGAGGAGCATAGTTATGATGATGGTTAGTTCCATTGGCACCATTTACGTGAGAGGAATTATCGATCTCCGAATGAGAATTGTCGTTTGCGTTGGTAACAGGCGCATGGGACGCATCTGCTGAACCTCCACGGTGATGGTTGTTGTGCCCACCACCACCACGTACGAAAATGCCACCGCGGCCTCTGTGGGGATTCGTCATGATATGGACGGGAGTAGAGTTGCTGGATCTAATATTAACATTGGTACATTGAAAGAGAAAGACATGAGCATACCCTCGCGGTGCAGATCTGAAACCAGCTGCAGGTGCCTGTCCAGGAGCCGGGTTGACAAGAGGATAAGGTCCGAATTTGGGTTTGAATGGGCTCGTGTTCGTCGGTGGTGCAGGTGGAGCGTCGGGATTTGTAGAAGTCACAAATTGAGGATAACTGAGATTCAAACAAGTATTGAACTCGACGGTACATCCTCGGTATTGCGAGCACCTGAGAAACCAACCTGTCAACCAGTCTGCAGATTTGCATAAAGCAATTGACGCACCTATCACCCATAGTCGTTCCAGACATGAACGGTACATCCCATACCACGTCCATCGACTTTGAGTTGAGTCCAATAACAACACCTTTTGCAGAAAGAGGTACACCTCCAGAATCTTGTACCATCGTTACTCTATCCCCGAGAGCAAAGTGCTGGTTCTGCAGCCGATAAACAGCATGTGCAGGCTTGAGCACTGCTTGTCGAGGAATGTTCTTGACGATAGCCTTCTTGATTGCTTTGGGAGACTTGTTGGATATGAAGGAATCGGCAAGTTTTTCGATTTCAGAGACGGTGTCCTGCAAGTAAGCCATTCTCGCTTCAGCGTCATAGATCCGAGTGTCCATGCAAAAAAAGGTACCTTTGACAATTGGTCACAGAATAGCGAGACAGGTTCAAAGTCTCTGACACCTTTACTCTTCAGCCAGCTCTTGATCTCTCTTACCCTGCCGTCTGGATCAGAGCCAGAGAATATATCTGCTGCTGTCGCCATTGCTGCAAATGCTTACGTAGGCATATCATGACACGAGAACAAAAGCGACTCACCATCTCCAGCCCGATCCAGACACCTGAAAATCTCGGGAAACTTTTCCTTGTACTCCCTAATCAACTCTATCGCCTTTTCACTAAACTCCCAAGCTCGCCCATCTTTCTTTGAGTAATCAATCACTTTCAGACTCTTGGCCTCGAACTTGAGGCTCAAGCCTAGATTATTCTTTGTATGATCCGAGGTGAGAACCATAAAGCTCGAAGTGATTTTGGATAGAGCACGACCGGTCATCCCTAGCATGTCGGCGACTCGGAAGGAAGGGTAGTAGTTGGCGGATTTGCGTTGGGAAACAATCTCTTTGAATTGGGCGTTTTCATCCTTCTCAGAGGGGAAGAACTAGAACGCAGATGACAATACATAAGCGGAAGTAGCAACGAGACGGACACAAGATACTCACAGCAAGGATAACCGACAATGTATTTTCAGTCGTTTCAGATACCTGAGCAGCGACACCGTACGCATGTTCTCCCAAGAAGAAAATGTTGCTACCGCTGGGGAACTCTTCTGACAATGGAGCAGCTGGTTTCTCGATATACCGAGGATCCTCTGCGTGGACTTCTTCAACGATCATCTGCAAAGCTTGCTCGATCTCCTTGTTTGCATCTTCATAGTCTTTGATGAATGCACCCGTCTCTAGGCGTTTGAGACCTGCGAGTAAAATAGAGTTAATCACAGCGCGCACAAGAGATGCAGACTCTTACCCTTGAGCGGTCTAACATGCAACATAATCTCCACATCTCCTGTAACAACTCCAGCCCTTTTTGAATAGAGGTCCTCAATCCTCTCAGCCTTGGACTTCCAATGCCCAATCGCATTCGGCGCATGCGGAGTCGACACTGCCTTTTCCTTGCCCGCAAAAGCAACCTTGTCATACTTGAACAAGGAATCCGAAACACCCACAACTTTACCCTCTCTCAAAAATGGCCATCCGGTATGGACGACTTTGCCTAGGAACTTGCTAGCAACCTGTTCGGGTTTGAGAGTCTCGTACTTGTTCTTGATGTTGATTACCACGGATTGGTTTCGAGATTCGGTACCGTGCACGTTAACGTGGTGGTATCCAAGAACGACATTGATGTGAGGGAGGGTTTTGAGAGATGGGAAGCCGGCTAAGAGGCCGGATGAGGGGTCGGCTTGGGATACACGGCCTACGAGAGGAAGAGGTGTACCAGGGACGACTGTAGGGAGTTCAAAGTCCTCCATGCGACATGTACATCGGTATATGGGAGGGAAGAAGCCCGGTAATGAGGAGGGATATGTCGTTGCGTGTTCAGGACCAGTGTAGTGGAATCGGATAGTTTTGCCAAACTGGTTTCGTTGGACCTCTTCCTGGGCCAATAGATGTTCTTTTGTCTTCATGCAGTTGCGAAGCAATTCTGCATCGATAAAGGGAATTTTGACTATAGCTTCCCAGTCTTGTTTTTTCCCGTTCAGATCTTGTTCGAAATCGGAAGGGTAAAAGTGGTTGATAGGAGAGACGGGGTTGGTCATCAGATCCTAGTTTGGAGAAGTTAGCGTGCACTAACAAAGCAGAACGCAGAAACATACATGATAAGCCCTCGGGATATGATCCTTACTCGCGATCGGCAAAACTCCCATCAACTGCTCATACGGCCTAAATGGGTCCCCAAGTTCAAATTCGATAGGTTCCGACAGATCCATCCCTGCTTTGCCCCTCAGATCCAAGTCACTTATCCTCGGCGCATAATGATAATCAAAGAACCATCCCCAGGACGGCACACCTTTGAAATAATAATACATCACAAACTGAAGGCCCTCGACATAGCGATAGATCAGTTTGCGCATAGCTTCGGGGTCATCATAAGATATCTCCAGCTTGCCCCGATAATAATCTCGTTTCCATTCGTCCATCTTTTGACGGTTTCGTTCATCAACGTCTCCTTCACCCGGTTCACCTGTGACAGGCGCACTCTCGTACTTTTTAACCACGCGGAAAATCGCATCCCGACTTTCCGCCTCTGCAATCTCGTCTTCTGATTCGTCCGAGTCCTCTAGACTCAAAGCAGGAAGAAGCGTGACCAGATTGTTCCCGTCTTCATCATACTCATCCCAAGCAACGTCCATGTTCAAATCTCCAGCCAACGTAGTTAAAAACTTTCTATCCCGCGCTGGGAAAGTGTTCGGCATCTTTAGTGGTTCCTTCTCTCTACTCTTGCCCGGCTGCATCACATACTCCTTCACTTGGTCAAATAGCTCCTTCTGCGACGGCAACAGAGCAAACTGCTTCCTGCCGTTAATCGCATTCTCCGCCGCCTTGACGTGCTTTGCCTGCTTCCCCTTGAACCAATTCAAATCCCCGTACTCTCTCTCAAACACCTCCTGCTCCCAAGCAGCCATCTGATCCAAAATCACCTGTAGACGCTCGAGGTTGATAGTCCCCGCGTCATTTATATATCCTTTCATAATAGGCAGAGCCTTCTTGTACACTTCGAAGAGTCGTTCAAGACCATGTTCGTGAATATGCAAATCGGGAAGATGAGGAAGAAAATCGTTGCCGACGAAAACGGCGAGTAGAATAAAGTCGTCTATGACCCGTTCGAGAGAATAAGGGAATGGTAGAGTGTCGGCGAGAGAATGAAACTCGAGGTCAAGGTATTCCCGTAAGAGACACAGATGGAGAAGGTAAAAGTTCATAGACTCGAGAGAAGCGTTCTTGGACTTGCGAGAAGGGCCAAACTTGACCTCTTCCCGAAGTAGACAGAAATGAGGGTCATGGCTAAGCAAGCCCAACATGATGAGATCGGCGTCTAGGCCATAGAGACAATGTCGGACATCGGGATCCCAGTCTGGCTGCATACGTGCCAGACGGATGTATTCCATAATCTTGTGTTCACCTTCTCCAGGTACATCGTGTCCTGAGAGAATAACGGTGATATCCCGCCAGTTGGAGTCTTCTGTGATCTTCTTGTTCACAAAGTACTTCAACTGATCGGATAGGCGAGCCATGAAGGGTGTACCAGGTGTGATACAGTTGGAGTCGAATGCCTTTTCCTCAGGCAGTTTCTCGCCCTTTGCCTCGGCCTTTTCCCTGACTTCTCTCGCTTCCTTTGCGGTACGAAAACGACGGGAACGTTGCTGGTTCATTTTGGCTCGTGGAGCGACGCCGTCGATAGCCATGAAGAATAGTTTCTTGGGACGTATTTTCCCAAAGAGGTGGTCGACATAGGTAAAGATGGAAGTGAAGATTTGTTCTTCAGATAAACGAAAATGGGCGTCGGCATCGTTGGGGTGTGAACAATTGTGAATGATACTGTTAAAATCGAGATATAGGTTGTCGAATTCCGGTATTTTGTTTTCCTCGATTAATTGAGAGGTCAAGGGATACCGTTCTCTGTGACATGCGGATGTTAGCAGAAAACGAGGATGGAATGTGGACAATTACGCACGAAAGCCAACGGAAGAACTGCAAGATTTTAGCTCGTTATTTCTTGGGAACAATTGAACAAAACATACCTTTGGAATACCTAGAATTTACAGAAATCGTGTTAGTGTCGTCTGTAATGAGCAAAATATGGAGCTCACCCATGTTGTCGTCGTGCTGGTCGTTCTGGGAGGAAGTTTAGCGATACACGTGACTCTGACAAGAATAGACTCTTCTTTCCTCAAGTGCCCTCTGCTTTGGATTCGTTTCTGCAATGAAGACCTATGCTCTCTATCAGTCTAAAAACAGGATATATACACCTCTGGTGGAGTGGCTAGTAGATATAAAGACAGCCAAAGCAGAACAACAGCTAACACCAGTACGGAAGTTTACCAAGACTGGATCCACAATCTCGCCAGTTCTGTTTCTGTGTCGTTCTAAAAGGAAATTATTTCATTTGCATAGCCAATTCGGACCGTCTTCAAAAACTGGACTCTCTTTCGTAATAACTTTCATGGCCAAGGTCAACAGGCATTTTGACCGTCCATGCAGCTTGACGTATGCATGCTGAAGATGTCGAAAAGTGTATCCAGATGTGCTGCCTCCGCTGTAAAGAGCTCTGATCGGTATAGGAATTTATCCTTCTTCTACAGTCATGACGGAACATCCCCGAGTAGGAAAACATCTATTGACCTGTTGGTCGTACCAGCATTGTCCCTATCAAGTAATTTACAACATCCCACGCGTCTTTTGTGAAGCCCAATGTCGTAGATACAATGGTGTTGATCGCTGCACTTTGACCGATGTGCCAGTTGTATATCTAGGCAGTCCGTTTGATCTTCGTCTTCTCATCTCCCTTGTCATCTCCCTTCGTGTCTGGTCCGCAGAACCATCAGTAGGCGTCTCGTTGTCCCATCATTACCCACTGACATTGCCTCCAAGTGCCCTTGGACAATTTCGGTATTCGTTTCAACTCCAACACTCAGTCGCAATCGCAGGGCGATAGCACTTTGCTACTCGATTCCGAAACCCCTACTCTAAACGTCACGCCTGATCTAATGGTACCCTATATTCCACCTAATCCTCCTAATTCCCAGAGCACTTCACGCCGAAGACGCCTTGAAGCAGAGCCTGGAAACGGGCGCCCCACCTCCAAACGACGACGAGTGTCAAACCGCCGTCTTGCTTCCACATTCCACAATATACCCCCCGAAATACTCTTGATCATCTTTGAGATGGTGATCAAAGGCCGACAAGACGTGACTATCCGATTACCTTCCAGGAGCCCCGGCGCCTTTGGCCACGCTCTATTTGAACGGAAAGCCCGTGTGCCACCTCCACCTCTCCTTTCCCAAATCTGCCGCTCCTGGAGACAACTCGTCCACAATACCCCGTGGTTCTGGACAGACCTTAGCATTCTTCCCCGCCACTCTCGTTATAACGGTCAACTCCACATGGTCGAAGAATGGATCAAGCGTACCAGAGACCTTCCTCTCTCTTTCACCGTCTCTGATCATTTTGCCCCGGACCCATACAGCAGCTCACTTGTCGACATTCTCAACTACGTCACCCCATTCCACCATCGTTTGGAATCACTAGACATATGCCTCCCTCTGGAACACTGGGACCCGTTCTTCAATTTCGAAGAGCCTCTCGACGGTCTTAAACGCATCAACTTCACCTTTTCCAACGCCTTGGAATCGACTTACTTTAGAGGCATCGTCTTTACATTCTACGATCTTAAAAACCTCACACACGTCTCTCTCACCGGCTTCAACAGAGCTCTCGGATTCGACATTCTAAACTTTTTCTGGTTACCCTACCCCAACCTCATCGAGCTTCGTCTAGACAACGTCTTTGCAGACACGGCCCTATTTATCAACTTTGCCCTCAGCGTAGGCACCCGACTTCAAGTCGGGCATTTTATGTTCCCCCAATTATATACTTCACCTGAAGCACGAGATGCCGACTTGCCAAGGTTGATTGCGAGCAGACAACAAGGGTTTTCTTACGAACTACGCGACTTGTCTTTGACGTTTCAAGAACTCGACATGGTTCCTTATGTCCTCGAAGCTCTCACTTGTCCCAACCTCGAGAAGCTCACTATTATCCATCAGAAAGGGACAACTTACGAACCGGGCGAGTTTGCCGACGCGTTGAACAAGTTTAGAGATAGGTCCGAGTTTTATCTCTCAGAACTTCATCTACACGGTATCGAGAACCTTACGACAAAGGAACTCGTAGAATTCCTCGCACCTATGCATAGAGCTCTGGAAGTGCTGGATGTACAATTCTGTCACGAGATGCTCATGACAACTCTTTTCGATTGTTTGTCTATACCAGAAATTGATCTGGACGTACTGGTAGACGCGTACATCAGGGGACACGAAGACTCGCTCGCGATCATTGACCAAGAAACTGCACGGACGGGTTCCTTTCCCATGCTCGCTCCTAATCTACGAAAACTCAAGATTACTGGAGAGTTTGACGAGGATGGCGATGTGGATATGATTCTGCATGTTGTGCGTTCTCGGAATCTGGCGATCCCCGGTGCGAGGATTGCGAGATTGCAACGAGTTTCCTTGGAAGTTTTTGGGGATGGGCGATTGAGTGATGCGGCTGATGAAGAGTTGGCGTGGTTTGAGAATGATGATGAGCACTTTAGTTTTTACTACCAGGCGTATTGAGTTGATCTGGAAACCCTTCATTATGCAGTATGTTTTAGCTTAAAAGTGTAATATTATAATTTTGCATTACTTTGGAGGACCGCGTTCGTCAAATGCGTTTTTACCAGCGCACAACCTGCAATGTCAAACGTATATCTACTATTCGCAAAAAAAAAAAACTACACAAGTACTCGTAAGGCCAAGAGCCATACACACAACAATACATTGTACCAACGATGCTAGTAGCTATAGCAGTACCTTTACTTTTGAGAATCGGATTCAAACAGACAATATATCATCATACAAATTGGATGAGACGTGAACAAAAATGGGAGAAGAGAAAGCGAGGACTATGCGCAAAAGATACAGGTAGACAGACATGAAAAATATCAACGATGCAGATGCAGATGCAGGATGAAGTTGTACAGCGAGAAGAAGAAAAGTCATTGAGCTCGTGTGACCAAAAAAAAAGTCAAAAGTGCCGTGATTTGATTCGCAAAGAAAAAGGAGAGGGCAAAACGAAGTCGACCACCATAGAAGTCGTAATGAAGCGAACGTAAACCGAAGCCAGTGCAAAAGCAGAAAGTACGAAAATCGAAGTTGGTAACCATGCGTACAAGGAAAGACGGGTTGGCGCTTAATCGCCGAAAGTCTAGACCAGAAGGTTGAAGCAGGCCGATTCGACTCTTCATTCCGATAGACGTCCAAGTGTATCGACGGCCCAAAAGTTGGCTGCGACATGGGGGACAGGCATATGCAATTTCTTGACGTCAACAGCATCAACCCGAGTCTGGTCATGCTGGCCGTCATCGTCGTCGTCATCGGAAGAAGTGTCTGAGGAATCGTTGGATATGGAACTCGTTTGTTGGGGATACTCGTGAGCGAAGTATGAAGGATGAGCAGGGTGAGACGTTGGAGAAATGGAGGATGTAGGTGAGGCAGTCATTGGCAGATGAGTTGTCAAGGGCGAGGTCAACAGGGTAAGGGGATGAGACTGCACGGAAGATGACGCGGACAGTGACATCGCCTCAGTGGACTGAGAAAGCGAGGCAACTCGACCCTGGACGTGTGTATCAGGAAAAGCCGCTTCAATACCGTGCTCCTGCAGGGGCTCAACTGGAGGTAGGTCCTCGTTGCCCGGTGCTCCAGTAGCTTGAATGACAGGAGAAGGTGAAGATTCAATATCCATGTCCTGCTCCCAGTCCTGAGGGTCCGAGGATGACGCAGTCATTGGCACGCAGTCATCCTCAATCACAGGCTCGATCTTGCAAGTTCCTTTGTCAAGGTGATACTTGAGACCATTGGCATTAAGATAAACCTGTAGAAAGTGTCGCGGTCAGGAAGGTAAAAGGAAAGAAAAGGTCAGTATGAAATCAAATTCGAAGGAGACGAGGATCCATACCTTTGTGCATCCAGGTATCTGTAGCAAACGTTATCCCAAAAATAATCGCAGTCAGTCAGCCTATCATTCAGATAGAATGACTAAAACACTCACCGGGCATCGATGTTTCCTTTCTTTTCTGGATATTTTTGCTTTCCTCGGTACCTTTTCTATGAGTTGTCCATCTCTCTGGGTTAGTAATTCTCCCTTCGTTCCTCGTAAAGCTCTGGATCCACCTGACGACCTAGTAGCGCCACTAGCGGTAGCTTTTGCAGTACCGGGTTCTGTCTGTGTGAAGCCGGTAGTAGCATCAGAAGCAAGCGCAGTCGGTGATTTTCGTGTTGTTTTTGTCCTGGCGCGACGAGAAGGTCCACTAGAACGGGCTTTCGAAGCGGATGAGGTGGTCGACTTCAACGCATCTACAGGTGATATATGAGTAGGCATGTAAGTAACATCGACCTGCGAAGAGTATCCGCCAGAGTATGGCATGTGCGAGTGGACACCGTTAAGGAGCCCAGCTGACAATGATATCGGGTTATAGATAGGTCCTGGGATCGTCGAAGGCATTGAGACGGCGCTAGAGACTCGAGAAATAGACGCAGCAGCATCTGGATTGGACGATATTGCATCGGAGGATCCTCGCTCACTTGCGTGAGGACCGTCGTGATGGGTGATGACGCCGGATGTGGCGGTGTCTTTTGCGTGTTCTAAGAAGTCACGCGTGCCATAGGTCGTCTGACTCGCGTCTATCGAAGTGTCTGCAAAGAGCCCGCCAACTTGAGGGAAGAAAGTGCAGTGGCTGATCGAATCGTCTAAACCCTGCATCTCAGGATGATCTTCCACAAGGGGACTGTCAGGTTGGCTGTCAGGATAGACCGAAGTAGACCAATCATATTCACTTTCGAAAAGATGGGATGGCGGTGTGGAGGGCTCAGGATACGCGCAGACGATGTTGTAGGGAGGATGATGGGGGATACGATTCGGGCCTGCGGATGTCGGTTGGGTAGAACCGGCAGAAGGGGCAAGAGGAGACATGATGTGTACTTCCTCAACATGTTCGAGAAGCTCATGCATACCCGAAAGCCTCATGTTGCAACAGAAGAAATTGGAACACTGGATACGGGTAGAACGTGAGATGATCAATGTAATACTGAAATCGATATGACACTCACAAACTTGTGCTCAAAGGACACTGGATCATTGATATCGCTGAGCCGCATGCTGGAGCCCAGATGATCACTACCAGAGCGAGGCTTGCTAGAGTATGGGGACGAGCTTGAGTCAAATTTTGCTGGTTTTCTATCGAGTGCCAATCAGTGAACGCGTAAATTGTGACTAGAAGAGCTGTACATACAACATCCCACTGAAACGGTGCAGATTGGTGTGTTTATGATAGGTCTTAACGCGGGGGTTTGGACAGGTGCGGTGGTGATGGGTAGGAAGGTGTAACAATCAGCAACTTGAGTCGAGATGATATAGGGCAATCGATACAGAATCCATCCAAAAGTCGCGGAAACCACGGCTTGGGAGCAAGAAGCGACAGATGATTGAGGTCGAACCAGAAGAAAAGAAGCTTCCTAGTCAAGTAACCGCTTTGCCGGCACCGCTGTGCCTTGAATGATTAGGCAATTCCGCCCTGAGTCAGAAGAGCACGAGGCTGAGGATCCAATTCTGACTTGACACAGATTGCTTTTACGACGACGAGAAGGCGCTCGCCGACGATCCCTCTCTCGACTTTTGACCAGCCAAGCTGAGTTTCGAAGTAGGAAGAACAAGAAGAGTGTCAAAACGAAAGGTAACCCGCGTGTGTAGTGCTTTATACTGATTCGCTCGTCCGAGGCAACGTCTAATTTGGCGTGCATTGCCTTGAGTTGGCCTCGATTTGAGGTAGCTATGACGACTGTGCAAGTTTTCCTCTGCGTACCGAGACGTCCATACTAGCTTTCGACCTTGTATCCCACGTTTCTGAACATCTAGTCTGCAGCAGGTATACAGCACTGCATGAACGTTCGCATTCGGTGATATTAGTTGTGGAAAGAAGATGGAAGAATACAGAATGACTGTACCTCAATGGAGATTACTGGCCAAAATGAGCAGGCTGAGAAGGACTGACGATAAGTCGTTTCAGGATCGGCTGCGGGTCGAGAATGTGCTTAAGTTGCTATCGTTAATTTTTACAATAAAGGTAACATTAACGACCACATGATGTATGATAGTAGTTGACCGCATCAAGACGTTGACTGAAACGGGAATTAAACAGGAATGTTATCAGAATATAGAGACAACATACTGCATCCTTATGCTGGCCGGGGCGGTTTATGAACCGATAGCCGTAGGATACTGAAGACCGAATGTAGCAGCAAATAGACATTGAAGGCGCCTCACAACTGTCAGTCGGAATGACACGAGCTTTCAAGCCCACAGATAGCGAGAACAACTGCAATGCCTCGAGAAGTCAAAAGATTGGCCTCAAGGCCACTACCATCAATGATGTGTTGCGTTTTTATGAAGACTGGTCTGACAAAGTAGAGCTTCCCGCGGCGCAATGAAGGCAGAGCGACCGCAGTACTCGTAACCTACAACAGTTTTTTAGATATCGCTCGACACAACAGAACCGGAAAATAACGCACCGAACGGGAAAAACCGTCATCATAGATTGTCAGTTAGACAGTTGCTTGACCTCCTCAACCGAGCTCTTCATCTACCAAACACTTTCGTTGCTGAGTAGATGTAGCTTTCACTCAATGTATTACTAGCAATTGCCGATCAACATGGTGTTTCTGCATCCAAAATCCTATCAATCCAGACGATACGTGTGTCAATTAGCAAAAGCTTTATTCCTGGACTGAAAAGGCTTACCTCGGAGCTCAAAGCAGTTGGTATGAGCAGACTTGCTTCTCAGTGACATCAGGACCCCTTACTCAACGGGGAAGAAGGCGAGAAGGAGCAGAACTAGAAGGTGTATCGAAAGAGGAAATTTCTGTGACGCGGTCACGAAAAGGCTGGTAACGTGCTCACGCGTTATTAATCTTATCTTATCGCAACTAGAGTTTCCATTATATTGGTGCACCATCCGAGCGAAACAAATTAGACTCGAAAAATGCTTCGCATTGGTGACCTGCGGCACCACTGCATAAGGGGTGATCGGAGTTAATGAAGCAACATGAGTTCAATGTTTATACTAAGTAAAAACCATTATTTTACAGAATAAAAAAATTGTAGTATAGAAAACTAATTTCACTCTTTATTAGATACAAAATCACTTAGGCATGAGCTAGTAGAATAGAGGGGGCTGTCTCTAACTGGAAGCTGACCAAAATCCCCAAAAAGAAGAGTCTGAATTTTTGCAAGGATCTCATCTTGAGCAGGTGAGTAAACTTGGCAGTCACCTGTCAACTTTTCCAAAAAAACTGCTGTCCAATCATTACTTTATATCTTTACTATCAGACTACTTATTGTAGATTAGTCTATCTTACTTTAGGTGATTTATGATTCAACTAAGCCTTGACCTGTATTATTGGTGAGTCTATTTTACTTTGAACTTACACCCTATACTACAAATGGACATGAGCAAGTCCTTTCTGTCACTTTTTGATGTATAGAAGCAAGCTTACAGTGTTTCAATTGGAACCGGACACTTGGAATCACAGCAGCTAAGAAGCTTTTTCAGGTGACCGAGACAGGTCCGGAAATAAGTAGATTTTGTGGAGTTCTGACATATTTGACGGAAACGGAAAGCAAAACCGACTGATTCATCCTGTTTCCGTCAATGTTTTCTGAAATCTTGGTAAATCCTACCTATTTTCATATCTGTTTAGAGCAACTGAAAGAGATTTCAAGCTGCTGTGAATGATGGGAGCACGAAGATTTTCTAGTGTTTACAGGTATTTACTAAGAACTTCTAATGTACAGACGCAGATTGCACAGCCTCAAATGCGAGCGCAGGTGGCTGTGCATTACATTTACGGTCACTAGTAGAAAATGGGTTCGCTCCGCTCACCCAATAATACTCACGGGGTCAGCGAAGATCTCACTTTTCAGCTTTTTATGAGAGTCTACGAGTCACCGCTACCGCTTCGACCCTCTGGGAACGGTCTGAGATGCTGAAATCCAAGCACCAATTTATTGCCAAGACTCAGAACTACACCAATAATGTGATATTCCAAGGTTATTCCGATGTCGTGTATTATACCTGAACTTTAAAGAACCGTAAGTGGCCGTCAAAGCACGGTCTACGAGTTTTTGGAAAATCCAGACTATATATCTACTTAAATACCATATTATTTATCTCTTTTTATCCGCAGAATTTTCAATCGACTATTGGAAAAAAACCATGTTAGGACTTTGTCTGATGGAGACGGCTAAGACAAAACCAAGATGGAAACGAGGGTACTTTGCTAATAAATACTCACACTTGATTCGAATTTCCCGACACCCTGGTTCTGATACGTATCTTCATGACGTTCGATGGAGATGAGGACCCTCTGCAAACGAGAAAACGATGGTACACAAAAAGAGATATCAATCAGAAAAAGGTCCCCGTCCTGATTGTCCAAGATCTAACGTACAGGAGGACCATGAAGCTGAACCCTGGGGTCGGAAGTGGAGTTGCCGCCGTGAGGAAGGGACAGATCGAATTCTTCTGTGTGATCCCGACCAGAAGCGCGTATACTTTGACGAGAGTTCAGGGTGGCGAGGAATGAAACGATGTACACTTGATGAGAAGGATATGTTAACGAAAATCACAGGCAACGGAAAGGGTAAACTCACTCCTGCTGATGATAAAATTGAAAGGCTTGACAGCTGTGTCAGGACAAGGCTCGGGAAATCGGAAACTTCAGGCATCCAAAACTCACGTAGGCAATGAACGTGTCCGGTGAAAGAATGAACTACTCGGATCAATATTTCACTTCTGAGGAACATAGCTCGAAGTATGCTTACCGAAATGAAGGTTCCAAGAGCACAGATACTGCGAAATAGGTATCAGCGATGCAAACAAGAATGCAAGGCATAATCAAATGATGATACCTGGTCAGGAATCCACTGCTCACGACGTATGCTACCTGATCAAAAGTTCAAACTTGATACGGACTCTATTAGAAGTATAGCTCACGAGTTTCATCAAGATTGTGTCCGTTCTAGTAAAAATGTGTATCAATAAAGATACCAACAAGTCGAGACACAACAAACTTTTTGAACCCAGTCCTGTGAGAGGCGAAGATATAACACATGATTCCTGCGATGGCAACGTCCAATCCAGCACTGACTCCATTGACACCACTGATGAGGTTCTAGTGCGAAATGTAAGAGCATGATCAAAGACATATCAAGAGGGCAACAAACGGTCAGGGTAGCCAATTGATCAGATGAGAGTGTTGTCACTCGGACGGAGTATACTACGATAGAGATTAGATTATGTTAGTGAAGATGGTGAACCAAACTTACTGATCGCCATAACTTGGTTCATATATGGTCATTTCAGTTTATCTTAAAGAACGTTCAAGTCAAATGATTTTACCGAATTGAGCCACACTGGCGAGAGCCTGCATTTTCATTAAGCAAAAAGGTGCGTTATCTGAGGCAGACGTACCAGAACGCTAGGGATGATCCAGTTCTTCCTGTTCAGCACTTTGCGATTTCATGAGAAGCTTATATAAAAACGAATGGATACTTATAATACTTACAGACCCAGATGCGGTAGAAGTAGAACCTAGGAAAGACTTTGTGAGTTTATGTTCCAGATGAGCCTATCGATCCTAGAACACACATCTGAACTGTCACTGCCGTGAAAGCCTTTGCGAAATTGAGCTAAAGGAAATTCGGGAATCACAACGAACTTACAGTAAAGTACACATGGGCCTGCCCCGTAATTCATGTCAAATCTGAACCAGATCAGCCGAGAAGGATACGCACCGTTAATCCCCTAGAGTCGAAATTCTTTAGCGCAAGAAGAAAAACGATTCAGGTAGAGGCAACACACCAGCCAATGTCAGCAAGAATTCTAAAGAGAACGTCCAAATGATAAGCGCCTTCAAGAAAATCCAAAGTGAAGAACATACGCTATGTCGCCATAGTGGGTGACCGTATTTATATACACTGGAGATTATCAGTGAGTAAGAAACGACGCTTGGAGGATAGTCTCGGTACCGGACGACTAGCGAACGTTATCCGTACGCCAGAAAGCCCCGCATTCGAATGAAATTCGCGATCGCTAAGTAGTCCGGCACCGAAATTACCCTTCGAGAAGGCAACGTAGACGCTTTACTTTTATGAGTAATCCCGATCTGGTGACCTGAGTAGAGACAGTTTAGCCACAAAATAAGTACTTAGAAAGATGACACTAGTATACTCACAGATGTTGCAGACCAAGCAAATGGCGACCTATGAGAAAGTATAATCCACATCACAGCTCATGCAAACACAATAGATGAAGCGTACAGCCTAAGAAAAAGATCTTTAGTCATTTCTGGAGATGGAGAAAGCTTTTCCCAACGTCTCACCATCTTAATAAACCAAGGATCTTTGTTATATGTCGTATAGTAAGTGAATCCCTAACGAACAGTTTTCAATGAGCTTGTTGTAACGCGGTGAACAAAATGACCAACCTGTAAGCAAGCAACTACATTTCGATAGACCGAGCTATAAGTAAGTGCCAATTACATAGTAGCACGAAGGATGATTACCTCCTAAAAGCCTGTCTCAAGCCAATAATGAAGAACAGAACACAATTCAATGCAAATTAACACTCACGTTGCGCCTAGCACAACACCCACTAAGAAAGCTCCAAGAGTACCATCAAAAGCACTCATTTTGCAGGAGAAAGCTGGCTAAGAAATTGGGAAGAGAAAAAGAATGATTCGTGTGGCTTTTTATTCTCAGGCCAGATACTCGATGCTCGGTGGAGCTTTGACAATTTGCGGGCCTCCATTAACGCCATAAGGTAGATGGGCCGTAATTTCCGAGTATCGGAGCACAGAGAAGGCCCATGGTGGTTCAGGTTCACTGTCTGTGAGAAGGGTTACATACAATTGATGCAGTCTGGACCGAGAAAAGGGCCAAAAAAACTAAAGTAGTGCGAGGGAGCAGCAATTGGTAAATCGCGTCCTGAACGATGAGGAGTTGATGCCACTTCGTACTTATTCAACATTGGAACAGAATTGGTAGTCTGTTATGCGTCCTTTTGTCCATATGCAGCGGAGGTCGGATTGGAGTCAAATCGTAGAGGCCAAGCCGTTGCGAAGAGGTTTACCGAGCCTGCATTTGCCACAGGGTACATATGTCCTACTGTATGTATGGGTTGCGACTGGTGGCGGTTGGAAAGGTCGACCTGGGAAAGAAACTGCCGGACTCGACCGGCACGCTCGTGATCAATAAGTACTCGGTTGCAATATTACCTCCACGATGGAGGACTACCAAAACATTTCTGTTCTAATCTTCTGCTTTTTGATCCATGTCTAAATCTTCAGAACCTCGAGTCTGGCTTATCACCGGTGAGCGAGGCCTCTGATTTCTGTTCCGATACACTTACTTATCTTTGCTACCAGGTGCCAATTCAGGAATTGGGCTCGCTCTCGCTCGTGCAGTCCTTGACCACGGAGACAAGGTTAGTTTTGCGTCTCCCTGCAAGTGCATAAGAGCTAACATACGGTAGGTTATTGTCACTGCCAGAGACCTCAAGAAGATTCCAGATAGTATATCAGAAGCTAAACGCATTTGTAAGTTAATTTCTTGGATCTTCGTTCCAAAAACGCGCGTCTGTAACGTGTTTCGTCGCAGGCCTCAACCTGAACGACCCAGACGAGGCTATTCGCCAAGTTGGGCTAGATGCCCTCAACATATATGGGCGCATTGACATTGTAAGCGTGTCTTATCTCATGACAGTTTTATTTATATTCACTCTAGGATAGCTAGTGCACAATGCAGGGGCGGGCCTTCCTGGGACGGTAGAGTTCGTAACGTGGGTATTCATGCTTTTTTAAAAACATCTCACTTGTTTAATCTGCAACGAAAATTCTCAGAGATGCCCAGTTGAAGGATAACTTTCAAACCAACATCTTCGGCCCTCTTTCTCTAACACGAGCACTCTTACCGGCTTTCAGAGACCAGGTGAATCCTATTCGGTTCTGAAACAGTTTCACCCTTTCTCATTTAGACTTTCCTGTCAGAAATCCGGCACTGTCGTTACGATTTCCTCCCAAGGTGGTCTTGTCGTAAGTACATAACTACTAAGAATCTATTCATCAACTTCTGATCATCGAGACTTTTAACCATCTTGCATGCTATTATAGTCTTGGCCAGGATTTTCAACGTATTGTGCTGGGAAAGTCGCCTTTGACTTTTTTATGGAAGCTCTAGGTGCTGAGCTCGCACCTTTCGGTGTCAAGTCTCTCTTGATCCAGCCTGGATTTATCGTCACCGACTGGTGGAACAAAGCCGCTGTTGTAGGAAAGAGGACTGCGAATGAAGTTTATCCCCATATACCTGGTCTAGAAGCTACCATGGCTTGGGCTGTCAGCACCGGAAACGTTAGCGATATGGACAAGACGATTCAGAAGATTTACGAGTTTGTTACAGAAACAGGGGAGGTAGGTGCAATGAGAAAGCCAGATCTCAATAGGTTGCCTTTGGGAATGGATTGTTATGGTATGTGGGCTTCAATGTCGTCAAGTGCAATCGCAATGCTGACGTTGTACATCAGGCATATACTCGTCGAGGGTCGAATCTCTCAGTGCTAATCTCAAAGCATACGAGTCTATCACCAAGTCTGTTAATCTGACAGAAGAGCAATTGGAGAAGCTGAAAAAGGCATAAGCTTTAACTGTAAAACTATCGATCGCATCGAGATTCATAAAAATCAGCATTATAGATTAAACATGAGGACAGGAATAGTGGTTTTTAATCGAGTTTGGTGTGTAAAGTTATAGATGAAAATCGTAAACTTCGTTAAGGAATATTAATGAGAAACGGTAACTGAGGTATATGCTGTGAAGTGTCAGTTTCCTTCACCTTCGTGGAAATGAGACGAATACACTCACATTATAATGCTCCGGGCCGGTCTAAATGTCTAAGTCTAACACCTTCCTTTACCTTTCCTTGAGCTCGGCATGACTTCATAGGCATTCTTGTCAGAATCAGAATCATCTAGTTGATGTGTAAGGCTCGAACCGCTCGGTCGACTTTGCATGCTTTCGCCGCCCGACAGACGTCGAGAACTAGTACCTTCTCTATGTGGACCGGTATGTGGATGGTTATGTCTATGTGTGCACTCAGAGTCAGAGTCCGAATCCGAGTCAGAGTCTTCATCAGAGGACTCGTCGAAAGGTCTAGGTTTGTGGTAAATGCAGCAAACTGACGGGGAGAGAGAGAACTATTAGTATAGATTTGTATCCAATGAATTGATCAATGACGCACCTTTAGACGACTTTCGTCCGCACCCCTCATTGTCAACGACATCATCTTTCCAAGAGACCCTGGGACCCGACCTAGTCCTGGATCCACGTAGTCTTAAAGACCCCACTGCACCACTAGGTTCCGTGTTTGGAGTAGAATCGGCATTTCCTCGCTCTGTAGGTGGTGCACCAGTCAAAGTTATAGTACGGGAGCCATCCGATGGTGCAGAGGTATTCGGCCGTCGTTGCGTAGACACATACGCCATTGTTGGATGTTAAGATATACGTGGGGTTGTTGTTGAGACTATGTATTCTCTAGTAGCCTCACTTGAGATAGTGGGTAGTCGTAAAGAACTGGTCTGTTTAGATGCAGTATTTTACACTGTTCAGTTCACAGGAGTCACGTCATAATGCATCGTGGAACGTACGAGAATGTTGCGAAGATGCGACTAGAATCACTAGATGATATCACAGGAGTATCATAAAGTTTCAGGAACGTAATAACTTGAGGGGAGGGAAGGATGGCTAACGAGGGTCTGCGAAGCCCCCAGGAGAAAAGTTGGAAAAACGCGTGTAGAGCGCGAGGCACAGGTACTGCGCGCGGCAACGGCCGACAAACATGTATGTACAGTCAAGATCAAGTTACAGGTATACAGGTATACTACTAAGTATATAAACTAGAGTCTTCATAGCGAGCATTATTTCGGCAAATTAGAGACCATCTCTTTCTCTTCGTCCTCCAGTTCCTCCCATGTCCCTAGCTTCAAGATCTCTGGAAGTGTTTCCCATATCAGAGCCTTTCCAGCCTCGAATCGTTTCTTTTCTTGCTTGATGCAAGCAGAACAAAGCCCAGTCTCCTTCCACTGCTGAAATTCCCATGTGTATAATGGATCTCTATCCATCTTTTCGAGGCCGCCTAAGAGGTTTATCGAGTCTAGACGAGTGTATTTGTTCGAGATACAACCATTCGTAAGGCAAGGGGTAATATGGTTGAACATCTTATACATATGTTCTCTCTGAGCCGCTCGAAGGTTGTCTTGTGCAGCAATGCATAGGGTTCGGTATGAAAGAGGTATGCTGGCATCGTTCAAGATAGTTCCGGCAGGGCGTTGGCAGCAGAACAAGATCGCAGAAGGAAGCAAACTTTTCAAGCCTGCCTGGATGATAAGACGCAAGCTGGCGGAATGGAATTCGGGATCCATTTCTCTCAGTCGTCCAAAGGCAAAACTAGCATTCCGATGTGTCCTGTGAGGAAAGAAAGGCTGGATGATCTTCAGAGCGTCTTCGAAAGATGCGCTGGTTATCCTATATATGCTTCCGAGACGGATCAGAGGGAAAATGTTCTCGACAATGCCCTGAGTGGTACGGGCCTCTTCATAGCTGCATTGCCGAAAAGGTAGGAGAAGTCTGGCGCGGCGCATTAACGCAACTCGCATTGCATACAGAGTACACATACCGTATACCGTGGTATATCCCCTCAAAAAGAACGTTTACCTCCTCTACGCTTGGGTCTCCATGGGCCAGCCTGTAGACCGGAAATCCACCTTCCATCGAACCGTCAAGGATCAAAAAGTTGTCGACAAAACCATCTCGCATGACCCCGAAATGACTTTTCAGATGGGAGCGGTGGACTTTGAAAAGGGTAGTTCCGACAGCGATCATGAGGTCTCCACTGTCATGATAGTATTTGCTTCTAGTCCAAGTAGCACGACGGAATTTGAAGCCTCGTTCGGGGTAGACATATTGCGAGAAATCGTCAAATTTTCGCTTGAGCGTTTGTACCTGACAATAATCGGTCAATTTTACTGCATAAGGAGTAAGAGCGACACTCACGACATCCATTGTAGAGCTTATTAAGGGTTGAGTTGCATGCCCAGTACTGACCCTAGGCTTTTTAACTCATAGCGAGTTCACTGCGAAAGAGGGAAAACAAAAGAGAAGACAAAAGGAACGTTGTCTTGGTAAAAGGGAAAAAGGAAGCCATGGGAAGTAAAGACTTACTTTGTCACAATTGTCAAAGGGCAGCGTAGTCACAAGACGTCCCATGGTACGTGTCAGAGCTTCAGAATAAACTGCAAGACAAAGGCTGGTTGGGCATGTTTCCCTCAGTGGTGGTTGAAAAGGCCAATTGCGAATTAAAAAAGACGCTTTGTTTATCAATCTGGTGATTCGGGGTTGGAAAGGTCATTGGGTGAATCATTTTTGAGACGAGCTGATGATAGCAAGTGCAAGGGAACAACCTGCCGTTACCATAATGGGAGGACACGCAGCGGAAAAGCACTACTAGACGTTGCTGAGAAAGACTGGCAGAACTTGTCGTTATCGTTGAACATGTTTGTCAATGACTCGAAAGGCCCGATGCCAAGGTCTATAGCAGTGACATGCACGCCAGGGGACCTAATAAGGACAGGGATTCATACAGAGGTCCGACTACAGATTTACCAGTCATGACGATGAACGCAAAGAAAAGTATATCGTTATCGTGAGAAAGCATTTTGCTTCTTGTACAATTAGGTCTATTATTCTATACAGAGGCGTCTTTCATTTCAGTTCCTAAATATCCGGTGTATCCTCAGAGTCCGAGTCAACCTCAACAGAACAATCCCAGCAAATATCCAGTCCAGTCGGTATGAGATATCCATCCTCCTCGATTTCTTCTCCTCGAAGAGACCGCAAAATAGCCTCTGATTCTTTCGTCAACCCATCACCCGACAGATTCAAATGCACGTCAATCAGATCTGCAACCTCGGGGTTTTTCTGCTTTCTGTCAGCCCAACCTCTTGAGGCTACGAGGTCCGCAATACAGGCCACTTTTCCAGCCAAGTCATACTCTCCAGAGAACGTCAAGCTCGTCAGGTTGGGCGCCAATATACTATCAACGTCGCCAACCCCTGCGTACAACAGCTGCACCAACCTTGTCATGTCCGTCTCCTCGCAATCAGAAACATCTAGCACTTCGAGCGTACTGTTTGACGAACGGTACACAAAGTCCATCAAGTTCTGCGTCAGGACATTGCTAATTGCACGGAGTCGTAGACAGCGAAGCTTGAAACGAGATCGCGAGTGGAAACCGTTGAGAGCTGAGATAATCTCCCCATCCTGATAATAGGATTGCCACACCGAGTGGGTAAAATCCAGATGTTCAAGAGCGGGGCATGTTATCCTAGAAAGGACGAAAGAAACCCCTCGTTTGCCTCTGCAAACCAGCTCTAGTCTCTTCAGTTTCGGGCAAACAAGGTACGGGAACGATCCTTCTGGAAGCCCATAACCCACGACTTGAAGTTCATCCAAATGCCGACTATAAGGAAGCGTGAGGAAAGCGACCTCCAGTTGAGGACAAGCCTCCAACGTTTTCAACGGGAAAAGCACATCTTTGGAAAGGATATTACATAGTCGCAATTCCACGAGCTGGTTCCAGGGAAGAACTACACTGTCTATCAAGAGCATTGGCGCATGCACTGACGACAACGAGACAGTTTTCAAATTTGGCGCGTTTGCGAATGTGGTCACGACATCGAATCCCGGAACAATCAGCTCGTAGAATTTGTCAATGACATCCTCGGAAAAGCGAATGTGCAAAGACTCGAGCTGAGGAAGCGATGTGATTTGACTCGAAAAACGCGGCGTGAAAAATCTCAAGAGATGCCCGATAGGGAGTTCAAGGTCGAGTCGATGCCACCTCTGAGAGAAGGGGATAAGGATGTCTAGGAAATCTTGAGGCAAGAGGGAAGGCTGGTCTCCGTGTAGAGGCTCCGTAATCTCGATGTGCAGGGGAAGCATACCACTGCGAGATAACCACGCCCGAGTCATTTCTGGATGAAAGGGGTATGTACCATGAATCATGAAAAGCGAGAAACGACACCACACGCGAGGATCTCGAATGAGTATTTCACGCCAATGGCGACATACTGCGAGTAGGGTTTGGAGAAGTCGGTTGTCGACGTGGTGGGTGTTGTCTCTGGGCCAGTGTGGGAGATAGGCTGATTGGAAGATGGTCAAAAGGATTTCGACGGGAAGGTTATTGATGATACAGCGCGAGTCTGTAAACCAAGAGGATCGCGTAGCGAGGACAGTCATCTGGAGAGAAAAAGTTAGTTGCGTTGTCTTGTGCAATCTTGCGATTTATATGACACATGTCCAAGCGCAGGTCTCAAGCTTTGGCCAGAACGAAAATGACAATGAAGGCCGTTGCAAAGGTACAATGCTGGTCGGTCCAAAGTTCACTGGTAACCATACAGAGAAATGTATCAGAACAATTGACAAAATACAATAAAAGATATTCTCCTGACCACGTTATTGTCAAAACTCAAAACAGCAAATGCGCTGCTCCGACCAGAACTGTGTGATCATGGCTTTCTTGATTGGGTGAGCGGAAGCGAACCCATTTTCTACTAGTGACCGTAAATGTAATGCACAGCCACCTGCGCTCGCATTTGAGGCTGTGCAATCTGCGTCTGTACATTAGAAGTTCTTAGTAAATACCTGTAAACACTAGAAAATCTTCGTGCTCCCATCATTCACAGTAGCTTGAAATCTCTTTCAGTTGCTCTAAACAGATATGAACATAGGTAGGATTTATCAAGATTTCAGAAAACATTGACGGAAACAGGATGAATCAGTCGGTTTTGCTTTCCGTTTCCGTCAAATATTTCAGAACTCCACAAAATCCGGACCTGTCTCGGTCACCTGAAAAAGCTTCTTAGCTGCTGTGATTCCAGGTGTCTGGTTCCAATTGAAACACTGTAGGCTTGCTTCTATACATCAAAAAGTGACAGAAAGGACTTGCTCATGTCCATTTGTAGTACAGGGTGTGGAAAGTTTAAAGTAAAACAAAATACAGGTCAATGCTTAGTTGAATCATAAATCACCTAAAGATAGACTAATCTACAATAAGTAGTCTGATAGTAAAAATACAAAGTAATGATTGGACAGCAGTTTTTTTGGAACAGTTGACAGGTGACTCTGCCAAGTTTACCCACCTGCCAAGATGAGATCCTTGCAAAAATTCTGACTCTTCTTTTTGGGGATTTTGGTCAACTTCCAGTTAGAGACAGCCCCCTCTATTCTACTAGCCATCTCAACAAGCAAAATTCTCCACTTATGCCTAAGTGATTTTGTATCTAATCAACACTACAAAAGACGCCTGTTTGTTCGTGTTTGCCAAATGTCAAAGACAAAGATGCATTCTGATTGGCTGCTGGCCTTCAGATGACATCACTTGCTCGCTTGCACGGGGCCTCGAGCCGTCCGACCGAAGGGAGGGCGGTGAGGAGGCCCTTTACACTCCCGTGTATCACACGGGTCACTGCTAGTAAAGAGTGAAATTAGTTTTCTATACTACAACTTTTTTATCTTGTAAAATAATGGTTTTTACTTAGTATAAACATTGAACTCATGCTTCATTAACTCCGATCACCCCTTATGCAGTGGTGCCGCAGGTCACCAATGCGAAGCATTTTTGTACTATCCAAAGGAGTGTCGGTGCAAGGGATTGGTCGTCGTCGGATGAAAGTGGGCAAATATGTTTTCTCACGAACTCAAGTTTTCACATGACTCGGACACGACCAACTTGCTAGCGACTGCCAACCATCTGAAAATTTCAAGGCTAGATGAAAGGTTCCCTACACAAAGCTAGAGAAACAAGACACTTTTGCGCAATCATTAGAGTCTTGGTGCCAATCAGGTACAATTCTCTAGTATCCCAAAATGACTTCAATTCCATGGCCGCAGTAAATTAGGTCGCAACACGAAGTACATACTTTTCATCGACCCTTGAACGTGCTTTTGCAGAAAGTGACACCGAGGCTCGTTTGCTCCAATCTTACTTCGAACTTTTCTGAGTATCAAACAGACGAGGCACTTTACTACCATGGAACTGCAAGCACAGGATCCCCGTCAGATTTGAAGATAATGCGGCTGTGCGTACTACCATTTGGTGTGATTACAGTAAAGGTGACAGTTAGCATTACCCACTGTAATCTGGAAGTAACTATAGCTTATAGCTACAGTGAATGTGGTAGGTAAATTAGGCGTATGTGGTGAACAGACTGCCCAAATGACTGTTGTGTGAAAGCCTAACTAATCTTGACAACTTGATAGACAACTACTTACTTACCAACGATGATTGTTTTGAACCTGTCGTGTTTTAGCTCATATTGAAACTGGTAATAAACTTCTCACCGATATACTCCCCTTATCATCCTGGAAAAAGACCATGTGTTAGGCGTTGACTGTTATAATCCGACTGGGGATTTCATGAGAATCTGTCGCCTTTGCTATTGTAGATCGCGTACACGTTCGAGTGTTAAGCCAAAACTGCGGCGTACTTGTCTTATTTATCACCTCCTCAAGTTTCGGACCAAAGTGATAGGTAGCCAAGCATGTATGAAGTTTTTGATAACCTATCGAACGTTTGTGCAAATCTCTCTACAAGTAGTACACATCGCGGGACCGACTACGAGTGGCTCAAAATCAGCTAGTGTGGTGTACACGCCGAATTATCTATAGCGGAAAGGTCTCCGTCATTGTCATCTTCCCATGGAATAGCGAGCAGCCCGCTTTGCTCAATATTATACATTGATATCCTACAAGAGATAACCATGCCATAGCCAATAATATGTGGGGTCCAATCAATGTAATGCAACTTGACTTAGGCAATCACTGAATCGATGCTTATCGTAAGTATCACACGCTTCTTTTCCGAGCAACACAGTCCAGATTACAGACTGTAATATTTTACAACGTGGCGCCTGATTCGACGTAGATATTCACGTTTTCTGAATAGGGATCAATCAAGGCAACGACAGCGGGAAGACGGGACAACGCTACGGCGGCATTAATATCATCCAGTACATCAAGCACGCTTCAAGTTTGACTTCCTAGAGTCTACGAGTATATACCTCTAGTTAGGTCCAACCAATGAAATGCAACTTGACTTGGGCAATCACTGAATCGATGCTTATCCCCAAGTATCCAGGCGCGAAATTACATCTGTAATATTCTGCGACGTGGCGCCTGATTCGATGCAGATATTCATGAATAGAAATCAATCAAGGCAACGACAGCGGGACAACCCTACGACGGCATTGATATTTAGTACATCAAGAGCGTCTTCAAGTTGCTCTTTAGAATCTATGAGGATCAACAAAGACATCTGCTCCCGGGCAGATTTAACATAAATTATTATCGAATTGGATTGTGCAACGTGTTGAGTAATGATTAGTGTACAATTCAACAGTTCCTTCTACGAAGACTGTTCGGGCACGAAGCTGTCCTTCCCATTCTGGTATTAACAATGCTTTGATCAGGGAACACTCATCGGGATCATGACTGATCATAATCGCTGAGTTGGTTACGAAGTCTATTTCTGTTTCCCCACACATCTCCCCGGATTTGGTCTGTGGCCAGAGCCACATGGCAGTGGCAAATAGCCTGCCGCTTTCGAGCAATTCGCTCCATCAATAGTCGAAGGCAGTTAAAACGACTGAAGCTGCCAGTGGCGAGACATAGGTGTACATAGCGGAGTGCTATTTACATACATCTGACAACAGTGAGCTCATTTCCGATGACTTATCAGCTTAACCTATAATAGCATATGTACTACCGGATGCTGTAGATGAATTTCTGTCGGCGTTTTCACCGTCGGAATTTTGAAAAATCTCTGCAACTGGGTAACGGAGCCAATGAATTTTGAGGATTGTCCCTGGCTTCGAGTAGAGTGCGGTTATTGTATTCGGGTGGCTCTCAACATAGCTGCTCTCAGGGTGGAGTCTCTCGAGCTCTTCGGCGCTACCACGCATAAACATATCGGTTCAAGCCACTTTCAACCGAGGTGCGGGAGTGACAATGATGCAAGCTAGTCTGATAAACAAGGTTCGGGGATTCGGAACAGTAGGTTTGAATCACAAACGTAAATTCGAATTTCCGTGAAACCCGTCAGCAACAACAGAACAAGGTCTGCACAATCTCTAGCGGATAAATAAGAAATAAAAAAATGCATTCAAGCCAATGGTACACAACAAGTCGCCCGAAAATCTGGTCGTACTCCGAGTTGATTCAAACGGCATATATGTACCTAATCTCAGTTGACACAAAACTCGAGCTTTGCCCAAGTTTACCCGAATCACTGACGGAAAGTTCCAGTATATAGGCCGATTTGATACGAACTATGCAGTGTCCGCAGTTTATAAAATTGCGCCATTAGTGGGTAACTGGTCAAAAGCTGCTGCTATACTTGGATCTGCTGCGTCCGACTATTTTTACGCGTCCAAATTAGAACAGGAAGTGCGTGTGAAAGCGTGAAAGTACGAAAATACGAAAATGTCCCACTAAAATGGTCGGGAGCAGATACTTAACACAGCTACAGATGGGTATCCTTGCGAGAGTGAGGTGATCAAACAAGATTATTTTGTCTTCAATTACTCTGAAACCAGGGTTGTCATTAGTTAGGCGCACCGGAATTCGCAGTCGAGGAGAAGGGAACCATGTTAGGGGTAACAAGAAATTTGGGGAGCATACCAGACAAAAACGTCGTCGTGTCACCCCAAAGTTGTAAAATTAGGAATTGGGGTGCTCGCGGAGTGAGAAATTGGACCCTCTAGTCTACGAAGCCAATTTGATGAGTAGAGAGGGGCTACTGCAATCTCACCCTCAGAACGACCGTTAAGACATCCCTGTCGGGGTTGACATGCTTGAAGTGATGATCCAAGTGACTGGTTTATGTATGCATATTTTACCTCGGAATTGATATTGGCGAATGAATTTTTTGAAGAGCCTTCGTGCACGCCGTCTCGCCAGTGTTACCGACACCCTTTGCACCTTTTTAGTAATGGTCAAACAAAGTATTGGGCGGCCTACCACGCTAAGGATGTCCCGTGCTGCAAATGGGTAAACGGGCGTGTACGAAGCTTAGCAGGAATGAAAAGGTGGGAAGGGATACATGTGGAAGTAGAGGAGGATAATATTGAAGAGAAGCCCTAACCGTCATGCTTCACAAATTGCATGATATCAGCCTGGAAATTGGTTTGGGCCGTTCAATGATATCAGCTTGAATATTGGTTGTAAGCCGCTCAATGGCCAAGTCAAACGGAGATCAAAAAACTTCACCTGATGTACCATGTACTTATCTTGGAAACCAATGACCCGGCTTCGACTTATCAGTGTTTGAGGTGAGTCGTATCTTGCTAAACACGGCTGTCGAAGATCATGGAACATTGTCACTGAATAGGCTAGACTACGTTCAGAAGAGATAAATCCGAAAACGTGGAGATCAGAACTTATCATATCTACCAGTCTTCAGAAGTAGCACTTCAAACGTTGCAATCGGCAACGTTCGAAGACGGCTGGATTGGAATTCCGAGCTCTTGTTGGAGCGCTATGACGAATTTCCCGATGATGCCCCCAACATTGCTCCTCTAGGAGTAGATTGTAGTACACTAGCAAAACTCTATAAAACTCCGGTACCATGCATAGCGATCCATTAGTAGTCGCACCCGGGGTTGAGTTCGGTCGGAGGTGAGCACAAGCGGAGAAAACGCGGATCAGGACGAAAGTGGCAAGATAAGTATGGTATGGGGTTCAAACTTCACCTCGGGCAGAGTTGTTGATCAGAATTCCTGACACACTGGTAAGTGTTACAATAAATTCACCATCAGCACCACAGGGAAGACGGACGGGTAAAAGATCCAATTTTCCCTGTCCTAAGTATTCGGAATTAGAGGGTGATACCGAGTCTGAAATTTATCCTATCGTACACAGCCTATGAATAGATGGAATGCCCTTACATACCACACATACCGTTGCAGTGGCTTTGGCCCTGCATGGAAACGTTGGTGTGCGGAGAAACATTACCTACTGGATATCACTTCATGTGTCCTGTCTCAACGGCTCACTATAGGCAATACCGCATTATGTATCCTTAGCACCCAAAACTCTCCGTAAAATCGCAAGCAGGGTCAAGCCGTATATTCAGGTCCCAGTACTGTCTCCCGGCGGGGGTTAACGCCCGCAGTTGCAGGATTGTGCACGTCGACGTCACGGTGAATGCAAAACCCGAATTTCGAAATTATCATAAGTGCGAGTCTGGGGCGGGCCTGGCCTGATGTCGACTTTGTCTGAAACACCCAACACATTGATGATTTATGACTTCAGCGTTCCGTATGTTCCTGCGGTCCTGACAGCCTATAACGATATGTAGCCGGCACGTAAGTAAGTGGCAGATTTGTAGACTTCCAAATACTCACTAGTCTACATACCTATCTATCCTCATTCAAAGTTCCTAGCTACCCTGGGGAAAGTTGGTCAAAGCATTGATAATTCGAATCCGAGTAAGGTCACTGTCAGTCCAAATGCCAAGCAGGCTGATAGCTGTATTTTTTTATTTCATTTCATTTCGATCCAGCAGGTCAGAAGACGCAAGGTGTGTGTTATCGCGAACAAATATCGCGCTAGCGAAGCGCATCGTCATCTAGTCCGGAGAAGAACCAAGAACAATCGATATTAAGGGCCGTAGGGATATTATTATATGTAA
Organism: Stygiomarasmius scandens; assembly: GCA_037954225.1. NCBI lineage: Eukaryota > Fungi > Basidiomycota > Agaricomycetes > Agaricales > Campanellaceae > Stygiomarasmius > Stygiomarasmius scandens. Next base: position 549,798 of record JBANRG010000005.1, on the reverse strand, counting down.
GGAAGTCGTTCCGAAGGAGGGTCAATTCTGGTCAGGAGGGAAGCTTGGGTGGGAGGAATAGTACGGGTATTCTGCTTTAGGAAGGAGTTGCTTCCTGGAAGCTTGATCTTTGGACTTTTTGGGAAGGAACGAAGGAAGATTCGGAAGTTCGGAACGAAATGGCTACGTGTTCGACTTGACTTCGGATTGAGGGAAGGAAGTTGGGCATGAGAGTGTACGGTCTCGACTCTCCAGAGTCTTGGTACAAGTATTTGCGTACATTTTACTTGAAGTATTCGACCATTGATTGTCATCTTACTTCAGCCAAGGATCAATGCTATTTGGAGACAGGAAAAACCAAGAATCAAAGTTCCGGAGGTTCCTCGACTCGGAGTTGAGGACTTTCGCCGTGAAAGATCTTCGGGTAATTCCTTCAATTGTTTCCTACATAGTAGGTTTAGACCACTTTTGAGATGCAATGTATTGTTTTTGATGGAGCACCGCAAATCCGGGGATGGGTTTTAATGTTACACGGAGCTTCAGACACTGAGACAGGGCTTTTTGTCAGTCTCCACCTATATCCACTCAGGAATAGGGATCTGACTGCATGGATGTGGGGAGGCCTGGGGTAGCATACGTGTAAAAGAGCCGATAAGGTAAGAATATATCCAGATGGGATTGCCATGTTTGATGCCATGACAGGCAAACATAGAGTCGAAATACCCAGAAGGATACTAGGAAACGAAGATATGGATTCGGAGGGAAGTAATAGGCTAGCATCCTCGCATCTAGCCAATAACCAGGACCGTTGGCCAATCACAGAATGTCCGCGTCCGTCTCGCAGTCTTGATGCATGATTGTTTCAGGCGTTGATGCAATAGAAAAGGTCACTATGTATTCGTGTTGTCTTTCAAACTGTGGATATGGCGATGTCCAGCATGGTGATCTTGTGTAAGTTCCTGGCAGGGCTTCCGGATATTTTAGGTTTGATAAATCGGGACGAAAAAAGAGTTGAAAGATGGTTGGAAGAGCTTGGACCGTCATTGGCTTTTGTGAATGGGGATCAGACCATCATGATGAGACACAGAGCTAGTAAGTGCGGGGAAGTTGGGGAAGGAGATGTCCGTGATGAATTAATGGAGGACAACCGGAGGTCGGTTGCTCCCAAGATAAGTAAAAACTGGGATCTATTGCGCCGGACGCCACAAGGAGGAACAGCTGACTTGTTTTCGGACGGAGGGATCAATCATTCCAGTTTCCCGTCAATAATTTCCGTGCCGTGTGTTTGTATCCGTCGTTAACTTGCTAGGACGAAATTACTTCATAAGACAGGCTCCTAGCTCTTCTTCCGTAAATCTGAACAGGATTTCGGGTCCCATCGGAACCAGTTGATCACGCTGGAAGTTGTAGGGATAAATGAATTAATTCCACTGGGAGTTGTGGTAATTTACCATTTCAGTTGGCGTGGCCTCGTGAGCGGCTAGGACGAGTAGTTGTCTGGAAACGTGGCAGAGAGATCCAAGTACATCGCACGCAACAGCCTCTTGTGGCCTGCAAAATATTATCCATATGGTGAACCTGAGCTTGAGTTTGTGCCCCTGGTCCGGCAATTGTTGCTATTGAAACTTTAGCCGGATTGCAAATGGGCACATCGATGAACAAGGGGAGGAACAAGAGAGAGAAACAAGGCCGAGGGCAGGGCAAAAATGAACGCAAAAAAGGAAGGGAAATGACGGAAAAAGACCGCTGTCAGTTCTGAATATAGGGAACATCTGACCTAGGGCGAGGCGGTCAGGCGGATGTGAGTCTCAACGGAGGAAGGTTATGTAAGCCGTATGGGAGAACTTTGGTCTTCGGCCCGCAGGTCCTTGCCAGATTCTCTAATGTTTACCGTCAACCACCATCTGCTCCTTCTCTGAGCTACTGGCGAGTTTGTCGGCCACAATGCCCCCAATTCTTCCGGCTCCAGTGCTCACCGTGGCACCCGACGCCCTCAAGGACCTAGACGGCAGTGACCATCTTTCAGGTCTTTGGTTTGGTACCCATCATGTCTTTTATCACCCAGTGCTCTGCTGACATTTTTCTTCTCGCTTTAATTAGTATTTACAAAGTGTAAAACTTCTTTGCATGATGGACGACGCCTGGAAAACATTTCGTGGCGGTTATGGTACAGGGAGTTGGCTTCACTGTCTTCCTATCGGCCGTTAACACCGGACACTCCCTCTGAACTCGCCACTAAGGCGACAAGCATGCCTTTTACGACCCCAAATAGTGAGCTGGGTCATTTTGATAAATATTCATTGGTTTTATTGATTTTATATTCAGGGAGGACAGGGCGGACAGGGACCAGTTTACCCTCTAGTCTAGGCGCGTCGTCGTTCCACCAGCCGATAGGACGAGTCATCTATGAAATGTTGCCTGGATCCTCTCCAGAGACGACAAGAGTGCTTAATTCCAAACTGAGACTCCCATCAAATTTTCCCGCTACTCCTGAGGCAGAGCCTTCCATAGCAATCATACTGCCTGAAACAGAGCCTACAACCGCTGTATCTTCTTCCTCTTCTGCTTCGTCACTTGCTCTGTCTCCTACATTTACTCGACCACCTCCAATCCATCCGACTTCTCATTCTAGCCCGAGCTTATCGTCTACTTCAAATTCGAATCATTCCTCTTCAGGTCCAGGTCCGTTGGTTGTGGTGGTAAATCCGACCCCCAATCCAACGCCACACCCCACGCCGCCGGCTACACCTGTACTACCTCAAACTACCCTCCCCGCATCAGGCGAGTCTAACCATCAGGCCGAGGTCTCGATCTATGGCCGTCAAGTGCAGCTGCCACAGCAGCCCACCCTCTCAAGGCAGGCAGGTAAACATCTTTTACCCCCTGTTCAAGTCTCCAACATTTCCTCACAACCTCCTACTCGGCCGCCTATCCCATCTTCCTTATTATTACCACCTTCGCCTACATCAAACTCGAATGACTCTGCTTCATCTGTGTCTGGGTCCCCGTTTACGGCTGTGACAGATACCAGTTCATCTACTTCATATCACGATGATTCTACACTTAAACCTACGGATGCGAAGAAGTTTATCGTAGGGATGAGTCATGATCGTGATCAGTCCTCACAGAGTTCCGAATCTCCGACTAGCTCGCAAGATGGTTACGCGTCGACGGTTGGTTATCCTTATCACCGTCAAACCGTGGACCATCCCCAGGGCTTGGCGAAGACGAACCAAAAGTTAACGTATACACTAAACTCTGGACTTCACCACCCTTATTCGAGCGAAACTCAACTTCATCATGTCTCCACACAATCAAGAATCCAATCACAGCCAAAACACGACGCACACTCACAATCGCAGGCACCATCGCATCTATATCCGCAATCGTCCCGTTCTCAATCACATTCACACTCACGGTCACAGTCAGAAGCAGTACTGCAACAACAGTCATATGTTCATACGCATGCACCTTATCCCTCGAATCACTCACTTGTCAAGATCCGGGGTGAGTCGAGTGCAAGTGGAACAGCAGCTGCTTCCAATGCTTTTATGGCTGGTGGTTCTGGGAACGGTGGGAAAACTGGTCATACTACTTCTACCGCGACTACTACTATCGGTACTACTACGTCGGCTACCTCGACTTCTTCAACAAACTCGGCGTCGGGTTCGGATCTGAGATCCCGGAATCGGAACCAGAGGCTTCCGAGTGTCCCCAATGGTACAGTTGCGCATGCGAGTATGAACGTGCAACAAAAATCAGGTGGTGTCGGCAGTCATCCGGGCAGGAGAGCAAGCGAGGATTCGGAATTGAGCGGTAGTTGGAGTGAGAGTGAGAGTGAAGAAGAGGAAGGAAGAGATAAGAGGGAGAGGGCTGCCAATGGGAGTGCGTTGAGTAATAGCATGGACTCGACGAATGCTAGTGTCAGTGGGAAGAGTGCTGGATCAGGGTCGAGGCTTGTGACGAGGGGTAGGGGAAGGACAGACAGGCATAGTGGGTTGATGATGAGCAGCGCCAAGGGAAAGAGAAAAAGTGGTGGTGGTGATCAACATACCGTCGGGAGGAAGAGTGGCCGACAGGCTACCGGCAACCACGGGCTCGGTATGACTGCTAAGCCTGCGCTTCCGCAGACACAGGCACAAGGAGCTGTTGCGAGGGGCCAGAATGAGGTAAAGGATAGCTATGATGCTCAGGGACGGACACAAGCGAATGGGAGACAAAAGGAACGGACGGACTCTGCCACAGGGTCTGTGGCTTCGACGTCGGGGCCGGGAGGACCTAATCGTGACATGAATCATACAGAGTTGGATAGGAAGAAGGAAAGGGAGCAGACGGTTACCAAGAAGACGTTGCAGATGTTATCCAAAGGTTTAGTCGACCAGGGTTCTGGGTTGGAGTCGGCTACAGTGGCTGAAGGTTCATCCAAGTCGTCGCAACTACTACCTCATGGTGTCGGTAAGTCTTTCCTTCCTTCTCTCTATCCGTCAACGAATATTAACGCCGAGACTATCTTTAGCAGCACCGACGACGACATCCATCATGCCATCGACCTTGGCACCTGCCATGACCCCAGCGCCTTATCATCAGATGTCAGCCAAGCTTGCACCGGTTACTTCGTCCGCAGCGCCAACTGCGCCCTGTACGAGGCCAAAGGCCATGTTCAACATTGGTTCACATTCTTCGGATGGTGATCAGTCAAAGAGTGGGCTCAGTGTCAGTACGGGGCCTGGTGGAAGCGATATTCGGAGTAATAGTAACGAAGGGTCGATGTCGCTGGAACGGGTGCCTGGTGACGGTGTCAGTGGTCTCGCAAGGACTACTGCCTACGACAATTTGAGAGTTGAGCCGATGACCGCGGTTCCTACGGGAGAGAAGAAGTCGGAGAAAGCTGGCAGTAGTCGGCCTCAATCACGTAGGGCCTCTGATGCTGCTCGTCCTTCTACGGTTAGTTCAATTGTCTCTGAGTGTAATCAATCTGATGAGAATTTCCAAATCTTTCAGGGTTCGTCCAAGCAGGCTCAGCAGCAAGCAGCACCTACGCAGCTCTCTCAACATCCTCCTACTGCCACTGCCACCACTACCTCTAACCAACACCATGCTGCACCGAAGCCACCACTACAGCAATCATCATCTCGAACCAGTCTACCACCTGTAGTCGGCGGACTCCTTCCTCAACCTACCACAAACGAAGCGATCGCTGCTGCGACTGCACTTGTCGAGCAAAACCAGCAACGACAAGGGGGTCGCAGGGTCGTCATTGATACAGATGAGGATGATGAGGAAGAGGAAGAAGGAGCAGCCATCGAGGAAGATGATGATGACGATTCAGATTATGTGACTGACGAGGATGACGGTGATTGGACCTCGGATGATGCCAATGGTGATGAGGTTGTGCCTAGTGTGAAGGGTTCAAAGGCCAGTAGTGATGGAAGAGCGACGACGGTTGCTGCCGGGCAGGAGAAAACTTCTGCGGCTGCTGGTCAAAAGGGTCAAGGCCATACTCAGGGTCAGTTTTCCCCGGCGCATGCACAGAGATCACAGCAGCAGCAGCAAGCTGTCGCTGGGCCTTCGGGCTTGCAGAGGCCGGCTATGCATAATCGACATCTCTCTCAGCCCAACGTTCCGACTGTTGCGGGCCTAGCCAAGGCACGACAGCAAAATCAGTTGCAGATGGAGTATGACGAGCAGCAAAAGCAGCTCCAAGCTCAACAACAACAGCTTGCGTTGCAGCAGCAGCAACATCAAGCTCAAGTCCGTACTCACGGTCTTCAGCGTACGACATCTCGTCGAGAACGTGAGCGTGAACTTGCGCGTCAACGAGACGATATCAACATACGCGAGGCGGTGTTGGAAGCTCAGAGAAAGAGGGATATGTTTGCCAAGGTTCCTGAGAGGAGCTATTCCAATCTTACGAGGTCAAAGTCGGGGTTGTTGAGTCAGTTGATGAATCCTGATCCTCAGATATTCCCTCCAAATCATCCTTATAGGAAGGGATACTCGAGTGGGGATGTGGTGAGTGGAGGTGGTGCTGGAAGGGGTGTTATGAGATTGGGAATCGCGCCTATGACTCTGATGGGTGGTCAGCAAGGAAATGGACAACAGCAGCCGGTAGCGAGAGGAGGTATTTCGGCGATGGCACCACCAAAGGATGGTGGTCAAGGTCGTGGTCGTGGTCAAGGACCAGTACAGCCCAAGCCTCCCGTTGCGGCCATGTCTCCTCCTGCGATGTTGGCTGCGTTGAAACCTACCAAGAGCGCTGCAGCGCCGGTAGCTAATCAAGTTACTGCTGCTAGTGTGAAAGACGGTGGGATAGTGAAGGGAAAGGAAAAAGAAAAGGAGAAAGAATCGACGAGTAATGGTGGAGCCAAGTATCGCCCCAAGGGTAAACCCGAGGATCAGGAGATGGAAACTGAGAGCGAGGATGAAGGGACGAATGCGTTGCACGGTTCTGTCACTGCAAAGGAAAAACTGGAAAAGTTGTTCAAGACGAGTTCCACTGGATCGTCGAAGCAGCAGCAGCAGACGCAAGTTCATCAACAACAGCAGCAGCAACGTCGTCCTCCTGCTTTACGCCAGGCATACACGGAAGAGCCTGTTCGAAATCAGCCAATGCCTCCTTCTCCTCTTCCTATGCAGCGTTCTCACTCTCAAATCATCCCTGGAGTCCCATTGGGTTATCCCTACAATTTACCTCCTGCACCGGCGCCGTCTTCTCCGAGGACCACGAGGCAGAGGATGCTGAGAGAGGAAATGTCCGAAAGTGTCAGGCAAAACTTGTTATGGCATCGACAGTTGAGTAAGGCGGTGGTGTTGGGTCCACGAAGGAGAAGTAGCGAGCACAGTGGGTTACAACCGTTGACATCGATAACTACGGTGCCCAGTATTGTGCATTTGGAAAGGAGAAGGACGCCGCCGCCTGATACTCCAACTGATCAGGGTGCGAATGAAAATGGGGATGGAGGAGTTGGTGGTAGTGGTAGTGCTGTTAGTGGTGCTGGTGCAGCGGGAGTGGCGATGACATTCCATGACCGTCCAGTGCCTATGACAAGGACGAGGAGTTGGGCTGGTGGTGGGAGGTAGTTGTTGTTGTTGTCGTTTGAACTTCTTTCTTTTTGATTTGGTTTTGCTCTCTTTTCTGTCTCTCATCCTTATGTATTGTGTATGATTCATCTCGCTTATTTTGGCTTGCTTGCATCTTGTACTGTATCGTCCTTGCCCTGGTGTTCGTCTCCACGCCTTGCTTCACCTATAAGAGGTTGAAGGAAGGTGTTTACGGCGCTAGCAGGTGGGCTCTAATCTCACTCTCATCGCATCGGCATCTTGGCATCTTGCATTGGTGGTAATTTTCTCTTCCCTCTTGTTTCATTGCTGTCGGTTCCTTCCATAGTCTAGTAACTAGTCATTTCGGTTGTAGTCTCAATGTCTGCGGTTCATCTCGTGTACTACCATTAATGTCTCTCAATATATTCTTTGCATCTTCCACGGCTGTCAAGGATGTCAGGGAGTGGGCTTGGGGGATTCGGATGACTCGAGAGCGCTTCCGCGTCACCGTGCCGAAATGGAAATCGGTCACGTTATTTGCCATTTTACAAATCCGAGGACGTCACACCATCGGCATAAATTTCCTGGTCTTTAACTTTATCTCAACAGCCCCTCCTTTCTAGTTGCTATCATACTACCATACTACCATGTCCTCCGGTGAAGATGACTTTGAACACGGTGAAGGCGCTCAGTCTGGAAGCCAAAACTCCAAGAAAAGGCGAATACAACGAGCTTGTGATATTTGCAGACGAAAGAAGAGTATGTCTTCACACTAGAGTTACCCCCGTTAAGCTAACTTGTGCTTCAGTACGATGTAAGGATTTGGTTTGTGATTATTACCAATTTGGTTGACTTGCCGTGGAGGTGACGGCGTACAAATGCCTGGAAATCGATGTTCGAATTGTATAGCGTATAATTTCGAGTGTACATATGTCGAGGCCGCCAAAGTTTGTATATCTTCGGTCACAAGAGCTTTACGCATTATACTGACCGTATACTCTAGAAACGGGGCCCGCCAAAAGCGTTGGTCCTTTCTTTCACTGCTACAACTGGCAATGCTAAAGTAAATACAGCTATGTCGAGTCACTTGAGAATCGTTTGGAGAAGATGGAAAAGCTTTTGATTCGCGTGCGTGCTTGTGGGCCGTTAAACTATCTCTCGAGACTCATCTTTGCGTGAAGCTTATGCCCGACATCGACTTGAATAAGGAACTCGGTTTGGGATTTAGCCGGGATTGGCAGTCGGTCGCTTCCTCATCCCGTCAACGCCAGCAGACTAGCTATGACGATCCGCTATGCCCACCGCCTGCGGATATTGCTGCACATATGCTTCGCAAGTTGGACCAACCCTACCTTCCATTGGAAACCTCAGACGACGACTATGCAAACCTCAAACTCGTTGATGACCTGAAACGGCTGGAGCTCGACGCCTCCGAGCACAGGTTCTTTGGAAAATCTAGTGGAGCTATGCTGATCCAGACAGCTATCGACCTCAAGCAAGAATACACTGGCAGGGAAATAGACCTTAAACGTGTTATTCTTGGTCAGCGTCGTCCAGAATTTTGGCAACCCAATACTGTGAGTTTGCTGTGCTACATCCGTTTTCTTTCTCTTATCTACGTATTTGATTTAGTGGGAAAATACATTCGTCGAAGTCGAGCATCCCGAATACGTGTTTCCTGAAGATGACCTTCTTCATTCTCTGATCGACGAGTATTTCATCAACGTCAACGTCTTTCTCCCGCTTTTGCATCGTCCAACATTTGAGCGTCAAGTCGCGGAAAAACTACATTTCACGAATGACATGTTTGCAACCGTCGTTCTCCTGGTCTGTGCTGTAGGCTCCCGCTACACTGATGACCGACGTGTCTTGCTCGACGGTGTAGACTCGTGGCATTCGTGCGGCTGGAAGTACTTTGACCAGGTACAGCTAGTTCGTAAATCTCTTCTTGCCCCTCCGTCATTGTACGATCTACAATTCTACTGCGTGAGTGTCGCATTCTGACTGATGCTATATGATCCAATTCCAATACTGAATACTTTCACATGATACTTTTTCTTGTCTTCGAAATCTCCGTCTCGATACCTCGCGACTTACGGACCCTTCCGTTGATATTGGATCTTCTTCCTCGGCGCTCGTGATTCGCTATTTCATCCACCGGCACCCTTGACCCTACGGTTACGCGTCTTCGGATACTGATGACTCAATAACGCTCTCTCTCTCTCTCTCGCTCCCGTTTCTGACTCTGACATGTTGACGTCCAACCTGGAACCCTGGCCTGGTCAATTCTTCACTTCTTATTTTTGACGCGTTCCGCATTCCACGTGCCTTGATGCTTATGCCCAACAACAGCTCTCCGTCCAATTCCTTCAGGGCTCTTCGGCTCCACATTCTTGCTGGACCATGGTTGGTATTGGCATTAGGTTAGCGCAAGATGTAGGTGCACATAGGAGAAAAGTGTCAAGACCTATGAGTGTTGAGGACGAGTTGTGGAAGAGAGCGTTTTGGTTAGTTCGACCTTGTGTTCTTTCCTTATGTACAACCATTGACATTTGCTCTCTTCTTCCTTAGGGTCCTGGTCTGCATGGATAGGATGGTCAGTACGGCTTTGGGAAGGCCTTGTGCAATCCAAGATGAAGAGTAGGTTTTTATTCTTACCGTTTTTTGTTCGCGTTGATACGACGCTCGTTGTTATTTATAGCTACGACCTCGACTTACCTATTGAGTGTGACGATGAATACTGGGAACACCCAGACCCTTCCAAAGCATTCCGTCAACCACCTGGAAAGCCCTCGACCGTTTCTGCGTTTGTGTTGACTCTCAAGCTGAATAGAATTCTGGCGTTTGCATTGAGGACTATTGTCAGTCGATTCTTTCTGCTTTGCTTCTCTACTCCGAGTTGACGCATCCGCAACTACTTGCTTCTTGTATAGTATGCAATCAACAAATCCAAGATTCTTCTAGGGTTTGCTGGACCAACGTGGGAACAGCAGTTGGTTGCAGAATTAGATTCAGCTTTGAACCAATGGATAGATTCTGTTCCAGATCATTGTAAGTTCCAGACGTGTATCCTTCTGCTTTTTTCGGATTTTTGTATGGCATTCTTGTTCTTATTCTTCTTGAATGCCGTCTTTCACGTTCGTCCTTGCGATATCTCGTGTATACATTACAACATATGCCTTCGTTCTTTCATGCTCGGACGGACCATGTATGCCATTTGCAGATGGGCTTCATCGTATACGCCCTGGAGGATTGTTCATTTGTCGTACTGTCTGAAATTGTCTCCTTCTGGCCTCTGGCCGTCGTACCCCCCTAGGCGTCGTTTTACCTTGAGTTACGCTGCATTTTATTCGGTCATTTGACTCGTCTTTCCAGTTACTGAACCATTCTACTTGTCATGCTAACTTTTGACTTTTTTCAGTACGATGGGATCCAAACCGAGAAGACGACGTTTTCTTCAACCAATCTGTCAACATGTACGCGCAATATTACCACCTCCAAATCCTCATACATCGGCCTTTTATTCCTTCTCCGCGTAAACCGTCCCCACTGGCTTTCCCATCGTTGGCAATTTGCACAAACGCGGCGAGATCGTGTAGTCATGTTATAGATATACAGAGGAAGAGGAATCTAGCAGCTGGTGGTGGCCGCTGCAAATTGTTACCATTCTCACACGTGTGTTTCTCTTCCTTATTCTCTACTACCCCGCATGTCTCTCGTAGTATGTTCCTGACTTCAATCCCCAGATTTCGGCTTTCACCGCCGGTATCGTATTGTTACTCAACATATGGGGTGGCAAACGTTCTGGACTGTCAACAGACCCCAAGAAAGAAATGGCAGATGTCAATAAATGTATGCAACTTTTGCGTTCATGTGAGGATCGGTATGTTGTTTGCATTATTTCTATTAACGTATAGGCATTGATGTTCTCGTCAGCTGGCATTCTTCCGGTCGTCTGTGGTGAGTTTACTCAGCTCGTCGACTCGTTTAATGCGGTGCTGATGGAACACGTATAGGGATATCCTGTTTGAGCTTGCCTGTGTCGGCGATCTTCCACTGCCGAACGCGAGTCCACCAGTCAAGAATAAACGAGAATGGGGCGCCGATAGTCCAGCGTCGCAGTCATCTGAAGGAGCCATTGTCGCTGATGCTCCAACTGAAGGCCGTGCCATTGCCGGGTCTAGACGTGTAGCCTCGTCCAACCCATCTTCACAAACAACCAAGTCATCGCCTTCCTCTTTCCACAATCCAGAATCCCCATCCAACCTGCAGTTGTTCTCGTTGCCCATGTACACTGACGAGCTCGGACGACTGCCGCTGCATGGTCAGGTCAACTTTTCGACGAGAAGTCAGCCTCCTACGCAACAGGATCAACAGCCATCTACTATGAATGGTAGCACCGCCTCTGGATTTTGGTACCCGCACAACGTCATCCCAAGCGGTCAAGGGAGTATGACGTTGTCTTCCCCCAACTATCCTGCTCAACAAAACCCAGTCCCCTATTACGACAACTCGGGATATTCGGCCCCATACATGAACGGTGGAGACGGTGCCGCGACCGAGTCGACTAGTCCAGACTTGCAGCAATATTGGGTAGCAGGACCTCAACAGCAGCCGAATGTAGTACCGCGCGCCAATAACACTGGGTTTATTGATCAAGATACTATAGCGATGTGGTCGAATGCCCCGACTGGGTTTGAGTGGGTCACTTTTTTCTTTTCTGATTCTGTTCCTTCTCCACTTTTGCTACTTTTAAATCATGCTTCTTTTGTCGGCATTGGGCGTTGTTCCATCATACGTTGTATATGAATTCCCGCCGTTGCGTTACCACTTTGATCAGTGGCTTTTTTCTATTCTATTTTACTGGGGCCGCTGTCATTCATGTCGTACTAATTTTTGTTATACCCTTTAGACTCGACGACTGGGGAACATACCTTGCTAGTGTTAGCGAGTTGACTCACGGTGTTCAACAAGGTGCCGTCGGAAATCGCCCCGATGTTCATGGAGATGTACGTTGAGATACAGATCCCGTAATATTAACTCTGTTATTGCCTTCTGCATCTATTTCTCGGACACTGGTGCACATGCGTACGACCCGACCCCTGACTCTCAAAATTCAGTCAATTATAGGGATGGAATATTTTTACATTTGCTTCTACTTCTCTTGACTTCTCTCTCTGACACTGACTGGCACTTTACCTACCCCTCGATGTTTGTCTGTTCTATTGTTGTCGACGTGTTTGCGTTTTCTCTCTATTACTCCTACTCGCTTTCTCGTACCGCGCTTTTAGAGCTTGTATATTATATTACGTCTCCATGTCTGCAGTGTAGCTTTACAAATATTGCAATAGTATTACAGCTGGTTTTCGGATACTGTATCCAAACTATCCGCTTTCCGCGCGGAAGCCGGTTCCATTCTTCTGCTTACTAGAAATGGATTTCGTGTTGATTCTGTGGCGTCTGTTCTTTGAGTTTCTCCTAATTTCTAGATCTCGAAAAAGACGACAGAGATGTTGTTCTACACCCTGAGACCAATTGAATTTGAAGACCGAGGCGAATCCTGGTGAATCGATGTCTGATATTTGATGCAAGTGTTCCTAGAGTCTGGAGGTTCCTGGCCGTATTGCAAATGGTGGAGCTGGCATCATATCATATCTAATCAGATATGGAAAGTTTGATGACGCGTCCTTCGAAAACGTGTCTATACTTTCAACCATCCTCGGCCATTTGAGTGTCTTTTAACTATTAGCTATTCTGCTGCTTGTCTTTCAGTCTAAGCTGGATCCAGTGTACTGAACCGCCGGAATGTGCACAGATTGGATTGTGAGGTGAACGATTCCGTCAATGCCGCCAACAATTTGTCTAACCCATCAGGTACGGGACGGCAATAGCGCCTCTAAAACCGCGATTTCCTCATCTATCCTTTCGAGAATCTGGTATGACATAACCTAGAATGCTCACAGCTGCAATAAATGTCTTGAACTAGGTCAAACTCGGCCGTAATCTGTTTGTACATACCAAGTATATGGCTGTCTGGTACACATCTCCATACCTGGTCGGATCCTGCGCCGTATTGTCAAGTCTCTCGGCATCCTCGGTCTAACCATCTCGCAGCTAGCTTTACGGCGGAAAGGCGCTTTTCGAGTACTCTATTCTGACGTGTTTGACGCTTTCATTTGCGCAAAGATGTAATGCTAACCTCGTTGATCCCGCATTATGACCTCGAGTGCATTGCAGTATTAGGTATGACGATATTTATTTTAAATCCGAATACGTCTAATAATGACATTTACCTACCTACCTTCCTTTAGGATCGGATTCCAAAATATCACCTGAGCCTCCTAATGGTAAAACACGAACTAGAACAATATTTCGGCCCATCTCATTCCACGGGCGCACTTGCCCGATTCCGATGGAGCCAATCACAGTGTATCAAATGTGCCGACATGCCCAACCCTTTTCCAGATCTGCCGAATTCTGAAAACGCATAAATTGTAGACTCGAGACAAAGTGTCAGCAAGGACTCGAGCACTCCCCTCTTGCCTTGTTCTCTCTCCTCACGTTCTTCTCCTTGTGACACGCTTCCTACCATGTTCCCCATCACGTCCTTGATTACCCTGTCCTTGGCAGCAGCCGCCCTCGCCCACCCTGGCAAGCGTCAACTCGCTCAAGTCATCACAACGTGCAATACTCCCAATACTGTTGCTATGACCTTTGTACGGAGCATACCCTTTATCACCCTACGAGTTTCTAACCAACTCTATGTCGCGTCTAGGATGATGGTCCTTACATCTATGGGTACGCGTTTTCTCTGTGCTCCTGATGATCCACGCGTCAACCAGATGTTATCTATTTTAGTCCAGACATTGTAGACTTGCTTGATCAACATGGCATAAAGGGAACGTTTTTCTACAGTGAGTGTAGCTTATCCGTTTCTTGCGGCCCGCCTCTGACATTTCTCCACTAGACGGAGATAATTGTATGATCAAAAAAATTTTCCGGGATATTTAACCGGGACTAAAGCACTCTATCCTCTTCTAGATCGTTGCATCTACGATCAAGATATGATGAACAACGTGAAGTACGCGTACAACCATGGCCATCAGGTTGCTTCTCATACCTGGCATCACTTTGACCTCGCTACGCTCACCTGGGATCAAGGTATGTGTCCAGCACTTTATGCACAGTTCCATACACTAATACATGTGTATAGTGCATGATGAGATGTGGCGTGTAGAACGTATGCAATTTAACTGAAAAGTTTTGTCGGCATTAATCTGATTCCGTGTGTGCAGAGGCTTTGGAACGTATTCTTGGAGTCTCGCCGGCTTTCATGCGTCCTCGTTAGTATCTATCCATTCTTTCCTGTGTTCTTCCGATCTCATAGAACTCTGTAGCCTACGGGTCGTATAACGACAACGTTCTTCGAGTAAGTCTTTAAAGTTTTATTGCAAGGTCATATAATGACGAGTCTCTACAGGCATCGGCAGTTCGCGGTCAAAAGGTCGTGATTTGGGATTTCGAGTGCGTGCTTCCTTTGATTTTATTTCCTTCAGTACTAATTTGACGTTCATCACTTTAGTGATGGAGATTCAACGGGTGCCAGTGTGGCCGAAAGTAAAGCCGACTACGACCAACTTGTATCTCAACATCCCAACACTGTCATTGCCCTCAACCACGAGACCTATGGTCAGTCAATTTGTTGCATACTTTGTTCAATTTCCTTGTCTTCGGGATGTGAATACTGAATCTGTTTTTATTCTGGCTATTTACAGAAACTTCTGCGTGAGTTCCGACCCCCATTTTCGTTGTAATTACGAAAACTGAAGTATTACCTACGTTATTCAGACACCAAGTAATCCCGTATGCTGTCCAGCAATTGCAAAACGCCGGATATCGATTCGCTACCGTTGCTGAATGCCTCGGCCTCGACCCGTACCAAAGCGTTGGCAGCCCTCAGACACCTGATGTAAGTGATGATGAATCGCTTTTCGGCAATGTTCACTGAAATGAAATTCGTGTTCTCTGCCAACAGGGAAGCTGGACCTGCTAAGAGAGTACTTCTTTGACCTTCTTCCGGACACATTCTATAACTATGTAGGCCATTCTCCTCGGAAACTCCTTACAATAGGTAGTGGACTACGGACTTTGTCTCGGACTTTGAAATCAGATGCTTTAGTACAGTTTAACTCTTTTTATATCCTACTTATTCGTCTATTTCCGTACACACTCGTTTGCAGCTTCGTTACTTAACGAACTTGTACTTTTGAACCTTCTCATGCTTTATCGATGCTTTCATGCTTTTTACGACCTTTTTTTTGTTTCTAGTTGCAAATTGCTAATTTTGTTTTGCGCTTTCGTCATGAGTGCAAGTAAAAATCTGTAAAGATCGAAAGCCCGGATGTACGGATATCGAGCGAGCAAAGACAAAATGACGTCATGAAGTTCTTTTCCTTCCTAACCACTACAATCAGCTACCTCTTCTTCGCCCCGACAGACCTGCCTCAGCCAGAGATGTCTAGTTCGGTGGATTTACTCATTCTAGGTGCTGGGTGGACTTCTACATTCCTCACACCACTTTGCGAAAAGCAACAAATCTCATACGCTGCAACGTCGCGTTCAGGAGCAAACTCTACCGTTAAATTCGAGTTTGATCAAAACTCTGAAGATCCTGAGCCATTCAAAAGCCTCCCTGACGCTCAAACCGTTCTCGTTACATTCCCGATTACCGTGAGCGGAGGGTCTGAACGTCTTGTGCAACTATACAAATCCACCAGGCGTAACCAAGACCTGAACCCTGGGTTCATCCAGCTCGGAGCTACGAGTATCTGGGGAGTAAGTTTACTTCTATCCTGTTTTACCTCGCATGGTTAATGTTGTTTTTAGGTTTCTAGTCGCCAAAACGCTCGAGCAAATCCTCAGGAGCCCCCGAAGCCCGTAGAAAACAAGTGGTACGACAGACATAGCCCATTTGTTCCCGGAGATCGTGCAAATGCAGAGGAAGAACTTCTCAAACTCTCACCGTCGATTCCAACAACTGTTCTAGATCTCGCTGGTCTTTGGGGCGGGTCACGTTCGATGAAGAACTATGTAGGCAGAGTTGCACCTACGAAAGAGGTTTTGAAAAACAAGGCAAGTCTTTTGCTTACCCTGGTCCTCAAGAGCATTCTCGAACCTCTACATGTCACTAGGGAAGCATTCACATGATCCACGGTATCGACGTCGCCCGTGCTATTCTTGCTGTCCATGGGAATTGGTCGAAAGCATCCGGCGAGCGTTGGATTCTTACTGATGGCAGAGTATACGATTGGTGGGACTTGGCTTCCTCTTGGGGTTCAGGCT
Organism: Stygiomarasmius scandens; assembly: GCA_037954225.1. Classification (NCBI taxonomy): domain Eukaryota; kingdom Fungi; phylum Basidiomycota; class Agaricomycetes; order Agaricales; family Campanellaceae; genus Stygiomarasmius; species Stygiomarasmius scandens. The sequence continues at coordinate 533,436 of JBANRG010000005.1, read as the reverse complement.
CCGATCCTATGAACCGAGACAGTGAAGATCGGGGTCCGCAACCTGGTTGGGTCCGTGAGCTGATGCGCGAGGAAGGCGTCAAGGCACTTCCTAGAAATATTGAAGTGCTGGGAAGAGCCCTTGATTCGAGAGAATTCTGGGAGACTTTTGGGTTGGATCCACTCAGGGCGAGGTTAGAGTAGCGATTATATACAGTTATAACTAGCGCACACAATAGTGTTAGCAACAAAACATAGAAACAATATTTGACGCCCACACACCACGTGAGAAATCAACTGAAATCAACTCAACCACCACTATCAGGGCTATAGCTAGCTATATCTGCTACAGCTGTAGCTCGTTGACCACAACCGGTTATGGGCTCGGATAATATCGAAGAGTTTCGCCGTGTCTTGCTTTCTTCAAAAAAGATTATAGTTCTTTCGGGAGCTGGATTATCTGCAGCTTCAGGTGAGCCAACCCCTAATAGGAGAGCTACTGGCGGAATGTAACCAACGATGAAATGACAACTAGGTATTCCAACCTTTCGTGGCGTTGGTGGTCTATGGCGCAAACATGATCCTATGACGCTGGTGTCTGTAAATGCATTCCAGGAGAACCAATCTCGTATCTGGCAGTTCAACCACTATAGACGTGATATGTAAGGGTCTTCATCGTGAATCGGAAATACTGACCCACCCATGATCCCTAGGATACTGAAAGCCAGTCCCAACGCTGCTCATTATGTGCTTGCACGTCTATCTATATCAGAATTACGCCGCAAGATTGCCCCTAATTCCGAATTCACCCACATAACCCAGAATGTTGATGGATTTTCTATCAAGGCAATCGAAGAGACTATATCTGGCCTCGAAACTAAACCTACGGGTCCTGTATCTGAAGTGATAGAAATGCATGGCAGACTCTTTGACGTCGCCTGTACCGCTCATGACTGCGATTATCGAAAAACAGATTATACTACTCCTCTTTGCCCTGCGTTGGCTGGGACGGAAAGAGCATTGGCTGACGACGAACCCGAACCAGTTATCAAACGAAAGGATCTCCCTCACTGTCCTCAATGCAATCAGCTTTGTCGTCCGGGTACAGTTTGGTTTGGAGAGAAACCTCATCGTATTCATGAGGTTTTGGCACTGGCTGAAGAGGCTGATCTCTGCATTATTATTGGTACTTCAGGTCTGGTACGTTATTTTGAGCCACTGATTCATTGTTTCAATACAATAGCTAAACTTTCGTTACATTCCCAGGTCCAACCTGCGTCCAAGATTGGAACTATGGTTAAATCGCATGGAGGAAAAGTCGCACTATTCAATATTGAGGCGAGCAATCATTCTGAAGAAGCAGATTTCTTGTTTCTGGGACCTTGTGAGGTACGGCTGGGTGAAGTGATTGGTATATAAATTGCAAGTTCTCTGATGCATAGTACGCCCAATAATATTTGAAACTGTGCCAAATCTGCACGCTTCATGCTTTGATCCATCGTCACAGCCCATTCGATTTGCAAAGTCAATCTCTTTTTCTCCTGGACGCCGTTTATGCCCGCTTCAATTATGGATAGGTTTTTCATCTCCAGCAGACGCTAGAATGGTGAACGCATTTAAATATGATGGCGAGATTTATAAGACTTGACTCAAATGGATTTGTGAATATTCTCCCCTGCGCGCCCATAGTAATTTGCCCCCTCAATCGCAACACGGTGCGAGCGCGACCTTTTTATCCGTGGGGATAGCGTCACGCTTCGATCAGGGTTATTCCTAATTCGAATGGTGGGTATATAAAGGAAGACAAGATGACCACTTTCTGAAACTTACTCCCAACTCATACAGAAACTCTATCTATCACCATCATGGCTCCCAGAATCGCCGTCGTGATCTATTCGATGTACGGCCATATAGCTAAAAGTACAGTCGGCAATTCTACTTTTGCCTTGACTAACATGATGGACAGTGGCCGAGGCTGTCAAGGGCGGCATTGCGGATGCAGGGGGTACTGCTACTATCTACCAGTGCGTATGACTCAAAGCTGCCGCTCTTTACATCGCTGACCTTGAGCAGAATTCCAGAAACCCTTCCGACTGAGGTTCTCACCAAAATGCACGCACCCCCCAAACCCGATTACCCTATCATTTCTGCCAACGATTTGAAAGATTTTGACGCGTTCTTGTTCGGTGTACCGACCAGGTACGGCAACTTCCCTGCTCAGTGGAAGGTTCGTCATTATAATTCCTTACGTGCGTTTTGTCGTTTCCATCTTCCTCTCTGACCGCAACGCTAGGCATTTTGGGATACAACGGGAGCACTTTGGGGTTCCGGAGCTTTGGCAGGCAAATATGCCGGTGTCTTTGTCTCGACTGGAACTCCTGGAGGAGGACAAGAAGCTACAGTGATCAGCTCTCTTTCCACTTTGACCCATCACGGGATGGTATACGTTCCTTTGGGCTATTCATTGACCTTTGGTCAGCTGAGCAACCTTGAAGAAGTTCGCGGAGGTGAGGATCAGATCCATAGATGTTATCAGTGACCTGATCGCGATTCCTTGCTTCTTCCTATTGTTTATGGATTCTCACCAACTTATTCCGTACCTTGTCGAATCAAATTTCATAGGATCGCCTTGGGGCGCGGGAACATTTGCTGGTCCTACTGGGGGGCGTCAGCCCTCCCCACTTGAACTTGAGGTTGCTACCCTTCAGGGCAAACAGTTCTACGGTGTTGTTTCCAAGGTTTCCTTCTAAAATTGGTGTCTAGGGGAGGTGTTATTCTAAAATGGGTTCTTGCCTACGATGGGGAATTTCTCTTTTTCAATTTTGTTTGGGAGAAACGAAAATTTTAGCTGCAAAGGGACGATAAATATGGTTGGCACTCCAATAGATACATGTGTATAGAAAATCATCGTTCACGGAGAAGGAATAAGATTGGTTATTTGAATTTAACTCCCGCCATTTCGTACAACGCATCCTTGTCTGAAGACTCGTCGACTAAAGACCGGAGCTTTCCATCAGTTTTTTGCAATAGGTCGCTGGGCTTGTCGAATTCGACCTAGTTTTATCGTAAGATAATTTTAATGGTAGGATGTCTGAACTATGCTACACACCATTTTCCCCGCATCAAGGACCATCTACATTACACATTCGAATGTCAGCAACTTCACTTATTGTGGTTAGCGTATACTTACTATCTTGTCTGCATCCATTATAGTTTGCAATCGATGTGCAACAGTAATGACGGTCACATTTCCTTTAAATTCATGGCGTAAGGAAGACTGGATCGCAGCATCAGTCTTATGATCTATACAAATCGTGAAGCTAAGTTTCGGACTATGCCTAGGGAAACGTACCAATTGCTGACGTAGCTGAGTACAAAAGTTCAGGAGTAGCTCAATTCTATCTTGAAAAGATAGTCACATACCTTCGTCAAGAATCAAAAGCTTGCTACCGCGCACTATGGCTCTCGCTAATGCCAAGATTTGTCGCTGTCCAACTGACATGTTCGCTCCTCCGGCAGCGACGCTAGTATCCAATGTGATACGACCGTTCTCTTCTTCACTTTGAATTGAATCTAACCCAGCTGAACGCAAGGCATCGTTGAGAGTCGCATCGTCATGCTGGTCGAAAGGGTCTAGATTCATCCTAACGGTACCGCTCATCAATTCGGGCTGGAGGACGAATAAGAATGCGCAAATTAGGATGCGATTCAAAATTGTGCGTACATCTTGCGGTATGATGGTAATGTTTCTCCTCAGGTTCTCTAAATTGATAGAGTTGGTCTGAATCCCATCATAATATACGTTGCCCTCGGTGAGTATACAGCGCAATAGTGACAACATCAAAGAGCTCTGGCTAAGGTTTGAGCATGGAAGACACTCGAGAATAGGACTGTCACACCTTTCCAGATCCTGTCCGTCCCACAACGCCAATTCGTTCTCCAGAGGCTATATTGAAAGACAAATTCTGTAGAACCTTTGGACCATCCCGGGAATATCTTGCCGTAAGATTCTCGACTTTTATCTCGCCACTAGAAGGCCAATATGCGGGAGGAGCACCATCTTTCGTTGGTTTAGCTTCTTGTTCGATACCAATGTAGCCATTGATACGCTCGAGGCTGAAGGGCATCGCGTAATCAGCTAATTATCACAAATACAAACCACTGCTGCGTATACCTGTTACCTAGAACAAAGTCAACATCGTGCGGGGTTTATATGACTCTCGTTCTTACTTTGCATCTCAAATAAAAAGAACATCCAGATCCACGATAAGATACCACTGCTGAAACCGACTATCAAAAATTTTAGATCAGACGTCGGATAGAAAAAGAAAGTAACTTACCACCCATGCTGAGGGTAAAACCCGTTATCGAACTATCTCCACGAGTGAAATACACCAAATACGTAGCTAGCAAGACTCCAAAGATACAGTTTAAAATGTCTGCTCGGATGTCTACCCAGTTTCTTAGGTTATACAGAGTCCTAGCTGGTCTGGAGTAATTATCAATGAACGATAAAGAATCAGACTTGAACATCTCTTGGACTCCATATGCTCGAATAGAAGCTGAACAACTTGGTGTCAAAGCACGTATATGAAGTCAAGTTGAACACTTACTTAAACCTAGAATCGTTGCGCTGAAGCTACAGAGAAGATTGAAACTAGTTCTTCCCAGACTCCAAAATCAGAAACACGTACTGCCCAAGTATAGGCGCTCTGGCGTTGGAATGCAGGCGTTTTACCGACAGCTGAGTTTGGATATAAATCCGTGCTAATGCTACGCCTATCAAGGCTACAATGATTCCGGGTCCAATGAATGTAGGCGCAAGGTAAATGACCGTGAGTAGCTTCCCGAGGAGTCCGAGTGTATGCTGTGTTAATCTCTGCACTATTGCCGGTATCATACCATCGACTGTTCGCTGCCATCAAAACTCGGAGTAATACAGAGAAAACATGCGAATCCCACCAACAAACATATCCTTGGTACAACGCGTAATGATCCGAGATGTTGGGGTCGTGTCGAGCCATCTTGAATGTGATAAGGCCCTGATTCATATAGAAACATCAAATACTACACTGACCTGAAAGTGGTGCCTAGGACTGCAGCTACAAGTCTCTGATGAATTATCCTTGAGGATCGTATAGATCCAAAGACTAAAGCCATGAACGCAATGCAGAATGTAACAAGCACCAGAAAGAGGAGTACCACTGTAAAAAAAATTCAGTTTCATGGATTTACAGACGTGAGATTCCTTCTGACCATAGATGCTCAAGTAGCTATTACACAGAAGAATTAAGAGAGCCATTTTTCTTCAAAGTAATGGAAGACGCACTATCTGTCGTTCACTCGATCTGAGCGGGAGATCTCATATTGCTCAGACCAGTAACCTAAAAACCAGACCTGAACTATGCCCAACGCCTCGGAAAGTGCTGTGAATAGTAGAAACGCGACAGAAAAAGCAAATCCCAAGCTATTCAGATACAACTTGACTGAGGGAAAAGTTTGATCAAATAAACGTCGCTCTGAACGAGATAGTAACCTACTGGAGGACCATGCCACGTGGCCTATCTCGATATCTTCCTCGGCTATCAACTTTCCAGTTGGTTTCTTAGTCTCAACAACCGCTGTAGTTGACGATGCCGCATCGTTGTCTGCTTGTTCTTTCAAATTCACCGATTTTTCATCAGAATGCAGCTCGTCGACCAGGGCGCGATTTTTAGCCAAAGCATCGGAAACCGAGCCTTGACTGACAATTCGGCCATCTTTCATTGAAACGACAAATCCAGCAATAGGACGAGCAAGAGTCAGATTATGCGTCTGAAATCAAGTTAAGACTGAGAATTACGAGAAAAACCTCAGGAAATTCACATACCACCAGAAGAATTGTCCTGCCGTCCATCAAATCCCCTTGCAAACATTTTTCGACAATCCACTTTGAGGTATGTACGCTAATAAAGAAGATTGGTAAACGGCTTCTGCAAGAAGAACTAGCACATGCTCTAGCGCCGCCAATATATCATCCAACAAAATTATCTCTGCTTTCGAGTACACTGCTCTAGCCAGCGTAAGGCGTGCCTTTTGTCCACCACTCAATGTCAAACCCCGCTCTCCAACTTCAGTCTCGTCACCGGCTTCGAATAAGCTTAAGTCGTGTTCTAAAGCACATTGATAAATGACTTTATTGTATCTGGCTTCGTCGAATTCGGATTTGAGGAGGATGTTTTCCTGTATCCAAGATTTAATTAACGATGGGCTTTTGTAAATGGGATTAACAACCTTGATTGTTGCATTCTGAACCCAAGATTCTTGGGCTGCATAGGCGACGCCGTTCTCTCTGGGAAGATGATACCATGAATTGGCGTCCGATGGAACGAAATGCATTTCAGACAACAATGCGTGGAGCAGCGAAGTTTTCCCTGAGCCAGTAGGACCAAGAATAAGGTTAACGCAACCTTTCTTGAAGAGCAGTTCCCCTTCAACCTTGAGTTGAAAATTGCGTTGTGAACCGTTTTGAGAAGGATCCGTTGATTCAGTTGTCCAAGTGAACGTTGCATTTCGGAAACCGATTTCTCGATTGTCAATGAGAGTGGGAGGAAGGCTAGGAGCTTCATTGTACTCGTCCAACAGCTGGGTCTAAATGGAAAGACATTGCATACAGCGGCCCCTCCAAGACGTGAAAAGCAATTGACTCACGTTGTAAAAGAAGTCAGTTATTCTGTCTAGAGATACCTTTGCTTTCATTGCATCGGTAAGATCGAAAAGCAGCATGCGCAGGTGGCTGGATACAGATTAGCATCCCAATGAAAACCTTGAAGCGAAACAGACACACAATTGAAATCCCCCGAAAACAATCATACTACTGAATACCTTCGATGCTGTCAGTGGTTCGTGCATAACCAGTGTCTGCGGACAGATTTAAGCATGCGGTTATAAGAGACAGACAAGAAACTTTACGCTAGAAGAAAGCATGAGAATAGGAACGCAGACATAGGCATAACGCTTACTGGGTTGCATAAGTTACCAACATTGTGAGCAATGGTATCGTAAAACTGTAGAGAAAAATTACGGCCAAATTTCTCGAGTTGGCGAAAAGCAGATTTACTTGACAAGCGCGCCACCCAAATCAACGATTTTCGCTCGTTTGACGTAGATCAGCTCCTCTTCTCTCTTCTGTGATATTCTGTCGGACATAAGACTTTCCCATCCAAACATTTTGATCATGCGAAGGATGCTCAACGCTGAATGAGATAGCAATGTGTTAGAAGGAAATCACCCCCTAAAAACAGAAGACCATTACTTTCGGTGACGGTTTGAACTCTCGCATCTGTTCGTTGCATCTTTGCCCTTTGAGCTCGCTGCACTAATTTGGCGAAAATTCCGGGTAATGGAAATAAAATGACTATTGTTGCCAACCCAACAAAAGCACTGGATTTAATGAATAGACATTAGCAATTCTCTCTGTGCAAGATGAAGCAGTCTACCGACCTCCATCCGAGAATTTGATAGAGAAAAATGGTACAGAATACGACCTCCAATGGATAGAAAATGAATACCCGGAGAAAGTTTGAGGCTTCAAGGACATTCTGTAAATCACTCGAAGCCAAGTTGTTCAACTTTCCGACGAGATTAGTCGAGTCAGGTTTGGAGATATGCTCGTTACCCTTTGCTTCTGAGTTATAAGTCTCAGCCATAACGCGAATTCGTAGGGTATGTTCATAGATAGCTTGTGTGAGAATGGCCTCAAGGTGCACGAATGTACGCACCTAAAGGACTGATCAACACGGGAAGCGAAAGGAAAAGCAGATAAATTTACGGTTACAAATGTGTACCACTCCATTGACATGGCTTCGACCATAGGACCGATGAACATCAGTATGATCCACATGAATGGTCGAACAGAAATGCCAAGGCCGTTCACTTCAAGGTACCTGAGGTTAAAATTTCAGTCTTCGGAGTATTCAGCATCTAAAGAAAATGGAACCTCAAAATTTGGTTGACGGCAATAGGCCTAGTAAACCAGGTTGCTGCTTGAATAACGAGGACTAGAGCCAGCCCAAGATAGACTTTCCAAAAAATGCGCGTCAACGACAAGAACAAATGTCGTTTTCTCACTTTTGTTGGGTCGATGTACTGATGAAAGTAAGCTTAAGTGGGCATATGAACGACGAGCACTAACTGGGAAAGTTTTGGTCCGTAGATACCCAGCTGCATCATAGTCTGCTAGCCGCGGAAGATCACGGTCAGTTAGCTTTTCGGATTTGGCGCCCTTGAAGATAAAGGAATCTAGGAACGAATAGGTCGCAAGGGATAGGAGAGAAGCAACTTGCTCTGGAGAGGGTGTCTGAGGTTTCTACAGGACGGAGCTCATTTCCAATGCTACGCGCTCTGATAGTTCATGGCTTACCTGTGGGTTAACCGGAACGTATGACCTTGGTATCATCAGAGGAATGATGATGGAGACAACTGTGAGTAATCCAATTTTTACCCAGAGAAGATAGCCTTCAGATGAATCCAATGGGCGCCGGTCAGTGGTCCCTAGAGGGTATAGATCCCTGAATGTATAAATGACAAAAGTAACGAGAAGGACTGTATTGACGTGTCGCGTTAAGATTTTGCTCCAATCAGTCAAGAGTAGTGCAAGAACACTCAATACAAACGAGTAACCCTGGAAAGACGCGTTGATATTAATGAGCTTTATTTCGAAGATGAAAAACGTACAAAGGTGAAGCATAGAGAAATTTCGGTACTGGATCCTGAGTGGGTTTTTTCATTGAAAAGAAGAAAAATGGAAATTCCCAGCAAGGCCAATGTGATAATGGCCCTCGTGGCCATGTACGCAAAGATGTTAAGGCCTCCGAGCACAGTCACATTTTCTTTGATTGGACGAAATGCTCGAACGGCACGTCGCTGACCTGTTACTGTTGAAAACAAACCGTGGAGGAAAAGAACTACTATCGAAGCTAAAGCAACATAACTAGAATACATGAATGGACTCGAAAGTACACTACGTAAAGAGGACGGTTCATTAGAACTTGGGCAGTAACACTTTAGCGCACGCGCACCTCATGATGGCAGCTTAGTGCGAAAGGAAGATGCGGGGTTTCCGGGCGATAAAAGCACCTTATATATGTCCTGAAAATGAATTAGTGATACAGATCATATTATGTCGAGAACCAGAGCACATGAATACTTGAAGAGTCCTATCTTTCCCTCGGATCACACTGTACCAATGATTTGACGATTCAAGAATCAATGGCCTGAGCATACAGCCTGATATCCCTGATAGGAATGTACATGGGACGAGCGAAAAAACCAGGAGCAGTGAGATCCTACTTGTTCCGATGAACTAAGTAAAACGAAAGGTACAAAATTTTTGGTTCTCACGGTCTCTCAGCGACGTTTGTACACTGATAGGTTGTATAGACTCCAACCGAGTCGACATAACACGGATTTAGTCAGACTCAAAAATAGCTACAACACGAAAGCTTCAAACTATTTAGGAATTCATAATCGTTCGTGGTGTATCGAGCGAAGAAGTGCAGAGTCGCACTTGTCATGAGCGATTCACCAGTCTGATAAAGTACATACATCAAGTAGGTACAGATACGTTTTGTAAGTGGATAACTGTCCGCTAATTTTGAAGTGTCTATCTATAACCCTGCCATCTCATACAAATGTTCTTTATCCGCGGATTCATCAACCAGAGCCCTAAGTTTTCCGTTCGGGTTTTGTAATAACACGCTCGGCTTGTCAAATTCAACCTAAAGGAACTTGGTTAATACATAAAAGTTTGATTAAGAATTTCAAGCTTACAATGTTACCAGCATCAAGAACCATCTAGGAAAGCGATGAGTGAACGGCAATGAGTTCTCTGATGGGGTACAACTCACAATTTTATCTGCATCCATGATGGTCTGCAGACGATGTGCTACAGTGATTAAAGTAACATCGCCTTTCAGTTCATGGCGCAAGGACGATTGAATGATAGTGTCAGTTTTATAATCTAGCGCGTATGGAGGTCAGTTCTAATCAACAGTCTTCGTTAAAGGAATGATATACCAATGGCAGAAGTAGCTGTGGAGTCACTTAAGTACCGAGTACCTCGAGGAACACTAGGCAAACATACCTTCGTCAAGGATCAATAATTTACTGCCCCGAACCATAGCGCGCGCCAATGCCAATATCTGTCTCTGTCCGACAGACAGGTTTGAACCTCCGCTAGCAATCGCTGTATCTAATGTGATCCTATCATTCTCTTCCTCGCTCTGTACCGAGTTCAGCCCGGCAGATCGTAATGCGTCATTCAAAGCAGCGTCATCATATTGGTCAAACGGATCGAGATTCTTTCTGACGCTACCGCTCAACAGTTCAGGCTGATAAGAGAATATATTAAATCGAGGTCGTCCAAGATTGAGTAAAGACGTACCACTTGCGGTATAATAGTAATGTTTGTGCGCAAATTCTCCAAATTGATGGAAGCCGTAGGTATACCATCGTAGTATACCTCTCCATCGGTAAAGATACAGCGTAGCAGAGAGAGCATCAAGGAACTCTACACGGTCAAACAACATGAATAAGTCAAAGCGTTGAGAAACTCAGTATGCTACGCACCTTTCCGGAGCCGGTACGGCCTACAACGCCGATACGTTCTCCAGAGGCTACCGTGAAGGAGATATCTCGCAAAACCTTGGGACCGTCTGGAGAGTACCGTGCAGAAAGCTTATCTACGCGCAGTTCACCACTCGAGGGCCAATAAGCGGGAGGAACACGGTCATCATCAGATTTTGGCTCTTGCTCAATATTGACATAACGATGGATACGCTCAAGACTATTGGCTAGAGAGACATCAGTAAATTTACAGGAAAGAAGGTGACAACACGTACCTTGTGTCTCAAACATGTTGGCTATTCGGATCCACCAAAGAATACCACCACTGAACCCGACGGCCATGTTCAAAGAAAAACCAATGGTAGACGAGCTTTGATGCGCAAAGTAGACAAGGTAGACCGCTAAACTAGCCGCGAACAAGTTGGCCAGAAGGTCAACACGGATATCAATCCACCGGTTGAGATTGTAAAAGGTGCGAGAAGGTCGCGAATAGAAGTCGATGTGTTTGAGACAATCCTGCTTGAAGCTCTCTTGAACACCATATGCACGGATAGAGGCTAACGGAGGAGTTGAGAAGATAAGTAGCTATTTGACACCGAAGACTTACTGATTCCTGTGATAGCTGCGCCAAAACTAGATGTGTCCGAAATTAGTATATAACAGTAGCGCAAAAAAGTTTGACGCACTGTCCCAAAACGGGTGCTTTGGCGTTGGATTGCAATCGTTTGATTGGTAGCTGGGCGTGTATGTATACTTGACCCAATGCGCCGCCAAGAATTGCAATGAGAATACCAGGACCCAAGAAAGCAGGAGTGTAGAAGAGGACAGCAGCAAATTTCCCCAGTAGCGTCAAGGTATGTTGCAGCAAGTTGGCAAACATGATGGGAACGGGACGATCAACTGAGATATAAATTTCGGTGAGTGCGTTACCAGGGGCCAAAAAGAACAAGACTAACTATCATTCATGTCTTTGGTACAGCGAGTGATGACCCGAGATGTCGGGGTTGTGTCTAACCATCTAGAGTACAACCAAAGTCAGGAGCGGTAACAAGGGTTAAAGACAAAGGCACACCTCAAAGTTGTTCCAAGAATCGACGTAACGAGCTGTTTATGGATAGATCTTGACGAACGTAGCGCGCCGAACAGAAAGACCAAGAATGCAACGATGAATGTCCCAATCACGAAGCCCAGAATTAAAACTAGTACGTGTTTGAGAATGCTAGGTGTTAGAGGCAAAGAAGAACGAACCATAGATGCTCAGATAGCTGTATCGAGAGAGACAGTCAGATTCTCTTCTAGGACAAATTAGTCGAAACTCACTAGACAACATTGACATCTTCAGGGCTTTTCTTTTCATACTGCTCAGCCCAGTGACCCAAAAACCACGTTTGCCCAATCTCCGCGAATTCAGAGAGCCCAATCATTCCAACATAAGCAAGGAAGAAAAGGAAAACGTGATTTCCTCCCAATGCTTTGAAGAACATGCGCACTAGGAAGCAGAAACAAAGTTTAGACCAGAATGAAACGATAGACGTAGATAGCACATACTAGCACCCCAACCAATATGCCCGATCTCCACCTCTTCCGCGACAATCAGCTTTCCATCAGACTTGGATACATCAGCGGTCGGCGCTGTGGCATCGATGGTTTCTTCGGCAATTTGGAGTTCTTCCTCCTCTTGATGCGCTTCGGCTACCAGTGCGCGGTTCTGGACGAGAGCATCGGACACTGTGCCTTGACTGACAACTTTTCCGTCTTTCACCGAGACGACGAAGCCAGCGATGGGCTGCGTCAAGACCAAATTGTGAGTCTGGAGGATTACATAATCAGATATCATAAGTGTACTTCGCAGCGAATGGACATACCACAAGCAAGACCGTCCTGCCTTTCATGAGATCTCCCTTGAAGCATTTATCGACAATCCATTTTGACGTATGTACACTGAAAGAGCAAGAAAGTCAACAATCCAAACAAAACAATCCAAAAGACGTACTCCAAGGCAGCCAGGACATCATCAAGCAGAATAATCTCTGCATCCGAGTATACAGCGCGCGCAAGCGTAATACGCGCTTTTTGTCCACCACTCAAGGTTAATCCCTTTTCTCCGACTTCCGTAGCATCGCCGGCCTCGAAGAGCGTAAGGTCTCTTTCCAGAGCGCATTGGTAAAGAACTTTCTTATATCTAGCTTCGTTGAACTCGGAGCGGAAAACGATATTGTCCTGTTCCAGTCAAACAAGTGAGCAGAATACAAACACCAATAGTAGGAATGGCTATACCTTGATCGTAGCATTCTGCACCCAACTTTCCTGCGCTGCATACGCAACACCCTTATCCCTAGGAAGATTATACCATGAATCCGGATTCGACGGTAAGAAATGCATCTCTGAAAGCAGAGCCATGAGCATCGAAGTCTTGCCGCATCCAGTAGGTCCAACGATGAGATTGAAACATCCTCGTTTGAATAAAAGTTCTTCCTCGACTTTGAGCTGGAAGCGACGGCGTGAAGGCGTCATTGAGCCGTCTTCGGAATCGTTGGACCAGGTGAAAGTAGCATTGCGGAATCCAATGTCTTGGTTGTGTTCGGAAGTGGTGGCGGTGGATACGGTGACTTGTTCGATGCTTCCGTTGGAGTTTTGTTTGTACGTGTCCAAGAGTTCGGTCTAAAAAGGATAGGTGTTCAACTGTCGAGTAACGGGCATAAAGTAGAACAGACAGACATTGTATAAAAAGTCGGTGATACGGTCGAGTGAAACCTTGGCTGCGATAGCTTGGTTGATAAAGAAGAGAATGATACGGAGCTGCCTGTAATAAAAGGGAAAGTGTTTAGAGATACAATTGTGAGACATAGAATGAAGGCTTACATTTGGAACTTTTCAAAGACAACCATGCTACTGAATACCTTGGAGGCAGTCATGGCTTCCTTCATAACAAGAGTCTACAGATTGCATAATTTATCAGCCCGAGCACAAAGTAAAGAAAGAAAAAAAACAGACACTGAAAAGCATGTTAGTTGATATCCAAAAAAGGCTCGAGTTTGGACTCACTATGTAGCATAGGTGACCAACATCGTCACGAGAGGAATAATATGGCTTGGAATGTCCAATCAGAATGAGTAAACAAGCATGGTGTAAAAATACTCACTTGGTCATCATTGTAGCCAAATCAAGCAACCGCATTCGTTTAATGAACGACAATTCCTCTTCTCTCTTTTCCGCAATCCTTTCGTTCATGAGACGCTCCCAGCCAAACATCTTGACCATGCGCAAAACGTTCATGGCTAGAGTCCATAAGCCGTCAGCGGACAAAGTAGATCCAAGATATTGTAACTTACTTTCCGTAACCGTCTCAATTCTCGCATCCGTCTTTTTCATCTTTGCCTTTTGAACCTTCTGTACGAGTTTGGCGAGGTATCCAGGTAATGGGAAAAGAATAATGATAGTGCCCAAACCAACGAAGGAACTACAAGAAAGATATTAGCACGAATTAAACCGAGGAAAGCAAACAAAAACATACCTCCATCCCAGCACGGCATACAAGAAAATCACACAAAGCACAAGCTGAATCGGCGTATACACGACCAACATCCCAAAGTCCCTCGCATCAACAATACTCTGCAAATCCGAAGTAACCAAGTTATTCATCCTTCCTACAAGATTCGCCGCCTTTGATTTCTTTTCATCATCTGCAGCCGCCGTCGCAGGTGCAGGCGTCGGAGTCGGAGTTGCCGGAGGAGGTGGAGGAGCTTGTTTACCCTTCTTGATAGATCTACTAGACGAGCTTCCATCACTAGGTTCTCTCGAGGTAGCGACGATAGTACTACTCCCGTCGCCTTGGGTATCGGTATCTTCAGCTTGAACTGTAGCATTGTCGTTTTCGGAATCTGAGTCTGTTTGTGAAACCGACACGGGAGTAGGTGTCCGAGGTGTGGTGGGTTCTGTAGGTGTTTGCTTGTCCTTATCCTTGCTCTGGTCGTTAGTCTCGGATTTCATACGGATTCGGAGAGCATGTTCAAAGACGAGTTGTGTCAGGATGGCTTCAGTGCGGACGAGGGCACGAGTCTATCGGACAGATAAAAATCAGAAGCGAAGTATGAAGGACGGAAAGATTACGGACCGCCACAAAGATGTACCACTCAAATGAAAGGGAGTCTATGGTAGGACCTAAGAACAACCATATAATCCAAACCCAAGGTTTAGTCGGTACTCCGACTCCTTTCATTTCGACATACCTAATAAAAAGGGTGTCAAGGCCGAAACATACCGTTCTGCGAATGGCACACTCACTGCAAGAGTTGTTTCACAGCTATCGGCGTTGAGAAGCCCGACAAAGCTCTGAGAATAAGCATTGTGAATAGAACCGCATAGTCGGTCCGGAAAGCCCTCATCAGTGAGAAAAAGACATTGCGTCGTTTAACCTTCATGGGATCGAGATACTGCAAATTGAAGAGGTAATCGCGTAAGACGGGCAGGGAGAAGAATTTGTTAATGACATACACGGAACATTCTCGTCTTCAAGTTGGCTGCATGGTCATAGTCTGATAGAGGTGGTAGGTCTTCTCTGTCGAGCTGCAAATTCGACACTCTCCAAGATTTGAAGATGATAGGATTCATAAAATTGTATAACACGAGCGACAAGAGAGAAGCCGTCTGTTCTGGATTTGGACTTTCAGGTTTCTGCAAAAATCAATCAGAAGCGGGAGCTTGAGTATAACGATGGAGCGTACGTCAGGATTGAATGGGATATATTGCCTCGGGATAACGAGAGGGATGACTATAGCTACAAAGGTCAAAAGACCGACCCTGGCCCACAGTAGAGAACCTTCGGCAGCATCTTGGGGAGTTTGATCGAACAATGTGAGAGGATACAAGTCTCTGTAGGCGTACACGACAAACGCGACAAAATGGATTGTATTGACGTGTCGGATGAGAACGGAGCTCCATCTGCGTTTCGTCAATAGTGAGAGCAAAGTTAATACAGAGGTATATCCCTAGAAGAGGCTCGTGAGTGAAAGGGCACGCGTTTAAGAAGAAGACCACGCACGAAAGTGAGGCATAACGATATATTGTTGGGCAAGGTATGTTTGGAGGAGCCGCTAACCAGACTCGCGAGTGAGATTGCAAACAGGGCGAGCGAAGTCAATGCTCTGAGTGTCATATACCCGAAGATGACCCGTCCACCCAATCCTTGGACGTGAGTCCTGATTCTCGACCACCCACTGACATTCGGTTGTTCTTCCCTGCGTCGGTTTCGGAATATAGACACGGAGACGTGAAGGAATAGAAGCGCTGCAGATGCAACCACGGCATAGCTAGGGAAAGTGAGCGAGTTGGACCATACGCTAGGAAGGAAATAGTCAGAATAAGAACACGTCGAAATTTGGTCATAACTCACCTCGAGTCCAAACTCGAGATTCTTCCAATCTCAGGGAAAGTGAGCGACTTGGACCATCCACTGAAGGAATAGATCAGAAAAGAAGTAAACGAAAAACTTTTTGAACAATACTCACCTGAAATCTACATCCGAAATCCTCCCAACTCGAAAACCCAGAACGACTTGTTCTGACATGGTCGTTTGGGAAGAAAGCTTGTGGGATCGAATACCGTCGGGCAGGAACCGTTGAAAAACTCGCAAGTTCGGCTCGAGTCATGTTACTGGTACCCGCATGATAATCAAAGTACTGAATTATAGAACTCCGAAGGGGGATTTTGATAGTGGAAGTATCTGTCAGCTGTACCTTATGGAAACCAGCTGATAAGGAACGCTATAAATGGCTCATCTATAAATTGGGACTTTGACGGTGAGCCGGAACGATTGTAAACGTTGGGGAAGAGCTAGCAAGTCCTTGCTTTACTGGATGTACACGATGGCGAAAAGGAAAAGATGCAGCTTGGCTGAGTCTGGGCAGTCGCGTCTCGAGCAAAAAAAACTCTTATCTACTGACAAGCATCTACTAAACAACGGCAGAACCTGATTGTATATGTATGTAAGTTAGTACAGGTACATCCACAAGTATTGGTCTATGTACATCTAATATACAGCACTAATTCATTTCTGTCAAGCACGCAACTCCTTGGAGAAAATGAGACCTTCATACCCCTTTTGAGCAATCTCATTGATATGCTCAATATACAGAGGGACACCACCTGCAAAGCTGACGGGCTGTATTTTCTTTCCAGGGATATTCGCTCCCATATACCACGACTTCGCGAGGGGAAACAAGGTTTTCTCCGTCGCGTCCATCACCTGTTCTGCCCACTTGGCCTCAGCTGCCTTGTCAGCTTCAACCCGTTTATACCCATTGTCGAGCATGTATTTGATGCAGTTGAGGATCCATTCGCTTTGTATTTCCTACGAGAAACTGATCAGTTGAGAGAAGAAAGAGTAGGAATAAGAAACGCACGATAGCGGCGGGTCCATTAGCAAGACCCGTCGGACCCTGAGGGCCGTAGAAGAAGAACATGTTGGGATACGTCGTCGCCGCTACACCCAAATATGACTCTACTCCATCCTTCCACTTGTGTCCAATAGACTCCCCATCAGTGCCTTTAACGTCGATGGCCGTGATACCACCAGTAACTGCGTCGAACCCAGTGGCCAAAACTAGGATGTCAAGCTCGTATTCGGTCCCATCTTTACACTTTACACCCTTTTCTGTAATCTCGTCGATGGGCGTTTCGTTCAGGTCAACAAGTGTAACGTTCGGCTGATTGAAAACCTCGTAGTATCTCTGCTCCAAACTCGGCCTCTTTGTTCCAAACGGATGCGGGGGAACCATTGGCGCCAGCTTATCCTTCATCCTCTCATCTTTGAGCCTATCCCTCACCTTTTCCCTCCAAAACGCGTAAACCTCGTCATTGGCGGTTCGGTTGGTAAAGATGTCCGCATAGTTGGCGACCCAAAGCCTAAAACCTCCAAGTTCCCAGAATGTCTCCCACAATAACCTACGTTCCTCTGGTGTCGCATCCAACGTTGTCTTCTCGGTGATCAGATGATAAGGGAATGCACCAAAGGTCTGACGAAGCCGTCTAAACGTCATCGGATACAGCTCTTTCTTCATCCTATCCTGCGTCTCCTTTGACACCTTTTGTTGCCGCATAGGAAGAGCCATGTTCGGGGTACGCTGGAACACAGTGAGGTGCCCAACATCCGGCGCAGTCTCCTGAATAACCTGTACACCACTCGCTCCAGTCCCAATAACCCCAACTCTCTTCCCCTTCCAATCAACCCGCTCCTTGGGCCAACGAGCAGTATGATGACATTCGCCTTTGAACGAGTCCAGGCCCTTGGTTTCGGGGACATAATGCTTCGACCCAATCCCCGTGCACATCAAAAACAACATTGCCTTGGCCACCTTCCCATCTTCCGTTATCACCGTCCACTTTCCCTCCTTTTCATCCCACGAAGCTTCTTTCACCCTCGACTCGAAAAAGATATCCTTCCTCAAATCAAGCTTCTGATCAACATACTTGAAATACGCTTGGAGCTCCTGAAAATCGGGGTACTTTTCCGTAAACGTCCAATCGTGATAGAGTTCGGGAAGGGAGAGCTGGTATGCTGGGAGTTCGGTGTCGACGCGTGCACCGGGGTAGGTGTTCCAGTACCATGTACCGCCTAGGTTATCTCCAGCTTCGAAAATTTTAGCTTTTAGGCCCATCTTGCGAAGATGATAGAGTTGGTGGATGCCGCCAAAGCCGGCGCCGATGATGAGGACGTCGAGGTCGATGGTCCCGGGGGTAGTATTGCTAGAGTCGGACTGAGAAGTCATAGTAACAGAGCAATGGCAGGAGGGTGAGCTCAGTGTTGGACGTTGGAAAGCTGTCGATTCCGCGTAGGACTTTTTATAATCAGAAGCCATTATAAGGAAAACATTTCGAAGCAGAGTAGAGGATCAATACTTCGGAATTCCCAAGTGGTCACAAGGCCCTATACACTACAGGGTAAACGCAGCTTCTAACCCCAAAATCAGCGCGCGCGCAGTAGGCCCGCCTGTTTCTTCCTAGCGGAATAAAGGGGAATGAAGATAGTCTTGAAGAGGCAGACCAACATCCGTTGGATACCGGATGGTGCTTCTCGTCATCTACAGGGCCCGATGGAGCACATGAACGATGGTATTTGTATTTCTTGTGGTGAAGTGTATCTATAGAGAAGACACATGAGTCGGAATAGAAGGGGTACAGCATAAGAATGGCTTTGAAAGGAAGTGATAGGCAAGAGATAGGTTTTGAGATGTGCCGAATTCGAAGCTAACGCTGTCCTTTGAACCTGTGCTGAGGTACTAGTGGACTCGGATAGAGTCGACTTGCTCTCGTCGTGGATCAGATGACCAGTACTGATGAAGGTGGCCGGTAATATATACATCCGGCGTACTGTGGCTCCTAGTCGCGTGAAAGAAAGAGTTTTAAAGCCGAGTTTGAGCCATTGACTGACGAGGCCAGAGCAGGATTCGCAACGGTGGATATTTGTTGGTGTTTACCTGAGTTCTGGCCTCGCTTAGCCCCTATCTTGTTCTTCCCTCGACTTTTGAACGCAAGATGTCAGAGACCGCTCTTCATGTTCTCGCAATATCAGAAGTCCTACGGATGATTTTTTGCAACTTGGAGCGTAGATGGCTGGTATGTTGTGCTCTCGTTTGCAAGGGCTGGTCAGAAGTCGCCTTGGATGTGCTCTGGTACAAGGTGGAGGGTGTTCTACAGTTGGCAGCGGCATTAGCTCCCGTAGGAAAGCCTTATAACAGTATCAGTGATTATGTAGGCAATTCCTCGCCGCCTTGCCTTGATGCTCAGTATTGACCCCCAACCCTCTTACAGGAATATTTAGGTCGTCCAGGGGACTGCGAATTACTTCGACGTTGGTCGCGCTTCGAATCAATGTACTGTAATAGGGTGCATGTTTTTCATGTCAACAAGTATTTCTATGCCTTGCTTCGTCCTCTCTCTCAAATTCGGCCACCCAGACCGCTATTGCCCAAACTTCGAACATTTATCTATGACGGTTGCGTAGACTTAAACTGCGTAGACGTGCTCGTAACATTTCTTCACGAGGGTGTTGAGCGTTGTACCCTCAGTGATAGAATCACGCTGCGAGAAAAGCTTACCGTGCCTGGATTCAGTGCTCTTTGTCACTTCATAGAAGTGCGCACTCCATTCCTCACTCATCTGGTACTCAATTTCTCCCCTAATCCAGAATTTGTCGAATTTGTCGCCCACTTGTTCCGCACTGGCCTTTCACGCGTTATTGCGGTCGAGCTTCCGGCCTTTAGAGACATCTCAACAATTCTATCAGCCGCAAGATATCATCCTAAAATCCAGAACCTCACATTCGGTAGATACGAGCTCCGGCGCAATCAGCCATCTCTGGCTGTTGCGGTGGTTGGCCCGCCCGATAGCAGTGATGTTTCCTTCCTACACTTGGAGCAAATTTCGTTCAACACCGCCAAGTATAAAGCACTTTGCGATTTCTTTGTGGGCAGCTTCCGGAAGCTACGTTTTGTAAACATTCTCACTTGCACAGTCGAGAGCCCATCTGCAATCCGAATGATTGTCTCCAAAATGTCACAGAGCTGTCCAAATATTTGCAGTCTTAAAGTATCCTTTGTCGATGCTTTGAGTAAACATGTCCCAAATCTTGCTTCGCTGGAAGATATTCTCCATCTCGAGGATATCATGCCGGTACTGCAGTGTCCTAACATCACTCATTTCGACTTCCAACATCCATATCCCTTCGATATCACTGATTCTGGTATACAGGCTATAGCATTGGCATGGCCAAAGCTCACCTACATCCGCCTTTGCCCTACGCCAGTATATGGATGTGACGATATCTCAGTCGTATCGAAACCTAGTGTCGGCGCTTTCGCCATTCTCTTTGAGCATTGCCCTCTCATCGAAGAGATTCATCTCCTCATTGACGCGAATGCCTCGTTCACTCTGAGCAGTTCACCGGTACAGCCGAAAAATATACGAGTGGTCGGCGTTGGTCGTTCAAGCATCTCGGACCAACACGAAGTCGCGCTCAACTTCAATCAGTTCTGCCCTCCTCATGTCAAGTTGTCTTTTGATGTGGCATGGTTCGCAAACACTCATAATGAAGCTGTGTCGAATAAATGGGGAGATGTGAGGAGACTTTTGCCGTTGATGAATGAGCTAAAAGCTCGTTTCATTGTCAGCGCTGACCGGCACAAGGGAGATAGTATGGAGGAAGTTTAGGGCTATAGTCACGTATCAATCATAGGTAGGACACAAAGAAAGATATGATAAAATAGTATCATGGGCGAGTACTTTTTGTTTTCTCCTAATAAATTGATACAATGTGAGAAAATGAGACCACGTGGCAGCCTCAATTTTCTAGCTCCTATCTCTTCTTTCCATCTACGACCGTGACGACCAACGCTGAACAAGATGGCAGAGACTCAAGCTCTCCAGGCTCTCGTAATATCAGAGCTTCTCCGGCAAATTTTTGGGAACTTGGAACGTAGATGGCTGATACACTGCGTCCTTGTTTGCAAAGGCTGGTCGTAAGTCGCTCTAGATGTGCTTTGGTACAGGGTGGAGAGTTTTATGCAGCTGGCAGGGGCATTCTCTCTTGTAGAAGATGTTCATCCATATGTAGGCATATCTTCTCTGCTTCCTTGTGCCAGTACAAGGTTTAATTCTACTACAGCGATACCAACAACCAAACATCAAATGCTGGTCCCGCTTCGAGTTGACGTACTGTAAAAGGGTTCAAATCATGCAGATCGTTGGTGAACATGAAGTTAATCCAAAAACCACAGTCTCGGCTCAGACTCTCGCGTATTTTTGACCATCCAGGCCGATACTGCCAAAGCTTCGAGCATTTACCTACGAGGGCAGCCATACATTGCTTTATGACATCGAAATGCTTGCTATGTTCCTTCACGAAAACGTTACACATTGCACTTTCATTGATAAGACTCGGGAAAATAAATACGACTCTCGTCCGAGTTCCTTGGGCTCTCTTTGTTACACCATAGAAGCGCGTACCCCTTTCCTCACCCATCTGATGCTCGACATCCCTCCTAAACCAGACTTCCGTGACCTCCTCGCCAATTTGCTACGTTCTGGTCTTAAAAACGCTACCATGATCGAGCTTCCGGCTTTTAGGGACATTTCTCCCATTCTACCATTTGCAGGGTGTCATCCGAAAGTTCAGAGTCTCAAATTCGGCAAATACGAGTTTCGACTCAATAGCCCATCTCAAGCTGTTGAGACGGTCGGCCTGAGAGATAACAGTAATGCTTCCTTCCTGCTTTTGGAGCGAATTTCGTTCGGTGCTGTCGAGTTTCGAGCCCTTTGCGATTTCTTTGTGGACAGCTTCCAGAAGCTGCGTTTTGTAAATATTCTCACCTGCATAGTTGAGGACCCATCTACAGTCCGAGGGATCGTCTCTTGTATATCAGAGAGCTGTCCTAATCTTTGCAGCTTCCAAGCTTCCTTTGCCGAAGCTTTGAGCAAGCATATTGATATTTCCTCATCCGAGAATGTACTCCATCTGGAGGATATCATGCCGATGCTGCAGTGTTCTAGTATGACCCATTTTGATTTTCAGCATCTGTATCCTTTCAATATTACGGATTCCGACATCCAGGCTATAGCATTAGCATGGCCGAAACTCATCTATATCAGTATCTGTCCTAAATCCGTGTATGGGTGTGATGGCTACGTCGGGGCCAAGTATCAGCGCTTTTGCTATTCTTGTCCAGCATTGCCCTCTCATCGAAGAGATCCATCTCCTCATTGATACGAATGCTCTATTTATTTCAAACAATTCACCCCGCCAGTCCAGAAAGCTACAAGTGGTCGGTGTCGGTCGTTCACCCATCTTAAACCAGCACGAAGTTGCACTCAACTTTAATCAGTTCTGTGCTCCTCATGTCAAACTGGACTTCGATGAGGCGTGGTTTGAGGGTACCCACAACAAGGGCATGTTGGTGAAATGGAGAGGTGTAAGGGAGGTTTTGCCGCTGCTGAATGAGCTGAAAGCTCGTTTAACCGTCGGCACTAGTCGGCCTGAATCTGAGTGAAGTACGGAGGAAGTTTGAGTTGAATTTGGGGTTCCTTATAAGTACATAAATCTTGACGAGTCTGTATACACCTGTGTGTCCCAACTAAGTGATCAAATCTGATATTACCAGGCGTCCCGTGGTACAATCAAATTGCTTATGGGTCGTCTCTGGGTATTGCGTTAAATACTGGTTAAATAAATATACCTTTAAGTCCCCTAGTTCACGAGCCCTCCCGCCAGCATACCGCTGCTTTGTCATCTAACTAGTTCCCAGCAACGGCTCCCCCCGACTGTCCCGCTCACCAAACGTCGGTCTCATTGCTATCTTGATGTCTTATATCTGATAAATCACGAAAAAATATAATAAATACATAGTATTACTAGAAATAGGATAGATATTGACATATAAACATCAATACACCTGTATGTCCCAACTATCCCGTCAAATATGACATACTGTGTGCTCGTGTCATATTTGACGGAATAAGGTATCCCTCCCACTAGCGCAATAAATATGTGTTAAATATAATTATAATTAAGACTTGTTGAAGACCTATAGCGCTATCGGAGCGCTATTCCGATTATTTCTGATGATGCAAATGAGCGCTATCAGTCATCGCCGGTATTCCGACAATGCCGCTCATCGCCCGACACAACGAGCTTATTCGACTGAAAACCGTATAAATTCCAGAAAAAATTATCTTCAAGATAGAATAGGTCTCGTCACATGTCCCGTCGGGCTTACAACCGTTGATGTGACGAGGGAGAGTTCCCCGTTGTCACGGAGGATGAAGAGCATGACGTAACGCAAACACTTGTCATGCACCTTCCTAAAAGAGAAGGAGCGGGTAGCCCGCTTGCGTCGGCATCCCGCTCTCGTTGACCGCCATGATGAATAACTCATTTTCTATCATGACAGTCCATACGATTTTCTATATAGGACATCCTTAATATATTTTTCACATCTGTACTAAAATATAGCGAAATATGACCACTCTCGGAAAAGATACAGTACATTAGCATGCCCAACCATAATTTACATCTGGTCCAGTTATAAGTATACGGTTATATTCTTTATCATGTTCTAAAGACAGATATAACACCTGAGAACTTTTTTGACATATCCCGCCTGCATTATTTTGCATATAAAGTCATCTCCGGGCTGAAATCTTGTCAACAATGTAGGCAACGATGAGCACCGCAATTCTTTAGTTAAGAACAAACGCTTCTAGATAAAGGTTCTCATAGCTTATATCTATTGATTGAGTCAAGATTTCAGGCGCTTTCAAGCTGTATAAATAGTGTTCTGTGTTTCGTACATTCTTTCAACCTGATTCCTATAGGAACTTTGAACTGGAACACTGTTGGAGTTATGCAATCTGTAAATTTCACTCTATCAGTGGGGGACGACTTATAGACCTTATTTATACATTTATCCATTGTTTCGCAATTTTTCTAGATTTTAAGAGGACTCTTCAAGACTACCATTCATGTATCAATGGCGGAATTTGATGGTTTTTTGGAAGTTTCACAATAATCGGTCTGTCAAAGCCTCATTACTGAGGATTAAGTTCCCATAAAAATTCAGCGCATGTACAAGGTTCACAAAAAAACATCCCGATGCATCCGAGCAGTAGTATAGAGCGGAAATGTCCATCCCGTGCTATGATCATTGAGAACGCTGGCTGGAAGAATGCGTGAGAAAGTATCCTGGACATTGCCGCCACGCCCCCTTCTCTCGAGAATGATGTCTTTCTGAGCCGCGATACCTGTCCATGGAGCTAGATAATGTGTATACAGACAGTATGGTTACAGGATAACTTAAAAAGTACAGGATCTTAGTAGGTTACAGCTCTCAGTAAGGCTAAGCATTATCATATTGTATTACATAGGCATTCACGCGACGGGACCCATCTAATTGAAGTCCTATCTTGAAGAGCTATATACATGTTTTTTTCTGGAATTTATATGGTTTTATTGAGGGAGTTGAATAAGCTCATTGTGTCGGGCGATGAGCGGCGTTGTCGGAATACCGGCGGTGATTGATGCTCGTTTACATCATCGGAAACAGTCGGAATAGCGCCCCGATAGCGCTATAGGGTTTCAAAGTTCTTCAACAAGTCTTAATTATAATTATATTTAACACATATTTATTGCGCTAGTGGGAGGGATACCTTATTCCGTCAAATACGACATGAGCACGAAGCGTGTGCTCATGTCATATTTGACGGGATAGTTGGGACATACAGGTGCATCAATATGAAAAATCACCATCACATATACTACTAAGATACTTAGATATATATAATATTCAGATGGTACGACAAATGATGATTCGTGACCTGTTGGAGGCCATGCCGACGCCTTGCGACGCTTAGTTGGTAACTTCCCGGGATCTTTCCCACGCCCTCCGTCCTTGCTCGACAACGGAAAGCTTCGGAATTATATTCAGAGATGTATATATGTGTGCTGAATATTTTTTACGGCTCCCGGTACCATATATCTTGTGAAATTCAACAAATACTCATAAAATGCTTACTTTTCCAGCAAAGATACGATGCCGCTGCCTTCAATAATGGTCCAGAAAATCTACAAAATATATGATAAGATCTATTCAATGTATAAATGAACCTTTTTGATGACTTTCCTTTGGTGGCAAAGGTTCCTAGTCGTATAACATCTAATGTATACATATGTCAAAAAGTGAATACAAGAATGAAAGATCTAAGTAGATATCGTATAGAAATTAAGATCTCCTTCACCAGTCTTACCATCCCCATATACCAAACTTGGTGGGACTATGTATTAGAGCTCCTATAAGCTATTTAAAACTTTTTCAGATTTTCTGGACCATTATTGAAGGCAGCGGCATCGTATCTTTGCTGGAAAAGTGTACATTTCAAGCATTTTATGAGTATTTGTTGAATTGCACAAGATATATGGTACCGGGAGCCGTAAAAAATATTCAGCACACATATATACATCTCTGAATATAATTCCGAAGCTTTTCGAGGGAGAACCTGCTTATCGAGTGCTCTGGAAGGTTGTCGAGCAAGGACGGAGGGCGTGGGAAAGCTTCCGGGAAGTTACCAACTCAGCGACGGTCGCAAGGCGTCGGCATGGCCTCCAACAGGTCACGAATCATCATTAATCATTTGTCGTGCCATCTGAATATTATATATATCTAAGTATCTTCTGTATAAATAAATCTATTTTATTCGACCAAGAACAGAAAGAATATGGTCTCGCATGACCGCCAATTCAAAGTGTGACGGAGATTCTCGAAGGTCATTCTCGTCTTCTCATTCTCATGCCACTCAAAGTTACATCAGTGCACTATCCTCAATTGGGCTCAATGCATTCAGGCTAGGGAATAACGTGCCTCGAGGTTGGTCGTGAGTGGGAAAGCAGTGGTGTCCTGCATTTCTTGCTACACAATTACCGTTTAAAACTAGACTCAGTGATGTTTACAAGCTCCAGCTGCCGTGTCATTTATGGGCCGGCTTTCGGGCTAAATTTTTTAATACGATGCACCCAGTACCTTCTCTCAAATTAAACCTATTTTTGTCAGTGGTAACAGGGAAAACCCTTGGAAGTGAACGGCAAACTTAGTCCGTCGATGTGCATTATTTAAGGGTCAAAGAAGCAACGTATGATAACTATGGCTCTGTCGTTCACTACCGTGGGCATACTTTGCTCTCTTTTTGTGATAGTCCAATACTTGGTTAAATCTAAACGCAAGTCAATAAAGTTTCTTCGAGGCCCTCCTTCGCCTTCATGGCTTTTTGGTGCGTTTTCAGGATGTATTTTCCCTTGGGAAAAAGTGTATCATCGAGTTTCTAGGTTATGAATTTGAGCTCAACCATCAATTCGAGGTTGACAAACTTGAAAATCAATGGTTTTGCGAGTACGGCGCAGCGTTTCGTTCTGCTGGATGTTTTGGCGTCAGTAGCCTGACACAAAATATTCCTGTGCTGAAACTAAATGCGTTGATTAGGAGGATTTTTTGTATCTCGCAGATCCCAAGGGTCTTCAACACGTTCTACATACTTCTAGCTATCATTACCCAAAGCCGATGGATATCCGACGTACTACAAGGAGGATATCTGGAAGGGCTATCGTTTGGGCGGAAGGTACGTCATCGCGTGGATATTGATCCAAGATTATGATCGATAATACCGGCGCTTGGACCATAGGCAGCACCCACCAGCGTCACAGAAAAGCACTCAATCCCGCGTTTTCCGCGTCTCAGCTCAGAACGTTCCTCTCATTGTTCCAAATCTCGACTCAACGCGTATGTCAACTATTCCAATATATTGTTTTCCTAACCTTCGACTGAGAATTTCTCTAGCTCGTAGATAAGTGGCATGATGTTCTCATAAATGGGCAACAAGAACAAGTTCTCAATGTGTCGAAATGGCTTCCGAGAATTACTTTGGACGTTGTCGGAGAAAGCGCGTTTGACTACAAATTTGGAGCTTTGGACGAAGATGAAAACCCTTTGTCTTCGACTTTGAAGCATCTCTTGTGTGTGGCTTCAACAACCCCACCTCGATGTACTGAACTCATATACCTTTCCTATAGTGATGACACCCTTGCAATTACTAAGACGGATATGTTTTTTCGTGCTCTTAGACGCAACCTTCCCTTTGATCCTTTGTACTACCATCCGCTGAAGAAAGATGCGCCGCTGATTCTCACGAAGGAGGACAGACGGTTCAACCATTGGTTGGAAATGACACAAGGCTCTGCAAGGACTATATTAAAAGACAAGGCAGATTCTAGCAGAGCTGTCGAAAGCGGCAGTAAGGATATCTTGAGTGTGCTAGGTGACGTGAACAGTTTCTTAGAACATGATCGTCACCGACCTGTCATCAGTTCGCTCAAACGCCCTTGAAGATCCCAGCAAGCGTCTGGACGAGGAGGAAGTATTATCTCAGATGGCGTATATTCTGTTCAAATCTTTACTTGGCATTATGTTAACTTTTTCGCAGTACTATCATTCTCGCGGGGCATGAAACAACAGCATCTACCATTACTTGGATTTTATATGAGCTAGCCAGGCACCCGGACCATCAACATCGCGTTAGGGAAGAGCTCGATCAAATCAAGAAGCAAAAGGTCGAAGCTGGGGAAGATGAGGCTTTCACTTCACATGACTACGATTCGATGCCCTTTTTTAATGCGACTATCAAGGTGGGTTTGATCTTTCACTCCATTTATCTTCTTTCATGATGGGAATGATTGTCAATAGGAAGTTCTCCGGCTATATCCTATCTCAATCACCTTATTCCGCTGCGCAGGCAGAGACGACATTATCCCTCTTTCCGAACCTATTATCTCTGCTTCTGGACGACAGTTAACAGAGATTCCCATTAAGGAGGGTCAGAGAATTCATATTAATATATCCAGTTATAATCAGTGTGTTTTCATTGAGGTTGTGATACAACAATGTGTCCTCTGACCAAATTTATTTGAAGCTTGAGGTCCATTTGGGGTGAAGATGCCGGAGACTGGAATCCGGAGAGGTTCCTGGACATAAAAAAAGGGCTGACACTTGGAGTTTATGCTAATCTGTCAGTCTACATTCTCACACCAGACAAACATACTGATAATTTGTTGGTTCTGTTAGAATGACATTTGGTATGCCTCTAGTTCACTGCTCAATCAACAATTGCTCTGATCATTCTCTTACAGGAGCAGGTATCAGATCATGTATTGGATGGCGTTTTGCGTCAGTAATATCTTTTCCTCTAGTACACTCTAGCGTATTGACTACAATTTCATTTCTTTTACTCAGTTTGCAAGAAATGCAAGCCATTGTTGCAGGGCTGATCTCAAACTTTGAGTTCTCTATTGACCCCAATATTGAAATTTATAAAGGCAATTTTGGACTGATGGCTCCAGTTGTGAGGGGGAAGGAGGTGGAAGGATCACAGATGCCATTAAAAGTGAAAATTCGAGGTTGAAATCTGGGATATCCAAGAACATATTATCGTTGTTTTTTTATCTGAAGGATTTGAATGTTGAACAGTCATCTCATGACAAATGAGATTTCCATGTCAGCAAAGTAAAGTACATATTTTGGCTGCTCTGAGAAAGAATTGGAACACAGTTATACAAGAGCACAGTATAGCTATGTACATGCACACACCATCTGATACAGAAAAACTATCACATAACGCTATAACCACAAATTTTGAAAATAAGCTATAATACAAGGTACATAATATATTAGGGTGCATCATTTTTCTTAAGCCTCATCTAGCCCCACCGATGCAATATTTAGAAATGATGGAATAATTCATGATAGATAGACCATTTGGCGAGCTCACCGAGTGAGAACCAAAGCCAAAAATTGCTGGGAAACTGATGGAACTGTGTGAAGAAGAGTTTTGTCATGTGCATTTGCATTGATGGTTGCCATGTATACAACCAGTGGACTCGAGTATGTTCTAATTTCTTTCTCACTTTTCCATAGCCTCATTTTCATATTTCCGTAGTCCCTTTTTTGTTCTTATCAGTGGAGCCCAAAAAACCATTGCAGATGGGCTGTATTACATGCTAAGATGGAATTGTAGAAATAGAATTTAAGAGAGTCGAGCACGAGTTCTGGTACAACGAGTATATTCCGGTTTGTCCTGCTAATAACGGCGGGAAGCAAGGACAATCGGATGCGGATGCATCCGACACAAGTAACTATATACTACAAAAATAGGGGCTATGTATCTACAGTAACAGTATACTACGAGCTTCTGAGCTCGGCATCAAAATATGATTTCCAACAGGAATGTCAGGAAATATCATGTTGGTGTGGAGTGTGTGTTAGCTCTTGTCTGATACCATCCATCATCATCACAACAGTCATGCTGTGCCACTCCAAGTGTTCTAAAAATGTTCATAAAATCAAGAACAGTGTATAAAAGACAGCTGATGCAGCCAAGTCCAAGTATTCAGATTCCCCTCTCAAATTGTATCAAGATGTCTACCACACTAAATGGCATTTCTAATTCTGAACTTGAGCTTCTATTCTATAACTTCAGCAGAATCTTTATGACTCAGACAGCTGTTAGCTATGTTCTCTATGGTGTCCACATAACACTGTCAATAACTGCATTTTATGTGTTATGGTAAGGTTTTTACAGCCAAGATGTACTCAGTCATCTATAAATCTTTATTCCTCTTTGCAGTATAGAAAAAGTGTCCACATGGTCAAAAGCTCGAAAAATTATCTTTGCAGTTGTAGTTGTTATGCTGGCCATGTCTACTTGCAATTTAGTAGTCTCAACTATTTTTCTTTGGCTCCAAGTTCCATACTTTGGAAAATTTCCTCTTTTCAACAAAAGAATCTCAGCTTTGAATGAAACATATCGTGCAGTACAAAAAGTGAATGTGGGTTGTCTCAGAACATCTTATTACTGGAATGCTCAGTTCACTGATATTCTTGCAGTATGTTTTAAGTGATGGAATTGTCACTTGGAGGACATGGATTCTCTTTCCTGGTAATCATACCGCTAAGCTGCTATTGATTCTTTCCATGGTTGGATCAGGTGGTAACTAATCTGATCTCTCTCAATACTCTCCAAAAAATGAATTCTCATTATACAGGTGCAATTTGTTATAGTACATATCTATCTACAGGCAGTGAAAGTTTTCCAGGAGCAATCATGTCAATGAATTTCAATTCTTCTGACATGGGTAGTTCATCTTTGACATCTGCAAAGATTGTTGCTTCCAGTAAATTGTCAGAAGCAATTCTAGGATCACTCCTTGGCTTTGTAAATTTTCTCTGTACAATTTTGGTGGCATACAAAGCTTGGTAAGTAGCTACACAATACATAACTTGATTTAGAATTGATATGTAAACTAACTAAAAATTTTGCAGGTGTCATAGACGGGAGGTAAAACTAGTTCTTGAAGGCAATGGTTCCATCAACAGAGTGCAAAAATGTTTGTTGCTCCTAGTTGAGTCAGGACTCCTGTATACACTGTGCTGGGTAAGCCTTTGTTCAAACCTTTGATTGTGATATAATTGATGGTTTTTATATAAAGATAACATATCCCATGTGCATCTTTTATAGCCTTGATTGGACTATGCTTACTGGCACAGCTATGCCATATGTAGCGGTATTTATTTTTCTGAAAATTTCCAAAATAAATGAGTTGACTTGTGAAAATTTCATTACCATCCGTAGGGCATATATCCACTAGTTATTGTTCTGTTTGTGGCACTTGAAAGTCAGAGAGAGAATATTCAAGAAATGTCCTTGTCTCAGTCAATTAGGTTTGGATCCATCTCTGTGATCCAAGCAACCAAATCTGATGTCAAGGATAATAATCAAATTTGAGGTTTATTGAGGATGCTTTAATGTAGAAATATGGAGAATACATATTTTCATGAAAAACACCATTCAGTACACAAACATCTTCAATATGAGGATGTTAAGAGAATTCTTGAATCAAGAGGGGATTAAAAAGGGAATAGACCATCAAAAGTGGTGTTAAAAAGTGCAGAAATATTTGAGGTGTGGAAACATGTTGATGATATTTATAAGCTACTGGGTAATGAACATTTTTATTTTGAAAATAAATTTATAATTCATTGACGTTCAAGACAAACCATTACATGATAATTTTACCAAATATTCCACCATAACATATTTTAATGTTTGATTGAAATTTATCTTATTTTATCTTATTTGATCATTTCCGGAATATAATTTCAAAATATTCCTTAGTGGATTATTTTGATATGTTTTTGTTAAGTCCAAATTGGCTGTACAAATCTGTATTGTTGTTAAATGTGCAGCAAAAACAGCCAATTCAACACTTATTTATGCACTTATTTGCTGGAAAATAAATTTATAATGAGGAATAAGGTACCAATTTTGTTCATTCTTTATTCCAAATGATGGATTGATGGAATATCAGCATCCCAAGGTGGAATGCCCCAAACCTATCCCAGTTCATGGATATTCCATGTAAGATTATTTCATGTGTTGTACTGTAGCTACAGTACACATCTTAGTATAGACTTTTATATGAATCATAGATAGGAGGCAAAAAAACTTAGCATGCTCTATTTTTGTTTGGATCTGGTGCCTTCTGGATGTGGGTAACCTACAGAAATCATTTTTGGATCTTGAACTCTAATGTTGGTTTTTAATGAGAAGACTGATGACAGTAGTGCCTTGTTAATTCTAGGACTGTGTTAAAATTTGACTTATGTGCTATGTCTATGTGCATTAAGTGTCTCAACATGTTTAACATGCCGGCTAAAAATTTTCCAGACAAGGCATAATTTCCCAAGCACCTTTTCCATGGGGCCCGTATCATTGGGCTTATTTCAAATATATTGCAAATTTTATTGTGACCAAATGGCAATTAATTAGACCTAAATAGTTCCAGAATCATACTCAGAAAGGCAAAATACATCGAAAAACAACTTTTCCAGATTTTTTCCCATGACAAATTGTGTTTTGCCAAATTTTTTGGGACTTTCAAAAAAAATGTTGTGTACCTCTGTGAGCCCTGGTCTGAAAAAATTTGTATATACTAATATTTACAACTAATCTAACACCTTTTCAATCGATTTCGCTACCCTTTCTGGTGCTGATCAGTGTTGTTTCTGTTTCCGACACTGCCCACTCGGCTGCCTTCCCTGTCATGAAACATAAAGAACAATTGATGAAGCGTCAAATAATATCTGTTGAACATGCACCAAGCCACTTAATGGCTGCTTGCTTTGCATCCTCAAATTTTCTCCACATCAATGGAGAAACTGGTGAGCTCGGACATCGATTTTCTCCGGAACGGCTCGTGAGAATTTGGATTTTTTTTATAGAATTATACTCAGATTAATGAAAGGAATCAATTTCGCATTTTTCTGGATTTTTAGCGATTTTATTTAGCTTTTGCCAAATTTTTGGGGTTCAATGTACTTGCTATCTTGCCAATGGCTCGATAGAATTTTGTCAAAATTTTACCAAAACACCCTTTTAATGAGTTCTTTCGATTCTGCTTATCTCTGAAGACCCTAAAATAGGTCGGTAAAATTAGCGGGCTTTGGTTGTCCGCAACTGTAGTATCAAAATCTGCAACAGATGATCAGCATTATGTGGTCAATTTGTTATAGACTGGATATTATGAGCTTTGAGCATTTGCTGATTAGTATTTGCAAATATCACCATTTCGTGGGAATTCTATACTTATATGTATGCAATGGTTTCTAGTGTACCACAGGCCTGGGAAATTTTATGTACTTTAGCTTGAAAGAGTGGTTCTCTTTAACAGAAATTCTAGGTCATGGTTTGAAATTTATTTCAAGATGTAACTGACAAAATGAAACTGATGGTGACCATTACAGTACCTAACACTAAGATTTCTTCTTATGTGACACTCAACATTCTTGAATAAACTTGATCACACACAGAAGTAGCATGTGAGTCAAAGCTTTTGGCCTCAATGTTAGATGTCGTAATTCTGACATTATATAAACCACTTTCAAAATGAAAAATTCAAAAAATTTCGAACGTTGTGTTGAAGGATATCAATCAAGATTTTATCTTACTTAATTGAAGCCGCCATACTTGATATAGCGGCTATATCAAGTATGTATTTGGGGAGGGAGTTCAGGAGCGGATCAGAGGTACTTAGCTCAATAAAAGAAGTAAGCCATCGCCCCGTGTGGCAGATGCGAGGCAGCGCTCAGTGCCGAAATCCCGAATGACCTTCCAAATGGGGATTTGACAGTTTTCGCACTGCCACCTCTGCGAAGTAAAGACCAGTCCTTAAAGGGCCTCGTAACTTCGGCTGTCCAACAGCTGCTGACAAACCATCTATGGACCAGGCTCTGCCTCAGCTTTGTCATCCGGGTACCATCCTGGCCCTATGAATCTCAGATGTGAAAATTTCTCAGAATCCGTGAGATCCTGACCATTTCTGACATGCCTATTTGACTCCCAGATGTCAGAAATGTTCTTAACTTTGACATCTCTGACCCACTCTATTTGATCTTTAAAACTAATTCATCGAGTTCCCAATCCTCATATAGTTTCCGAAGCTTGGACACGAGATTTTTCACTTCTGGCCGTAGAAATTTGCAAAACAGGCAATCACATATCCCAACCAGTTACTTCGTCTAGGCCTTCCCCAGTTCGGCAATAACAGTCTTCTTCCATGCACTATTTTTGTCTAGTTTCGGCACCCATATTGTACGCAACCCACGGAGATTCAACACGGAGATACATATCAGCAGATAAATAGAGAACCATACCCTCAAACTTCGTGATGTCACTAGCAAGTATTTTAAAATTTTCAACGGAACGGGATCCAAGAAACGCCTCTCCTAATGTTCAGAAGGCTGGCATAGAAGGAAAGCAGAACTACGTACTCGTTGTCTAATAAATTAGCAGATGCCGAGCTTCCGCTGGCTGATACTTATCCAGAACAACCGCAATAAACATCTTCAAAAATAGAGAAATCTATTTTGAGGACAAATGATATCCAGTACTGCGCAAACACTGCCAATCCAATGACATATCACTATATTCAGAAATGTATCTTTTACGGCATGTACATCAAGCCCCATGAAATATACACTCACTTCACATCTCAATGAGTAGTCCTGTAATTGTTTGTGGAGCATTTCTGGTGATTATCGCAGGCTATTACTCTTCTATGCCATAAATCAAGCCCCATGAGATGGATACTCACTTCACATCCTGAACGAAATAAGAATAAAACATCTGTTCTGGATGTAGTACTGAATGTTACCAGAGATGTCGGATCCATAAGGTGCTGTGACAATTCAAAGTTCATTAAAGGCTGTGATGTGCTAGGTGGGGTAAGTAGGTGAGTGGTCAAGTTTAGTAAAGACGAAGTTTCATGAGTCTTCACTGAAACAGAATCTGTACTATTTGCACTAGAAGTGCGTTCCCAAATTCCGCGTCCTCTGCGGAATCAAATCTTAACAGATTCCCTCCTGATTTGGAGGTTATATTCTTCACATATATGGCACATACGATATTTTCGTATTTCGTATTTCTCGCAGGATGTAAAGTAGTGCTCTCTTGCTGCTGGAGTCGAGAGCGTGGGATTTGACAGGGAAGTGCAGTTTGAGTCTTTTGCCTTGTTTGGTGGCTTCCTCGTTCTGGGTCCTCTTAAGATTCCAGAATTTAGTTCGATGGAGAGAAAACGGCGCAAATGCAGAAATGCACTTCTAGGCCAGAATGCACTTCTAGTACACAAATAATAGCGTATGTGGAGCATCTCTGATTGCCGCTACTAAAGCCTATGAAGCCGATCTACCCTAGGCCTGCCACTTCGCTTTAGGAATTGAAATCATAACATAACAATTTGTTTCATTGCTATTTTTTTGCGTTCAATGATTGCCGCTTGCCAATGGTACCAATTCTGACTTCTGCTAATATGTACATTGGAGGTTAGTATTCGTATTTGGTTGCATGATCCGAACTTGTGATGCACTTATTTCATAGTCTCTTTTACTGCTATTTACATACACAAGACTTTGAACAGGTATAAAAGCTGGATTATTGACTCAGAATACGACCAGTTCACCTCAATCCTTATTTGCTCCAGAGCTACCATAATGAAATCTATCGTCTCTGTCTTCGCCATCTTCGTCGCCACTGTTGTGGCACAAGAGACCCACGTTGTCAATGTCAGTGATTTTTTCCAACACTTCTTCCTCTTGGGTTGTGCTGACATGGTCATATATTAGTTGGTCAACAACTGCGGTCAGGGGACAGCTGTCTTCGAAGTCGCTGGAGGCCAGCAATTCACTGGTAGCGCCACTATCAGTGGTCCTGTCCGCGGTGGTCTTGCTTGGATCAAAGGTGCTTTCGGTTGTGGCGATGCCGATGGCCTCAACTGTGGCGACGTCGAGTTCACCCTCATCAACCCCGACACTGACCCAAGCAACACCCAGAACGCGATTAATTATTCCCTTCAGCAGAACAGTGGTCAGACCCACACTTTGTATGCCCTATTTTCCCATTTCACCTGAATGACACCGTGCTGATGCATATGTTTTATTCAGCAAATACAACATGGCTTTCACAGCCAATGGTTGCAACCTTGCTCCCAACAACCCTGGACCTTGCACTGGTCCTACCCAGGATGTGTGCCCTGGAGCCTTTGTTGGCACTGATCCCGCGGATGGTACTGTCTTCCAATGCTCAGCTGCCAATGTCGGGGTAAGTTATTCATATTACTATTGTGTAGGTGATCGAGTCTTGAATATTCCTATCTGTAGCTCACCATCACTTTCTGTTGAGATGTGATCATTGACCAAGGACCCCCAACAATCAAGTTCTCAAATTTGATTAACATTTAGTTTGGTAGAGGTTCTAGTTTAGGCTTGTAGTATATGTATATCAGTTCAAGATGTACTTATAGGTTCCGTACCGCTGACCTTAGTTTGAGAAAGAAGATTTGATAATGATATAAATCAGAACTCAGAGAATATTCCCATTACATTGATGCTCAGTGGTGACCTTGAATGAGCACCTGTTCAAACACCCTTACTATGTGGTTGAGATATGATATCATTTTCTTCCTTTTATAAACCTACCTTAAGAAAGCGGCAAAATTTGATTGAGCCCCAAGTGGCAAGAGGGGGTTAAGCAAATGTCATTGCAGAAGCATCAACCGTGGACTTGCACTTCACGCCAAAATTGGATATGATACTTGATGTACCCTGCTGCAAGCGCCAAAGCTTCACGTCATTGGTGTTGTAATTTATTCCTATAATTAATACTTTTCTGCTAACGAAGCTATTATGATGTATCATATGCACTTTGCCACACCGTTCACAACTCTGCGGGCACTCCGCTTCTCGCACATCAAGCTTCGTTTTATCTCAAATAAAGTGTATGTAACACGAATGCTAACGTGAGAAGCAGAGTACTTGACTCAGAAA
This sequence comes from Stygiomarasmius scandens, assembly GCA_037954225.1. NCBI lineage: Eukaryota > Fungi > Basidiomycota > Agaricomycetes > Agaricales > Campanellaceae > Stygiomarasmius > Stygiomarasmius scandens. Next base: position 496,889 of record JBANRG010000005.1, on the reverse strand, counting down.
ATATATATGCCACGAGACTCAATGACAGTAGCAGAGTACGGATCTACAAAAAATAGAGAGTACATATGACACCGTGACGAAGCTACCCTTTCATGTATCAAACTACACTGTCAAGCAGAATAGGTCACTACTGAGAGAGACCAATTTATATACTTCAATTTGATATACAACTTCGTCCTTCTTGTTGCTGAGCATACCTGGTACAATCAAGAAAGCCATCACTCCGCACGGCACGTATGAGGTCAGAAAGGAATACTTAGAATGACGGCATCAACCACGGCACGCACAACATACGAGAATGCATAAATTCGGAGATTATACGTAAAAAGATTGGGAAGGAACCGAACTTGTCTCAACAATTACTGCAGCGTGGTAAGTAAGGATGAGCCGTAATCCGTTGGCCAGAATAGATATTAATATGCAAAGTCAATGCCGACAATGCGGATCGCACTGATTCAACTGGATCAAGTTCTTTATAGCGAACAAATGGTAAACTTCCGGCCTCGTATCCCATACCTGATTATTTGTTCCGTGCAGCAAACGTAGACTCATGCTGCTGTTATGTTACAGATCAAGAAAGTCTGGAACGAGTTTACAGCTGACGTCGACAGGCTTCCGAACCTAATCTTCCTCAAGCCCTAGCGCACTCGTTTCTTCGTATTTTTGCTGCTTTCAGATTTATGCTCCTAAGATGAGTGCACATACTGAAATCACAGAATTTTATTGGGATGTGAATTCATAACTTAGTCAAGCTACAGAAAAATATATGGTCACCCAGCTAACACTCATTGCATCACATATCTTCAAAAATTAAGTAAATAGATCAAGAAATGAGCTAAAAATATGGTGAAGATAATAAAACACAGTGAAATAAGCTAAAAGTATTTTAGTCAATCTTTAAATTTAACAGAAAATATTTGAATATATTGAAATCTTGTTAAGATATCCTCACAAGATCTATCAATTTGAATTGCAAATATTAAACAGTATCATTAAAATAAAATCAAAAAATCTGATCCATATTATTTTAAAATTTTGTTGCCTAACTTCAAAATAATTCACCATGTTTTAAGGCATTTCCTGCCATATTTCTTGCAATCAAAAATGAGGTCTCTACAAAGTGATATTCTCCTGTCATGTCCTGTTCATGACTAATTTAAGATCATGCCTTTTTTGTAACAAGTTTATGAAAAGTTGGTAAAGTCTATAATGCTCTCATGCCCTATTATTATTGCTCACATAACAAGTGAGAATCTGCATCTCATGTTGTATACTATAATTGTCATATACAAATATGCTTTTAATTTGCTTGCTTGAGTTTCAAGTTCATAGGGAATAACTACTTCTAAATATATTGATGTTTCAAGGTTCAAGTGCACAAGCTGTTGGGCCATGCCTTCGGCACGCCACTGTGTCCCAAACCCTACTCAGCCTGTCAGCTTCATTTCTTTACACCCAAAAAAACTTATGGTTATTAACTTAATGACACTGTTATTGCTAATTACTATCTAAAAATTTGAAAATGAAATATCATTATGAAATGAGTGTATAAATGAGTTTGGTACATCCAACATATCTGGATTCTCAAATGAGTCCAGCCAGAACTTCTTTATACACAATATTCATTGTCTATCCTCTCAGTCTTCAGGCAAAAGAATTGTAAATTTGAAAGCTGATGTACACCTTCACTGCAACATATAATTGGCCATGTGAGAATACAGGTGTTCTAAGATCTAAACCACTATGAGTTACTGATTGCTCTTGTAGTTTATTCATAATCATTGCAAAGGCCAGCCTAACTGGGAACTGGTGATGTCTAAAAGGAATGGGACAGTCCTTTGATGGCTCTAATGCAATTTGAGGTGTAGTACAATTTTCCCAGCATATGTGCCCCCAGAATTTCACACTTTGATAAATGATTTTCTGCTTGGAGTAGTTATAAATTGAATTTCATTACATATCCCATTAGTAGGATCCAGATTTTGGAGTAGCATGAGTGGACACCCTTCTTTTAGTATAAATTTTGATATAGAAAGTCCTGATGCATTTAAAGATTGTAGAAAATCTACTGGTGCATCAGCTTCTTCAAGAACAACTTGATCTGCAGATATATAGACTCTTTCTTGTCCTGGAAAATTTTTCAGAATCTTATAATTGCATAATTGATCTCTCCAAAGAGTAAGCATTTTATCTGTTTGGAAGATTAATTTCTGGATAGATTGTTTTATCACAACAGCTAACTGAATCAGGATGCATAATGCCATTATCTTCAAGCAGGTCTTTTCCACATCCAATGTCTAACAGCCACTTTGCAAAGTCTTCAGATCCTTCTTCATTCAAGAGTTAGTGGTAATGGTTGATTCCTAAGTAGTTGGTGTCCTGTAATTCCTGCAATCTGTATTGATATGTGGTCTGCAACACAATTTACTTCAGTAGTATAAGGAGGACCTTTATTCAAACAGCAGATGGCAGTATAATTCATTTATTTGAAGGCAGGTTTAACTGAGCACTATTGAAACTATAATCAATAGTTGTTTTTATTAAAGATGCACAGAATGGTATCAAATGCTTATGCTATATGGAGATTGCAAATTTGAAACTTTGCGGAATTGCGTTGTTTAACAGACATGGGCTATGAGCCGTTTAATTTGAACTGGCGAATTAAAGTTACGGTCAAATCTCGGTGAACACACTGGCATGAGTATGAATTGAAAGTAGTTGAAAGTCCGCTCATTAAGCGTTTTTACTCGACGGATAGTTTTGACAGCTTACGAAAACTGTCGGTTATTTCGGTTATTTCGGGTACGAAAACACCCTTGTCGCATTCTATATAGATTGGGTATCTTCTGAAAGTGGTTGAATTTCAATAGTTACATACATACTTGGCAGGGAGGGTTGATGTCTGGCAACTGCACCAAATTGCAGACAAAACATTTTAGAATCATTGTCGAGAGTCACTCACCCATTTCCAATCTTTCTAGTATGGTGTATTTATAATAAAAAAAGGGTCGAAAAACACACACCCACGCACACACAAGGAGAAAAAAATGATTTGTTCCCTAACTTATAGCAGCAACTTGTTTCAATCAAGTGACCTCGGGGTACCGAGAATTAAATAATATGGGCCCCGCGCGCTACCACTGCGCCATGCTGCTATACATAATAATTACTATCTAGCACTCTAGGATGACGATATTCATTATAAAACGTAGGACTCCAGACACAATGAACGCCAAAAAAAGGAATTTAATGTTAAAAATGAGCAAACATTACAACTTCATCAGTAAAACCCAAAAGACCTGTCCAAGCTTTCAAATTCCTAGCAGGTCTAGATATACCATGAACCTGTAAATGTAGTCTGGAATAATTGGAGTTTACAGGATATTCCAGGATGATAAAGGATGGGGCTATAAGTGCACCATAAATCATGGCGCATTAAAATCAAAAAGAAATGTAGTATACAATGCCATCAAAATAGTATGAAGGAATGAGTCTATGTATGTCACATGTAGAAATATTTTTAAATTGCTTCACGCAAAAAAACGAAGAATTGAATTTTGTTAACCTCAGCTTATCAGCTCAAAAAAAAAAAATCTGTCACTTTATTATCAGGATGATGACAATATAATTAGCAGCAACTTGTTTCGATCAAGTGACCTCGGGGTGATCAACTCTTAATCTGTCATATGGGCCCCGCGCGCTACCACTGCGCCATGCTGCTGTACACAATAAATACTATCTAGCAATCTGACATGTATTCACTATGACTCCCTGGATTTGTATCTGGATTTCAAGTACCCACCAACAGGTAAAGAAAAAAAAATCGGGAGTTGACCAATTTTCTACCCAGCCCCACCTATGGCCTAGTTATTATATTGATACTTACTAAATCCACATATTCAACGAAAAAGAGAGAAGAACAGCAACGATCTGATGATAGCAGCAACTTGTTTCGATCAAGTGACCTCGGGGTGAATATTTCCTTATTTACTATTCTATATGGGCCCCGCGCGCTACCACTGCGCCATGCTGCTTCGCTGTGCTTAATATGTACACCTATCCATCTATGTATGCACTGAAGTACTTGTATTGTAATTATGGTTGAAAAACTGGGACTTTCACAAGTCTGAAGCTAGGTCGAGACTTGAACTACACGGTAACTCGGGTTCAATATTCCGACAGTATTTAGTCGAAGAACCCGGAGTAAGTAACATAACATAGTGGTATTCAAAGCGCCAGGACCGTCATAAGTGATGTATATATGATGACAGCGGAAGCGGGAAGTAGGATTTGGGGTGCTTGGCGGTAAGTAACGGAGTTGGGGATGCGGGGTTAAGCTGTTGAGGCTAAGCGCTAAGCAGGCGTTGAATGAATGGATAACGGTCGCAGGATATCCGCGTCGCAATTCTATGTACTACATAGAGCCGGCGGGTATAATGCACGAAAGGACGAACGTGTGCGGTTGTTGTTCGAAGGGAAAACAGTAAAAGGAGAGCACGATAAGGAGTTCAAGGGAAAAGAAAGAAAAGTTCTAGAAAGTTCGTACGTGCGTATCAAAGGAGAAATAAATAAAAAGCGTCTCCCGTTTCTCCGAGGAGTTTGATCGTGAGTTTCCAAGCTTTGCTTTGATAGGCCAGTAGACGAACAAAGGGGTGTTGAAGGCGTGCAATCGGTATGTAGCGGCGTTGATGTTATATTCCGAACTGAATTCAAGCCTTCGAAAAGGTCCCTCCAATCGTGTTGATGGAAAGTAGATCCGGACAAACGTTAACGACGAAAGCTGTAGAAGCGGTAAACAATCAAAAGGATAACGGTACCGGTCAAAGCATGTTCAACTACAGTTGCGGTACTAGCTTGGGTCGTGTGATCAAGAGACGCAGTAAAAAGTTGCGTAAAAGGTATTTAAAACCCTGAAGAAAAGGAAAAGAAAGAAACTCGAGGCAGGCGAGGGTGGGTATAACGTTGATTTTTTGCACTAGTAGACAAGTGAGTACTCAATAAAGGTCTGATGGAAATCGAATTGAATGGATGGATCTTGAGCTTGGACTTGAGGTTTGCTCGAGGCTTTGAAACACCAAGTCTGTTGCGGTGAGGTGAGACTTGGCATAGTTGGTGATAAGAGCAGCGGAGAGGTCATGATGCTGTTGAGAGTAACACTGGTACGACCGACGGTTTCTGTACCGACCCTGGAGTTGTCGCTTAGTCACGGGTCGGAGGTACGGAACGATTCCGAGACTCCAAGCTTCGAGGTTCAAGAGGATTCGAGGAGAAAGGGACTTTGGAGGGTTTTCATAGTCTAGACCTGCAGCTGTGGGAGATCACCACCGCCACTGATAGCCAAAAAGCCCAAGACAGAAAGTTTGGGCTTGGGTTCTTGGAAAATGAACGGGTGGAGTTGGAGCGTCGACATCAAGAACTAGTGGAGATGGCCTGGTCATCTGCAGAGGATAGTAGTGTATATAAGAGAGATATGTTGATAAAAAGTATGTTTCCGTTCTACGTCGAGGGAAGCGACTACAGGCACCGCACGTGAAAGTATAAAACAGGGCACAAAGATAAAGCCAGGATTGTGTCATTGGTTTTGGTTTTTGGCTTGGTCACCGTTGGAGTGCGCTTGGCAATCTCTTTGCTTTCTTGCTTTTGCTCTTCCACGATAACGACGACGACAAGACCACCAAGACGCTCTCTCTTTCCTTTTCTTACGCAAAGACGATTCAGTTGAGCACGTTTTTTGAGTGATTTACGCTGTTGGTCCTCGGGGTTGTATAAATCATGGTTTTTCGTCCGGTACGAGCTTTCCTTCTTTCTCTCCTCTACTAATTCACTAACACCACGCCAGTTCGAAGTCAATGTCCCGCATATCGTCTACGCCTGCCTCGGCGGGTTCGTCGTCCTATTCGGCATGTTTTCCCTCTTTCTCCGTGAACGACTCTACATCGGTGAAGCCTGCTGGGCCTTTTTGTTCGGTATCATCATCGGTCCATACGGCGCAGGCATATTCGACCCTCATAGTTGGGGAGACAACTCGGACGAAACGACGAATGCTATCACGCTAGAGTTTACACGGGTCGTTCTCGCTATTGGAGTGTTTGCTATCGGAGTCGAGTTGCCCAAGGCGTATATGAAGAGGCATTGGAAGAGTTTGTTTTTCATGTTGGGGCCTATCATGACTTGGGTGTGTTCCTTGAAAAAATTTCATACGACTACTCTAACCATTTTGTGTCTAGGGCTGGTTCGTCTCGGCCGCATTCATATTCGCCCTCGTCCCCGGCCTCAACTTTCTCTCCTCCCTCTGCGTAGCTGCTTGCCTCACCCCAACAGACCCTATCCTAGCAGCCGCAGTGATCGGTGGTAAATATGCAGACAAACACGTTCCAGCTCATATCCGACACTTGCTCGCCGCAGAGTCTGGGTGTAATGACGGAGCGGCGTTTCCGTTCCTCTACATTGCGCTCTACTTGATGATAGATAGGACGACGGGGACAGCGATCAAGGATTGGTTTTTGTTGTTGTGGTTGTGTGAGCTTTCCTCGTCTTCCTTCCTTCCCACTTGTCCTGACACTTTTGTAGACCAAGTAGTCCTAGGCGTAGTCATCGGCGCCCTCCTCGGCATCGGCTTCCGCTACCTCATGAAATTCTGCGAAGGCCACAACCTCATCGACCGCCACTCTTACGTCGCCCAATACGTCTCCCTCGCCATCTTCACCATCGGCGTAGTCGTCCTGCTCGGCTCCGACGACCTCTTATCCACATTCGCATGCGGAACCGCTTTTGCCTGGGACGGTTTCTTCAACCGCCAAACCGAAGAATCCGTATTCTCCTCCGTGATAGACTTGTTATTCAACATTGCAGCGTTTGTCTATGTCGGAGCTTGGATGCCTTTTGGGACGTTTACGATGAAGGAAGAGTTGACGCTTGAAGTGTGGAGACTTATCGTTATCGCTATTCTTGTTCTCTTGTTTCGGAGACTTCCTGCGATGATTGCGTGTTATAAATGGATGCCTGATATCAAGACTTTTCGAGAAGCCTTGTTTTCGGGACATTTCGGGCCTATTGGGATCGGAGCGGTGTTTATATCTACGTTGGCTGCAGAGGTGTTGAATGAGCATATTAATGAAGTTGACGCGGAGGGTGATTCGGTTAGTTCTGGAGAGGGGACTACGGGGACTGGAGAGTCGATTTCGGATCAAATGCGTCTGCTGGCGAGGACGATTCAGCCTATAACGGCGTTTATGGTGTTGTGTTCTATAACGATCCATGGGCTTTCGATTCCGGGATTTTCGCTTTCGAGGAGGATACATTCGAGGACGTTTTCGAGGAGGACGACTATAGGGGCTGAGACGGGTGATGGAGGAGGAGGGAGGAGGTTGCCAGAGTGGGCTACGCAGGTTAGGCAGGTTGGGGAGGGGGTGGTTATTAATAAGGATCCGGAGCATATGAATAGAAATGGGAGGGATGAGGTTGATAGAGCTGAGAGGGGGGAGAGTTCTTTGTCTGAGAAGAGGTCAGAGGGTGATGAAAATGAAAAGGCTAGTCAGGGGGAGAGTCCAGGGGAGAGTACGGTGCTTGAAAAACCGGGTGTTATCGCTGTGGATCATGCGAAGCGTCCTTCTCGAGATGAGGAGGAGGATATAGACTCGGATGCTCTAGCACCTGCGCACGCTGAACGTCTTCCAGCAGGCGAAGTCCCACCTGATGGACCCGAAGACGAGGTGATTGAAGAGTGGCAGGAAGGACCTCATAGAGTTGTTGAGAGGCGTAGAGGGCCTGGGGAGGAGGTGGAGGTGGAGGTTGTGAAGAATTGGTTTTATAATGGACATGGATCTCATATGTCTGCGTCTGCGTCTGGGTTACTTCTTGGAGGAGGAGGGAGGAGTAGGAAGGATTCTGGAGCGAGTAGGAAGAGTGCGCATGGTGATCATTCGCATGAATCCAAAGTGTTTAGAGGGACAAAGTCGAGTGTGAGGAGAGAGGTGAAGGATTATATCGCTGTGTTGAGTGGTATAGAGAAAAAGGCTGTAAAGGAAGTTGAAAAAGCAGAGGAAAAAGTTGAAGAGGGGGTCAAAAAGGCCGGAGAAGAAGTCAAAGAAGTCGTCGAAGGTCGTCCTTCTCAAGCCTCGGAGCAAGACGAGGAAGAAGGATGGGCATCTGATCATTCGAATTCGGGAGGTAGTTCGCAGCCTCTGGCTACCGCGTCTACATCTAGGTCTAAATCTCCCAGAACGAAATCAATCGCTGTGGGTGCTATGAGGAAGAAGAGTGTGAGAAAGGGGACTGGGTTGATGGGGAGGGTTATGAGGAGGACGAGGACGAGGGAGGAGGAACAGGCACCTGAGGAGGAAGAGGAAGAAAGAGGAAGAAGAGGACGAGGCTCAATCTCAACACCTAGAGTCATCGAACCTTCTTCCTCACCTCCTTCAGCTTCGACCTCCTCGGGTATCAAAGTCTACCCAACACGTACACGTTCTCGTTCTCCACTCTCACCTTTGGCTTCTCCTTCCTCACCTGTGTTCTCCGAGAGTGGGAATCAATCCCCAGGTGGACATCGACGCTCGTACTCTGGTCAACTCGCGCTTTCTCCTCAAGGACAAGGACAAGGTGGTGAAAGAGGTCGTGAAGCCGGCCGAGAAAGAGAAAGAGGAGCAGGAGGAGGAAGACTCCGCCATCACCGACTCGACTCTCTCCGCGTAAACGAACCTACGGGGTTGAGCTCGAGAGAACAGTCCCCTGCGAGGAGTATAAGGTTCTTTGATGAGCCGCAGCAGCCTTCTTCGCCTTTACCGTATAGGGATTCGTTTGGAGGAACTGGAGGAGGGAGTGGGCCGGGGACGCCTATGCATGGGGATTAGATGAAGAGGAGAGAAAAGGGTTAGTTTGGATGTGTATATGTGACGCTCCATTTTCTTGGAGTCTTTCAGCAGACTAGGACTGGGATTGCGGCCGGGGATACTAATACTTATACTTGGAGGGCTCGCCGTGCCCGTTCCCGTGTTGCGAGCAGGCTGTCTGTCAGCTATGTCGAGTTTGAGGACGTGTAAAATCTCTCGTTACATGAGAGTTTGCTTCGAATTTCTTTGCTTTCTACATAATTTCTTTTTTTCCCTTCTGCGCAAACCAAACATCTTTCTCTGTACTTGTCATGACTACGGCTACGTACGATTCACGATTCATTCCACGCATCATCCATCCATCTACATGCTTACATATCGATTTGATTTCTTACGCATTTTTTTTTTCGCGATTATGGTTTCTTTCTTCGTTTTCTTAATGACCTTTCAAGTTTTCTTCGCGATGGTTCCTTTTCTTCCTGTTTTTGTCCTTGTTCTTATTACCTAGACGACGATGCCTAGCTGAATCAAAAATTTCACGTAGTATCTAATAACTTGAGTGCATTTTAGCATTTATACATAACTGTATCAATATCTGTTGATGCGCATACTTGCAAACTGTGTGAATGTGATGGGATTTTGTGAAAAAGCTTTTACGAATGCTTTATACAGAATTCGGGAGGGAAGGAAAACGCAAAACATTTCATGTAAGCATTTTCGTTGATTTTCAACCGGAAAAAAGGCTTATACGTATTGCTTGTACCCACCTTCTGAGAGAACTGGGCCCAAAAACATGATGAAGGAGTATTCAATCTGTTCTTAGAATTCATTAAAATTTCGTAAAAAATAATCATCTGTCAAAAGTTTTGAAACTACTACGGCCCTTTGTGAAGGAGGTCCATATTATACCTTCGAGATTGTACAACGCGATGTTCATAACTACTCACTGATCAAAGTATAGATCTTGGCGAGGTCTCCCGTAGCTTGAGAGTGTAGTGCTCTTCCTTCAAAAGCAACAAGTCAAATGCGGGATGGCAATACCCCCTGAAAGTTGCCAAGCCTTTCCCGCAATTTGCTTTGCTGGCGGTCTCTGAGTATTAAATAGATGTTTGTACAAATTATTTTACAATCTTCAGTTGATCATAAGTTGACCTAAATCTGCCAGACAGTACATGGCTTTCTTGATAAATATATGCTGTGTTTCGGCACGAAACTAACCGCCACACTACCAACTCCGCCTTCAGTTGCATACAGTGACCAGAATCAAGTAGATGCTAGTATTCAATCATAATGGCTTTTTACACAGCAGTAAAGACATCTTGATACAGAAATTGAAACTGCCATATTATCAAAATCAAAATCCTGCTTCGACAGATTGACGGCGCTATCGTTCCGAGGTTCTCGTTCTAATAATGAGTTTCAATTGACCAGTTACGTAGAAACCATGTGGTACAAGGTCCAATGGCTCCCGAGCTTGAGATCGGGACTGATTTTGATCTTTGAAATGCGGGTGTTGGAATACAACATTTTCAACCGCATATTCGAGCAGGCAGTATAGATCAAAGGACGGGAGTCACTCTGTCAAAGTACTGAATAGCTTTGCGTGGCTTCAGCCGAGTTGCGTCCGAGCCCCCTGAATTTTCCGCTCATTTTGTTCTATGTTGGCGTATAAATACAAGACACGGCTACTTGCAGACCCCCATCACCTAGCTGGTCTAGTCAGTGGTCTCTCCTTCAGTTCGTTGTATTACCTTGTGGTTCTACTCCGAGTCCACCACGCCGGTCGTGCACTCTCTTTATCTTTTATCTGCCTACGTTGTTTAGCACCATCTCCCTATGCTTTCCTCCAAGCAGACTACTAACCCAACTCTCCTTGTTCTTTGGACATTCCTGTCCATTGCAGTTCTCTCACCATGGGTCTCTGCCATGCCCGCGTCAGCTTTCACTGCCCGTGGTGACGATAAACCAACAAAGGATGCTCCGAAATCTGCTCAAAAAGAAATGCAGAATGTCCTAAACACATTTTTTGCTCTCCACAATGTAAAAGCTCCTAGCTTTTTTGCTCTCGATGGCTGGCAAACTATTGATTTTGCTGGAGCAAATACCGTCTCAGAGTATGACGCCAATAACATAATCTTTCATACACTGGATAAAGTTCAGGACCGTTATAAAAATAATACCCAGAAAGCGAATACCGCATCATTCAGTCAAGGTTATACGACTTGGATTCAGGAGCTTTCAAAGGCTCTGGGTATCAACGAGGACGGTATAAAACAAAGCCAAGTGATACAGGCTGGGGATGCTTCTCACGGTGCATGTATGCAGAAGAACATGGTTCTGCAACAACTCCTACAGGAATGGAAGAACACTGGTGGGGTTCCGGTTCAGGGCACTCGAGACAAAAAGTTTAAAAGTTGGGCGGAAGGAGATTCTCGGTACCAAACTGTCTCGTGGGACTGTCAACAAAAGACGAAAGCGTACAGGGATCTACTTAGCGAATTCAATGGTGACAGTGCGGCGGTGTTTGCTGCCGCAGAGAATAACATAGACCCTCTTATTAACCCGAGGAGTTCACCATCTCCGGGTATAACTCTGCCCGTAGCTGGAGGTTCAGATGCACCAGATACTGAGACAACGGCAGGAAACACGGTCGCGTATTATGCTATCCCCAGTCTGAACATGACCCTCGTAGACTGGCAGAAGGGAAAGGAACTACAACCTTTCAGTTCAACCGGGAACCAGGCAAATTCATCCAGTACTAAAGAGTCGAGCAAGACAAGTGCAGGGTTGGGGTTGGAATTCTTTTGGGAGGGAATCCCCGTTGGAGGTGTCGGGACACAGGGTTCGACCGAAAAATCAAAAAGCGTTGCAAATGTATCAGCACAGAGTTTTGATTTCAAGTTTGGTTCGATAGCACTCATGGACATTGACATGGGGTTATGGAACGACCTTGGTGCTTCGGCAGATGCAGTCCTTCATGCTTCCGATGGCGACCCAGCAAAGAGTCCAAAAGTCAAAAAAGTTTTTGATCAGTACATTGGAAGCGAAAAAGACCCGGGTCCTGCTGCCGTATGGAACGATAAAGCCCTCGTGGTATATCAACCTTCGATCGAGATGACATTTTCATCTGAAGATGCCTATGATGAAGCTCAGCGTAGTTCCTCTTCTGCTAGCGGTTGTTTCCTTTTCATCTGCATCAGTGGGGGCAAAGATAAGATGAAACATATGACTTCGTCATCCAAGACCGATAAAAAGATGAGTTTCAAGGACACCTCGAAGAATGCATATATAGTAGGGTTTGTCCAAACGTCTTTCTGGGCATCAAAATCTGGAGAAGATAACGGTGGTTCTAAATGGAGAAAGTGACATAGGGGACTAGTCTATTATTATTAATTACTTACTAGTACTTAATGTAAAGGTTACAAGGCTTGCCCGTCGCTGTCGCTCCGGGGACACCTAATGAAGGGCGAGCATCTGTTGCCATGCGGAAGGATACCAATTTCGTTTTTAATCAATTTCAAACAGGAATAAAACAGTCAAATATTTAATTTCTCTCAAAGCCAAACATAGCGCGACAAAGGGAAGCCATAATTTTAAAGATATGAGTTATAAGTTCTACCCACTTTAAGAAATCGGTTTTCGGAGAAATAGTTGCGTACTATTATGTAAAATAGATGATAAGTGTCAACGAAACGTTGAACAAATGACTCTAGGGCTAATATCGTTATCTAGACCGCTACCTGAATTTCATCCTAAAATGGGACTTCACGTAGCGGCCTAAACTAGCACACGTGAGCGGGGTTCATTATTTTGTTTGAGCAAGGATCTCAAGAGGACACCGAAACTGTCCGTCTTTTGTAGGGCCGAGGAATGTCTTCCGTTTGCCTTCGGTATACTTTTTGGCATATTTTCATCAATCACGTCTATTGAAACGGTCTAATGCTATGCAGGTATACTGTGATGCCGCTGCCAAAATGACTCGACAGGTCCAGCCCCTGAGTTAGTAGTAGTCTGCTACCGTGGGACTAGCTCCACGAATAAAGCTTAACGGGTATCTGGGTGTCGTTGTGACCACCTTTGTAGCGGACTATGTGCCTAGTAGTGCACCCGAAGGACTGTATTTTGACTACCCATCCTTCTATCTGGGGATAGTACAGAAAGCGGTTTCACAGAGACTTTGACAGGCTCTTCGGGCGATCTTGCGCTAGAAAACTTCTATGAATTCACGAGACGGAAACTTTGACGTAATTCCCAGACCTAGCCAAACGCTTTTAAGCCGACATTCATGGCCCCAATTCTTATGGATCCTTCCGCTTATCGTCAGACCACCGTCTCTAGAGGGTTCAAATATAACTATTATTTCTCTCTGCCCCTTTCTCCGACTCATGCCTTCATCGTCTTCGTGCATGGCTTTCCATCTACTTCATACGATTGGCATAAACAAGTAGGTGAAACTTCTTCCTTTGATATCATTACTCATGGTATTCATCCACTCGAAGGTTACCTTTTTCCAAGCCAAGGGTTATGGCTTGATTGTCCCCGATATGCTGGGACACGGAGAAACATCCAAGCCTACCGACCTGGAATTCTACAGCAACGGCTTGGCTAAGGATCTCATTGATATTCTTGACGCAGAGGGGGTCAAGCAGGCTGTATTTGTTGGTCATGATTGGTATGTGGAGCATTTATTCCCATATTTAAAATGTTTTCATCTCGTGAATGATCTATAGGGGATCCAGAACTGTTAGCAGGGTTCTCTCGCTGTTCCCGGGACGCATTTGTGCGGCCGCTTTCCTTAGTGCCGGGTACATAGCCCCGAATCCCAACACCGACCTTGCTTCCGAGGAGACTCTCAAAAAGACCAAAGAGCTGCTAGGTTACGAAATATTTGGTTATTTCTCGTTCTTTAGCGGTGAAGATGGCAGCAAGAGTTGCATGGATAATGTATGTCATCCGGATTATATGACCATCGGATGAAATTCTTATGTTCATAATTCTTTCAGTTGGAGGCTTTCTTCAACATCATTTACCCAGATGATCCAAAGACTTGGATTACTGACATGGCACCAACTGGTGCAATGAGAGAATCACTGTTGTCAGGGAAGATTCTGCCGTCTGCTTCGTGGCTTTCTCCCAAGGTTTGTTATTTCCTATACCGATTGCAAGCTTTGCATTGCCAGTATCGCTGATTTCCCAAAAGGAGCGCTCCCATCAGATAGATATATTGCGCTCAGGTAGTCTGGAGGCATCGACATGTTATTACAAAGCTTCTGTGAGCGGTCGTCATCGCAGTGATGATCAAGGTGAATCCTGACCAATTTTCTTGCCTCCAACCACTGATTTTCATTTTCGATTTTAGAAATACCATTGTCTAATTACGATATCACCCAACCCGTGCTCTTTTGTGAAGCATTAGAAGACTATATCTGTATATCTTCTTTCTTCAAGCCCGACATAGAGAAATATTGCAAGAATCGGACTTATCGGGAATTTAAATCAAATCATTGGATAATGCTGCAGATGCCAGAGGAGTTTAATCGAGAGCTGCTGGGGTGGTTGGAAGGCCTTAATTAGTAGTCTGTTGCATAATAGGGAGAGAAAGAATAACTTGAATGACTCGGAAGTGAAAAAGCGCAAATAATTTCCATTAACATTTGCCAATAGTCAAATAGGTGATTATTATTTTACAAAAGAATCACTTTGAGTGGCATACGAGACTGTAAGTGTGAATACAAGAATGCCGAGACTAACAGGTCCAAGCATGAGATCCTGTTAGCGGGCTCGATTCTAGTAAAGACGAGTCCTCCGTAAACTCCGGCCTCATAAAATACATTTTTGAAGCAATTATTTTCAGAACCAATATTTTTGATTTATGTATTCTTTGCAATATTTCATTTTATTCTAGCAGATTATTTTCAGCATTTTTAAAAAATATTCTCTAATGACATATAACTCATATCTTTAAAATTATGGCTTCCCTTTGTCGTGCCATGCTTGGCCTCAGTAGAAATTAAATATTTAATTGTTTTATTCCTGTTTGAAATCGTGGGCACTCTGAATGAAAAATGAAATTGATATCTTTCTGCATGGCAACAGATGCTCGCCCTTCGTTAGGTCCCCGGAGCGACAGCGACGGGCAAGCCTTGTATTGACCTATGATTATACCCCGCAATAAATTTGCTGGAGTATGAAAATGCAACTTTATCTGCAAAAACTTATTGTCTTATTGAATTGAGGTCGATATACTGTGAAAAAAGTCAACAGGTTTTAATTATACTTCACACTTTTAGGGTTCTTTCTTTGCTTTGTGGTTTAATGTCTGTGCAAAAATAAGTAAATGTCCAATTTCCGATTCATAACTGGACCCATGACAGCTCATGCTCTTCTATCTGTTATCTTCTCAAAGTCCCCTCCACTATTTGCGTCTACCCCAAATTCTTATATACTTCTGCTGATCGTCTGTACGAGTTCTTATCGTTGCAGTTGTGTAGGATGAATACGGTGACTAGAATTTTGAGTAGTTTGCTCTTATCGCTGCATAATTTGAACACTGGTCCGCCAATATATATGGTTTGAATTTCGTGGAACAAATAATCTGGTTCTGCGATCGAAAATGCACATAGTCCAATGTGAAGAGCACATTTTCAGTACCCTCATCTTCTGATTGGAATATTTACTTTCAATGGTTTTCCCCGTCTCCTGGCAGGCCAACAGAAATGCCAACGACGCGGCCGCATATAAGTTGATACTGTTCAAACCCACATGGACTGATATCAATATAACCATTGTAAATACTCGATGAATTCAAGTACGTGTGGGCATCGATTGTGATGCCATGGCGTTGTTCATCAGTAAAATTGACATGTTGAATCAGTGCAAATGTTATCTTTCTATTGATATAGGAGAATTCATAGGGTTAATTCTGCAGCGAAACGGCAATGTCTAGTAGTGGTTGTGCGATATCCCGACTTCGAGGAAGATGTTTGGATTTTGTCTTGAATAAGGAATGGGTCTACACTTTTCTCTTATTTCTGACTTGCTTTTTATGTATAACCTTTTCCTTCTCCTTCTTTTTCTCTAGCACCAAGCTTTGCCAGTATAGACCTGCTTACAAACCTCATCGGAAATATTTCGCCGACCTCCGAAAGTTTCTCAATAGACACATGAGCTCCTCAATAGAAGTATCCCTTTCTGATGAGATAATTTGAAGACCTTCTCTGGCCCCAAATCGGTGAAATACTAATTTTACAAATCTAGTCCTATTTTAAGACCCCAGAGATTATTTTACTTATCGTTTCCTTTCAATTCTAATGGTTTCCTATTCCCATCTCGGTCCCCTTTCTGATAGTGCAAGGAATACAAATCGTATTCGGCGGATGTAATATCTCTCTCCTCCTGACGTGATCTCACCAGGAAACTGGCGATCTCAAGCCAGCTGCAGTTGTGAGATCAGAAGTTACTACACCTCCAACCCTTTAAAATGGTAACCAAAAAATCGAGGTCTAACATTAAGCCTCACCTCTCATTCTCCCACTCTATCGACAACTTGAATCCTCGACGTCGTCATGACTACTGATCAGTCCGCCGTCATTGACCTTGATGCCCTAATCATTGGTGCCGGCTTTGGTGGTATCCACCTACTCTATCGTCTCCGCAAGATAGGCCTCAAAGCCAAGATCTTCGAAGCTGGAGACAACCTAGGCGGTACATGGTTCTGGAATACCTACCCTGGTGCACGTGTTGACACTGAACTCCCTGCGTACCAATTCTCCCTCCCTGAACTCTACCATGACTGGACATTTACTGAAAAATACCCTGACTTTCTGGAGCTCCAGGCATATTTCAGTTATGTTGATCAGAAGTTTGATCTAAGGAAGGATATCTTTTTCAAGTCGAAGGTGAAAGAAGCTTCGTGGGATGAGAAGGAGGGAAGATGGACTGCAATAACAGAGGATGGGAAGGTGGCCAAGGCGAAGTTGTTTTTGATGTGTACTGGAATTGGGTCGAAGCATTACATCCCCGATATCAAGGGCTTGGACTTGTTCAAAGGCGAATGTCATCATACTGCTCATTGGCCCAAAGAGCAGGTTGACTGGAAGGGGAAGAGAGTTGGGGTTATTGGGACTGGAGCCAGTGGTGTACAGGTTATTCAGGAGATCGCGCCTGATGCTGGGCATCTTACTGTGTTCCAGCGTACCCCGAATATGGCTCTTCCTATGCGTCAACAAAAGGTGTCGAAGGATACGCAGGATAAGATGAAGAAAGAATTGTATCCTGTGACTTTTAGATGGCTTCGCCAAACGTTTAGTGGGTTCCCTTTTCATTTAGTCACTGAGAAGGGGACAATGGATGCAACGCCTGAGGAACGAAGGATGTTTTGGGAAACACTTTGGGAACTAGGTGGTCTTAGACTATGGGGTGCAAACTACGCAGATATCCTCATTAACCAAGCCGCGAATGATGAAATTTATGCTTTCTGGAGGGAAAAGACTAGGGATAGGCTGAAGGACGAGAGGATGAAGGATAAGTTAGCGCCAATGGTTCCTCCACACCCATTTGGAACAAAGAGACCGAGCTTGGAGCAGACTTACTACGAGGTTTTCAACCGGTCTAATGTTATGCTCGTGGACCTAAACGAAACACCTATCGACGAGATTACGGACAAGGGTGTGAAATGTATGGGCGGAATCGAGCACAAACTTGACATCCTAGTGCTGGCCACTGGTTTTGATGCGGTTACCGGCGGTATTACGGCCATCGACATTAGGGGTACGGATGGAGAGTCTATTGGACACAAGTGGGAGGACGGAGTAGAGACGTATCTAGGCATGGCTGCGACAACATACCCGAATATGTTCTTCCTTTACGGGCCTCAGAGTCCCAGTGGGTTTTCCAACGGTCCCAACAGTGTCGTATGTTTCCTGTCCTTTCTTTCCTTTCTGCACTAACTTGCGCCGCGCAGGAGATCCAAAGCGATTGGATCCTGGACTGCATCAAATACATGCTTGACAACGGATACAAACGCGTCGAAGTTGACAAGATAGCCGAGGCCAAATGGACAAAGTGGGTGACAGATATGACGCAGCACACTTTGTTTCTCCTCGCAAAATCATGGTATATGGGAGCGAATATCCCTGGCAAGAAGATTCAGCCCATCAACTTTGGTGGTGGTGTTCCTCTGTATATTGCGCGCATAAATGAGGTTGCTCAAAATGGTTATGAGGGCCTTGTCTTCTCGAAGGAGTTGCATGCTTAACAGAAATGGATGAATGTAGATTAGAGGTATTCCTGACGAGATAGAAACAGCGCTAAGAAATTATTTGTTACTGATGTTGTACTGATCATTTAAAAAAACTTGATTGTGTAGTCTGTTACGAGGCTCGTAAGGCCCAAAAGCCTTCTGAAGTATATCGGCGTTCTTGTTATCTGCGCCGAAATTTTAGGCTTTCGGTATCATCACGATTCAGCAGTACGAATAATCCTGGTATAAATATCCATCAGCAAAATGACTAGACCAGGTTCCTGGGACACCGCCAGAAGGAGTTGTCCATGAAGCACAAGTAATTTTGTCACTATCCCCGCGAATCGCACAGTACATTTGACCCGAGTATACTGCAAGTGATGCACCTGACATGGAGTTCCAGCCCGACCAGTTCTGTTGTACCCGGTAGTTTCCGTTATTATTGTAAGAATGATGAACAAGATAGCAATTTGAGTTGACGAGGACGACTTGAAGCTGTCCATCAATATCGCAGATCGCAGGTGAGGCATTAGTTGTAAGAACAGAAAAAATCATCTCTGACAGGGCTCTGGACCCATTGAGCAGGCTCAGTATCGAACGCCGTATGGCCATAGGACAGAGAACTATCTGAAGCTGCATAAACGACCCAAAGATGCCTACCATGTTCTGCTGCTAACCGGCATGTGGACCAAGTGCTGATGCGCTGGGGTCCGGGAGCACATCAGGAAATTACAAGTTAGGTCACAAGCGTAGAATCTTCATCATACCGATTCATGCTGTCTTCAGAAGGATTTA
Source organism: Stygiomarasmius scandens (assembly GCA_037954225.1). NCBI lineage: Eukaryota > Fungi > Basidiomycota > Agaricomycetes > Agaricales > Campanellaceae > Stygiomarasmius > Stygiomarasmius scandens. The sequence goes on along the minus strand of JBANRG010000005.1, from coordinate 478,025 downwards.
TTGATTTTTGTTCAGAGCTCGCTGGCAACCATTTTGATGACAGATGCGGCCACGTGTACAGCGTCCGTCAATATTCACACGAACTTGAATCTTGGACAAAGAGCCATCATATCACCGTATGGCGGTGATGTTGGGTCCCGAGAACGATGCTGTATGCAGCGCATCTAGATGCCTCCCAGGAGCCGGCGTTCAGTAAGTTCAGTTCTTGTACCTTGACCGATTGATAAATCCTTTCTTTCTTCCTTCCACCTTGGCGGCATCTTACTCTTGATGAACTTAGAAGAAGCGAGAAATGCCAGTGTCCGAGTCCTTTAAGAGAGAAATTTTCAGTTCTTCGTACATACATACAAGTTTCAAAATATTGAAGCTTTGTTAAAATTGAAACCGTATCAGACGAGATTGAGACGCGGGACAAGTGAAACAGACGTGCTGAACGATAGTCATCAGATAGACGTACACAGGTACTAGCTATGGACATCGCGTCGGCGTGAGTACAGTAGGGCGTAAACACGATATATTCTTTCACTGAAAGATACTGATGAGTGGAATAATTGGTCGTTCCAGTCGTAATAAATTTGACGGATGCCAGCGAGCTGGTGGGCACTGGTGGGTACCTTTACCGCGACCTATCTTCAACGTCATCAAAATCATGAGTTGGATGCAAATCCTCGGTCAATACCAGTGTCACTATACCTCACAAGGACTTATAAGAATCAGCCATAGTCAGTTAATGTTCATCTCAATAGCCTGGTGCTGTCTGACAAAAATCTCTTCTCTCTAATTCATCTTTCTCGCTCGAACATGCAGGCCAAGTTTACTTCTTTGATTGTTTTCGCTGCTGCAGCCATCTGTGCCAACGCAGAGTCTCACACCATCACGTTCACCAACAAGTGTGGTAAAGGAACCGTTCGTGCTTCTCTGTTTTCCAATAATTAATCTAATGTTTTATGTTAGCCCCAGCTGGTTCAAAGCGGGAAAGTTCTATCTAATGGTGAACCCTACACTAGCAATGGCGCTTTTGCTACTGGCATTGCCTATCTTCAGACTGGTACTAAGTTTCCGTTAGTATCTCATGCAAAATTCTAACCGAATAATACGTAGGCGGATGTGGCTTGAATGGTGACAACTGTATGACCGTCGAAATGACCCTCGTTAATCCTACCGGTGATGGAAGCGGTTCTAGCACTGACCTTTCTCTTATTCCTCCGTGCGTGTCTATAGGCACAGGCGTCCCCTCATATATTAACAATGATCTTGTTCTAGCCTTGCATTCAATGTTCCCATTCACTTTGAATATGCCAACGGCTGTGATGGACAAGGCCAGACGTGTAGCAACGCGAACTGCAACACTGCATTCCATGTGCCTGACGACACCCAAACCCAGGTTCAGTGCCAGACGAAAGATGTGAGGGCTAAATTCCATTTCTTTTCGCTTTTTATTCAAGTACTTTTCAGGTTAATCTTAATATCATCTTCTGTCCTTGAATGCCCAGCATTACTTTTCTTTTTGAGGGTATCTATGGATAGACTGGTGAACACTAAGCGAAGGGTACATAGAAAATACAATGCATTACTGCTTACTTAAAGAGAGCTGAAAAAGGTCTTAAATGTAAAACGACGAGTTATTCGGTAAGATCGATAAATGAAGTCATAAATCGTTAAAATTGAGGGTTCTCCTCCAACGACTCAACCAAATTCAAAACTTCCTGGTCGCCTCTCCTCAAGTCCTCTTCAGTAAACAATCTCCTCCAGCACCCTTTATAATCCGAGTACAACTCCGGGAATCGATGGACATACATCACCTTCAACTCGTTTTTGATGAATGGTACCAGAGAGTGGTTGATGTGCGGTTCCCAAAGTGTCCAACTTTTGCGCAGATCATCAGTCGAGTCAATATCACTTGCATTTTGATCATTTGGAGAGGGTTCTCTTCGCCATTCGACCGCGTCTCCGCACCAGAACCTTCTCAGGTTACGCAAGACACCTACTTCATCAGATAATGCTATTGCTCCTTCAAGCTGCCACTTCAAATCTAGTTCGCTGAAACGGAATTTTTCAAGAAATCTAAGGAAATTGACAGTTGTGGGATCGCGAGGCATAGACGTGACGCATAATGCATCAAGGGAATATGTCCTGCTTGATGGAGGTGTACGAGCATCCGAGTTCTGATTGGTTGATATAAGAGGAGAAGGCCAGTGTGAAGCCAAGAGTTTCAAAAACGACTAAAATACTGGTCAGTGTAGCTCATATATTAATAAATGTGAAATCTTACATCGGTTGAAGCCGTGCTCACGTCTGTTAATACCAGTTCCTTCAGATTAGGGAACCATTCGCCCAGATTCCATTGCATATACCGGTCTATCCTCATTTTCAAGACTTCTACACCTTTCAACACGACTGATGCGCCACCTTTCCCACACAGACAATCGAAGGGGATGTTGGTCACAGGAACGTATTCAATTGTCTCGCAGGAATAGTAAGGCATCAAGTCAAGCACTCTCAGTGCCTGCCTTGCTGGGCCTTCGGTAAGAGGGCCAGTGAAAAACGAAAGGAAGCCGGGAGGGATTTGTAGATGCGTGAGATTTGGGAGGGCTGTATGTGGCAAAGATTGTTCCCGGAGCGCGCGAAGTTCGTTTTCAGGATCGTCGTATAGCGAGCGAAGGTCATTGCAAACAGCTCCGGTTACAGCAAGAAATTGGAGGCGTGGGGTCTCACGAAGAAGTTTGAGAAGGAGAGGAGTTTCTTGAATACGAAACGATTTATTAAGACTGAGGGAAATGAGACTGGACGCCATTCGTGAGGTTCCGTGGATAACGTCCATAAGATCCCTAGGATAATCTCTTGAGTCGAACTCAGATGGTTCCATAAGAATCTCTAGTGTCCTGTCACCGTCTTCTACAGTCCGGTCTCCCAAGCCAACGGTAACCCTCTCCCAGGCACCTGCGAGCGTACGTCCGCTGAAAGCAGACCTGTTGAGAATAATGTGTCTGGGGAACACACCGTTTCCGATCACATTAAGAACCGAATCAGCACCATTGCAATCCCAGAGATAAAGCTTTTCCAATCTCCTGAGTTTTCCCAACGTTAAAGCAAAGTTGTTCTTGGTGCCTGTGTCGAGGTCTTCACTCCAACAAATGAAGTGAGCTTCCTTCACATGCCCTAGCCATGAGGGGATATACGATGGTACTTTCACTATCGTTTCGCACATCTCTGAAAATGTGACTTTCAGATCCTCCACATCACAGACAAACACCAATTTGCGGAACACAAGCGGTGTGATAAGGCTGTGAAGGGAACGATTGCAGGAGGCAAGTGACATGAGACTGGAGCGACGCGGTTGGTATTCCGAGCGAAGACGGGGGTGAAGATGACGAGGGTAGTCCGAGATCGAACACTCTCCACCGGGCGCTTGGGGTTCCATGATTTCTAAATGCTGAGCGATTTCGAGAATGACATCGATAGGACTATTAAGCAAGCTATTGAAAGAAATGGTAGGTGAAGGAGTACGTAGCATGATTTCTGAAGAGCGTAATGAATTTCGATTTATGGTTAGAGCAGACCAATACGCACCTGGGATAGAGAACAAGACGTGGAAGGATGTAGGTTCTTAAAACATCAAAGACGTCGGTTGTAGAACCCGAGTCAAGTCACGTATTAATCATGTTCTTCTGAACCGTCGTCATCGTTGGCTGTCAAACTGGATAATTCGACTACTTTCATGTCCTTGTGGACATGGTGTTTGGATTAGTTACGTCAAAAATGACATCTGATACGCGGTGCTTCACTCTGCTCTTCTCCATGTTCTGGATAACGCGGTGCTTGCGTAACGTCGCAGACAGGTCTTGCTAGTGCCATGCGACTTCGTGAGCAACTTTCTTTGTCAGATATGAGGAAGGATGTGTCGAAGTAAGTGTTTCCTTTTTTCTCGAGTGTTGCGCAGCACTTGGCAACAACACAAACGTGAAATCCGGATTACAGACCACCAGACCGGTCACAAAAGCGTAGACTTGATATCTTATCAAGTTTCTCTAAAAATGGCTTTAAATACCCTTTTTTGGAGTGGAGGAGCGGGTATCTGAGCAGTTGGTAACTAGCTTTGGCTCGATACAAGTTCATATAAGTATCTCGTTGATAAGTGCCTTGCCGGGGGCATTCAGATGCCCTCGTCGGTAGACTCATTCCTATTCTTTAGCGGTAAAAGCGGGTTGCCGAGCTGTTGTAGAGCAACTGGCATTAGGGTTGATTGGATGTCTGAGTACCGATCATTCTCTAATTATTTTAGCCATTCAGGTATAAAAGGACTGTATGAGTAGTCTTTCAGTAGTCCCTCGAGAGCTTGTCGTAGTCCCCAAGTACTCATTCCTTCAGGTTTGTCTCGACAACCATTTTCTGACCTCTTTTTATTTATTTAGTTGTAACAGAGTTGAACCTGACATCGACAGAAGTCCGATATACTGGTTAATACACGGTCTTCATGTGAGTAACTTGATACGAACCCTTTCTCGTTTTAAACTATTTAGCAGAATGCAATTCTCCCCCATTACACCATTGAGCTCGTTCATTTCCATTCTTGTTGTATTCGCACTCGTCGTACGAGCCAATGCAGCAGCTCTTCCAGTTCCAGTCGAAATTGTGGGAAGAGAGCCTAGGTGCCTTTGCATCTTAGATGATGGAACCTTGTGTTGCCACATCAGTATTTTGACAATTTACTGGTTTTGGTCGGTACCAGCTGGTACCGACCAAAACCAATAAACCAGTCACCAGTGCACCGACCGAGATTTTTTGCTACCAGTAAACTATCTGTAAAGTACGCTCAATGATCACAGTAAGTGCGGAAGACATCACAAATGGTGTCTGCATTGCCTTGGCATCATTTACCACATTGCCAAGAGTGTTCCTGACATTCTATAATGTCAAATAATTAGTGTCGTCATTGTCAGGGACGATGTTCGGGGCCTATGCGACGCATCCCGACACAGCATCAACAATCCCAACAAATTGCGCACGGTGTTGCTAAAAACGGTTTTTGTACATCTCAAATCAATTGTTCAACTACACACAAGCATATGTTATCATATATACCAGTTTGTTATTAGTTAGATTTTCTACCTGCCATACCAGTGATAACCAGTGACCAGTATTTTGTCAAAATACTGATGCAGTAAGAGTTTGGGGTGTCTAGTCTACTGAACATCGACTGTTTCGTCCTTTCAACTAAATAGGATTCCGGTGCATTTCTTTCGATTGTCAAGGATCTGATGAAATATATGTATTTTATCTCATGTTTCCTTAATATTGAAAGTGACTAGATGACTCTAACTTGATTATCTCACTCTAATTTTTTACAACGGAGTTTTGAACTCCGAATATATTCCTGTGGATGACATGAAACGCACATTTATAAGGTAGAGGCATTTTTGTTCAATTATAGGTCTTAGGTTTTCCAAATATATATCTTCTTGAATAACTCCGTAACAATATTTCGAGTTTTCAGCCGGAAGTGAGATATAGATTTACATGGTCGTAAGTCATCACATCCTATTTGTTTGTAAGGACGAAACAGACTGCTAATATTCAATTGTGATATTCTAAATCTACTAACGATTGAACTGGTAAGCATCGGTATTCCTTTCAGTTGTCGGGTTGCAATATGGGGAATAGAAGAATATGTACCTCCGTTTCGACTGAAACGTATTCAAGTCTTCATTTTTCCCCTGGGCGGGAACGGGTAGCGCGCGGTTCGGGTTATGGACGCTAGGAGACCGCTCTTAGGATAAAATCATAACATTGCCACACCTGATACCTCGACCGATTCTACCGGGTAGGTCGAGGCTACTTATCTAGGTATAAAAAGGCTGTCATTACGAAGATGGATCCCTCAGATTCCAGGAGTCCTTCGACAGAGAAGTAAGTAGTCTCATTTGCTCAACATCAGTCGTTAACATTTTTTTAGTCCTAGCAAAGCCTAGAGCTTAATATTCCAACCAATCTACTCAACAGTTCTACACGGTTTTATGTGAGTACCAGAAATGCCAACTTCATAATTCGTAACAGGTCTCTAATCTGTTCAACATTGATTTTAGGAGAATGCAGTTCAACGTCTCCGCTGACCGCCTGAGCTGGTTTACCTCCATCTTTGCCGTACTTGTTGTACTCATTGTGCAAACCAAGGTGGCAGCTCTTCCCGCCCCAGCCGAAATCGAGGCACGAGTGCCGACCTGTCAATGCATCTTCCCAAATGGAACTTCCTGCTGTCCACCATAGATGAAGTCTGCCTCGACCACTTTTTTCAATGGCCACTTTGTTCTTTTGCTTATAGAGAGCTCCAGTATATGTATATTCTTTTCTAGCTAATAAAGCACCCGTTTAATTGCTTGATATCACACTAACTTGAACTTTAGTCAAACTTGACAACGCCAGCAGCTACGATATCTTGAGCTTGTAACGACGTACCAGACGTAACACCGTTCCACCAACTAAAACCACAGTGAGCGTAGTAAATCATAACACTCGAGTCATGAAGAGATAGAAAACACATCGGATAACATTTGGGCTTTGGTATTCATGAGGTCGTTACCCGCCGCGGCGAGTATGGAACCATATGAAAGATGTATGTAAAAGAAAATATTTTTGAGAGCCTCTTTATATTGAACTTCGTCTCTGGGCTGTCTATGATATCACCCTTTAATAACAGCGACGTCGGGAGACTTACAGTGGTTCGAAAACAGCTTCAGCAACAGCTTTACTGACAACCGGATCGAAATTTAAGGATTCAATAAACGCAGCCTATTCGTGAGTCCAGTCTGGCAACCAGGTATGTTTTCCATGTCCGAAGTCAACTCGCAACTGAAAACCACTGCATTGTACAAAGACTCGAAAACGCAATAAAAGAAGTACATGATAATTCGTCCTTGATCTCCCCGAATTCCGGTCAAACTGAATTTGGTTCGGCATCGATGATCAGACTTCCCTCGTCTCTACATAAGCCTCCCCCAATCATGCCACCATTCCTCTACTGCGCCTTGTGCGTCATAATTGCACTGTGCAATGAATTCACCTAAGTATTGACCAAGCTGCTCGTCAGATAGACGTTCTTTTTGTAGCGTTGGCTTAAATCCATCGTTTCGCCCATTACGAAAAGGTCCTGGTGGAAACGATAGAATATGTAACCACTGGAAATCAGTCCCTCTAATCATTCGGGTGCGATTCCGCCTGAGCTCGTTGAATCCATTGAGCAAAATGCGGGTTTGATGCACAGACTTCAGTTTTGAAAACAATAGTCCAAGCATGAAACCATCTTCAACCTAGCAAATATTCAGTCAAAATCAATTAACTCTCGATCTGACCCACGGCGATGCCCCTAGTGCCAAAAAGGTGTGTCAAAAATCAACGTCAGTCATGAAAAACTCTCTTACGTATTTTGTGGGCCATTTAACTGGGAAAGACTCTCATCATCGATGTGATAGGTAAAGCAAAGAAGTCGCACGTACTAATGCAGAATGCGCAGCATCTCCAATTATAACTACTTCATAGCTGCTATTGACAAAGCTGGTGAACTCGTAGTCCTTTTGGTTGTTCCGATGACATGATGTGGCTAAATTTAACAACTTTTTTAGGCTAGTCATTTAAGAATTTGCGAGAGTACTGCTGCCGTTTACAAATTATACGCACAGAGGCACGCATTCAGTCCCCTCAATTTCTTCTGCACTGACCGGTATAGGCTCCGTCGAGTCCCAATCCATATCATCACTACCGAATCGTCTGAAGGGATAAAACACGTTGATCACGTATTGATCATTTCCTTCCTGTTAATATTTTTACTTGAGGACTCGATATAAATAATATGTGAGCGTGTAAGGCGTACTATTCCAGAAAAGTGAGCTACACCATCTCCCATCCACATTACCCCCTAATTTTTTCCTATTAAACGTTACTTTCTTCAAGTACACAAAAATAACGTACGAAGTAATGTTGAGTTAGAAAATTCAGATCACTATCGTTTTTGACCTTATCCAGAGGAATTGAGAACCTAGAACTTGATAAAAATCAATGAAAGATATAAGTTGAATGGAAGACCCCGATTATACGTTACCCATTCTTCAATGTTTGGAAAATGTGCTGCCTTTGACGATTCGTCCAGTTCATCCGAATCGGATGAATCTTCGTCGTGCAAAAGATCGGGCAGAATCATTTCTCGTATAGTACTATTATGCCCATCTGCTCCTATAATCTAAATTATCGGTAAGAGAGGTGAATAATCCATGGCAACAAGAGACATACGACATCACAGTGAAATTCTTCTCCAGCGGTCGATGTTATTTTCGGAACTTCTTTACCAGGGTTGCCAAAGGTCGCTCTTGCCACCTGAAAGTCAAATTTGAATCTTACATCACAAGCTTTGCAAAACTCGTATAGGTGGTTCCAAAGATCTGAATACTTTGTATGCCAACAATTAAGCTTGCAGCTATGACTAGAGTAATGTAGTGCACGTACTGGCACACGATAATACTTGCTTCCTAGATCGGCCATAAGCTCTTCCTCAAATAATGTTCTTCCTACCACCTCGCCCGTCTCTTCTGTGTGAGAAATCAGAAGCACTGATAATAAAATCTGGAAGATACAATACCTTGATAGAAGAGGGTACTAATAAACAAATGAAAGGAATGTAACGCCGTATACCTAAGCAGGTACTCACCCTTCATTCAAACTACCTTTCTTCTGAAAGGTGTCTTCCATTCCGTCAATTTTTTTAAATAATCTTGTGATATTGGGCGGTATACGTAGTCCGCCATATTTTTGGTCCTGTAAAATTAAGTAATTTTCCACGAAAATCATGAATAAATAATAAATTCACCTGAAAGACCTGTATTGGATGCTTCTCTATAATAGTGACAATATGGCCAGCTCTCCTTAACCAATATGCAGCGGAAAGTCCACTGATACTACCGCCGACGATGCCAAAGTGAAGAATATGGTCTGCGTAGCTGGGAAACATAAGACTAGAAGCGAGAAGGGGAGTTTCCCTTGCCGCTTCTTATATGTATCTGACTCCAGTATGACTCTATTGGATCCACGTGCTAGTGGGAGTGGTCCACTGTGCATGAATGATTTCTCAAGAAAGATCCGAATGATGCAGAACCTTGCGCTCGAGCAACAGATTCAATTTTCGGGGCAAATGCCGTACTTGTGATATTTACAAGCCACACAAAGTAATTCATTCTCGGGGATGATAAGTCCTCTCAACGGCCCAGATGTTGTAAGACCTCGCAACTAATAATCCAGATTAGTTTCATTGCGTCCAAAATACCATTTTGATCGGGTCACGCTGGTGTTGCTAGTGGGTCAGTTCTCCCGCCTTATCCACTTGCTGCGTAGATGTCCTTTCTAGCACAGTTGGATTGTCTAAGTACTTCGTGGTTACAGACTTCCACTATTTGAAGTGTTGAGGCTATTTACAGTCGTCATTTGTTATTTATTCAAGATATACCAGAAAAGTATAAATTCATTGCTATTGCTCTCAGCTTCAAAAACATCACTATGCTGTCATCGAAGCTAAGCATCCTCATAAGTTTTATAATATCACTTAGATGGAGGAAGATGTGGCATTTGTTCTCTTTTTATAGACAATGATTTACCATGATTATAAAACGTTATCAAAAGTGCGGCGTAAAACTGTACCAATCCAGTAGACCATGTGAACAGAGACTAAGATCAAACCAAGTTTTTGTTGATCTATTTTATACTTCCTCCCACAGAAAGTGAGGTCCCATCGCTTGGCATGCTGCTTATGACGCTGCGGCACTCCGATGCAAGGAGTTCCTGCAATGTTCATATATAGGTCCAGGGTTACAAATTAGTATCAATTTGCAGTTGATATGTCCGCAGGACCTACATGCTTACATAATGTTGGTGACAATGAAAGCTACCAAATGGAATATGATTGATCCCCATAACGAAGTCATTTCATAGCACCAATCGTGTCAAGATGCCATTTTTTTGGTGCAAGAAAAATTTTGATCATTGCAGTAATAACATTTCATTGAATCTATGGCCAACTTATCATAAACTGATTCTCAGAACTCTTTCATGTCCCCTTTTTGGTCATATTTTACAAATGCCCTGTGTTTGAAATTTCATTTTGTCCCATCCCAAATCATTTAAATGCTGTAACGTCACGACACAGAGTATGGGTGTGTGCTATTCCCAGGCATAGTAATGCGGTAAAGGGTGGCTTTGAAGAAATTCTAATTGTTGAGTTTTGTCGGGGGTTTTAGGGCTAAGTTGGTATTTGGACAAAAGCATAGCTCATTGTCTTTGTTGATATGGTATGATTAGAGGGAAGGGGTACAACTAGCAGTTCTTTCCGCACACACATCCAATTCTCACCTTTTTTGCAAACCATAATAACAAAACTATTTTACTAACATTTTATATTCAAAGACCCTTTTGGATGTTTACATTGAGACATGCTCTGGTATGCACTTTATTTTGTAGGAAATTCACTCATGATATGAGATAAGTTCTGTTTTTGCTCATTCCATATTGTAGATGACACTCCCAATTTCATACTGCAGATGTTTATTCCATGTAACATATCCAACCAACTTTCCGCTCCTTCTGTTGACCAAAATTTTTCGAAGTTTTGGTGTCAGTTTCTGAGCAAAATACTGAGAATCTGACGCAAATTATTACTGTGCAGCCATGAGATTCGTTAATCAGCTGTTTTTAGCACCATATAAATAGGTAAATGGGACGGCAGTCGACATTCGATGAACCCAGTCTCTATTAGGAACCCACGGACCAAGTGAGTAAAAATAGAGTTCATACTCCGCTTCAATTGACAAGTAATTCATTTGACGGGTAAGTTATAACTCATCTCACTCCATCATGGTCGTGTTTCCTGCAGAACTAGAGGAGCACCTGATCGACAGCATCCCGCGTTCTGACACGGAGACTCTAAAGTCTTGCTCTCTTGTTTGTCAATCATGGCGCCCTCGTAGTCAGTATCTGCTTTTCAACAAAACTATTTCCTTCATCTCCCGAGGTTCAGATTCCTCGGCACCCACTAACACGCTGGCGCCTTCAGATCTCAAAAGTTTCCTCGAAATAGTGAGATCTTCCAAGACCATCATGCATGCTGTGTGTGGTTTACGATTACCTAGAGGTGTTTTGTCTAGAGATTTTGCGTATCCTCTAGGTTTGTCAAACTTGCTCACCCTGGAAATAGCCGACATCAACATGTACGAAGTAGTGAACAGAATTCACCCTTCGTTTCGGCGTCTCCTCTTGCAGAATCCCAAGTTGAAAGAGCTCAAATTTGAGCGAATCAATGTTCATGAAGGGATATTGATTCCTATTTTCGAGACTCTAAAGGCTTTGAGGTTACCAACAACCTCGAAGTTGCTGAATGCCAAGCCAGACCAGCCAGGATCACCTTTACGTCTCCTATCCTTCTACAAGTGCTCATTTGTAGAGAAACCCTACATGCAGGGACAGTCCAATGTTACGAGTCATGATACAAGCTATCCGCTCTCCCTTAAATTCCAGGGCTTGACGCTTTCTCTTACGGGCACTGTAAGGAATTTGGGGGATTTCGTGGAAACATTTCACATTCAGGGCCTACGTGGGATTGTTCTAGGCACTTTACTTTCCACTGTTAGAGAGGAAACGCACGAGGCGGTCGCTACGCTCTTGAATCGACATGTTGGAGAGATTCGTTCGCTTTCTATTCGTGGTATGACTTACAAGACAAACCTACTTCGTAAGTTCCCTTCTTCCCTCTAAAGTCTTCTGTCAACTTATGACCAACATATTGCAACTGTGTTTACTCAGAGGATGGTTTCATGATTCTCGACACCTTTGAGAAAGTTCCCTTTTCTCAGATGTACAACCTTACTGAGCTCAATCTCCACTCTTGTACTACCTCATCGGATGCTGTCAAATACCTCATTGAAAAACTTACCCAAGGATCGGGAGTAAACATTCCTCTGGAACGTTTCAATGTCTGGGTGGATTTCAAAGAAGGAATGCTAGAAGCTGATGATGACTTGTCAACTCTGGTGATGGTAAAGAAGGACACATTGAAGGAGGTGACAATATATGGTGGAGGAATTGGTGAAGAAGTATTAAGGATGGCATTACCCAGAACATCAAGGTTTGAGCAGGTTAGATTTTTGAGACAGGCCAAGGAGACTTGAGTACTGCGGTGAGTACTTCTATTCTGAGCCTACAACTTGACCTTCTAATGTTAATAAATAGCATGGCAATATTCATGTACCTGAGTGGAAGCAAGTCACTGTAATTCTCAAGAATTATGGTGGGATTACTGAAGAATTGTCGTAGAATTACAAAAAATGTAAATACAGTAAATTTTGACTTTTTATTGTATTCCCAATATAGTTCCACTGTGATTCTTTGGTAATTCTCAGGAATTGCATGAATTTGCATCTAGTGATGATGGATTACTATCCTGCCACAAGGATTCAAAGATTAAAGATTTTTGGAACCCTAGAGCACTGTGATGGATTATGGCTTTTAGCCATTTGTAAGTATTTTCGTTGTTTTCCCATTCCAAGTCTCGATCTATCTTACCTACAATGCAGTGCTTCGGGTGTACCTCGGGCATTAAATTCTCCTTTGTTCTACTCATTTCTCCATAATTCTGCAGCTTTACTTGAGTATTCTATAGTATTCTAGTTAATATACAGTACAGTATATAAGTAGCTAATTAGCACAGTGTAAAAGGAGCCTTTCCTACCTGCTAATACACATCTGTGTTTGCCCTTACATCTTGACTGATTGTAAGTTCCGGCATCCTTTGCAACGCACTAGCTTGCCTTGGCTGCTATTTCTGACCTCTACTGACGCCTTTGAGCTCACTGAGTGTTCAGAATACCTTCGGTTTCCTCTGTAACGCGCAAGCTTACTTGGATTCTACCGAATTAGGCTCCATCATTCCTTCATTAATCAACTTAGAGTTTTCCGAGCCCGAAACTAGCCCGGTTTCATTACAAGCACCATTGAGTACTCAAACTATCAGAACTTTCTATTAAACTCATTTTCTTCTCAAGTAAAAACAGTTGAAAATGTATTGCTCAATTGTGGGCACACTATCTGCCTACAGTTAGTTTGTCACAATCATTGGTTATCTTCCCATTTCCGCAATGATGTTAATTGGATCATGCTTCAAGATTTGTACATGAAAATTGCAGTAGATAGATATTATTTTGGCATGCTAGATACATCAAGTCAAGCACCACCTTTGATCATGTCGTGTCACATAGCCACGTCGTAATTCAGGTTCTAAGTTATCAATAGGCTGCTCGCCAGTTAAAAAACCGATAACTCTGCAGACGAGTTCGGATGACTGCGTTCCGCCTACAGATTCTGCGTTATTTTCAATAAGCACTGCAATCACGTCATTTCCTTGGGGAATTTTGCCTGATTGTGCAAGCACATCATCTGAACTTAAAAGAGGCCTGAATATGAACGCTAAGCCCGGCTGAATCAGAATTTTGCTGGCAGTGATTGGTCTTTGTCTTAACTGCGGCCAAAGCAGCTGATTGACTCTAACTCCGGAAACCTCAGACACAAGATTAAAGACATTAGGTAGCGCTGAACCAATGCCATGTCTTTCAACCTCACTTTCTGTAAAGACAAAGCCGGTGGCTTTGAAATGCAGACCAGATATATCGCAAATACCATCTTCCCAAGCCGAGAACCAGTCATTCCCTTGGCAGGCGGCAATAGATCTTGGTGCCCAGCGGAAAGGAGAGATGCTCAACCTCTCGGTGGTTGGGACCCAGGCAACACCACATGGAACTTCATGTAGAAGCATGTAAAGTCTAGCCATTCGATGCTCTGCGTCCGACACAGAGACGATTGGAGATGGATCATGTCCCAGCAAGGAGGCGATACAGACCGGTATGTCCTCGAATTTACTGGTAGATCGATGTTCAATGGCATCGTAGACGTTCAAGAAGAGATTTGAAGATGGAGGATTTGAGTTGCGAATAGCTTGGACACCTGGAATAATCTTTCTGAGCAGTTCAGTGACTGCTTCGTCCCGTAAAAGGGACCTCTCTTCAAAGTCAACTTCCTCAAACCCAACCATGCTTCTACTTTCGGTACCCTTCTGACTCTTTTGTTCTCTATTCCGTTCATTCTTTTGATACAGAAAAGGGCCATCACGCATTTGGAAGTACAATTTGTCTGAGCCTTGAACCTCACTGGCGAGGGTAGCTTCTTGTAATGTCCATAAACGCTTTGCCCAGCCACTACAGATGATGCGCAAAGCTAGCTCTAGAAATGTGGCTGTGGCAGACTCCACCATTTCGAGTTCTCTATCGAGAACTAATACTGCAGTTGCTCTGCTGAAGGTCTTTCCAAGAAGCGTGATTGCTTTCCTCCGATGGATCTTTGCATCTGCATGGACGGGTATACAGAGTGTGTCCATCCAAAGTGCTAATGGTGAAGCACTAGACGACAGTGTTGAAGAATTGAGCATGAGGTTTAGGCGATTCACATGATCCCGTAAACGTTGAAGTTGACATCGGGGAAGCGCGTTTGACACTGGGTTTCCGAGTCCGTCGGCCCCTTATAATCACAAGGATCAGCAAAAGCAAGGGTATGTAGTAGGGTCAAACATACAGACGTGCGAGATGGCAACGTAGGGGTAGTCCTGTTCCGACACCATTTGCAATTCCAGCTCTTCTGTTATAACCAATTTTGGGACCTCGTCTTTAGACAAAACGGAAGTTAAAGCGTCGCTTTTCACTTCAATAAAATCACAGCAGCACCAGTCCTTTACATGTCTAGATTTATAGGTCACCTCATCCGTTTGATAGGCACCGCAAATAACATTTCCACAGTGCGAATGGTCCATAATTCTTGGGCGAGGAAGCAAAGATGCAAAGATGAGATCACCATCTTCCAAGATAGCTAGCTCACTCTTGCACCATCCCTTCTCCTCAAGGTCAACAAATTGCGAAGTCAGAAAGTTGTGCCATTCCTTCAGTAGGGCGGGTGCCAGTCCAGATGAGACTTTTACCGACTCTTCCCTGATCCCAGCCCTCCTCTTCCGCCGCAGCAAAATTGGACGCCCGAGTGTGCAACAGTAAATGAAGACCTATGATACGAACAAGAATGTCTAGGGAGAGAAGGACGCGACATTCAGCATATGCATAATTATATCGATAGGTATATGTCGAGTCGCTCACGTCCCTGAACACCTCAGCGGACTCGGAGGCAACGTTTCGGATATCAGTGATTTCGCTGCGCAGCATTAGACTCGAGTGTCGGGCAACGGTTAGGATACGTCTCACGACTTCTTTTTCGCCTGCGCGACGCATCTCCATTGCAGCTTGGAACCATCGCTCAGACAGCCCATTAAGTTTCTTGGTCGAAATCAGCTCGTCGTTGAAGATGAAGTCGGCTGCGACATCAATCTCCAGCCTACAAAGACTCGAAACTTCTTCGAGGACGCCAAAGAAGAGCCATGCTTGCAAGAATGCAACTTTGTCCGATGCACGGACTGGTCTGCCATCCAAACGAGAGAGCATCGGGGGTTGAATGCGATCATCTTCCGCTTGTATTTCTGCAAAGCCCATCCCGTACTCGCAGTGGCCTGGAGGACAAAAAACATGACACTGTTCATCCTTCACATTTAATCTCCAACCACGGCGTTCCGGATATGTCCAAAAATCCTTGCCGTCGTACGGCGCCGACTTGCAGAGGTACGGAATCGTGAAGGGTATAAACTCGGGACGAGGTGAGTCTGAAAACGCTTGGGGCATTGTCAAAGAGAAAGATTTGGTTGGTATGTGGTCCTGAGGCCCTGGTGACCAAGATGTCGTATTAACATCTATCTGTCTTATGTGGTAAACAATGTGGCTAATGCCTTTAGAGACTGCGGACGCACTGGAGACACAATAATCATCGTGATTTTGGAGAGGGTCAGAGATCCGCACGTTAGTCTCAATACAATAAGTTCCGAAATAAAATTCATACTCCGATTGAGATTCTGGACTGGACAAACATCCGGTTGTTCCGACATGCTGCCATCATGTTAGAAAGAAATGCAGGCCTTTTATTTATTTTCGTTTTCGGTCGAAGTTCGTGTATGTGGACGAACCAATGGCCTAGGTTAAATGATCTCAAGATCAGTACTTAAAACAGGGACTCCATGCAAGTGCTTGAATGACCAGCATCCGATTGCAAGGGAGGACAGAGCGGAGAATCAACGTATCGTCATTATGTATAAGTAGCGCGGAGTGCAGAGAGTACTTTAGGTATGTCTGTGTCTTTAGGTAGGTAATAAAAGCTAACAAATACACTGAAAACCGGAAAGGGATGTAAGAGGTTACGCTGCGAGAAAGAGTGCAAAGGAGATCTAACGTGACGAGGTGAGGTGGACTGATATGCGTGCGATATATGTATAGCGAGGGGATCACAGCAGAGATATAAGTATGCAAGTTGAAGAATAAAATAAAAAAGAAAGATCCATTGCAAAAACAACGCCTACTCCTTTCTCCCGAAATCATCCCCAAACACCTCTCTCAACACCTCCTTCACATCTTCTACGTAGACAAATTTGATACCCTCCTTGACACTCTCCGGCACATTCTCCTCAATGTCAGCCTGATTTGCCGCTGGAGCAATGATCGTCTTTATCTGTGCCCGGTGCGCAGCGAGGATCTTCTCCTTGAGACCTCCAACGGGAAGGACTTGGCCTACGAGAGATATTTCTCCTGTCATTGCTACAAAAAGGTCGCGTCAGTCGTGTTCTCTTCTCAACACTTCAGGGAAAGAGATACTCACCAATATCTCCATTAACCCTCCTCCCCGTAAACAAACTAACAAACGCTGTCAAAATCGCCGTTCCTGCACTCGGGCCTTCCTTTCCTATCGAGCCCTCTGGCATATGTACGTGGATATCTTTCCCTTCTAAGAAGCTCTCATTGGGCGAGTTTGTTATGCCCAGTTCGTAAGCATGGGCTTTGACGTAGGATAAAGAGATTTGAGCAGATTCGCGGATGACTTCGCCGAGTTTACCAGTCAGGGTCAGGGAGCCTTTGCCTGGCATTGACTAGAGGGAGACGAACGAGTTAGAACGACGTCATTGCATAGAGAAGTGAACTGAAAGATACCATAGCTTCGACAGGCATAACAGCCCCACTTCCATTACCCAAGTACCCCAGTCCTGTCGAAACACCCGGAGGAGGCTCATTCGCGTACATCCTGTCCTTTTGATATATCGGTGGGCCCACATAGTCTTTCAGGTTCTCAGGCGTAATCCGGATATGTACGGTCGGGGGAATGGTCATAGGTTGACGGGTTAGAGTTGTCACGGTCTTTTTATTCTTTTTTCCGTCTTGTTCCAAGGTTGAAGAGGCGGTAGAGTCTGAAGAGGAAGAGGTGGTAGCAGGCTCATTCGGAGGAGGCGTCGTCGACTCTTCTGCCTCCTTGGTCGCTGTCGTCGCTTCACCGTCCTTTTTGGCTTCTTCGGGGTCAGGCTCGGGGAAGACTTCCTCACCGAGGTCTTGGACGATCTTGAGTGCTGCTTTACGGTAGATCTGTCATTATCGTGGTCAGCGTCTTGGGTTTTGGACGCAACAAAGATGAAAGAAATGAAAAGGAATGTCCGTCCGTCCAAGGCGGAGAGAACAGAGAACAGGAACAACACAACTCAAAAAAAGATGGACAGCATCGAAGACAGATACATCAATACTCACTTTGTCAATACTCTTCTTCAGATTCCTAACCCCACTCTCCCTACAATAATACTTGATCAACACGTCTATTGCATCGTCTGTCAACACCACGTCTGTGCCGTCCCCTTGCGCTGCCGCGGTCGCAACCTCTTTGCCATGCTCTTCCTTGCTCTTCTTTTCGTTGCTCTTCTCACCGGAAGAAGCCTCTTCCTCAGCTGGAACGATGATTTCCGCCGGTCCTAAACCCGCACTCTTCTTCGCTTGAGGTCCAAGATACCGTCTTGCAATCTCGGCTTTTTCTTCGCTCACGTAACCGGATACTTCTAGAACTTCCATCCTATCGAGGAGAGGAGCGGGAATGGTGGATAAATTGTTGGCAGTACAGACAAATAGGATATGTGAAAGATTGACGGGAACGTCCATGCTATAAAAAAACGGAGGAGAAAAGAAAAGGGGTCGTATTAGCATTCGTATTTTTAGTCTATCGACAAGAATAGAGACTCACTAGTGATCCAGGAAACTATCATTCTGCTCTGGATCCAACATTTCCAACAAGGCCGAACTAGGATCTCCATTATGCCCTCGTCCAATCTTATCAATCTCATCAATGAGAATCAAAGGATTGGACACGCCTACACGGCGAAGGGCTTGGATCGGTTTACCTGGAAGGGCGCTAAACGGTTCGGTTAGCTTTCGTTCACTTTAGGCAAGACAGAGAGGGACGCATACCCAACATAAGTCCTCCTATGCCCTTTAATCTCCGCAACATCCGTAAGTCCACCAACCGAAAACCTGAAAAACTCTCTCCCCAAAGCTCTCGCTACACTCTTTCCTACACTTGTCTTGCCGACACCTGGAGGTCCGACAAGGAGGATGATCTTTCCTTCTACTGTACCCCTCAACTTGCCCACAGCTAAAAATTCTAGAATCCTCGATTTGACGTCTTCCAATCCGTAATGGTCTTCGTCTAGAACCCGACGAGCATGGGTGATTGAAAAGTTTTCCGGGGAATGAACGCCCCAGGGAAGAGTGGTCAGCCATTCGAGGTAGTTTCTAGTGACGTTGGCTTCGGATTGGGACGGTTCGAGTGTAGAGAGTTTGTTGAGCTCTTCTTCAAAGACTTTTTTGACTGTTTCTGGCATCTTTAGTCCGGGGATACCTTCCTCTGGTTTCCCGTCTACTCGTTCTCGGAAACGCTGAATAAGCTTCTCTCTCCCGTCTCCTTCTAGGCCGAGTTCCTTCTTGATACCCTTGAGCTGCTCCATGAGGTAGTACTCTTTTTGCCTTTTAGCTATTTTAGAATCTACATCTCGGGAGATCTTGTTCTGGAGCTGGGCGTTGATGAGCTCCTTCTTGAGAACGAGAAGAGCCTTTCGTAGACGGTCAGGAACAGAGAGCGAGGCGAGAACTTCCTGGAGCTCATGTGTGGAACCAGAGGAAGAGGATACAGCCGCTGCAAAGTCGGCGAGTTTGTCGGGTTCGTCAAAGACGTTTGAGGAGACCTAGTGGAGAGTGGAGAGTCAGACGCAGGCGTAATCTAAGTATAGGAAAAGAAACACACATTACTTACCTGGTTGATGCTGAAATTCGTAATCTGATCCCTAAACAACGGGTTCAACTGCGCGATATCCTTGAACACGGAGATAATCTCGCTCATGAATGCCCTGACGTGTTGGGACTGCTGGCCGTCCTTGTCTTTGGCATAGGGCTCAGTGCTGAGGTTGACGACGTTGACAATAGAGATTGGGTAGGAGTGTAGGAAGGAAGTTTGGATTGGGCCTAGGAAAAAAAGGGGTGTTAGTAAAGTGGCTTTACTGAACGAAATACAACGTACCAAGTGCAGAAGCCGGTTCCTGAACTTCAGTTTGTTCCTTTACACCTTCTGCCTCTGACTCTGGAGCGGGCGAAGATGGAGGCGTAGGCAACTGTGCTTCCTCTGCATCCACATCTTCCACTTTAGCCTGTGAGAAAGGCGTCTCTGCAGTGCCAGCCTTGACAAGCTCTGTAATCTTTATCCTCCTATGAGGATAAAGCACTGCCGTGAGACCTTCTTCCTCTTTCTGCTCCTTGCCTTTCTCTCCTGGTGCACCGGGTGCCGCTCCCTCTGAGGGGGTGGAAGCAGGAAAGACAGAAGTGATTTGAGCGAATACGCCCACATCGTAAACCTTGTTCAAATCCGTGATAACGTCCGCATCCTCATTATCATCTTTGAGGAGAAAAGCACCGAGATAAGGTTGACCGCGTTTCATCATTTCCTTTATGGCAGAGACGACAGCTGGATTACGAATGACGACGGCCTTGTAGAAACCAGGAAAGAGGGGACGGCGGGCGATAGGAAGAGCAAGGAGTTGGGGATAGTTTTCGGGTATGGAAGGTTTGGCGATGTTGGAACCAGAAGAGCCAGAACTAGAATTAGAAGAAGAGCCAGACGATGAAGAGCCAGAATTGGAACTGGAGTTGGACGACGAGGAGGAAGGGGGAGCCTCATCTTCCTCTCCTCCATCTTTACTAGATGCTCCCTCGTCTCCCTTATCCCCCTCTTGCTCATCAGAAGCCCTCGTACGCGAATTTATCCACCTCGGATACCCCAACACGGGTGTCCTCCTCGCCTCTGCTGAAAAGCTCTGCGAAAACGTTCTTGGGTGTAGCGGATGACGAGGTCCACATTGCGTTCGGTACCGTCTAGATGCGAGCGCCAGCGACGTCGACGTCAACGTGCTCGTCGTTGTCGTTGTTGACGGCGAGAAGAAGGAAAATGACGACGATAAGAGGTTTCTTCGCCGTGTACATGTTGTTGGAGACGATGAGGAAAGGGTCGTCAGCGTCGTAGCTGACGACGACAACGTTCGTCTGGACATTGTGGTCGACGTTGACCAAGACGCGTACGTCACAACTCGAGTTTTTCAGCCAATGAGTCAGCAGTTGCTTATCTGATAAGATAGCACGCCATCGAGTCTAGAACTTTGGCGAAAAAACTGCAGTGGCTGTAAAAAAGATTCTGCAGCTGGTGAGAAGTTGTTAGCAGCAACTTGTTTCGATCAAGTGACCTCGGGGTACAGCCTAGAAGATGGGAATATGGGCCCCGCGCGCTACCACTGCGCCATGCTGCTTGACACGCTGTAATCTTTGCTCATGCACTCGTCTGCCCTGTAATTGGAATTCCCGGCCCCTAAGAACCTTGCATTGGAGCTACATACATATTCAGAAATATCTGCCCCGAACGGCCGCATCACTCTACCCAGATTGGCTCGGAACATCTCGGCTGGCTCAATGCTTTCTTTACCAAGGCCCAATCTCAAGTCGCTTCTTATCTCTGACTCACTTTCAACAGAAACCTTTGAAGGAACCACGTCTTACTATTTGAGTTGTAGCACTCGGCGACAGCAGAGGTGATGCGTCAAATCATGACTCGGATTTACAAAGTACTTATTTTTTGAGTCGCCACCTCATTTCCACATTTCTCGTTTACTCCCAAGCCAAAGGTAGACTACAGTAAAAGATACACTGAACTCCAAGTCTCAGCGCTCAGTAATCAGCACTCGTAAGCACGTGGATGATCTTCTGTCCAAAAAACAAAGCAGACCGAAGATCAGCGACATCAGATCATCACCATAAAAAGAATCTCCACAGACTGAGCTAGCCTCGCCAGCGATTCATAGTGACATGTGTTTGACTTTCAAGTTTAACTTCGATGATATACATCGGAATCACTTGACGCCCGAAGCAAGTCTGACCAGATACCTGCTCAGTTGAATGATGCTGATCATTAAGACACCCCTGGTAAGTGCTAAATATTAACAGCATCAATCAAAGTGGGGAGGTCTAGAGAACAGGCGGTGACTCGGATATTTTTGTGAACTGCCAGTGTGGAGGATAAGGGAATCGAGATTAGTCTTCATCAATTTACAATTAAGTGGACCATCTGGACATGGCTTGAATTAGCGCTTCATGCTCTCTTCGAGCCCATGATCCCCTGATAGTGTGCTGTTAGCTGTTTAAGTACTCCTAATGCGAACATATAAAGCAGCAACTGCGGAGTGACATGAAAAACTCAACACACAGGCATCAAATCCTCAAACATACAGGATGTCTGCTTCCCAACAGTCTCTTCCACTTTCCGATCCCGATGTCTCAGTCTTGAAAGACTGGATTGCCGAAACAGCGCTTAGCTTTCTCTTGTGCGGTGTTTACTTGACACTCTCAACCACAACCATCTACCTATTCACGTAAGTTTTGCTTGAACACTCTTATTTTGTTTTGAAAATAATCCATGTTTACACTGTAGACGCCGCAAGCTCCTCACCTCTCAACACAAGTCCAAAATCATCTTATTTTTCCTAACAACTCTGATGCTGTTCACTTCTCTCACATCTATAATCCTTCGAGCACAATTTGCCATATCCCAAGTCCCCTTACTTGGATTTAATCCACCAGATGCAGAGGATGTCACCCCTTTTCTGACGAATTCGGTTGTTGTTACTGCTTTTCTTGATAGATTCAACGTACGCATGGTCATTTACTGTAATCACAAAGCGCATACTTAATACCTCTAGTATGTCCTCAGCGATGGCATCGTAGTCTGGAGAGCCTGGATATTGTTCCCTAGGAACCTAACTGTCAAGATTATCCTTTCGATTTGTGTAATTGGATCAGCTGGTGAGTATCTACCATAGAAAGAAACTTTGTCTAGATTTACTTACCATCTTCATCTACCAGCTGGTGCATTTATAAATGTCGGCATCGCAACAAAAAGAGTACTCACGAGTGGATATACTGATTCGGATTCGGGGAAGTTCAACCCGTTGATTATGACTCTGCCTCTATTTTGTACGAATGTGATTGCTACGGGGTTGATTGGGTGTAAAGCTTGGTGAGTAATATTTCTTTTCAAACCAACCAGTTAGTGCAACCCAAAGTCTGACAAGTAGATCCTCCCTTATCTTCCCCCTTCCCTCTAGGTATCACCGAAGAGATATCAAAAAAAACCTCGGATCTACATATAGTTCGACAAGTAGGATACAGAAAATCCTTCTACTTTTGGTTGAATCGGGGATTATTTACTGTGTATTATGGGTGAGTGTATGCTACCCGAATTGGGTGAAAGAAAAATAACTGATAAACTTGAATCACCCTTCCGTCGGAAAGATTGTCTACGCCTACATAGGAGTTTCCACGCAATCAAACTCGAGTCTTTCTTTTGCTCTTTATGCAGTTATAATGCCAAATTTATCAGTGAGACATCAATTTTTTTTGGAACTATTCTTCTCACTATCTATTATCATAGGCAATATACCCAACCCTCATCGTTCTCATAGCTGCACTTGAACATGTCAGGACAGACTCCTCGGACGTGCATAATTTATCACTATCCCAATCGATACGATTTGCTTCATTAGGTCAACTGGCTACAAATACAACCTTTACCAGCTCCCAAACCAATGGTATGGGGCCCGTTACAGTTGTTGAGAACAGATCAATAGAAATGGAGGAGCTCTATAAATGTGAGGATGCTTCTCTGGTGCTGAAATGAATGAAGAAATGGCGCAATAGGAGTGGCTATCACAGTGAGAAAAAATTATACAATTATCTATTAAATAACTAGCTGGTCTATGTTTTATATTTGTATATAAGTAGAATGCATAGCATACACGGAACAGTTATGTAGCCTTTTCAGAGTCAAAGATAGCTTAAAATGTACAGATCAAAGCTTACTATGATTAACATGGTTTGCACAGTACAGCAGCACTGGGGTGGAGTGGCCCGGTACTGCTATTTAAAACCAGTGATTCTACCCCAAAATCTGCTCTACAAAATGGATTTTGAACAGCTTTTACATCGTCAAACATTCCATGGGTTTTTTTTATTCACCTGAGTACTCTTTCAGCTGAAATTTTTCATATCTGCCCAGCTTTTCTGCCTGGAGACTCATGATCATGATAATATAAATACTACATAATTATAAAGCAAAATCTTAGTCTGCTTATTCTCACTTTTATTTCTCTCCTCGTCATCCATATTTTATACATCAACGGACTCAAACACTTCCGCCTTGAATCATTCATCAATGGACAACTCCAAACTCGTGTTGCCATTGTCACGGATGCTACTAAAGGTATCGACCTGTCAATCTTGTTGCCCACAGATATCATGTCACTACCGGTCCAGATTACTTAGCTCGACTCGCTTCGGGGTCAAAGCTGCAAAAAAGAACAAAGCAATTGCTGTAGTACCAGCGGATGCCAATATCGGAACAAGATGTAAAGAACCTCATCCATGCCACGTCTTTTCGGTTAATGATGATAGCCAACACAGGAGCGATTCGGATCTATTTAGGATGCAAGCAGCGTCGGTATCGGAACTGGGATGCGTTTATCATGATACTGTTGATGCGAAGCTTGGAATTTCCTATTATTGGCCGTAAGCGTGGAGGTAATTCTTGCTCCCTTGCTGGTAAAACAAAATTATATGATGATCGTCGCAAAGCGACCCGATACTTCAACTTCCAATTTTTTGAATTTGCGCAGCTCCAAGCCCCTCATTTGATGGATGGTACTTGGCTTGACAGAGTATCAGAAAGATCTATTAGTCGCAGTCCTGCTTATAGTCCAGTACTACAGATATCAACTCAAATTGGCATTTGTCCTCATCCAGCGAGGTCGTTTTAAAAAGGAGTAGATCTGCCAGGCCATGGCTTGTCAGCCGACTCGTTCCGTATGAAGGCTGTTGGTATGGACGAGAGTCCCGAATTTGCCTAGGTTCTGTGGTGTGAGCTGTAAAAGCGTGGCTCGGGCCGATCCGTCCGGAACAGAGAACTGCGAATTTGGAACGATAGGAGGGCTCTCGCAAAGACCTTGTGAGCTATTTATGGAATGGAAGACTCGATAGGACGACTCCCGCGTCTTCCAAAGCAATGTACAAGTACAGTTAGGGGTATGGGGAGTTAATCGAAACAACCTGAAATTAGTCTTTCCGGCGGCATCAGAGAACGCTTCCTACTATGCCGCCGGTGCGCAGCTTCGACTCCAGGGTTGCAGAGACCAGTATCCGCCGGTTTACTTTCTTCGCAGGAACCTATTTAACAATTGCACCCATTTATCGAAATTGAAGTGTAGCCTGGAAGAGTCGAGAATAAGTAGCTCTTGGACTCGGACCTATTTTTGGCTAGTACATTCTCCCGTTGTATCAGGCCGCTGGTCAGTACTTCAATGGCTCGCTCTAATCAAACAATGCACAATGCATGAAAATTGATCCAGATGCAGCCCTTTGGTAGCTGATCGTTTTCTGACGGATTTTAAAACATGAAGTTCCGAGAACAGGTGGTTCTTGCCGCGGGCCGCGGCAAGAATTTCATCGGCTTGTAGAGTCATACCGCGGCCAGCGGCAGACAGTCCCGGCATTCTGTTTCGGGTTTACGTACCGGGCCTAAAACAGTAGTCGATGAAGACCATGATTCTGTCACGGATCGGTTTTTATTTCCAATATACAGCTCTTTGCATAAATGTCTACCGGTTCCACTTGAAAGGCTCCTGTTTATTTGTATTTATTTGTCCTATTCAAATCGTCCTTTTTTGGGTCTGAAAGTTGCTTTCTGACGTATCCTGATGGTTCCAGTGTTCCTGGGCTCAGAAAAACCCTGAAAACTGTATTGAGCACCGCTATGGATAGATACAAATAAACAAAGGCTCGCAAAGTTCAACCGGTAGACATTTATGCAAAGAGCTGTACACTGAATCTGGTACTTAAGAAACTTAGAAATGCCTGTCAAACAAACCGAACTGAACCTTCGATTCGCCGACTAAGGTAATCGTCACATGATCGGATCACGCTGTTGTTGTGCTTCCTTTCTGCGGACGATGACAATTCGAGCCGTATCATCTCTGAAGCCTCTTTGGCTACCTCAATTTCCCTCGACACAACACGTCAATAAGATTCATTCTTTTTACAGAACACTTTTCACTCGAAGCCCTCACGTTGAAAACATCAGAAGAAAACTTCCCTGTATGTATTCTTTTTCGGACGTAGTCACCTCTTTGAGCCAAATCTCGACAGTACCTCGAAAAAATGCCCATTTTACAATGAACATTATAACAAGGCATTATGCGGTATCCAATGGCCAAAACACTAACGAGCCAAACATGATATACCCAGCAGAGGATTTGTTGAAATCTCTCGAAATGACCGCCAACATAGACTTGCCCATGATACCCCCGGGGCAAGATAAAGAGCATTTCTGGAGGGCGTATCTACTTGCAAACCAGATAATACTTTATCTTGCCGCTCGGCCTCCCGCAGAGGCAGAATCGTTCTCTGCTGTGAGTCAAGGCCTTCCTATAACTCTCCACAATTGATGAAACACCGCCTCGATAGGTCATCCAGTCTGCCGTAGTTGAACCAGATTCATCTATTGGCCGCGGACGGACTGGGATCCTCAAAATTGTTCAAAAAATCGTGGATACAATGTCTACGTTACCAAATGACTCTTCTCTTCGTGTAGTGCATCCGGAGGTTATCCAAGCTTATGAAAAACTTGGACTCTTGTATCAAATCCATTCGGATAGTATACTTCGCGGAGAAGATGATTTGGAGACATGGTCTCTGTTTTTCACGGGGGTGAGAACGGAATTGGTCGAGTTCACGGTTCAGGTAGGGAAGGTTGTTGAAGGTTGGGAGCAGTGAACAACAATTAAACGACTATTCTCAGCCGTATCGGTAAAGAGACATTGCTGGTTTATAGATAGTTGTAGATCCACCTTGAGAATTGTTTGAGAATACTCCAGAAAAAAACGCGTCTATGACGTCATGTTGGTTAGTGCATCGATATCCTCATTTATACCTCGCGGGTCTCTCACTATCACGACGATGCCGCTATTGTGAGTTGGATATCCTGGACGTTAGACCACCGCTGACGCTTTCATCGATACAGACCGTCAACGACGAACGACCTGATATTCAGCTGTCTCTCATATATAGACCTCTTCCGGTATTCCTTGACATGTAGAGAGGCTCACGGAGACGTGCTCAGCTATCTCAGGCGCGCCTTTTCCATCTATCCGTTCTTGTCTCCTTATTTCCTCAGAAATGAAGAGATAGACCAGTTCCGTTTGATTCAGAAAGCCACTGGAGCACTTATTGCGGGTCCTACAGCACTGGCATTTTTTGATAGGCTAGCTTTTGATGCTGAGAATTCTTTCCTGGAAGTATTCGTTCAGTATTCCTTTGCCCTTGTCGTTGCAGACTTTCTCCAATCCATCGGCTATCGATTCTCGTCCACAGGGCAATCTACCAGCCCAGAGGCACAAGAACATCCAGATTCTGCAATTAGCTCCATACCTTTTGCAGTCATTTTGAAGAGAGACTATCATGCGACCCTTGGATTAATCAATCAATCTTACAGTTTTGTGAAGCAAGTGGAGTCTTTTGATGGGACAACATCCCAGGAGCGGAGAATCCAGTTGAGAACATCCATCCAGATCCCATTAGAGGTGATTCTAGATCGGTCGGAATCGAGTGAGTATTGTGAATAATGATTGACATGTGTTCTAATAGCATATCTCTCTTATTTCTATTCTGTCAACCGTATTACAGCTTGTTACATGAATCTGATTTCCGACTATCATGCAATTTCCCTTTACCCCAAAGCAACTCTCGAGCATCGCATTTCAGTCCTGCTTTCAACCAGACATGTGCATCATAACAAAATCGGCTGTGAGTGGGATTGGAAACTATTGGGTTGTGGAGGTTTGTTTATTAACTTCATATGGCATTCCTTAACTAACAGTTAGAGATCTAGATTTGAATTTGCATCAACGTCGTTCGACGCGTCGGAGATGAATATTGCTGGATGATGCCTCTGCCTGCTCTCAAAAACCCTTCTGGGGAGTACGCAAATGTGAGGACAGAAGGCATCCAATCATCAAGCAACC
This sequence comes from Stygiomarasmius scandens, assembly GCA_037954225.1. NCBI lineage: Eukaryota > Fungi > Basidiomycota > Agaricomycetes > Agaricales > Campanellaceae > Stygiomarasmius > Stygiomarasmius scandens. The sequence continues at coordinate 450,391 of JBANRG010000005.1, read as the reverse complement.
TCTTTGATGAATTTACGTCTTGGAGTTTCTATCCTCATGCAGGCGTCAAGAGGATTCGAGCAATTACTTGGAAATAGATGCACGGTTGTCACTCTGCATAAAATATGTTTAAGGAAGGATCTATGACTCTGATCGTAGATAGTACATCACTATGCGGTCGTACTTATAGATTGAAATTTTACGAAATGTGTTATGGTTAGTGCTAAAATACGGGCCATGAATTGAAAGCAGATAACTAGTTCATTACCACAAAAGTCTGTGCAGTCAGCGCAACTACCAGTTGTTACAGCAGTAACACCGAATTTGCATCCGACCGAGATATCCCTTCATGGATATTACTTCGTGCGCTATCCGGTGATAACAAAACCCCTGATCCTACACGTATCCAAATGCTCTCCTTCAAAAGCTAAATATCATAGGGCATCTGGAGCACCTTGCTATCCTCGAAACTGTACTTCATTATCATCTTCAGGCCAACGGTGTTTGAAGGTTCCCGATTTCGCCTCGCGACTTGACATCGATAACTGTTCAAGATTCAAATGAGACTGAAATATGCTTCGCGTTGGTATGTTCAGAAGAATTATTCGACCAAGGCATTTTCTTAATTTCTACCAACAGATTTCCAGTTCTGTAGCTAGAAATATGATATTCGGTGCTCTGGACGCGATACTAGGACCTTTCTTCCGTGAGTGCGCATAACCTGAAGCTATCATGACAATATACCGTTTGGTAGTCCGGAACGTCTGTACCTTGATCCACTTTGGGAACTTCGTCGCTGGTTCAAACGACTCCGCGATAAATCCCTACATCAAGCTACTTCCCATGGCGGGGCTCACCAAGACTTTGTCAACCAGAGACACAACGGATATGATACCACAACACTCCAAGCACCTTTGTCACGCTCCCCATACATGGGTGGTTTTGAAACTCAGAATCTTTCTCAGTTCGAGGATACTAAAAATGACGTCCCGTGGTACAAAAGAACTGAATTTGTCCTCGCTATCGGTTCAGTGGCACCTTGAAGTCGTACTGGTTGGTCTTGTATTTACCATCGTGTACTCGACGAAGCCGAAGCAAGGTTCGATCTGGATCTGCTTTTATCTCACGTATGGGTTCCTACAAACCCCTTTTCGATGTAGAGGAGGCTCGGCAATCTGGTAAGCCATTATTAAGTGATAGTAATCATGTTCAGTATACGGATACCGAGTATCGTCCGCCCAAGGCTTGCGACGTCACTGATGAAGCGCAGAGAAATATGATCCATTGAACCCGTAGTTAAAATTAACGTTTACTACTGGTTGTCCTCATTCATGATTTGCACTCCGGTACTGTAAGTATATAATGTTTAACCTTATCTAGAAAACCTATATACTCTCTTTGATTTACCCATTAGTCATGCGTGAGATAGAATAACGAAAATAATAACGAATCGCTTATCCTATAGGATCTGTGGAACGAGGCGAATATCCAGATGAAGGTGAAAATATGGGGTCGCTGTACTGGAGTCATGAGATCCAGTTATCGCCCGTCGTTATCAGATCATTTAGATATGGTGGGGCTTTGCTTTGTGGGGTAAAACAGGAAAGAAATCGAGAAAGTACAGAATCCGAAGACAGTGTAGAGCTAGTTTCTACGGCTAAGATCACACCTTTCATTAACAAGCACAATCGAGCGGAAAGCAGGATTGTTATTTTTCGGTCCGACTATTTACTTCGAACGATCTCCCTTTGAGGACCTCAGTTACATTTCCTGTTACCACTGACAATTCAAGACGGATGCAAGGTCCTATGCGAGGGAATTATGCACTGCAGCCCGGTGGAGTTATAAGGCAGGGTCGGCATGATAGCTGAAAATCAGCTTCTAGTGCACGAGTAGGTGATCCACGGCTCCTGCGCGTATGCCCGGATGCAGCTTGGAGCGCACAGAACTAGCAACGCAAATACGCGAGCTATCGAAGCTCCGTAGTTTTAATGGACGGGTTTCTGAACGACTTGCTTCAAACTAGACAGTCCATCCTAATGCGCAAGACCTTGCTTTCATTCAAGAGTAGACTCATGGGAAACATCCTGAACTTGGCAAACTTGATGCCCCAAGCGCAAAAGATGTCCTCTGTCAACGCAATTCAAAAAGACATGTCGATCATGTTTGGCTGTTTTCTTCCTGCTAGCTCCTTCTGGCTTGTGTTTCTATGCCCTGATAATAGAACATCGAGGTCTCCCATGCTCATGCACTCAATTGTAATGTAATCTTTTTATTAAGATGATTATCAGAAAGCTGTCACTTTTTCTTGTATTGGACTTTGACTAAATCGCAACTTGATCGTCGGACATCTTCTCTCAACCGATTCCGATTTTTCGGGCACCACCTGTTCGTAGTCACTGCCCAATCCTTGTGCTGCCAGTACTTCTTTGTTTAATAAGAAGCAGGAGTGTTTTCAACTCTGTCAGCCGTTTGGGACTATTCCGACATCAACCGGCCTATTTTCCCGATTCCAAGCATTCTACTCGCCGTGGTTATTCCAACCTATATGTTTGGCATTGTTCATTCGCGATGAGGTATGTCGCACTGAAATAGTCAATGATACAATTATCTCACGGGAGTCCGGGCGTCAGTAATAAAAAACCTATTTCCCCTGACTCGTGAGGGAGCCTCAATTCCCGCCCGTGTAAGTTATACTCATTATTGCAGACAGCTTACATTTCCTTTACGGTCTTTTCTGGGCATCTGTCAAAGCCTCAACATCAAGGGTAACGACAGCGACCTGCTGATCTCTGCTAGTACAAATTATCCAAAAGTTGTTCATAGGAAATTTCTGGGAGTTTGAGGCGATCTCTGTCAAAGCTCCACTTATCCCCAAGATCTCACTATAACGCAAGTAGATATTTGGAGCCGTGCGTCATACTCCCAAAGCATATTTTTGAAAATCATCACGACACAGAATAAATCATTAAGCAACAATCGTCCTCTGGTCCTGAAAACTGCGGTATTGCAGCGAGAAGAGAAAGTCAGTATTTCGGAGCCCGGTTGTTTCAATCTCCGAACATCCGCCCCGAGTCGAGCGTGAGAATGGTTCATTATCACTGGGCCTCTGTGCACTTCTACTCCACCATGGACGCAGTGTTCTCTTTCTAAATTTGTAGAGGTTCACATCAAAATACAATACTACCCGCGTACTTGATTACATACCTACGAGCCAGCAATTGAGTTTCCCTGATGTTGACATCCTCGACTACCACGGACATTACCTGCAGCCGAACTGTCTCGAGGAACCAGGAAGCTTCTCAATTTAGCATTGTTACAAACTCTCAAACATCTCAGCAACTGTACGTGGGAATACACGATCCCACCTTTTTCTTTACGGTCCTACACGGTCTTTTATTAAAGGGGGAATCTCGATCTGCCGTGGAACGATTTAAAGTCGCCATCAACCTGATTGATCAGCGTGGTTTAACCTTTCCATCATCTTATCCAGACGCTACTTTCACCATGCTCTACAGAGAACGACGATCCTGGACAGCTCAAGAAGACCAGTTGCTGCGTCGAGATAGGTATGTATACCTTCAGCTGTACTCAAGAGCGTTGTCGTTAACTTGTGATGCAGAGGACCCTGCCAACCCAAATCCCTCCAAGTGGCATGCCATATCCAAGCACGTACCCAACAGGACAAACAAAGACTGCAGGAAACGTTGGTTTGCAAAGATGGCTTCCGACGTCGTTAAGGGAGGATGGTCTCCAGAGGAGGACGACAGGTTGGTTAAGGCTATTGAGAAGTATGGTACTAGGTATGTGCTGTGCCTCGTGTTCAAAACTTTGAAATAAAGTATTAACAACATTTTAAGATGGTCTATGGTCGCATCAGTAGTACAAACTCGTAATAGCGACCGTGCGTACCGCTTTCCGGATGACTTGACACACCTTACTCAATAAATACGTTACAGAATGCGCTAAACGGTGGACTGACACTCTTAACCCAACCATCGATCGCACGAGCTGGACACCCGAAGCTGTACGTATTATACACGTTGCCTAATAGATTCAGCTTCATTGTTCACATATTTTCCAGGATGCTATATTGATTAAAGCAGTTCAAGAACACGGAAAATTCTGGACAAAAATCGTAAAAACTTACTTTCCAGGTAGGACCGGGCTATCTGCTAAAAACCGGTAGGTGGCTTGCCGTCAATCAATCAATGTTGAGACTGAAAATACACCCAGCTATAACAGCATCACCCGTTTCAGTACCGATTCCCGCGTGGGTCGGCGGCAAACATCGTCAACACCAGTCTCACTTCGTGCCGACCACCGTTGCGGCAGTGTTTCATCCTCTTCAGCCAGCGCCTCTCCTGTTACACCGTCAGCAACCGTGGCTGGCGTTTCTAGATCTGCGCTGTTGACGCCGCCGGATCTCTCATTGGATTCAAACCCTTGGCCAAGCTATTCATCATCCTCCGGGAAAACGGAGCATTTTACATACGAAGAACTCATCTCCGCATTGTTACCCTTACATCATGAACAAGAGGAGCTCTTGTTGCATCAGAGCTCCGATATTCATCACGACCTCCATATAGGTCATCCGTCCAGAGGCACCCCTTCAGGCTATGATGGCGACGAAAACGTACCCAATTCCTTTTTTGAGCCGTTTGCACTCGGCCCAGCTTCGTCCCACGGCTCATTTGGCGGACTTGCTAGACCAACTGTAGATGATCTCCGAAACAGCAGGAATGCTACCATCAGGCCTTTTTCGGGTGATTGTCCTATTGCTTCTGACGTGTATATGTTGAATCATCGCGAAAGCCGCCAAAACATTCACACGGTTCAGAATCCACAGATGCTCTCGCCCCTTTCTCCAATGCCGAACCCTCTGATTGACTCGTCTTTATGTACGGCCACTCATCGTTTAGTTGATCAGCCATCTTCGTACTACAAATCCGATATGCACGGTCAACTATGGAATGGGCAGATATTTGGGGCACATCCGCACTCGAATTGGCTTCCTTGCTGAAATGTTCCGGGCTCCTATACGCCGAATTCCAGCTCTTCTTGCATAAACATGCTCATTTGCGCTTTAACAGCCAATTGTATTTCTACGTTGTTTATCCACAAAGCAGATGGTCTTGCGCATTCCTCTTTACATCCCCCAGGCATCCATTGTGTTGTATTTGTAAAATTATCAATGTTTCGATAATCATTTGGTAGAATCTCTGAGATAGACAAAACCGTTCCCCTTAGAATACCCGATATCATTTTTGCATATACTTTTTCCTGAAACAAGTCATGAAAAGAGGTCATCAACGATATTCACTTTGAAGGCTAATTCCACAACGAGATACAACAAGTGACTTAGTGTCCAATCAAACATTTTCCCAGTTCTAGTATTATCGGGTGTCTTTGCAGAAAGGGGCTGATCGAGAAGAGGGACCAGCTTCCGTTTCTCGAATTCAATTTTACTGCCGCACTTACCGCCGGCAACAGTATTACAGCCATGAAACCGCTTGGCACTTGAGCCGGCAATAGCAATATGCGAGCTATTCGGGCCACTCTTCTCACTTCGAAGTCGCGTTCTCATGGCCGCGGGGCCAAATAACCCACCCATACTAAAATCTTGCTAAAATCTCGAGTAGTGTACATGCGAATATAACCAGATAACCAAGATGCCTTTTTCTTGAGTCATAGGTACGTATATTCGACCCTGAAACAATGCTTGGAAACCGCAGTACAATGTCAACTATGCCCTTGGATATTTCTGTCACATTCGACGGCGGACAACCTTTAAATCAATGACGTTAAGTGAAATTGACATGGTACTGCTGCGTTCCTGTAGGATCATACATGCATAGTCTTCATGAATCATCACTACTGATGGATACTTCATGAATACAAACTCGAATTCCCATACCATTTGACGCCCCTAGCAAGATAATATAACATTGAAGTGCCGGAGGAAGGTTGCCAGTCCAGTCAAATGACTCACGAGCAATGACCACCGATTGTCCGGACACGAAGGCTCCCCAAATGCTTAACACCCATCCAAGCATGGCGACTAAAGCAAGTAGCCGTTTTCCCGTTCCATGCATACCAAATATATCTACGGCTTGTCTTGGCGACACTTTCGGACAACAGGAGCTCGATAGTGGCTTGGGTGAATGGGTTGAACCTCTGCCGCAAAACAAAATTACACCGTGTCACGGTCCCGCTGTACTAACACAATACTGTCCTATCCTATCAAACGTTGGATACAAATATTGCTTTCTTGGAGCATTATTTATGATGGAAAACGTCAAACTCTCGTATAGATTTCCTATAAGGACTTCAGATACGGTTAGCAAGCTCAAAGTTGCAGAAACATCTCCAAGGCAGTTCTGTACATGGTAACCGCCACGTCATTTTAATGCATTGTCCGTAAAAAGACCATCTACTTTCTTATCAGACCCACAAGAATCGCCGAATGTGTATATTCCAAAATATATTTGAATGATTTCGAGAATTGATTGACGAAAATATTTCACCTTGATGCATAGACTGACATAATCTGAGTAATCTTTTTTAGTATCTGGCACATAGAAAGCACGAGTATCTGCCTGTGAATGCATGGTAGAAAATAGATTTGCCATAAAAAGGCACAAATGAAAAATGAGAGTTGCCGTAGTATCCTATGGTTTGATGATAAAGGTCACTTATTAGCAACTAACGCCATCCGCTCTTAGTTGCAGCACTAAGTTAATTGAGTCAGACTTTGTAAAGATATATTTGCTGTATCTACGAGGCATTAAGACGGTCCTTGAAAGATAACGTGGAGAAGGGGGAAGAGGATTCTATTGAATTCTTCCAAGGTGAGAAGTGTCACCTCGTATCTTTTTGCATTTTTCGGCGGTGCTTGGGGAAGAGGAGTCTATGCTTGTCACAAAAAACAATATTCTTTTTAGTCATCAACCCATACCCATCGAGATGTCGATTGCATGCGACAATTTTCAAGGCTTTACTTTCGATGTCTCCTTGACAGATAACAAATTTATCATTGCCTATTTCGAAGGACCGTAATCTATTTTAGGTGACGGCGATTTGGTCTGAGTATTAAATTATATCCCCGAAGGTTCTGGTTTTCTGGTCCAACTTCGCCGGTGACTCGGAAAATTAGAGTCAATCAATATAATCTCCTTCAAGTTATTCCTCAGCAGCGCTCATGTCATTCTTGTCTATTATATTCCGAATGTTCGAGACCGTATCTTCAACTTGACTGCGCCAACAAGAAATTTCCAGAACCCATCAGAGTCTTCTCAGCGAGTAGACTGCCCCTCTGTTCTGGTGCTTGGACGCCATTTTGGTAAGGACTGAGACTAATCAACAACCTAAAATTAACGGGGGAAAATGCGGAACTCCGCTGAGCCAATTAAATCGTAATTTGCGAATGACAGGCATTCGCAGAGTTCCAAAGAGCGTATGATAATGTATTGGAGACAGAAGAAAAAGCTAGAGGAGTTTGGCGGCTTGATTGCAGCAGGTTAAATATGAGATGAGTATTGGGACCAAGTTCCTTTAATCTATTAGCACTAGTGAAAACTGAATCTCCGTTATCTACTGATCTGATATGCTCAATGAACGATGTGATGCACAAGTGGTCCAAGCGCTACTTATCTCTATATTTGTTGACATCGGCCCGTTCCGGGACCAAAAGGGTGGTGGCAATACCGTACACAATTGCTCGGCATCCGGACCGCAAGTTCTCGATTTGTACGAGCGTTCGTAGAAGTTCCCGGCTCACGCCTATGTTAGTCCTGAACTCGAACTTATGCCGACATCAAGTAGAAAGATGATCAGACAGGAGGAATTATGGATGCTGTAAAGATAAATAGAAAAGCTGACCGGTCTGATGCTATTGTAATACACTCCTGATTGTCGTACCAGATCAGCGCACTTTTCAAACCTCTCAACGCAAAGAAGACCCGCACGTAAGCACGATTTTCGAACGGTATATCCTTTGAGGACTGGTAGGCATTTGCAGACGTCTTTCTATCACCTGTTCAAACTCCAACAACTCTTTCCTCTGGTGTGCATATCAGGGCTAGCACGTGCGGCCATTTGGTTACACAAACCCGTACCGGCTTTGCTTGCGAAACAGAATACCGAATGATAATGGAAGAAACCTAGTCAAGAATGCGCTCAGAGCGGTAGAATCTTTCTAGATTCTAAAGCCGCAGTTTACTTGATTGAAAACTATCATTTTTTGGTCTTCCGCTCGTCGGCAAAACCGCGGTGCTTCTGAGAGCCAGTGCTGTTTCCGAGGGGCCGAATGCATTGGTGCATTCTTTCGCAAATACTTCATTCCTGCTGAACTAAAACAACTGGTCATTTGCCAGTAGCAGCGCCGGGAGCGAGCATTGTTCTAGATCATTACTATGTTCAGAACTAGCTCAGATATTGGCATTGTGGTATCATATCTTATATCCAATGCTAAATTACCTTTCACTGTCAGAGAGCAGTCCACAAATTTGAAATGCACTGAAAATGATATCATTGCACGTGCAGACAGTGTGACTGGCAGTGACATCATTGTTCCTTGGCGCGAAACCACCATGTTCTCTTGAGCTTGGCCACCCATTCTTTCTTTCTTGTCTCTCTCTAATCCCCAATGAACCCAAAACTATCTCTCCTTGATTTTCCAAATGAACTTCTTCTCGAAGTTGCGCAATATCTTCATGGTTCATCTCTTCTTTGTCTTGCTATGATATGTAAACGCCTTCATTGCATCACGGTTCCATACATATTTCACATTCTTGGATTTAAGGATCCTACCTTATTCCGCGAGCACACTTTTTACTCTGAACCTCAAAATCTCAGACTTTCCGACGACAATATACTCCTCCTCCCCGCTACCAACCTGTATAATATCGGAAGTTCTCCGGAGCTTCGTATGAATAATTTCTCCCGGATAGAAGTCCTTTTCTCGGCCGGGTCATCCCTGGCTTTCAGGGAGACGCATAGTCTGCTCTCACTGACAAGTCAACTCTCTAACCTCGGATACGTCAAGTTCAACATTTCTTCAGTACGGTTTCGCGACAGTGTTCGGGCTGTAGAGTGGGCAGTTGAATTTGCTCGGTTGGTAAATGGCTTATTGGGAATGGCTGATACAACTGTGGAATTGGTTGGAGTTAATAAGATATTGATGAGGATGTTCCAAGCACATGAACGTAGGAAGCAAAGAGAGGAAGACATGCTGAGGGAGGAACAGAGGAGACGCGACGCGGAGACATCTAAAACTAAAAAGCGTATACCGCGGTTGCTTGCATTTCGCAAGTCCATCTTTCCAACTTTGCGAAAATTGGACCGAGACAGACCAACGTCCCCTGAAGTTGGACTTGTGTCTACTCCAGATTACGATTCTGAAATAGTTGATGATTGTCTTCCTTCGCCTGCTGGAGTACGAGCGCTCGCACTTAAAATTCATTCTCCTCTCATCCTGCAGTACCCTTTTGCTGCCTGGACGTCACAATGCTTATCGACTGTTAGCTCTGTGTCTTTGTCCAATCTTGGCCCCTTGACTGCCAAATTTCTCGACGAATCACATCTTCCTTGCCTGCGCACGTTTCACTTAGATGTCGAGGATCTCGAGATACCTAGTATCCCAGCACCAAGCAAGATACTTGGATTCCTCGCACGTCATCCAAGTATCACTACACTCGATCTCTCTAGGTTATCTGAAAATCCGACATCTTTCGCTCCAAGACCAGTGGTATCTAGTTTAGACAGCGTAGAACCACCAAAAAGTCTGGGAAATCTTTTGCCCCAAATGACTACCCTTATCGCTACACCAGAATACATGATGTACTTTTTCGCCGAGGCAAAAGAGGACGGGAACGACTCGGTTCATCAGCCATCTGTTCCCTTTCCCAAGCTTGCGTCCATCACCGTTACCTCCGACTACTACGGAATGCCGCCCTATGGGTACCAATACATGCGGTTCGAAAAGGTTTTGAGGCTGATTGATGAATGGATGGTTACTAACACCTCCAAAATTGGTCAGGCTCACGAACATTCAACCCGGAATCTAACGCTTGAAATTAGGTTCCTGTGTCGACTGGGCCTTGTCGAGTGGCTAGACTCCTCTTTTGCCGGTAGTGCTTCAGCTGTGCCGCCCGTCCGCCAAGGTGGCATCCACCCTTTGTCCGTTTCCGACTCGGACTCTACGGCGGAGTTTGCCACCCAGTCTAATAGTACAGCTGTACTTGCTTCCTCATACCCATTTCGACTCACAACTTTATCGCTGAACACTTCTGGCCGGTTCTATTTCAGCTCTTCGATATTGAGCGCTCTCACCAGTTGGATATCTAGGGTTCCGTTATTTGCGGGAGTGGAAGGGATTATTTTTAGTGAACAATGCTCATTTGATACGGAAATGGGCAGTATCGCGGGAGCGCAACCATTACACCTAATTAGGGAAGACAGCACCAAAAACGATCAGAGAACGGTGCCGATGTCCAAAGGACGGATTCTCTCCACTTTGAGAGAGAGTTGTCCTTGGGCAAAGAGGGTAGTATTCGGACCTGAACCTGGGAATGGGACAGACGAGATGCCAGAAACTATTGCAGTGTATTGACTGTTTGGACTTTGGTGACATCTTCAAACGTGTCTTTGTTTCTTTTTTGCTTTGATGGTATCAATAGATCCACAATAATGGTGTATTCATTAGTTGAACTCGGAATTTAGTAGGAATTTTCAGACGTTATCAATTGAGGGAATTTTGTACTTTCCGACTGAGTCCGTTGAGCTGCAGTTTCAGGGACGTTCAATACCATACGTATCAACGTTATGCTGCTATTCAAAGGATACTAAATGAACACGAAACAGATTCTGATGGAATTGATTTCGAATGGGGTTTATGGGGAACGAAAGCACCCTATAAGGTGTACCTGTTGACGTTCAGTGATCTTCGCAATACATATATTTATGCATGCAGTTGACGTCTCTACTTGATATTAATTCTGAGCAGTGACATACTCCAAACAAAAGAAAAATAATCAGAGGGTGCTTGACCCAAGCGTTGTATTGGTTCATTCAATGTTCTGACAGCCACCTTGTCGTGCGCCTGAAAAATTCGTAAGTGTTTTGAGGCGGCAGGCCAAGTTTTATGTAAAATACCCAAGATATCGCCATTCAGAAATGTTAATTTGAGTTTTTCATCTGGGAGCGCTAGCTTTGCTTGTGTCCTGCATCGTGCTGCGTTGTTGTCTCATCTCGGAAAGTATCACTCCACAGACATTCTGATTGAGTTCCCGAAAATAAGTAAGTGCATGTATTAACTTGAAGACCCACATACGAGAGTGGCCCGCCTTGACAAAGATCAGTCCCCCAAAAATCACTAGATCAATTCCATGTAAAAGCACTGCTCGTGTACTAGCGATTTCAATTTGGAAATGTTTTCTGCGCCTTGTTATATGCGTAAGGAATAGTGCTAGATCGCTCCTTGGATTACCTCTCACTAAGCTTACAAAGCTAGCTGTATTTCCAGCCAATATCCGAATATCCGAGAGGTTCTGCAGCATCAGATTGATCCAATGGGATTCGAGAAGATTGGCTTTTCAAAATCATTGGGAAATCCCAGGGTAACGAAGCTGATATTCGTTTTACCTCCATACAGAGCGGGGAACACACCGAGAAGACCCCATGGGCTCAAAAAAAGACGCGTTCCTGTGTATTTTCCTCGCTCGCGTACGAAGTGCAAGTGTTCGGCGGATTAGCCTCGTACAATCAGACCGACCGTGGAACACAAGAAGATTCTCCGTGGGACGCAAATGGACTGACATGAAGACGGTACACAGTGGGTCTACCTCTCCTTCCAAGCTTTAATCAGATATGAAACTTTATGGGAACCGGGGCTACTTACAACCGTTCAACTGATTGCTGGAATACAAAAACGATGATTTAAAGTGATAGATTGACGTTTGCAAACTCGGTGACAATTCAAATGATCAGCGTCCATGGAAAAGTACAAAGGTTAAATAGAATAGGACCACTTTCTATCAGTGTCTTTTGACAGAAGCGCCAAAGTGTCTGGAGAAAATACCATAGGTTGCCAAGAATGGGATTCGAACCGAAGTCACGGAGAATCCAGATGAAGATTCTGGCACTTCAGACGGCTCGGTCATGTAGGCATTCTGCCCGATGTTGTGTAACTGACTTTCCAAGCAGGATCCCAAGAAAACGTAGAGACAGACTTGACATCGAGACAAATCTATACAGCCTAAATCTCCACCTTTTCCTCTCTCCGAGTTTCACGCAATTCCCATCTACTCCCAACAGACGAAATGGCAGCGTAATGACCCGGGTAGGTCTCTTTCCACCAGAATCCTCAAGTCAGTCAATGTCGACAAGCCACCGAGGAGATGCGAAGTATATCAGTAGACTTGGCAAAGAATTGTTGTTTGTCTGTCTCCTAAAAATTGTTGTCCATTTCAAAAACAAAAGGCGTAGAATAACACGCACTAATCCTCTAGATTATTTCCATCTCGGTGCCTGTCCTTTTCGGCTTCTCTCTGTGCCTTCAGCTCTCTGTACCTTTTCACCGCCTTCTCTCTTTCCACTTCCATCATGTGTCTCTGAGCCATCGACAGCACACCATCGCTTTTCTTGGTTTTGCCATTACGGGAGCTGTCTTCTACAGCATTAGAGCCTCGGACTTTTGGAGGCTTGAGTTGGGGTGGTGCCTGAGCGATATCATTGAGACGGCGAGGGGCAGAGGTGGAGTACGTCTCGAATTCCGAAGCTCTCGACCTGTCAGGACCAGGTTCGCTATTCGAGATTGTAGCAGTGTCATCGTCTAGGTTGTCATCCATTGTTGTATCTTTGCTTTTCTTGGCTTGCCGTTGAGATTGTGATTCCTGTCGTTGACGTTTGCGTCCCTCTCTTTCCGTCTTCTCTGCGTTTCGTGCCACGGCCAATGACGACTGAACCGCCGAACGAACCAGCGGGCGCATTGAAGCTTCGACGCGTCTAAGAATGTAAAACACATCATTTTGAGAGGTCAGCGAGAAAAAAAAGACGCACTTGTTGTAATGCTGCAAAGATTCTCCAGGTAATATTCCAGACACACCGTTCTTGGCTTTCTCATCTTTTCCATCAATTTTCCGTTTCTTCCCTGCATTACTTTGGGTGTCTTCATCAATCCTCCTTTTCCTTTCCTTGTAGTCGTCCCTAACCTTGACGGCGTTTAATACACGAGCTAGACTCTTGGGAATAGCTTCGCTCGAAATGTCTCCTTTCTCTCCTTTTTTCACAACCGAAGATTTGGGTGGTGGAAGGTCTGTACCCCTGGATATCCAGAAATTCCATTTTGAGGAAATTGAGCCGGTCTATAACATCACTCACTTTTCTGAGCGAAGTTGTTCTCTAACGGAGCGCTTGGCTCGCTTATGGGGCATTTGGGGCTAGGGCCTGCAGAGTTTTAAGGACCTTGGGATATGATTACAGACAGTATTCGAGGAGGAGGAGGAGGAGGAGGAGTCTATTAACCGGACTTGTCAGGAGGAAGAGGAGAAATTTTTCGAGAGAATATTCCGCGTGACTTCGAGAAATGCCGTAAGATTTTCAGACGACGCGACGTTTGCGAGCAACGGGATTGTACCTGCTGGTCGCAATTCGATTCTAGAGCACCAGAAGCCTGAAGGTAGTCGAAATTACTACCCTACTCATCCTAACAAGCGCCCATCTGACGCCGACATTCACTGCGGTCAGTGACGAGTCATAATCGTGCCAATGGGTCACGACGTTAACCTTGTTTTCTTGCCCCATGATGAACCTCCAGTCCAGCCCTAGCACTCAAAATTCTGCAGTCTGTTATTTTTTCCAATCAGGACGATGCAAATACGGAGACAAGTGCAAGAATAATCATGTCGCCGCCCAGACTCATGGACTGAGAGACACTTCGAAGGTCAGTCGGCGTTATACAACCTCAAATTGTACTGCAAACTGAAGTCTTTGAAATACTTCGGAATCCAGGCCACACTTCAATCGGCTAGCTCGCATATGAAGGAGAAAAGTCCCTGCATGTATTGGATGCGAGGAGGCTGCGCACGAGGAAACATGTGTACATTTGGGCACGACCCGAAGCTGCGTGCCTCAGAGAAAGTAGAGAAGGCAGCAGTGAGCACTACTTCACTAAAATATTCAACATCGCATGCTCAAAAGCTTACTGCTTTTCTAGAATTCTCTTCGTTCAGCCACTGGCAGTATTGTTTCTAATCAACATGCCTCTGACGCAAAAGTCACCTGCTCCTACTGGGCTAGAGGTATCTGTACACGGGGAGAGAGATGCAGCTATTGGCATGACCCTGAGGCTATGGTCAGCATTAAAGAGGCAAAATCTTCGAGTCAAGTGAGTTTTGTAACTACTGATATCTTATCAATCTAAATATCCCCGTGTAAATCAGAACTCCAAAGTGACCATGCCATGCTCGTACTGGAAACAAGGTGCTTGCGTGTTCGGAGACAGCTGCAGCTACAGGCATGACCCCGTACCGAACACAACAACACAGGAAGTGCATGAGTCTACCCTACCCGATGCGGTGAGTGTGGCCGCCTCTACTGGTTCAATTATAGTCTAACATGTGTGTCATAGTCTAGCATTTCTTTAGCCGACAAACCTCCATGTGTGTTTTGGACGCAAGGAATATGCACACGAGGTGATACTTGCAAATTCTGGCATGACCCTGCTATGAATATTGTAGATAGGGACGAGGTAGACAATCAAACCCAAGTGAGTGCTTTCTTGAACAGTTCTTTGACACAGCTAACGACTCTACCGTTGACCCAGTCATCGTCTACGACTAAACCTATTACATGCTCGGTCACTTCCCCAAATAATGAAAAGATGCCATGTTCTTACTGGAGCAGAGGCACTTGCGCTCGTGGTGACGCCTGCCGATACTGGCACGACCCAGACGTGAAGGACGCGCTTCGTCGCGAGGAAGAAGCCCGCAGAGAAGAAAAAGTCCGTCTTGACTCTACAAGAACAATCCAACACATCGTCTCCGGCAGCACCCTAGTCAGATTTGGTCCTGGTGTCAATATAGAACGGGTTGTCACGGGATTTGAGTCCTGCCGTCTTGGGATCACCAATTTACCCCTTGATATCAGGCATCCAGAAGTCCTGGATCTTCTACGTGACCATTGCGGATTAGACCCCAATTCGATGGTACATCTTGTCAATTTGGATTTGAAGCCATCAGATAGATGCAAAGATGCAGCTCTGATCGTGGAGGAAAATGCGGCTACGGTCCGACGGATTGAAATGGGACTGGACGGTCTCGAGTTCCGGGGGCAGACTTTACGCGTCGAAACGACATTCAGTGGATCCTCAGTGGGAATGAACAATAATAGCAAGAGCGGGAATTGGCTCGTGATATCTTGGCGTATACCCTCGATGTGTTTCGTCGTCAGGTACAGCTCCGGTACACTCGCAGAGCAAAGGATGCGCAGTATGAACGGCACAACCGTCGGCGGTCGGAAGATTACAGTAGTTCCGAACCGCACGCGACTAGGGACCGTTGATCCTAAAGGCATCTTTGTCAGTGGAATACCTCTGAATGTGTCACACAAAGAGATCCGTAATCTGTTCAAGTCAGAAGTGGTTACACAGATTCCGACGGAAGACTACGACGACTATCTCGTGGACTCCTGGGTAGTAGGATACGTCAGAGAGACCGTCGGGGCTGGATTAGTCGAGTTTGATGAGACAAGGGTCGATAAACTGCACGGTACCCGTTCTGTTCGTGTTCGATTCCAAAGCTGGGAAGACGCCAAGGAAGTCCATGATCATCTCAAAGGCATGAAGTTTGAGCGTATTGGAAACTCTGCATTTGGGCTGTGGCTTTCAGACCCTTACCAGATAACTATTCCAATCCAGCAGTATCAAGCTCAGAAGAAGATTTGGGATGCACTGGCAGAGGGAAAGCACCTTCATGTTGGCATCCAAGGAAGCAGGGTCATTATTCGTATCGGAGGCAGAGACTTGAAAGCAGTGGGGACCCTGAAGGTCAGAGCCGAGAGTCTGGGTGCTGGGGAGATACTCAATGGAATGTGGCACCGATGGTTTGCAGCGCCTGACGGAAAGAAATTCCTGGACTCGGTTTATGACTCTACTGGAGCCTTCGTTACACCTGATTGGAAACTCAAAGCTTTGAGGGTGTACGGAGAATCTCACACAATCCGCCGAGCTCGAGAGATCATTGCAAAGGAACTGGAACAATTGACTAGGGCCTTGGAATATACAAGGACGCTGAAGAGACAGTCGATTAGATTCTTTCTGCATCGTGGCGTTGCGATACTCAAAGAGGCATTCGGAGAGGATAGCGTCACCCTGGACATCTTCGACGCACCATATCGCATCACAGTCCGAGGCGGAGAAGCAGCACTTCACCTGTTGGACAAGCTTATTGTTGATTCACTCCAAAATCTCACCACCGACTTCTCGACCACTACAGAGTCCATTTGTCCTATATGTACATGCGAAGTGTCCAATCCATTCCAACTTGGGTGTGGACACGAATATTGCACGAATTGTCTTCGTCACTTTTTTACCACAGATGTCCAGAGATTTCCTCTCGTTTGCCCTGGGGATGACGGTAAATGCATGCAGCCTATTGCTATACCTATGCTGCAGAAATTCTTGACTCATTCTCAGTTTCACGCTCTTCTCGAGCAGGCATTTGCTTCAGACGTGGAGAAGAATCCACAAATGTATAAGTACTGCAAGACTCCAGATTGCCAACAAATCTATCCATGCTCCTCATCCATGCAAAGCTTGAGATGTCCATCCTGTCTCGCAACGGTTTGTACTAAATGCCATGAAGAAGGGCATGAAGGGTTGAGCTGTGAAGAGAGAAAGAAGTATACTGATCCGGCTGAGCAAGAACGTCTCACCGATCAATGGGCCAAAGAAGCTGGAGCTAAACGGTGTCCACAGTGTAAAGTGTGGATTCAAAAAAGCGAAGGATGCAACCATATGGCATGTAAATGCGGCGCACACATATGCTGGGTATGCATGGGTGTCTTCGCTTCAGAGTCCATATATTCTCACATGAACCAAGCACATGGTTCCATATACGATGTCAGGGATCCGGTTATTCGAGGGGAAGACATACAAGCTCAGCTCCAAGCGCTTAGACTATATGATCTCTAAGACTAGGAGGTACCGTACTACATGCGTATTCAGTAATTGATTCCAGGCATTACCTTAAGGCGTCGAACAATTGTCTCAATCGACGTAATCGCATCGAGGACTATTAATTATGACTGTGAGATGGAGACGAAGCAGACCCTAAATGAAAAACTAATGAATGAATCGTTGGCGTTGTAAATCAGATAACAGTCATTAACACAAAGGATTCGTATAGGAGCTTCGATTTGCATAACCGAGGATCAAAAGTACATACTGACTGTAAACCGAACAAAATTCAGTTTGAAATGGTTAAGTTCAGCCCAGAGATGCGGTTCTAAGTCACTCTATCCAGTTGGAGAATCGCAAATAAGAACCGCTTCTTGGATGAGAAGCCTGCAAAACATGTGGAAGGATTTCGGTGGCGTCTGGAAAAGTTGCCTGTGTTGTTCAATTATTCAAATCTCGACAGTCAAGTACGTTGCAAGAAGCATAATTCCAAAGCTTAAATGAATTCCTGCTAATGACCAAGTACTACGATTATCGTTGCTCTGAGTACAATTCAGCTAATTCCGTCTTTGGTTTCCAGAGTTCACTGAGGGCAGATTTCGCCAACAGGCAAGCAGCTAGAAGAAGCATGAGAATTAGAAAAACGGCTTAGCAAATGCGGTATGGACTTACTGGCCGTCTCCTATGAACGTAGGAGCATCACAGCAGAAGAAATTCTCGGGGCCTGTAGAAGAATGAACTAAATAATGAACGCATGGGCTGAGATATCTCGAATCTTACATTCAGCAGTCTGTTTAAGGCCAGAAATTGATCAAAGAGAATCAGTGCATCTCGCCCCAATGAACGGCCTATCAGTGAAATATTGAATTTCTACGTACAGGATCAGCATCACCACCTATAGGAAACTTTTCAGAGGAAATTCAAATGTCAATCATTCAATGAGGTATCGTACAAGGGATACGAGCTTGACGAGGAACGGGTTCAGCAGCAACAGAAGTCACAGCAACCATGAGGAAAAGTCCTAAGATAGCGTTGAAGATCTTGGTGTTCATATCGAGTGGTGATTAGAGCAGAGTAGTTCTGAGGAATAGCAAGCTGGTAGCTGGTTGAGTTTTATACCCAGAGTCCGAACAACTTTCCCCTTTGAATGATGTTCCGAATATTGTACCGAAACAGTCTACTCTCGTCTTGAAGCGCAAAGAAATTAAGATGCATAACATTATATGTAAAATGCGTAAGACAGTACAGGGACACTTTAAGCTTAAGCTATATCCAGGTGCCAAGGCCAATTCAACCTGAATTTCTCTGGCTTGGGCGTATCGGAAAGGACGAGATATATGCTTGGTCTATTCACTTTCTGCAATGTAGGCGGATCCAAATATCAAAATAACACTGCTTATTTGCCTAATGTTACGGCGAGTTTTCCGTTGATAGAGCATCTTTACTTAAAATCACCAGTCATCAAGAATGATGGTTTCAGCCACAATATAATAATTGTAAGTATAGAATTAGAAAAAGATATATACAAGGGAATCACATAAGACGTTACTAGGACCAAGGTGTCGTGTTAGACCTAACAGGTATACCACGGGGCTTTTTTATCCGTCTCTGAGCTAAAATATCCGACAACAGGTCGCGTTCATCAATTACACGTACACCCTCTGGGAAGCTCATGCCACTCTGCATAATTTTCAATACAGATTTGTACGACACCATGTAAACTTTAGATGAGGGCAGGCCTGCTTTCCTAAGTGAAAGCTCTACGCTTTGTCGAGTTTGTGTTATGTATTTGCCAAGGGCGTCAATCGAAATGCCGGTCAGACGGGAAGACCTCCTCCGGGGATCCTCAGCACCATTGTCTTCAGCCTCAGCCCTGGATCTCAGCACATCCTCGATGTTTTGGATATGCACGTCAGATTTAGTGCGTATTAGGAAGTATGGTATCTTCAAGCGAACGCAGTTCTGCAGGACAGAGATGTCTGCATCTGTGAGGCGGTTGTCCCAGAGCAAGAAAACGCAATCGAAAACGTAGAGCCCTTGGTGGTTGAAATAATCGGTCCCTGAAATCCCACTGGAGCCCGAGCCTGGAAAATCGTACCAAATGAAACGACAATCGCGGCGTGGATCATTGTAGCGCCCGACGACGGTGGTAGTAAGATCCGTCTGTACACCAGTCAAAGCAGCGTTGGTTGAATCGTTCATGATCCCGCGGAAGGCATTCACCAAGGATGATTTTCCGCAACCAGCCATCCCGACGACAGCGAAGTGGAGATATCCTTCTTTAAACTTCCGTGCTCTCCTTGTAATCTCGTAATCCTCTGGTGTCGGGGGTATAGTAGATGCAGGTAATTTAGACCTCCATTCGCGTTCCAGTTCCTCCTTCTCCCGAGCCAATGCATGCAGTGCTTCAGCGTTCTGCTCTAATGTCGACTCCAATTCCAACTTTGCTTTCTCCTCCGCAATACGGCTATTCTTT
This sequence comes from Stygiomarasmius scandens, assembly GCA_037954225.1. NCBI lineage: Eukaryota > Fungi > Basidiomycota > Agaricomycetes > Agaricales > Campanellaceae > Stygiomarasmius > Stygiomarasmius scandens. Next base: position 430,760 of record JBANRG010000005.1, on the reverse strand, counting down.
TCGGCTGCAGAGACTGCTTGCAACTGGATTTCCGTCTCTTGTAGTTTCTCTTCGACAGCTCGCCGGTCTTGAATCACGTCCTCGATCTGCTTCCTTAAGAACAATACCTCTTCTTCAGTTCTAGTACCTCTCGTCTCTGCCTCCATTAAAACCATCTTATCTACATCAACCTTCCTCTTCAATTCTGAAATATTTGTTTGGGCTTGTTCCAGCTCTGACCCCAGCTCCGCCAGAGAGGTGTTGGCGGAGTTAAGTGCTATGCGGACATTTCTTGCGTCATCCTCCTGGTCTGCGTTTAGAGTTTCCAGCCTCCTCTTCTCCTCGACAAGCTTCTCTTTTTCAGTTCGCAGATCCCGTAAAGCAATTTGTAGTCCGCGCATTTCCTCGTTGAGCTGCGCGAATTCCACTAGATGGCGTTTAGACGTTTCCTGTGCTTCCTCTGCAGCCTTCGATTCCTTTCTAGCCATCTCCGCTTGTACCAAAGCCTCGTCCTCAGCCTCTTCTCGTGCTTTTTGCTCCCGTTGCTTATCGGCCTCTGCCTCAGCTAATCTCGTTTGCAAGTCCATCTGTAGCTCTCTCAAAGCCTGCACATCCCGCTCTGCATCCTCCAAAGCAGCGCGCGCAGCTTCGACTTCAGCACGATCCCTAAGGCTTTGCTCGACACGATCCTGCAGATGCTTTCGCACCTCCCGGACCTCAGCTTCTGCGCGCTCCTGAGCACTCAGAGCTTCGTCGCGCTGCCTAGATAAATCTGCAGATACCTGCTTCTCCTTGTCGACCTCTTCTAAGGAAAGCAGTGCCTTCCTATCGGTAGCGTCCTTGTCCTTTTCCAACCTTTCCAACTCTTCCTGTAGCCCCTTGACCGTCGCCTGTAGACTCTCGACATCTTCGTTAAATTGGCGAGCCCTGTCATGCAGAGATTTCTCCAGGTCTCTTCGCGAACCAGCCTCCTTCTCCAATTCCTCCGTCAAGACGTCCTTTTCCGTCTTCACATTCTCGAGCTCTTCCGCCAGCGACGTTATTCGAGGATCCTCCTTCAACTCGGGGCCAGGGTCGGCTTTCCGCTTCTTTGAGCGTAGAATGGAGCGCACTCGGTCAGGAATGCTAGTTTTCATCTTAGAGAGCGTGTCCGTACTGCGGGACATACGCGAGTCGCAAACAAATGAGCACGATTCGATGGAGTATGCGCCGATTATAGACGACAAAGAACCGAATGGGGGATCCTTCGCGAGATGGTGGTGTCCTAGCTGCGAGTGAAGGGATATAAAGACGTAGAAGAACTTGCGTAGACGGTTTATGGAACCATTAGTCGTGGAGTCAGCGTGCCAGGTAATTTCATGTCAGCACATCGTAGCCACGCCGAAGCGGTCATCTTAGCCAAAGCAAAGCTCTAGACACGTTGCATACACCACAATGAAAGCAACTAAACTGTGAGCCGCGGCCGTTTAATGAAGGTTAGTAGATTTGCACACCAAAACGTGAGCCAGTTCCTACAGAGGAAAGTGATGGGTTTAATGACGCTTATTATCGCAAATCACCCATGCCGTAGCAGCGCATATCATGCACCTCAAATCACAGGAACTAGAAGATCGCGTCGTGTGGGATATAAGAGAAAGCAGTAAGCCAGGAAGCCTGGTAAAATTTTTAGCACGTGAATTGACATAATCGTTTTCCGCTGAGCATTTCGGCTACAGTTAACGACCACTTCGTTCTTTTCTCATGAAGAGTTCCAGTACACATATATTCCCTTTAGCTAATAAGACTACTCCTTGTTCAATTGATTGACATCAGACCGACTTTAATCGAACTTGACAACACCAGTAGGCACACCATCCTTAACGGCTTGCCATGACGCATGAGACGTAACATCGTTCCACCAGCTAAAGCCATGATCAGCTCAGTAAATTGAGACATTATGGACAGAGAGATAACCTACCGGATAACGTTTGGGCTTTTGGTAGTCATGAGGTTGCTACCTGCCGCGGCGAGCATGTCTCCGTAAGGAAGATGGAAGAAATCGACCAAAGTAATTTCCTATAAAAAAATAAAACGACGGTAAGTTTCCTTTGATGAGGATCCTAATTATGTCTTACGTTTCCAGCCAAATACTTCTGTTTTGATAAAATTTTCTCGTAACCTTCAAGCTTAAGAGAAAGTGTCTTGAGAGCCTCCTCGTATTGAACTTCGTCCTTGGGCTGTCCTCGGAACCTATACCAAGGTCAGCTAAAATTACTCTGAATAACAGCTACGGAAACACTTACAATGGTTTGAAAATAGCTTCAGCGACAGCTTTGCTAGCGAACGGGTCAAAGTTTGAGATTTCAATAGACGCAGCCTGCTCGTATAAGGCGTAGGCTTTCAGGTCAGATGGAGACGGGGCAAGCTTTGGCCCCTTGTCAGAGTACTTTGCCTCAAGATAACGGCAGATGGCACGCGATTCATAGAGGATAAATCCATCGTCGTCCTACACACGTACATGGTTAGCTGAGGATGTATTGGTCGGGGCGGTACTCACGATGTACGGTATCTGGCCAAACGGCTGCTTCTCAAGGTATGCGGGGCTCTTGTGTTCTCCCTTGGCCAGTTCGACATTGACAAACTCGTAGGGGATCTTTTTCTCATAGAGAACGACAGCAACACGACGGCTGCAGGTAGAGACAGGAGATCCGTACAGTTTGAGGACCATGATCAACGACAGGAGCTTTCAAGAGAAGATAGAGAGGATGGGTACAATCGAATGAGTAAGGAGTATATACCTTTGACTGCTTTTAAAATGTGGGGGAATTGCAAATTGGATAGTCCTGACGAAGTGGACATGACACATTTTAGTAAGATTTCTCTCGCTTAACCTTCACGCTGAGGAATCTTTTTATGATGACTTGTGGAAATGAGTAAGAAATGAACGTGTAGAAATTGGGCCCTGCGAGCTCTGCAGCCTGGCACCGACTCTCGGGACTTCGGCAAATTTCCTGCATCGAGCGACAGTCCAAAGTCGTCTTGTGCGATTCAAATTCTAATTGCATCTGATTTAGCAGAAGCTGCGGCGGAGGTAGATTTATTAAGCCGTACAGAAATCCGTTTATTTTGTATCTTTTTCAGGAACCGATTTCGCTCGTGAAACGCCTGAGAAACTGCAGTGTCTGGCGGACACCGATCTTCGTATACTGTATATCCAAATTAATAGGTAATCGATATATTGATAGAGCATAGATACTCAAATTTCTGTGAACAATGATCAACAGACGGGCCACGGCAGTGCGAGGAAACAATTTCCTTCAACGTTGTGTCCATAGTTCAAATTAACATTAATTAACGATACAATTATACAAAGTCTAACTTATAAAAGTCCGTCGAGTAGTCCATTTGTTGTCCGTTTACTCAGGAATTGTACTAAAAAAGTAAAATTACTAGATGTTAAGGAATGATAAAGCGGAGACGACATAAGGTCACTCCAGTCAGTAAGTGAGTAATGAGAGTGAGAAGTACAACTACCAAAGTCGAACTGGTAGTAAGTAGTACACGGCTATAAGTTAGAGATACAACAGGGAGAATTTGGGTATCTGTCCATGTGTATCTATGCACTGTGTATGTAGAGGGATATAACGGATATGAATAGGTCGTAAGGCGCATCATTAAACTAACCAGTACAGCAGTATAGATCAGCCAGTAATCAATACTTGGCGATCGAACGGAACTTTAACATGGTCAAGATTTCTATCTTTGCTCGTTCGACAAGGACAAAAAAGTCTTCAGTGCCATGGTCTCATCGCCTAGATGAATCAAAATCCTCCAAGACAGCCGTCTAGTTGAGTAGACTCCCAATCAATCTCGGAGCATCTCCTTGATAACCTCGGAGTCTGATCTCCACGCAGTGTCTTCTTCGAGTGACGTTTGCGAGCCTTATGCATTGCAGGGGAAGCGTCATCAACTATTCTTGTCTCCTTTCTGTGTACGGGGGAATAGGGAAGGAATGACAATGCGTGAGCCAGCTCCTCCTGTGCCAAGGGGTTGGAAAGAGGATAGGAGTGGTAAGGGGAATATTGGCCGAAATACTGATTACTAGGCGGAGCATCTGGCGAGAGAGGAGACGAGTCGAAAGAGTTGATATAGGGGTTTGGACTCAGATCCGAGTCTTCGGACTCTGAGCACGACGAGCTTGAACCAGAGGAGAGTAGGTCATGAACAAGAGGCGGAATTTGGAGATGTTGGGATGAACTTGAAGGAGATGCTCCACAGCTAGATCCGGAATAGAACATCGGTGATGGCTCTTCTTCTTCCGCCTCGCACGCCTCAAACGCATTGGGATGGAAATAACTACCCGGTGATAGATTGGTTCTAGGCGCATGGCAGACACTGTCAGGCGAACCAATTTCATACACACGGCCACCTCGTTCAGGCAGTTCACATGAGTTTGGAGAGACTTGTATAGGCGCTCGATCATACGTGCTGGATGAATGCGTTAACTGCGTGGAAGAAATGGCAGGCGTGGGTGGAAAGTGGACGTGAGGCGACATCAGTGGAGAGCGAAGGCGAGGCGAAGGTAGTGATGAAAGGCGTAGAGCACGTGGAGAAGAAGTAGACGGTGAAGGTGAGCCAGACGAAGGAGGCGAAGGTGGTGAAACGGATGTGAGAGGAACAGGATCAGGGGAACTAGGTCCTGTTGAAGGGGGCGAATTAGAGGAACATGCGTAGGATGATGACGCTGAAGACCGTTGGGCCCGTCTATATCTTGGCATAGCTTTAAGGATTGGACGGAGAGTCATTTCGAAAGATGAAGCTTGGGCCTTGGGTCTGTAGGTAATAGAGGATGTGACAGAAATGGCTACGGGGCGAGGATCGTGTATGGTTGAAGCCTCTATAAGCGTGTATAAGATGGGTGGGGGACAAGGAGGCCAGCGCTATCCCACCAAGCAGTCTATAAAAGACAAGATGTTCATGTATCAGACTGGGCAATGACTTCGTCATGGATCCCATGGATCCACAACAAGAATGCGAGCTTACCTACAAGCCTAGGCACGGTGATTAGAAGCTCATCAAGGAAGGAGTCCAACGTCAACCAGAGTGAGAATAAGTCCAAACGGACCGAAGAGGAGCTGGCTGTGTCCGAAACAGTTATTTGTTTACTCTAGGTGGAGACGACTGACAGCTGAAATTCAGTAGGTATTCCAAAACCGGAAGTTGATATGTGTTCCGTATGTATCCGCCCCACATCGATAATCAGGAACTTGTGGGGTGGGAGATGGATATTTAGGACAACTTGAAGGAATCAGAGGGAAGTCAAATAACAAAGATAATGGATTTTGGTTTGTAGCGACGAGATGTAACGATACCAGCGGACGAGAAACGAAACCCTAGTTGGCTGTCCCGAACAAGAGCGCAACGAAATTTCGATAAGTCGCGGGAGTTGCCGGATGGCTGTGTTTTTGTGGCATCAAAGGCGAATATCAGTTGCAGATAAGATAAAAACTATAGCAAATGACGTCGTGGATCTTGGGCAGTGGGTATTGATTCTGATCTTCATATGAAGCCTCGGGAGGAAGCTTGACGTGTACATAGGATAGGATTGAGTAGCCGTTAATGATCTCCATTTCCTGCGATATTGCACGGCATAGAATGTCCGTAATTTCTACTCCAAAAGCACCCAAATCGGCCGCAAAACCTGTGGGAAGCATAGTGGCCACAAGTCGCTACCCCACAACTCAATAAAACCCCCTAGCATTTCACCGTAATTTCAGTCAGGGAAACCGATCCAAGGCATATCGTTGAGGCGGAAGTAACCACTTGCTGGATATGTACATATTGTACCTATGAACGCTCACCGATAACTGGACTTGGTATGTCCCTCAGCTTGAGCTAGACATACCTCATATTATTATAATAGAAAGAACGAGTATGTAACAAGAGATATAAGAATAAACAGATGATTCAGTGTCAGTGTCCGTTGAGATGCAACAATAGTCCAGAACGATCGTAACAGTTAGCAATCAAAAATGCAAGACAAAAACATAACTTTTTCAATTTCTCTTCCATCCCGTCGTCGGTGGATAATTACCGGTGGCAGCATCAAAAGCTGCCCTGGAAGAATTCTCATACACGGATGCATCCGCACCATGGCTCACACTTCCACCACCATTTGTGCTCTCCCTCCTATCATGTGTTCCCAATAGCGACATCATCGCCTCATCTCTCGCATCGCTGGGATCCCTAGGTTTCCCTATAGTCGACATCCTCGCATACATCGGTTTACCACCTCCATAATAACTTGAACTCTTGCCTCCATTTCCGTCAATGCCTCTACTTTCTCCCGGCCGAGCATATCCGTCGACAACAATAGCACCCGTCCTCTTGTCCATTCCAAATCTTAGATCTTGCAACTTTCGTTCTAGTTCCTTTTCTTTATCGTACGGCATCAAGAGTTCACCGACACCGGAATGAGAAGACATTGCGACGATCGAGGCGATGGTACCAGGAGGGTTGGTAAGGTACAGGCGTCTGCGTTGTCGACGATGGAAAAACTGTACGAATAGACCAACGACGCCGACGGCGACAAGTAGCAGAGCCAGAGCATGAGCTGGAAGGGGGCTGTGGAAGTAGCGATTGACGAGTCAGGAGGGATCGTTCAATGATGTGACAAGATAGGGCTTACTTGACATATAATCTCGGCGTCAGTTCACTCATAATCGATTTAACGGTGCGATTGTTGTCTGAGAAGTAGATGGATTTTGCTGTCAAGGCGAGGTGTTGTTTCTAAAGTTAAAATGCTTGTCAACAGCGATATTTGAAAACAGAAATAGATAGTGATACTTACATACACCTTACTCGTCAAATCCAAGAATCCATTCGGATTCGTAAACACGTCCTGAGTTTTATTCTGATTAGCAGCTCTGAATATTGTCCCAGGAATCCCAGTATTCGTGGCTGAACCTCTCGCAGCTATGAACCTGTTGCTCGTCTGGTTGAAAACGACTGCGTTGAAAGCTTTACCCTTATTATCTCCGTTAAAGACATCGTTATCCGTTGTGTAGTTGTTAAGCTCTTGAACAGACACGAGTTCACCGTTGTTCAACGACGCGGAAGCTGTGACGTTGAAGCCGGCGATAGTCGGTGCACAAAATACTACACGTGCATCTGCTGGACTACGATAGAACCAGAACATGACAGGTCTGAATCTCACGTCTATATCGGTAGAGGGGTTGTTACCAATGGAAGGGTTTGGAGTTGGGCCAGACTGAGAACAGTCGACGGCTTGTACACCGTATTGCTGTACATCGTCCTGGAAAGCGATCAGTTTGAATGAAACAGAAAAGAGAAGAGATTCACTGTTGGATCGAACGTAACGCTCTGCACGCAACCTTCAAATTGGTCAAAATTATTAAGCTGCGTTATTGTAGCAGTAATGGTAGCAACGCTGTTCGGAACTGAACTAAAAGTGGGAGTCTCTTTCGGGTTCTCGCAATGAGGATCAGTCTGAATCGCAGTAGTGGTAACATTCATGGTCCCATTCAGGTATTGACCTGTGGGGAACTGAAATTCTGCAACCGCCCACCCGCCATAAACAAATGGCGGGTCACCCAATCCATTGAAGACCGCCGCATCGGCAAAACCTGCTGCTGCGACAAAGGGACTAAGAGAATCGATTTCAGAATTGAAGGCAATTTTTTTGGTCGAAGTTGCCTGGGAAGGCCAAACCCGTTCAAGTTGTTGGATTGAGAAGATGGATCCTGCGAGAGGCTGGAAGAGATAAGTCGCTGCAGCAAGGAACGATGACCAAAAAACAAGACGGTGTTTGAACTTGAGGGAATTGATCAAAGAAAAGGCGGTTCTGGGGTCCAAAGCGATTCAGGATTAATCGGTTCAGATTTCGGAGTTATGAACACTAACCCTAATTGAACCTAGTTCATAGTTTCTCGTAAGTCCTTTTCAGGTAAAAGAGACGGGGCAAAGCATACATAGTCTAACATAACACTCTCCTCTGGCTTGGCATTCCCTTTCGACATCACCACGTACGGTTGTAAGTCTCGTATGTACCAGTCGAGTTCTCTCCATGTGAAGGCGACGGGCAAAACGAATAAAGTCGGTACTATAGACTGTGATAACAAATTCAAATCCCGGTTGCCGTTGCGATAAATGAGCGCAATAGGGCCGTACGCGATTTATACGACGCGATTTCGGAGCAACAAAGTGGTATGATGCCGTTTACGGGCAACGATGATTAGTGAGGTAAGGACTCAGTCAATAAATAGAAACATATGCCAACGAGGAGTTACTGCGCACCAGAAGGAAGGACTGAGAAGCAAATGAGATGGCATTGCGTTCGGGCACAGCAAAACCTAAGTGTTACAAATAAGTTAGAAGATGATAAACGAAGATGTTTGAGACGCACCACTATGCTTGTTTGAAAGAAATATTCCCACTTCTAGTGCAACTCCCAATGCAAACATCATGAGGGGTACTCCAAAAGCTATCGGAAGTCTTAATGATAAAGGGTGCTAGAGAACAATCAGAAAGAAGTTGGTGTACGAAGAAATGCTCTTACAAATCGCTTGTCCTTGCTATTCGCTATAGGCGTCGGTATGAGATGGGTAGAGTCTCGTATTTGCCTGCTCTTCATGGGACTAACAGGATTCAAAGGGTGTTCTCCGTTGTGATCATATAATGTTGACTCGCTGGCCGGCCTGTCAGTAAATGATACGGATTTTGCGGATTTGGGCGTCACTGGTCCAGTGTGGGCAGCAAAGGGGTCATTGTAAGTTGCATATTGTGCTGGTGAAGGTGAGAGATGGCCACTGCCGCTCCTTCCAGCGCTGCTGGGATTCCTACTGACATTGGCGCTGTTATTGGAGGAGTCGTGTAGAGTCAGAGAGGAGGCCATGGGGGAGCCCAGATGCGAATGATTATGGTTCGAACTCATGTCGAGTCGTTGAGCTTCTTGAGCTCGTTGTTTGGGGCAGCAGGTGAGGGATGGTTGAAGAAGGAAAGGAAGATTGAATTGGCCCCCATGTGTCAAGTAACCTGTTCGTTGTGTGAACCATCAAGGCAACACATCAACTTGCCGCTCTATTGTCAGCCACGTGGTTGAGATGGAATTGCTCCGAGTCCCGCCCTTTCCCTTGTTCTTTCTTGTCCTCTGCTACTTCTGAACCTACAAGATCTACTTTTTAGACATCTATTCAGATTCCGCAAAAAGTAGGATAATTAGATACAAAGTGTATGCACTAGTCGCGCTGTTGATAGTGCGGTCGCGGCGGTTGTATTACTTAAGGTACCCTAAGCCAACGGTACCGTCTCGGCTTGACGGCTCGAAGCATTCGTGGTATGCTCGTGATAATGCGTTGCTTCTAGTTTTGCCTCCATACATTGTTGCAAGGTCTACGTGTCAGCCTCCACAGGTTTCCCAAGTTTTCAGCCTCCCTAAGCTCTGCATCCTGCTCACATTGTGACACGTACTAAGTATTTCAAGGGAAATTTTTCGGAATGATGGAATTAATCAACTTTGACCGGATCGACGGATCGAGCTGACGCCCACAAGAGATGACAATAGGTATTTGCCTCATCTGAGAGGCTTCCAGCGTCCAACAATAGATTCTGAGGCTGTTCGTACAGACATTCTGAATGTCCTTTACTGTCCTGTACTGCTGCCTATCTCGGCGCTCATCCAGACATAAACAACTTCGGGGTCCTCGGATTGGCAGTGCCCTCAACTACACAGCATTCCGTCTTACATATGCACAGCGATTTACGATTTTTGGACGGCTATTTTTGGGCGTTCAAATCCTCCGTCTAATCACTGACCAGTAGATTTGTATTCAAGCAATCTGGTAATCTAAATGAGAGAAGAATGCCATACAGCGAAGCCGATAAGCAGTGAGATGCCTCTTAAATGCCGTTCCACCACCAAGTGAATAAAGCGTCTAAGAAACCCCCTCGGCCGCCAGTAAGAAGGCTGGGACTGGCGTCTTATTCTGCTGACTTTGGGAATGGAAGCAAAATTTGTGCAGGAGGACGAATCTCACTCTATATCAACACGTATAAACTTGCATATGCACTGCTATTTTTGTCACAAAGCTCCGTAAACAACCTCTCCGTCAATAACAGTAGCTAAAACTTGTGTCTCAAGGATTTTTCTGGGTGTAACCAATTTGTCATCCATGATATTCTGAGAAAGAACCACGAAATCCGCTTGTTTTCCCGGTTCCAGCGATCCCAGGTACGTCTCAGTGAATGAGGCGTACGCTGGATCTATGGTCATACCTATTTCAATGTCAAATGGTCTAAGTTTTATTCATGGAAAAGATCGGACGCATTAAGCTACCTCTCAGCGCTTCTTCACGTGTAAGACATTGTTCTGGAAACCTATCGAAAGGAAACAGATCAATCAGTGAGAGGAAACACTTGAAATAAGTACTTTACTTACCATCCTCCATCACCATGAGGCGAGCCACCTGCAGGCGCCTCGCGAGTGACGGCCGCATAAAAGGTTTTGAAGGGATTCATGTCCTCTACTGGGAAATCTGTTCCAAGGGTTATTCTAGCGCCGTTGGATATAATAGAACGGAACGCATAAAGATCCTTGACCCTTTCTGGGCCCTGGTTGTGGAATGGTCAAATCTTTCAAGGATCTGTATTGAAATAGAAACGTACCAGTCTTTCTTCAGCGTAAAGCATGTCACTGATTCTGAAGAGAATATTGGCATCTACACAAGACAAAGAATGCAAAGATACATACGCATGGGAGGGTTGCACACTTGCAATTACTAACATATAGGGACATTTAGTTAAATCGGTGGTCAAAAATTCTTCGGAACGTCAAACATACCTCCCAGTCTTCCCAGGCGCTGCATATCTGATACGGTCATAATCTGCGCATGCTCCAGTCGAGGCCTCAATGCTATAACATTAGCATCACTTAAAGCCGATTCGAAAGCATCTAAAACGATGCTATTGGCCCTATCGCCGATTGCATGAACATTCTGAGTTGGGTAAGTTCCGCAAAATTTATCCCGTAGATGGTCAGATTAGAAGATTGTTGTAAGCTCATTGATGAGTCAAGATGAGTAAAAGGGACTCACCACTTGCCACCCATCCTGTAGAAACTTCGGAATGACATCGAACAGAACCTTCTCTGAAAGACGCATGAATCCAGATGTGGAAGGGCTATCGTGGTAGTGGTGGTGTAGCTGGGAGTAGAGAAGAAAAAGTGTCAGATGCACTGTGAATAAAGTTCACCCAGCGTCTACTCGACCGGGAATGCATCGTGGCGTAATAATTGGGGGACTTACTGCTGCGCCACCAGTCCTCAATGCACCTGTTTTGATCGCTGAGTTAGCCAAAGAAAGATTTCTTCTATTCAGTAAATAATAACCCCCACCGTCTGCAAAAATTTTCACGCTCCTAGCGCTTAATCTGCCACGAGCGTCAGCTGAATATGGCGTTATGGTATTACCCCAATATACATCGCTCTCTTCAAAGTGTCTCATGGCATACACGCGTATCTGAAGATCAAATTTAAACAGAAGGAAAACCAAAAGTATGGAGAACTTAGGACAAACGGGCAATTGTGAGCGCTTGACTTGTCTGGTAAGAGCATATATGATTGAATTTTTAAGGTTTTAGAGGGCAAAATGAAAAAACCTTATCAACACACCTTTCGAAAAAATCAAGAGAAATCGGATCCAGCCCAGCGTCGTGCACAGACGTCAGGCCATATGACAGAGCAGTATTTGCCGTGAATTTAAAGCGGGATATCAGGTCTTGTTCTGTTAGGGAAGGAATTGCTTTAAGTACCAATTCTTGGGCGTTGTCCAAAAATACGCCTGATATACATCAGCATGCACTTGCCCGTTCCGAAAACCCATGCTGACTGACCGGTAGGCTTTCCGTTTTCATCGCGTACTACTACTCCCCCTTCGACAAAATCAGGGAGGACGCACATCTCCAGCATTCTCGGAGACACCCAAAGAGCATGACAGTCTTTACTCTGCAACACGATGAGTCTGTCCCGAAGAATAGGATCTGTTTCAAGTTCATCCTTACAGGGACATAATAGTGAATTTATAACGCGGCGGAAATAAAAGAGAAAATTTGCCTCACAGAAGTGGGCCATGCTCCCCCTGGCCACGAAGTGTGATCCCAGCCACCACCTCGAATGACTAGTGACTTGTTGCCTATAACGTCTGAATTGGATAGGACATAGTTACGAACCCTCGAAACGGTCTCTGAGCAAATTGTATGATTTCTATATCAACGAAAAGGTTTTGGAATACTGAAAACGATGAGCCTGAACCTGTCGCATTCTGAGTCCCTTCTAAGGGTAACAGCCGACTTTCCCCGTATTCCAGAATATGGGCATGAGAGTCTGCATGGAATGTTAGAGTTTGATTGTAGCACAGAAGAAATGTACCGTACCACTGAGTCCTGGAACAATGATAGATCCCGCGGGGATATGCAGGACCTCAAGGTTCGGCGTTTGCGAGAAAAAAAACCAAGCAGGAACGCTTTCCTTGACAAGTCTATCCCAATGAGCTTGCACAATCTCTGGAGTACTCCGGTTCATTATCGTTATCGTTGAAAAGAGAATGAACATACCTTTGGAGCCAGTTTCAAGAATCCGACCACCATTTACGAGCATGCATTCTTTCCGGGAGTTGTATGCATCTACAGTGTAAAACATTCGAGTTCCATTTGGAGAGCAAACGATGTATGATTGAGACATGTTCATGTTATTATCTCGTCGGTAGAGATAGGATGCTAGACCCAACACGAGAACCGAAGTCAGGTACCATCGCATAGCTGCGTTGCTTTAGGGGATTTTAACGGGGAGAAAGGGTAATTGAGCAGCTGTAGGGAGCTATATATATGGTTCGGCTGTGGATCCCCACTGGGTAAATGCCGTCTATCCTTTCCACGCGTGATCTGGCAAAAATTTTGTACCTACAGGGTTTTAAGGAAATACTTCTTCGATCATTTGGCTTAAACTCGATTTTTAAACGCTACAGGCATTGAGCGCTTAAAATTTATAGGCTGGCAGCCCTCGCACCTTTGATCCCTTATATAAACTCGTCTGCGCGTCGAAAGCTGAATACTAGTCATGTTGGTGTGCGCACGACCCTCGCACCCATCGGATCTATCATCTGAGATGTCGGCTCGGTTCTTTCAGCGCTAACACATAAGTGCATAAGCGCCCGTAGCCGCGCGTTGCTAGTGAAGGACCGGGCCCCACCCAGACCGAGTATACTTACTAAGAGGGCGAAAAGAAATATTGAATTGATCAGGCTAGTGCCCCTGGTCGAGCCGATCTAAAGAGTGGTAATCTGCACTTAGTTTGAGAGTTTGGAGACTGAATATCCCTTTTTTTCAGGCACTTTGGTTAGGGAACCTGCCCATATAACGGCCAGTTACAAGGGACTAGCTGAAATTTGATCCTAAGATACCGTACCCATACTAAGTATCATATACAGGGCATATTTATGCGGAACGGATCTATAATTTCCAGTGTAGTAAAAGTACGATGACTCGAGTGCTTCAGTGTGATTCTCGTAAGTTTTGAACCAAGTGCGCGCTGAAATGTCGTCAATGTGGTTTTATTTGGAGGGAAGGCTTTCGACCTTGAATCTTGGTTTGGTCACAATTGATGGGCTCAGGTTCGCAATTGCCATGCTTTGTGGGGTATACTTTGCCTCATGCAGAGGAATGGTAAGGAATGCACAACTACGAATTCAAAGCAAGTCTTTAAATCAAGACACTGCTCACCAGCAGCATTTCCGAGTCTCAACGCAGTGAGTCAATGTCCTCGTACTATTTACTATCGCCTTTACCACTCCGGTATCCTTGTCCAGCACGGGAGTGCAGGAAAGATGTCGGGGCATCGCACCGCGTGGCTAATCTAAACCCTAGAGGTGCAACCAACTTTTAGCTGGGGCGCTGATGCTGCTGACAACTATTTTGAAATTTAGTGGGCATTGAGTCGGAGCGTTAAACAATAATCTCCGCGTGAACTTCAATCTTCGGCATTAACTTCCAAAACTTACATGGCACGCTTATACATTATGGCCCACATCTTTTTCATTGTGAACGCAATTCTGACACCTCACCGCGTGTTCGTAAGTTTTTCCCGAAGGCCGCTAGTGCTTACTCACGGTTCGGTCTGAGCACAGCTGTTTAGCTATTGTGTTCTCACTGGGTCTACATGCATTTTTGAAAGCAACAATCTGACTAAGCTCGACTCGCAGAGGTGGCCGTGCTATTTTCCTGTACACAGTACTTAAGTATTTCATCATGATGCCGTAGTCGTTCGCGCACCGTAAAGTAAATGACATTGACGGCAGCTTCTTCAGAGGGCCTGGACATTCACAGCCTCGTAAAGCGACGGCCCTCTTCCTTTTATCATTGGCGTATGATAGATCCCGGGATACTGGATCTCCCTAAAATCAAGTACGGAGTGCAGAAGCAACGAAGCTTTAAGACCTTCAAATGGAAACTTCGTCTGGTTAATGGTGTTCTTGAAGTTGATTTGACGACTTAATTGGTAAAGTCTAATTGGTTCTCATTTCAAATTGCGGTCTAGATTTCTTGTTGGTAAAAATTTCTACCTGAGGTATATGTTAATCTCTAAGTTTGACAGTTCGAATCAAACAAGTGTCATTGTAAGTTCAACCCCGGACAGACATGAAAATTTCTGTCGAAAGAAATTCTACATTCGTTTTCCTCCGTTAAGATCATTTGTGAACAACGATACCCGGTGCCATCACTGTCTGCAAATGATTTACTCCTAGGATCAAACATTAGGCAATTTACTTTACTTTGAGATTCCGCGATCTATACGCCAATTTCTAAGTTGATTTGCCAAATTGAGAGATAAGGATGAATCAAAAGATTCAGGACAATGACAATAAAGCTTGCTCGATACCATTCATAGTCGATTTCAAACCAACCTTATTATCGATCCACCCAGCTCCTTTGATAACATTTTGTATCTATCAGTCTTTCGCAGAACAACAAAAGTCCGAGGAATTTGCCGTTCCCCATAGATATTAACAGTCTGTGAGAGATTCTCGCATCATATTCACTCATTTGCTTGCAGTAGATCTATCCCACAGCCAAGCCTGTGAATTGCCTCATCAGGAACAGTTAGCAAACTTGACAGGCTCGACTGGACATCTACACCATAAAGAGGACAAAGAGAACAATACATTTACTCAGGCCTGACAGCATGATTCTCTTAGTCGAGTGGAGGTCAAGACATTCAACAGGACTTGCAGTTATTATATCTCAACAGGTACTCGTCAAGACGGCGGCCCCGAGTCTTGTCAGCAGCAACCTTATATACCAGTGGTAGCATTAGTTTCTCTTCGTGAACTCGACCCGATGGAGACCTATATGCCTTCTATTCCTCTCTTGACAATAATGCTCGCGTTATGTCTAGCTTCTGCTATTGCTGCTTATACTAGAAGGAGGAAGCCCCCTTACCCTCCTGGACCTCGAGGCCATCCATACATAGGACTCGCTAGTCCTCCTTTCAAAAAGGCGTGGCTTACTTACATCGAGTGGGGAAAGAAATACGGTATGCTCGATGTTCTACTAAAAAGTTAATCGCATCTAATAGAGGTTTTGGAATAGGAGATCTTATTCACTTCACTCGTTTCGGTCAGCATTATCTCATCTTGAATTCCATCGAAGCGGCAGATGCGATACTGCAGAAAAACGCTCGCTTCACCTCGGACAGACCGACTTCTTCCCCGTTGGATCAGATGTAAGTGTAAACTATTATACATTAGACACAGAGTATTTCATTGATGACAACTTTTCTCCTAGATCAGGATGGGGAAGATTACTAGGTATCTCTGTTGATTTAGCTCATCACAGACTAATTCTTAGTTATAAAATGCTACCAGTCATGTCTCGCTATACAGAAGAGTGGAGGACAGACCGCAAAATGTTTCACCAAAACTTCCGACCAGAAGTGGGAGCACAATTTCATCCGTCACAAATTCAGGGTATCAGAAAGTTTATCTCCGAATTAACAACGTCCAAAATGCCATTAATGGATCAGATTGCTACGTGAGTATTTTTCCCCTAACCTTTAGGAGAAGCGAACAATGATTCACACTTTTGCAGGCTGGCTCACAGAGTAATTTTTAGTGCCGTTTATGGCTTGGATATAACTACTAACAAGGATGATATGGCTAAAAACGGCCGGGATGTGGTTGAAATGACTGAGACGCCTTTGATACCTGGATGGGATGCATTCAAATATGTGCCTTTACTGCACTTGCTTCCAACTTGGTTTCCTGGAGGGCATTTTAGAGCTTCGCATAAGAAGCTACGGGGAATTTTTGATGAGGTCTTCGAGCGACCGTGGAGTCTTATGATGGATGCTATGGTGATACCAGCTCCGTTCGCATTCTGACCTACGCTTAAACTTGACAGAAATCCGGTGCAAGCCATTCTTCGTTGCTCCCAAATTTGATATCCGAGCTGAAGTTGGATGAGTCAAACGAATCGTTAGCTAGGTTAAAAGACATGGGTGGTCAAGCTGTCGTGGGTAAGAAGCTTACCGATGATTTTACCACATCTGGTACTGATTTCACGTCTTTTTCAGCTGGAGCGGACACGGTGAGGATATTATACACAAGTAAAGATCATCCTCTTAGCTGTTCTATAGACTATGTCAACCATTGCTATCTTTTTCCTGGCTATGAGTTTGTATCCAGATGTACAAATCAGGGCACAAAAGGAACTAGATGTCGTGCTTGGACCTGGAAAGCTGCCGACTTACGATGATCGTTCATCCCTCCCATACGTCGAGGCTGTTTTCAGGGAAGTGATGCGTTGGCATCCAGTCATTCCAATGGGTACCTGAGATGTAGTATGGAGTAAACTGACTTATAACTAATATCAATTTCTAGGTATACCTCATGTCACCAGTGAAGAAATTTACCATGACAAGTATTATATCCCGAAAGGTGATTGGCGTGAAAAATTTCCCCGAAAATACACTGATACTGTTCAAGGGACGATTATTTTCCCTAATATTTGGTAGGCTTGGTGCTCTAACTTGTACAAAAACTGTTACCTTGGAGCTTTGTAGGGCGATGACACATGATCCCAACACTATGGAGAGTCCGGATAAGTTCATTCCGGAGCGGCATCTGCGCAAAGGTGAAAAGTTTGATTCTATCAACACGGTTTTGGCATACGGTTTTGGTCGTAGGTAGGCTATCTAAAAGCAGTTGCTTCGAATCATTTTCTTTCTAAGTCTCCTAGAATTTGCGCGGGTCGCTGGATGGCAAACGACGTAATCTGGCTGGCTATTGCCTCAGTACTGGCAACTGTGAAGATCTCAAGTATACCTAACAACCACGTTGAAGATTATTTTAGTGACGGTGCATTTTGGTGAGGCCTAAAATTTGGTTTTTTTTAGCGATGTCGAATTTATTGAATTTTGCGACAGCATTCCCAGGGGATTGGATTGCTCTGTCTACCCACGATTCTAGTCGGGGCATGTAGATGGGCTATAATAACTTCCACGGATCTAGATCCGAATGTACAATATACTATGCACTTTTGTTTTACTTTTGCATTAGATAAGTTATCGCTGGTCATAGTCTCAAGGTTTCTTTTATTGTTTGATTTAAAAAGCATGTAAATTCCGAGTGCCAGATAGAATTAAGAATACTCCCTTGATTTTCAAGACTTTAAATGTAGGGCTACAAAGTGATGTCAGAACCTTACGGACTTAAATAATAAATAGAGCTTTACCCTTCAAGTTTAGTTATCTTTGGTAAGCCGAGTTATGAGGAAACATCTTAACTATAGCCATTATTCCAAACACCTTATCTGCTTTGATAGTGAGTGATTACAAGGCCAAAAATTTACTGGTACTTACTAGATTGGTCATTGAACGTGTTAGTGGCTGGGGTGTAGTCATCTTCAGATAAAAAAACATGGGCCATTGCTTCACATGGTAAGTACGAGGCTGTAATGGCCCTTTAAGTTTTCTCGGGCCGATGGCTCGGCATTATAGATGCCATTAGTACAATGATAACCAGTCACACCATATCACTTTCCATAAAGGAAGTAGGCCATCGCTTTGCGTGGCAGGAACGAGGCTCTAAATTTGATATGGACTAAGACAATGCACACTGATTGTTATTATCTTACCCAGAAATATAATATTTCTGAGCTTCAGTTGTAAGTTTTTTGAAGCTCAATCTATTTAATTGTATATTCGTGCTGACCTCATTCCTGCCATATGAATGTAACAGGCATTTTCATTATGATGCTGTTATGTTGCAATGAATAATTTTAGCTTTAAGCACAGTCTTGGCATGCCAACAAAACAAATGAAATTGCAAGTGATTAGTAGGCAGTAAAAGTATCTTATTATCATTTGCATAATGAGTGAGAATCCGCGCGTCGGCAAACTGAGATGTTACACATTTCGCACTGTTGAGCAAAATCAACCTATATCTCAACGACCACGCTATTCCTCATTATATGCTGGGTATCACCTGAACGGGAAAAATTGCCCCGGTAATGCTGTCACCTTTTTTTTTTGCTTGAATACCATCTCGTTTCGTGAAAAGCTACCAAACATGCCTTAGACAAACATGTTGTCATTGAGAATATAGTTATATTGACATAGAGATGTAAAAACATGTTTTCTGCTGAAACCAACTGGTTAGAATTGTTGGGGCAATTTTCTGGTCAGAACGGTACCCAGTACAAGGTAGGGAACGGTGTGGTTGTTGAGATATGAGTCAATTTTGCTCAACGGTGCAAGAAGTGTTACATCTTTTGCTGACACGCGGATTCTCCCACATTATGCAAACGATAATAGGTAAAAAAGTACAGTATTTGACCGGTCACCGGTACATGTAAAATGTATTTGCATATTGTGGATGATCGAGTTAGAATACTGACTTGTAAGTTACACCGTTGGAAAGAGCCACATCAAAAGTGGTAGAATGTGAGGTTTCATGTCGATAAGTCATGGTTTGAGCAACAGATGAACGAATTAGTGCAACATGTCATAATTCGGCTTTTACTGGTCACCAGTACACCGTGTCATATGTGACATTTTGTCACGGATTTCCTTCGTGGCAGAAGAATTTGGTCCTTGAGCAATGCATGCCTCATCAAACCCTCATAAATTGGTATCCATATGTTCAGAATTTCTGCCTCAACTTGAGTATGCCAAAAAATCTCAAGTGAACAAAATATCGCAAGCTACAGGTGTAAAATACTTTTTGACAGCTTTCATCAAAACATCATGTCATGATGTCATTGTACCTCCCAAAGGGGAAACACCTGGACCCTTCTCCAAACCCCTGATTACAATATACACGAGTCAGACTTATATGTTGAAACTATCCCAGAGGCCCAGAAAGCCTTAGAGAACGAGATAACTATGGGTGTACCGGTGAGTGATCCTGTACCGGTGACCGGTCAAAGTTATTGATGCCAAGTCAAACAATGCATTTCTTACCGGCCTCCCGCAATGTCTTGGCACTAGTAACGTTTCTATTGTATGTGTTGGCGAGATTTTGCTGTCATACTCGTGGCTATGTTAGCGGAGTATCTTACATGAGAATACGAGGCATTGCTCAGTTGCTCTTCTTTCTGAGGATATGCAATAGTATGATAACGAAATATCATTCGAGACCACCAGTCATGCAATGATTTTGTTGATGAGGAGCGACAAAAGAAGGCAGGAACATACTTAGTATGCACTTCTTGTCTAGTTCACAAATCCTTTGTTTTGGAACTCCATGCTGCTTCAGCTATAGGTTTTTGAGTGTTGAAAGTAGGTAACGTATACTTTACGTGTCCCATGGAAACAGGTTAGATTACTGCAAAACAACAGAAATGAGTAACCAATCAATATACTGGCCCTCCAAGTCATTTACCTGTGTATCATAACTTGATTGAATTTTGGGCTTCCTAAGAACAAAAGTAGATCATTTATACATTTCATCTATGTCTCTTTATTCAAGCATTTCCTAGACTCAACTGTATGAAATTAGAAGACTTGCATTTGATTTTGATTCTCTCTACTATCATGTAATGAGTTATCTCAACTATCCAGCTTGAGAATGCAATTTTTGATAAGGCAGGTGAACATGATGAATAAATAGTCGAGTTTTAACAAGTGTCTAGGAAATTCAAAACTAATTGATATCATGGTAAACAGTATATTGATTGATTATTTTTCCAGATTTATCACTCATTTTCGTTAGTTTGCTCTGGTCAGATGACAACTGTTTTGGATGTATGATACAGTCAACTCTTTTCTATATTTCTCTTTCATCAGGCAGTGATACATTTGACTTATGGCACATGTAAAGTGTATAATTTTTTACTCAATACTAAAGAACTTACAATTATAGCTGCAAGACTACAAAATATTCCGATCATTCTAGAGGATAATCATTGTAGTTCTTCTTTGTATCTCAGAGTCGAAAAACATAAAGCATGAATTAGTGCCCATATCACTGTTGAGATTGGTTTGTTTTTCTCAAGCATACTCACATTTTTATAAATGATCAATAGTCAGCTTGAAATCAATCTGAAAGATGCACTTTATTCGTCAGTCAAGGAATCATAACAGTATTACTGCTGCTTAAGCTCCTCTCCAGTGGTACAGAGCATAACAGCTACAAGCAACCAATGGTTTTTATTCCCATATCTTTGAAATATGGAAATAAAAAAGGCATAATAATTCAAACCATTAGCATACACCTAAGTCACTGTTATGTAAAGTTGTAGTCACTAGCACAGGCTAAAAGCTGGCATGTCATGATGATGCCACCAGCTGTTGCATCCTAGCCACCTCCCAGCCTCCCGCTCCGTTGCTCCGGTTCAGTTGACAGATGAGATCCTCCCGAAGTGTGGCGGTAAGCATCATGATCAATACTTGAGTACTCTGCCATATATCTTTTTTACAGACACTCAAACATTACGAGGCTGACTTTAGGAGGGCATGCTTCGTATGATCCACATATAATATAGTGTGGAAACTAAGTGACTCCAATTTGGTTGGCTTACCAGCCAGTCCGGACTAATAGTGAGCCATCTTGCTACAATAGCAACCCCACTTAGCAATGACACTTGAATATTTGTGCCGACTTAAGGCTTTGTGCTTGTCACGCGAAACAATGTTGTGGAAAGATGATTTTTGTTCGTTAGGTCGTTTTACCAGGATAATATAAATGCTTTCGATTGGCAGATTTTATCAAAAAAAAAAAATAAGGTAAAATATTTGGATGAACTATCATACTTTAGGGACAATAAGACTGGACTAGATGAGATAAAAATTTCTGTCTATTTCTTGATAATCAGAACTCCATATTAAGGGCTGGCATAGAGACCAGGGGCATCAGCTTGGGTTTCTGTTCCGTCTGTGCCAAGTCCTGATTGAACAGGATCAGTGGGTGTTTGTAGTGAGTATGCCATGTTTAGCCAGTCAACCTCTATAAGAGCCATTTCAGAAATACTTTTTGTTCAAGTTGGCTCTGTACTAGTGCTGACGGAGGTGTCAATTCTGAAATGTATCATCAAAGAGAATAAGATTGTAAAGCGCCATGAGTTGGGGGTAGATTGATATATATCTTGTTTGGAGTTTCTATTTGATGTTTGCTGTAATAATTGCGGGAGGAAATGCGATGGCAATGGCACAGATAGAAAGTACATTCACCGTCATTGTAACAGTGAGCTCTGACTGTGGTATAAATGCAAGTTGGATTTTGCCAGTAAAACTTATCGCCTAGCTGGTCTAGTCAGTGGTCAACAATACTTTCAGCAAACCTTTGATATCTACAGCCAACAGCGACTCCTTTTTATCAGCATTTCTCAACCCTTCACACCGATTATAAACTCCTTCACACTACATTGACATGATTCTTGCATCTGTAAGTGTAAAAAGACAACCTCTTTTTATGCCCATCGTAAAAAGGAAAACAAATTGACCAATCGCTAAGGTTTTCTCCGTTTTCATCGGGCTTCGTTTTGTGTCTGCCATTCCGTTTGGCCGACTGGCTCGGGAATTCAGTGCTGATGTCTCCCATGTTGTGGTCGACGATGCTTCCAATCATTATGTGGCATTCAGGAGGGATGGATCGATTGTGGCCCACTATCCCATCGACAATCGTGACAATAGTTTTGATATTCACGCCAGAGCAGATTCAAGCTCATGTGCTGATCTGAGTATAGATGAAGCTAAAACTCGTAAGTTGATGATTTTGTTCGATCTCATGGCCCTAATTTCTTAAATGCATAGTTCCTGGTTGGGATAGCATTACTAAATACGCCGACGATAACTGGGGTACAGGCTCCCGCAATATCATCACAAACCCTCCAGAATATCGTGACCGTTGGGCCCAAGTTTGTATCCAAAGCGATCCTGTCAAGCTCTCTTTCAAAGATAAACCTCGTTGTCAAACCCAAGAATCGGAATCCAACGGTAATGTAACAGGAACAAATGGGCAGGTAACGATGGATTCCCAGAACGGCTTCAGTGCTGAAACGAGTGTTACCACTACAAGTTCGTGACACATCTTTTATCAAATTGGATAAATTACTAATAATCTGTCCAGAGGCTTCTACCATTGGGGTTGATGTTACAATGGAAGCGTCCTTTGAGATCCCTGAAATTGTCGATGTGTCGACATCCTTTACAACGTCTACCTCGATCACAAACACAAACTCGAAATCGTAAGTTTCTATTGGTCATGACAATCTTGCAGTATAATTAAAAATTATTTTGATAGAAATACTGCCAAGTATGATGGCGTTCAGAAGACGACCTTAGAGTTTGACGTCAAGGAGGGTCGTGATTGTCACGCAACGATCAAGACCCAGTCGTGCAGCCAAGAGGCTACGGGCACTGTCAAATACCTGGCGTCTGGATTCGTATGGTTCAACTATGATGACCGGACTCATGATCATTATAAATGTATGGGTTCCCCTTTGTATGACGGAAACTTGAACTAACACCTGCTTAATTTCTTAGGGGCTGTCAACATTGAGAATGCAATTAAAAATGAGGGGGACCGTTCTAGTCAAATGGACGTTAAGGGAAACGTCCAGGTAACTAGCCACAGCACGTACACAGCAAATTGTAAAAAAAGCTCCTAAAGACATACAAGTAATCTCATTGTTGCTTTAGCATATTTCATACTAGGAGGTATTCAGAGAAATGTCCGACGTGCTGTTTAGCTGATAGGTATACCCAAAATGTTTGCAACGCATATGTTCCAATGAAAGACTCTTGAGATGCAATCCTATCATGTCAAGGACACATGAGATGTGCATATTTCTCGGCCATAGTGAGGCCATACCGTATAAACATAGCAATACCGGTCTTGAGTTATCATAAATGGTATTGCAATACAGGAGGGGCTTTACCTACATGGGGTTTTGAATTGAGTATAGCTATACCGGTTTTGCTCCCAAAAGCCAGTGCATTTGGGACATCGGATGGGTGGGATCGATAAAAATCTTGCTTATATAATAGTTTTATTTACCGATTTAGGCAGGCGAACATCGCGTACACATATAATTATTGCTGCCATGTCACAGACGAGTGACAGTACTTTCACCCGACAACTTCTCACCCGATCTCGATCTGTATTTGATATTCACTTTTCCACTTATATCATCAGCATCGGATTCTCATCCCGCCTCGCCCGCCCCTCACTCCCTCTCCCTCGCCTCTCAATCTGACTCCGATGACGAAACCACGGCCTTCCGCTGCCTCAGTCCCAAGGTGTGACCTTTCAAATCATCATACATACTGGATTACAGACTTATATTCTCGCAGTAATCCACATAAAGGGCATGGGCACAGTGAAGACTATCAGGGACTGGAAAAGCGAAGATTGGAAAAGGGGGAACAGTGCGCGTCTTCTCCAATCGTCAACGCGCCCTCTAACATTTTTACCAGTCTCACTAGCCCTTTCACCACCTCCATCATCGCCGGTCTTCCCATCATGTGCCAGTACAATGTCACTTGTCAGCACCAACGGCACATCGAGCTATATAACCATGGGGAGATTATTGAGAACGGCTGGGCCAGATTTAGTAGAACCAAGTTGTAGCTATCGTAGCTGTGTAGCAGAATAGATAGACACTCAATCCTTGTCAATAGTCATCTGAAAGTATCGAAGTCCATTACATGTTCAAAGATATTGATATACGGGGTGGGATCACCATGACCGGTATAGTAATAGTACGGAGATAGAAGACAATAAGTATAGATATACGAGTGATAAACCCCTTAATTCCTCTTTCCGCCTCGACCTCGACCACGACCTCTCTTTGGTCCAAGCAATTTCTCCGCTGCAGATTTTGAGCGAGTTTTTCTTGCAGGAGCTGCAGCCTCTTCAGCCTCTTCATCTTCACTCTCTCCAGACGATTCCACCTCTTTTCTACCCCTCTTACCTGACGCTACCTTTTTCGCACTGGACTTTCTGGCTGGCCTCTTTTGCTCTTCCCCTTCATCGCTTCTAGGCCTCTTTCGCTTCCCTTTTGCGCTGGCTTCCTTGTTCGCGTTGGAATCTTGAGGGACGGGTCGAACTACAGTCTTCCCCTTGGCCTTCTTCTTCCCATTTACCCCAAATTCCATGACGGCCTTGAGCATAGCAGTAATGCTGCAGACGAGGTCCATCCATGCTGACTGCCAGATCATCAGCTCGTTCATCGGGCCATCACCATCTAGATCGTGACGTCTGACCATCAATGAAAAAACTGTGAAGACGAATAGGAATGGTCCATCCATCCCGGCTGTACGATCCAGTGGTGCCCACTCCATCTGGGCTTCCGCTTCGTCCTTTCTCCCCCTCGGATCGTTGTTGTTTGGACGCACATCATTCCACCACTTCTCCACTGACGCTAACTCTGCCTTCAACTCCTCCCAAGACCAATCCCCTCTGTAAATATTATCCCTCACTTCCTTGTTCCTCCATTGCTCTATCCACTCCGGCTCAGCAGCAGATTCGATTTTCCCGATGAATACTTGACACCCATACTCATCCTCAAGATCTAACCAAACTTCCATCAAGTCCTCAAAGTAAGATACCCACATGTCACTCATATCGACGCCCATCTCCTCAAGCCTCTCCCTCCACAGCAGCACAGCGTCCTTGATCCAAGGGTGCCAGAAAGACGAGTTGGGATGGTTCCACACGGAGGGTGGCTGATCGGGGTCATACTCTATCTGCTCCCACTCAACCTCCTTGCATATAGCGCTCTTGCCCCCATCCCCTCCATCCCCTCCATCTTGCTTGCTCCCATCTTCCTCATCTTCACTATCCTCTCTGTTCTGGCTCCCATCCTCCTCATCACCATCCTCACCATCCTCACCATCCTCACCATCCTCACCATCCTCACCATCCTCACCATCCTCACCATCCTCACCATCCTCACCATCCTCGCCATCCTCACCATCCTCACCATCCTCTCCACCCTCTCCATCCTCACTATCCTTCCCGTCCTTCTTCTCGGGGAGCTGAACAAAAGACGGTGCAAGAGAACGAATTCGTGCCACAGCAGCATCAACATCGCCGTCCTCATCTGTTGCTGACTGCACCACCTTTCCCCAATCATCCAGCGTAACATGCTCCTGCAGCTTTTTGTTCAATTGCTCATGCAGCAGGCTCATGTTGCCATCTGGATTTAGAGCGTAATCGTACACCAGCATCCATGCCTCCTGCCGAAGTGTATTGACAGCATCGTCAGAGGGCGTCGACACCGATGTTTCTATACCGGTATCACCCGCAATAGCTATACTCGAGGACTTGTGCACAGGATTGGTAGAAACAGCCACGGGTGTTGCTGTACTTGTCGGGGCCGAGACAGCCACCTGCGACGTAGAAATACCGGAGCTGGAGGGGTCCTTGGTACCGGGAGCAGGTGCAGAGGCAGGATTGGTAGAAACGGCCACTGGTGTTGCTGTACTTATTGCGGCCAAGAGAGCCGCCTGCGATGTAGGAATACTGGAGCTAGAGGGGTCCTTAGAACCGGGAGCAGGTGCAGAGGGTAGATTTGCAGCAACAGGTTTGGGCCTGGGCCTGGGCCTAGGCTTCGGTTGCACATCAGAGTCTGCAACAGTACCGGAATTTCGGGAGACTGTGGAAGCCGCTTTTTTAGACAATCGTGTGGGTTTTGGTGGAGCTTTGCTCAAAGCAGGCTCATCCTCCGTGTCATCTTCTTCGGATCCAACGGCTCTTCGAGACGATCGAGTTTGTTTGGCACGACGGGTTTTCTTCACAGGAATCTCATCCTCTTCCTCTGTCTCGTCTTCTTGGGATACAGTCGGCTTGGATTTGACCTGTCGAGAAGATCGAGTACGTTTGGGACGATTTGCTTTCTTCAACGGAATATCATCCTCGGTGTCGCTATCCTCTGTGTCGTTTTCCTCGGATATGGCCGGCTTAGATTTGACCCGTCGAGATGATCGAGTACGTTCGGGACGATTTGCTTTCTTCAATGGAATATTGTCCTTGGTGTCGCTATCCTCTGTGTCTTCCTCGGATACAGTCAGCTTGGACTTGACGCGTTTGCTGGAGTTCTTTCTCTTGGGCCTTTCTTTCGTCGTCTTCATTCCTGTCGAGTTCTTTCCTGGACCAGGTTTCGACTTCTTCCTCGTCGGCCCTGCAGATTCCGGGATATCGTGAGCAGAATGATCACCGGTCCCCCAAACACTGATGGTGGGGCCAGGCTGATCTGCACTCGCAATTGATCGTGACGCTCGAATGTTTTGTGCTATCTAGCAAGTTAGAATAGAATTAAAATAGACAAATAGACAATACAGCTTACGGTAAATCGTCTTGCCAAAAGCAAGCATGGATCTCTGCAATGCTTCGTAAGCTGTTGGGTCATACTGAGGCCATGTAAGACCAGTAGGTCCATGACCGGCAGGTGTTCTGTGATACAGATATAAATTAGATCAAGACTCAAAGCGTATGAAGTTTACTCACAAGAACATCTCCAAATGACCCATCTTAAAAGGATTAGGGCCAACAAAAGCTATGAAACCGACCATTCCCATCTCTTCCCCTATTGCCCTTGCTATTCTTGAGGCCTCCGGTCCCCATTTCTGCAGTGACTGTCCCCATTCCATCGGGGTCTTCTTCTTTGGCTCCTTACTGGGCTTCTTCGACTCCTCCCATTTCAACCTCCGATCCGCCACCTCCTTCTCAGCCGCCTCCGATATCTCTTTCTTGAACTCCTCATCCTGCTCCTCCAAAATCGCTTTTGCAACCCTGCTCTGAACTCCTATCCACACCGGCTTTCTCTTCTTCACATCCTCGGGACTTGCACCAGGATTAGCTTCACGCCAAGTTTTGAACTCCGTCTGCAGCTTTTTGTATTCCGCTTCTGCAGCAGATTTGATGTAGGTTTCATAATAGAGCTTGATAAACATTTGAACGTCGTGGATACGTTGAGGTTTTGGTTGCCTAGCGCTTTCGCTGGTCTCGGCGAGCTTCTCCAAGAGACTGCTCCCTCCTTTGCTGATTTCTCGGGCCTTTTCAGCAAACCATACTTGCATTTTCTGAGAAGGAAAGAAGGATTTAGTTCAGCAACAGATACATCGAGAGATACTGGCCACTCGTATAGATATACAGTCATTCCCCATATATATATACCAGTGTCAGTATATTATGTCAGTATAGATAGCTCACCTGTCTCAAAACCTTGAATGCTATCCGTCTCTTCTCAATCTCTTCGTCGCTAAGGTCGAACCATTTCAGCTGTTCCGCCGCGCTGCACAATGCATCGTAATCAACGCCCTTCACTACTTGTAACCTGTCTGTCCTAGATCTTGATACCATAGGAGCACTCGAGCCAGAAGCGGCACCACCAGTATTGGTGGAAGTAGACTCAGCAGAGCCAGAAGCAATGGCAGCATTTGAAGTGGTACCACTGTTAGTCAAAGGAGATTCCGTAGAGCTAGAAACAGCAACAGGGTCTGACGGGTTGGCGGTAGGAGGCGTCGAGCTGGAAGCAACACCGGGGTTGGCAGTAGGAGGATCTGTTGAGCTGGAAGCAGAATTTGGAGCGGGATCGGTGGAAGGAGCGGTGCCGGTAGGAGGAGGGGTGCTGGTAGGGGTGCCAGCAGAAGGAGTGAAGATACCAGCAGAAGGGTCAGCAGGAGGAGTGCCAGTAGGAGCGGGGGTGCTAGCAGAAGGAGGAGTGAAGATACCAGAAGCAGTAGTGCTAGTCCCAGCCATGGTGGATATATCTGGATTGGTTGTGCTCTCCGATGAAGCTATATCGGTTGGGTTAAGGCTTTGTGATGAAGCTATATCGGTAGCAATCGTAGGATTGGAAACTGGATCAGTGGTTGGGTTGACGGCAGGAATAGTGCTGGGTGCAGCAAAATTTGGGGCGTTCAGCTTGACGGCAACAGCGGAGGCAGAAGCTGCAGGCAGAACTGAAGGGGCATGGTGGGGTGTCGGGTTGGCAATAATGGCACCTGGTGCTGTAATTGAAGCGTTAGAAAAAAGCCCGTCTGAATAGAAAGATACGCACTCAAATCCTCGAAACCTTGGACTGCAGGGATATCTATATTGTCCTTTTCACTGCGGAACCCAAATTTCCCCATGAATCGCGTTGTTGTCGTCGTGAGGAACATTCCCATTGTCTTTGCACTAGCACATCTCTCTCTCTCGGGAATTTGGGCTGACAACCAATTGAGTCGTTGGTCGTTGGCGTCCTTGTACCATGGTGTTCGTCCTGGAGCCTTCTTGTCCTTGGGATTGAGTTTTTGAGTCATGCTGATAGGGGAAAATGAAACTGAATTCGCGAAGACTGGTGACAGTAGAAGTAAACAATACAATCACGTCGGGTCACGTTTGTGACTCTCTCACGTGCAATAGTGCTCGTCGCGTCTCTCTGCATCCACACTCCAGAGTCCGTCGAATATTGAATATCATCGGTAAATCTCTTGTTTTTTCTTTTCTTTTCTTTCTGGGTCAAAGACTACGGTAGCTCCGTTGAGTACTCGGTCACGGGTCTTTCCTGTGAGCACTGTAGTCTTAAGATCCTCCTGTTTCCCTTCTTTGTTAGTTAAGCAACGAACTTACCGAACTTATCTGTAATAGACATGGACAAACGAAAGGTAGGCAGTTCCCGATTCCTAGACTGACACTTTCCATAAGAAGTTCCGATTTTAGATTTCCTCTTGGATAGAAGTCCCGTCGTTCGATCTTAGCTCCACTATATCCCGTGTCATGCTAGCCAAAGCAGATAATCCCGAGCTAGATGATTGTATTGACCATCTCCAGCTAGGGCCACCCCTATCCTCCAACACTTCATCTCCTCTCTCTTCGCCACCCGATTCTCCTCAACACTCTATCTCGCAGCTACCTCCGAGCATCCTGGCTATTTCGTCTCAGGAGTCATCTCCCCTGTCGTCTCCTCTCTCTTCCCCACCAATCAGTCCTCAACTCTCCTCTTCTGAATTACCACTCTCAACATCTGCTGGCCTGAGTACCAGTACCGGTATTTATATACCTCCCAGCACTGGTATTGCTATACCGGATATTGCTCCTGCCATGTCAGCGTCTTTGAGCACCGGCAATCCTATACCAGAGCCGGCAAATCAGTCCAAGCTCCCCTCCACACCTAGGAAGACCCGTCGATCTAGAAAAAAGAAAACAAGCTCAAAACCTCCTACCCCCTCACCCCAAAAGAAGCGTACAGCCGCTGCACATGGCCGACGTCAGAAGAAACGAAAACTAAGTGGTCAGCATGGCAATAATGCAGCTCAAACAAATACGGTTTCAAGACTCATTAGGGAAGGTCACCCAATCATCATTGACTGGGACTGCCTCCCTGCCATCTCTATGAGCAGCGGGTACCTGGGGAGAGATTGGGTAGAAGGTCCACGAAAAGTGTGGGCACTCGATGAGTTAGTTGGACCTACTTCTAAGTTTCAGTTCCATTTGATTCGGTGGAATGGCAGGTATGGATTTCGATTAAGTTGAAATACTTGCATTGGGCTCATTCTATCTCCAGAACGTCCTTACCTATTGTTGACCGCAACGGCAAGATATTCGTAGTCCTCGTGGCCCGACCACCTAATGACGAAACGTGGGAATCCGTGCACAAGGATGCAGCACAGCTGTTAGAGAAGCTTGGGCCCAGAGTTACCCCGCAACATTGTGATGAGTTGTCTCGTCGGGGTGTCTGGATCTATATCTCAGTTGGATACTCTTTCGGAGGGGGACAGAAGGTGTGTATCTAAAGTTTTCCTGGACTCAGTCTTATGTATTGAGAGCACCATAGTTTCCCAAACTCTTCAATCAACTTCCCAAGAATCAGTTGGTCCTCGATGAACTACTATCATCAACCTGTTTCCAGAGAATCTCAGGCCACGTTTCCTCGGCTTTTGCTGCATGGGCACCCAAACTCCATCAGCTCTACACCAGTACACTCCAGCAGTATGCAACTGAAGATCCTTCTTTCAGACCAAACTTCCCCAGGACCGCCTTCGCTGCAGCAACCTTTAACTTTGACAACCAGACCGAGACTGTCGAGCACCTGGACTACTTTAACTACATTTTTGGCTGGTGTGGTGTCACTGCTCTGGGCTCTTTTGACTACACAAAAGGCGGACACATGATTTTGTGGGATCTCGGACTTGTTATAGAATTCCCACCGGGATGCAGTATTCTTCTACCCTCAAGTTACATTCGGCACTCCAATACTGCCATTTCTCCCGGAGAGAAGAGGTACTCTTTCACCGAGTATACAGCTGGAGGTTTGTTCAGGTACAACGATGATGGGATGAGAACAAGGGCATCAATGTCACCTTATGAACGACAACAGCGGGAGAAGCAAGCAAAGGACAGAGTCCATGAAGGGGTGGAATTGTATTCTACATTAGATGAATTAGTAGCGTCATTATCTTTAGATTAATATATTTGCTTTACCCGTACAGATTGTTCATTCATACTTGAGGAAAATGAAAAAGAGCAATAATGCCAACAATGTTTTGCATGCTAAATCCTTAAAGCATTATCGTTTTCATTCATTCTTTTTTTAATGGTTTTCTATATGGTACATCTCCTACTTCCCCGATTTTGGGACAAATTGAAAAGGTAAGACGATTTCAGGTTATAGCCATTCCATACGGTAGTAAGCAGTGTGATCATCTTCCTCAATCACTCTCATGCCGCGGCAGAAAAAGTACCACTCCAATGAACAACGGCGACAAGCAGCGTGTGCTAAAAGTGCACGTTATTATGAGCGGTAAGCCTTTCCAATCTAATAAAGTCTACTACTCTCAATTACTCTAGGCACCAAGAGGTCGTTAAGGGACGTCGTCGTGAGCGGCATCGTATCCAAAAGCAAGCGGAACAGGATAAACAGTGCGAGACCTATCACACTTGTTTCATCCTTACTGATGCTCTTGTAGGTCGAAAGTTCGACAGAAGCGTCAGCAAAGGAACCTCTGGATGCAGAAGGCCTTTGTGGAAGGAAACCTGGATCTGAAGTACGTACTTATGCTATTATACTCCCCTTGACTCTTTATTCTCCCTCTCCATAGAACTAAATCGCTAGAGGAATGCCTCTCATTGTCTGAACATCTCTCAAGTAATCTGGACAAGATTCTACTGGGTTCTGCCAAGCAATACTTCGAGGATTTGTACCAGAGATTATTGGAGTCCCGTAGTGACGGCAATTTTGCTGTCGCTCTTGTTGATGATGTAGTCGTTCTTTTCGACAAACTTTTTGACAAGGCCAGGAGGTTATCAAACAGAGTCTTTGGGGAGACAGGTTGCAACGACTACTATCTACGGGTTGACCGGGTGGTCCAAAGGATTCGGTATCTGGTTACAGTCTCAGAGGATATAGTATGCGCTATTCTGAGCAACCAGCTCGAAAATTTACATTCTCGAGGCAAGTTATTGTACCAATCTCTGCAGTAATGCTTTAGGCACGTAAATACCTCTGATATTGATATATCGGAGACGACTAATCCATTGATTGCCGGATTAAGTGAACTGGTATTGATATAGCAGAGATGTCGAATATCCCTTGATTTCCGGATCATGTGAATTGTTTATCCGGCGACTCAAAAGCTTTTTATATATTCCAAATCCTTTCCTCCACACTACGCCATGCCAGAAGTGATCGACCTGGTCAGCGAATCCAGCGATGAAGATATGGACGGTCTTTCGGGAACTACTAGTTTTGACCTTGAGGAGGTGCAGGTTGAACTGGGGAATGTCTTGAACCGTAGCCCTGATCCTGACAACTGTGCAGGAGATTGGGGATGGGTTGACAGTGCCACAGCGCCTCCCCCTATATGGTCAGTATAACCTACCTAAATCTCTCCTGCTCTAACTTTGCACTCTCGTTGCGCTCAGGAATGTACGCCTGCAGTCTACAGACTGGAAACTCCCTGATATTCCAGTCGGTCGTACTGCTGGGAAGCTATGGTTTTTTTCTATCCCTATCAGATATGTAAACAACGGTGTTGGGTCAGCGTGGGTAACACAATGGTATTTGGACGCTATTCGGGCAGCCGTGGTTTGTCGCGACTCCCTCTCTGCAGGTGTGATCAACTGGGAAGATCCACCGCTACCTTCTCTTACACCTGTGGATAAAAGCTTGGATGATGCGACTTGGTGTAGAGAGCAAGGTA
The DNA here is from genome assembly GCA_037954225.1 of Stygiomarasmius scandens. NCBI lineage: Eukaryota > Fungi > Basidiomycota > Agaricomycetes > Agaricales > Campanellaceae > Stygiomarasmius > Stygiomarasmius scandens. The sequence goes on along the minus strand of JBANRG010000005.1, from coordinate 398,107 downwards.
ACGAGCATAATGAATGGAATATAGTTGAATACTAATGCTATCTATAGTCCGTAGGTGTTTGCAACCTCCTCCGAATTTCGAACATGTACCTCTGCCTACCATCACAGGCATTGGGGTGCAGCGCCGTCGCAGGGCAATTTTTGCAGAGATCCGATCGGTCCAAAAGGAGCTAGAGGCAAGTCGGCGCAAGGTGTATCAGCTTGGCCTAGCGTGGAGTGCAATGCAGGGTTATCATGAGGATATTCGGCTGCAAATTTGGCAATTTGCTCGTGAGGAGAATGACCGCCGGAAGGGATTACAAAAGGAATTGGAATGTCTAGATGCTGTGGTCCTTGACCTTTGCTTTCTCACAGGGGTAGTACTTTTACATGCGGACTAAGTGTAAACAATTTTTCTAATGTACAGAGATGGTAGGTAGAACAGGAAATCTATATAGGAACCATTTACAATCAAAGACCGGGAAATCTCCTCACGGATATAGCTATATCCGTGATAGGATTTCTTTCGGATATATAGCTATACGATAAAGACCCGATCCAGCATGTGACCAATTCGGACTTGATTTAATCCTGAAGGCATGAGCTCTCATCGCGAGCCGTTGCGTTTTTCTGTCGATGTCCGTCCCTCCCGCAAAGTTGCAGCTGCCTCCTGGCAGTAGAGTAGCCATCTCCTTCACTGATGATACTACTGAAGGTTGGTTTGTCCACTCTTTCTTTCCGTTGTTGAGCTAAAGACTCATGACAGACATGGTTTTGACCCTCGGGGCCGGAAACGGTATGTTGTCTAGAGATAGTCTTCAACGTCTTCTTATTTTTTTTGTGGGCCTTAAGCACTGACTTTGGAGATCATGATACCTGCGTCGCATGGCTGGACATAGGGAGTAATATTTGGCTCAAAAAAATGAACTTCGACATTTCTTGGCACGTAATCAACTTCATGACCAGAGAAGTTGTCCATAGTAAGAGCAACATGTCGCTTTTCTCGGCGCATCTTGTTATGACGCCGCTATTCGGAAAATATTCAACTTCTCTTCATTTTTCTGTGGGAAGTGTCAAAAACCATTATTTATGCAAGTGTCACATGTCAAGTGTCTTGGTCATTCAAGTGTCAAGTGTCAACTTCATGTTTGTCATGTTTTGTGCTTAGAACTACATTGGTAAGTGTTTAAAAAATATGGGCAAGTGTCAACTATAATGTAATCATCTTCTTGGATAGTGCTAACAAGACTACCAGAAGCAAGGTAAGTTATCACTTTTTATAACAAGACTCAACATATTTGCCAGTTAAGCCAGAGGCAACTGCCTGGAATTCTTTGGCAACATTGTTCATACTATACTTAAGTGTCTGTATGAGACATGTTAAAAACCTTGCTTTTAGTAATCTTATATCTGAAGATCTAGATCTAGGAGATCTTGATTGAATATATTCATTAGATCTCCAAATCTTTAGATTGGAGTGGTTAGGAGATCTGACTTCAACTTATTTTAGTGGGAATATCTTCTAACTTGGATAGTTTTGCCTTATTTAGGATTTTGAAATGTGGCATAGCATAGTATATATCACACAATTCTAAAACCATTGATTTCAGAGGAAAGTACATGACATATCAGTACTCTCAGTTTTTTGTTCTGGCTACTATTTATCCTGCTCTGAGTATAGCAGCTATGTATTATCTTTTTTGCTATAATAAGCATACAACCACTACTACAATGATATTCCTAATTTTGCTCTGAGTATCATAGCTATACATTGTCTTCTTTTCTTCCCATAAAAAGCATACAACCACTGTTACAATTAACTATGCTGATATTCTTATTCTGCTCTGAGTATCATAGCTATATATTGTCTTTTTGCTACTCATGACAAGCATATAACCCTAACTACAATTAACTATGCTGATATTCCTATCTCACAGCAAGAATACAACTGTTATTATCATCAAGTATGACAATATTCATATTTATTACTATAGTTTTTTTTCAGACAAAGCATCCAGAAGCAGGTGTGTAACCATTACCACAACACTACAACCAATCATATTATTCCAAGTTCATTCTGAGTGCCACAGCTGTATTATTCTTGTTTTATCTTTCAAACTGATCATGGTATACAATTTACACTACAGTGTGCACACTGTGTAGCTCATAAAGTACTAGAGATTAAACTCCATCAAACTGATCTGTATAAAATGAGATTATCAGTTACATGTATCAGTATCTGAGTATCAAAAAGGATCTTTTATATTCTGCATATTATGGTTGCATCACTGCAGTTTTTTGTTCCAAGGAAAGTGTCCAGAAGCAAGTGTGAAACCATTACTACAACACTATAACTAGTTGTGTTAATTTTCCTATTTCGTTCTGAGTACCACAGCTGTATGACCCTTATTTAATCTTTCAAACTGATGCTTAGAAGCAAGTTGTAGTATACCATGACAATTCATGCTACAACCTGCATGCAATGTAGCTCAAAAAGTACTAGAGATTGGGCTCCATCACACTGCAGTTTCTTCTTCCAAGGAAAGTGTCCAGAAGCAAGTGTGAAACCATTACTACAACACTATAACTAGTTGTGTTAATTTTCCTATTTCGTTCTGAGTACCACAGCTGTATGACCCTTATTTAATCTTTCAAACTGATGCTTAGAAGCAAGTTGTAGTATACCGTGACAATTCATGCTACAACCTGCATGCAATGTAGCTCAAAAAGTACTAGAGATTGGGCTCCATCACACTGCAGTTTCTTCTTCCAAGGAAAGTGTCCAGAAGCAAGTGTGAAACCATTACTACAACACTATAACTAGTTGTGTTAATTTTCCTATTTCGTTCTGAGTACCACAGCTGTATGACCCTTATTTAATCTTTCAAACTGATGCTTAGAAGCAAGTTGTAGTATACCGTGACAATTCATGCTACAACCTGCATGCAATGTAGCTCAAAAAGTACTAGAGATTGGGCTCCATCACACTGCAGTTTCTTCTTCCAAGGAAAGTGTCCAGAAGCAAGTGTGAAACCATTACTACAACACTATAACTAGTTGTGTTAATTTTCCTATTTCGTTCTGAGTACCACAGCTGTATGACCCTTATTTAATCTTTCAAACTGACACTTAGAAGCAATTTGTGATATACAACTCATGCTACAACCTGCATGCAATGTAGCTCAAAAAGCACTAGAGATTGAACTCCATCAAACTGATCTGCATATAAAATTATCAGTCATATATCAGTATCTGAGTATCAAAAGGATCTTTTATATTCTGCTGACTAGATATTATGGCTGTATCATTTTCCTTCCAAGCAAAATGTCTACTTAGAAGCAAGTGTGTAACCATTACTACAACACTATAAACCAATCATGTTAATTTTTCTATTTCATTCTGAGTACTATCATTATCATTCTTATTTTATCTTTTTTAAATTGATGTTCAGAAGCAAGTTGTGATATACTACTCATAATGCAACTGGTAACTGTATATAGTCCATAAAGTACTAGAGATTGGGTTCCATTAAAATCAATATGTCAATTTATCAGTACCTGAATATCAAAAAAGATCTGCACGACAGTATCTAGCTGCAGCTAATCCCTGATTCCAAATAGACTGAATAATTCCATCTGTTCTAGTAGTCAGCTCATCAAGAGGAGAAAGGGATCCTGCAGCTATAGCCATTGGATCACTGAGAAGGTCAACCAATGCCTGTCGGAAAGGTGCTACTTTCTGCTGAACAAAATCCTTCTGCTGCTCTGTAAGCACCTCTCTTGGTGGATCTACAATGACATAGTTGAGCCTGTCTTCTCTGGGCCTTTGACTTGAAGAATAATCATAATCTGCCTGCCAGTCTGCTTGTGAACCTAGATCAGGATGGTTATTATCATGTGATTGCAGTAAATTCTCCTCATTATAGGAGTCCCAATCAATTCCAAATGCTTCAATCTCTGCTTCATCCAAATCCACTTCAGTACCCCGAACTCCATGTACAAACATGTCAAAAAAAAACATAGAGAGGGGTGATTGTCTTGGTTGTCTTCTCCCTCTGCTACGCAATGGGTGCTGATTCCAGCCTTCTGCAAAACCTCTCAAGTCTTCATTGATGTCTGACAGAAATAGAAACTGAAGGAGCCAGATGTGATCAGGGTTGTTGATATTCATGCCATGGTTCAATTCCAAGTCAATAAACCTATCTTTCCACTTGGAACTGACTTGTGCTGTTACATCAAACCACAGCCTTTCAATCCTGGTATTGTGGATGCTCCTTAAATTAATGAGTACTATCTTTCAAATTTAAGAAAGTTTACTTACTGGCCCCAGATATAGGATCCTCTATTCCTTCCATTATGATGCTCCATATAAGCTGCAACATCAACATTTTCTCCTCCAAAATCACCCCTTAGTCTATCTGGCCTGCCAAATGCAGCAATAGCATGGAGAAATAAAGCCAACACAGTATCAGCCCAGTTATTGTTACTGGCACGCATCCCAGTAATAACCCTTGAATATCCATCAATAAAGGCATGGATCAGAATTTTCCAACGGATCAAAGCTAAATCACATTATTAAATACCATGCAACTTTCTGAACTTTCTGAACTTTTTGCATTACTCACCATGCTGTCCATCATGATGCCACAAAGAGTTTGGGCCTGGAACATTATAACCACGCCTTCGAATACGGATTCTTGAAAATGCACGGTGGTAAGGATCAATCCTACGCAGAGACTCTTGGATTCTGTTATCCTGAACAACATGACCCAGTCGTCTCAGCATCCCAGACATCATCACCACACCTCCACGACGATAATGTGTTCTAAGGCGAAGAATCAGTGAATCCAACTCCAAATCAGATATTTCAGATAGATAAGATCGGTTTCGACGACGCAAATTCTGGGCCTCTTCTTGAACATCTTCTGGTAGTGAGTCTGGAATTTCTTGATCAGGATTTAAGAGATTATTGTGTGGATCATCATTTTCTCCACCCTCTTCAGCTTCTGAATCATCATCAATGTCAACATTCTCCCTCGCAAATGCAGGCCTATCCCCTGGTGCTGCTATTCCAAGCTCCAACAGCCTCTCTCGCACTGTCCTGGAACTGACCCCAAGATACTGACCCAGATGGGTGGTGCGCCTGTTGTAATAAGCAAATGCCAGAAACCAGGGGTGAATTACAGTCCTTGGTCTTCCCCTTTGCCCAGTTCTTTCTTCCCATACCACAATAGGCCTTCCAGCATGTTCAGACTCACGGACTTGATCCAACCTGACAGAGACATCATGCTTCATCTGGATCAAATTCATTTCGAGGGTTTGAAGCTCCTGCTCTTCAAGAACTGAACCATGCTGCAACCATTTGATGAGTATCAAGCAAAAGCAAAAGCAATGGATTATTTTACCTCATTTACAATAGACTCAAATTCTTCTAGATCTTCTCCCAATCTCCTTAAATGAAATGCGCTTGTCCAAAATTCCATCATTGCATTATTGACCAAAGTATTAAATTGAGCATAATGCTGCCGAAAGGCCTGAACCAACTGGCCATGGTCCATATAGAAGGGCTGGTTCTCTGGAGAGGGATTTGCCATGGATGTGTGGGATGAACAGAAGTGGGGCTTAGACTAAGCAGGAAAGCAGCTGCTGGCTGCTTATCTGTCAAACCTACCTATCAGTCACCTGCCTTCTCTATCTTCTCTGCCGTCAAATCTATCAATCAGCTGGTGAAGGTCCTTTGATCATTTTATCATTTGCTGTTCTATTTCCCATCACAAGTGCACAATTTAGTGATCTGATTCTGCTTACACGCTCAATATCTACCCAAGTCACAGTCCATCAAGCTTTCTATCAGACATTACAGATGCTCTCTGGGAATGCTGGCTAAGACAATGCTCAGTTGATTTTTAGTTGTAGACACAGCAAAGTGAGTGATCTATCTCCAATTATTATAGATTAATTATGTTATATATAACTTTAGAGGTTTCAAGGATGAAAGCACTACGGGATGAATAAGAGGTACTGAATGCAACTGATGAACTACAGAAGTAACCCCAGAGGAAAGGAAAGCGCCGATATGCAAAATCATGCCAAGAAACGTAATGAAGGAGAAAGCAATTGAGTGGATGTGCATCAGGCGTTGTTTCTGATGCCGAAAATAGCAACTAAAATTTTTACGTTGGGATTCTCATGACTTACGGGCGTCACCAGAGATGCGGTCGATGCAGGTGCTGCTGAAGGTATCGAGATATCTCTCCTTGGAGGGGGATGACGAGAAGTGTTGGCAGGAGAAGAATGGCGTTGGCCAAATGACGGGAGAGGGGATTCAGAAGGATTTATCAAACGAATTTGCAGATCCAGACCCATTGGGACGGATACAGAACACGGTCCATACACGGGCTTTGGAGACGTTGCTCAGGATTTCGCCGAGGGTACAGTTGAGTGTCATTACCGGATAGCACTTCCCTCGACTGGTTCCTCGCCTTCGACGACTAGAGAGGATGCAGAGGAAACAGGAATGAGAGTTAGACCTCAGAGGTCTCGAAGAGATTTGGCGGTTGATCCCAAACTGCGTACGGTCTGAAGCAGCACCAACCTCGGGACTGGTGACGAATGAAGCGTGTACGCCAAACTCGGCAGCCGAACCTTGGAGCATGTCTTCGTTATAGTGATCATCGACCTTGCCGGATTTGAACGAAGAAGCGGCTTTGTTCAAGGACGCCGCCAGGTTTGCGTTGGAGTTTTTCAGGAAGAGCACCTTTGAGCAGCTCGACACAGGCGGATTCTCCATGGTAGAATTGGCTGGTAAGGATAGACCATCTCCAACGATGCGGCCGCTGTAGCCAGCGGTATCCTCAAAAGCATGACGGAGGTAGAAAGCTGGAAAAGTTCATATAAAGCTCTTCGAGTCCATTTTGTCCATAGACAGAAGCGAGTGGTGTCTGACCCGTAAATGCAACGCAGACCCCATACCAGGCAGACCACGGGAATAGTACCCTGGGAGGTTGAGGATAACAATTTGGGAGTGAGGAGAAGCGGCTTTGGATGAAGGAGCCATTTTATGGTTGGCTGTCTCTACGACAAAAGCGAAAAGGATGACGTAAAGATCTCCGACAAACGAGTCTCGTTGGGCAGGGCTTTGTTGAGTGCTTAAAGAGACGTAGCTCGTCTTGTTGGTGAGTGCTTGGGCCCTTGGATGAGACACCCAATAGACCGAAGACTTCGTCCAAGATCTGGGTGCTGACGACGTGGGCAGAGACGGTGTGAAATCGCCCTCGCCAAATTCAAGGAGGGCGACAATAAGCATGGAAAAAATAGCAGATATGACCATTGCCACTCCATAGTGATGGAGTCGTTGCTGAAGGAACCAGAGAATATACGGCAGCATCCTGGCGAAGGTAAAAGAGCGTAGTCCCACGCATCTTCGATGTTGAAATTATCTCGCTCTACGGTTGTGCAACCAGCGATAAACTGGTAGGATGCATGAAAGGAGCGTTCTTCATGTGTAGGACGATTCAGGAGAGTCTCGTCCAGTCCAAAAGTGGGCATTTTAGCCGCTGAAATGCTGTTCAGGATACCGGCCGTACTGGGAAGCGTTTAGGTTCATGAGAGCATTGGTGCTGCCAAAAGAATCGAGCACGATGCTGAGAGATTGGATCTGCCCGGCCAATTTCGCTCCCTTGCTCGAGCGACCGGAAAGTCTGAAGGTTTGGTCAACAAAGAGCTGGGTTATACTCGAAGTCTTGCCCGAGCCAGTGACACCTCCGAAAAAAATGATGTAGGTGAAGAACTGGTACGCATCCAAGAGTACACTCACCTTGACAACAACGACCAGAACTCATTTCAACATCTCATGACAGGATAGACCCGTGCGGCAAGGTCGTAAATGTGAAGCTGAAGTGGTTTTGGCGAGTCCAACTTGGGTAGACTGGTGTCTTTGTAAGAGCGCTCCTCGTACTCCTTCGCACTAGCATTATTGGCGTTGGCAAGGATCTTGTAGGGGTTTACGATGACAAAATTGGTTGCACCTATGCGGGTGTAGGGTGGATCAGCCCGAAAACGAGCCTAGAGAACGACGAGAATGACATTGCCAGAAGGATGGATGGTTGCCGAGCCTGATGAAGAAACGAGGTCGACGCGGTCACCCGAGGCAATAGCCTGGGTGTTATCAGAGGTCATGGCCTGTAGAGACTGAGGCTAACAAGAGCGATGGCGGTGGGTAAAGCTAGGATACGCGCGCCACGTGGGGATAACTGGCATTGACCTTGAGTCTTGACGAGCGCTCCACATCCTCCGCCAGCACCTATAGGATCTAGGACCTCCGTATAAAAGCTGGAAATCTGCGATGCGTTCAATGTCAAGGAATCTATGCTTGCCGTGTCCAAGGTTCGTTATGAACCTCGTTTACCATACTCATTTTTCTGACTTTTTTCAGATTATCCCCCGGCCCCGTTCCTTCGGCTTCCCTTCCCCATGAGATTCTTGTTGCAATTCTCTTGCATTCATTTGATGCTACCAGTATCCGGAAACAAGGACTAGACACTATCAACCTCGTTTGCCAACGAATACGAGCCGAGTAATTCTATCCCTCTTTATCGCACATCTATCTCTAACGCGGCTGATTTTCAGCTACTACATCCGACAAGAAACGTATAAATTCTTGTGTCCCAACATAGAGGATTCGTCTGCATTCATCAAAGTTGTTCTAGACATCGCCGTTAGCCGTCACATCGTCTTTCTGAATCTCATTAACATTCCAGTGGGCGAAAAGCTGGAAGAACTACTGCAGTTAAAGGACGGTCTAAACTCTGCTATAGAAGCCCACCTTTGCCTCAGAGGATACGCCAAGCCCTTCAGCGATTTGTTCACGCACGCCTTCATTCCATCCTGCCAAAACTTGGTGCTAGATTTTGATGATATCGAGCGTATAGGCGACGAACGCTTTCATTTCTGCCTCCGACCACTAACCAACCTCAAACACCTGTCTCTGTCTGCTTTCGTTCACGACACTGATGATGGCGAGTGGACTCATTTCTGGGATATTAACGGCCTTGTCCTGAACAAGTGCATGCCGTTCGCTCTGGGATCAGGCAATTCATACCAATGCGAGCAGGAAGCTTCGCCGTCACCGCTCGCACTTTTGGCCATTAAAGCGACCTTTGGCTGGGAATTTCCATGCGACCTGCAGAGGTGGATTGATGGATGCTTCGACTTCAGGTTTGTGCCTGTATTCGAGAGCAAAGGGTTGCGTGAGCTTCTCGAGAACCGGGAGCTGGAGGATGAGTGGACCGTCGGAGATCTCAACTGCTTTTTGCTTGAGAAGGGCATTACGGCGAATTCTTCAAAGGCTGCGGCTGAGTTCTGGGAGCAGGGCTTAAGTATCTCCAAAGACAGAAGAAAGCACTTGGACTCCTTAAATATCTGAATATCATAGATACTATTCACTTGAAAACACGGTAGCAAGCTATTTAAATAAACAGTAGCAAGAATACAGCGTGGTAGAGAACAAGTGCATAAGGGATTAAGTACTAAGGACGCCTATGAGCATTTCTTTTTTCTGACCTCCGCTTCTTTTTCGCCTCGTAATCATCAGCAATAATAAAAACACGGTCCTTCAATTCAATCAACCGGAATGGGGGAATCTGAACGCTTTGCACGTTCGCCAACCAACGCGGTGGATTTCCTCGATGGAAGTAGTGGGTCGGCAAGTTCAGAGGGTTGGTATGGATGGCTTGCCTATTGATAGTCAGTGTTTGCAAGCACCTAGTTCCTGCACGAGGGGTCCTCAAGTGGCGATCGTGTGCTGGCGCCTCGTCACGCACCCAAAGCTCAATTGTCATATAGCAGCGGGATGGATCCTGGTTATACTCGATGTTAATGATGATGACCAGCCCGATCTGAGAGTACTCAGTTGTATGCGAGTACAGCTGCAAGAAAGTACGCACCGCTTCAAAATAATGAAGCCACCAATTTTTTGCATCCAATAAGCCGCTGTAAGTTTGGGTATACCCCACCTCAAGAAGTGCGCTGGGAAGGCTCCCCAAGCTTTGATCATTGTCGATTGGAACCCAACACTGATCAGGCTGTCGGGCTTCGTCTTCGAGGACATCTTGGTCTGCATCATCGAGATGGATGTCTGCGTGTTGCTTAAGAAAGCGCTTTCAGCGAATGCCAGGAAAAGCTTACCCTGAGATCCCATGAGTTCAAAAGGCAGCGTAGGTTTAGGTTCATTTGAAGCATCGAAGAATGCTTCATTAACAGCACTGCTGAACTTGGTGGCGCAGCATTCATGGACGGAGCTTGGCATAAACTCAAGAAATAGACCAGTAGACTTTTTCCAAAAACTGCACCAGCGTTAAGAGTGAAAGCGACTGGGTTTGTAGGCGCCTACCGTATACTGCGACGCAAAGGCAAAGCGTCGATGTCTTCAATAATCTGCTCGTCGCAATAGTTACCAACACCTTCAACACTCAAGGTCAGGCACTCTTGGGTCCTATAGACGAGTTAAGAGCAATCATCAAAGAGCAAGGTTTCAGACTGACTTCAGTACCTCCTCACAGAGCTTTCGAAGCCTATGCAGCTTTCATCATCTGCCCAAATGATAAAAACCGAAACAAGCAACTTACTCGTGAGCAGAGCCTACTCTTGTTTCGCAGTTAGTTAGTTGATCTAGTCTGTGCAGTAAGCAGAAATCTCACTTGTATTTGACTAAGGCAGTCAGGACGGGAGAAGAAGCATAGACCTCCGCAGGAGAGCTCAAGGACTTCAGCGGCTGTTGTCGGGAAGAAAAAGGAAGGCTGGGCTTAGAAGCAATGGGTGTAGAAGATAGTCGAGAAAGGGATATCGTAGAGGGTGAGTTTCGATGCATGGTTTTTACTGGGTGATGGCTGCTTCGTGGTACAGTTTGTTGTGATTTGTTTGTGCTGTGGTTCTCTAGAAGCACAGCCAATTCAATGAAGGACGCCAAAATACCACACCGAAGTAGCAAATGCGGAAGGACAGGCTATCTCAGCATCAGTATACAAGTGGCACACAGTAGAAAGCAACATGACTTCTTCAGTAAAGTAATGACAAACACACAGTGACAGCACACCAACGCGTAAAGATAGGAGGTTCAGTAAATGTAGATACCCACCAGAAATGAGGTAGGTTATAGTAGGCTATAGTGTTGTAGTAATGGTAACATAAGCTATATACATGAACTAAATCAACATGTGTAATTACAGGCTCAGGATCAGCAGATATTATACAGGCTCAAGATTAGCAGATATAGTACAGATGAGCATGGGCAAGTCAGAGCTGGGCTGGGCAGTATACTAGTTGGGATAGTACAGAGTCAGTGCAGGGTGGCATATTGGCTGGGGTATAAGCTGGAGTCAAAACTGAGTTGCGTAGTCTGCTGGTTGGGGACTTGTGAAGTCAGAGTCAGAGTCAGGGCTAGCTTGGTCTGAGTAATATATATTAGAGTCGGAGCTCAACTGGGTGGTGTACTGGTTGGAATTGTGGGAGTTAGGTTGGGCAGTGTGCTGGTTGGGGTTATATGCGTCGGGCTGGGCAGTATACTGGGAGTTGGGATCGGGGTTAGGTTGGGTAGTGTGCTGGTTGGGGTTATATGCGTCGGGCTGGGCAGTATACTGGGAGTTGGGATCAGGGTTAGGTTGGGTAGTGTGCTGGTTAGGGTTATATGCGTCGGGCTGGGCAGTATACTGGGAGTTGGGATCAGGGTTAGGTTGGGTAGTGTGTTGGTTGGGGTTATATGCGTCGGGCTGGGCAGTATACTGGGAGTTGGGATTGGGGTTAGGTTGGGTAGTGTGCTGGTTGGGGTTATATGCGTCGGGCTGGGCAGTATACCGGGAGTTGGGATTGGGGTTAGGTTGGGTAGTGTGCTGGTTGGGGTTATATGCGTCGGGCTGAGCAGTATACTGGGAGTTGGGATCGGGGTTAGGTTGGGCAGTGCGCTGGTCCGGATTATATGCATTCGGCTGGGCAGTATACTGGTTGGAATTGCGGGAGTTGGGATCAAAGTTAGGCTGGGCAGTTTGCTGGTTATATGGGGTAGAATAAGAGCTGGAGTCAAAGCTACGCTGCGTAGCATATAGATCAGGGTGCTGCAAGTTCGAGTCAAAACTGGGCTGGGAATAATTTAGGCTGGAGTCTGGCTGAGGGCTGGCAAGAGAGGCAAAGCGATGCAAATATTGGATGTAGGACGCATAAGCAAAAGAAAATTCGTCACTGTGATTCGGAGAATCGGCAAAGCTACCTTCCCAGGCCTCTGCGGGGCGTTCAGGCAGCGAACCATACCCTGATAGGGAGCTGGTGCTTGAAGACGGATTTGACTGGGCAGGGATGAAGGAAGGTTGTGCATTTTCGCTGAATGAAACGGAGTCAAGTCGCTGAGAGGCATCTGTGACCGGACTGGCTTGAGTGAGATAGCAAGCTCCACGCTGCGCTACCGTCTGATACAGCGCCGTCTGAAGGTTCTGGGCCTGCATGCGTGCGTTGTAAGCGCTACTCTCACTAGCAGCAGCCTCCGCCTCCTGCACCGACGCTGAGGCTGTAATTTGTCTCTGGAGACGGAGCTGCTCTTGGGCTCCGGCAGACCGGCGTAACAGCTTGGTTTGGTGTGAGCGAGGGGTGTAGAGGATTGGCAGAGGCTGCTGCGAAGCTGCAATGTAAAGTTGCGGTATTTCACCGACTTGACTCGGCATTTCTCCCGAGCAGAGACAACTAGGTGGAGCTTGGACCTCCACCACAAAGACGTTGGATAAGCTAGCTATTTCATCTGGGAGTGAGACTCGGAGGCATTCGCAGTTGATTCTTGGGAGCGACAGAAGCTGAAGAGAGATTCCCCGCAAACCCGCGTCGATATGAGTTTTGATTTCCCCCAGGGTTCCGAGATACTTGTACCCGTTGAGTGGGCTCTGGAAGGCAGCTATATTCGTAAACCTGGAGGAGCGGCTAGTAAAAAAAGCAGTCGGAGAAAATAAGGAGGTGATTTTGCTAGTATCTGAGAGTAGAGAGTGTAGGAGTTTAGCGTCGATTAAGGAGCGCGCATCGTATGCACTATGGGAGGCAATTCGATGAGAGCTGGCGGATAAGGCAAGGAAAAGCTCCACAAGGCTGATAGCAGCGCAGTCGTCGCAATCGTCGCGACTAACGCGTAGCTGCACGTTTGGAAAGAGCTCGACTGCGCGGATTGCACCACAATCGGCTCTTAGAATGAAAAAGCAGTCGCAAAGATCGACTAGAAAAGCTAAGGTCAAAAAAGCGTTTGTAGAGAATCTAAGCACGCGCACCTTTCGCCTCAGACATTCTTCTCTGGAGGGTAACCAGAAGCTTCATCCTAGTCTGCATATATATCTGCAGCTTCGAATTATGAGTAATAGCAGGGTCGGGCGAGCTTCCAGTGATGAAAACGACGGCGAGGCATGCCAAAAACCTAAAGTAAAATTAGACTAGAGATCCAACAAACGGAGCACGTGAAAAACATAGATCACACCTTGGGCTTTCTATCAACCTCCTATCGCCTTTGGATCCAAATTCTCGGGCTGAAAGCACCCAGCAGACAAAAAGAAACACTCCTCGCGAATACGTACTCGAGGCCGCCTTGCTTCGAATCCTTAACGGCATTATCGCTTGAAACTTCAAGGCACGGGAGCGAGCTTTGACCCGAAGTAGTGGCATCAGTTCACGCGTCACTGCGTGACAGGACGCGTCCAGCAGACGGCTTTGGAGGCGCCCACGTGTGTATGATATCTAGCGGCCTCCTAGCTTCTCCTGATGCCATCCAAGCACCCCACTGCCGCCTCTGAGGCCCCTCGACGCTCCACACGCCAGCTAATTGCAAGGTTTTGCACGCAGTTGTGAGTTTTACTGAAGCAAAACTGCTAGGTGCCACTGACCCCGAGTCGCGCAGCTTTTCAGACTCCAAGAAACGCGCTTTTACCAGCGAGCTGGAGTCGGATGGCCGCATAGACGTAGGAGTTGACCTTAGCCTCGTCAGCCTCGCCTGCCAGCGGCATGATGAGCAGGAGCTGGACGAACTCAAGAACCAGGACCCCGCTATACTCGAGTACATCATGAATGTCGGAATCGAAGCATACTGCAGCGAGTGAGTAGCCTAATTTGGCAGTCGAATGCCGCTAACCACCAGCAGGCTTGCTCAAAGCTGCATGCTAGCACCAACCAATACGCCGGGGCTGCTTCTAAAGCCCCCCCTCAACCAAAGCGTATGCACGCCCGACTTGCAGCCTCCCCCGAACCTGACAACCCAGCCCCAGCTGCGACCAAACGCCGCTCAGCCAAGTCGCGCAGTCAAACGGCAGAAGAACAGCCGCCGCACGCCGTCAACCCAGAAGCAGGAGAAAGGCCGCAAGCCGCAAAACCCAAGAAACCAAGACTCATCCGCACTCAACTTAGCCATCCCCAACCTAAGATACACCCCTTGGTAAGCCTTATTTTAGTAGAAAGCAGCGCACCTCGACAACGCACTTGACAGCACCGCCCCTTCGGCAGCCCCGTCCTCCGCAAAAGTCGAAGGCAACTCGCATTTGAACAACCTTAGCGGCATAGAAAGGCGGCGCGCGCGCCAGCAGATGAGGAGAGCTACTCGGCAGAACGCCCTCGCCCAGACCGGCGTTACCTCGATGCACCCTACGCCCGCTAGCGACGACTCGGCTGAGCACTGCAGCAGTCAAAGGAGCGGGTTCAGCATCTTGGGAACAAGGCTATCGAAGCCAGGGTGGAAAGGCCTTGATTTGAGAGCCGAAACGAGAAAGCTACTCAACAGCACGTGGAGCAACCTGGACAGCAATGCAGAGCTAAGGAAGGCTCTACTCGGGTGCCAGCTTGTGCCATACGAAGAGTAAGTGACTCTGCTGCTGCTTAAACCCGGGCTCACTGGCGCTTGGTGACCCCCAGCGGCCTTGCAACTGCAATTCTAGACTCGGACGGCCTCATAGCAGTATACCGCTCCAGAATCGTCACCCGCAATCGCCTCGACATGGCTACCGTCATGAAGACTGCTGAAAACTTTGTCGGCGCTGTTCAGCGCCCCTTTCGAAGTACCGACATGCAGAGCAATGCTCGGGGCAGCCACTGGTACTCCATCCTGGGCTACGACCGGAACCACAGAAAGGCAAGGGCTTCCTGCACCTACCTCAAGCTAGAGCTCACACCAACTATAGCAGCCGGCCCTCAGCACCTTCCATAAAGAAAACCACCACCTCATGGCCCTATTCTTCAAACGCGGCGACCCACTGATGGAACTAACGTAAGCACCCTCTAATCCGCCAGCTGCTGCTAATCCGCGCAACGCAGAGACATCGGCAACGGCCTAATCAGACGACACTTTCCTGGCATTTCGAGAAGATACCAGGAAGCTGCAGACCGCCTCAAGAGCGCCTACAACATAGAGCCGCCTTTCGGGCTGTTTTGGAACTTTTGCCTTAACTACGCGCGCCCCAGAGCCGGCATTCCACGAGTCCACTGCAAACCACACGTTGACCACAAGAACCTAGCTCTTGGCTTGTGCATGGTCTTTGTTTTCGGTAAGGCCGTTTTCTCAGCAACTCACACAACTTCTCACTGCCTCTGCAGGTCATTTCAACCACCGAGAGCGGTGCTGGATCGTGATATGGGAAGCTGGCGTTGCTTTGGAGCTCCCACCTGGCGTCTTCCTGCTGTACCCCTCTGCGCTCTTCCTCCACTTTAATGTGGATTTACAAGGTGCGTTTCCTACTAGAGCTTTTGAGACAAGCGCTGAAACAACGCAGATCTACCTCTGTACACCACTGCCAATGGAGAAACCCCGACCCGAAGCAACCTTAGAAGCTTCACCTGCTCCTGCTCAGAAGAAGAACACTTGAACAACCAAGAATGGAAGGAGGCTGCTGGCAGAGGGTCCATGGTTTGGTTCTCCCAAGCCACCATGTTCCAATCCGCTGAGTTAGGCTTTGATACGGTCAAGGAGGCCCAAGCAGCAGGCGTGAACACCAATTGTAACGTGGAGGAGTTGTTGAAGTCCGGCTTGTTCCCTGCGCATCGCATATTTCCCTAGACGGCTTTTCTGTACTATCTACTCGCCGAACAAATTTTTGACGCACTAGCTGCAAAGCATTCACATTAAATTCGAGAATAAGGTAAAACAGCCAAGGCTCCCTAAAACTAAGGCAAGTGCACATAAAGAAATCACAACTGGATTAGAAAGAAAATCGGAACAGGACTAGAAGCAAGACCAGACAGCGTAGGTATATCAAAGAGTGGACGGGGCTGCTTGCACCAAGAGTAAAAAGCAAAGATGAAAGAATGGACGGGGCTGCTTGCACCAAGAGTAAAAAGCAAAGATAAACCAAGGTTTGGAGTGAACTAAGCCATAGAGTGCTTTCCTATCGCATTTAGGCACTCAGATAAAAGCCAATGGTAAACGCGAGGAAGAATGGGAACACCTGCAGATTTGCACTCTTTCACCAAGTTCTCGAGATAAGAAGCAGGGATGCGAACAACGGCAGCGCAGGTCCTGAAAGAGATCTTCCCCTCAGCCAGCATTGCCCTTCGGAGCCTAGCATGCTCATCGCTTGTCGAAACGCCGTCCATATAGTCCTCGTCCCCGTCATCAACTAAGACAACCTACGAAAAAGTTTAGAAAGGGTCAGCATATGGGCTGCGTTACGCACTTGGACTGTTGCATCCACTAAATCTGCTCTAATCTCAGGAGAACCAGTAGCGGCCCAGAAGAACATTTGGGGGCGGAAGTAAGGCTGCTCAACAGCTTCTAATCGCTGTCGGACGCATTCGTTAAGGTGGGGAAGAAGGTCACCCCATAAGTCTGGGCAAGGGATTCCTATGCCAGTCAGGAAATTTTCCAAGAAAGAAGAGAACTTAAACGGCTCGTCAAAAAGCCCAGTCAACCTGCTGATCAAATTGGCGGGAGGAACCTCAACTACTACATGGTCCCTCACGGACTCGGGGCCGGATATGTGCGAAAGAGAGATCTGTGATAGAAGGGCTTCAGAACCACCGCGGAACGAACGTCGAATAGTCTACGAAAGCAATCAGAAAGGTGCATGAGCATCAAGGAGTTGATTCACCTTCGTAAAGTCAAAGTGGTTTTCTCCGCTTGGAAGCTTAAATCCAGAAAGAAATGCTTGAATTTCAGGATGAGTGGGAGGCTCGAAGCTAATGGCAGAGTGATAAAGCATGAGGGACGCGATAGTGTCATGGAATTCCGGAGTTCTGTCCTTGAGCGTGTTAGCCTATAAGAGAAGCATTAGCACTAATAAAAGACCAGAGGTAAGATCTAACATCAAGCCCAGTATAGGATTGAAAGAAAGACTGAAAAGAAGAGATATCCCCCTGCGTTCCGACGTCTCTGAACTGATTGAGAGCACTGTTGACCTCGGGAAGCCATTCGCCGACAAACGACGGAGTTAAAGAAAGTGGATTTGTGTCATGAATGACAAACTGGAGGAAAGCAGGGCTGAGGGGGTAAGGGTACCTCCCGTAGACAATCATAAGCGCTGCCATAGCACCCAAGACGCCTAGATTGTTTTTTCGAGCAGCAGGAATGGTGTAGCTCATAGCGTTTGGAACAGAGCAAGCTAGAGTGCATTTATCACCGCCACTCATGCGAAAGAAATAGGAGTGCTGATTTTCAGAGAGCAATTTCCAGCCAACAGAAACAATTTCACTTTCAACGCCGTCGCCTGTAGACGTAACGCCGCTGCCCAGACTACCACCACAAAAACCTCATCAGCTTTCAGGTGTTAGAAAAAAAAACAAGCAACTCACACTTCGAAGAATCGGTTGGGAGAGAGGATGCTGCTGAAATCCCGATTCTTGAAGCAGGCCTCCAGCTTTGACAACAAATTACGAGCCGCATCCTCCACATTTACTCCAGTGATCAGAGTAGTAGGAGCAGCGTTTCTACGGGGGTGGACTGCGCCGCGAACGTATTTGACAAGGTCGCGAACTTCCATGACTGATTCGCTCAACGGAGCAATTTGGTCGGGCGGGGTGTACTCCACGGCGAAAAGAGAAACCGGGATGCCAAAGCCGCGCAACCTTGGCTCCGGTAAGGCTGGTGCTTCAGAGGATTGCGGCGTGCTGGGTGGAGCGTTCGTCCCCCTGGAGCTTGATCTCGTCGCAGCAGAAGTAGCAGCAGCATCCCTTGGCGAAGCGCCACGAGTACGGCGACCGGATTGAAGGGCAGACGTGAGGGAACGAGGCCCGCGATAGCGGTTGGAGTAGCGCTGAATAGGAAGGTTCTCCAAGCAGTCAGTCAATAATATGAGCGCTTCAGGGCTTCAACTGACCTCTCGGTTCTCGTTTTGAGCACTTTCATCGCTGCTTACGTCCATCAAGTCCAAATTCACCTCCTCATCATCATCATCATCAGGTGGACAGTCGCACACACCGGCCTCTGACGATGGAACAGCAATCCGTTGATCGGCCCCATAATAGTAGGGCAAATGAAAGCGCTCGGGCAAGCAAACGTGACGTCTTACGATTTCTTCAGTTCCAAGCCCGGCCTCTGCCAAGGAAAACCGAGCCTCCACCTCGGGGGTGTCGAGAACTTGAAACCCTGTCAGATGCAACAGCATGAGAAGAGCATGAATGACTTACGAAAGTGCACTTGGAAGTACCCCTCTTTGATAGCCCATTGAGGGACAGCAATATGGCGTGAAGACGTCAAATCAGAAACCTTTGCTTGCAAATCGATGCGGCAAGTCCTCATATAGACAATGTTGGAGGCAGAGCCGCGTCGTCCAGCATTGGTGAACTCCAAGACCAAAAATTGAGGCTCGGCGCGATTGAGAGTATCATATACAGGCTCCGGAAGCACGTAGCAGTGACTTGAGCTGGCTAGGCGAGAAAGGACCAAAGTCATGAGGTGGCCGATTGAAGTATCGAGAGGAACTTGGAGCTGAGGTTGGAGGTCCATTTTAGTACGAAACGCCTCCACGACGTTGGCACGGGTAATGTGGTGAATGACTCGGGCTCCCTAAGAAAACAAGACTCAAAAGGGAAGTAAGGGATAAGGTAGAGAGACTTTACCCCGTTTGGATCTGGTAAATGGATCGTCACTTGAACGCGCAGCAATTGCTCCCCAGACGGAAGAGTCATCAAAGCATCGCTGACGCTAGGGGCTGGCTCCCTTCTCCCTAAGGTAGGAAAGGGAACAGCAGCTCCACGAGTCCGCTGGCTCTGGTTCTGGTTCTGGCTCCGACCTGAGTTATTCGTCCTTCGCTGAAGGGGGGGCGGGTTTGAGCGGTGTTGAGCAGCTCCATCGCGGCGTTCTCGATCTACCTGAGGAATGAGATCTCGAAAATGACCGTCGCGAAAGGGAGTCGTAGAAACAGCCATGGAAGCCAGAGCTGGCATGTTGTTGGGCGCAACAGCAGCAACAGGGTGTCCAAGGGACACAGGCTCGCGCTGGGAGACATACGGCTGGATAGGTGGAGCTACGCTGGTACTATCGAAGGCTGCAGGAGTAGAGAGTGAATTGGAGTTGACTGAAGTGGTACGTGCCGCGGTCGACGCAGCAGAGGTTGGATTCAAAAGAGCGGAGGCTCCAGAGTTGTTAGAAACGCCAAAAAACCTCTGGAGAGAAGTGAGGAGAGCCACAGCCTCGTTTGGATCCGGAGCTGGGTTTCCAGACATGATAGAAGCGGGGATGATCCATCAGTTCCTGGGTAAAGGGTAAATAACGTACCTGTAGGATCTCAAACTGAACACCGTAGATCGAGAGATCCATCTCAGATGAATCTCGGTGAACACACCGCCAAATCGGGACAGTAAGCAAATCTGAGACAGATTTTCACAAGCACCGGGGTATGAAGAAAAGTAGATGTCCGCAGCTGGAAGGTGAAAGTGGAGAGTTGGAAGTTGAGAGTTGGAAGTTGACGCCAGTTACTGTCACTTGCACGTGATCGGATGAGCACGTTAGCTAACCACGAAAAGCAGTTGCTTAGACTAACCAATGACTCATCTAAGTACTTCTTCGGTGTTAATGGCGACAGCCAGAAATTAAACTTGCAGTTGATAAACATGGTGACTTCACCGTCCTGTTGACATCTTACAGTTGCTTTCTGCGAAACTAAGACGTTGTATTTTTTTCCGATAACTGATTTCATACTTGTCGTCAAATTTCCGAAGCCATCTGAATAAATGACAACGGTCAAGAAAGTAAAAAAATATAAGCTTAAACATAAACCTACTCCTCAAAAATGATCTTTGTCATCCATGCTTTCTTGTTGTGACGGTATTGAAATGGCGGTCACATATTTTTCGGATCCTTTTTGCCAAAGCATCGAGGTCGTTTGGATTTCCCAATAAAGAGAAGCTGATATTTCTCTGAACCATCTGCATTGCAACAAACAGCAACACTAATACGGAACTTGTTTTTCTTTTTGCCTTTCATTTGCTTGGTACAGAGGCCGCGGTCTGGGGGTGCAGATGGGAAAAAGCTGGTCTCATCAACGTTGAATCGGTCTTTTGGATCAAATCGAGCAAGAATACGACGTTTTGCGGCACGGTCTTTCTCCACAACACGTAAATCAACTGAAGCTGCTTCCCCATATCGACGACGTTCCTTCAATTGATATCTGTAATCAATTGTGTATATCAGCGCTCAAGAAAATAATAGAGTAAGGGAGCACACACGTCTCTTTGAATGACGTTACCCAGCCCGTTCCCATCAACTGCTGCTCAGGTGGGACTTCTAACACTTCTTCAAATCTCTTCCGCTTCTCAACAAGCATAGGACCGGTGACATGTTCATTTTTTTTTTCCATGGATTGAACCCAAAGCCAAAGAGCTTGCTCAACATCGGGCCTGGTGACAACTCTGGTCCGCTTGCGTGAAAGTGCAGATGGATTATCATTCTGTCGTGCAAGGAGTTCCTCTTTCTTTGATAGCTTTTTGGATAACGCACTCTGAGTGAACTTGAGGACACCTTCAGGACGAGATCCAAAGTACTCGACAACCTGTTTCTGGCTCATATCGGGGTGATCATCTTTGTATTGAATCACCTCAAGCCAGTCATAGAGTGTCAAGTCTTCCTTTGGCTGTCGAAGTGGCTTTGCAGTTGTCTTGGATGCCTTTTTGTCACGATGGGGACCTTTGGGTTTAAAATTTTTTGGTTTTTTCTGGTTGACACGAATAGTTCGAGTTTTGATCTGACCCATGATTGAGAGTGTAAGGGGAAGAGCGGACTTGATTGCAGAGAAATGTTCAACTTGATTTTAATGATCCAAAACCAGTGGCAAAAGCTGCATTGTTCGATGCTAATTATTCACGCCCAGCATTTGGCTGCAGCCTATGTTCACAATTACTAGATTTGGTAAAACAATACAGTCGTGGAGTGGAATAATGTCTTAGTTTTGCCCATTCTTTATTCCGGAATAGCTCGCAATGGAATATCTCCGCCCCCCACTGATAGGGGAACCCCCAATTCCATTCCATTGCACGGATATTCCATGCAAGGTTATTCCATTCGACGAAATCGACTGTATGTATCGAGAACCTGTCCTTGACCTTTTCTCAACATGTCCGAGACTCATCTCTCATCACTCCTATACTTGGGTCTACCCTATCTCCCAGGAGAACATAAAGAACACGGAACTTTTGGGCTTTTTTGCTGGTACGGATATCGGACGAGTACAGGGTCTTATTTCAGCTTATCCAAAACTCGAAAAGTTGCATACATTTGCTCTTTTTGAACATATAGGATATGTCAACCCGCGAGTGCCAGTGAAACACGCAGGTGTCAAGTCTGTGCGTGCTGAGCAGGGAATAATGGGTGCTAGTTTGCCGTTGTGGAATTTCGTCACGTTCCCAAATCTGCAGGAACTGGATATACGGTGTTGTTATGAGCGCAATGGTAAGTTCAAATTACCCGGCTTTCCAAAATTTTTGGAACGATCAGGGTGCGCTATCACATCGCTCTCTCTACGTGAGCTTGAAGGCAAATCCAATAAATCTATCATCTCTCTCCTCCGCCTTCTACGCCAATCTCTCAAAACACTGGTCATTTTTGAGGCTCCTAGGTACGGAGAGCGAAAATTAATCATCTCACGGAAACTTTTGGAAACTATCCTAGTAGTTCCGAGTTCAAATAGCAATACTATACTGTCTTCCGGTGAAAGGTTCATTCAACCCGAGTTCCATAACGAGCTATCCCTCCCAAAAATGGAAACATTTGAGCTAGGAATAAATTTAGGTGCCGTTAACCGACTACGAAATTCGATTCAGAGGATTATACAATCTTCATATGCTACTGGACTAAAGACTTTCAAACTTTCAATTTGGGACAACAACCCTGAGACACTGCGTCTGGACTCTCAATTGTTTGACTTATTGCACTCCATAGAACGTCCCAGTAACCTTGCCTATTCTGTACATTATAAAACAGGTTTTGAGTATCAGACCTAGGTAATAGAGCAGTCTGTAATGGGAATTTTTTGACCTTAGAAACACTGTTGTGAACTGTCATACGATATGTTTCTGACCTTCTCTAATCATTATTTTTTCCCTCGATCGCAAATGGTATCGTATGAGTACTCCGATGTAGTATAGTGCATGTGTACAAGATTGCTGCGATTAAATATGTTTATTATCATGCCTCAAACCAATTAACCTTCCCCTTTCTTATCCTAATACTATGAAAGTCCGGGTTTGATAGTTGTTGGGTTGAAGACCGGCAGAGGATGGGCCTGAAAAATAAGCTCGTTAATGACGTTTATATAAGTTATCACAATAAATACCTCAGTGTTGAATACGATTTCTGGAGAAACGTAGATGAGAATAATGGTTCAATAATAAAACGACTAACGCACCTGTTAGCGGCAAGACATTCGTATCTGAGAATATCAAGTACAAATACTTCAGAGTTTCGCTCTGTAGGATAAAAATCAATAATGATACTTCCAGACAAAAGGCTTTATCATGTACCAAAAAGAATGTTTCTTGTTTATCCTCGTGAACGACCGGTACAGAGTCTACGTTGATGACCGTCGCATATCCACCATCAGCCAATCTACAGTGTTTTTCGATGGCTTGGAATATGTTCCATGCGTAGTCTCGGTATTTTATATCTCCCGTCATCCTCCAGGCAAGGAAGAGAGATTCGGCAATTTCAGGTCGCAGCAAGTAGTGGGCATCCCATGGCGCCCTATTTGAACCTTTACTGTAACCAATGTCAGTTGTTCGCAGTGGATAGACAGAGATCATATGAACGCACACGTTCCCGGTGATAAACCAATCCTTTTCGTCCATTCCGTACGGCATCTTCTGCACTCGGAATGTTGCCACTTCTGCAGCCAATCCTGTCTCTGTATCATGTGTCTTCATACATGTCTCCAACAATTCTGTTCCAGTGTTCCAGTCCCGCAGTCCACGCGCCAGGAATTCTTCGGGGCGAGGAGGTACCGAAGCCTTTATAACGCCTGGAGCAAGTCCGGAGGTTGTTGCACCTAACATGAGTGAGCCAGCGATGAAGCATGTGAGATGCTCTTGTCGGTGAACAAGGTTCCATTCTCTGAAAACCGCAGGATAAGTAAGTGAACATTATGGGAGTGAAGTCACTCACACAACCTTGACGCCCTTTTTTGCAACAAGTTCGGCCGTATAGGTGAGTTTCTGATTTGGTGTTTGCTGGACCAGGTTGTCGTTGATACCTTGCATGGCTTTCGTATACATCTGTTATATCCAGTTAACATTTGGACTTTCTAAAGCTAGCTTAGGAACTTACTCTGTCGTAGAATGGCTCAGTGCGGTTCTGTGAAATACACGTTGAATTCTCGTTCCATAAACTAAGGAAAGGCTTACAGTTTGCAGCCATTGTTTTCTAGCACCAGAAGGTTAGTTAGCTGTTAGCGCGGAGGTTTAAGACTTACAGCAGATATTCATAATACGAATCCACTCTTCCTCCCAGTCGGATGGCCGTGTTTATAAAACTACCATCTTTGATGCTATCCGCCAAATCAGTCAGTATTGCTCAAACTCGAGAAAACCTTCTTACTTCAAATCGCCCGTAACCAATCCATTAGGTAACACATTCTTATCTATCACCTCCATAACCTTCTCCACCTTCCTCCAATACGTCTCGTTCCCAGTCGCTTGAGCCAGATACCTAAACTCCAACTGAAGCGTACCAATCTCAGCTGGACACACTTTTAACCAGTTCATAGAATCTTTCCACTCTCCAGGATTTAAAAGGTCGACATGGGATACCGGTAGACCCAGAGGCGTATCAAACGCGTGGATAAGCCGACTTCCGAGGTCTTCTGCATGGTCGAGGTAGAGTTGATCATTTGTGAGGTAGTACGCGCTTAGGAGACCACCGAGGACGCGAATTGTGGTCTTCCCACGGCACCGGCGTCAGTCAAACGAAATACGGAGATGACGCGGGACGCACCTCGAAAGTCGAAACAGCGCCTCTCCTCTGGAAATTTAGATGCTCCTTGATCCATTTTCTCGCTGTCTCGTACTCTGTCTGTAGGCCCATGATGTACATGGTATCGATCGCATCGACGATGGTGTAGCCGATTCCTCCTCCGGACCAAGTGAGGTTGGTGCCTGCACCGCGTATGGGATGGAATTCATCGTAACCAAACGCCTTTCGTTCTGTAGAGTTATAGATCGGTCAGAAATGGGCGAGTTTTCAGAAAGTTGGAATCTAAGTACCGTAATGACCCCATGCATGCTAATTACCAGACAACAGTAATGGAATGATGGACGAACAAGCCGGATTCCATGATCGACAACACAGCAAATTTGATGTCAAACCCACGAGTAACACACAAACCAAACGTCAATTAGCACAAGGCTCGACTGCCGTCCTGTCGTACGAGACAGAAAACAAATGACCAGACACGCACCTTAAACGCATCAACTACAGCTGCTCGCTTCTCTTCATCAACTTGTGCCAAAAACGGCGACGCCGGTCTTGAATGGGGGTAGATGTAATCGCTTTCTTTTGCTGGAGCCGTGCCGGAAATCGAACCCGAACCTGGCCATAATGAATTCCAGTTGGAGTTGGGGTTGGAGTTGGATGGAGGGTGCCCCGGGTTTGAATTTGAATCTCCGAGGGGCAACCTAGAGGGAATTTCGACTGTGTACCATGTTGGGCCTATAGGGTGGGTGTACTAGAGATTTGGGAGTCATTAATTCAATATAGCAATCACCGAGCTGGCATGAAAGACTCACCACGTAAACTCCTAATAGGAAAGTGCATACTCCAACGGGTATTAACCATTTCGTGCGGACTACGTATGGAATACGCGTTTTCGTCAGATGGATGTATGTATAGAGAGAAGAGAGAAGATACGCACCGGAAAGTACTCGACCGCCAATCATCTTTACTTTAGCTTAATGCTTCGACTCGTAGTCACGTCGGGGAAGGAAGAAAAGGAAAACAAGGAAAGGGACCAGGTCAATTATTTAAGTTAAGGAGGGTGCAGGGGAATTGTCTCCGAGGACAGAAATCCGATCTGCTTCAATCCGATCCGCTGGTAAGTAGGACAAAGACTTCCGTGCTCGAAGGTGTCGGAGTGTGCTCAAGTTGTTCCGGAATAGGAGGATAGGAAACAGGTGGTTGTGGATCAGTACGAGAAGCCGAGAGCGAGGACGGGATGAGAACCGTACAAGCAAGGAAGGGAAAGAAAAAGGAAAGGAAAAATCTTAGACCAACAGATGAACCGAGGATATATACCTTTATTGGCCAGTAGCCGTATCTATATAAACTCTTCACCGTGATACGTATCGTATAATATACCCAGATATACCCCTGAAGGCCAATGGTTGAAGCTTGAAGCGGTGATATGTTGGCAGAATACCGTTTCGGTGCCAATCATTGCCTGACAAAAGTACTGTCGATGCATACTGCCGGCGTGGGCATGGGTTCATCAGCGTTCCGTTTCCCTATTGAATAAAAAAGCCAAGCACCGAGAGGCACCAGAGGATCCTATGCAATGGATAGACTCCTGTAGAGTCTCCAGGAAAGATAGTATAGAAATGCTGTGCGTTGGTATACACACGATCCAGCACAAGTACAGATGTGCCCATTGGGCGTTGATGATTGGTAAGTTTCCCCACCAACGAATACAAAAAACTTTGGCTTGGCACTGTTGGCGTTCAGAAACCATATGTACTGACTGGTAAGGTCCGATATCCTGGGGAGACCGTTGACAGAACGACAATAGAATGGTACAACGGGAAAGTATTCAAAATCGTCGATCAGAAGACTAGAGTAGAACTAAGAAATGACAGTCGTTGCAGACCGTTCTTAGCATGAATCTCGATTCTGAGTTTACTTCCAGCACATGTACAGTTGCAGAGGAATCCATGAAGCCTGGAGCGCAAGTAGAGAAAATTTCATTCTTAGGCTGGCAAGTCCAGTACTCGGGATGAGCTCGGTGGGTAATTCGGCAGTTCGGGTTTGTTTCGGGCACGGAAAGGCTGAGAAGATCCAGATACTAATGCCCTAGTTCGTATACGTGTAAGCGGGTAGGTTTGAATTCTGCAGAGCATTTCGGACGCTGGTTTGTGTGAGTAGTACTTACAAACCTGACACGCAATGAAAAAGATCCAGAAAGCGATGTGTACAAAGGGGGAAAAGGTTACAGCTAGCATGTTGATGCTCAAGTCAAGCCTATGTACGGACTCTGCTGAGGCCTCCTGGACACCGTCGAGAATGACAAGAGCTGCGATATGTGGATTTGTGTAGACTGTACAATCGTCTAAGAGGAGTAGCGGGCGAACGAAGACGCGTCAATTAATTCGTCGCGTCACCTCCAAAGTAAAAATGGCAAATTATTCCCACGTACGCCGGCCAACGTGACCCCGCTTTCCGGGCCGGAGTGTGATTCTTTGTTGCAAGTAAACCGAGGTCTTGTCCTCCATTCTGTCTTTCCAACAAGTTACACGCCAAAACTACTCGAACACACCCCAAGTGCTCCCCAACCACCAGAGCGAACGAGAGCCTGAAGAAACAGACGAGAACCACAAGCCGCAGTCGTAGAAGAAGCGAAGAGATGAATGTTCAGGGCATCACGTATCAGCACCAGCACCACGGGACATTTGCGTCCTCGGGACTTGGAGGAGGAGCAGGTCCTTCGAGGCACGGACATGGTGCGTAGTGTATCTCTTCATGGCTGACTTCAAGCTAACCTTTCTCTGCAATCATTTACAGGCTACGACGAGCCACGGTCAATGAAAGAAGGAGGGAAGAAGAGAAAAGATATCTCTGGGAAGCTCGGGAAAGAGATGATTGACCGGCGAGATGAGTGAGTTATCTTCCGGCACTGGCACTTAGCGTCGATGTGACCCGTGCTGACGAATTGTTTCCGTTCCCTGAACGTTCTTCAACCGTCATTTTTCTCTTTTTTTCTCTCTCTTTTTTTTCTTTCTACGCCTCAAAATGCCTTCGGCAACCTCAACAATCAGCACTCATAGCACTCGGTTCTACACTGAGAACATCACTGCTCTACATAATATCGCTGCCCAAATATCTACTAGACCCGAAACCTATCCTCTGTTCAACCTTCGCCTGCTTCCGCTCTCTGTCGAGCGCAGCGCTATCCTCTCTCAGCTTGAGATGCAGGAAAAGTATGCTTTGGAGGCTGCTGCCATTGGATATGAAGAAGAAAGCGAAAGGGTCGAGGAGGAGTGGAAGCGCGGTATGGAGAGAGTCAGGGAAAGACTGATGGAAGGGATTGAAGAACGACGGAAGAGAGCCAGAGAAGATAAAGAGGGAGAAGGCACGGGTAGTGGTGAGCATTTCGTGTTTTTCGCTCTTCAAACCCATCTCAATACTGTTCATCAGACGCAACAATTGACTCTCAATCCCGACCTCACATTACCCGTAAACTACGCAACAAACTCGGCACCTCTCCACCACCTACGCCTCTACCTGCTGTCTCAGCTAATGGTATAACCCCTGGCGCCATATCCAACCTACCTATCACTACTGGACCCTTCCTCAACCCTCACTCTCTTTCCGTCGACGAAATACCTTCTCCATTCCCGTTGCCTCTTACTTCAACAACGTCATCCTCGGGAACAGCCAACGCAACATCGACGCATAATCCAGGTGGTGGACCTGGTGGAGGAAGGAGAAGACCCAAAGGAAGCGGGACACACCAAAGTCAGGCTATTGGTGGTTTGGGAAAGAGCTTGATTATGCTTGGAGGGTGCAAGGAGATGGAGATAGAAAGCGACTTGGGTGAAATCCGGAGAGGGAATAAGAGGAGGAGAGCAGCGGTTATGGGGCCGGGAAAGACGGCTGGGATGGGTTGACTTTTTAATGTTTTCTTGGTTTTCATCGACTGCACTGTTGTAACTTATTTCCGCTACGTCTCTTTCTCATGTACACGGCCTGCGCTTCGATTGCAAGATATTACGGTTGTTTGTAAAGGAGTCCCAAGTCAGACCAAGTAACTCACACTTCCACTTGCTGACGGCGAACAGCTTTTCCTTCTCCACCCAAACCTACGTCAGATTTCGAGCCGTCAACTCAATAGTGATAATGCATGTAGCTGTGCATCGAGGCCCCAAAAGCCGGTGTTCAACTCTTGGACCGTGTCTGGTCAATAAATTCCTCTCTACGGATTTCTTACCTGTCTACCATCCGTGAAAACAAGTCGACTTTCAAGCTGACTAGTCGGGTTCGTTTGGAGTAAGCATCATTTTCATTCACCCAGAGCAACCTCATCAGGTCTCGTTAACGCCCATATATCATTGATCGAAGGCATCACACCGTCTACCATATTTAGAGAGTATCTCTACGCCGAGAGCGCCATTTATTCAGTGAAAAGCGCCCTGAATAGTCTGTCCTCAACACTGCGTAGCTACTGGGACCGTTTCGCGGAGTCTCTTTGCCTCGAATATCTTTCTCCCTTCAGTCTCTGACTATCTAGACTTGATACGAGGGATGCACCCCATTGTCGCGCGCTTTGACCTGTTATCTAAATCCATCCAATAGCGGTGTAAAGCCATCCAAGACAACGTCGCCGGGAGGTCTTGTAGGTTCATCGACATCGAGACATCCACAATTTGTCCGTCTGAGCAAAGAATATCCCAGGATCGGTTAGATGTTCCTGCGGCGGCGGCGTGAGGACCCGTTTGTTGGCCAGGCTTAGATTTCCAGCAGAATACCAATCCATCTTCACTTGTCAGTCCTCGTCGGGAATGCAAATCGTAATCTGAAAGAAATCCGTGTAGCCATGGTCCAACACTGCACCCCGAGTGCGGTCGTAGATGTTTAGGGATGATGAACCCCCAAGTACCTAAAAATGCATCCTTAAACGTTGAATTTTGAAACATGGTAAATACTCACTTGTAGGTGGTGAATTGCCTTCGTAATGGGCATCGTCACTTTCACCTTCAATGGTATCATACCATAAGTCCTCGTCCTCTATCAATCCTGATTATCGTTGGGTGGTCATCTTTACGGCAATGAACGTACCGAAATAGTTTCTAACAACGTCTTCAACTGGGGATATAATGTCCAGACGGGGGAGTCCATGGGCATGAGCATAATCTTGCGTTGATGGATTAAAGCCTTCGTAAAGTTGAAGCTTTCGTACAGCTTCGTAATGGTTATCCTCCCATAGGTTCAATGATAGCGTAACTTGTCCCGAAAACTTTGGAAGCCCAAGAAAGTCACATAGTCTATCCGACATTGGTTTAGAACCTAATGGGTCTGATGACCAGTAATAGTAGTTCTTTCCGTTGTAGCCCCAATCTATTAGTAATGAATTATCAGCCATCTGGTTGCAAGTGGGTGGGGCAATAAATAAATAGATGTCTCCTGGGATATTAATGACTGGGAGTGAGGGAGCCTGGAGCTTTGGAACCAAGGATACATATAATCCATCAATGATACCTGTATCCCATAAGTACGAAATAGTTGTTTCGCAGTCCATATAGCTTACCATATCGCCCTCGTTTACCTCTGTGTTTCGTGTTATCCATGAAAAAAAATACTTGTGATAACCAAGCCTTAGCAAGGGAGCTAAATCCGTCAAACGATATGCCGGCCCCGAAGAGTTCATCTTTAAATTTAAAATTTGGCGGTTGCTTCAAGTGGGAATAAACTAGATCGAGGGAATATCTAGGACCAAATTCGAGCCCGTTCATTGATATTGGGGAATACTGATTTAAAATCATACCTGACCCATCCATTTTCGAGTTGAATTCCAGGTTCAAACATGGTGGTTATCTTAGTCTCTCTGTCTTCATCACTAATATCTCCGAGTTGAGCGACTTTGCAGATCATGGCACTGTGAATTCGGTCATTCCCAATGTACTCATCCCATAATATTGAGGAAAAGGTGAGAGGTAGTATGTTTTCTGCCAGATATACTGGATCTCTCCGCGTTTTGAGATTATTGGCTATAAGTTCATGGAAAAGGGTTGCACTTAAATCAAGATATTTGGGATGATCAACGTCAGGATCTAGGAGATAGTGCAAGGCAGAGATATCATCATTGTACAATTCCATGGGCAATGCTTCTGGGCTGATGATCTCGCTATCTGGTGGCACCATAGTCACCAAGTGTAAGGATGTGGCTGGACCATGCAGGTATGGGCTATATGAACCAGCACAAATCATGCCTGTGTCACGTTGCACAAAGAATCTTTCATTCTGGAAGTCCATAAATGATTCATCAATCACTGGCAAAAGTTGCAGTCCCTTGAGAGGGAACAGCAAGAAATGGATTCTACTCACATCACACCAGTCATCAAGTTCTTCCATATCAAGATAATTGTCCACAGCAGACCAAGCATAAAACATATCAATACCCTGTCATTGCATGAGGAATTGGATGAAGAAACCAAAGCTCAGATTGGGTAGCCACTCACCAGGCGGTATTCTATGTAGCACCGAATTATGGGTGACGATTTATTCCAGACCTGCACAATAGGTATGAGGTCTGCTCTCTGTCAGGACCAAGTTTCATTCGTGATTAACGTGCACTGACCATCATAGAACAACAAAGTAGGGCGTGTACGGTTCAAGCCAAAAAGGTGAGCAGTGGTGGGATTGCTAATTGGAGAGACATATTAGCAATTTACTAGGACTTTTGAATGAGAAAGCGCACTGAAGACTGGAATAGAGTAACAAGTCCCGTTCCCATGCCTGCGTAACAAGTACTTATCAGCGATATAAGAGTTATATATGTAAGACAAAACATACTGCGTAAGCGTCTCGCCCGCTATACTTTATAGCGACACAAGAAGAAACGCCGTCAACCCCATTAACTCGGGCTCGATATGCAGTCCTCCTAAACAGCAGCGAATAGTTCTGAAACTTGATTGACTTTAGCTCAATATCCTGGCGAGAAACTTCTTGCAATAGCCGTAGATCTCCAGAGCGAATGGTTCTATACTGAAGCTTGGACGAGGAACAGCCAAAGCGGTAGCTCAAAGCCAGAAAAACGAGCATCACAGCAGGTTTGGAACTCCCACTAGACGTCCAAGGCGGATGTCAAATGCTTCGATCACATCTACTCTCTATCTATCTGCACCCTCGTCACCAACTCGTTCAGATTATGAAACGTCTACTATCGCCTCTGTTGGGTCGACGGGCTCAGTCACTGTCACTAATCATCGTGTACGGCCTCCTTCCAATCCGGTTCTCTCTCCTAGATTACGTCGTAACTCAGAACTGGGTGACGCGATCTCGATAGGGAATGTCGGTGAACAGAAGAAAAAGAAGTCTCGGGGTAAGGAGAAAGATGTTCGAGTGCGCCGGAGCGAAAGAGAGGTTCAGTCCGAATCCGAGTCGCTCTCTAGAGGCTGGCGTCACTTTGATTTAGACGAGTCTGACTTGGACTGCGACTCAGACTATGTTAGTGCAGGCGATATGTTTAGGCCCCGGGCGTTTGGAAAAGGCTCAAAGCTATCATTAGAGACTTCTGACGCCATCTCTCATTCTCGTTCACGTCCATGCTCCCACAGTTCTTCTCCTTCGTCTTCATCTGGTTCTTCTTCGCGTACTACCTCGACCTCGACTTCGGTTTCGACTTCTACTTCCGCATCGTCTTACATTTCCACACCAAACACGACTCCAAGGTCTTCAGCTTCCATTTCGCCTTCGCATTTTCCCCGCTCTAGCTCCGTCAGTTCATCGGTCCTGCTCTCTTCATCGACTAGTCCCAATCCTCCTGCCATCATTGTAACGCCCACAAGTCCAGTCAAACCCGAATACGGTATAGAAGAGTCGAAACATTCACCCTTACATACATCACCCAAAAAGTCTCATTTTTCCCATTCGCCAACTACACCAAAGCCCACTCAGAGCCTCCCAGCATCTCCTCGTTCACCGACACGAGTTTTCTCAGACAGTGTGGTACCTACCTTTGCCGCCTTTCTTTCCAATGAAAATCTACTTCGGGACGCCGTCGCTTCTAGTACGCTTCACGACGCAGATGGGAAAGGCTGGGAAGCGTACGAGCATCGGGAGAAGCGCGAGTTGGAACGCCAAGTTTCTTCTGTCAAAACTAGTGCTACTGCTACAGCTGGCACACCCAATGGAGCCGGTATAGCGCATGATTCCAAGACGAAGGATGAGAAGCAGGAGCATAAACGGTCTGGGTCCAAGTTCAAGCTAGGTGTACGCAAGATTCTGAGGGCTTTGAAGAGGGAGAAGGAGTATGAAGACTCGAAGAATGTTGAACCTCAGGCACAGACTGGGACTCTAGGACGGACTGGAGGGTCTTCGCCAAACTTGGAGACGTTCGTGGTTATAGATGAACGGTACGTTTCTTTGCATTGTGTTTTCTTTCCTGGTCTAACTCTCTTCGTCTAGTCGTGAAAGTTCCGTCCCTAGCCCCATCGAGTCCATTTCATCATCATTCCCTCCTCCTTCTCCACATGCAGCTGGCACGTTGGTCAACGACTATGTCCGGAAAAATTCCATGTCGTCTTTCATGTCTTCGTCGACATCTGGTGCAGTGGATCTACAATGTAGGCAGCCTGGCAATCAAGAGAAGCCTACAAGCGTGGTGGAAGTGTTCATGGATGCAGTTGCAGACGATGGTGTCAAACCAGAAGTAGGCGACATGGCTGATGTTCACATGGCCGAGGTTGCGGACGATGGTAACGACGACGTCGACATGGTCGTTTTAAGCGAGGACACCAACCGCAGATGCAGTCCTTATCGGATGAGCACGATTGAAAGTGAAGGAGAGCTTGACCAGCTGGATACGGAGGAGCAACTTGGCACTGGCATTGGTGTAGACAAGGGCGAACCTGCCGCTGTTGGTTCAGACCAACCTTCTTGTAGTACACCGGACGATCTAGAGTCAGAAGCTCGTCTCTTTCACTATCATTATCGTCAAGCGTCGAGATCCCGACGGTCTGTCTCGGCATTATCTGAGCTTCAGCCCCAGGATGAGCTCGTTGGAGGTGTTAATGATTCATGATTTGTACGCGGCTTTCTTGGGTGGTTTGGACTTTCTTTCCTTTCTTTCTTCGATGTAACAATATGTAGCGGTTTCCGATTGACATTTTGTCGGTTCCAGCTCTTCATACGCGTATACTTGGCTTTAGATCTTCTCTCATTTTGTACACCTACACTCTCAGTTACAGTATATGTTTATTCGTACTTCAAATGGCATAATGAAACAAACGATTATATTAGTGTTGCTACCCGAGATGAGTGTGTGACTAATTTAAAGTGGTGCTTGATAATAGGAGTCAAGGTGGACTGAACCAGAGGGCAATAGCAATACGGGAAGCCAGGTCCAGAGTGCCAATACACTCCAAGGTTTCGAAGGGTGTTTAGTAGTGCGATATTGATATGGAGGTTGTATATAATTGAACCGTGAAATGAGAATGGGTCCGCGGGCGGGTAGCGAAAGTAACGAGGTCAGAATTGTCAGGCAAACTGGGCTTTACTACTGGAAAGTCTGCAAGGATTTAGGAGGAGAGTAGTACTCGCTTTGACGTAGAGTTTCGAGAAGGAAGAGGTACAAACGTGAACGTGGAATGCACGTGGGTGGCCAAGCTATAGTCGCCGTCCGGCGTTCTTACCGTTCTGGACTTGCTTCGCTACAATGACATCTCCCTCTAGACCTGTGAATATTCGCCCCAGTCCTCAGGCTGCCGACCTCAATGCAACCCCATCTTCCTCTGTTCCTGTTGGCTCATTCGTGAACGGAACTCCAGACCTTCGTGCTCTTCGTGCTCAATATTCTGGTACTCCTCCCCGAGGGCTCGAAATTCCACCCCGTAATATCTCTTCACGTAGTGGAACGCCTGTCGTAGGATCAGTCACCCCAGGACAGTCCTCGCCAGCTCCAATTACGGCTAACCTGCCGCCAACATCTGGTGCAGACAGTCCAGCAAATGCACCTTTGGAGTTGGATGACCTGCCTCCTGAAGAGAAAGCTAGGATATTGAGGAGACATTTGGTTTCAAAGGAAGAAAGGGAAAGAGATCAGCAGGAAGGAGGCTCAAACACTGAACAGGACGTGTCTGAACTCTCTCGGCGCTCATCAGGGTCACGGTCAAATCCACCGGGCCTTGTCAGAGAGGACACGGAACCATTTCCTGTACACTACAATGCACATGGTGCAGACGTTACGTGCGTACTCAATCTCCCTTTGTGAGAGCTACCATGATGACCGGCATCTTATCTAGACATGATATTTATAAATGGCATGCGAACGCGCGCAGACAAGCAATAACTCGTCCTCGTTCAGTGTCTTTCACTGGTTCAAATCAAACGCCTGATCCCGCTTTTGAGCATATCCATGAACCAGGAGGCTTTCGTCGTAATTACGTCTTGCTCAAGGCTAATGAGCAAGGTACCGAGGAGCCTACGATATTGAACAATTTCATAGACTTCTTGTACCTTTTCGGTCACTATGTACGTCGCATGACTGTTTCCTCCATGTGGGGCCCTTCCTTATCTGCTCTGTTAGGCCGGTGAAGATTTGGAAGAAGACGAAGAAGAAAGCGAGGAAGACGAACTTGAAAGAGGATTCTCAACGCAATATGGTGTAACTCGCGCTGGGCCGTCTTCGCAGGCCCAACAGTCTACTCTGACTCACCGCTTGCCGTCAGTAGGCTTTGGAGAGACAGAACCATTATTACCTGCCAAGGCCGATGATCACGCAAGGTCACGATCAAGGTCAAGAAGGAGAGCAAACTCTGTCGGACCACATGGTAATGCAACGGTATTACAAGCCGTGTTAATGGTGTGTATATCACTCCTGAAACGAACCATTGCTGAAGAATTTCCCCTAGTTGCTGAAAGGCTTTGTCGGCACCGGTGTCTTGTTCTTGGGCAAAGCGTATGTATTGGCTTGAACTTCCAAGGCGTGTACTAATGCACTTTTCAGCTTCTTCAACGGTGGTATTCTGTTCTCTTCGCTTCTCTTTATTGCCATCGCCATAATCTCTTTACATTCTTTCCTGCTACTGGTTCGTGCCAAACTCGTTGTTCCCGGCTCCTTCGGAGGTTTGTCTACATGTACACAAGATGCGAACACGTACTCACAACACGGTTGTAGATATTGGTGGCCACCTTTACGGCCCTTGGATGCGTCACCTTATTCTCACATCCATCGTAATATCTCAAATCGGCTTTGTTGGTGCCTACATCATCTTCGTGTCGGAAAATTTGCAAGCCTTTGTACTTGGAATCACGAATTGTGTAACAGTGCTGTCTGTCAGATGGTTCATCCTGATACAATGCATTATCTTCCTTCCGTTGAGTCTAATCCGGGACATTGTGAAGCTGAGCACAACAGCATTGGTGGCTGATGCCTTCATTCTTGCGGGTTTGGTGTATATTTTCGGAAGTGAAATGACCCTTATCGCGAATAGAGGGACGAGAGAAGTGGCATTGTTTAACCCCAAAGATTTTTCACTCTTTGTCGGGTAAGTTGTTCTTTGTTCGCATGTTTTTTCCTGTGCTCCTTTCCTTCCCGCTTTCTGACAGTTCATTTATACAGCACTGCAGTATTTTCGTTCGAGGGCATTGGATTGGTAAATCATATGCTTGTCATCCACCCATCCAATCTCGTAGCTAATCTCGACCCCCTAGATCGTCCCCATCACCGACTCCATGCGTGAGCCTAGAAAGTTCCCCAAAGTTCTGACAGGTGTCATGGCGTTCTTGCTGTGTGCGTGCTGTTTTCTGAGCTCGGGAAGATATGACTGACATACCTTCTGCAGTGCTTTTCGGAGGAGCAGGGGTCTTGGCGTATCTCACATTTGGTCCGGACATTAAGACAAATGTATTGGTCAATTTGAACCCTGCTAGCAAAATGGTTCAAGCTGTGTGTGCTCTCTTCTCCCTCCATACTCCCGTATCAGTCCGAGTCGGCTAAACGGTTTCTTCTTCAGGTTCAATTCCTATACTCTCTCGCCATCCTACTTTCGGTACCTCTACAGCTGTTCCCCGCTGTCAGGATCATGGAAAACGGACTCTTTACTCGTAGTGGCAAGACCAGTATGCGTGTTAAATGGATGAAGAACTGCTTTAGGTTTTCGATCGTGATACTGACGGGTATTATCGCCGTCGCGGGTGCAAAGGATCTAGACAAGTTCGTGGCCCTGGTTGGATGTTTTGCTTGGTGAGTTGGGATCTCATCTGGCGTACTTGACGAGGCAGTATCCCTGATCCTTTTTCTTCCACCTCTACAGCGTTCCATTATGTTACGTCTACCCTGCTATGCTGCATTACAAGGCTTGCGCACGTTCACGAAAGCAGAAGGTTGGGGATATTGCGATGATCGTGTTTGGATTGATTGTCGCGGCGTACACCACTGTACAGACGATCAAGGTCGGTACCGACGTCTTCATCTTGAACTAGTGTATGCTTAATTCCCGATTCTATTTGTAGCTTATGGCAGAACCTGCTCCTGCTGGGTCCCCTACTATCGGTTCTTGCGAAGTTTGATGGATGAATGATGGGCAATGGTCAGGTGGACTTGGTGATATGGACGCTTTGATAAGACTCCTAGACGTCCTCTGGGTGTCTTGGTTATTTCGTGCTGTGTTAGAAGGATTTAAAGGGGATTTACATTACTACTCACATCTATATGGTCCAGTTAGGTTACAGAAATAGAGCAATTGTTTAGTGTCACTACATACTAGGTCTATTTACAAGCAATCTATTTTTCACTTTGTTCCTAGCACATAGTACTGAGAAGTACATTGCAGAACACGAGTCTGCATGCGTGAATGGAAACAACTGCGTTGTTCTGTGATATCACATTTATCACCTGGTTGGCCTAGGCCGCCATAGCTTCTAACCTTAGCACTCCATCAATCCGTCATTTGCCACTCGTTCCAATACTATACCTTCACCACCACCTACTTGGATTCATTCTACACTCGAGGAAATACAACTAATCTACTTATCTTATGGCTTCTATCACGACAAAATCAAATACCAACGGCAAAAGCGGAAAAGGAAAGGACAAGAATCGCTCTAAACAAGCTCAGGAAGCTTCAGTCTCTCAATATCATCTGGATTTATCTGCTGAATACCTACAGTTAACTTTGTGAGCTGCACTCTACTATCCAGCGATCCTAAGCACTCAACACTTTCACCGTTAGATACAAAGATGCCCTTCGTTGCGCCAACCGAGCGCTCGAATTGGATCCTAAACTTCTTCTGGCAAGAATTAGACGGGGAATAGCAAGGAAGAACCTGGGCTTGCTGGAGGCTGCGCTGGCAGGTGCGTTGTGTGATTACTCTATTCGCTTGAGTGCGTCGTGTGCTTACATACCTTCCGACCTCTCAAGTAGATCTCGACACCGTTCTTTCTATCGATTCCAGCTATACCAAAGCTCGCGAACTCAGAGACGAAATATATCTCGTAAAACAAAAGGATCATGAAGAAAGTGAAAGGACGCCTGTTCCAACACCAAACCCAGCTACGACGGCTGTTTCTTCCATTGAGAATGACCCTGGACACGACGAGAACGACCATAACGACAATGACGCCGAGGACACCGAATCTACGTCAAGCAGTGACACTGACTTTGACTCTGACGACGATGATGCCGACATCATGGTCAATTCGGAAACGCCCTCTAGTTCCCTTGAAAATCATTCTGAAGTCACCGACTATACCTCACCACATTACAACTCTTCGCCATCTCCACCGACTAAAACACCCGGACCCGGCATGCAGAAAACGGAAGACGACTTGGACCACTTTGGCAACAGGACTGCGTGTCGTTTCTACAACCACAATGGTTGCAATCGAGGTACAGCCTGCATATTTTCGCATGCACCAGACTCGAAGAGCATCAGAGATGAGCGGTTGGTTGTTTCAATGGTCTCTTGGTAAACTTTGTTCTAATTCGTACTCCGCAGTGGAAAGAACGTCTGTCTATATCATCTCATTGGCAAATGCAAATGGGATAATCAAAACTGTATATACTCGCATTCCAGAACTTTTTTGAGCGCCTCTGTCTCTTCTACCATCACGTCTTCTAAACCCTCTTCCAATACGCCACCACCATTCACTATCTCTGCATCATTCGCACCGTTCTCGTCGTCGGCGCCTACTCGACCTC
This sequence comes from Stygiomarasmius scandens, assembly GCA_037954225.1. Classification (NCBI taxonomy): domain Eukaryota; kingdom Fungi; phylum Basidiomycota; class Agaricomycetes; order Agaricales; family Campanellaceae; genus Stygiomarasmius; species Stygiomarasmius scandens. Next base: position 359,583 of record JBANRG010000005.1, on the reverse strand, counting down.
CGGACGGCGACCCTGAAGGATGGTGGAATCATCCCGAGCGCGTAGAGCAAGTTCGTGAACTTGTGCTGCAAAGAGATGAGAAAGGACGTTTGGCCCATGAAGCTCGTATCGCGACCTTCAACGCGCGGGCTAAGAATAAACGTTCTAAAAAGGGAGCGAGGAATTCCAAATTGTCCACATCAACGTCGACATCAACATCAACATCTAGTGTGCCTTGTCGTGATTTGGATATTCGACTTCTCGGCTCCTTGCGCACAAAGTATTACGACTCGGACTTTGATGGTTCGGAATACTCCTTTGATACGGATGTAGAGGAGGAGTCCCAGATGGAACAGAGGTACCTAAATGGTGGTTTCACTGACAATGAGGTCATGGAGCTCTTATGTCAAGGTGTCAAACCTTGGGATGACGACGCGGATGTGAGTTGTTTTTCTATGACATCCTCGCTTCAAACTCTGACATGGGCGGTGTGGCAATACACTAGGTGGTACTCGCTGCTCTCTCCGGCGACTGGTGGTAGAAGTCCAGGGCCCAGGCATTTGGATAATCATGTCCAAGTAGATACTGTACTGGTTCAGGTCGGACGATGAAAGGAAATACTAAAACTATACCCTCTCATAAAGCTTGCTTCTGGATTTATGTATTTATAAAGCTTGTAGCGTATTATGTGTATGGTTCTAATCTGTAATAATCGTATAATGTTTTTGCTCGGAGGAGTTTGTGTGCGGTCTGCTGCAGCGATGACTAAGCATCAAACCTTTTCGCCCTCTAAACGTTCATAAATCCATCCCATATATTTAATAGTTTTCCAGCGCTATTCAAATCTTCATTCAACTTCGGTGATTTTTGTCGCGGCTCCTGGAGAATGGCGGTTACTAGATGACTGCTTGGTCGTCGGACAGTGGGTCGAAGGCCACCAATATACAAGCGGGACTCAACTCTGTCAAATTTTCAAGAACATCAGTGACAGTAGACTTGAGACGTGTTTCATGACAGAAAAGACCCTACCCGGGTCTCAAGGTCATTTTGACTCTGAAGACTCATGTATTTGTGAGTATAGTTACCCCAACAAAACACGTTGTGATACTCATCTTCCTCTTTCAACGTCCTCTTTCAATGCTCCTAAGCGATTTCGCCACAAGCCACTTTGGTGGCTTATTTATTGTCGCTAGGATTATTAGAGAATAAATTCCACGGATCATTTCACGGATAGTGCGCTGCAGGGACGATGAGTCCTTGTTTTCAGACAGTTGCTGGCAGTTCTTCCATTGGTTTTTCTTTCTCCGATCAATCCATTTGATTTCCGTTTCATAATTGCTTGCATTCAATCCTGGTTATGCGTAAAGGGATTCAGAGTAGACGCTGGGGGTTGCATGTGGGATTTTTTCTAGCATCTCGTCGCTCGGTTTCAAGCTGCTTTCCGGTGACAGGATCCCGAAATTTTTCTGGAGTGATAGGTACACCTGACCCTGGCTGATCCCATCCGAGTTCGACTATTGTGCCAGCCTCGTGTAAAACACGAGCTTGCTTAATTCGTTGCCAACTCCGTCTTATTGTGCCTTGGTGAACGTCCGAAGATAGAAACCACAAATTGGCGGAGATCGTTCCGTTGGTTGAGCAACGGATTCCACTCTTGTGGCTGTCTATATTGAACCCAGGCATATATTCAGATTCTGTGTTCTCAATCGCAACCGAGGACTTTTTCGTAAGCTTTGGAACTGGTTGAGAAATAAATCCCAAAATAACGTATGCTTGCCTCGTTTGAACCTTGTCTCTTCTTCCACGTTACCGGAGAATCTCGATGGTCCCCAGATTTTGGATTAGTTATCCAGGAATTGCTTTGCCGCAAGCCCTGAATGGCTGCTTTCTAGGACTGGTTTTGCTTAGACTTCTAGTAGAATAGTATCCCTTCAATACGGAGCTTTTGGTACTACATACAAGCTATCTTATTTCTGTGTCTGGGAGAAGAAGTGGCGTTAACTTCTTCAGCGGAGCTTGTGATCTATGGATGTCGTGTCAAAACAAGGCTAAAGGAACTAGTCCTTCATATAATCAAGCCGTTCTCAACCTTCGCCAAGAAGATTCCCCCATCCCCTTACCTGCATCCCAATTGCGTAGCCTGCTATAATGGCTACTCTCGAACTCAAGCCCAACATGCCCGTTGTCGCTTTGGAGATCTTCCGGAATTTTAGGATTTCGTAGCCTTCAATGTGGAATGTCAGATGAGATCTCCTCTTGCCACCGGATATAACGGCGTCGATACAGAGAAAGGCATGTGTTATTCGTCGATGAGATGCTGATCTAACTCTTCAATTATCACTAGTAGCACATTCTCAGTCATTCTCATTTCGAGTCATCCAATGTCGACTTGTTCATTTTCTTCTGTCATTGCTGTTTTATTCACAACTCCTTTCATAAACGAAACCACAGCTACGCAGAAAGCTATTTGATGCTTCCTAGATTGGGGGTGCGCCTTACAAAGCCCCGTATTTTCAAACAATTCTCACTTATCCTTCAGCCTCTTCACGATCTCACTAGTCCCCCTTTTCGATGGAACAAATCACTATCGTAGAATACTCTCCAGAAGGGTGAGTGTTGCAGTCGCACTGTCACCTTTCGAGTACTGACGTGTTACCTAATATTCAAGCGCCGTACGGGTTTTCGAGCCATCTGGCGACGATAACTTCATTAACGTGGACGCCAGTGTCTTCCGCCGGCCTAGAGAAGATCCACAAGACCCTTTGACTTGCTACGACCCGACTCTCGCTTCTCTCCATGACGGCTTGCCAGATGAAATAAAACGTGTACTACAAGAACCGCAGGCGCACCAAAGTTTTAGTGGCGGGACCGCCACCGTCCTACCCTCTACAAACATACCCGGTTTTGAGCAGCTCGAGGATTACTCTACGTTAATCCCCGAATACCTATCTCCAGTTCTTTCGGATGTTCCATTTGCAGAGTGGTTGGAAGCACCTGGAAATGGGGATGGTTTAAATCCCTCCCCAATGCCTCAATGCGAAAGTACAGTACGCATTGATCATCCCCGACTCGACGCCAATACACTCGCATTTCGAGATCGCATTCCCACAACCATGAACTCACCCGCAACGTCCACGTCATCAGGATACTTCTCAAACCCCACTTCTCCTAGCGCCTATGCATCTGATTGCGAGTCAAGCGATGTTGGCGTGAACAGTCTAGTTAATGCCCTCACTTATCTTGGCCCTCACGGATGCCAGCCTTTCTGCGATGATGGTACCTCCGTCACCGAGAGATCATGGGATCAAGACAGAGAAGCCACCACTAGCAGCAGCGCCATGGCGACTCTGGAGACAATCTACTCCTCCCCCCTCGACCGATCTCTCGTTGATAGACCTCCGTCCCGCAGGGAGGTGCCTTTCGTCGTCGATGCTGGTCAGCATGTTCGACACAATACCGAATACAGATTGGGCGATACTTCACCTGAGAATCCGAACATTAATGCGAACATCTTGCCCGCCTCAAACTGGAAAGAGTTTGTGGCCCCCTACGCAGTGACCGAAGCAGCCAAGAAGAGGCGCAAAGGAACCAACAAGAAGTTAATTTTTTGCCCGCACTGTGAAGCCAGTTTCACCGCCAAACATAACCTTAAATGTATGTGTGCGTTTATTCCAGATGAAAAAAGAAATTAAATATATGATAGATCACATCGACTCACACTTTGGAGTCAAGAAATATGGCTGCAAGTGGTGCAAATCTGCCTTCGGCACGCCCTCCGTTCTCAGTAGGCATATCAGAACTTGTCGAAAAAAACCAGCTTAATCACGGTTCCGACTGGAGAGTCGATTATTCAAGTCACTTCCGAGCCGGCTTCTCCGCCGAAGTATCGATACCCTGGCATTACCCGGCTACGATGCTATGGACTTGTGTTCCGACAATACTCCCGTATACTCTGTTAAGATTGAACAGCAGATTTCTTGCAGACTGTAATAGCTGTAAATTCTACAAATAACTTACTCGGGGGAATGTAACGCTCGGGCATCGTTTCTCATGTAGAATATATTAGGCGAAGCTTGAATTTTAATGAAGAAAACAGAAAGGATTACGATTCTTTCTGTCGCTACCCCCGAAACAAGTCGTTGACAGCAAGCGGGCTGTGACAGAGTAGTGTACCTGCCAAACCCATTTGGAAGGTTGTTTGACTCAGCCGGTTAAGTTAAGTACCGGTTTGGTGATATTTTATCTAGAAGCTATAGACTTTTTATTCAGCCCGAGAACAAAATATACTACGATATTGGCCCGAACGAATGCCGAAGGCAATGGCCCATATCTTTTATTATGTAGGGAAACTAAACTCGATGACTCCACCGTCCGGCTCTTTTTATGAACATAAAGTCACTACATGCCGGACTGTAAGATTTAATAGATTTTTCACTAAGAAAGGACATAGCTTTATCTAGACTCCGAGTCCACGTGAAAAATTTGCATAAACGGCTAAACCAGGACCTACCAGAGCTCTTAGTGTAGGCAAATTTGTGCATTCCTTATTGTCACATCTCTACAGAACTGACTATTCTTTATTAGATCTCTTTCTGTCATTAGCTCCGCTCCCTATGAAGTTTTCAACTATCTGCGTAGCAGATACGATCCAATACGGAACTCTTTAGTAGTTTTGGAATAAAACAGCCATCAACTATGTATTCTCTACAGGAAACAGTCCAGCAAGCCCGTTTTGAGTCGAGAAATGACCGGATCAAATATGTTCTGGGCCGACTAGAGCCATCTAGCCTCATCTGGCCATGGTGATGGGCATGGGAAGCATGCACGGACACGGATGCACAAGATCACCCGCTGGGCGAGTGGGTTTATTTGTATTTGTGGTCCTGCGATCAGCGGTTAGACCAACGATTGCGTGGATGATTGACATTGGTGACTCGTAATCTACGATGATACTATGTATGGGGTAGTATGGTAGCGACGAAAAATCTAGTGTCAACCGGCGAGCAGATATTGGGGCAGTGCGGTAGGTTATCGTGATATAGACGGTTGATAAAACAAAGGCAAGAAAAGAAGGCGCAAGATGAAACAAATGCGTTCGCGTGAGCAAGCGTCTATCGGAGCTCCCGGAGCGATCTCCGCTCTAGGACCTACCCGACATATTTACCCGACCCGCCTTCTTGCTGAGTCAAAGGAAACTTTTTGAAGAGGGACGAAATTTTTTTGCATAGTTCGTACACCGATTGTGTGTATCTATCTTCAATGGGAAGCTATATAGTATTGAGAGGTATAACATTCCTTAGAGTGACTTGTACCATATGTAAAGTGCCAAGCAGGCCTTCAGGGTCATGATATTTAGGCGAATTCATCCGAAAAGCTAAGAAGGATCCTTGTTACTTCGCGCAGCAAACGGCTGTCCAGTTTCAACATAGACTAATAGAAAGTAACTATATATTCTTGCAAGTCCGTCAGAGGATCTAACATTGATATATATATCAGATTTAGATTGCTAATGATGAACTTTGAAAATTGATCATCCGGCGTTCAAGTTGCATATGAGTGCTAATATATAATTGACATCTCGTTAGAATTCCTGATCGGTATGCTCCTCAAGTCCGAACAAATACAAGTTATCTTTCGGCACAATCTGTTTCTCGCTGACATTCGCTGCAGATCAAATTGACCCTCTAGGCGGCATGATTACCACTTGTCCTCGGTGAATTGCAAGAATGAGTATCTAGTATAGTTGACTCAATCTATAAAGAGTGCCAAACGGTGGAAATGCAAATAACAGCCTTTTCATAGAGCTTAACAACTCACTGTTTTGGGGAGCTAGAACAAATCTACCTCAGCTTGAGCTGTGTGCTGTGGCTGACATCTTCAGTATAAATCCACACTTCCCTAGATCTGGATGTCAAGTTCATCTAGGGCAGAACTATCATGGATCCCTCCTTTCCCTTCGAATTCCAGACCATGCGACCAGATGAGTGAGTATTTGCGTTCGCGAGTTCGAGTCTTCCTGAATCTATTTAGAAATCCCAGAACAGGTGTTGACATCATTTCATATGGTGACAGTACTAACTGTTCACTTCCTATTGGCTCCTTGACCTACGCAGGCACAAATTTCGGCGAGAATTCATTTCAAGACGGCCGCCTCCCTAGTGACCCATTTTTAACCTCCTATCAACAATCGGGATTCCCGTCAGAGTACTCGTCGCAGGACGGAAATATTCGCCCTTCATTATCAATATATCCATCGTACGGTTGTTATACGTATTCTCCTGAAAGACCTCATCATGAATCTCGGTCTTTTCAGCAAACGGAGGCCAGTTGGATAGCTTCTGGCAGAGGTCTACCTCCTCCTTTAGACTGTCTACAGATACCTGATCCTACCCTCTCGCCTTGCCGAGTAGAATCAAGTGGTACCTCGTCGTCCGCTTTTCTTAAATCACGTCTTCGCTTCTCCCGTCAACGGCATGATCTTTGGTACAATAGTCCCCAACTTGAAGGACAAACACATCTGAATGTGCGAAACACGAATGACGAATTAGGGAATAAAAATCCAATGCCCTCGGACGTCAGGCATGGTGCTTATGGCAATACGACGGCGGTAATCACCACCTCAGTGGATCAACTATCTATCAATCCGTCTTCGAACGGTAGCCAGTGGCAAGCACTCCCCTACACGATGTCCCAGACAGCAGACGAGAGCATCGCCTCGAATGTTTCATTGTACTCTCATTACGAAGAGAAGGCTATTCGCGAAGCGCCGAGAACTTCATGGGCTTCTACTAGTTTTCCTCCAAACATAGTGGGAAACTCGGACGGAAAAGTCCAAGAGCCTATGCCGAACGTCGTCATTCCCATTCACGAGGCCGCATCACTGGGCGAGCAGCAGACCATACGCCCTATTGTAGCTGGTCCTGCCCTCCTGGAGATAACCGACGGCAGGAGAAAGAATAAAGGAAAGCTAATGTACACTTGCGAGTATTGTGGGGCATCGCTTACTGCAAAGCACAATTTGGCCAGTGAGACGCTTTTCTTTCGCTATTTCAAAAGTGTACTGAACGAGAGCACATTAGATCACATCAATTCGCACTTCGGAATCAAAAATCACCGGGACCGCTCTGTTATGGCTCATATCTACAATTTTACTTACTGGCTATTTTTCATTCAATTTCTTTCCATTGGCTCCGCTCCCTAATCTCACTGTGACAAATGTCTACGTAGTATACGATCTAGAATTCTTTTGGAAATAGCCATTAACCAGGAAGCCGAGTCGGCCCGTTTTGAGCAGAGCAATGGCCGAATCAATTACGAGGCCGGAGGTTTACCGAAGTTCTTGCTAATCCTGACCTCCGCAACGTGCTGCCGTGCATGCCATCCCTTCTGGGCCTTCTTCTTTCGTGTATTCTACGCTCAAGAAGGATCTTTAAGTCTGAGGATTCCACGTGTATTTTGTCATTTCATGACGCTCCGCTTGTTCCACTACTTTGGGGGTCGAAGGGATCTCAACTTCTTTCATAATGCCATCGAGGTTTATCTGCTTTCTCTGTTTTGGGTGATACATCTGGCACGATCAGCGAATGACTGTCCGGTTTCGATGTAGACTAATAGAAAGTACGTTCGTATATTCTTGCAAGTCCGTCGGAAGATCTAATATTGATGTGTATATCAGATTGCTCATGATGGATTTTTTTCGTGTCACACGTCCAACAAACTGACGGGAGATCCGGCGTTCAAGTTGCAGGTGAATGCCCGTCCATAAACTGACATCCCGTTAGAAATCGACTGACATCCCTGGTTGATATGCAGCCTCAGGCCCGAGCAAATTGGTATCTTTCGGTGCAATCCTTTTCTCGTCGACATTTCGCAGCAGGGCTGAATCGTAATCCATCCAGGCAGCATGATAACTTGTTTTCGGCGAATTAAAAGAATTAGTATCTAGTACAGTTGACTCATTCTATGAATGAATGCCGAATGGTTAAATGTAAGCAACAGCAATTTCCCCGAAAATCACTTTTCTGGCCAGAAGCTGGCGAGACAACTTATTATTTCTTTTTATCTAAGTGCGTGTTGATCGATCTAGATCTGATGAGTAGATGTCAAGACCAGCTGACATAGCTCTCCTAGGCTGAGAGACAAACAGGCACCATTTGTGCGGGTCCAGCTGGCGAACGCCATACGAGAAGCGTGTCTCTTAATCAATGCCTGCTTGCTCTAGAATACTGAACGATGTCGCTTGAGGCTTAGATTTCCTATCTGCATCATAGGCTTGCTCGCCTCCTGACATCTTGCTATACATTTTACTTTTCCAAGAAACGAGACGCCGCTCCCGGGTCCCTTGAACATCGCTGATAAGTTGTTCATCAAACAGAATGTTAGTTTATGCCGAGCTGGGATGTTCAGAATAACACTTCAGACTTAATGTGTAAGGTAATTATAATTGCCCTTCAAGTTTATCGGTTGGTTTTGGGTTGGTTGATACGAAATTCCGGCAAGATCTTTCGTGACTATTCTATGGCTATACATGGCAGTTCATAAACTGGTGCTAGACATTAGACAAGGTGATATATCACCGGCTTCTTCCAGTACCCAATCACTCTTTGACGTTTACACAGATCTGATCCACATATGATCACAATGTAACCAAAGTCTCTTTCCTCTGTTGAGCTGCCCTCTCAGGCTTCATCTTTTGACTTGATAATCCATCTTTTTGCAACTTGAAACCGTGCCGTGCAGTTCTGTCTGAACGTAGCAGCAAATCTTATGTACTCTCTACAACCTTTCCTAGAATGTACATTACTATGATTTTAGACTCGCAGCTAAAGGAACAGCACCCCGAGCTGTATACTGTTCCACGAGTATAATCTGTCAAAATTTTCTCTGGCAAACCTTTACCTTCATCTTGCTAAACCCTTGACCTGCGGCATGTGGCTGTGTCGAAAACGATTAATCGAACTTGTGTAATAGCAATTACGAGCTCGAGATGACATAAATGCATCGGCATCAAACACACGCTATTGAACTTTACGAGCCACGTGGAGCGGTGGCCCAATCCTTTTACTAGCAACGCAGCTGAAGAGTAGGTATCGTCTCAAGGCCTCAAGATCTCCCAAATTTGTATATCTCTTACGAGATGTCACCAGGAACGTCACTGTCCATTCCTTTGCAGATAATGTCAATTTTAAGGCAAATGTTAGCTGCTCCATCTCTGTTATTCAAAGTGCTCCAACACGCAATTAATCTGGGATCTTGCTCAAGATGACAGCACCGCATTCTTCGAAGACTGACAGTCTACGAATCTCCGATCACAGTCATACAATGGTGGCAACACATACCTTGACATGGAGTCGGCAACGTGGACCGGTACGCAGGCTAATCAACTACATTGAAAATTCAGTCGGAGCTGCACGCATACATGTGGACCTCTTGCAATTGTGGACTTGAGCTTGGATATGAAAATATAATTGCTCCTGATCTTGTAATGATCTGGGAGCTGATAATTAATAAAATGATTCCGAGTTGAATTCTTTTTAGAACCTTACCTTGACATACGATGAGTATTGCTGAAGAAATCCTATATGCCGGCGTCTTGGCCGTATGACTGGGTCCGGTTGAATGGGGTTCGGCCCCCGATGATCTTCCTTGTTTAAATCCCTCAGCAATTCCACCGCAACCCCATCCCGCCTCTCACAAAAATATTGACCGTTGGCGCTTGTGTAATTTGACTGGTTGGAATAAACTATACTCTACCTCACGCCCTGGGCAGTCTCTTCTAGATCAATGGATGCTGCACCAGCGTTCAGATTGTGGACCTATATCACTCCTCGGAGAACCACGGTACCTTTCAAATCGTTCTGGAAAACGCGGTGCTCCTGTAGGCAGAAGTTTCCAGAATTCTCGTCTCCTATTGTGTCTGGACACGAGGTCAAATGAGTCCTATAGATATCACGGATAAGTAAGAAGCCTATGTAATATCTCGTCGACTGAGAGAACGATGGAAGATGTACATGCTTTGTTCTTTGGAGATGTCTTATGACTGCCTCACGCTAGCATAGCAAGTTCTCTGCCAATGGCTTTCTAGAGGACTATCAATACTTTACTACTTATAATATATTCAAGAAACTTCTCTAGCTAAGCCATCCTAGTTGATGCCCCTTCTTCCTTTGCCGTTCCCTTGTACACTCGATGGTGCATAAGCACGGACCACTACTGTAATAATGTCGATGTGATCCGGACTGCAAGAAGCTCCTTAGTCAAAGGTTCACAAATTGTTTTCATAAAAGTAGTCTTTCGCCACTCCTGAGGAACCCGTCTAAATCATTTGTCGGTGCCAATGGAGGCCCGATACCCTACTATCCATGAGTTGTGAAAATTAATCTTTGATCTGACGCTCATTTGCCTGTATTTGTTCTTTCCACTGACCTCCACTATTTTGCTAGCCAACATTCTATGTTCTGACTTTATCAAGTCATAGTATTGTTTTCTGCACAGCAAACTGTACAGCTGCTCAATTACTATCTTGATGTTTCCAAGTCAGCCATGATTACGCTCCGACTCAGTCACCTAGAAAATCGATTGGTATACTATCTACTCAACGGCACGTAGTCAGATCGAGAAGTCAGTCCTTGTTAAATCTGCTGCCGGCAGATGTTTCAGCTGATGTTCTGGTTAGTATGCGTAGTATATTTATATTACGAGGTCGGCACCCTATGTTGGCCAGATTGGCGCAAGGTTTATCGCATACGACGTAGAACAGTCCATTCAAGCTTCAACCATTTCGAGCCTGGTGCCTGAATTAAATCGCCTTTATTGATTATGAATGACATTGAGATTTGGAATAGGACATCGTCATCAGCACTAAGGTCGCGGCGATTTCCTCTATACCCATTAACACCAATTCCGGAGATAGGATAAGCGGTAATCTACATCAACCGTTTGTTCTAAAGCAATCACTCTATGACATCCCTTGTTTTGATTTCATCTGAGATCATACTGTAACCAAAATTTCCCCCCTCTGTTGACCTACTCCGAGTCGGCTTGTTTTTCAACTGCTATCTATCCCTGCAGTGACTTGGATTGCACCGACCAACTCCGTCGGAAAATAACAGCACCCCATATGTATTGTCTACAACCTGTCTTGTTTTGGACTCGAGATGAGCTTTGCTCATTTTGGACCGCTGTTCAAACGAGACAGCGTTCCAGGAGGCTGTATGCTGTTTTGGAAGGATCGATTTATAGCTTGTCGACAATCCCTTGGACAAGTTCCTACCCTTCGAAGCTCTCATCAGTGAAGCTCGCCACAATGGCCCATTCCTCGGAGTTCGTTTACTTCGCTGCGACTGAAGGGTAAGCACTCCTTCATTGTTTTTGAGGATGGAGCACTTTAGGAACCTGACAATAGAGAGGTTCCTGTCCGCTCGTTTGCAGATGACGCCGATTCCAAGGTGAACGTTGGCTACTTGGCCTCTTCAATTCAAGGTGCTCGAGCGCCTGATGAATTCGAAAGTCGGACTCCACACAACAGCGTCGAATTCGTCAGGAACCCTCTGACAGTCTATGAACCGCCGGCACAGAGTTCACAGTCGTATAATGATGGTACTGCATACCTTGATACGACGGAGGGCACGGACAATACAAATGCTATTGGACCAGCCACAGACCATTTTGGGAGTTCTGCTCAGCAACGGATGGTGCTGCCAGATGATTGGCTTACCGCTAGGCATCCTCCTCCTTTATTCATCCCCAAAGGCTGTACTAGTAAACACCCCCTCCCTTTATCTGCTCATTCGACTCTCCGAGATGCAGAGACAGGTCATACACCATTATCATCACATTCAAATTCATATGAAGTTTTTTTCGAGACTGAGCACCATAACCCCCACTCTTTTCCTCTCCTTACAAACACTTGGCATGCGGATCAAAACGCACTTCATCTTGAAATGGGGATGGAATGGGATAGGGTGCATCCCGGTAGTAGGGGTCCCCTTCAAAATCACCCTTACAGAGAGCATTCACAGGCTGAAATGATACCTTCCGAGTCGATGGCCCATCTTTCGATCAATTCGCGTGGTATTTCTGTGGATACTCCAAACTATACTTTGATGGCGGGTATCCGAGGCGATGTTGATGAGAAATCTCATCTTGACGCAAGTAGCGAAGCGCTCAATGAACAGAGTTCTCCGAAGGCGACGGGAAGCCCGGAGGATGTCAAACTTTTGTCTAACCTTCTGCCAGATGTCGCAGTTCCTATTCACACAAGTTTGTCAATGACGATGGATTATCCTGACGTAGTGCGCGGGACTGTTGCTGGTCCTGCGCTTGTGGGTACGTCTACCAGCAGACGTAAGAACCCAAATCAGCAGCTACACTATTGTGAGTTGTGCCCCGCAACGTTTACGGCGAGGCACAATCTGAAAAGTGAGTAACACTTTGATATGTGATGAGAGTCAACATCCGTACCGTAATTGACATACGCATAGACCACATGAACTCGCATTTTGGTATTAAGAATTTTGTATGCAGCGACTGTGGAAGCGCTTTTGGTACCAAACATGTATTGAAAAGACACCGCAGGACTTGCAATGGCGTTCCAAGGAAAGGGAATTCAGTTATGTCGATGACACCTCTTCATACCCGGGCTTAGGCTTACTCTTGTGTAAGTTGAAATTCTTGACCTCGTACAATTTGTTCGTTTTAATTGTAGGCAAAAACATGAAAAAAATCAGATTTTGTATCATATAGTGACGCTCTTGTTGAGTTATTCCATATGTATGTACTTCTACCGATTTCCCAAAGCTTTGAATGAATAGTTGTATGTATTCGAAACTGGTTCCCCGGGAAAGTTAGATGTAGTTTACCCGGTTTTGGACTGTTAAAAAACGAAGGCTTTGTCTGATCCAACTCTTTTTTCATCAAAGCTGGCAGTCTGATGTTGCATCAATCGCTATTAGTCGGAAATGTTTTGAACAGAATGACAGGATGTATAGTAAAGTGTTGTGAACGATCATTCCGATGGCTTCTCTTGGTTGCTGCGGATTCAGGCTTCAATTTATCTTTCCAAGATCTTCTCTTCATCTTTCAACTGGAGGAAGGCTGTTGGAATTACCCACCCTGCCGGTATCATGAGGTCGAGGCGATCGGGGCTTATTATCCACTTACTGTATGGGGTTGAGAGCCTCGAGGTAAGTGTGAATGGCGGTTTTCTGAATGATCACCCAGTTCACGTCGTTCCAAAGTAAGGTCGAAGGCTGTTTTGAATGCTCAGCTTTCAGGGTAGCGAATTTGGAAGATTCACAAATTCTAGCGCTCTTCGCTCAAAGTTCATTGAAATCCCGGGCGGTGGTCAAAGACAAAATGACTTGTCCTGCGGTAGGGAAACAAGTCCGTGCACTATCAACGGATCGGTGACAATAGAAGATTCTTCCAAACATACAAGGAGCTGAATTTAGACGGCCTGCAACTTCAAGCCGTTGGCTTGATCATGAAGTCAAAACCGTTATTGCCGTTCGAAAAGGCCGTAGAAGGTCTAGATTCCAGAGAGAAGAATCTCAGAGATGACGCGGAGATGACATCTATGGCGTAGATGAAGAGCTGTAGGAAACGTGCTGTACGAGTAAGTAGTTGCAGCATATGGTCGGCTGTTTAGGAGTCCCGGAGTCGAACCGACATTTGCATTTCTTGTGAAAAATTACGCAGAACATTGCGCCTGCCCGACTTTTACTAGGCCTAGGTCGTCGTTGGGCGCTCGATGTATTGAGACCGAGCGGTCAACAGTACGTAAGTTGCGCACTGGTCAAGGTTCAGCCGACCAATAACAGCTTCAAGCAAGGTCCGGGACGTTGAGAAAAAGGGTATCCCTAGATGCCATCGAAGGTCGCTGTAAGGGGTTTAATGAGGTACAGCAGAGAAAGCCACTGGCAGGACCGATCCATTGATTTCTGTTCACCATTCGCTCGGGCCAACATGCGCTTCGTTGCAGGTATGCTGAGTTCGCGATTTTAGACCGTCTACAGGCTTATGTCTGCTGCAGGAGCCTCTGGATTCCTGACAGATTAGCCGAGCAATTGGATGCCATTCATTGGTGTTGGAATGCAAACTTCTCGGTTGACGAGTCCACGCTCCGAGCGTAATAATGGCAAGTTCTGTTAAAGTCCGTCCATAGGTATGCCGCGACACAGCACGGAGATAGTGTTTGAGATTTAGTAGACAGCGGGAAGAAATGAAAATGTACATCAGGGACTCTGAGGATCAACAGGGATGCGGTTGAGTTCATTCGAATTCGCGACATCCAAAGGCAGCTGTATACGGAAATGCGTGGGGAGAGTGAGAAGTAGATATGTATGCGGATACTGAAGAAAACGAATGACATCAAGATGTGTGCTGGGCATAGATATCTTTGGCCTACACGCGTCGACCACGTTCCGAATCAAATGATGACATCGATGACAGACTAGCCAAGTTCTGGAATCTATGCGTTTGATCCTGCCACCTGTTAGATTTTGAGAATCTCACTATGAGACTTTGGGAGCAAAGTTTGTGTGGCTTGAAATGAATACGCCACGGTCGATCTTTCCATTATAGCGGGATCGTCGGTAAAAAGGAGGTACGTGGGTGCTTCGGAAATGATGCGAAAATGAATTTTGCTAGGAGCGCCCATGACCCGCCCATTAAAGGTACTTACAATCGATTTGAAGAAATTCATTCGACGTACCGGGTAATTTTCGGACATTGTGCTAGAGGCGCGCGCTTAAATACCTTCGGGCATTTCCTTTTCAGGGCGCGTACGTATACAGCCTCGAGGGACGAAGTGCGGTCATTGCACTGCATATACTTAAGTAATTATAAGATTTCAGCATCTGTGATGGCCTGGGGCAGTTCAAAGCATCTTCAGCTGACTTCGCGGACCGCATTTTATTTACGTTCGTGCCTCCCAGCGACCGATATCAATGTTGCAGTGTCCTTGTAAAGGCGGTTCCTTATTCTTATGACTAGAGCTAGTCAACACTGAACGGAGAATTGGGTAAAAGCTTGACCATGGCTCGACCTGGTTACCATGTATCTGGGCGAGCAACTTCATTGGGCGGAAATATGAAGAATTGTTTGGCAGTTTCAACTTCAGCTGGAAAATTGGCCCGAGTAGCATTCCAGTCAGTTCAGGCTGAAAGCTGTAGGTGAGTACATTGCAGGGCTTCGTGCACGTACGTACTTACCAGTTTCCCTGCAAGCAGGCTATACGACAACGTAAATTGGGTGTTAAATACAGTTGAGCGATGCAAGATGCGTACTGTTCCCTGTCAAAAGTCGGCGCTTAAAGCTGTAGGGGGCGCGTGGGATAGTCGCTGATAGTCGGATATCTTGCCGCAAATGGGATCACTGTTGCCAAAAAGGGCTGATTTGCTCACGTGCTAGCTTTTACAGCTTTTCTCTGAAAGCGGTTTCTGGAGGATGCACCGCCTCGACACGTGTGTTACACTCCTTGACACCCTTCTCTGAAGAGCTTTCTCCTTGAAACCTCTCCATATAAAGCGGGAACACTCTGTCGAGTCAGTTTTGCATCACCATCCACCCACCTTCACCCACTACCCCTGAAACAATGAACTCCTTCCATGATGACCTCGAGACTCCTTCCATTGTCGTCGAGCCTCCAATCGAAGAGGATGTGATCGATGGTCAACAGTAAGTTCCCATCCAACGCGCAGTCATAATAATGACCTCCTTACTCTAGTCCTCGTAGTCTCAACACTTTTCCGGGGATGGGTAGTGCTGAAGGTGTTAGTTTCTTCTATGAACACTCGCAATCTTCAAATCCGCTTGCACCTGGTATTTTCAAGTCTTCTGGAGCATAAATTCCATTCTAAACGCGATGATCTAGAGCAAGGACTGTTCTCAAATAACATGGACCAGTCAACCGGTCACATTGCTCCGCTCATAACGCACGGGTTGCGAGATGGTGGGTTTGGTAGCGATTTGGACCAGCTGTACACTCAGCGTTGCGGAACAGCGTCGTCTGGGAACGTATTCCTTTCTCCACTTTCTCCAAGCGGACAACATTCTCCTGTGGACGCTGCTTGGTCCCCAGCGTCTTCATCTTCCGGTGATGGTGAATTCTTTTGTTTGCATGGACAATATGGTCGGCTTATCATGCTTTCTAGCATTCCCTGATTATGCGAGCGATGATGGCTCGTCAGGATGGAGCCCTTCTGTATCGTCACCGTCGTCACCCTCGCTTTCTCCAATAAACCAGTCAATGAATAACATCGCACTAAATGACGCAGTGTCTGACGATGGGACATCGTTCTCGCACTTGTCCCCCCGACAGAGAAGTAATTCGTACACCGGTGTCACAGACTTTTCCGTGGAACAGGGAGCGAGTCGACCACGGTCTGCTTCGTTTAATGAAATCTCATCTTTCGACAACCAGCAATTGTTTCTTCCTGAACAGCAGTTTCATGGGCAATTTATGGCCGGGCAGAATCAGACTGACATGACTTTCCCTGAAGGCTTTGATTTCCAAGCTTTCAGTAATAACCTCAATGCAGCTCCTGCTTCCCCTTCATGGGACTCGTTCGACTCCTCCAGTCAACAGTCTTCTCCTTCCTTTCCGCCACAGCCAGACCTACAAATGCAGTTTCAGCAGTTCTACCAACCTCCTACTCAGCCGCCACCTGGGCACCCTTCACATGCCCGTAGTCAGTCAACGCATCTCACCGTGCCTAATCTCACGCGACGAGGAGCTCAACATAAGCGGCATCATAGTCATACTGGTATCCAAGATCGTGGACGGGGTATGGTTCGTGTTCGTTCTCGCCAAGGATCGCCTTCTAGTTGGAGTCGCTCTTCCTCCAGGTCTCGGGATGATGATGTCTCATCATCGTCGTATTCCGGACTCTCTCCTCTGAATACAATAGATCTGTCTGATCAATCTCAACTCTCTCTGATGCATCATATTACACCGCCATCTTCTGCTTCTGTTTCTCTCAGTCCCGATTTGAGCAGATCGCAGTCTCCTAGTAGTCCAGCTTCTTCCATTGATATCAATGTTCCTCCTCAGCAGGATACCAACGTGCCAGTCATCAACGTCAATGACTTTGACTCTTTCACTAGCTTTGACCTACCAGGCAATAGCGGCGTTCGTCGTCATATCAGTTACGCAGGAGCTGGTAGTCGTAGCAGCTCGCCATCTCGGGCAGGGCCTAGTGGGTTACATAGAGTCGTCAGTGACCCTTCAGGTGGACGGAGACAATATCCCAGGAAACCTAGGGCACCGAACACGGTGATAAAGTTCCCTGGACTTCTGAAGCCCGCTGGGGAGGTGGATGATGAGGCAACATACAAGGAGATGAAGAGCATGGAAGGGACGCTCAATGTCAGTATTGGGAGTGTAGGCGGAGCTCTAGAAGCAGGATTGAGTGGTGAGGTCGGGGGCGTAGGAGGTCTACTGAGGGGAGTGGGCGTTGGATCAGATGGTGGCTATAAGAATATTGTAGGTTCCGACAAAATTCTGAAAGCCAGTGGCGACCGAAGGAAGAATGACGCCAAGTTTAAGTGCCACTTGTGTGGGAACTCCTTCACGGCTAAACACAACTTGACTAGTGAGTACTGTAATCTTCGTATTCTCTCGATCTTCTGCTAACCCCAACTATTCAGACCACTTGAACTCTCACAATGGTGTGCGACCATATGAATGTGCAGGTTGTGGAGCGAGCTTCACAACCAAGGGTACCTTCCAACGGCATGCCTCGAAATGCAAGAACAAGGCCTCACCAGACGAGGGGAAACTGGCTAGAAAGCGGTAGACGGGTCATCCCAGTTCTCACCCTCGGTCATGCTTTCGTCCTTCGGCTTCTCGATTTTGCTAATCTGTCCGTTATGTCCGCAATGCTATCTTACGCTCATGATACCATAGATTATTGATACTTAATACCCCATTGTATTGTCTGTTTGAATCGTCTGAACAGTGTATCTATACCTCGTCTATTATTGTTTACTCTATAGTCGGTCTCGCTTCCAAACCATTTTTCGCTTATGAACGATGCCTGCGGTTCTCCCTCGATCTACCCTACTGACTATCCCTCCATGGTATCTCCCAGGCTTTCACTTTGGATCTTTAATTGGGCGCTCATTGATTTCATTCCTTTTTTTCTCGAAGCAGCGATTTTTTCCCAGTAACTATACGAAGCTGTTGACCCCACTTACCACTATCTCTATCAATAAATAAACACTGGTGTATCAACTGCTATGAATATAGAATTGTGCGTAATGTCAAATTGTCTAATACTTGCAAGGTGTAGAGGTTTTTCTAGAAAAACGCGGGGAATATCTGCAGTGCCCAGCGGCACTCCTGGCTGTGGTGGATATTTTTGCAACAACTTGGCAGCATAGCCTGGTACACCTGTATCTTGTGGGCGCAAAAAGAAGTCATTCGGTCCCGAACCAGTCTTCTTACTATGAATTGGCAGCACTGCATGTAATTGGGAACACATGATTGGATGCTTGCTTTCTCTACTCCATCTATTTTCCAATCACTACCTTCTAGATAGGATCTGATAGGACTCGGAAATGCTCTTGACTGGTGCAGTGCTCAACTGGCGCTGGAAGCCACCAGCACCAATAGCAAGAAACTGGGACGGTCCCTCCGCCTCGGTGTACCACTCCAGTAGAATGACGCCCTTCTGGCAGTATCGCGACCGTTGGGGTACCAACTTCTGTATTGTCAAGCCTCGAGATTCCGTGTTATAATTACCATTGCACACTTTGGATATGCCTCTTGCAAGAATTCTCTACCCATGGCGGATATCCTCGATCTACTCGTTATCGGCGGTGGACCTCACGGACTAGCCTGCGTCTCTCGGTTATTTGAAGACACTCCTGCGGCACTTTACACCGATTTCGAACATTCGAGGTTGCATTGGCTTCGTCCGCGGAAAAAACGCGTCGTATCTCGTACCCAGGTCGAGTTGGGCCGAAAAGACAAGACTCGATGCTCGAGAAGCACGAGGCCCGGTCGGTACGCGAACGCGCGACCCAAGGTGCTCGTACTGGACAAGCAGGCGTCCGAGTTTATGGGGACTTGGAACACGCTTTTTGTGCGTCGTTTCCTAACGTTGAGCTTTCTCAGTTCTCTCATATTTCTTTAGGAAGCTTTTCGTATTAAGAACCTTCGTTCGCCAATGTTCTTCCATCCTCATCCTGGGGACTTTGATGCTCTCAAATCTTACGCTTGTGCACATCAAAGAGAAAACGAACTGGTCGAGATTGGTTATGTCGTTGGTATGGAATGGAGCAAGCATCAGAGGAAGGCGTATGTCTGTCACCTCTTCGAACTGGTACCCCCTTCAACTGATGGAATTTCAGAGCTCGTATCAAAGGCAAAGCTCCTCGTCAAGTACATGTCAATATTCGCGAAAAGTATATCTCGCTGCTCGTGTTTGCCGCTGCTTTCTGATCGATTCTTATAGGAACGACTATTACACGCCGTCAACATCACTATTCAAGTCCTTTGTGCAAGAAGAGGTTGTAGCTCGATACGGGGTCGACTCGCTAATCGAACAAGGAACCGTCGCCTCTCTTGTTTTCAGCGATGACAAGCAGCTTTTCGAAATCCATACTGCCGATGGTCGCGTCTTCTTCTCCAAGGCGGTAGTTATGGCCATCGGCCCTGGCGCGATACCAAATGTCCCGAAACTGCTACAAGACTTTGAAGGGTCGTCCGATTGTGTGTATGGAGAAGGGTGGTGTCATACGTCTGCGTTTCTAGACAAGTCTTTCCGACTGCGAGCGGGGGATAATGGGGTGTTGCTGCTCATTGGAGGCGGGTAGGTGCCTGCCAGTGCAACAGATTTCCCCGTTGCAGAATCTGAAATAGTTGTTTTAGGTTAACTTCAGCATATGTCGTCGAATTGGCACTGTCGAGAGGCTATCGAAAGGTGATTCTGCTCTGTCGTTCGGGTCTGAAGATCAAACCTTTCGACATGGAGTGAGTCGATGCTTCTTGATAGAGTATCTTGGACTAATATCAGCTACAATACAGTTCAGCATGGGTCGGCAAATACAGCAACTTGTTCAAGGTGCGGATTGTCCTCGCTTCACGCCATATTTCATTGGAGAGTTGACCTAGTCGTTGCAGATGATGTTTTATCAAGAAGATGATCTCTCGAAACGCTTGGAACAATATCGACAAGCTCGGAATGGTGGTAGCATGCCCGCACCAAACTTGCGTGTATTGAGGAAACTAGAAGCTTCTGGTCAGTTGGAAATCCATGTCAAGACCTCGATAGAAACGATTGAGCGGAGAGATGGCCGTTTTTACTTCACTGTGAAGACGGTTATAAGAGAGAAAGAAAAGTGTTGGTCTTTGAAAGATGTGGATTACATTGTGTGAGTATTTCAACTTGAGATTACCCCCAGAAAGATTGACGGATATCCTGGTACATAGTGCCGCAACAGGTTCTCGATTCGCGATAAACGAGCTTCCATTCCTCGCCGAGTTGCACAAGTCGCATCCCATCAAGACCATGGATGGTTTTCCGGTTTTGACCGAGGATTTACAATGGCGGAAGGATGTCCCTTTATTCGTCATGGGTGGTTATGCTGGTTTGCAGGTGAGGATCGCGTTCCTTCTGATGAAGACCAGCTCATCCTGTCTTACAGCTGGGCCCAGGTGGCTTGAACTTGATTGGGTCAAAGGATGGCGCTGAAAGGATAGCCAACGCATTGGAGGATCTTTGGCCAGAGACTTGGGGTGAAGACGCAAAGTGGAAGAGGGGAGAGTTGTCGTCAACAGAGACAAGACTGCTGAGACGAAGTAATCATGGCAATCAATACGATGTGCTTTCAGAAGTATCGGGATAAATCTCTAGTATTATGTACTCTGTATATCTAGTCAATCATATTTATGGCTACAGTCCAAAATCTAGCGTCTATGCAGTCTACTATCAGTACACTCTACACAGTAAATATAACAATCAACATCAAAGGAACAGAGGAGCTAGCGTGAAAGTGACTAGTGGTGCCAATAAACACGTTGGCAGAGGTATATGTACTGGCACAGAACCATTATCACTTCCACTGCTGCCATCATCACCACCGTCACCGTCATCGTCATCGCCGCTATCCTCGCTACCTTGGTTATCTCGGCTATCATCACACATGCTACAATCAGCTTGCGTAGTATTCCATCCATCTGGCCTCCAACCCATCGGCAACTGCGATGAGCTAAATAACGCAGCTCTGCCCTCTGTTCCTCCCAATACCTTGGCGGCATTATGAGTAACATCCTCGATGACAATCAACCTCGGTCCGATACCCCTCGTCTTGCTCGTTACATTACTCCAGTTTGGAAGGTTCTTAAAGTGCGGAGTGTTGTTCAGAGTTTGTTGGAAGAGTTGGACAGGTTCTTGGGTCCGAGCTAGGGTGTTGATGTAGGTCCACCAAGCGAGGTTGCGGTCTCGACGAGCAGAGCCGCCTTGCATGAGGGCTGGACAGTATTGGTCGCCGTTGGGTATGGTGTCGTTGCCTGCGATGAGGAAGATAATGTCTCGGTTGATGTATTTGGTAAAGTAGTCAAAGCTGGTCTTGTTTCCATTTGTTCGGGTGCCGTTGAAGTTTCTGGCAGCAGTAAGAGAAATGTCAGAACAGTTGATACAGAACAAGGGAAAGGTGATGCGCACTCATAGCCGTATCTCCAAGTATTCCAAAAGTCGCAAGAAGGATCGCCTGAATGGTTCTCTACCGGTCGGTCTTTGGTGAAATACGCGTTGGTACTCGGGTCGCCGATGATATACCTGAGGTGTACCCCTTCAGGTGCATCAGCTCCAACTGCGGCGTAGCGAGCAATGAGTTGTCCGCCACCACCGTGACCGACCAGGGTGATATTGGTGATTGAGGGATATTCGTTCTTATCGGAAAAGGTAGCAATGATTGCATCGAGAGCGTCCATGGAGGTGACGTTGGTACCCTTTGGATGCGAAGCGGTATCACCGGCTTGCCAAGCATTGACATCCTCAAAGGCGAGTTCGTTTTTGGAATATTGCTGGAAAATGAGCGGTTAATTATCGCAAAATTGATTATTGGCATGGCATTGACTTACACCTTCGTTAAGCTTCTCTGAGAAAAACTGTGGTGCGATGATGAAGGATTTCCGGTCGGCACCGGGATATTCATCATCGAGGGCCGACTGCAATGCGTCGTTCATAATTTCCCAGTAATTCGCTCCGTCACGGAGTCGACCTAGTTGGATTCACATTCCATCAAGAAGGTGGCAGAGTCAATAACAAAGCCAATATCAATCAGAAAAGATGAACAGGAAAATGCTCGGATGCTGATGATGGGAACAAGGGAACTGAGACCGAAAGATACTCACCGTGAATGACGACGAATGCATGCGTGGCTTCAGCTTTCTGGTTCGTGAGGGGATCGGACCAGAAGACAGGTATTTCTTCCCCTCCATCTCCGATTGAGATGTCCCGAATACGGGCGCCGCTAGGAGCCTTGAGAGAGCTATGGTCCTAAGTAGTGAGAAACCGCAGGGGTCGGAGATAGAAAGGCATTGACGGAACGGAATAATCAGCGACTAGTGGAATTGGGAAACTAGTCGAATTCGCACCTCGCCTTCGTTGTTCTGCGAATTAGAGAACTTGGTGAATGCGTCTCGAGGGTTTAATCCCCGGTGAGCGGGTGCATGGGCAGATGCACATTGTAAGCCAAATGCAAGGTATAGAAGAGCCAGACACGTCAGGTATTTGGAGTTCGGGAAGGGCATGAAGGGTTCAGGGTGGTTGTGAAGCAGGTCGTATATCGTGTAGGAAGGGGTCAACTTGAAGTAGTTCTTGACAAAGGAGAGAGGGAATGAGAGGGTCGTGAGCTGGGGAACAGCTAAGTAGGAAGAAGGAGCGTGTTGGCAACGTGAACGGGAGCAAGAAGGGAAAATTTCTGCGGTGGAGTGGAGTTTTTAGCCATGATTAAACCTGTTCACTCGCCAAGCTCTTCCAATATGGATATCATGTCGGCATACTTCGGCAAATAAGATAAGATGAGAATGCTCTGTCGTCATTGGCTCAAAAACCGCAGCAGCGAACAAGTTGCGAACCTTGGGAATGCGCTAGAGTATTGACATTAGCTATGGACTTGGAAGGTGTGGGAGCACTTGGCTGCTCCGAAGCGAGGTACAGAACTCTTCGAATTATCAGCGATAAAGAGCGAGAAAACTTGGAATCGGAGCAAATTCCTAACCTCGCTTATAACACCCAGTGCTGAAACGTTTGGATGATGCATCGTTGGCTCTTGGCAACCAGCCTCAGCCGCAATAGTGGCGACCGTATTACTGAGACAAGCTTTCATGAAAACGCAGCTGCCAGATGTCTTCTCTCCTTGAAGTTGTAATTACGCACGTGGCATTCTATCTTCCGAGTCGGCGATAACCTCACGCTCTGTTTTCGCCCTTATTCGCCCACGCAATCCGATATTGTATGTTCTATCCGTCCATTCAGCTGTAATATCACCATATGTAAGTTAATGCGAGTGAAATGACACTGACAATAGACCTGGTACAAATTGCATGGCGTGCTTTGACCTCTTTCTTGCATGTTTTCCTATCTCCGAACAATATTCCATGTCAGCTTCAAGTTTTGAACTAGCTCTTCCTGAGAGGAAGAAGCTCGACCTTCCTTGCTTCTCGAGGTACGTCCGTCGGGTTTACGAAGGTGCGTGCATTATCACCGATAGAATGTGAGACTACCGCGGCTTTGCTCTATGAATCCGATACGTTGCAAACTTTCTGTCTTCTACAAAGCCTTTGCTCTTCATATCGGATTTGGAGACAGGTAGATAGATAAATACGCGGCATGCCAAGAAGCCGTAGTGGACGAGTACTTGCCCTGTAAATCAACAAATCATTCATTGATTCTAGCTTAACTCATACCAATCGGTCATTCCTTGCTTCCAAGAAGGAAACGTTAAAGCGCGGAAGATTCCATGCAGCAATCATCACTACAAACATACCGTTACTCCTTGTTATCTTCCGGCGACAAACATTAGACGCATAAAGGATTCCTCGGACCGTTGAATGACATTACGATAACGATCGAGTAGGCTGCAGCTCGGAAGACTTGCCAGTGCGCCAAGAAGTTTCCTTTTGTCTTCATTCGGCGGATCTTTGACACACCACACGCTTCTTCCTCAATGATTCGGTCGTTTCTTATCTTGGGTCAAACCACAAAGAAAGAGAATCAAAATCCAAACTGCCACGAGATTTGCAAAAGGCGGCAGATAAAGATAAAATTGACCTACAACTTGAAGAAATTACATTTGTCATCTATTCAGTACCAACCTCACACCACAAAAGTGCAGATGGAAAAATGAAAAAAAGGACTCAAACAAAATTGAATAGGAAAGTATCTCCGTCACAGCCTTGAAGACCGTTGGTGATGCAGAAGATCTAGCATGGAATAATTGAATACCACTTATCACAAACAAAGAAGAGATTGTAAATGTTAATGTACATTGATAAATCACAAATGCTCCAAATAGGCCAATGAACTACTAATGGCTGAAAAATCACCCCATGATCTCGAGAGTATTTATCAAAATTTTGGCAAGTTTTTTATTTGTATAAATCTAATCAAAATCAATAGAAAGATATTACATTGCTTGGTTTGCAGCTTGTTAAGTCAGGTAATATCAGGTTACCAAGTGCAATATTTTGATTTCTAGGAGCCAAGTTATTATCGAAATATTCTATGTGTAAAATATTTTAACCTGCATGTAGTGTAAGTATCTAATTACTATTATGTCACATCTGGCCTGCATAATATACTGAGTGACTTGCTTTTTATATGGCCATTTTCAGAAAAGGATCAGGTCATACTAAGACACAGAGAACTTGAACACTTGAGGTCCTGGTTTACTTGGAATCACAATTAACCAGCCGAGCCACTCTACTATTTAAATTCAAACAAATCACAGTATCATAAATACTTAGCTATACAATATGATGAATTCCCTATAACAAAACCCCATTTGACAAAATTCTTATACAGTTCCAGTCCCCAAACCTAATCCTTGCGTTGCAGTGCACTCACATAAATGTTGTCAGGGCTGTGATACAGTTCAGATTGATGGAAGTAGTCGGTAGTGGGCATAAGGTTCAGCTACTATCATGTGAACCGTGATCACCTGCCGCCAAACAATCGTTCCCTACCCTCACCATCGCACGCTGCATCCTCGTTCCTTGCACGTATCCTCAGCCTACTGTCGAGTGGAAGATTTACTAGGACCCATTTTATTCCGATGGCAGCAACCCAACCCGCAGCTTTTCCTCACAGTCTCTGCACAACACAACAATCCGTAGATGCAGCAGTCAACTTTCTGCAAGGCTGCAAGGAGATTATTGTAGACTGGACGGGTTGCGATGTCGGAGTGCAAGGTGGAACCTTGTCAACCATCGTGATTTGTAAAGTGCGAAGGGGAGGAGCTCGGAGCATACCTACCGTTTACATTTTTGATATCTTGGAGTTGGGAAATGCGGGCTGTTCTTTGCAGCCGATATTCACCCTTCTCCGTTCGCCTGATGTCCGGAAGTTTGTTTTCGACGGTCGATATGGCAACTCTGCACTGCGACTATATGCTGGGGCTGATAGTAGTGTCAGCATTTTCAACAATGTTATTGATATACAACTTGCGGAAACCAACTATCGAGTTCGGAGTCCCAAAGATCGGAGATGCCTGCATTTCCTCAAACCAGCACGGCGTTTAGGGATGACCGTAAACTACGTCCGGAAAAATACAGAGATATTCCGTCACGTCCACGTCTTGTCATCTTTTGGGAAATGTATTTCGTATTGTCGGCTCGGAGAAGACAACCATAATGGTATGATACATTTTTGTGACATTATTTGGTATGAAAGTAACTTTTTATGTGCAGCACTAGATCCTTCTATCTGGCTTATTCGTCCCCTGCCCCAAGAAGCGATTTCAGACATCGTGAATGGCGCTTTCTTATTGAATCGTCTAATAAACCATTTCCGCTTCATAACATACGACGATCGTCTCCAAGCAATCAGTCAACGATACATATCATTGTGGGGAAACTTGCCTGCAAAAGGAGATGTATATAGCCAGAATCCGATCCTGCCTTTAGAGATTCTTCAATCTCCCAGTGGTCCACAGAAACAATGTGGAGGTTGTCAGCGAACATTGACTCGGGCATCATTTCCACCGCGAAACTGGACGGCCCAAACATCACACCGTTTTTGCTTCGTATGCGTCGCAATTAATAGATGGCAGGCTGGAGAAGGGAAGGAGGGAGAAAGGAGACAAAGGATGAGAAGTATGGGCACTGGTACATCACGTCGTAATCGTAATCGTCGTGATCCAAGCCCAGAATTTGAAAGATGGAACTCATCTGAATTCGAAGAGTTCAAGGAAACATATGGTTTTGATCTCAGAGAGATTGACTCGGATTAGAATGTACAATATGATCATAGCTTTCGATTTCACATCAAGATTATATACAAGACGCCTGGAAGAAAAATAGTGTAAAAACATACAATCGATATAAGTAACATCAAGCCCATTAAGTATCCGCCCCAGCAAAATCCGTGACCAACTTGATCTTCACGCTTGCTTCGTAGAATTGCATAAAAGATCCCCGTGATACTGGCTTGACCTGAAGAATAATGAAGTCCTTTACAGCAAGGGAACCTGCATCAAACCCTCCAAGTGCTATCGCACTGGGTATACGCAGTTCACCCTTCCAATTTAGAGCCCCTTCTTTGCAGGTAGAGCGTTCTAAATCATCTTCGCGAGGTGGCACTTCCCTGACGCATCCTTCCCCGATTATTGTATTCCTTACAAGCTTGATTTCATTTTTTACTTTGACCAGAAGTTGACGAAGAATGTGAAGGTGGATTGGTTCAATATCTTTTCCAGGCTGAGTGACAAACTCCCGAAGAGATTGTAGAGGGCCGGTTAGATTTATGTGAACAGGAATCCTATCTCTGAGGCAGTGTATCCTTAACGATGGTACAAAAAGCTATAAAGTATTTTTAAAAAAGGGGTGTCTCCAACCTTGAAAATAAGTATTTACATGACAGTCCACAGCAGGCAGTATATCCTGTCGGCTTGATTTGATGGAAGAAATCATTTGATACCACTCCTCTGGAGCAACTTTTAGATCATTCATAAAGTCGGAGTCTGGGTTTATCGCGTATGGAGGTCTTGTGCGAGGCGAGTAATCGATGGGAATAGTTATCCTAGAACACTGTTATGTTTACTTCTGCCAATTCAATGTAGAAACTCATAATCTTACGTTTTAACTTTTGCAAAGCGCCATAAAATTGGACTACGCTTTTTGACCACCCTGGTCTTTAATGAGTATTCTATAAGCGCGATCAAATATCCAGGATAATGTCGATTAAGGGAAGGGGGCAGGGGAATGGAGTTGTTCGTGCCGGCATCTTTGAATGACAGAGGAAAGGTAAATGAGAAAGGAATTTCACTCGGGCACTGAGGATCAGCTCGTGATGTTGGGTCGTGTGTCCAGAGGAGGCGGGAATCCTTGAAAAGTTGTATAGTTTGTGCACCCCGATCTGCAACAACTAGATTCATCTTTCCTGTTAGCTAGAATGAATGATGTTAGACATATCTCGAGGTGAAAAGCCCGGGCCATCCCACACACTTTGACATGAACTTCAGTGATTTCTTGACGATTTTCTATGCCAATAATACCATTCACTGTCCCTTGGCGCCCGTATGAAGGCAAGTGAGCACATTCATCTTGCCCAGTAAGAATTAATGTTATACTGCCAGATTTCTTTTTGTAGGTTCCTGATGGTTGAGGTTGGCCAAGCGGAGAAGCTAGGAGACTCTGTTCTCCAGATGCAGCATAAGGGCAATAGACAGGTGGACATAGAGTCGTAACTGAAGGGTATGAGGGAATGTCAAAGATGTAGGATTCTGATTCCATGATATCGTCGAGCTTAACTGTCATGGAAGAGACTTATTTAATATAGCATAGTAACCCTTGTCCAAGACATTTGTGGTTGCGGCTGAGTGCTAGTTTAAGCAGCTTGGTACGGATTTGATTAGACAAGCTCACTCGAGTCACCGTCCATAGTTAATGTACCAATTTGTGCTTGGCTGGACGAATTTTTCGAATAATCTCTAATAAAATTGAAGAATCACATTGGACGTGTCAAACTTTAGAAGAGTAAACTTAGTTAACAGTTTTCCAAATTCATCCTTGTCCTCAAGAAATTTATGCACATCTTGGTTAAGCTTTCAAGCGAGGTCGCAATCAGGCTCTTATCTGGAGCTTGGAAAGTCTTAATTTGACATAGCTATAAGCCAAGCAGATCTGAAGGAATGTGCAGGCTGTGCGGTGCCTAAATTTTGCTCAATACAATGTACCTGAAGAATCCCCTGCGAAGAAAGTTATTGAAATTTGCAGGCTCTACTAATTCATTGGTCTTTGTTATGACACTATAAATTATTGTACTATGCAAGCAACGGCGTCCGTCAGAGGATACGGCACTGAGAAAGTGGATTGAGTCAACGATTACTACGTGATTTCCTCCACGCAGGCTGCACATTTTTTAGACGCAGCGTCAGTAAGAACGTGAGAAAGGCGATCTAATATCAAGACATGAGATTCATGTAGCCATCAACGGATCTTAAACCCACCCCAATCAGGACAATATGTACCAATTGTCCTCTTATAATTTGATATTCATTTGATAGCGCGAACAGGGTGGTGAACCCTGCTGGACCAAACGCGCGAGCAAGGGAGGACGTCGACTGAGTTATGCCCTGGTTTTGGAGATTGAATATAACAGGAAACAACGTTGATAAATTACGCACATTCAACGATCCTAAAGAATCCCTGCTTGGCACAGAATTATTGATTAACAGATTATTGCACACTGGACAACATGATTCAAACTGGCACTGAACAGCTGAGAAAATAAGACTCACCTATCCCCATATTGCTTATTGTCTTTGCTGCAACCATGCTTCCCAGTACCAGCCAGACTATTTTCGTGCCCAGAGGATAAACCGCATGCGCTAATGGCAAGCAGGAGAATACCAGAGGCAGGAACATCACCACTAACTTGTAAGTCTTTGCTGAGCCTAGACGATGCTCTAATTCAGGAAAGAGCAGAGTTTGAGCGAGTAAGGCAGTGATGCCATTGATTGAAAGGAGTAAACCAATTTGTGAAGGGTTAAAGTTAACACCACCGTCGGCATAAGGGGAATAGCAAAAAAGAGGGACTATGGCTTGGTACGAGGAGTTCAGAAGGTTGAGGAAGAACCACGTTGTCAGAACGCGTCGAATTTGGGGAGCGAAGAGGGACGGTTTAGGAGCGGGAGCAATTTCATGTTCCGAAGTAGAAGACCGAGGTTCGCATGAAGAAATCGTCGGTGCCGGGTCGGAATCGCGAACAAGGGTTTCTTCCAAGTAGAACTAGACACGTCAGAGTTTTAAATAGCCTATAACCAGAAGTTGGGTAACTTACAGATCCAGTTATGATAGCACATAGGTTACATAGAGACCCAACGAAGCAAGGTAGAAAGTACGGATAATTTGAGAGGAATACTGTCAAAAAACCCAGCTTCTCAAATACAGGGTATCTTTCGACCGGATGCGACAGAAATCCACCCAACAGAGGTCCAACGGTCGATCCAATGCCATAAGTTGCAGGCAACAACGCAAAAGCTCGAGCCTGATTCGTTTCATCGGTAATCTCCGCCAACATGCTCTTCACAACCGCAACATTCCCGTTCATTGCCCCAGCTATACACCGAGAAATAATCATCATACTCAGGCTCGTCGATAAACCAAAACTCAGAACCGAAATCATAACTCCCACTAGTCCCGATAAAGCGACAACTTTTCTCCCAACACGATCAGAGAGAGCACCCCATTGATAAACGAAAAGAAATTGTACCAAAGCAAAAGCAGACTCGACCAGACCGGCATAATAACCAACTTTAGCTTTTGGGATATGCGCGACTTCTTCCATCATTTGGTTAATGAAAGGAAAGATGACGGTGTAAGAGATTGGTTCGGTTATGCGCATCATGAGGAGAATGAACACCTGGAAGCGGGGAAGGGGAGTAATTGCGGTTCGAGATGTGGGCAAAAGAGCCGCCTGCTCTGTGAGCGAGCTCATGGTGGGATGAGAGCCAGCACCTGTATTTTTTTTCAAGTGCTTATCGAGAGCGGACCGTGCCGCCGGCAAATCTTGCCGCAAGGCAGTTTGAAATCATTGTCACACTTGTTACAAACACTTGAATCCAACGCCTCCGTCGAAGACATTGGCGCAAACAGCGTGTCATCAGGCAGTAAGATCGGAGAGGTCCCTTTCATGCAAGGTAGAGACCTTTGTTTTACTTTTATGTTTTTGCCATTGATCAAAAGTGATTTGATGCATCATTAATCATTCTTGGGCGGGAACAACCAATTCAAGTCTTGAGCTTCTTAAAGCCTGCTGTATGCAACGACCAGGCGCGCTTTGCCCCTCCTTTCTGCCCATCATCAGGCCAACAAAGGTTGGGATTTTAGCCTCATTCTTTCCTCATGGGTAGTCTCAGTGATTTGAGACGCCCAGCTCTGGGTCTGCTAATATTGCTTCTTTGCAAAGTATCACTTGCTACAAAGTCGGCAAATATCACGATAGACGATTACTTTGGCGATCAAAGCACTGGCGCTGTAGTTCATTATTTGCCTGACCAGGACCAAAATAATCCCTTTTGGAGGAACCAGGACCAATGCCCACCTGATATATGCCAAATTAGACCATCTCTTGATCAGGCATTTGACCACACATGGACGCAAGCAACTTATTTCGAGTCCTCTCAGAACATGAGTATAGGATTTAGTTTTATGGGTGCGTAATATTTGTGGGCGTCCAAAGAATAGCCACACTGATATCTGTACAGGATCCGCAGTATACGTATACTTTATCATCACAAATGAACCCAGAAACACATCTCTTGTCAGTGATGTACGTTGCGATTTCAGGGTTGACGGCGAGATCGCGGGCAGCTACTTTCATCCAACGAAGGAAACGAATCAAACTTTCTTTGACGTGATGGCGTTCAACGCTACGAATCTAAACCATAATAATCATACATTACTCATCGAGACAACCGGGAAAGAAGCATCGTTGATAATATTTGACCGCGCAGTGTACACAACGTAAGAACTAAAGTCTCCCTTTTTTCCTTGCGAACTATTGCTTATTTTTGCATCCGATGAATTTAGCTTTGACTCGGACCCGACGGAAAATTCAGAAGTCTCTCAAAAGCACTCTTCGAAAGTTGGTGCCATTGCTGGTGGCATCATAGGGGGTCTTGGAATAATTGCTTTGGGCATCATTATTATCATCTATTCCCGCCGTAAACGTTCCACTCGCCGAGTTTTGAAAACCCATGATAGTCGTCACACTTTTGGCGCTTTGGTTATAACTGGGTTATGGCCAATAGATTGGTTATAACCAGAGTTCACAAGCGTTATAACATTTGTGCCGGTTACAGCCGAGTTATAGCCAGATTATAACCAATTTTGATGGCTGTAACTCTGTTATAACCATTGTGAAACTATGGTTATAGCCAGGTTATAACTGAGTTACAGCCATTGAGGTGGTTATAACCCAGTTATAACTCGGCTGTAACCGGCACGAACGTTATAACGCTTGTGAACTCTGGTTATAGCCAGTTCTTGTGCATATAACCCGGTTATAACCAAACCGCCAAAAGTGTGACGGTTATCTGCCTTCAGTCTTCACTTCCAGTTATTCGCTGGAAGAGATAAAGCCACCGAGTCCCTCTGAGACTTCATATTCCGAAATCACGATGCAAATACATAACCCAGCATCAGTCTCTCTAGCCCAGGTCGACTTGCAAGGTAAGAGCTTTTCCAAAAATCGATCCTTTGAAATAAGTGACGTATTACTGTCTGTAGGTCCAACGCTACCGACTTCTCAGAATGCGCCCCGTCTGGAAATACATAAACGCCCACTTCCTGCTCGTCCTTCCGAGCCACTACAATACGGACAAGCCGGCGGTTCTTCTAGCAGATCAGATCTTGTTATAGTTCACCAGGATAGTGGATTATCTCCCATCGAACTTCCACCGCTATACAATTCTCTTCCATCCCGATCTTGACCTTGAGTAATGTTAGAAAATTTTGTTATCTCTCCCTGTATCAGCTTAGTACATTTGTCTTTTTCCCCTGGACCCAGATATCAATGTCATTCGTGATGAAAGGTGGATTCTTCAACGTATCTATTTCGACGTACAAATTCTGGTCAAAAGCAGATCGTTAGATAGCCGAAGATAAAATTCGACATTCGTTACTTGATGGTGATGGATTGCGTCTTTAATACGTGACAATACGAGTGTTTTTGACTATTATATCCTTGATGCGACCTCTGAGGCCTGATCATTATATGATAATACCATATCCATGATATGTCTTAGCATGCACACTGATGATCATTAATGATATACCTTGAAATCCGTGATATTCCATGAGCCATGCGTGTTCTCATTCATAACAGACTCAATATTTCATGATCAGCAGACCATCGTCGCGATACAGAATGGCCTCGAGTTTTGAGAGTGATCAACCCCAGTGGGAAGTCAGTTTGTTTCTATCCGTTATGATACGTTTCTCTGTGTTTTAGCCAGTTTTAATCTGTTTTGTTCAGTTTTGTTCTTCTTTTGACCGACCCCGCGATCTGTTTTTACCATTTGGCATCGAATCGAAGTCTTGGGATCTGTAATTCTACAATTCTAATTCTACAAGAATTCTTATTCGGAAACTTGTACTTAGAAGAGCTTGAAAGAAAAGGTTTGGGCCATTTCGGAATCAGCCGAACTGAGTAAAAGCTTCGAAACAAACGAGTCCCCTGCTTTCATTCGAACTCCCACCATCTTCCTCTACGCCGTGCTAACTCGTTGTACTCACCCGCCTCGTTGACGTCAAGCTCCTACAACAACTGGCCCCCTTGACTGGTGCTCCCTACATGAGATGACCACGCTGATTATAAGGTGCGTTCTATTCCTGCTATGATTGCGTTCTGCTGTTGAAAAGGATGTTCGTAGGTGAGTATATGCGCTTTTTGTTGGGTTTGGTACAAACTGGTGCGTGTTTTTTGGGATCTATGCCATATGCAGCATTGCTAATTGTCAATTTCACCGTCAGGACGTGCTCGGGACGTGTATATGTCGGGTACTAGCAAGGGAGGGCGGCCTTTGGGATGAAGGGACTCGGGAATTCGCACTGTATATCATTCAGTAAATAGATTCAGACATGTAACGTAGATAAACAGAAGATACTAGTTTTACACTGTTTTGGTCAGTTTTATATTCGGTTTCATTTGCGAAAGAGCAGAAAACGAAAAAAACGCGCGCAAACTGATTAAAACTGATATTAACGTATCGGAAACTAGCAGAAACTAGTGGAAACAAATTGAAATACGTTTTACTGGTTTTGGCGTGTTTCTACAAGTTAAAACGTATCATAACTGGCCTAAACAGACTGACTTCCCACTGGGGATCAACCCTGCTTATATTCAACGATCGTTTCCGGTAACCATGATAGGGGATATTATTGAATGGTAGATATAAACGGCATGTCGGCGTGAGTGTTTCTCTTTAGATGAATACTTATTCTTTTCGGAATACACGGGATGGAAAATATGTAATTAGGGCGCATTTGTGATGGAATTTTTGGAGAGCCCCACATAGATTTGAATGAATCCGAGCTTGAAAAATGACCAAAAATTCCATCGTAGATGCGCTCTAATAGACTGTACGACATTCTGCAAGCTCCAAGATCGAACAGTGAAATGAAGCTTGCAAAATTCAGCCAGATATCTGGATCTCCATGAGGGTGTTCAAGGCTTGTATATCCCGTCTTCTGACATGTAGCGATGTCGCGAGCTTAAGTGGAAGGCGCTGGAATGTAATGTAATCGGGACGAGTTGAGTGAGGTGCCTAGTATCGTGAATTTACCCATTTACAGCTTGACGAATAGATTTGTATAATGAAAAAATCGGGTCCCCTGTTACTTGGTCCCCTTTGGCTGGCTTGTAGCTAAAACAAGCCGGGCAGGATGGGGTCAATCAAACCTTAAAGAATCACGATGTAGGGCTCGGTGCGCCGCAAAGTGCTAGACAAAATGAAGATCTTGTGTGTGGAGCCTATGTACATAAGTTTGAACTGTTTCTTATTAAAATGACCAATGATCTGTGTTATAGATAGTCTAGTAATTGAGGAACAAACACTGTAACAGCGGAAAATGCATGTAATGTAACGTGGAATGTGGACTACGACGATTGATGGCATTTCTCGGGAGCAATTAACTCATTCAAGTCTTGAGCTGCTTAAAACTTGAATACTGTATGCAACGACTAGGCGTGGTTTGCCCTCCTCTCTACCCGTCATCGACCTAGCAAAAATTGAAATATCTCAATTTCATCGTTGTTTTATGCGCAGCTTCAGTGACTCGAGATGTCTGGGTCTACTGATACTGTCTCTTTGCAGAGTATCATTTGCTAAAGATCCGGTAAATATCACAATAGATGATTCCCTTGGTGATCAGAGTACTGGGGTTCCAGTGCAATATCTTCCTGACCAGAGTGATCCATTCTGGAAGAACCAGGATCAATGTACACCTGATATATGCAAAATTAGACCCTCTCTTGACCAGTCATTTGACCACACATGGACACAAGCAACCTATTTTGAGCCCTCTCAGAACATGAGTATAGGGTTCAGTTTCATAGGTGTGTAATATTTGTGGGCATTCATAAAATTGGTCACACTGATAGTATAGTATCTTGCTGTACAGGATCTGCAATATATGTATACTTTATCATCTCAAATGAACCCAGGAACACATCACTCGTTAGTGATGTACGCTGCAACTTTAGGCTTGACGGCGAGGTTGTGGGCGACTATTTTCATCCGACAGATGAGACGAATCAAACATTGTTTGACGTAACGGCGTTCAGTGCCACAAATCTAAGCCATAGCAATCACACGTTTCTCATCGAGACAACCGGGAAAGATTCATCGCTGATAATATTTGATCGTGCAGTGTACACAACGTAAGAGCTAGAGCTCCTTTTTCCTTGTGAATTCTCGCTCATGTTCACATCCAATAAATCTAGCTTTGATACGGCGGAAAACTCGGAAGCACCGCAAAGGCACTCTTCAGAAGTCGGTGCCATTGTTGGTGGCATCATAGGGGGACTTGTAATAATCATTTTAGGCATCATTATCATCCGGAACCGAGTTCTGAAAGCTCATGATAGTCGCTATCTACCATCACCTTTCACCCTTAATCATCCATTGGAGCCGTCCGAGCCATCAAGGACTCTAGATTCTAAAATCATGACGCAGATACATAGGGGCCCAGCATCGACCGTTCAAGATCAGGTTTCTAGCTTGCAAAGTGAGAGATTCCCCAGATATTAATTACTCCGGAATGGTAATAACTCATTGTCTGTAGATTCAACGCTACCAACATCTCAGAATATATCGAATTCGGAGATACATAAAAGGCCCCTTCCTGCTCGTCCTTCCGAGTCATCGCGATATGGACAAGGCGAATCTGCTGGCGGATCAGATCGCGTTCTAATTCATCAGGATAGTGGATTATCATTGCAGGAACTTCCACCGCTATACAATTCTATTCCAACCCGATCTTAATGTTAAAAAAGCTTCTGTATATAATATTGGTTAATCATTCATTCAACGGTGAGCAAAATTTAGCATTCAGCACTTGGATAGTAAGTATACACAAAAAAGCATGATTTGATAACGGAGAGCAACCTCGAAAACGACATGAACTAGGAAATAGAAGAGGATAAGTAGGAAGAATAAAGATACGAAATCAGTACAAGACGAAATGATCAGCTAAACAATCAACCACCCCTACTCGGCAGCTCTTTACTTTTAATTCCTAAATATACACAGTTATAAACGTTAGAACACCTCAACCCATTGACGCATGGAACCTCTTCGAAGGTCCCTGCCCTTGACTCTGTCCCTGGCCTTGTCCGCCCTGAGCACCAATACCCATTCTCGGATCATCCGGCGACCTCGTTCGTTTTTCTCCGACTCCGATACCCATCCCAGCTCTGGAGCTTGTGCCGGGATTACCTGGGTCAATACCAGCCCACATACCCCATGCAGATGCAGACGTAGGCAGAGGTGCATTTGGATTAGGGTTTTGCATAGGAATTTGACCTGGTTGCTGTTGTTGAGTGGCATAAGAGTTATACCCTGAAGTCGGTGTCAACGCGGGCGGCATCATAGATGGGGGTGGTGGCATCGAAGAGGTACCACTCGTATTCGTACTCGAGGTAGCTCCCAGTCCGGACCCCGCAAAATTTGTACTCCCCGCCTGCTGTTGTTGCTGTTGAGGCAACACTGCTTTGCTTACAATCGGACTCGAGCCAACATTATTAATGCCACCTCCAGTCCAGTTTTCGGGCATGAGAAAGTATAATTCAATTCCGCCTCCAGATTTTTTCTTATCTCCTCCTTCTGTTCCTGTTTCTCGATCACCCTGCCTATCGCCGTCGCTCTCTTTTTCCTTCCCCTTTCCTTTGTCAGTTGAAGACGAGGCAGGAGGAACACCGGGATGCATCATCGTAGGCGAAGTTGGATTGGAATGAACTAGGGATTCTATTGTCATCATTGGTGTTGACGGCGTGCCTCCAGAAGCGGTATTATTGTTTGCACTAGTGCTGTTGGTGGAAGTAGGCTGTACATCGGGGTAGAGTGACGAATTTGGTTGGAGAGGTTTCTTTTTGTACTATGGAACAAATGGTTTAGCTTCCCTAAACATGAGATTGCGACAACAAGTACTCACACCCTCCAACTCGGGCTTTCCTCTCCACTTCCCAATAGCCTCGCAGAATCGACATGCTGCTCTCTCCACAGGCTCAGTAGGATACTCCCAAGCTAAATCTTCCAGATGAGTGGAAAGATCGGGGGTTGACAAGGGAATATTGTAGAACTGATACGTTCGCGTCAGATAAGGGCCAGAAACATGCAAGGCAAACACACCTTTTTCAGCCTTTCGTCCATCTCCCTCTCAAATTCTTCTTCCTCTTTCCCTTTATTCCACTTGAAACCTGCTCCCTGCTCATCACCATCTCCCCTGTCCTGTCCCTCCAAACTATCCTCTTGCTCATCTAGAGAGTACCGATGCCTCAACGAAGGGAACAGAATCCTAACCGCCTCTGTCAGACTAGGCAATTCGTCGGGCTCAAAATCTTCAAACAAGTCATCATCATCCACCAAACCACCTAAACCCAACCCAGTGGTAGCAGTACCCGTGGTAGTACCCATCTCGTCCGAATCATCATAGGAAGAATCACCATCGTCGTTTGAAGAGTAATCGGACGATGAGCCATATGAAGACTCGGCGTCGTCATAGTCGGAACCCTGGTCATCTTCATCATGATCGCGATTATAGTCGTTTTCATATGGGCTACCGTGAACGTTACGGTCTTCAGCTTCGCCTGAATATTCTCTTCTTCCTTCACCCTCTCCAGCCGGCGTACTCATCTCCACATCCTCGCTCGTCTTCCTCCGTGTTCGTCTTCGTCTTCGTCGTCGTCTTCCCTTCCTCAACCCAAATCCTCTGCCAACCAAGAACAAACACTCGACGGCATCTTTCCCTCTCCATCCTGCAGTTAAATACCCTTGCAATGCTGCACGTGTGAGTATACCTGCAAGGAGTAGGTACCACTCTCGAGAAGGACGAAGGGCCTGAGCATAAAATGGATTCAACTGTTTCTTTTTCTTGTGATGCGGACGGTGAGGTGTGTCTGCAACTATAGCCGCCGAGATGGTAGGCGTCTGACTCTGGCTCGTGTTCTGCATAACCGGGGTAGCTTGCGAACTCGTCCTTCTCTGAGATGGAGGTCTAGCCATGGACATTGATGGGCTCCTGTTGACACCGGGAGAGGCGGCGAGCTGGGATGGGGTAGCTGGGTTCGGAGTCTGCCCTTGAGATTGAGGACGAGACACTTGAGGACGAGCGAAGGACGGCGAAGCGGGAGGAGGTAAAGTTGAGAATGCTAGACCTGGAGTTGTCATTCCCAAAGTTTGAGAGCCGGTCGCTGTTCCAGAGCCTGATGCAGACGTATTGGGGCCAGTCTATACAGAGTATGATTAGAAAAGTGTAAAAGTAGCGAAGAGAACAAAAAAGGACATAAAACCAGAAATAGACGTCGGCATATCTGCAAGCAATGGAAAAGGAAGACTCACCCTTGCCTGTCCCTCCCTGAGCTCTCTGCCTAGCTCTGCTGCAACCAAAGCTGAAAGTCTCAAGAACCTCGGAACAAGTTCAGATAATTTGGTGTTTCCCGATCCCGTAGCATCTACTTCGTCTGTTGGATTTGACGCTGGGGCGAGCGAATGTCAGAGGACAGTTGAGAGAGTTGGTATGAAAAAACTTACATCTCCCACTTCCCCATCCTTCGTTTTTATACGGTATCGCTGTCTTTCTCCTCAACACGCTCCCTGCACCACTCGCCCTAAGCAAGCCCGAACCGATCCCCGAGCCATCTTGATATCCCGTGATACCGCCTCCATCGGGGGATATACCTATGGGTGCCGTGGCTGGCGTTGTCACCCCAGTCGCTCCAGCCCTGAGACCGACACTCGAGCCTCCTCTAGACACAGTAGATCGTCGTCCTCTACTACCTCCTCCGCCTATAAAAGGCCCAGGCGTATCCTTTGCTTCAACGCATATTTTACAGCCCGTGTGTAAATGCCTTGGACAACGAAAGGCTGGAGGTGAGTTGGCAGTATCGGGATCGGCGCCAGCGAGATAAAGAGTTTGAGTTCGAGGAGGAATGGGTGTTATGGCTGGTCTGAGACGAGAATGTCTAGAAGACGATTTGCGACGAGGGTGCCGGGAGGTAGAAGATGAAGAAGGATGTAAAGCCGGTCTAGAAGGACCAGGAGCAGAGGGCGAAGCAACCGAAGATGGCGTTTGTGCTGCTGGAGATGTGATGGAAATGGATGATGATGGAGAACGAGAAGGGTCAGGATGTAGTAGGTGTGTTATCCCTTGAGTCTGGCCTTGAGTCTGACCCTGCCCTCGGGTTCTATGTCTGCCTCTCCTCTCTCCTATGCCATGTGCAGAAATCGTCGCAATTCTACCCAGCGCTAGCGGTAATAATGACGGGACCCCAGCCCCATCTAAACTTGAAGTCGACCCTACAGAAGCATCGGGCAATGCAGCAGCAGCTGCCGCTGCGGCGGCGGCATAGCGTTTGGATCGAAAGGGTGGTGGAGGTGCTTGTCGTGAAAACAGATCATTGACGACTGTTCCGAGCGCCAGTCGGAGACGAACGCCGTTGGGCAGAGTATGCTGATGTGGACGTCGTCCCGCTGCTCCAACACTTCCATTTGGATTTTCTGGAAGGATGAACGGACTAGTTGGTGGACTACCCAGATCCTCGTCATGTATTGGATGAACGGGAGGTGGTTGTACGAGCATACTCGTCACGACTTTCTCCAGTCCCTCCGCTCTCAACCGAAGATTCTTCGCCAAAAGCAAATCCTGCGAGGCCATCCTGACTTCTTCCGGGTCTTCCGAGTGAGGTTCTCCAGGCCAAATTGTTCGAGATGTGAGCACAACTGCGTCTTCTCCGTCGGAAGAAACTTGATCCTCCTCTTCATAGTTTTCAGGGCGAGTTCGGTGAGGATAATTGGGAGAAGATGGACCGCCCGTTCTGTCTGTCATGCCAAGCTCTGCACGAGCCTGCGCGAATCGGGTGCGGCCTTGTAATATCCGGGTATTAGCATTTCTACGTTCTCTTAGATTGTCGAATACGCACCATGAACCCATAGCATATGATCTATTATCAGCGTTCTAACACTCTTCTCTCGAGGAGGAATGGAGTGGAGGTGATGTGCATGTTTGTGAGCTGGTGCTTTGAACGCCTTTTCGTTGCCCCCTCGAATCGCAAACGACATAAATGTTGATGACTTTTAAAAATAGACGCTCAACTTCCGAGTTCCTCCTTCTACTTTCTCACCCCTATCCCCGCAATCCTCAAACACTTCGGCTGTAACCGAGATCTACACTTGCAGGAGATCCCATTGACCTCAAATTCAATGCCATCTTCATAAAAGACCGACATCTCTGGAGACAAAGTTGGGTTCAGTTACTTTTTGACGATCAAGCTGCTGCACCAGGCCTTTGTATTTTGCTGATTCGTTGTTACTATGTTCGTCTGGAATAGAAACACTTGAACATCTTTTTGATTGAGCGTCAGGCCAAATAATCATTCCAGTCCGAGCAAGATAAGCGAATTGATTGGACTGAGACCAAACTACAAACTGTTCACAGCGGAATTGTGCAGTTGCGTAACAATACATGATAATAAACTTTGGATCTCCAGAATTCTCTCATCCTTTTTCCGAGAAAACAAATAAATAAAATGTATTTTGTCCTTTTCAAAATAATTACCGGAAGCTGCACATAAAGAGCGGTAATGGAATAGGCTTTTTTGAACATAAATGATATGGTTTAGACATGCTATCCTAGCCTGACTTGACTACATTCACCGCTTTACTGTCGTTCGCCTGGGAATACTTCCAATCTACTGCCACTTCTCATGATTGCCGCCAGTGACCTCACAATCTCCTTCCACTTCACTACCACTTCACTACCACTTCACTGCTACTACTTCACTACCACTTCACTACCACCTCACTACCATGCTAGTGACGCATATCAATACCATTTACTTCCAATGCTCTACCAATCAACTTCTATGGCTACGTTTTATTTAAAGTCACTCCTCTCTGCCTCAACTACTCTTCCTTTTCC
This sequence comes from Stygiomarasmius scandens, assembly GCA_037954225.1. NCBI lineage: Eukaryota > Fungi > Basidiomycota > Agaricomycetes > Agaricales > Campanellaceae > Stygiomarasmius > Stygiomarasmius scandens. The sequence continues at coordinate 318,731 of JBANRG010000005.1, read as the reverse complement.
TCCATGTCTACTTCTGAAAATACCTTGTCCCCCATTCATGATTTGGCCAATGTCTCTAATACTGGAGTCAAAGAAACTGCTAGGCTTCTTGTTAAGTACGATGTTGCATGTAGATATCAAGAAAATGGTAAATGGTTTCGATTAACTTGTTTCAATCAAATCTTCTAACATAAAGTCTCATCGTTAGTTCAAAGCGCTGAAAGAAATCGATCTTTTTCTGTGAATTCCACTGCTTTGAGCACACACCTGGAAGCTCTAAGCTCGTCTATGCAAGAAGGTATGTTGATTTACAGCATTGACCTGTGATGTTTTTGAATACTCTTATTACCAGAATGTAATCATCACCTCCTTAATCCAACTCAAACGGCTCCAGGACCGCCTTTAAGTACGATTGGAGGAAGCCATGACGTATTCGCAGTTGAACCCAGGTAAGTCTATCATTGCTCAATAGCTCCGTCAGATGAACATTGAGAGTTCTAAAATACTTCACCTTTACCTACTATAGGAGTTCTGATTCGAGCTCACACCTAACTCTGATATTAGCAGTAGTATTTGGAACCATGTTGGCAGTCGCGATCATAGCGCTAATTCTTTTCTGGGTCATCAAGCGTCGAAAAAAATCGAAGAATACAGCCAGGAGCTTTGGTGAAATAGACCCTGAGATAGCTTACCAGAACCCCAATCGGAAACGCTTTTCCGAACGCTCTTGGAAAGCATCATCACTTGGTCCATTAGATTCAATTTCGCAAATCAATCATCAGATGCCTTACCAGCAAAGCTACCTTGTTCCTCCAATGACAATAATAAGCGAGGAAGGGGCAGAAACTATGGTCAGTGCACCGAGCCGACTGAAATCGGACCTGAACGCTACAACCGTAGTATGGGGGGACCACGAGCCTAAATACGGGTTTTCTACCGCTCGAATTGCAATCCCAAATACTATGGCATCTTCAGGTTAGGCATGGACAGAAAAAGAGTCCATCGAGTAACACTCTTCAAGTGTATGACTGGTCATTAAAGATGGTACCACAGTACTTGGATCTAAATTGTTAACTTACAGAGCCTGTCGTTTTTGGTTATTATTGCTCTCTGTATCGTTTTTATTTGTAGTAGTTGCTGTAGTTCTTGGAAATTTTCTCGTCTGTCGTTGAGCTTCAAAGATTTAACCTTGGCAGTTTTGCTTTGCATCGCCCAACTCCAACAAATGCTTCGTCTATATTTCTAGGATTGTTTATAGGAAACAGGAGTACTCAGAGAGTCAAAAGAATACCGGATTTCTTTCAAGCCTCTAGGTGGGGAGGAGCGCGTTTGTTGGTGTAGAATTGTAAATCACGGCGGAGATTTGGTAATTGCCGGCATTGGATACATCTCTTCATCAACCATCAATGGTTCAAAGCTCAAAAGCTCAATCAAAACGCGTTCAACGGATGGAAGGATGATCTGCGTAAATTTGATAAAAGATATGGGCCATTGCCTTCGGCATGCCAAGAACAAGGCCGGAATCCAATATCGTAGTATAATTTTGTCCTCGGGCTGAATAAAAAGGCTCACTTAACCGGCTGAGTCAACCGACCTTCCAAATGGGTTTGGCAGTCGTTTTGACACCCAGCGACCCCAGGACAAGTAAGGACGAGACCTTCGGTAAACCTCCGGCCTCGTAATGGAGAGTAGAATTTGGGATATTCACTGGCGTTGGTGTAATTTTTTGGAAGTTTCAACATAAGTTCTTTTTAGTGTTCTCTCCAGTGTTTCTCGGAAAGTGGACTATTATCCCGACCAACGCATTTCTTTCACTGTTGTTTCACTTTACATATGAGCTGGTCTACACTTTTACTTGGTGCTGTTATTTAAGGTTCATTTGCATATCCCATACTCGCGCATAATTCCAACATACTCGTGCCAACAGAATGTCGGGATCCCAAATTCCCGCACAACTTGCTTTCAGTGATTAGCAAATGTCAAGCAGGTGGGATCAATCTATCTTCTCCGGCGATGATAATAACCATACCTTCGTCAAAGTCCCCTGCAACATCGACTTTGACAAACCCGAATTCGGTTTTGAGCATCCACATTCCCTTACGTTCTCCATCAAAGTGACTCTACGTTTTATCTCGGCCCACCTCGATGATATCCTAAAACGATGATGCCGATGAAAACGAAGGAGGAATCATTTACATTAGCGCAGTGGTCGACCTCTTGCATCGTTCCTAAGACGAGGCTGACAATGGGAGTACCTCTCGACTACCCTGCGTTCGCGAGAGCACATGGGTACGGACGCCGAGAGCCATTCAGACTATGGGTATGGGTCCTCGTACACCTATACGTCCCAGATACGGCCACGTTGCGAGCGGATCTACTAGCTCATCACCCTCCTGTAATGGATTACGGCTTTTAGTCATTTGTAAATAGTTTTCCCTTTCCAAGTCTCGATCTACCTTACCTACAATGCTGTGCTTCGGGTATGCCTCGGGCATCAGATTCTTCTATTTTCTACTACAAGGTTGTGTAGATTATGAAGGACAGTGCCGAGTTGGTGTACAACAGGGTCAAGGAAAAATAAGAAAAAGAAAAAATCAATCGACATAATGCATGTGCAACCAAAAACAAATAAACGAACCTTGAATGTGTTCTGTATACCACCAATACAGAATAATCAAAGAAAAAGTCCATCAGCCTGAATATCAAAAACAACAACAAAAAGAAGCAAAGAAACGCACCCTGAGCAATTGTGGCTCATGCCCCGCACCTCTCTTCAAACGCTCATGCGACGACCTGTTATGATACTGCCTCAAAAGATCCGGATACGCGCATTTCTCAATGATAACTGGGACATGTTCACGAGGAGATAGACCACGGAGGTCAGCAAGACCTTGTTTGGTGACAACGACATCGAGGTCGTGTTCAAGAGAATGTCGTAGATTTATGGTAAATTAATAATTAAAACTATTTGCTTTTGGTAACAACAACGTCGAGGTCATGTTCGAGAGAATGTCGTAGATTTATGGTAAATTAGAGAACTCTTCGCTCTGCCGAAATCGCAAGTAATGCATGTGTTGCATCATTTTTACACTGCTCGTGTATCCTCTATGCATAGTAGAAAAAATAATAATAATTGATGGGGTACTAGAGGGGGTAGGTAAGAACAAAAAAAACCGAGTACTCACGGCGAGTCTCAGAAACAGAAAGGAACAGAGTTGGAAAGGAACGAAAAAACGGGATAGAACAGAAGAGAAAGTGAAAGAATGCCAGTTCCGAAGAGGCACAGCCACCATTACGATAAGATTATACTGTTAACTATTAAATAAATAATATTAAAATAAAATAAAATAATAGGGATCTTCATAATTCAATTTCAAAAATGGACATTGGCCGCTTGATTATCATTTGATTAAATATCTCAAAGGCACTTATAAAAGACCGAAACATGTTAGACCTTTGAACCACCAACTACTCTTATTTTAACTCATTTTTTGTGAAGCCTATCTACTGAAATGCAGCTGTCTCAACCACTTTCTGATATGGATGTTGCCACTTTCAGAGAATGGATCCTGAACACAGTACTGGAATGGCTTATACTTGATATTCAATTAACTCTTTCTGTTGCAGTTGGGGCTCTTTTCTTGTATGTATCCAATTATTTAAGATTATTCTTCCTTCATAATTTTAGTTTCCTGTCATCACCAGATATGAACATTCTTTGACAGAAGCCAAGAAGATGTTAAGCATTTTCACTGCAATTACAATGCTAACATCAATAGCAGCCAATGTTCTTGATATGGACTCTATGATCATACAGCTCCCAACAGTTGCATTCAGTCCACCAGACATAGCAAATATTGAATCTGCAGTCAAAATTAGAGAGATTGTTGAAACATTCTTGGTCAGAATAAATGCAAGTTCAATCATACCATAAAATGAACTACCATTGAAAATCTATTTTTCAGTATCTCATTAGTGATGGTATTGTGATCTGGCAAGCATGGGTCATATTCCAACACAATTTTCGTGTCAAAATGATTTTGGCCCTGTGCATGTTATGCTGCTGTGGTGAGCATTTTTTGTAACATTAGGATACAATCTATTAAGATTGCCAGTCAGGAATATTGCTGATGCAGTTTTGGGAGCCCAAAGAGCTTATACTGGGTGCAAAAACCTGTAATTCTTTGGAAATACAGTGATATTACAGTAAAGATATGGATTGGAAATATGTCTGTATTTCTAGTAGATATACAGAAAAAATATGAGATAAGATACAGTGAAATTACAGTGTAAAGGAGATTTACAGTTTATATACAGTGAGTAAATGTTTCTGTAGCTTTCCTGTAAAATAAGTGGAAATATATACATGTTTCCGATTCATATTTCCCCTGTAATATTACTGTATTTCCAAAGAATTACAAGGTCTTGTTCCCAGTGTTACAAGGATCCAGTCAGTTTTGGAACACCAACAGGCTTATTAATCTTGGTTCTTCCTCTTTTAATTACAAATTTGATTGTCACTCTTGATTGGATACAAAACTTGGTGAACTGTTTGAAGTGGGCTACTTATACATTATTTCTAACTTAATAAGTCATATTATTATATCATCAAAAGAAACCTCAATTCAAGTACCTCTTCAGCAAAAAAAGACATTGTTTCTCTTGATTGAGTCTGGTTTTGTCTATTGTGTGCTTTGGGTAGGTAAAAGCAAAAGGTTTTATTGCTAATGTAACCACTAAATTTCCCCTAGGTTTTATGCTTGGCAATGAGTGCATTATATGAGGTCAAGCAGCCAACTACTTGGAGTGTATTAAGTAGTGTGATACCTGGTGCATTGGTCAGAATATCTCAATTGTTTGTTATTCACATGTTGCTGACGGGAATGGACAGTCCATATATCCATTGCTTATTATTCTCATATCAGCAGCTGAAACTGCAAAACCAGAGGATGAAAACAACATGTCCTTGTCCCAATCAATCTAGTTTGCATCAGAAAGATCTGGGAGTGACTCAAGTTTTTGATGGAATAGATAAAACTGGGTAGAGACAGGGATGTTCCTTTTTGAATTGTTCTGTCTCATTTTCTTCTATCTGTAATCTTGTGTGTTCATATACTGTCCTGTTTTGGTCACATGTTCAGTAAGTTTAACATATACTTGTGATGCATAAGAGATAGTTAGCAATGTACATGGAAACCGAAAAAAAATACAATATTTATATACTCCTTGTCTTCCTATGTACAAACTTTATTTTTTATTCTGTTTCCTGTCAATTGATACCTGCTATGTTGTTGTTGAAATCTCTCAATTTCACCTACCTGATTACAAGTTCATAGAAATGGAAGTTATTGTGAATATCTTATTTATGGCAATCTTTCTCTGCCATAGAATTTGGGATCATTCATATACACTATAGGTCCTGAGCTAATGAAGTGGCAACACCTTTTAAATCTGCCTTTGGTGCAACAGCGCATTTCCCAGAACTTAGCATGCTTATGTCGAAGGTAGTGGACATAATTATGACCTCGTACCCACCATGCATAACAATGGCCTACTTTTTTATCACTCCTTTGAGACCACTGAGAGGGCCGGTTAAACATCCAAGGCATAACATGTGGCTGATTTCAGTGTGGATTGTTCTGCTTTCTCGTAACTTTTTTGAAAAAAATTTAATTCAATTTAGTGTGGTCAACATTTGATTCTACATATCATAGAGTATGTGCAAAAAAATCTGTATTGTGTCACTGGGTGCAGCTTAAAATAAAACATAGTGAATTATTTTGAAGTTAATTTGAAGTTAGGCCACAAAATTTTAAAATAATGCACATTAGATTATCTTGATTTTATTTTAATGATATTTTATATTTTGCTGATTATTAAAATACCATTAAAATAAAATCAAAAAAATTTGATCTGTATTATTTTAAAAATTTGTGGCCTAACTTCAAATTAACTTCAAAATAACTCATCATGTCTTATTTTAAACTGCACCCAGTGTGTGCAAAATTTTCGTGAGCATATTGCTTCTATGACAAATTTTGCTTCCCAGTCTGGATCTGATTGTGTGTCAGGACAGTGTATTGCCTAAACTTTGATTTTTTCTCTGCAAAATAAGAATGGGTCACACTAGATTATTAAACAAAAGTAATACTTACAGAGTGATCTTCCTTTGGACCCATTAGATTAAGTCCAGGCTGTGATGTTTCTTGGGAAGAGGATGAGGATGAACCGGCATGTGGACCAAATGGGAATCCTCTTGATTTCTGTGAGATAAGGAAGTGCTGTAATCAAGAAATGACAAGCTGATGGCTGTTACTTGAGAGTTTTGGGCAAAAATTCTGTTGTTTTAAGTACATTTTTCTCAAGCACAGTTATGGTACCCTTGCTCCAAATATTCATTTGGATCTATTTTTTATTTGGTAAATGCTAATTTATGAGAAGTCTAAATTTCATATCAAAGTTGGACATATGATCATGTTCATAGTATCACAAAAATAATGAGTCAGAATACTATCATTGTCAAAAGTCAGTGACTTTACTGGTGAAAAGAAAATGTTCACTAGACATAAGACTATATCAGACTTGTTAGCTCCAACTTGTAATATTAATCATAAAGTCATGACATTTGAGAATATCAGTATTTATTAAAGTTACATGCTAGCCTGGTAAACTTGTTTGAATACAAGTTGTAAGTAATTTGTCATTTAAACTTCTGCAAAATGGAATAGATAAAATGAGACTATCAAGCTAAAATAATGCTCACAGACTGGTCTTCCTTTGGACTCAGATTGTGATATCTCTTGGGAGTCCTCATGATTTCTGTGTGATGAGGAAGCACTGCCATCAAGATTTGACAAGCTAATGGTTGTTACTTGAGATTTTTGAGCAATTATTCTGTTGTTCAAGCATGCCATAAAACTATTGACATAAAGTTTGCCTATGATAAGAGAGCTACAAGATTTAAATTCTAAAATTTAATAGCAAGAAGTGTGTGATTCACCTGAAAGTACTCAGTTGGGTGTGACTCTGAATAAGCACAATAAGTATGAGTCCACCTCATAAGAACAGTCAGATAGTAGCATACTGGGAAGGCTAAAACCATAATCAATCCATATAAAGCGAATGCAGCTGTTAAATATGTGAGTTTTAGACTATTAATAAGACAAAACAAAATGAATGGATCTACCAGTCAGAGCATTTGTTCCCACAGTTATGGCAATAATTCTGCTGAGTATTTGACTTGTGGAAGGTAGAGCATTTGCAGATTTTAATAGCTGTTTTTTTTGTTGTTAGCCTAAAGGATACAGTAAAATCATACTTCTCACCGTTGAAGTCATGATAGTTGCAATCAACACATCTGAAAGAAAGCTCGACATGTACCACATCTGTTTTTGCAAAGCACTTCGTTAAATACTTGCTGAAAGCTTTACAATTCTTAAGACTAAACTGGAGCTGCTATCTCTGGTCTTCGATCCGTTGTTCTGCTGTGACTCACATACACCTTTTTAGACAATTAATACATGTCACAAGAATGATGCCATTTAACACACCTCTAAACCATCTGCCATTGCAGCTCCTGCTTGAATAAATGCAAGCTAGTACATTGTTAGAATCAGTATAATCTGAAGGGGTCTAATCAGGCACATACAGCACCAATTATTGCAGGTAGGACATATGATTTTCTCAGAATTCTGATCCGGTTAGAATAGAAGAGCTGGACTATCAAGGCAATAATACCATCTAGGATAGGACATGCAGTTGGAGCTAGGCGAGGAGTGGTTAATGTGATCATGTTCCCAAACCCTGCCCCAAACCAGCGATAATTATCTATCATCATCAGGATTGAGGATGCAAGGTCGAAAATTCCTAGACAGTATACTGTAATGCTGTTACTTAGCAGAAAAAATTGTGTTAGCTGGTTTGAAGACTTTACCAACAGATTTTAGGAATAAAGGATCTTTTGGAAATGAAAGATAGTAAATGTCTGTTTTATAGTCAATTTAGCCATAATGATTCTCAAGGGAGTAGGCTGAATCATACATATCTGTACCATGCTTACCCCCAGCAGACCCCAATTCAAATTGATGCCAATTAACTAATTAAAGTTATATAACACATGTTGCTTTTTGCAAGTTTGGAAGTATAATCACCAGTGGGCCAGTTCTTGAAATTAATCATTAGTTTTATAGTGTTTAGATTTTATGTACTTACCGAAATCCAATATCCGGAGGAATTGCAGGTAGTGAGCTGTTGGGTTGAAGAAGAGACATTGTTGGGATACGAATCAGGATGGCAGCCTCTATATCTATATTCCCAACACATCGAGTTACCTCATAGCAAAAAAGGTTTTATTAATCAAGGAAAGCACGGGTGTGGCGGGTTTCCACAGATGTGGGTAAGTAATATGTCACCCATCGAATTTTGATTTATTCCAAAAAAAAAAATGCAAGTTTTTTCCATGGAACAGAAGCTGATGCGACAGATAAAAGCTTCAATTTTCTAGTTATAATATTTGAATTTACAGTAAATGTGTGAAAACATCAGGGTCGTCCCGAACACAGATGCAAGTGGAGTTGTAGATAGCATAGCAGAGTGGATATATCAGATCATTGAATCCCGCCATACAAGCCTACCCACTCCACAATTTCAAACGATGGGAATGATCACAACTGGCGTCACTTGAATCATACATATTTCCCGTTAAGAGATCCAGCTTGAAGTATATATATGCACACACCTTGCATGCATCTATGCGTCATGGTGGATGCGCAGTCAATTGATAAATAGATCGAGACTGCTATCTTTAAATATTTAGGCGTGAGACTGAAGCCTTCAGTAGATAGTCAATTCTTATTGAGAAAAAAAGCCAAGTTTTGTATTTTCAACGGATACAAATGATCGCCTCCAATGTTCAAAAAAGATCAAATCTCCCAACGTTCCATCTGTATATTCGAAGGTACCCCATTTCCAGCCTTGGCTTTCCCATCTGCAACATCTCTGAACTCTCGCAGCTCACTGGCGCTCATGGTAGTTGAACTAACAAAAGTGGAAGTTCCGTCAGCATTCTGTACCGGTACTCCGATCGCCCCAGCAGATTTGTAGCCACCCATATTGGAAGAGTTGCTAGAATCGTCGATAACCGAGCATGCCGCGCCTGGAATACAGAAAGGCTTGTGGTTCTTCCAGTCCTACGAAAAATCGAACATTTGATCTTAATCCTATTATAGCTCAACTTCGAGCAACTCACCGCTTTTTCTGTGTTGGGAAACCAGAAAGACATGATCAGCATTTGCAGAGTGCGAAAGAAAACGTACGTACGACATCTGCAAATAAAAAAGGTTCAATCAGTACATCGATTAATTGAGTCTCGAAAGACATACTCTTTACTGCAATAACTAGGTTTCTTGTCGGGATCGCACTTACCAGCGCCTGGGGTAACATGTACTTAATGAATCACATAGTGAAATAAGGACTCACATCGCAGGAGCATCTTTCCGGAGCTAGCTTCTATCCCACAACCCACCGTGGCACATCTGTACCGGTTTGGTTTTGTCAATCTCTTCAACCTGGCCGCGTTTCTTTCTGCTTCCATCTCCCCCTCTCTCTTTGCCACAGCTTTCCAAACGTGCTTGAATTGCGACCTCAGCCCACGAGTGCCCCTATCGGCCTCGCACTCGAGTAAATTTTTACCGAAAAACAGGACGGCAGGGGGTGGTACACGGCCCAAAGTAAGCCTCATAGCTTCGTTAGCATGATGAGCGGCTGCAAAAAGGTAACGAGTACGGAAATCATTCTGACACGCCGTGTACCAGGACGTCAACAATGCATGCGCAATGGAGCGAGTTGAATCAAGAACCGAGGCATCAAGAGCAGCTTGGATCAGATATTTACGTGATAGACGACGACTTGGAGCAACACCAGCTCCAAAATACAGTCTACAAATAGATCCACTCAGTTGCGATGAACAAAAATTGTAGATGCCAAGACCATACCGCAATCCATAATCCATCGCTGCACCTCCATCTCCATCATCAGCTTCCCGCTTCCTGATTCCAGCTGGCTTCTCCATAAACAAAAGTCGAACTTTCATCACTTCGTTCTCCATGTTTAGCAATCTCTCATCTGACATGGGAGAAGCATTGAGTAACGCCTGAACGTAATCTAGCATAGCCTGCACATCTTCCAGCCCCTTCTCTGCCCCAGAAGAAGCCGCAAAGTCAGAGGGAGGTTTGAAGTTGGAGAATCCAATGGCCTCCGGAGGAGAAGGGACATCTTCACCCATGCGCGCTTCTTGTGCAGAAATACCCCATTTAGCCTTGAAACCCCTGTATGCGTCCTCGAACTGTATCTGAGCGAATAAGACCCTCATATCGCTCTTTTCCACCTCTACTTTACACTGGCTAGATGGTACACCGAGTTTTCCAAGCTCTTTCTCCACTGCCCTAGCCAGAGTAGCGTCGTCCGTTGCCAACTTGAAAGAGGGTGGCATGAGGTTGTCCTCGCTCTTACCCTCGACTTTGTTCTTGAAACAGTAAAGTAGAGCTTTGGCCATTTCTGGTGCGGCCTCTGCGCCTGTTTCTGGAAAGAAGGATAATCCCCGGTCATCGTTGCCTTCGATTCCAACAGGCAAACGTTCGACGTATTTCTCTTTGGCATCCAATCGTACCAGGAAGAGGACATGGCCTGGAATTGGATCGTATGTGATATAGCGGATGTCGAAATGCCACTGAACACCCTTCAGAGCAACTGCCTTGCGACCCATGTTGACGGTGTGAAAGAGAGAAGCGATCGAAGGCCAACCCCGTGCCACGGCGAATTTCTAACGTGACCGATGCTCTAGCTCAAGGTAGGAAGGTTTGACCCTCCAAAGTAGAGCAGATAGTGAGATATGCAGAGATATTAATGCGAGTAAATACATGTGACACACAACCTACGATAGCAAAGCAAATGAAAAGATGGAAAGCAGATGTACAGAACCGAAATTTGGACGTTAAAGCTAGTTTTCCCAAAAATGACCAGATGGTGTAGAAACCATTCGCACAAACGATCCGGGCATAATCCGAAATGAAAAACCCCCAAGTAGGTAACCGCATGCACATCGATATAAACATTCCCTCAAACTCTTCCTTCCAAAACCTTCAAATGTTCCATGCCACATGCTCCTTTCGTCCAATCGCTGACAAGTCTATACTTGCGCTTCACCTCACACCCATCTACGGCACATATCGCAGCTGGAGGACGAACAGGTAGTGTTAAAGCAGCTGGAGTGACCTTTGTAGCGGGTGGTGCAGCGGTGTGAGCGGGTGGTGCAGCGGTGTGAGCGGGTGGTGCAGCGGTGTGAGCGGGTGGTGCAGCGGTGTGTGTGGGGGTTTCTGCTCTGGATACTGATCCTGAGCCAGGATCCGAAGCAGTGACAGAAGGTGAGGATGACGATAAGAGGGGAACTGGGACAGAAAAGGAAAGGACCATGTGCTTTTCTTCCGTTAGCTTCGTGTCCCTCTTTTCCTCTGCATTCGACTGTGTAGACGCATCAGCCATTTGAACGTCTCCATCCTCTTTCTTTGAATCCACAACACTGACCAACGGTGCCGTTCCGCCCACGACCTTAATCGACGAAATCCATCTGTACATTGGAACAACTCTTCCCCCTCTCGCTCTAACCATCCCAGCAACGCTTTGACCTTCCACTTCCTCCTCCTCTCCTTCAGCCTCCTCTCCCTCAGCCTCTTCACCTTCGACCGCTTCACCTTCCTCTCCCTCGGCATCGACATCCATATTTTCTCCTTCCTCCTCGTCTTCTGCGGCAACTGCTGCTGCTGTGGCACGTCCACCACCACGTCCACCACGACCTCGTCCACCGCCGCGACCCCCACGCTTGCCTCTAGTTCCGGTAGATGTGGAAGCAGCGGGGCCAAGGGGTGTTGCACCACCACTAGGGCCGCCAGTACGCCTTGCGCGCGGTTTCGTTTGTTTTTTGAGGAGGCGGTTAATTGTTTCGAGCTTTTAAAAGAAAGGATGTCAGAACAAGAATAAACGTCGGAAAATGTTTCCGAATTACCTTTTCGTCCTCCAACTTTTTCTCAGACAGATTCTTCCTCTTTCTCGCATTCTCTTCCTTTCGTAATGCAATTTCAGTCTCGTTGAGAACCTTCTTTTTGCTCTTGGTAGTATTGAGCGATTGGACATCTACAAGGTCGGTATCTTCAGAAAACAAACCTCAGCACGAGGACGAAAAACGAGCAGGCTCGCAAACGCACCTAATGAAACATGGCCTGGGTCAACTGCATTCGCCAATGCTGCCTGTCTCGCAGTCATTTTTCTACCGGCTCCAGCAGTACCGGCACTTCCGTCAACATCCATACCGTCATCGTCGCCCTCGGTATATTCCCCAACATCTTGTTCTTCAACATCGACGTCCTCGGCATCAACATCTACCTCCCCATCAACGTCCACTTCATCTTCGCCTTCCTCATCCTGAGATTCTGGTTCGTCTTCTTGTTCAGAGGATGAGTCTATGTCTGTAGGGACAATTGAGAATTTAAGTGGAACGTGTAAAGATACCAACGTATAAAATTACCTTGGATTCGTCTTCTAGACCTAACAGCTGCGCTCCTTTTGGTTGTTGCCCTAGTGTTGGTGACGCGACTCGGTGCGTCCTCGCTCTCTACGCCAGGCGTCGGTGTAGCTGAAGTCGAGCCCGGCGCCTGAGGCAACTTGAGTGTGATCTTGAGACGAGGTGGACGAGGAGTAGGAGGCTTTCGAGATTTTGGTGACTGAGTTGGCGTTGGCTGAGCAGCTTGTCCACGAGCAACTCTACGACGTGTAGAAGACTGAGGAGTAGCTTTTGCTTTTGCTTTGCCTTTCGGTGTAGCTTTAGATTTGGCCGGAGAAATTTCGTCTTCGTATCTGGCTTCTCCATCTTCAGCCTAGTGTAGAGTTAGAATAGACCAAGTACTTGAGCTGAGCGCTGACTTACTGAATCGTCATCAAGGTCCATGTCAGCCTCGGCCTCTTCATCAGCGTCTTCAGCGTCATCAAGGTCGTCAGCGTCACTATCCTGAATTCTAGCTTTTCCTTTTCCCTTGCCTCCTTTCCCGTCTGTGCCCTTTTTGCTTCCTCCCTTCTTTCCCTTGCCTTTGACCACCTCCCCCTCTCCACTTGAAAGCATCTCCTCGTCTTCTACCTCTGACTCTGAGCTCGTAGACGACGGGTCGACATAGTTTGGCTTTGCAGCATTAGAAGCGGCTCGACTTCGAAGTTGCATATCCCTGTTCTGGGGGTAAGAGTCGGGATACGAGCTGTGAGTGTCGCGGAGACGAGATGATGAGTGTAAAGAACCAAGTCGTTTGGCGTGGGCATCTGCGGGATTGCTCATCTGACGCGTGGATCCGAGTTGTAATGTTCCTAACTGACGGTGAGTAAAAGTTACTGTACAAAAAAAGTGTTGAGACAATTTCGGCGAAACGGACAGATTGGGTGAGAGCGTAAATAGTAACAAATACACCCTCCTTCTTCCCAAACCCCTATCTCCTTTTTCCTGGTGACCTTTTCCTGTTTTCTCTAGCAAATGTGAAAAAAGTGCCTATGTTATGAACTAGTCACTCTTTCACTGCCGGCCTTCCTTTCTTGATTCCGGATCGTAATCGGACTCTTCCTCCCGGCGGAATTGATGGAATAGCTACCAAATCGGACAAGTCGTAATTCTTTTCACTTGCCTGCGGTTGTATTCGTTCCGGAATGAAGGACTACTATTACGGCTGCATAATACGTCCAAATGGACCTGATGTTTACCGCCCAAACTCATCTGTGCGGTCATACTTGAATTATTTAGGTCGAAATTTCTCATTAGGTTACCATCAGAAATGATACATGCATTCATAACGACTTTTTTTCCAGCCGTCACACTCATTGCACGACATTTGCCATTTTTTTCTAGTCCTTATCTGAAAACGACTGTTTCTAGTTCTCAGGACAAGTACGACTCCCGAGACTGATTTATATACTCTTTCCAGGGTCAACAGCCGGTTCCGCCCATGAGGATACGAACCTCTATCCGTGCGCTTCACTATTTTGTCACCCTTTCAGCACGACCCCTTCTCAGGCTCTCATTTCCTCGGAAATCGTGCCAAGTATTGCAATAGCTTCCGATTTTCATGGACGAGGTTAATATCACGGTTGCCACCCGTAAACTACCAGCCTATATTGGATAACCCAATTTATGATCTTCCACGGATTTAAGGATCTGGGACTCATTCGTATCCTTGGATAACTTTGCGGGTGTTGTGACGATAGATGTGGCATCGACAGTCGCCGCAGGGGTAAGAATTGGGGTACTGCCGATCTGCTGCATCACTGTCAGCTAATGAATGTTTTCTGCCACTCACTCTCACCGGGATCACCGAATTACTATGGACTTGCAATATATAACACTCAAGCCTGGTGACCTCCCTTCCGAATGAGATGTCAAACCTAGAAATTCAAGCAAAAACCGCGACTGGGCTCCCAGCAGTCCGACTACTATAGGCTACATCGACCATTTTTTTATTTCGTTCGACTCGACAACCCATACTCAATTCTATACACAATCTTGTACACAAGAAAAGGTTCCTCTTCAGCCTTTACCTAATGCTAGAATCCTAAACGTTATCCTGTCAAAGGCTCAAGATCAGTTCTAGTGTTTCTTACTATCGTAGACAATCAATCAGTCACGTTTGAACTTAGCTCTCGAAGATGCAAAGTCCCTGTTATCCTCGTACCTTCGCAGTGTTAAACCCCAACCTTTCTTAGTCTTCAACATTTTCCCCGTTGACTTTTTTTTTTCGAATTCAATGGCAAAATAAAGGACACCAAGGAATCAAATCAACAAAGAAACATACCGCCAACCCCCGACAACACTCCTTACGACTCTAACCCACTCTGGGTACGCAAACCCGGGTAACCTTTTCCTCGCATGTATCTTCAAATCAACCTCAAACTCTTTCTCACTGCTACTGCTTACCTGCATGCTAAAACGCATGGGACTCTTCCCATTTCGGATGAGGACAAGTGACAGAGCCCTTGAAATCCTAGACGCAAAAGATGAGTCTAGTTCCCGGTTTGATTGCTAGAGATCCGTTTTCGTCGTTTCTGACCGTTTCGGCCTGTCAAAACAGCTTATGTGATTGTTTAACTCGTTTCATTTCGTCCCGTTTCTGGTCCGAAGTTTCTGTTTTTCAGAATCAACCTTCGAAACGATTTTGACCGCCCCTAATAAGGAGATCCTTACCTTTTGCTTGTGAGACCAACTGGGTAAGCTTAATTATATGTATTTAAAAAGACAAAAAAATGAAACGAAAGGAATAGTGCGGTCTTCTGATTGTCGCGTGCTGTGCAAGTTGGCTCGTTGGCTGACATTACTAGTCGATTCGGAAGCTGGCGCTTGATGCCACTTGTGATGGTATAAAGCGCTATCTTTCAGGAAAAGGAGATGTAAAGCGATTAAAACAGTCTTGTATAACCGGTTCCCCACTATGAGATTATTAGAGATTTATTGAGTACTGAGCGCTCAGGACACTAGTGTCATAGTCCAAGCGGCGAGGACCGGCAGCACAGATGTCACTGGAATGAGGTTCAACGAGCATGGAAAATAATCGATTTAAAATTACCATCTCGGGTTAATTAGGATAGCTTCAAGCTGTTCTCGAGCGATCTCGAAACCATCCTTAGAGAGAAGATTTACAATCCACCTTATGACTATCTTATTTTTGCTGTGCAGAGTAATGGCTTTATCGATTCGAAGCACAAACCCAGATGTTGCCGCAATAAGTCAAGTCATAACGTTGACTGAGATTTGGCCGCCGCCACCACCACCCGCTAGGTTCCCCAAAACACAGAATTCTTTGAAGCTAAAACATGCGCGTCATTTTCTGAGTCTGTTATCTAGTACATATTCAGTTTCTATGACGAAAGTCTCGATCTTGAGCCTGTCACGTCGCCACAGAAGTGATATATACACTCAAGTTTTGTCAAAAAAATGTATCATCCTCAGATCACCGCCTAAATGTCTTCCACAAAGCGCACTTACGACGCTATCATCTTTGACATTGGAGATGTGCTCTGCACAAAGTCACTCCAATCGGCATATCTCTCCCAACAGACTATAAAACGCGTCCTTTCTTCCTCCCTATGGCATGATCAAGAGAAAGGCGTACTCGACCAACAGAGTTGTTATGACATGATCGCCCGTTCTTTCCAACTAGACCCCGAGAGCCTTCGTCTAGCTCTTCAGGATGTCCGCCAGTCTATCACATTCAAACCAGAAATGGTGACATTTCTTCAAGATCTCAAAGCTCGAAATGACGTTCGTCTCTATACAGCGTCTAACATTACACGCTTTGATTTCGAATATACCACTGCTATATTTGACTACTCAGTTTTCGACGGACTATACCCTTCCCATGTCATTGGGGAGCGTAAACCAAACTCGGTCTTTTATCGCCGGGTTTTAGAGGAGTTGGCTGGAGACCCCACGAAGATAATTTTTGTGGACGATAAAGAGGAGAATGTCAAAGCAGCTGCATCTTTTGGAATTCGTGGAATTGTTTTTGAAGATATTGAGCAACTGAAGCAGGAGATTTGTGAGCTCGTCTGAGGTGCAATTGGAATATCAGCAGAGTTTGTTGTTTGAATTGGATAGTGTACTCCCAAGGAATATCATTCTATCATTTGTCAAATATCGTTATGTTAAACCTCAGAGCTTACCTGGAAAAATAAGCGACCAAACCCATGCTATATCGGAGAAGTTGAACCTCAGTGCGGCCAGTAGTGCATCACAAATGTCAGAATCGGCGTAGATAACTTGGCACCTACTGTCCCAGGGAGTAACAAATGTATGATAATCGATTTGCACAAAACCTACAAGACGCTTGATTGTCCAAGGATGAGATATAACCTACATGGATGCTAGATACTACACCAAAAAAGGTCTGAAGTTGAAAATACTAATAACTTAAGGCCAAAACCCACCTCACTTCCAACTCGAAGCTCTTAGTCGAATCATGACCCTTATGTTAGCTTAGCATCGTCTCAAAGCTTAGCCACAACTTTCCTCAGCTCCGTCTTCAAAATCTTGCCCGTTGATGTTTTCTGTTCCAAGTAGATTTAATCAATCAGCTCTAGCAAAACGAAGACAAAATCAGAGTGAGAAATTCACCGGCAACTCCCCAACAACCCTAACCCATTCTGGACATGCAAAACCAGGCAACCTCTTCCTCGCATGCGTCTTTAAATCAGCTTCGAATTCCTTCTCGCCCTTTTCACCTCTCCATTTGCCTGCGTGCTGAGGGTGGAGAATCACAAACGCCATAGGCCTCTCGCCCCATTTCGGATGAGGACGAGCGACGACAGAGACTTCAAGGACGTGAGGATGGGAGGCTAGTTCTTGTTCAATGGCTAGGGAGGATGCATTCTGAACGATCAGGGAAAAATGAGTGTGGATGATGCGGTGGAGAACAAGAAACACCGACTTCTCCACCAGAAATAATAATATCCTTGCTCCGATCCATAATCGCTGCCGCCCCATCTGGATGCCAAACCGCCAGATCACCTGAATGGAAGTATCCACCCTTGAAAGCTTTTGCTGTAGCTTCAGGATCGCGGAAATACTACCGATAGCAAACGAAAAAAGGAAAGACAACATAAGTACTAAAATCAGAAACATCGCAAAATAACATTCACCTCCCGCATAACCAAATTACCTCTCGCAACAATTTCTCCCATCGTCTTACCGTCCTTTGGAACGTCAATCAACTCCCCAGCTCTCACACTCTCAGGAGCGTTCGGATCGTCCTCCCTGTAAATCACCCTTAAATCACCCGCAGTCGAAAAGGCGTGACCTTGTCTAGCAATCTTTTTTGATCTGTCTTCAAGAGTCATATCGTTCCAAGAAGGATGGGTATAGCTTCGTGTGAAGGGACCGTAAGTTTCACTAGCGAAACCAGTTAGTAAGTCGGAATACATGTATAGTGATAAGAAAAGAACAGAAATGACGCACGTCAAACCATAAAAATGAACGGGCGTAATCCCAAGATTCTCCAACAACCCAATCAAATGTGCTGTTGGTGCTGCACCGCCCATAATCGCCGAGATAGGCTGCGGAGGTTTTCTAGCAGCTGGATCATTGACTATGCCAATCTATCGAAAAAGCAAAACAACATAAATATGAATGTGTTCAAGTTGAAACGATCATCGAAATAAAGCAGACCTGAACAGTCGGGGCTCCACAATAGTGTGTAACTCCAGATCCTAGAAAATGCTTCCATGCTTTGGGATAGTCTACGGTTCTGATGGTAATCTGAGATGTCAGTGAAAACGTAATAGCCCAAGGATACATCCATCCAGCGGCGTGGAACATGGGGAGAAGCCACAGGTAAACCGAATCTTTGTTCATTCTAAGAGGTAGTATTGGGAAGGTTAGTCCCGATTGAAGTGTGATTAGAGACCGAGTCAGGACCTAACGTCGGAAGAGCTTCCGATACCAGCAAGATAGCTTCCACGAAGAGTATAAAGGGCACCTTTAGGCTGATAAGGAACGTGTCGTTAACTCAATCTATAGTCTTTCTAAAACGAGTTTCTTCTTACCTTTCCAGTAGTTCCAGATCTAAAGAGAACAAAACCGACATGTTAGCACGAAGACAACTAAAAGAAAACACTCACGTATAACACAAAAGACACCCGGCATTTTCATCAAGCTCCACGTCCAACCCTTGCCAACCTCTCTCCCCACTAAACCTTCTTCCTTTACTCAAGAACGTCTCGTAAGGATCCCCGGCGCGACCGGTGTCTTTGGAAACAACGACAGGTATCTTGGTTCCCTTGACGAGGTGAACATATTCGTAATCGACAAGTGCAAGACGCGCTTGACTGTGTTCTATAGAACAATGAAAAGGAAGACATCGGGCACAAATTCACAACGTACCAAGAATATATTCAACCTCATGACGTTGAAGACGCGTATTGATTGGACACAGAACGACTCGTGCAGCCAGTCCACCTTCGTAAAGTCACGATGAGAAGCAAAAGTTGTTAGAAGGGACTCATACTACCTTGAAGCGCATCGGCAATCATAGGACAATTTGGCGCGATAACCGCAACAGTCTCTCCAGGTCTGATCCCGTACTTTTTGAGAGCATAGGCAAAGTTTTGTACGCGTTGTGTCCTAGTAGAACGACAGTGTGGGATGAGTGCCAAAGACAACTCGGCTGACAAACGCACCAGACGCCGTACGAATAAAATACGGGGTTCGGGTCCTCGGGTGCAGACAAGGCGAGCTTGTCTGGGTATATCTGAGCGGCTCGAAGAAGAAAGGTCAAAGGGTTCTGGAAACCAGTGGTAAGTAATAAGTATACGTGATAAAGCACTGTCGTTAGAAAAATGACAAACAGACCAAAGGATGTAAGTGCACAGGCGTCACCCCTGGGGGAACACTGAGCCCAAGGACCACATTAGGAGGCGGTATGGATTCTGGAGTGGGTTTGAAAGCAGTGATGTTTGCAGAGGACATGGTAGAGAATCGGAGTCGGAGAGAAAGTCCGAATCAGACCAAACCGGAGTAAAAAACGCTTGGCAAGTATCTACAGTTGGGTGGGAAGGAATTCCAGAAGGATAGTACTCCATTGCCAGAAGAATACTTCGCGTCGCACCCTGCGGGTCATTGGTTCAATTACAAGATTCATGACACACGATGTCTAATACTACTTCCCACCTTCGGATAATAATAACGAGTTCTCTAAAGACAAGGGCACAACCAATGACCTATCGATATTATTATACATGAAAGTCCAAAATTTTGTTGAAATCTAATGCCATAAACCCTCAAGATCGTTCTTTACTATCAATAGTCAATAAATCCTCGCTTCGAAACTCTCAGTATCGTATACTTTTATTAGTTCGACACCAACTCAGAGCTTAGCCACCACCTTTCTAAGCTCCGTCTTCAAAATCTTTCCCGTCGACGTTTTCTGTTCCAAGTACACATTGATTCAGCCAACCAGCCAGTTCCAAGCAAACAGAAAAAAAGAAACCCACCGGCAACTCCCCAACAACCCTAACCCACTCCGGACACGCAAACCCAGGCAACCTCTTCCTCGCATGCGCTTTCAAATCAGCCTCAAACTCCTTCTCACCCTTTTCACCTCTCCACTTGCCAGCGTGCTGAGGGTGGAGGATAACAAACGCCATAGGCCTCTCGCCCCATTTCGGATGAGGACGAGCGATGACAGAGACTTCGAGGATGTGGGGATGGGAGGCTAGTTCTTGTTCGATAGCTAGGGAGGATGCGTTCTAGATGATAGAGGGAAAGTGAGTAGATGAACGATAAGGGAGAGAAGAACGAGCACTGACCTCTCCACCAGAAATAATAATATCCTTACTCCGATCCATAATCGCCACCGCCCCATCCGGATGCCAAACCGCTAGATCACCTGAACGGAAGTATCCGCCTTTGAAAGCTTTTGCTGTGGCTTCTGGGTCGCGGAAGTACTAGACACATGAGCACGTCAACTTGCAATTTCCGAGACATTATTTCGCATGCTCACCTCCCGCATAACCAAATTACCCCTCGTAATAATCTCTCCCATCGTCTTTCCATCTTTCGGTACATCTACCAACTCTCCACCTTTCGCTTTTTCAGGAGCGTTCGGGTCGTCTTGTCTATAAACTACCCTCACATCGCCAGCAGTGGAGAAGGCATGTCCTTGTCTAGCGATCTTTTTTGACCTGTCTTCGAGTGACATCGAGTCCCAATAGGGATGGGTGTAACTTCGCGTGAAAGGGCCGTAGGTTTCGCTGGTGGAGCAAATCACTCAATACAACGTAGGGCGAAAACGAAGAGAACAGAGTGGACTCACGTCAAACCATAGACATGAACCGGTGTAATCCCAATACTCTCCAACGACCCTATCAAATGTGCTGTCGGCGCAGCACCAGCAATGATCGCTGAGATGGGTTGAGGAGGTTTCTTAGCTGCTGGGTCGTTGATTATACCAATCTGACAAGAATGTGTTAGCGGGATGGAGCATAGGACACGAGTTTCGCACCTGGACAGTGGGCGCACCACAATAATGCGTAACCCCAGACCCTAAAAAGTGTTTCCATATCTTGGGATAGTCTACAGTTCTGAGAGTAATCTGAGACGCTAGTGAGAATGTGATAGCCCAAGGGTACGTCCAGCCGGCAGCGTGGAACATGGGGAGAAGCCATAGGTAGACAGAATCTTTGTTCATCCTAGAACGATAGTAGGCACGTTAGTCTTGATTAGTACTGGAGATATGTTTAGTACGCACCGAGCATCAGAAGAGTTGCCAACGCCAGCAAGGTAACTTCCACGAAGAGTAGTGAGGACACCTTTAGGCTGAGAAAACGCGTATCAGACTTGGTCTATGGCCTTTGGAATGTGAGGATTACCCTTCCAGTAGTTCCAGATCTGAGAGCGACGCGTCAAATCCTCTGAGCACATAAAACTCGGAAAGCGCTCACGTATAACACAAGAGACACCCAGCATTCTCGTCAGTCTCCACATCCAATCCTTGCCAACCTCTCTCCTGACTAAATCTCCTTCCTTCACCCAAAAATGTCTCATACGGATCTCCGACGCGACCGGTATCTTTAGAGATGACGATGGGTATTCTAGTCCCTTTGACGAGGTGGAGATACTCATGGTCTACGAGTATAAGACGAGCTTGGCTATGTTCTGTAGTCCCGAATAAGAGATAAGCGAAAAAGGTAGAATGACACGTATGGAGAGGGAGTGACGCACCAAGGATGTACTCAACCTCGTGGTGTTGGAGACGTGTGTTGATTGGACACAGAACCACTCGCGCAGCCAGACCACCTGAGAGGCGTTGGTGAGCACGAAAGAGAGAAATGAAATTTGCAAATGAGACACGCACCCTGAAGCGCATCGGCAATCATGGGACAATTTGGCGCGATGACCGCGACAGTCTCTCCAGGTTTGATTCCAAACTTTTTGAGGGCATAGGCAAAGTTTTGAACGCGTTGTGTCCTAGTGGAACGATGTGAGACAAACTCTTAAAGGCCGGCTGACACACGTACCAGACGCCGTACGAGTAAAACACGGGATTCGGGCCCTCGGGTGCAGACAAGGCGAGTTTGTCTGGGTATATCTGAGAAGCTCGGAGGATAAAGGTCACAGGATTCTGTTGTCGTTTTCGAAGCCAACATTTGTGCTAAGTATAATGAAGAAGCACCGAAACGACCCACTGACCAAAGGATGTATGTGGACAGGTGTTCCTGGCGGAACAGTGAGCTTCAAGACCGCGTTTGGAGGCGGTATAGACTCTGGTGTAGGTTTAAAGGACTTGAAAGCAGGAGTATTCACAAAGGCCATGGCAGAGAAGAGTCGGGGGAAAAGTCAGACCAAGCTAGAGCGAATAACGCTTGGTATTTGAGTAGGGGATTTCGGAGTACCCCGCACCCCGCAAAGCGCGTCATGGGACCATCTTGTCTTGATTCGGCAACATCGAAACTGGTAGAAAGAGAGTGCGGCTCAGCCGTCGCTGCCTGCTTATCACTGCGTCGGTCTATCCTTCAGCCAACCTATTTGACGTTTGCACACAGAATCCCATTTCACCGAGTAAAAGAAACAATACAATTACATCGTACTAATCTTCCTCGTCACTCGCATACCCACCAAGTCCAAGCCCTGCCTGAACCGGAGGAGCTGCCGCTCTGGGTTTAGTTACAAGCGGAGGCGCACCTCCATGCTTTTTCCTAATCTCCGCAAAGTACTTGAGCCCTTCCAACGTATCAGAGCTCAAAAGCCCTAGAGGCTTTAGCGGCTCCTGTGGAGGAGGCATCTCTGGCTCGGGGGAAGGTTCCTCGGCCGCTTCAATCCTTCGCCTCTTCGCTCCACGTTCTTCTCCGTCTTCCTCGTCATCACTGACAATGTTCCCATCCTCGTCTAAGATATCACCGTCTTCTAAAGCCCGTATAGTTCTCATGGCATCCACAACCTTAGGATCTATCTTTCCCCGAATGACTTCCTGCCCAATCTCCTCCAGCCGTCTCTTCTCGTTCACTTTCGACACGGGATTCGGATCCTCGGTTGCCCATCGGACGTTGAGAATTTCGTCATTGTCCAAAGACTGGCACGCCATAGCCTCTTTGGCGAATTGAGCATGCAGCTCCGACTTGTAAGTCACGAAGGCGACCGAGCGGTACTGCAAGACCTTGACAGCCCATCCCGTCTCCGAGTCATCTTCAATGACGCATCAGCACTTTAACAGGCCTTATCCCACCAAACGAAGAAACCTACCTCTCTCAATCTCCCCAAACTCCTTAAAATGCCTCCTCACCACCTCCTCCGTCTCCAAGCCCGTCCCCGTCTCCTTAATCCTCCCAACATACAACGTCCTATTCTGCCTATTAAAACTCCCAACACCACCCATATCATCTCTATAATCCGCAAACTTGTCTCTTGCAAAGCAATCTTTCGAACTATCCGGTAACGCGTTTTCGGGATCGGGTAAACAGTGGAGGTATTCGCACTCCCAGCCATAAGGGCAGCAACCACGGGCGAAGAAGAGACAGCAGTATTTGTTGCCGGTGGTGTTGGCACGGGTTATACCGGCGTCGCGTTTGATGTTGCAGCGGGTCTGGGATTTGACTTTGCTGTAGAGAGAGAGAAAGGTCAGAACATGGCTTGTTGGAAAATGTAGAGCGGGATGCGTACTTGGAATAACTATCCTCTCGGTCTCCACCAGCCCATTTATTATACCAAATGTCTGTAAAGTAGAAAAACGCAGTGATTAGTAACTCTGCTTGGACAAAAACGCATAGAAAACCGCAAAGAAGAAAAAAAACTCACTATACTCCTTCCCAGTCTGCGGCGTCTCCTTCTTCTCTACCTCTCCAGGCTTGACCTGCTTCCTCGCAGGCCTATTCATGTACTTTTTGACCTTCTTCACCAGGGCAGAGGACGCAGGAGCAGGGACGACAGCGGTTTCGGTTTCTGTTCCGTTTGAAGACATCTTTTCTTTTGAGAGGTTTCCTTGGAAGTTTTTGTGGTACGAAACAGGGGAGTCGAGGTCGTGAGGTAGAGCTGTAGAGCAGAATAAAATACAAGGTGAGGGTAAGAGGTAGAAATAAGAGTTGGAGTTGAAGTCAGCCCTGCGCTCGTCGCTGTTCGAGTTTGAGTCACAAATGCGTGACAGTCGGTGTCACATTGCCTCTTTTGATGCGACAAGGCGTGCTCACTCCTCACGACCCAGAATTTTATTCAGAACTTCTGTACCATTTACACCGCGATGAAGAAGAACCATGGAACCCCGAAAAATACTTCAAACCGTCTGGCTCTGATCCCTCTTTACCCTTGGACGAAGCAGCCATGAAGCGATTGTACACTGTCCTCGATGTTTTAGCTCTGGTCTCTGTGCCTTCTCCGCACAACGCTGGAGCTATCGCCGCCTCTATTACCCAAACACTTCTCGGTACTCTTGCTACTACAATCTACGTCGTTTTCACTCGACAAATCTCCTTAATCGAAACCGATAACGTCGTTCGACATCTCAACAACATTTTTACCATTCTCAGAGATATACCGGCTCCTGGCTTAGGAGAATCTTCTAAAATCCTTCCCCCCGAATCGCGTACCACTTTTTATAAACTCCTTACTACACTGTATAGATACAGTTGGGATGTCTTCATGCGCCACGCTCAGAAGAGGCAAAACTCGTTCCAGCGGCTTCGAGAGGATGTCATGAATGTTCGCGGTGATATTCATCCTCCTTTTACTAATGACGAATACCTTGCTCTGGAGAAATTATTCGGGAATATAGACCTCATCTTGGAGGCTCTGAACCAATGTGACCCCTATTACATCGCCGAGACAATCTGCAATGTACACAAGGAGTTTTTACAAATGGGTATCTCATTCCGCGGTACGAATAGCAAGGACAACTTGTTGCTTGAGAAACTAGACAAGTTTATGCAACGTGCGTTCACAGTTTGACCGACTGAGTATTTTTTTCACATAAGTATCTATAGATCAGGAACACTTTTTCATTATGCAAGACTGGCTATCCGATATCATGTCACTCCATCTTGCCGGACTGAACCTTTCAGGTTTGGCACTGTCAGCACGCCTCCGTGTACTATTGACTGGTACACTTACAGTCGAAGTCTTACCCACTTTACAAGCTGACCTTTATTCTTGCGAACTCTCTCCCAAGAATGTCAAACAGGCCTTGGTTCAGGCTTTGGAAGCGAATCCTGGCGTCAAATATAAAGCGCACGTTTGGCAAGATGATTTTATCAACACGATCGCGGATCATGCCGTCAACTCGGATGGTACACATGTTATTCACCGAACCTCACCTTCAGTCCATTGTGAAATTTCTATGATTTATCATATCAGGGAGCGAAAAATCAACGTTCTTCGGTATATAGGAGGATCTGAGCTTTCCTGCAGAGCATGCTCTGTGTACATGCGTGCTTGTGCCGAGCAATTTGTCACACGAGGTACTCGCTGGGAATTCTGTCCGTCTTGGAAGCTCCCGATCTCTAATTCTGAAGATGGGTGTATTCGTTCGCAAGTGGTCAAGTTACTGCAAGGAATACTGGTGAAGGATTTTATACATTGGGTCAATGATCAGAAGATGGCTGGGCGTCGAAAGTCGAATGATGACTTTGGGTGCGCATCCAGTAACGGGGTTATATTAGGTTTTTATACGGGTGCTCTAGAAGCAGCTAGAAAAGCAAAGGAAGCGTCTAGTTCAGGCTCTGGTTCTCGTTGAATTCAGTGTATCGTCTGTATTCGAACTCCCATGTACATATTACCGGAAGTACTACCCATAATCATTGTCTGATCAATCCTCATCCACTCTCTTTGGGTTGCTACACAAAATATTGATTTCAAGACCATCTAGACGCCTACGATTATCCCGTCAGGGCTGGACCCCGAGGTGCTGTCAGATCTCTGACGCTCAACTTTTGAGTAGTTGACTCAATTTACAAGGTCTTTTCTGAAACAACTCGACTACACGAATTTGACTGTCGCTGGTTTCCAGGAATTTCCAGGAAGGGTAGAATTTACCATGACACCCTTTGGCAACAGAACCGATGTCAACAAGGAGATAACAGTAGCGCGCGCCACAGCAAAGCTTTGATCCCCCGGAGTTTTTGTTCTCGGATGTGAGATAGCATAGCAATTTCACAGGTGGATGATCAATCAGTTGTGAACTTCCCAAGGTTACAACACTACACTGATCATATCGACGAGTAATAGGGCGAAGCTTCGACGGTAGGTATTACTTCAACCGTAAGTGTACACGACCAGGAATACACGAAGGCGTTTTGACAAAGCCAAACTACATAGGCTCAGCTCAGCGACGTGGAAAGATGAGATTTCTGAGACCCGTCGTTCGAAGCTGAAAGAATACCCCGAGTCTACATAATCGACGTATAAAAATCAGTAAAGATTAATAGCCAAAAATGGAACTCGTTAGCAGTCTGGGCCGTAACCAGCTGTTAACGTAGGCTGGCAGTCTTTGTCTGTCGTTGTCATGATACTATGTTGCTCGGTTTCTCGGCAGACTTTTGTAATTCAACCCTACAGCACTTGTACTTAAAATGGACTAGCATTGAATGAATCAATGGTCCCCTCGCTGACCTAGCGCACGGGCGCTTCTACTGAGTGTCCATAAAAAGCCGGGATGTCGCATGATCAAAGCTATCACACCTTAAACCATCTCCACATCACTTAGGATATTGTGCTATGAGCGGCGGAACTGACGTACAACCCAATAACGATGCTACAGGTCAAATGATTGAGTATGTAAATACAACTATTGATCCTACGTAGCGTCCATCCTAACTCGCTTCTACTGAATATGGTAGAGTGTTTTCCACCTCTGCTGGAAATCACTTCAGCGGCAATACCATCAATGTCACAGGTGGTGATAGCCATTGGTCGAGTACCAATCAACTTGGCGAAGCCGCTCGTGATAGTCCTAGGGAAAATACGATCCGGGGGAGGTATCGCTATCCCGCTCATTCCCGTACAACTCAGATTCCTACTGCTATTATCGAAAGAAGGGCGTCTGAATCTGGTGCATCGTCTGGCACTGTCGTTCCAAAGATTCTCTATCCACGTAAGCTTATGCTACGGCGAAACGGATACGCCCTATGGCGTCCTGAACCTGACCGAGCTGCACCCCCTGAATATCGTAAGGCGGGTGTAGACATTGGGGATCTGGTTATGATAAATCAACACGGAGGTCTCATTTATTTGTTCAACATCCGCTTACCTGCAGATCATCCATGTAATGCAGAAAGAGTTCCGGAAGATTTCGAACCCATCACCGCTCATCTTCGCATTGATGAAGAAGAGATGCAGTATCATCGTGGTTCATATGTACCGAGTTGCGAGGAAGGAATTATCAACGAACGTATGGCTGACAATGATGGTGGTTGGCGGCAAGCGTATGTTGCTACTTATCAAGATTTTGTTCAATATCTAACCATCTTCCGGTAGGGGCGTGCCAGAGGAATTTGGCGCCGGGATGATTTTCAGATCCTCGATTACGGA
This sequence comes from Stygiomarasmius scandens, assembly GCA_037954225.1. Taxonomy (NCBI): domain Eukaryota; kingdom Fungi; phylum Basidiomycota; class Agaricomycetes; order Agaricales; family Campanellaceae; genus Stygiomarasmius; species Stygiomarasmius scandens. The sequence goes on along the minus strand of JBANRG010000005.1, from coordinate 291,169 downwards.
GGGCGCCCTTCTCATTCTACCAGAGGGAGGATCTAGAAAAGACCTGCAAAATATACGTCCTTTCTATGATTATGCAAACAAGCATGCACTGACGTGGTACGAGTATGTGAACGACGTGCTTGGATTCGAGGCGGATAACGGTGCCCTTTACCTTGTTACTGGGTGCGATAAAAGCCGATGCTGGGGTGTCTCGGCCTTCTCCTGTAGTCGCCCAGAGGATGTTTACTTGGAATTCATTCCCAAAACATACCAAGATTCTTTACTGCCTCATTATCGATTTGGAACTTATCGTGCTGCTGCAGTTCAATATACACCAGACATCGAACAGAAAAATCAGGTACAAGCGGGCTGTGTATTTGTACGAGGGCTCAAAATATTTATCAAACCCAAGTTCCTGCACAAGATGATGGGACAAACAGTAGAAACCTCTTCGATTATGGATCTTACAGAAAAGGGAATTTTAGAAGTAGTAAAACAAAGGGATAAGCCAGTTAGATCCTTAAGTAGCCTTTTCTGGGCACCTAGAGGTGGATCGTCATCTTCAAACAAAGGGAAGGGGTTGATTGTAAACAACTACACGGAAGATGCTGGAATAACTGAACAGTTTCCTGGATCCACACCGGTGCGTAGTGTATTGTTAATGACTAACTCCTGAAAAAATTTAACGGTCAATTCTCAGATATATCATCCTTCTGATACAATCAGTCGATTTGTACTTGAAAATGTGCGTCCTAAGCTTTCAGTCACTAAATCGCCATATCTGGAAAAAATTGAGGCAGTTCCCTGAAGTCGATGCAATCACGATTCATGACAACATCTGGATTTCTGCTCTTGATGATGTAAGTTCTACTCTACTCTATGATTTGCAACTCGAAATTGATAGACTCAGTGGGAGAGTGATGATAATGCAGAGCTTTTGAGGCGCGTTTTCGATATGTATGCGCTCGAAACGAAAGATGGTGAGAGCTAAACTGACTCATTTTCCGAATATGATATATTTAAAATCATTTAGGCATTGCTCGTCTTCAAAAAATCATTGATTATCATGCTCTTATATCCGTGAGCTATTCAGGAAATGGACATATCATCTCAGGGTCATTTGATAGTCCAATTACTGTATGGGATGCACTGTCTGGAGAACCCATACCATCCCCTTTTTTTCCTGGGATTGCTACATCTTTAACTAGCTCCCCAGATGGAGAATCTGTTGCTTTTGGTGGCTTTGACAATGCTATAAGAATTTTTGATCTCCAAAAGGGACAGGTTCTTAAAGTACTCCAAGGTCACAATGACACTGTTCCATCTATTGTCTATTCTCCCGATGGAACATGCATAGCTTCATGCTCATTTGACGGATATGTCCGATTATGGAATATACAAACAGGAGAGGTTGTGCATAATCTGCAAGGCGACATCAATGGTCTTTCATCTCTTGCTTATTCTCCTGATGGCAAAAAGATTGTGTCAGGTTCTTTTGGTCATAATGTGTTTGTCTGGGACACATTGACTGGCAATAGGATTTGGTCCTTGGAAGGGCACAATCATGCTGTTTTGTCTGTGGCATATTCTCCTGACAATAAATTCATTGTTTCAGGATCTTCTAATGGAGACATTTTTCTATGGGATATCATTATGGGAAAATGTCTCCATGTTTTCAAAGGACACACAGATGCAATCCTAGATATAAGCTTCTGTCCAGATGGCACACAGATTGCATCAGGCTCATCTGACTGTACAGCCAGTCTATGGGATATCAATAACCAAACACATTTACAAGCTCTGAAACAACATACTGAAGCTGTTTCTTCAGTTGTTTATTCACCTGATGGCAGAAATATTGCTTCAGGATCCATTGATTTCACAGTGAGGATTTGGGATGTAGTCAGTGGGGATTGTATTCGGATCTTGCAGCTGTCTAGTTGGCTTTATTCAACAGCTAGACAAAAAAAATGGGTCAAAAGCTCATCTATTGACACTGACTTGGATAATGTTACTGCATATGAGCTAGACAGTGTCACTGCCTACTCAGAGACTGGCAGTGAATTCATGAAAGAGAGCTCTGTTGCTGCTGCTGCACCAGATGATATTCTGTCATGGACAAATCAGGACCCTCGTGAAAGTGTATTGTTCAATTCTTGGGGTGTTCTCTACCGATTCCAGGTTTGTTCACACCTTCATTGAGACTTTTATTTTCCTGAACTGCTGCAGACTTTAGTCAGTGCTAATGGCACAAGTACAACAACACTGTGGCGCACTATACGTGCTAATAAAGAAGATAGAGTAGCCAAATTGGAATGGGCATCTAATGGTGGGTTAGGACGTGTTGTTCTAGGAAAGGTTCACTTCCTCTCACTATTTTATTAAGCCAGTATTTTTCTGACAAACATTATTGCAGAACACTTTCCCAATGTCAGACTTAGTCAGGCCAGATCCTCATACATATGTAAGCTGTGAGCTTTATGTGTCCCTCTTGTATCCTGATATTAGTTTCAGGGTTCCCGTATTTTCAGTGGCATTGATGGCCTACAGTACCGTTGGTGCCCAAGCAATACTGGGTCTGATATTGTTGTAAGTGAATTGTTAGATTTATCAGAGAAACAAGTTCACCTCTGAACACCTTTGCCAGCTCCAAGACCCCAATGGATACGTTATTGCTTTCTTCAGGCCCACAAGACAAACGCGCTATCAGACCGGAGATGTCTTTGGTGAACTTCATTTCTTACGGACAGCAGGCAATGGGACAGTGGTATGTTCTGTTATTTTACATGTCTCTAAACCATCACTCATTCCGAATATTCTCAGATGCATCCACCAATGATGGATATGGTCACGGTTACCTCCATGTTGTACCGATTCTGTGGATTATACAACTTATAAAATAGACTATTACATCTATTTTTAATAGGACACCATCAACAATTTAAGCTTCTACAATACGACGTGCAAGCTCGCTAGCTCCACTGAATGTTCTTCCACATGAAACGCATTGGTTTTGAGTGAGCCGAAAGTGTATGATAGATGATCTACATAGAACGGTAGCAATGAGCTCGGTGAAAACTCTGATTTTGTACATTCATAAATATTTTCGACGCCCATAGAGCAGAGGCAAACCCATAGAAATCTCGACTCTGATGAACGCAATTTCTTGTTTGACTCGGAGGGATTTAGGCTTGTGTCAAAATGAGATCGGTCCGTTGCAAATCCACTTATGGACAATGAATCCGGAGAATCAAGCCCCGTAAAAACTTGGTAGATCTAACCACGAGGATGCTGCGTGGATCCCTATCACCCAGTAATAAAAGTGAATGCGAGTGTCATAACAAGTTGTAGACCTTACATCATAAGTGAAGGTTTTCAGGCGTTTTAGGCCCGGGCGAGTTCCTCTTCGAAGAAGATGTAGGAGTCCGGCACTAGATATAGTAAGGTCGTCCTAGTTTCGCCAGCATGCAAGACACTGTTACAGAACTTTGCATTTGGTGGTTATACGCCCAGAGTGAAAACAAACGTTAGCACAATTGTTACATTGGACATACATAATGCATATCTGCATCGTAGATGTGATGTTACAATCCTTCTCCTTTGACCCGCGTATCTCATGGGATAAGTCATCGTCATTAATGAGACGAACATACTCCTCCGCGCCTCGTCGTTCACCCTCTCGATCGAATTTACGCGGTTCCACCTCCTCCATCTTGGAGAGACAAGGCGGCAATCCTCGCTTCTTCAGCAGCAAGATCCTCATCTTCCTTCTCCTTCCTGTATTTGGCCAAATCCCAGTCTTCTTCACCGTCGTCGTCCGAATCCTCGAACCATTCTGGGTTATATTGGAACTAGGCATAGCCGTTAGAAAAGGGTCCAGAAAAAGGAACCAAGAAAGACGACGTACGAGATCTCTTCCACTCATACCACTGTTCTTACCAGCAGCATGCGCCTGATCCTTAGCTTTGCGCAGGGCCTCGTCCTCTGCTTGCTTCTTGTCCATACGAGTTTTCTTCCATTGAGCGAATGTCTCGGGGGTGACTGGTGTGAGATTTGAGCCGAGCTTGTGTCTCTGTACCCCGGGAATAGGTTAGTCGGTGCTGAGAAAATGGATAATACACGACGTACCTCGACTTCCAGGAACTCTTCAATACTGATCACATTGGCTTTTTCAGCCTCCTCTTTGGCCTTCCTCTCCGATTTGAGGACGAAGCCGGGCGGTAGAGCATGTCGGTACTGACAATTGTCGCCGTTTGGACACTGCCAGAACCAGCCGTACCTATAGACAGAATTGAGGACTGGGACACAAGAGAAGGTGAACGTAGCGTACTTTTGAGTCTCGATAGCCTGAATAAAGTATTTGCAGACAATCTAGAAAAGCCAGCGATGAGACTCGTGCGCATCGAAACGAAAGAGCTGCACTAACATCCGTTGTCGTCCGAGGGTTTCCAGCTTTCGAGAGCACAACGTTCCTCAACTTCTCGTCGTCCCATTTATCCATCGTGTCTGCCAACACCATCGTTAGAGCCCGAGTAAAAAAAAAACAAAAGTAGACGCACCAGCCATCTTATCCTCCCTACTATCCTCATACAAGTTCTTCTTCTCCACCTTTCTCCCCACATCCATATCATGACTAAACTTGCACTTGCTTCCCTTCTCACATTGACCAGCCTTGAAATACGCACAGAGCACAGTTTTTGGATCCACTCCAAACGGCACTTTTTGTGTGATGACGGGTTTTAACAACGCAGCTTCTTCCTTTTTTCGCTTTTCTTCCTCCGCCTCTGCCTTTTTCCGAAGATCTCTCTCCTTTTCCTTCTCTAATGCTGCTCGAGATTTTCCGGCGTTTGCTGTTTGAGCTTGGATTCGTTGGACTTCTTTCTGGACCTTGGCGGATTTGTTTTTCTATAGACAGGCAAGCGTGCAGATGAGCTCGGGGACTAAGTAGACTTGCAGAAGAGGCTTAAGACGAACATTTTTCATTCCAAAGGTCTACATAATAACGGAGATGCTAGGTCAGCGTCAACCACACAACTAGCGATGGCAACGTGGACTGGGTCAAGTACCTTGTCTTCCTTCACTTTGGAAGAGCTAGCATTCTGCTGCTTCTTTGGAGGCATCTTGAGAGGTTTGAGGTACTAGGAGGTCGTAGAGAGAGTAGAACAACAATGGCAGTCAACGTTCGGCGACGTTGACGGTGATGGTGAGCAAGGAAAATTGTGTGGCTGTGTGAAATCGACGTCACTCAGTCCAGTCTGAGTACCGTCGCAAAAAGCTAGTAGGAAACGTAGACAATTGCCTTGGAGGATAGATTTATTGTATACAAGTTACTTTACACTTCTTTCCGCTTGCAAATCTGTAAACTCAACTCAACCAATCGTCCATCTTATTCCAGACCGTATTCTGCTCCTCCGTCCATTCATCCCTCTTGTCCTTTACGCAGTCCTCGCATATACCCTCCTTGACCCAATCGACGCTCTTAAGCATCTCCAGCGACTCGATTGGGTGACAAAGCCCACTATCTGCCAGTACCGGCGTAATAACAAACTGCATCCATCTGTCGGCAATCACATCCGTGCAAGCCATGTGCGAAGTCGGAGGCGGGGTAAAGATGACGGGCGTGAAGTAGGTTGCGAGGTTCTCCATCAAGGTGTTCCCTCGAGAAGTGACCTTTTTCGCGAATTCCTTGGGAATATGGGTAGGAAACGAGTCTAAACCAGAATGTGCGACGAGGTGATACAGAAGCGGTTTGATAGCCTGTTGCGGGTCGGTCTTAGCAGCCTGGCGGAAAGGAGACTGAGAACGTACATTTGGAATATTGTGTTGTATCGCAAGGGCTGTAGCCTCCTGAGCGTAATCGCACTGGAATACCGCGACCTGGTGCGCGTCTTTGGGAAGCAACGAGACGAAACAAGTCTTTGCTTGTTCATGAAGCTCCGGAAAGTCAAGCTGGTCCGAGCTGGATATCCGTATAAGCGATGCTATCCTTTGGAAGTCATTTTCTGTGGAAGAAAGAGTACTGGGTCATTTGTGGATAGCGAGGAACAATGAATAGCCAAATCAATGCTTACTGGTTTCCATAAATATGGTCTAGCAAGACCACGAGATCCTTTCCATCTACGACGAGATCTCCATCCAGGACAACGTACTTGCAAGATGAGAATTCGGGCTCCAAGTCTGCTTGCTTGGGATAGTCGCCTGTGGGCCGCGGTTCCAGTCGAGACATTATAGTAGGCGAGTACGCAGTCAGTCGAGATGGATGGATCTTGAAGAGTACATCGTGTTCATTTTCATTAGTTTTTGGGTGTATAATCGTGTCGGCGTCACTGAACCAATATACTGGATGTTTCTGTAGCATTTTTCTGCGGAGACCAGATGACAGACGAGACCCAGGTGAGTTTACGATACAGAAAGTTTATGCCGGCGGCAAAGTCTGTTCTTTAAGTTGGCGTCGCACGCAGAATAACCAGCGCTGGTATACAGTACATTCGGAGCAATATTGTAAAGAGGTCATATATCCTCACAGTTGGCTTCGGTGCGTATTTGAAATCTTTCTGGTTCTATATATTGCTCGCCTTGAACCAGGACTGTCGCGGCGCGAGGCTCACATGTACAGCGAGTGCTAGATTTTCTTCCAGAATTCCCCGGTCTTGTCCTTAGAGACTGTCATTAGGAAAAGTGAGCCCCAACACCACAAACCACAAGTTTCTGAAAGTTCCTCGACTGCTTGCAAGCTGTTCATCAACATCGCGTCTCTCATATTGCGATGTGATTCAGTATCTTCATTCCTCGCTTTTTGCATCCTCGATCATTTGATCTTGTCGAACTTGAAGATTCTCGATATCTCTGTGCCTGCGCCGTCAGTTTCTCTCGATTCCCGTACAAGTTTTTTGCATAACCTTGAGCAGTTCATGTTGCATTCGAAATTCAATCTCATCGAGCTATGTTTGGACAACTTGAATCCGTTGGACACTGAAGTTCTTTCGCTGCTTAGACTGTTGCCAACCATTGTCAATCTTTCTATCGGCTAATCCATGTACAGTCGCATATAAAACAACAAGGGCAACCATCTAATGCAGTCATCACTAGAAACTTTCTCATCTAGAGTCTCACGATCTCGTTGCATGTCGGAGTCGGTTCGGGAGGAATTCCTGAGTGATATTTTGGAATTGATGCAATCTGCGTCGTTACAGCGTTTTCGGGAAACCTTGTCCCAAGCGAAATTTTCGTGATGCAAACAATGAAATTCCAGGAACGGAAAAGCCCTGCCAAAAAGCACTAAGCGAGCTTGATTTACTGTTTTAGTGATCACCGCAACTGGCCTCTCTTATCCCTACAGCACTTTCTGGACAGCCCAGATGCCTGAAAATGGTCTCAGGTAGCCACCTCTCCCCCCAAACCTCTTACGCCATGGCCGGAAGTGTGTATACATGGACTAAGTCGTCGTTCTGTTTTGGGAAATTATTTTGATGTGCATCACGGAAAAACTCGGTTGGGACGCTGTAAAATCAAGGCAAAGCCAAACGATTGTTGAATTAAACGACCTTTGTGAACAGTATAGATGTCGGCTCCAGAACTCCGAAAGCAAACCTGAAAACTATGTGTATTGTGGGGGATGGCATTTTTGGCGTGTCGAGGCCGAAGCGCTTTTCTTACATCTTCAATTTCAGAGGACTCGGGAAGTATGGATTGCCTGTTTGACCAGAATTAAGTATCAACTAACTGTAATTACATTTGATGTACACAGGGACCATTTTTCGTGTAGCTTGCCACCATGTACTATTGAACTGAGCATAACTTAAGTCAAGGGCTGACCGCGGACCCTACTAATCCAACCGTGTCTATTGATTTGGGTAGAGGTTAGACCTATAACGGGAACTTCTTGATGCGCAGCGGAGCTCGGCAAGCCAATCACGAAGCACTGACTCGAAAACAAAAATAACGAAACGCCTTTGAAGGGCCTGACCGGGAATTGAACCCGGGACCTCTCCCAAATGTAAGCCATGCGACTCGGGCGAACCCGAAGGGAGAATCATGCTACTAGACCATCAGGCCACATCGCCTAGATACATAAAAACCGGTACGGCGAGTATAGGAAGTTGAACAGATCAAAAATGTTGATTTCAATTCTATTCTAAAGGCGGCAGTGGTGTAGATATAATTACGCCTAGTGGACGCTTATTCTCACTTGGGGTATCTGATTTTGAGTACAGGAAAGTGGCGTCAGGGCGATGGCTACATAAATCTGCGACTGTGATGAAGGGAAATGTTTTAATGAAGTAGATCACACAATCTGTTAGCATGCGTCAGTGTGCAGTACTTTTAACGATCCACCACAACTCATTGTGGAACCATCAAGTTGGTTGATTTTAAAGTGGGTCACTGATCATAGGAAATCCCAATGCCACACCCCTGTAAATCAACGGGATGGGAATATGATGAGGTCTCTACTAGTATACTGTATGATCTACCTGGATCTTCTAGTAGTACCTGTATGAACTTTGGCTTCGAACAGAAGTTCCTGGACTTGGAACTCTAGCATTTGCCGACTCGGATGCAGTTGGATCACTATAGTTGACTATAGTTGACAATTACTGCTTAGCGCTAAGCCACTATTCCATTGAGTATAGTAGAAGCATATTGCGATCACATACATAAATGAAAGATTCAATCATGGTACTGAATGTTCCCACTCTTTCAATAAGTACATCAAGCCACTGGCACTGCTCAACTTGAACTACTTGTTTGAAGGGGAGTGCTCAATTCGAGCTTTCTTTAGACTGGAAGTGCAGATAACGTTGATAGAGCTTTAGCTGACAAGGCGGATGAGAATTGTATGTGGCGAGCCAGTGGTTTCGAGGGTGAATGCCAATAACAAACTTCACTAACAATGGGTGCCTGCTACCAGACTAATAAGGAAAGATTTACAAAGAAAAATATATTTGTTGAAACATGACCAAGCTCAACTCTGATTTCAGACCTTAAAGCTGAAGGGAATCATTTATAGGTCACAACAGAATTAAGATTAAGTACATTTATTGATTATCTAGGTTTCTTCAAGTTTGAACTAGTAAATGAGTAGTTTCTTGAAATTTATTGCATAATGAGCTGAAGAAGAACCATTGATACTACTAGCTAGGGGATGGGCTGTTGCTGGTAGCTCCGGTCACGATGAACATCAACTATCAAGCCAAAAAAGATTTTCGATATTTAATTTTGCAATGGGCAAATACAACATCACAAAATAAAGCCATAATTTTACTAAAGATATGAAGTATTAAAAAAAGAAATTCTCAGAAACTGTCCAGAAAACTGTCTATATATTTATATTATCTGGGAGTAAGGAAGATAATCTAAGGATTTGGAAGTAAAGTGAAACACTTTTGAACAAATAGAAAAATGAAATGAGCATCGGTTGGCAGATTGTCTTACCAGTTAAAATATATAAAATTGAAAGGGTGTCAATAGGCCGTATCTGCTACACGGATATTTGAATGCTCTACAATGAAAATTGGCAGCGGAACTAATGATAAATGGGTGGAGACACAATGGAACATGGATTTGAGACTTCGTGCGACTGCGGCCAGTGCCATGACTGTGATGCATGGGGCATCAAAACTGTTCGCGTTATATTTTTCGGCATCAACCCTGATTTTCCAGTCAGCAGTGCCCCATCGACTAGCCAGAGCCCTGATGAACAAGAGCTTTCAATGAGGACAGGTTGAGGGTGTTTAGGGGCTCAGATGCTCATGTCACAGTGACGGTGGCACGTTGTTCCACTTGAAGATCTTTGGTATGGAGCTTAATGAAGATTGGATCCTCTCTTAGTGAAAAACAAACACCAAAAATCCGCAGATACCGTCTAATGATAAAAATATTTATATTCTGAAGCACTATTTTAACTCCTTTGGGAAATTGCTATCCTCGTATCTTACCGTGTAAAGCAGCAGCACCTTCCCCGAGCTGGATCTTCACTTGGCATACTAGTAATTTTCTGTTTGCAAGTACTATTACATTATATTGTCTTTGATTTGCCTGTGAAACAAGACCAGGAAGTTTCGGCATTCTTTTTAGACCTGAAGGCAGTGACAATGCATATGCATTTTCATCATTGAAATTTTGTTTGGAGTATCAATTCAACATTTATTGCAACATACTGAGCTTAAAATCTTGGTAACCGAAGCTTAATATTTCATCTTTAGTTACTAAAATCATCAGGAAATTGCAGTGGAAATGGTAAATTTTCAATTCTATCCAGTGATTTTTACAAATGGGTTTGGTCTGAGCTAAACTTGGACTATCTGACTAACAAATGGGTATTGTTAGAAGAGAAATTTAGGTTTCCTTTGAATAACTATAGGACATGAGTTGCTTCACACTTGGGTTCTGTCAGTATTGGAAGTGGATTTGGTGACTTGAATATGCTGAGTGTTAGATATGGGCTTCATCCAAGCTAAAAAAGAAGGTTTGCCCTGAATATGCATGACGGTTTTATCAGAGCTATACTAAACAGTTACTTTATATGCAATGGGCGGACTCTATCTGAGTTATTGGCTAGATCTGACCATGGCTTTGGGCTCCACATACATGTAAAATATTGACTTCATTTGCATCCGACTTTATGTCCGGATAATTGGGTTTCATCTGAGTTGAGATGGGGTGAAGTCGTCTATGTCCCCACACGGATCTCCGAGTTGACAAAATTCAAGAAATAGACTACCGTCACCTGGTAGTCTTCGAAGTTTCTGACTGTCTCTGCGATCAAGCTCAACACACTGACTTGGTCCAGCTGGGCTACTTTGTGTCATCATCCTTTTCAAGGGATCGCAAAATGTAGTACTGAGTGAGTTAGTGAATGAATTAGGTCAAATCAAACTTTGTTCACTGAAGTAGGTTTCACAGATGCATCATAGCTCTAATGAACGCAGCTGATTACATCTTTGCCAAAGATGTGATTATGATCATTACTGCGCTGTTCCACTGCGTCTATAAAAACTTGAGTAGTTGCGTATCGTAAAAATGAGTCTTTTGTTTCCGGCCTGCGTTGTTTTGATCCCTCTTTGCTTTATAGTTGCCTGTGTAGTTCCCCGCACCAAAGATCTACTCAAGTATAGCAAGATGTCCCCGAAAGAGTCTTTACAGGTCACACTCGGCGGACTGCTGGTATCAGTGCTTATCGCGACATTCGTCTATGCCGTTGGTTGCTTTCAGACCTTTCTTTACTGGCGTAGTAGGTTCAACGACCGGCTGGGCTTACGGATTCTGGTCTGTGTATATGGATGATTACTTATATTATCGTAAGCTAATGCTTTTTTCCGGGAAGGTCTGGGCGGTACTGTATGTGTCAGCCCAATATCGGTAATTGGACTAATCTAGACTGACTTTTTTATTGCAACCGTTCGCCTAGGCTTTTTGAAACGGCTCACTCGCTCTGTTTCTGGTTCTACTTATACACGATTGTGGTCCAGTACTATGGCGTTCGCGAAGAGCTGGAGAATCGACACTGGTCCATCTCCATATCTGTGGTCTTTCATGGACTAATTACTGGGTGTGTTCAGGTAAAACTTCCTATACTTCGTTATCCACCTCCTAGAATCTCATTTCTTCCTCCCGTGTAGGCATACTATTCCTATCGCGTATACGTGCTCTCCCGAGGACGCAAGTTCATTCCTATGATGTGCTGGGTTTGTTCTTTGATTGAATGCTGTGGCTCCATCGGAATTACGGTCATTCATTACCGCGTTGGGCCGGTGGTATTTGCAGCAAAATATGAACTGTTACCAACATTAATTATCATTCTGGATGTAGTCGTTGATGTGGTGAACACGACGACTTTGTGTTATTATCTTCATCAGCGTAGAACCGGTATTAAATCGTGAGTACTATACTAGTAATACAAGATGTTAATTCATAGATTGATTTTCGGGACTCTGTAGGACGGATCAGGTTGTCACCACTCTTATCGAGTGGAGTGTTGGTACAGATCTTCATTGGATATCTTCATGAGTGATCTCTGATCAAGGATGTTTCGCAGAAAGTGGTCTCATCACGGCGTAAGTTATGAGTCTGATTTCCTAAGTCTAGGCAGAAGATTCCAAAATTTCATTTATTCCTTCAATAGACTTGCCGCCGTAGGCATGCTCATTGCGGTAGGCTTTCATCCATTCATCCATATATCATGAGGCTCAACAAAACTAAACAGTGTGTAGTAACTCCAAATACTGGTGAGACTTTTAAACATCTTTGCTGTATCAGTAACTGAGCGAATGTTCGGATAGCCTTATTTCTTTCAATGACAACCTTTTATGCAAAACGTAAGTTTCGACAAGTCTCTCTGGCATGATCCAAGGATGCTCAGTCTTACCTCTATCATTGTCATTTGAGCCAGTCTACTCAAACTCGCTTCTTTCATCGTAAGTTTTGGCATACCAATGATTCAATGACCAGTCGTTTGATTTATTCTCAAAGTCTGAATGGGCGGGGACCTCTCAGTCCATTCAGAGCTCCACAGAATACTGCCAATAGCCATACAAATTTCGGGATAAAGATCACACAGGTGACCTATTCTCATCCACAAGTTATACAATTATTCACTTCTCTGCCAGACAACCGAAACTTCCACCTCCCCTATAGACCTCCCCTCATCAGCTCACCGGCCTAAAGACATTGGAATCAGAAATGCCAAGGCTTGGGCTGATACCCACGAGATGCAGTTCACAAACATCGTAGAACGAGACAGTGATACCATCGAGATGGCTAGTACTTGTAACGATGAACATCCAAAGGATGGATCGATCACCATAGTCTGAACGCTCAAAGTGTTCAAAAGCGATTTGTGATCTCTTAGTAAATATATATGCCTTTTTGTATTTATGCGACAGTTTGCAGCTTCGGTTGCCAAAATTATCACATTTGTTACTGCTCCTATTTCGACTTTTAAAAAGGTGCGGCTACAGCAATAAAAGCCACCAAGGAGCCTTCAACAAAATCTAAAATTTCATCTGACGGGTAGATACACCTATAAAATATACGGACCTCTGAAGCAGGTTTTAAGGTGTCCTGCAGACGCATATGGATTGCTGCCCAATAATGGCGAGGTAAGTGAACTGGGCAAGACTTTGTCTCAGTTCTCGCAGTTGTAAAGGTTCCTTAACAGGGATAGTATGATAGATGACGATTACTGCTCAGCGCTCAGCGAGAGCTCAACTCAATTCCGCTCTAGAATAGAGTCGCAAACAACGTTGATAGAGTTTTAGCTGACAAGGCGACTGCCAGAAAGATGATGGGTATTTGCGCGCCAGAAGTGTGCGGCTTGGCGAGCAGGTTTTTCGGGTTTCTAGAACGCCGACAACCAACTCCACTAACAATCAAACGGCGCAATAAATACGCTACTCGAATACATCAGAAAGTTGCAGTTTTTGACCTCTTCGGCGATAGGTTGGGTGGACGTCATTGAGAATTAAATACATAGCTTGAAACGCCGGCTTATCTTGACACCATCTTCTCGGATTTCCCATCCAGTATGTAGGTTCTCACATATTATGACTACCACCGACGCAGCATGACATTTCAGACTCAGAATCATAGCAACTAACTCTTGTTTTGTGCGACTGTTTCCTCATGATGAAACAGCCAAGTTCAGCATTGGGTTTCGTGCTGATGGAATTATATTGTTGTTTGAGTCGACTGGACGAACTTCTGGATGGAGGAAACCTTTGGTAATGAATTATGCCCTCGCAAACTGTAAAAGGCAGAAGTTAGCAGATTCAAAGGAGGACATTTCTGTTATATTGAGCTTGCGAGTGAGGATAGGAACGAATTCACTAAGATATCTTGGTCTCCGAGACTCACAGAGACTCAGAGAGCCCGAATTCCGGAAGACTCGGGCCTTGGTCAGGTCCACTGTGTACTAGGTCCAGGGGCATAAAATGGACGATACAAAACGACGGAGATATCAAGGTTCCAAGCACATCCTACACAATACGTGTGATAAGCGAAACCGAGCAAACGAGCACTTTTGATGTCGGGATGTGGGAATGCTGGAGTCGGTCGGCGGGAAGTTCGGAAATTTCCTAGGGCCTGTATATCCGAGTTCAATATCCCACTTACCGACCGGAAATCAGTGATACTCACGACGACTGACGATGTCATTTGAGTAGGACTGACGGCGCAGTTATGTGTATTTGTATTTTCTAGTCTACTGATCAGTGTCGCCTACTAAGCTTCAAAACTGTGGCGCAATCTTGACATGCTTGGCAAACTATTTGGGAGACGATATGTTTGCATCAGACGATAGATATCCGTTGGGGTGGATGGTGGCTCTCATCATTTTTTCTCATAAGCGCTTCCTAAGCTTAAGGGGTTATTGGTGAGTGTAACAGGGACCTACTAGTACAGGGCTGAAAAACTCGAGCAGTCTACTTTCTGGTACCCAATGTGTCATTATCATTGTACTACTACGTGGCGGCCTGTTGGTGATTTGCATATGCACATGAATTAAGTAGACCTGTACATGGTATCAACTCTTTCAAATTCCTCAAAACTTTGTCCCCTATAACATAACCGATAATCAGATTGGGTGTACTAGTGTTCTCTTTTAGAGCGGTAAAATACCCAAGAATGGTAATTTGTGATAACAGTAAATCAAGCTTTGATATCTAGTAGGTAGGACGCTACCTAGACAACCGGCTTTGTGGTTGTCTACCGTCCCGAGCTTATACATACGCCATATGGTATGCACGTCTTTAGCTGTTTAACGAACGTGTACGTACACCCAGATTCAGATTACCGCTTGTCAATTAGAGTAAATGTTGAATTTGCTAGGACATATGATATCATTTGATATGGTGGTAGTGGGGTAGGATAAGTAAAAGCGTCAAATATGTACCTGTATATTTATATGTCGAGACGTACACAGCTCCATATTATATTTCTTCATTTCTGACTTACTTCCCTTGCCTTATATACCCCAATTTTGATTACTCGACTCCGCGCCTGCTCGATTGAAATTTAAGAACTCCAGTTGATTGACTTGTGGATCAAAATCGGGAAGAATTGTTTTCGGTCACGTAAATGACTTTTTTTTTTTTTGCTAGTTCAGGATTATCAAATGAAAAGCAGCCACCTTTGAGATGCACCGGGACGCCACTGATCGGAAAGGTATTTTTGACCTATGACCCAATTCGGGATACAAATTTGACATCTTTATTGTTGAGTCATCCTCGAGAATAGCTTGGTACCTATAAACGTCATACTAACCAAGTATCATATCAGTACCTCGATTTCGAGGTCAGCGAGTACGCATCTCTGGATCTGTCCAATAAACAGGAAATAAATAAGTAATCAATCGCACAGCTTCAGTCAAGATATTTTGATGAGATTCGGTTTGACTGCAGTGCAAAAGTACTGGATTGTTATCTTGCATGATCTGCATACGTAAGTGAGGAGATGGGGTTGTTACTACTTGCAGTTTACTGAATTTCCAAGTTCAATTCAACAAATCTAATTTCAGTGGTTTTTGGATCCCAGAAAGCAGATATGGAAATTGGTACTGATTTCCGGAGTACATGTATGTAGTACTTGTATACGTCGTAGTGCGCTCATAACCCGCAGCCGGATCTAGGATCTCTAGCTTTGACTTTTGGCTTCAAATTGACTTTATCATTAATTTTGAACAAGCGAGGCTAGGCTAAGCCCCCCTCGCTCAAACACGATCGAACGAGTCGGCGGCCAAACAATAATAAAACAATCACTTTGGTATGACAACAATCAGCATCATCAAAATTCTCCAACTTGAACTTGAAAGGTTTATATATATAGTAGGGAATTATAATCAAAAGTTGAGCGGGGACTTGATCTTCCTTGATCCACCGGTGGATAGGTGTACACATAGCTAAGAAGAGGCGGTACGATTTTACTGTATATGTACAAATTCCCAAGAAAGTCTCGCATACTATAACCGCTGCACTAGAGTTCTTTCGGAAGCAGTCTATGAACTTGATTTCAGATAGTTTCATTTGTTGTTAGTGTCTTGTAGCTGTAACTGTATGAGGGTCCAATTAAAATCAACTTAAGGTTTGTTGAAGTTTGTATATGGTACTGCACCCCGCAGCGAGTCTTGATTGTTTTCCGTTTTCCGATGCTCGAGGCAGAGTTGAAGAGACACGTAGGGGATGAGGCTGAAGCAGTAAACAGAGTGGACGAAAATAAGTACCGTCAGTGATCAGATGACTTCCACTAGATCCGAGGACCCGAAGCTAGAGTTATTAATACTTGCTTGTGTACAAGCCGGATTTGGGCAAATCTTTATGGGCAGTGTTAGGGGGTGGATGATACTGATGATGATATTCGTGTATACGGTATATCCGTAGATCATTATTACTTACGCGCGCTAAAGCACAAGGTATGTAAATATGTAAGTGGAACCTTTAATCGTAGAAACCGTTGATTTGGCCAAATATTAAGGCTGATGCACACGTCTCAATAGTAGGACTTTAATTGGATCACGAAAAATGGAAGGATGTCAACGTCGATATTAAGAGATGGGGATGAATATAACGTTTGAAGAAGCTTTCAAGAAGCTTCAGCTGGATCAAGAGATGTAGATTCATTAAAGGTGTTAACCTTTGCCCGGACTCTTTGCGTGTCGCCGGCCACGTTTTCTGTATAGTAATTAGGATCCAGTGCCAATACAAGCTCAGTTTATGAGAGGAGGAAGAGGTAAAATTGGCGATTGGTTCAAATTACGAGTTCAATAATAAATTTACAACGCTGTCGTCGACAAATGCCGATTTTTTTATTGAAGACGCAAAAAGACTACTGGAAGATTGGTTTCTCCGCTCACACAAATCATGATTGAAGTTCCAACTCCTATCAGAGAACCCGTAAAACTATGGATATCCATGTGCCAGGTGTTGTTAGCCTTTGTTCGGACTCTTTTGCAGGATCCAGTGATTGAAAAAAATATTTCCGGTTCACTTTACGAGTTCTATTTCGGACGAATAGAAGGACGATCAAGTTCACTGATTCAACATACATACATGCAAGCTTTGCTTCGGAGGACGAGGTAAATGGCGATTGGTTTAAATCATGGGTTCAATAATAAACCCACAACGCTGTCGTCGACAAATGTTGAATACAACCCGATCTTTTCATTGAAGACGCAAAAAGACTACTGGAAGATTGGTTTCCCCGCTCACGCAAATCATGATTGGAGTTCCAACTCCTAGCAGGGCTTTAGAAGAACATGGGTACCCATGTGGTAGGGAGTGATAATCTCACTCCCATAACATGATGCAGCCTGAGAAGATAGCTAGGTGTTGTTAGCCTTTGTTCGGACTCTTTTGCAGGATCCAGTGATTAAAAAAAAAATTCCATGAATTCTATTTCAAACGAAGAGAAGAGCGATCAAGTTGACTGATTCAACATACATACATACAAAGTTGTCCTCGACTCGGACGTTATAAAATAACCTAATCACTTCACTGCGGAGGATCCGTTTTTCCGTTCGAATCGAATCATGATTGTCCAAGGTCCTATCAGAGCTTCGTAAGAACGTGGGTTGATCCTGAAACATGGGTTGGGGAAGGTACGTACTTACTTTGTCTATGTGCGTGATGCATATGCTTGCATCAGGTTGAGAAGATAGGCACTGTGGGGTACGTGATGACGCTGGTAAAGGACGCTTAAGCATTTTACTTGTGCCTCACCGGTCTGCATTAGCGCTTGAATCGCCGAGAGCATGGGTTGGAAGAAGCACTAGGGACTGGTAAAGGAGTTCTTGTAGCAAGTATTTATTTTAGCTCCGAGATTGATACATACTACGCTTGTTATGTAGAGCTCAGAGAAAGTGCCCATGACGTACTATGAAGTGATCAACAAACGAAGGAGCATGGGTAGATGGATCCGAGGCAGAGAGATCAATAGAACATTTTGAAATTCAGAGTTTTTATATTCTAGAAGCGAGATGAAACGTGCGGTCGACCGAGTTGTTCATTTGGTGGCTCAAGAGTGTATTTTGATGGACAGACATCTCGGAGACTCGAGTCGGAGAATAATGGATCATGATTCACGGAAAGTATGCGATCCGGCGTTGAACTTGAAGAAAATAGTGCAACTTCCGCGCAGATCGTTATCTGGAAGTACTTATTCGGAAGTCGGAAATCGGGGCCAGGTCATACGAGTATTGAATTGGAGGTGAAACAAGCAAGAGTAAAAATATTATACGTTGTAATGACGAAAATCTTTGCCCTGACCCTGGACGGAACGGAATGGATCGCATGGTCGGGTGCAGAGTTGAAGGGAGGAATGAAAGAGAATCAAGTGAAGCTTTGAAGGTATGTATGCATGTGTACGTTTGTGTGACGCTGTATGCATCACCCTCGGCATGGGAAATGACTCGAATCGATGTTTGTAGGTGCCCATTACAAGGTCGTGGAGAATCAATATATCAGTTGGATGATATGTGTGTGGGTGATTGATGTAGATATCTCTCTTGTAGTGATGTGACGCGACCTCCAGCACATAGTTACGCCTGCTGGCATGTCACCAGGACGAGGTGGCAGAATATGATGAAACAAGGGTGCCAGCGAAAAAGAGTCAAGAGCAGCGCCCTCCAAAAAGAGGATGCGAGAGGCGTGTTTTGATGGTTGCCGTCGCCGGGCCGAGAGAGGGAAACAAGACCAAACAGGGACACGAGGAAAAAGGAACAGCCTCGGACAGCCTTTTCACCTTGTTTTGAGAAATGAACGAGTCGTACTTAAACGACATGGACCTCGGTGGCGAAGTCACTTTCGAAATCGTGTCTGACCCGCCCTTTGCCCCAGACTCGTACGCAGCCAACGTCGGCGACCTCAACTCGCCCTTTTCCCAGCACAGCGACCTCTCTTTCGACGACGAGTTTGACCATTCGTCCCGCTTTGGCCTCTTTGGCGGTCCTGCTCCCCAGTACGACCCCACAGACTTTGACAATCCCTCCGGCTCGGGCATGATCATGTTCAACGACGACTATCTCTCTACCCACTACGACGACAACAGATCCAGAGCTTCTTCCCTTTCTTCCCACAACAGCCCACAGCAACTCGAGAACAATCTCTCGCCTTCCCCCAGGATGCAGGTCGCCCAGTCTCTCGAGTCCCTCTCGTTCAACAGCAACGCCACAAACTCGCCCCAGCAACACAGTCGCAAGCCAAACAGTCCACCCCGTCTCATGATGCCAGACAACGAGCCAGACGCTTTCCAGCCACCCATCATCAACGCGCCAGACGACTCGGATGCCCCCTCGGGTCCCCGTCTCCATATCGTCCCCGCAACTCCCGTATCAGGTGGAGGCGCCGTCTCAAATCCTGGCGAAATGCCCTTTTGCAAGTCATTTATCCGTCTTTAGTAATCTCCCGCTGACATTTTTAATAGCAAACTCGCTCGCTCCTCCTTCCCACTCTCCCTCTCCCGCGCCCCAGTTCCAGCAGACCGACGACCCCATGGACCGCTCACAGTCTCGTTCTCCCTTTTTGTCAACCCATCAACTCGGCCATGGGCGCCGAACAAAGAGTGATGGCTCACTTGAACCCCCTGCTTGGGATTCAAACCAGACCCTGGATTCTTCCTCCGCAGTAGAAGACGACTCGCAGGACCCTCCTAGAAGCACCAATTCCAATCTCGGCGCGATGAATACCAGCTTTTCTTTTGGTGCTGGTTCTTCCTCTAGCAACAACGATCCATCAGCATCCCCACAAATCCGCAGAGCAAAGTCCGATACCTACGGACCCTCGCCCAGACATATTCGGCAGTCGAGATCGGAAGATTATTCCAATCGTCTGACTGTTCCCGGCATGTCTCTCGATGGTTCTGCCAATACTTCTGGGGGATTCCTAGACGTTCCTCCCTCTTCTCATGCTGATTTCATTCGCCAACAGCAGCAGCAGCAGAGATTCCTCTCTCCAGGCCACTCTCAGAGCTACTCTGAAGACTCGCTCAACCTCCCTGGGAGTTCATTACCCAATTTGGGAGGTAATCTGGGTTTGGGGTACAACAATAATGACACTGGGTACGACCTCTCGGGAGTCCAAAGAAGACGCCCTGCTTCCGTCGGTCACTATAGACGTTCCTCGTCTGACCGCGCCGCCTTTGGGTTTGGAGAAGGCTCTGGAGGTCTCGGTATGGATTCGTCTGCTCTCGGTCTCGTCGGTATGCAACAGGACCTCATGAGAGGTGGTTACTCGACTCCGGGTTCTCACCACGGCGGTCATTCTCGAAACACGAGTATCGGTGGAAGTCACCGCGCTTCGCCTTATCCTTCTCCAAATGTCTCACCTTCAGTCCGATACACTGATCTACCTCCTACCAATGGAGAAGGACTCGACTTTGGTTTATTGAGCGGTACAAACCCTGGCTTGGCCGGTCCTGGCGTCTATGGTCCAGGAAGCCTCCAAAACTCGCCTCACGTCGGTGGAAACGCCCGTTTACCATACTATTCACCTGCACATTCCACAACCGGTCTCCCATCTCACTCTCCTCATTCCTCCATAACCCAACTCCCCACACTCCCCAACCCACCTTCAGCCTCTGGCTCTGCATCCAACACGCCAAACTATGGTTCTCCTTCTCCAGCTCCAGGTTCTGGACCTGGATCTCGTGGAGGTACGGGTTCTATCAGTGTTTTGCCGAATGGTGTGACAACTGTGACGGTAGGAGGGACGAGTGTACCTCTGGTTGTGAGCAAGCAGAATGTGACGACGGGTAGGACGGCAAAAGCGAGTCATAACAGGCGAAAGCAGGAAGCTACGTTTGTTTGTCCTGTTCCTGGATGTGGGAGTACGTTTACGAGGAGTTTTAATCTCAAGGGTGGGTGCATTCTTTCTTGACTAATAATAAAGCTAAATACACGTTTTTTCTAGGTCACATCCGCTCTCATAACGAAGAAAAACCATTCTTGTGCCACTGGCCAGGGTGTAATAAAGGTTTTGCCCGTCAACACGATTGCAAGCGCCACGAACAGCTCCATACGAATTATCGTCCATTCACATGCGAAGGGTGTCAAAAACCATTTGCTAGAATGGACGCTCTCAATCGACACTTGAGATCCGAAGGTGGAGCAGAGTGTGCTCGAGTCTTGGAAAAAGGCGGAGGATCCATTGGTGATGAAAAGGGGGAAAAGAGAGGAAGAAGTAGGAGCACGACTGGAGGAAGAAACGGGAGTGGGGATGTGAGTGCGAGTCCTCCTAGTCGAGGGAGGAACGACTTGAGAGATTCGGAGCCAAAGAGATCTCTACCCGTTCCGATCACTGCTACGAATTCGACATCGTCGACTATGAGTAGCCAAGGAACAAAGATGGAAGGTGTTGAATCTGGAGATGGGTATTTGGGTATGGGGTTTGATGCTGCTTCTATGGGTATGGGAGCGTATAACGGTATGGCCGGGATGGGATGGGGACCGGCGGGGCAAGGACCAAAGATGGAGGAGAATTGGGGGAGTGTGGCGCTCTAGTCTCGTTTTGGTGATGGTGTCACTGCGTCTTGTTTTGGTTTGGTGATGGTCGTCGTCGTCATGTCCCTATATGGATTAGACTCGGTTGTCAGCGCTGCAAGTTTGCTTCTTGCTTTGGGCGCTCCGAGTTGGGAGAGAGAGGGAAGGAACTGTAAAGAATGTACAAAAGGAACGATTCAAACGAGGCTTCGAGATGAAGGAGAGGGTTTTTTTGGTGGTTTTTGGAATTGTATTTTTTGGTGGAATTTCCTTCTTTTTCTTCCGTCTTGTCTTTATAATTATAAATGGCTTGGGCTTGTGTGCATACAGATTATGTGTATGTTTTTATCTATGCTTCCTTTTTCCTACTGTACCTTTTTTACATGACTGGGTTTCCCCCGTTTTCCGTGCCCGGTCCTCCCTCTTAACTATGTATCTCATGCTTTTTCCTTTCTACCCCGCCTTTTTTACTATATATTATGCGATTTCTTTCTTTCTTTTTCTTTTCTTGTGACACCAACCAACCAACCAACCGACAAATATGACTGGGTGAACTATTATTATTATTTTTCCTTTTTTTGCCTGACGACGTTGTGTTGTTGTGTTGTGTTGTTGGTCGAAGACTCTTTTTCTTTCTTTCCCCTTGCTCATTCTCGGATCTGGATTCTAAATCTGAATCTAATTCTGAATCCGAATCTAGCTCTCGTACCTCCCGCCCGTCCCCTCCGCGTTCCTGTCCCTGTCCCTTTTTCCGTCCACTTCCACTTGTTTCCTCCTTGTCATATTGTTGTAGCTCGCTGTTTTCATGTTCTTGTACGCTCTACTTTCTTACCTCGTACTGTGCTCTCCTCTTTTTGCTTTTTCTCCTCTGGCTCCACTATTATATATATATATTCGTACATTACAACTCATTACAACTCTCGAGTACATACATACATACAGTCTCCGTAGCTATAGAATTGGACGAACGAGAATGAAAGAACGAATGCAGAATTCAAAAAGTGTACCTTTTTTTGTTTCTTTTTTCCTAGTATGTAGCATGAATACATATATAATTAAATGATGTTCATATAGATTTAGATCCGATTTGACACATTTGACCTCGGGCGCCGACGAGCGCTGGACGAAGTACTCGAGGAGCTAAACTTGCAGCAAGTTAATTATAGTAACGTCAAGTGGGTACGTACATAGGTACATATCTTATTCTCGTTCTCGTTCTTCTTGGGGCCCTTGACCTTGACCCCTGGTCTTGGTTCAGGCACCGTGATGGTTGGCTAGTTGGCTTGGCTTCAACTGTGAATTAATGTCTTGCAGATGAAACTAGTACTGAAACCGTCACTTTAAATTTATTTTATAATTATGCAACGCAATTGCAACTTGGTATGTATGTATGGTATGTACATACTTGGGTGCGCCGCAAACCTCCCAGCAACCAATAAGTTGCAATTGCAATCAACCGTGTTACTACACAAGTATGCACTTGCCTTACCACACATGTGCTACGCCTAATTGGTGAGTGAGAGCGGGAAATAGGCACCACCGTGGGTCCGGTACCGAGGACTAGTTCTTGGAAGATGGAAGGACGGTTACTGACTCACTCACTGTACGTACTTATCACTAGGATATCACTTTCATCAGTGAGACTCCACAGTACTTGATTTCGCCGGTCCTGACTACATACTTACCTCCAGAGGCTTGTCGTTATCGAGACCCTCAGGCTTACATGTAAACACCCCTCGGGGGATCAAATGTCCGACTCGTAAGTGCGCAATCCTCAGGAATGTAGCTTCCGCGGACCAGAGCTGGAGCCCAAGACGGGACGCTCAAGTTGACAGTGGTCTATCTATTACTTGGTATGTCATTAACTATTAGACATCATCGAGTTTTGGTTTTGGGTTTTGGTACGCCCCCATCTACGGCCGTCAACGACGAAATCTAGTACTTGGTGTAGCTTAGATCTCCCGTCTTTTTTTGCTTCTCGCTGTTCTCGGTGACTCCATGCAACATATACAAGAGATGTATAACAATCCTTGAATTAGTGCTTCCATCTGCGCAGATAAATGAATAAATAAATAACGGGGTGCAGAGTCGGAGACGACCAAAAATACGCACATTTTCACATGTTTGTCCCTACCCCCACTAACCACTTTATCCGCAACGAAATCGACACAGTAAATCTCATCTGTATGACCCGGAAGGTCGACTTTAATTTTGTATGTTTTGAGATCCCAGATCTATAAGTTGTTTCTTAGCTTGTCTGAATCATACGGCGGAAGTGGGTTACCTTGCAAGTAGCATCCTTGCTCGCGCTAACGACCATCCTCGAGTCGGAACTCCAGGCTAGTCGATACACGGCACCAACGTGACCCCTTAGCGTCGCCACGAATTTACCCGTCCTTCCTTCCCATAATCTCACTGAAGAATCCCAAGACGCAGAAGCTGCCCAACGACCGTCTGGAGAGAAAGCTACATGTGAGATTTGTCGTTGGTGTCCTGTAAGCCGGGTGATAGGCTTTAGCTTTCCCTTTCCTCCTTCTGAATCAACTGGGGCCGAAGTAGACGAAGGAAAGAGGGACCAGAGAAAGAGTGTATGGTCGTCCGAGCCCGTGATGAGCAATTCAGGTGTGGTAGCAAGGAGAGTATTGTACCGCTTTTGCGCGAGTTGTTGAGCCTCTTCTTCGTTTGCTGGTTTTTTGCCGGTAAAGTCAAAGGGGCCAGTACGCAGGACAAAGTCGGTGTTGAGAGTGAGAGTTGTTACCCAGTGGGCGTGATCTTTGAGGACGTGGAGTTGGCGACCCTGGAGAGATTGAGTTCAAGTGAAGAAGAGGTGTATAGTGCGATGCTCACTCCTTCAGCGTCCCAGACTCGTACTGTACGGTCACTAGATGCTGTGTATAAAACACCTCTTTTAAGACCGAAACCGCCAGTCCCTCCACCGCCCCATTTTACGACGTTTACACTCGCCTGTGCATCAAAGATGTCAGAAAACAGGATTAAATGATCGCATATACATACAGTATGTCCGCCCAGAGTATATTCTACTCGGCGAGTTGCAGTTGACCAGACCCTGACGGTACCGTCTTTTGAGGAAGAAGCCAGTCGAGGATTTTTGGCGTTTCTAGAAAAGAAATCTAAGTCACCAGTAGACAAAAACGAATTTTAACGAACAAGTGTATTGGCTCCCATGAAAGCGAAGTTATCCATTTTGTATGGCCTTTCAGCGCGTCGCCAATGGGTTTACCGGTTTTAGGATCCCATAGTCGGACCTAGAAAACTGAGGACGTGAGATATGTCATAAAAAGGTCAGCACTGGGACTTACATGGTTATCATGCCCACCAGTAGCCAGTACTCGTTCCATAGCTTCCCACTCGACGCACAGAACCCATCCTTTATGTCCAGCCAAAGTATGTGACGGCGTCTCGGTGTTTAGATCCCACAACCTTGCAGTCGCGTCTCCTGAACCAGTCGCCAGCATGTTTCCGGTTGGGGAAAAAGAGGCACAGAGAATTGGGGACGCGTGTCCGCCGAGGGTTGCAGAGCACCGTGTTGCAGGACGGACGCGGAAGACACTTTGGGGTGTACAGCGTACGATAAAGACGTCTTCCTCGGTAAAGGATTGAGAGTGTGTAGTATGGTCTAGAATGTCATTTTGGATAGATTTTGCAATGACTATACGGGTTGGTTGGCCAGTTTTGGATTCAGAATCTTCGGGGACATCGATGTGGAATGCGAATGGTACAGGATCTTCTGCACTCTAGCAACACTTGCTCCAGAAAATAAAATGCATAAACTACCGGTAAACTCACAGTTAATTTATTCACTAAAACTTCTAATCCCTCCCGAGATACATCTGCAGGTAAATTTACGGCTGGCGCTAATGCAGACCCGTCATCTTCAGACACGAATTGAACAAGGATATTTTTGGATTGCTTTGGAGCTTCTGGTTCTGGTTCCGGAATACCATGATATAATTTTTGTCGTTTGGGAGGAGGGAGAAGGGTCGCCATTGTTGTGGGTAGTGAGGACAAAAATTGTAACCCTAACCTTACTCAATTCCCTACTTCACTACCTCGACACTCCAACTTGGAGCAAGGTTGCTTTTGCTCTGCTGATACTGCAGGGTTTAATAGCTATCAATGCATACCATGTCGTCTTCTAAACATATTTATTGGATCAAACGCGTCTATTCGACAAATCTACATGTAATTACCATTCTCTTGACCTTGGATCCTTACTCGAGTCTAAAGATCATATCATGATCTCGTCTGTCCATGATTGATGATCTCCCGTGCTCCATGGCCTCGATGCTCGCATGCCCACTTTGGAAATTGCTATGGAGAACCCACTCTATAGGACTCTGTTTGATGTTCGTGTCATGTCTAGTTTCTGGCGCACAGGACCCAGCACCTTACCGCTCGGGAAGAGCCTTTTCAATTTCGATCCGTTTCGAATGAAAGCAAACGTTCAACGTTCAGCCCTTTGTCCAGGCTCACCCTACTGTTCCGGTCTTGACTCGAGCTGTACTACGACCTGCTACGAGACGATGGCCATGGGCACATGGTGTAGTTGGTTCTGTCAAGCACGGGAGGTTCGACATGTATATACTAGGCTGGGTCGTACAATACGACTTAGAGACTTGGATTGGAGTTGTCCGATCATGTTTGACCTGACCCCAGGTCACCAAGTATTGTGACCTGCGGCTGGGGCGGTCACAAAATATTGTGACCCACTGCGAGACAAATTCGGAACGTGGATGCGAGTAGGGGATGCAGCCCAAGGGAGGTTCGACATGTATATACCAGGCTCAAGCGTACAATAAGGCTCGGATTCGAGTTGTCCGGTCAAATCCCCCCATGTTTGACTGACCCCAGGCTGGTCACCAAGTATTGTGACCTGCGGCTGGGTAGGTCACAATATATTGTGACCCACTGCGAGACAATCTTCATGTTATCAACAGGACGATGGCCATGATATCCATCTATGGGCACATGGTGTAGTTGGTTATCACATCCGCTTAGCATGCGGGGGGTGCTGGGTTCAATTCCCAGTGTGTCCATTGATTTTCCTACTGGTCTCTTTTTGTCCATTAATTTGATGGGTCCCGCCTATTCGCCAGCAACGATTGCACAAAGTTTTAGCCAAACTTCAAGCGGGGTATCCTTGTTCAAAAAGGGTATCTATCAGTGAATATCAGCCTCGTCCCGCTTCCACCGATATTTGGCTTTTCTCTGTGCAGCATATTCATCCTTTGCCGTCTCTCCTTCCAGTCGATTGACTCCCCAGATATCCACCTTTTGAACATCATCCAGCCTATCAAACTGGTATTCTCCATAGTCTTCCTCGTCATCGTCAATATCTGCAATATCCTCGATAACGATATTCTTGCCGGACATTGGTCCAAACCCATAAGCAAAGAACTTGGCCGCTTGTGCCAATCTCTCCTGCTTTAACCGCTGCTTTTCTCCAGGAGAAAGCTCTTGACCCCGTGCCTCCGACCATAGCCTCTTATTGTCCACCCTCGATGACTTGGTACGTCTCTGCCCACCTCCCGTATACGCATTGTTGAGATTATTCCAAACATAAGAATCCGCTTCTCCTTTACTTCCCCAATCCAGATGCACGACATAACAAGGCAGAATCTGCGCATTATCAAAAACAATGTATTCCAGCTCGTTATTCCCGACGTGTGAATCGACACCAGAATATGGCTTCCCCTGCTCTCGCCAGTTGTCATCACGAAACATCCGGGCATGGCGACCCATGATTGTCGCACAAACAATCAGTTTGAGACCAGGAATTCCACCAGGTTTGGTTTCTTCGCATTGCGAGCCAGAATAGGCAAGGGCGAAATTTGGACTAGGAGAAGAGTAGATTCCTCGACCGTATGTACTGCCACAGCGGACAGGAAGTGGGGCACCAGTGGTGGGATTGATAGAGCCGGGTTTTAAGAAACCGTATTGAACAATGGAAGGAACGAGGTCGGGGCGTGTACCATGAAAGGTGAGTTTTGGACGAACAAGATAGTCGACTAGTTCTGTCTTTTGATCGGAGATGTTCCCTCGAGCTCTTCGGTGCTCTAGAGGAACAAATTTCGACAGTTCTCCCATAGGTCTTTCCATAAGTTTCGACCGAAGCATGTCCTGGAATTGGACAAACCTTCTGGCAAGGTTGCTTCGAATGATAGACTCGACATGAACGATACGGTAATCGGGAAGAATGTCATCACAGATCTGTTTAGGTGTAAGGCCGAGAAAATCCTGGGCAGTGTTGGGTATAGAATCAAGATCTGCACCGCCGTCTTCATGTGCGACACCCCTGAAATCATCATCTTCCCATGACGCTTGATGGGCGCTGACCGTTTCTACCATACGAAGAACCATGGCAGCGAAATGAAATGAATCTCGAGGGCGCCTGTTTGAGCGATGAGCTTCATCGTCTTCTTTATCAATCCTTTTTAGTTCCGTCTCGAGCGATTGAAGAGGATGGTCCTCCAAGTTTCTGGTGTACAAAGTGAATCTGGGAGAGAGTCGGCAAGAATATCCACCGCCCTCTATGTGAAGGTCTAGGTGTCTATAATGGAAGGTAAGCCCAGAAGATATTGTACCTTCCCAGCGAAGGACGTCCGAAGAGAGATGGTCTCGAATGAGTCTTAAAGCTTTGAGCGGATGATCTGGGAGGGGTGTAAACAAGAGTTCGTCCTCATCGTCGGATTCCAGGTAGGAGCCGTCGACTTCCGTATAGTTGTAGTAGTGGATTTTGAACAAGTCAGCCGAAGGCATGAGGAAGTTTTTGGAAAAAAATTCATTTTTTCGATTAGTTTTTGAAGCCGCGGATAAGTCAACATGACTCAGAGGAGGCACCGACAAGTCTTGACTCATGTACTGCCAGTGTGACAGAAAGACATGTACAGCTACCAATTCTCGAGATTGGGCTTCGTTTATCGAAATAGTAGATACAAGATAGTGTAACAAGATGTCAAGAATTTAAATTGGGATGTATGACTGAACACTTGTGAGAAATTTTTGAAGAAAAACCCAAAAAAAGAAGAGGGAAGTGGGAAGCATATATAAAGAGAGATATAACACCTTAGTCCAGATTGTATGGCCAGTCGAACATTACAACTTTTTCTTCGTTCTTCACGCGGAACTCGGCCTGAAAGTCTACAACAAGCGATGAGTACCACTGTCAAATCCAGGTTTGAAGATCAGAAACACACGGTTCTCGTTGTAAGGTTGACGTGGAGCACTGCTTTCTCGTTTAAAGAAGTCCTTACTGTCATCTTCTGCAAGATACGCCACTGTCAGTAAAGACAGCATACAAATGGATTGATGAACGTCCACCTTCGACCTTTAGACTCGATGAGAGTTGAACATTTCCCCAATGATTGTCAAGTTCTTCGTCTGCCGGTGAGGAGAATTCGAAGGCTGTGAGGAACACGGAGGCTTTTGACTGAGCACAGGAGACGTACCTAATACTTCAAATGGATTACGAGCAGTACCCGGACGAACCCAACGATTCCACCCTCGACGGCTCCAAGTAGGGTTCCAGTGACAATAATGCATATTACCAGTCACAGGATTGATACAATAATTAGGATGGTCTTGGTTGACTTCATGATCTTCGTGGATGCAGTAGTCGGTATCTGGTGCTTGTACATGAGAAGTGCCAGGTTCGTTGTATTCGAAAATTTCTAGGAACAATCCGTCGTATCATCGAAGCGAGAAAGAAAAATGTCCGAGGTGCACACCTTCATATTCGAACGGCTTCACCTCAACATAACCTTCCCTTTCCATCCTCTCCCTCTCTTCCCTCTCCCGCATTTCCTTCTCTAAAACATATTTCTGCCTCGGCCAGTCAGACTCTTCAGGTGGCACACCCTTGATAACCTTCCCAAACACAGGCCCTTTTCGGTGTCTCTGTCTCAGTTCATACAACAACTCCCGGTATTTCGCCGGTTTGTCTGTGATAGGGAGGCCGTCCGCAAGATGCCTCAAGTTGAAATGGACTATCCAAGTTTCCAGACTGCGATTATGCATGCGACATATTGGGATAGGGGAACCAGGATCCGGGTTGGTGGGCATGTTGCATTTGCAGGTGCCGCGTATGGTGGCGTAACATGTGGGAAGAGGACCAAGAATCGTAGTGGATGGCTCTGGTTGGTTTTTGGCCTTGGACTTTCTGGCCATTAGATGGTGTCAGTGGATGTGGGGTGCAGCAACGGCGTCAAATTGAAATTTTTTGATTTCCACGTGGCCTTCACATCGTACAACGCGCTCAGATTCCTTTCTTCGAGCGAGGTTCTTTGACGTCCACAAAGTTGTGGCAAGAATCATGGACAACATTAGATACTGAACTTTTTACTATCGCGATCGACAGAATGACCGATATATTCTAAATATCATGCTCTGATTTACTACGAGGATCTATACCATCGACCAACACAGCAATTTCTAGTCTCTCCTAGACAAACCTATGCTTTGAGCTAGACCGTAAACGAACCGCAAAGCGGTGGTCGCCCTTGGATAACTTTTCGACTCTACTGAGTACCTCTCGGTTCGCCAACCACTCAAAAAGCGAATGTTCAACTCAGTCGATATTGGGACTACAAGGAGCCTCACATACTTCTCGACGGTTGTGTTGTTCCCAGTCTTGTTCCTGCCATGTTTTTGGAGTGGTAGATAGCTCGTAGGCATCCAGAGGGTTTCATGCGCCGTTCTTCTACTTTCGGACGCTAATGACAACCAGATTTGAGTCTCAAAGATGAACGATTGGAGATACGCACGCTTGGATTATTACAAATAGTCGAGGAACTTGCCATTGAAATGAGAAGATGAATGGCAGCCTATTTTATCAAAGTAGAAAGTCAAATGCCAATCAGCTTATCATATTTGAGTGTACGAGAATCAACCGCACAATGATTTAGAGGCACGTAATTTGAAGGGTAGCAGGAGGAAGGCGATAATCCGAGGATCCGAAGGCAGAAACAGAATGAAGCACGACCCCATATTCGACGCGGGAGGAGTTGTAAAAGCATAATAGAAAAAAGGGAAAGCTTGTGCCATCGTATTGTCATGCAGATATAAGAGTCCAGGCGGCGTAGAGAGGATTTATAGTGACACGAAATCCAAGCTCACGCCTGGCTCCCAGACGCTGTAGCGAATACTGAGCGCAACCCTAGAAATGCGGAGTGTGCAGGGACCGTGAGATGGTTCAACAGCACAACATTTGATATCAATGGATTGAAGAAAGTCATACGTACTATACAGGTGATTAGTAGAGATGATAGTAATGGTATCAAAAAGTTGTCCAAAGTCCGGCAAAGAATCAGAGTCCGCAGCCGGAGAGCCATTCTAAGTCAAATCAATGAGTTCCCGGTCCATAAGCATTTCCGTCTTCACATTCTCAAGCTTCACATCCGGGAACAGCGGCTCACTCTTCACTTTTTCTTCGATTTTTGGCTTTGGAGGCTGTGATTGAGATGAACGTTTGGAATTAATTCTTGCCTGTACCAGTTCGGCTTGAGCCTGATAAGGAATGTCAGGAAGGCCAGTCAGAGATGATACTAAATAATACACATACACGCAGTCTCGCCAGCTCCTTTTCGTCTTCGTCTGAATCCTCGATCTCGAGAACTTCGGGTGAGGCAGGTCGCTTGATCGTAGCGGACGGAGGCGCGATTCCATTGGCTTGCAGTACGTCTAAGCAGATACTAGATGTCAGAAATTGCTCATGCGCAAGCGAGAAAACATCTACATACCCAAAGGCCTATAGCGAAAACAGAATGTAGCAACCGGTTCTCCGACGCGTTTAGCTTTCATCCTCGACAGCGCTTTGGTCGGCAAAGACTCTCCTAGACTGAGAAGGATCCGCTTCGGTTGGCATTCAAGGCATACTCAAGTACAACAAAGAACCTAGTAGAGTGACGTAGCGCCTTCTTGCTCTTCTCGTGGACGACATTCTCTTGATCCACGGGCTTGTATTTGTACTTTCTCGTGTTGAAGGTTGTCGAAATGCCGGTAAGGGTCACTCTCCAGATAGTCAACTGTATCTCTCCTAGTCCATTTGGGAGGGAGGTGTCCAGATATGAGTCGTCATCTAAACAATGGATCAAAGGTGAGATTCGGCGCTTGACATCGTCATCTAAGCCCAAGCGCTCACCAGTAGTCCTCAAGGCCGAGAACACGAATGGTCGACGGCCAGTCTCAGAGATTCGAAACCCTTGCCCAAGACTCCCTGGTTTGGTTATTAGACTACCGTTGCCGCCGATACCATCAATGCAAACGTGTCCTGTCGTCGGTGTACTGAAAGCTTGGTCTCTCCATTCGACCTGGAATGACTTTGACATTGATAGAGCATGAGACGTATGCATCAAAGAGAGAAACTGGGTACACACCTTTCCAAGCTCCGAAGCAATCCAGCACGTCGCCTTTTTTCCTGTCTCATCCGTCTGAATCTGATATTCCTCTGCGAGCATTCCGTCAATTTTGATTCCTGCGGAGAAATTGTTGATTAGCATTATTGAGGACCTCCAGAGCCAAGGTAATAGAGTCAGAGTCTGCGACGTGAATTTCACGTGGCACGCGTCCTCGACTGCTTTTCAGTCATCGATATTCATCACTTGTCTACCGATATTTCAACTCAGTCATTATCAGTTGGTACACATCGTCGTAGGGTCGTAGCAAAGCGATTGCCGGGAGTGAGATTGCTGCGTGGGACCAGGAATTTTTTGGTTCTGCAAACTTGTTTCGCGACGGACGAAATTCGCGTGCGCCGGTTTTCTTGTCAGTTTTGCTGGCGACGATGCAAGTCGAATGGACTTTCCTTGAAGGATATCATGGTAACACCTTCTCAATATCTGTTAAAGACTTGCTGATATAAATCATTGCTTATAATTGATGATAATGATAATGATATACCACGTCACTACTTGAAGTGCAAAGGGGAAGGTTCCTGTCCATGCATGATGCGACCAAATATTACGATAAGAAAACTATAGCAATTAGCGACCCAACGTGATAATTCCTTCAATTCTTCTCCAGCCTCGCAATAACCTCTTTAACTAATTCATCCTTGGATTCCACCAACGTGATACCATATCTCTTGCACATAACCTGCACATTACCCCGCCTATGAAACCCTTCCGGACAACAAACCACCATCTTCCCGCTGTTTGCATGCAACCCCAACTCGAGCAGACTAATCGGCGACACAGTACCCGGCTGCAAATACATCGCAATCACGTTCGCCTTGTCAAGGCAATCCAACTCCCACTCGACTTGGTGAAGAAATTCTGGGTTCGAGATGTCTTGGACCCAGGTAGGGTCCCAATGCTCGCGACGAGGGTTGAGGACGGTTAGGGGCTGAGAGGAAAAGTGGGTTGCGAGGGCGGATGTGAGCGAGGATTGCCAGTCTTCAGCTTTGCCTTGTTCAATTGAACCGGCAAGGAAAATGGAATGACCAGAGATGACAGGCTCCTGAGGAGGTTTGCAGACGGTGACCGTAGACGACATGGTTAAGAACGTGGGAAGTTTAAAAGGCTTAGGTAGATAGACAGTGGGCGCAACTGTGGGCGGTGAGCGATTATGGGTGTCTTGAGTGCCTTTTATACTTCAACTATGTGTTATTGCCACCATAGTATTTGTTTTTGTGCCGACGACAAATGACTAGACACGCGCGCGGTGCACTGATCATGCTTGGACCTACAGCCTGTTGATTCCATTGTCTTGCTCGTCACCGGCTCGGGAGGGTACAAGAGCTGTATCAGGGGTCGGGTGGTTGGTTCTCCAGGTCTGAGCCAGATACTTGGAGCTAGCACTGCTGTGATTGACGAATATTGCAAGCACTGCTTGAAAATTTATTGCGAAAAGCGGGACATCGGAGTAGGAAGGCTCACTTGCAGATTTTCTGAGTGACACACAGAGAACAAAGGAAATGTGTGTCGGAAAGTAAGCCTTCGTATTTTGGTTCTTATATTTCCCTTAATTGTTCGTCGGCCAATGTGAGCTAGGGCAAATATCCAGTCGGGAAATAGGAAGGGTTACTTTTTGACACATTTTTCCTACAAAGAGCGCGGTACAAAGGGAGACGGTACCTTTTTCCCGTAAATGTGTCAGAAAATAAGTCCCTTTTGCAGGAATACCGACTACCCACAGCAGTGTGGTGATAGACCACCTGTATCCTTATGAGTAATTCCAATTTGTTCTGTGGGAGAGCCCAGTCAAATTCAGTCAAATTCGAGTACTGCCAGTTATACACCTTCACATCTTGTGGGTTGAAATATATACAGTGATAGTAATACAGGCAAGATTGCCAGAGATACCAAGGGTTCCTAGAGTAATCAGGAATACACGGTCTACCATGTACGCGTGGACAGCAGTCATAAATGGGAACTAAGATACCACGGCGTACCAATAGAACTAGGATAATTACTGTAATATTGGCATAGCTATAAAGATAACCGAGGATGCAAAAACAGTGCAATGCCACAAAAAAGCCCGGAGAAATAGGAGGGAAACGAGCCCTGACGATAAACAGTCAGACAAGACTCGGGTATTGACTGCTAAATAAATCGTACCATAGACAGCTATGTCAAGTCAATGACCCCAAGTTGTGCAGGCTGGCCTCTCTTCCTCCCTTTTGGAATCGAGCTAGGCCCCGGCTCACTTTTGACTTCTTCTTTGACCGAGACCTTCCGTTTCTTGTTGCGCAGAGCAGCCAGCCGAGCCTAGGTTAACGTCAGGAAAGTTCAGGGTGATGGTGCAGATAAAGTCACCTCTAATGCTTGGATTTCTTTCGCATCTTCGTTTCCATTATGTTCATCGTCCGACAGCGTAAGGTCTAATACGTCGTTTGATGGTGCTGGACGCTTTCTCTCTCCAGCTGCGGAGTTTCTAGATCTACGTGCTGGCTCGGCTGGTGGTTTAGAGGCAGGCGCAGGGGGCGCGATTCCGTTTGCTCGTAGGACATCTAGGTGCAAGGTTGTTCGGGGGGAGCAAGGCAGTATATTGATAGAACACACCTATTGGGCGGTACCGGAATATTGTAGTAGCTAGTAGTCGTATAGCACGGCTTTCAACGAAGGATTGCAAGGCAATCTGCTGCTCGTTGCCTAATCTATGTGGGAGAGAATCACTAGAGACAATCCAAGACCAGCACAATAACGCACCCAATCTGATGCCCTATAGCTTTCTTTGACCGTTCGTGTACTTTTCCAGGCTCTGAAAAACTAGAAGGCCTGTAGATGCCAGTACCAAACCTTTCCGCCTCGTGAAACTCCACTTTGATCTCTCCAATTTGAGCATGGGTCGCAGTGAGGTACGCATCGTCATCTGTCTAGGTGTCATCAAAGTTCCGCACAGAGAAAGCCTGACACATAGTTACCAGTCAGATCCAGGCGCGAAAACACGAATGGCTTTACAGATGTCGCAGAAGTCAAAATACCATCGACATTACCAGTCCTGGCAACCTGTGTCCCGATTCTTCCTCGAGCGAATTTCCCATCGAGGAGGATATCAATATTAACATTGTCACATTGGACATTGTTATCATAAGTCCAGTGTACCGTAAAGTTCTGCATGAATACGCGTTCAGAAAAGGACAAAGAGAAAGCAGAACGTCACTCACCTTCCCAATCTCCGAAGCTATCCAGCAAGTGGCTTCTGAGCCGCTGATTTTGATGTCGTACTCCTGAAGAGGTAGGCCATCCACCGTCACCCATGCAGAGAAAGACCCACAGGTTATCATCTTGATGAGAGTAGAGCGTCAAGCGAGCGGATAATATATTGACAACGATTACGGCATGCAGCTGCAGGTCTTTTTAGTACGCGACCTGTGCTTCAAAGTCCTGCCAAACTGCCAGTTTGATCTGCTGATGCTCTGTTTATCGTATCAACCCCTTTGCTGTCTACCATGCGTATGTTCATACATCTGTACCCATGCACGCTTATCCCTCGAGGTCACTTTCGTACTGTGGTGTGCATTATGAACCTGCCGCCGCAGGGAGTCGTCTGCAAGTTCCTTTTCCCCACCATCCAAGAATTACTCTGCACTCTAGTTTCCGTTTAATCCCTCTTCCCATGGCTGATTCCACTATATCTCCTTCCACTTCGACTATCTCAAAGGAGCTTACTGTCACAATCGCCGTCGTCACCGTTGTTTTCGGCTTGATGTACTTGTCCCTGTTGTACTGGTTCTATAACATGTCTCTGTTGCACCCTAGAAGATTGAACAAGGAATCCGGGAAAAGAATACAACGCTTCGCACCATGTCAGGCATTCTCGTCAATGATTGGTTATTCCCAAGTTGACTTTTCATAGTTGTATACATGTTTATCGTGCTAAGTGCTCTTGTTGAGGTAGGTTATGTTCTATTTCACTTCATGTTCCACAGCGTTCCAATGCGCTTCCAAGGTTGCATTTGCAACATGGCTCCTCCTTCAGTATCGTTTCCACCATAATTTTCCCAACGTCAACTTGCAAACGGGAGTCCGGATGACTCTGTGAGATTCTCTATTCTTTTCTCAAGGTGATTGCCTGATAGGATCTGGGTTATTCCTATCGCTCTTTCGATAGGTTTTCAGCATGCTGGACAGTGGTAACTGGAGGAGCATATAGCTTTCTCTTCATTCATCCAATCTGGTCGAAGCACGCTATTGCTTCTGTCGGCGGCCAGGGTATTTGGGTCCTTGTCACCTGGATTTTCTGGGTTACTTCTGCAGGAATCTTGAACCATTCACTCCCATCCCTATTTGTCCGGGGAATATGTACCGCACTGGTTTATTGTGGTCAAATTCGCAGTCTCTTCGGTATGCGTGTTTCCTCCACGAGACCTTGGGTACTGACTTTTGAATTACTCTCGCATGACTTGCGTAGCGTTTGCGGTTCTGGAAATGTAAGTCTCCTATCGCACGTTCATTTCGGTACATTTAGAAAATCTGCAGCCTTACTTTAACAGGGTCAATGTTGATTCTGCTACGGTTGGTATATGAGTCTTTCCGCGATACTTATGTCGGTGAAAGACATTAATTTCGCGGAGGAAGAAATGCATAATGGGATTTGGAGCTGGCCTCATTCCGTATTCCATCTAAAGGTCGTCACTGATCCATCTTTGAATCGAAGCCCTGGAAATATATTCCAGAACTTCTTTGTTCCGCGGTTCTACTCTTCAGAGAAGCCATCCGATATATGAATGTATGTACTTATCTATTTAATCAATCATTTGTTTTCGTCTTTCCTAAACTCAGCGGTCTTGGCGGAGGTCAGGGCTAGAACGAGCTCCTAGTGAAAACTATGATACGTGTGGATTATTGTGGGTCCATGGATTTGAAAGGCCTATTCCTGCCCATCATTTGTTCTAGTATACACCAGACATCAGGATCTCTCTGTGAACAAAGTATTCCGTTTGGCTAGTCACTACTCTTGCCAGTCACGATTCCGTCATAGATTGTACCCTCGAACGCTCACCGGCGCACGGCGCTAGCTCATATCAATCTCGGTCCTTTGACTCGAGCGTTTGGACGCACATGGCTTTTCCGAGTCAATCGAATGTGGTCCAGGTACCTTCGAATCCCATGCTCCACATGTAGTCCTACAAAGGTAAAGTCTGGATATTGAATAGTAAGTTGCCTGTGAATAATCATAATGGTGATCTCTGCCGTTCATGGTTATCTTACGCTGGGAATATGAATTC
The DNA here is from genome assembly GCA_037954225.1 of Stygiomarasmius scandens. Classification (NCBI taxonomy): domain Eukaryota; kingdom Fungi; phylum Basidiomycota; class Agaricomycetes; order Agaricales; family Campanellaceae; genus Stygiomarasmius; species Stygiomarasmius scandens. The sequence continues at coordinate 254,039 of JBANRG010000005.1, read as the reverse complement.
TATTCCAAGTCGCGCTATCCTTTTTCAATAGACTGGAGTGCTCCTACTCGCTATTAATTTCAATGTTCGTAGTGGGAGAACTATATATGTACAGGGGTTAAAGCTTATCCAAGTTCGTTTCATTTAGCTTAAGTTTCATAGACCTCTGTTTGCTAGCTATGTACCTGACCGTGACAAACTGATATTTACTCATCGTTGGCCCGAATGAGGGAAATTTGGATTAGTACCATCCCAATGACCGTTTGGATCTTGTGACACTTGTACCTCAAGTTTGGGGATCTGACCCGGATCGCCAATAGAACATAGCCTTCGAAAATTGAAGTACTTGGCGTCATTCACCCAACAACATAAGCTATCTCATGGGACTAACCATCCCAGCAGGGCCGGTCTTCGACTCGGACGAGTCCAAATGACCAAAACAAACACTCTTCACCGTGATTGATGTGAGGGGTCTAAGCTTCGACTTCGATTTAGATCTTGCCAATTATAATGATCAGTTCTATTGAGGTTATGGATATCAATCTCGATTCTATAAGGACCGCGGCACTTTGCTTTTTGAGCTCCCCAGCTATTTGAGTACGGTAAAGCACCCTCGGCTATAAACCTAACCATCTTGCTTTCTGTCCCATTCTACACCGCCCACCTGTTTTACATCGAAATCTTTTCCTCCGTCTACATAGAATGTCACATACCTCTGCGCCACCTTCTTCGCCCAAACCCGCCCAAGACGACATTCACGAGATCCTATCCTCATTTTACTTGACCGACGATACGTCTGGGTCTGAAGAAGACTCTGAGGAACCTTCATCGCCTTATGGGGAGTTTGTGGGGAAGTACGTATACCATTCATAGTCAAATTTCACCGCATTACACATCTTTTGACGCCTTGGGCCGTATGTTTTAGTCCATTTGATGAAGAGTACGAAGAAGAAGATGGAGAGCTTTACGACCTGTATAGCCGTGATTATACCAGCTCGTCTCAAAGTTCGTCCCCAGATACAAGTGACTCTGATTCTTCCAAATCCTCCCTTTCTCTGCAACGGTACCCTTCAAGAGGGAGGCCATTGCGGCGGAAAATCTATAGCTGCCGAACAGAGGACGAGGCTATGGCGCTGATGAGACTTGTTCCGGAAATCAAGCAAACGTACGAAAGCGTCCTAGTAGAAGCGAATAGCTCGTCAAGGCGGCCCCAAGTCACTGGCGGATCGGAAAGACCGATTGTCAAAAGTGTTCATTGGGAAGATGGGATATTTCCAGAATCCGGTGAGGCCGGTGAACATGTGAGTACCTTGAAGAAGTCCGTCGAACCTGAAAATCTGATTGTCTTGTTTGTCAGAAATCCAATTACAAAAGACATCCACAGAATTAGCATGATGACACGTATCCAAAAAGTTAGAATGTACATGTGTATATCAAGTGTTGTTAGGATTCTCGTGTACCTCGCGTGTTTTTTTGCCTTTTTTGATACAACACCTTAGCTCCGTGTAGAAAAGTGGGGAAAGATATAAATAAGCCAGGAACGATACTAAAGAGTTGCAGGACATAAGTGGCCCGGTCCTACCGCATGAGAACCCATCAGTGTGGCGTGCAAGCGATTGAATCCAAGCCTTTGATGAAGGCAGAAACACAGTAGAGTGTTTCTAAAAACGATGGGAAATGAAAGACAACGTGCTTACGTCGGAGAATGTCGAAAGACCGAGCTACACAGGTCGGAACATGTTCAGACACCGACACCGAAGACGAGTTGTACCGAATCATTACTTTCGCGAAATTGGATTAAAGAGATATTAGCTGTAAATACTCCAAGTGTTAGTACTTCAGGGTTAACTGACATGCATGACTATCCACGCATGTCAGGACAACAGGATCCAGATTTCATGTTCTGACATCTGTTGTTTGTTTTCTTCTGGGCCATCGCGCTGGAGGTGCATCCAATAATCCAAATTCTTTCTTCATATCCTCCGTGTTCTGTTCCCATCGCTCTTCCCAATATACCGTGATCAAACATCGTGCACTGCTCCCACACTTGAGAGCCCACGGGACATATTCCGAGAAAAGACGGTGACGTTTCTTTGAGGTCATAGCCAACGGTCCAAACAGAGCTGAGAACGCAGCTAACGGTAGTCCGAGGTTGGCGAACTCAAAAAACTTTATAGCTAATTCTGACTCGCGGTTCACGGAGAAATTGTTAATGACATGATAGAAGTCATGGCACTCGCGGTATCGCTGCATGACAAAGCCAAGTTCGGGATCATCAATGTATCGGACCTAGCCACAGGTTTAGTTTGGTTGCAAGGTATTAAAGAAACATGGCAGCCTGCTTACAGGTTCCCGCGGGTCAGGTGTAACTCCTGTTCGTTCCAGCCAAGAGGTGTAGGTACGACCAAAGGTTCCTTCAGGCAAGTTAGCTAAGGACTGCATATCCAGAGTTCTAGAATTGATGCGAGGTCTATCCCTTAATATTCTTCTTCCCTCTGAACTTTGAAGCATGATATCCCTCAGTCGCGGCAATGCAGGACCAGCTGTTGTTTCTCCCAAAGCAGAGATCATATCTACAAATACAGAGTATCCACGACTCTACCTCGTGTCAAAACAATAAGCCACTCACCTCCTCTGTATGGATCAGCAAGCGACATTAGACCCGACCCGACTGCCAGAAATGCATTCTCAAAACGTGTTAGAGGTATGTGACCGGGGTATGCTGTTACTGAGTGGCTGAGCGTGCGTAGACATTTGAAAGGTGTCGTTAGGGTTTCAGCTACGAGAAACCTCCCGGATATGCGTGAAGCAGTGAGAACAGACATCGCTATTCGCAGTCGGAGTCGCTGATGAAAAAAGCATGGTCATGTGATCGCAGTTCCTTCAGCAAACGAATGATGGATCTTCAGTTGGAACTTGGCGCCAATCAGCAGCTTAAATGGAAATGAGTTACATGCTCTAAAGCTCAAGTTATTGCATCATCTGCTGTTTATTTTTGTCGCAGAACAAGTTCTTCCCGTTCTCAACGCCAAACGTATAGGATCTATGAGACCGTCCTAGATCAAAAATCAGATATATTTGCTAGAACCTGTTGAATGCCAGAACTTGGGTACGGTTCTGTAATGAAATAACCGGCGTTCCCCTTGGTCACTTTGCTTCTGCGTTTTTGTGTCGGGGCTACCCTTCAACTGGATCTGGATACTAGTGTCAAAATCACCGTGTTTGCTGGGAAAGGCTCGACTTCCACTCATGCTTGTAGCTTCGGTTGCTGGTCGGAAGGCTTCCAATCATCGTCAAAACTACAAACACGACTGCAGCCGCCTTCATCATTGTGCCTTTGCTTGTGATCTTTCTCTCTCTTTAGAAAGGCCAGAAGAGTGTCAATCTTTTCCCCCAGCGGCGGCCATTGGCCGCAGTAGTATATGTCCAGCTTAAGCTTGCTTCTGAGTGCCCGGCACAACGATAGTCCCGAAGGCATGTCAATCAATATACTGGTCAGGAGGAAGACCAGTTCCTTAGTATAACCGTTGTTGCGTATACTTAGTAGAAGGGGGAGTGCTCCCGCAACACCCTTTGCCGCGCCACTCAGATGGCATCTCATACATGTACTTCATCGATGAATGAAGATTTTCATTTTCTATCCATTTGCCTGAAGCGCTGAAGGTTTACGCGAAAATCCCACGTGGCGGCTTTCTGAGTTGCAGACATCTGAGAAAATGACGCTATATTATAACCCAATTATGAGAGTTATAACTTGGGACAAATATTTTAGTAGTTATAATATGATTATAATACAGTTGTAACTATGTTATAATTCTCAAAAATATTTTGGGGATTATAAACTTGACCCAAAACATTATATGGATTACAACTCAGTTATAACTCATCAGAAACATTTTTTGCACTTGTAAACCTGTTATAATATAGAGGTTCCCCAAAGTATGCAACATTTGAGTAAAAAGCATGTCCAAAGACCAAGAATGACCTAGTAGTTACCATAACCTAATGACTCTAGTCCCAACTGGCCTAGTTTCTTTCAGGCAGGTGAACTCAAATAGAATTCTTCCATCTCAAAGGACATAAAGTTATCATATCATAGTAGACACCAGGAACAATAACAGAGAAACTATTATAATTTTTGTCCGAATTAGAGCAACAAATCATCTCCACCTCCACTAACACTTCCTCCGCTCGAAGCTCCAAACGATCCCATACCACTTCCCATAGCAGGCTGCTTCGCTCCCGAATTACCGCTACCACCCATAGCACCCCATAACTCCGCGCTAGCCTTTTCCTTCCCCAAATCCTTCATACTCTTTGCCTGAGAAGTACCTCCAGGAGTTGAAGGCGTTCCGGATCTAACGGTGCCAAGACCCATAGACCATAGGTCATCAAAGTTGCTTGTCGGTTTCGGTTTAGCTGCAGACGCGGCGGATGCTGCTGCAGTTGTTGCATTCATACCTGCACCAAAGTCGTCGTCTAAAGCGTAGTCGTAAATAATATGAAAATCAAATCAGAGAGAATCTCACCGTCTAACACATTCTGGTTGCTTTGGCCGACAGCTGGCAGATCCTTGTTGGTGTTCTGCGCCGGGGCAGGTGCTGGTGCACCGAAAGCATCATCTTCGAAACCGCCCAGCAAATCTACTTCCTTTACCGGCTCGGGAGGTGGTAGAGGTGCGGTCGGCTTTCGCTGGGGAACGCTCCTTCCAGAAGTAGAAGTTGAGGAGCGGACATTGGACCTCGAACTTATAGTCGTAGGAGAAGAGACTGGTTTATCTTCGTCGTCTCCTGCGTCATACTCTTCAAAGTCCCTTCTCTCTGACGAATCCCTAAACCCAGAACCCGACGCAGAATATGACGAACGTTCGTTCCCGTATCCACTGCTACCGCTGTAGCTTCCACCATAGCCGCCGCTGCTGCTTCCGCCACCACCGCTGCTGGAGTATAACGAGTCTGAGCCGAAACCGCCGTATCGTGAACCGCTGCTTGAAAACTCATACCGTCAGAGCCAGTACCAGTATACTTGTTTTTGTTGATTTGGCTTTTCGGCGTTCAGCGCGGATAGTGTCGACGTCAGAGAGGAGCTCTACAATCTCCTTCGCGCGGTTACGGACTGGATAAAAGTGAGTCATAGGTGTAATTCATAAATGAAGGACGCACCATTGATACCCTGGTCTTTGCCCTTGTCGTCAATGTAATGAAAATTTCTCAACATCTTGATGGTAGAGATGTGAGATCTGGCGTCGTCGACGACTCTTTCTGAGCCGTGTTTGATCAAGTATTCGAGGAGTTGTAGGGCCTAGGTATGTTGAACAAAAAATTAGGCAAGTAGAGATGGAGGCACGTACCTTGTAAATCAGCCTCCATTGCCTAGCTTCCTTTTCCATAAACTTCGAGTAAATGCTGGGCATGATTTCGTTCAAGTCGGGACTGCGGAAGGTAAGTAAATGCAGGACAGTCGAAACAGATCCACGTACTAGTTGAAGGTCCTGTAATAGATAATTAGTGTCGTGTTAATGAAATACCTCTAGTAACGCACCTATTCGCAATGTCCTGCATCAAAGTCGAACTAGCGCCCCTGCAAACCGAGTAAGCAGACCATTGAAACAAAAACAAAGTATTTCGCACCAAGGATCGTCATTCGTAGTTTCCGGACTTTTGCTTCAATCTCGCTAACGTTTAGAACGACATGCACGAATAGACGCGGTAAATTTGACCAGATAGACGGGGTATTTAGGGTAAAGATGTATAGAAATGCACAGAGGTAGAAATCGTTAGTAGTTCCAGTAAAAGAATGAAGAAACGAGACTCGCCTATTCATACATTGACCTGATGTTGTACATCGTGATCTGGGAAAGCTGGCTCCCCAGTTTTTCTATGGTATCCATCCTGAAATAAAACGAGCCTGTAAAAGTAGAATAAAGAGAAAAAGGTCGAGTAGAACGACGGGAACGATGAGGAGGAGGCTGTTGACGACGCCGAGGATGATGAGCTGGATGTCACGCTCGTGACCAAGTCCAGAACCCTAACCCTAACTTGACGCGATTTTAGCCCCGACGACGCGCCCAACGCTCTTTACTTCTAACCACCATCATGACCAGAGGGACAAACGGTCGAGGCCAAGGACGAGGCACTGCTACTCGAGCTCGTGGTGGTCCTGCCGCTCGAGGTAACGCTACAACCGCAACTCGACCTACTGCTGCTACCACCGTAACTCGACCTACCGTTGCTGCCGCCGTAACTCGACCTGCTCAAGCTCGTGCTCGTGCTCCCCTCGCTCCTATCCAAAACAACACTCCTCCAAGTACCGATCCAGAAGAAGGCCACGATGAAGACCAAGAACCTCAAGAGCCCTCAGCGTACGTTGGAAAATGCAAGAGGACCTATGACGAGATAGCTGGTGCATTGAGTATACGTGCAACAGCCAAGCGACAAAAGTAAGACGCATATACTCACCTGAAACGCATTGGGCTGACAATTCTTCAGGATCGACAACGAGATTCTGGAACCGTAGGGCGTTGGACTCAGCGCGGTATAGACCTGGACCCCGACGTTCACCATATAGTCAAGGTGGGTATAGCGTTATCTGCAGACTTTTCCGAGATGGAAGGAATCGAGAGTTTTGCTGCATTGGAGGAAGTTTTGGACGACTAGTAAGTGATATTTTTGATCTGTGCTCGTCGACTCATACATGGTTCATCACATAGCACGTAGGAGGAACAAATGTCTATGTTGACGTTGTTCAAAGGTACGGATGATGAGATGGATGGTGCTGGAGAGGGAGGCAAAGGCAAAGGTGAGTTCATTTAGTAATCTGTGTTCGTTATCAACTTTGCTACTGTCGGGGCTCTTTTTCTTGTTGCTCTTGTGCTTGCGTGTATACGTGCTTTCGTGTATGATGTAATTGGTATCCGGATTGGACATTAGGCTATTGTACTACTTATATTGCAATGATAATTGTACTTTTTCTTGCGCATTTCATATGTCTGATTGACTACTAAGGGGTATTTAATAGTATACTGATACCTAGGCCCTTGTAGTATGTTATAACTGGAATATAACGCTCGGAATCAGGTTATAACTATAATAATATTTATAGGACCCAAAAATATTCTCTAGATTATAACTAGATTATAACTGGATTATCATATATGTGAACTGGTATAACTCTATTATAATCTAGTTAGAATCTAAGAGAACATTTATGGGCATTTTGAGAGTTGTGGAGATTATAATCTAGTTATAATAAAGCGTCATTTTGTGTGATGGAACAGCCGCCGTTTTCATCCTCATCTCGTCCGAACCGCCATTACTGTCTTCATTTTATGAACGTTTCCTTTGATCTATTGGCCTCAGCATACACATTATCTTTGAATGTCAAGTCGAATATGCGGTTGGAACAATTCCACCGTTTCATCAAAACCACCTTCAATTTGGGCAATTCTATCTGGTACAATGGACAAGCTGGCAATGGAGAATTTACAACAGGACCGTCCATATTGGATCATATATACCGGTACACGCTTCTCTGTCCGCTATCCATGGGTTCTGGCAAGGTTTGCGGGATGCAGAGACCAACTTTCAGTGGGCGAATTGCGCCAATGACACCACCGAGCAACCCGTGCAAGGATCGGCGATCGGAGCTTTGCAGCAGCCAACCCGCAGAAACACGCATTGTCCGCGACCCCGTCTATAGACGCTGTTCGAGCGCTTGGACCAAATGCGGTCACGGTATGTGAACAATGCCTTCAGGCCGAGTCAAAGCGCACCAGAAGACGGGATATATATGGTGTCAGGCCCTATGCTCTGCTCCCCAAACTGGTGTCTCACCTTTAAAGCATTCTTAATTTGCCATCTTCTACAACTTTCTTCTATCAATAGACATGGCCCTTCGTTGCAACCCCGTCTCCAATGTTGTTCAAGACATCCTTGATAGTCAAGACGCTGTCATCCAGGAAGCTCAGCTTGCCTTTGCTGCAAACCCGAGACGACATGGCATGTACTTTCCGGCCAACTTCGATGCGCTGGGCGAGGCCGAAAGACTAGAAGGGGACGACATTACTGAGGAGTTGAGTACTTGGGAGTTTAGTGCCGCCATATCGATCATGCCACCGAAGCCACCAAGAGTTCTCAAGTCTGGTTTGACACCGTCCCAGGAGATAGCTAGTCGGTTCCGCAAAGGCTTGTCGCTGGATCTTGGATCTAGCTCCAGCTTGTCTTTAGCGTCATTAGAGGTATCGCCCGTTTCGGGGCAATCATCTCTTGACGGCTACGCGACTGCTGAGGAAGAGTTTGCGGACGATTGGTGTCTTCCCCCTCGTCCAGTGCTGGACCCGAAAGTCAAGTTTAGGCAATCCCGCGTTGATGCTTTACCTCTCTATGTGCGTTGTCTGTGTATCATGTATCTTTCTATCTCTCATTCCGTGTCTCAGCTTGAGGAAGCAGAAGCAGAGTTGCGTCGTTCACAACACGACGAGGATGTCCGTATTGTCTGCCCCCGCGATGGTTGTCGAGACACATTGTCAAATGTCTCGGCACTGGCATACCACCTTCACCTGCATGACGTTGATGCTGACCGCCAAAATGCGTGAGTACAGTCCTCCGTTCCGTTAGCGTTATTCATTAATGTATCTTTTCCCCTTGCAGATCCCACAGATGCAAAGACTGTGATGCCTGCTTCCAAACACGCTCCCAACTTGCCATTCACGCCTGTCCTTGTCGCTCCAAGTCTGCGCCTACAAGTCCCATTTTTGGTGCGCTCCTCCACTCGCCTCGTGTCATTCCCCAAAAGCTCATCGAGTTTTTCGATCTGGATAGCGACTTTTCATAGAGTCATGGCTAAGATTCCCTTTCCCCACAAGTACCAGCTATCATCGCACGCCTGAGCACCACAACAAATCGACAACCAACTCCCCACTGCTTTCGGTTTCTTTTCTTATTGTTAATTTACTTTTTTTAATATTTTCATCTATTCATTTTTATGCTTCTCATGCTACGCTACCTTGCTCTTCGGAATCTTCATGCCTTATTTATTTCTCCTAATAAACTTTATTTTTTTCATCTTTTTCATTTTCTTAAAAGTATAATTCGCATTTCTTCAAACCATTGCATCAAACTGTATATTACTACAAGTGTATCGTTACCAATCTAATTAACAAACTGTTCTCATTCGCCATAACGGTGACTTCCCAAGTCTTCTCACTCTTGCTGACCGCCGTTAACTTGAAAGCTGCTACCGCCTACACTTGCAAAGGCAGATTTAGCCAATGCCTCCTCTCTACACTCTCTCGAGCAAAAGTAATCTCCGTCACCCTGAGGATTGAGGCCACACATAATACACGGTTCTACCATTCCCGAAGCAACTGCTTCCCTATAGAACCCCGATTTTGACATCTCATTAGCGTGCAACTCGCAAAATGAAGAACCCAAAGCACGTACTGGCGGTGTCTTTGCGAACAATACAAACTCCTCACGCCGTTTGCGTCAACAAACCTCGAGTTTGAGCAACCAGGAAGCCCGCATTCGTCTCCCTCAATATCGCCGTCTGCTTCATTACCGACTTGAAGAATGTGGACGGTAGTCCCATTGGGTGAATTGACGAGACTGGCGTTTGCCGATGAAGGAGAAGTAACTCTGAGACCTAGAGTATTGTTGACAGGAATCGGACCAGCGTTACTACCGCTACCACCGTTTGTACCACTATTAGCGTTTCCAGCCGTCATAGTTCCATTGAACAAGGGGCTGTTCTGCGGGATAAAAGTCTTCAAGTAGGGAATCTGGTCCACAACCATCTCTGAAAACAGCGAAGGACAAAGGAAGCTTAGACTCTAGCAAACAGTACAAAGATAGGATACTGACTAGTAATCTCCACTGGGTCCATCGGAGGAGCAGGAGCTGCTACGACATGATTAAAACCTCCATTCCCGCCCTTGTGGCCGTTCTGCACTTTAGCTCCTTGACCTTGACCCTGACCCCGACCTCCTCGATTCTGGTTCTGGTTCTGATTCTGATTCTGCGTAGGCTGTGGTGCAGGAGCTCCTACATGAACAAAGTTTCCTCCGACTCCAGGTCCACTGGTTCCTGGAGCAGCACCAGCGTTTGTCGCACACGTTTTCCCGCAGAAATCGTGGGGTGGTAGTTTCGGTTTCTTGCGACAGAACTGTGGAGATTATCACAAGTAATGATTGTAGTGTGTATGTTTATACGGAAATGGGCGAAATGAATCGGAATGCGGACGGATCAGCGTCAGATTGAGATATGAAAGATTTCATTTATTTAGTACCGTGCAGCGTACACGGGTGGGTGATAGGTGAATAGTGAAGGGAAGATGACTTACGTTACATAGGTTGCTGTTGGGCCTGCTGGCGTTGTTGGCATTTGCATTGGGGTTGGCAGTGTTCACGTTGTTTCGAGAGATGGTGGTGTTGCCGTTGAAACCGGAGTTGGTGGGACCAGCTCGGTTTGCGCATGTCTTTGAGCAAAAGTTGTGTCCTGGGTTCTTCGGCCATTTGTGGCAGTACTATGAGGCATAAGTGTTAGAACTGAATCTGTCAATTGCAAAAAGAAAGGACGGGATGATCACGAAAGCAAATAAAGTGATGAATAGAGCCACAAGGGTGAGGAGAGACGGAGAAGTAACGGAAAGCAAACGGAGGGTGGAAGACGGACATACATTGCACAGGTTGGCTTGAGGGCTAGGTTGACTCGGTGCCTGGTTGACATGCCCGTTAGAAGGGCCGTTCTGTATAGGACGTTGATGGAGAGTGGCCATTGGAGTTGATGGTGGAGGAAAGTAGAATGCTATGACGAGACTAATGCTCTTAAGCAATCAAGTCGACGCCAACACGTTGTATGCGCCTGGTATGTCAAGGGTTGTTATGAGTAGCCAGGTGTTGTCTGTCCATGCAGCTTGTGCGTGATAGAGGAAGAAATCAGGTCCTGTCAGCGTTTAGAGTAAGCAGGGCACCGTGACTTCTGGGGCTTTCGAGCAGACATGAAGTCGTATCCCTTGTGCAAAATGGGTTGCTGAACGTCAGACATAGACTACGACTACGACGCATTACGGACGCCGAACAGGGCGGGTCCTCTATCTCACACATTTTGACCACTAGTGCAGTCCCATACTATGGCTCCAAAAGTGCTGATTACACGAGGCCAGACCAGGGACCGAGATACAATCGAAACCATGTGTACGAGGTACTTGAAGAGGAAACAGTTTGGACAGGATCGAACTGATGATGTTATTCCGAAGCACGAGTTGGGAGGATCTGGTGGGTTTTTGGGAGATTGGTAAACTGACCCCGACGAACGAGCTTGAGCGCGTCGTTCTGATTCTAGAAAAACTTGTTTTCTAGGGTGGGTAGATTGTCTAGTCCGATCTGAGAAAGGAGCGCTCTTGTCGCAATCTTGGATGACCACTAGAAAGAAATGTGGAATCAGAATATATTTAACCGATGATAATGGGCGGTTTTGAACCTTGAAGCTTGGGAAACGAACGAGGTGGACCGCATGTAATATTACAAGCACTCTATTTTGATTTCAACGTGATTACACCTCGAGTATGAGGCTTCTGTAGATATGGCATGCATTTACGAAAATTTGGGCAGGAGCTTGGAAAGTTTCGAGGGAAGCATTGATAAGAATAGCAGTCCGACTTGCCAGGGAGCTTGTGTTGGATTCCGTCATACACAGATCTTGAAAGCATACCCGGTCTAACACCTCAACCAACCAAAGTTGAAGACTGCATATCAGACGACGAGACTCGGCTTTATACGCCGGAGTGAAATGTCGACTTCTTCTCTCGGATCTAGCGAGTTCTTCTAGTTCAATGAAGTCAGTGAATGAAAGGAACGCTAGGAGAGTATCTGACACACTGAAATTGTTTCTCCTTCCCATCTAGACCTTCTACTTCTTCTCTAGCATCGATAAGATCGACCAAAGTCGGGACGACTCCAAAAACCAGGGTTACGGTGAAATGCCTCCGCAGGAACACCACGTATATCCAATAGCAGGAGTCATAGAAGAGATTTTGAGTTTGATTGGACCTTTATTGACGTGAACTACAAAAAAGTTGCTTGGTGAATAAAGACGTGGATCTTGTTCAGAACTCTTGGTGACAACAGACGTATGCGGTTGATCGCAGAACCTTGGGATCCTGAGAGGACAGAGAGAGCTGGAATGAATTTTACCAAAAGATAGCATTTCAGAGAACAGGACGCCGAGGCCAAGGTAAGTAGAAGAGGAAAGCAAGTTGAAAGTTTGCTTACGCCGGTCCGCTTGACGCGTTCAAACTTTTTTCCACAGCCACCACCATCGTCACAAACCGCTCTCAAGTCTTTCGCTGGATCTAAAGTTATCTCTGAGTTATGGGTGAGATATCGCAAAATACCGACGCCAAATCTTGATCACTGAAGCTTTGGGACATATAGTCACACCTTTCGACAAACCAGGGTATTGCTTCCAAGTATCAGGGAAGGCGCTCAAAAGTAACCCTGAAACTTTCTGGCCGCGTCTTTAACCAAGTCATTTACACGACTCGGAATTACAACAGTTGTCTTAGTACCTCAGATCACATCACTCCATTTCACTTATTCGGCTTCCAAATGGGTGCTAATTCCACTTCTATCAACTTTTGTTGGGTCAGTGGCAGATGGATGGATTGTTGACAGTTCGTGGTCAGAAAATCTATGTAATGATGTGTAAGTGTGACTCTGCATATGTTGGCCTGCATCTGACTGGTTATAGTCAAATAGCATACAATTGGAAGGACGTAGTCGTCTACGGAATCATGTCCTCGGCCTTGGTGTTGTCGGTCCTGTTCCGTGTGGTGTCAAATGCTTCTACTCATCAACAGCGTCTCTATTAGACTCTATACAAAGTTGAATGAGCCTGCCCACCCTGATTGAAGTGATGTAGTGGCGCTAAGTGCTATTGACTCTCTTCATTCATGGTGGTCGTATAACGGAACTATCATGGCTGTCGACTTCTTCCAGGTCGAAGCTTGATCTCCAAGCAATATAGCCCTCCGAGTGCTGGATTCGTTCACCGTGTCGTCAAGCTTTTGCATTGGTGAATGAATGCTTTACGAGACTGTCCAGTATTGCTCAACGTCCTTTCCCCATCTAGCTGTCTCTTCGTCCACCTGATTCTGATATTTATCCCCGCTTATGACCCGGTTGTACCGATTTATCCTGACGGGCTCTCGATGCGTGGACCAGATACAATTGTGTGCACTGAATAGTGGGTCTATACATGGTCCGGTGGAGAATGGATGAAGCAGCAGCATGATGCAACGGGCAGTGAGGAGATGGCTAGACGCGTCGCGATCGCGGCTGTAGGCGCGTGAGCATAGGGGCATGCGTGGGAAGAATATGTCATTGCTGGAGAAGCACGGAATTGCCACGCACCGGATCCACTGTCCTTCTTGCACCAACACTACTACTACACCATGGCAAGGGGTCTCTCCATGCTCTCCTCGACGACCCCCACCAATTCCGCCCCCGCCCAAGTCTACATCGGTCATGTGTCAGTCCAGCCGCGCTTCAAATTGTACCTGTGACCCTGACAAGTCTTTCATTTCCAGGCAGCTTCGCGATCTCATTATCTGCCCCCGAGAGCGAGGGGTCGTCAATTATGTGACGAGGAAATCAATTGTCGAGCACGATTTGAATGTCCAGGGCTCAGTGCGTCGAGTAGCGTTCTGCATAATCAAGTTTTGTAGCTAACAAGATTTCGGCCGTGCCAGGTACCGCGGACGATAGTTGACCTCGATTTCACCCCAAACACCTTGTCGTCATTACAACTCGACGGAAAAGGCCACACTCTCTTAGCTGCAGGCGGTCAAGAGGCAGAACTACATCTTTCCTTGCATAATAATTCATCGCCGCGACACCGCACACCGCCTGCTTGGACATGCTACGATCGTCTTCTCGGTTCTATCAACAACTCAGTGATGCTCACGTCCTTGAACGTGACAAAATCCAATGAGAGCAGTATGGAACCGCGGATAGTTATTAGCAACAACGACTGCACCGTCAAATTCTTCGACGTGCCTGTTTCAGTACGTGCTTCGAGTCCTCAGAAGATAAGAGATGTAGGTCAAGTTAAACTAAATGCGCCTGTAAACCACTGTGCGTAGCTATCGCCCCTCACCGTCTACAGCCCGCTGACAGCCTTGCGCAGCCTCCATATCTCCAGACGGCCAAACTTTGCTTTCCGTCGGCGACTCGTCAAAGGTCTTTCTCCACCGGATATCTGGAAGTTCACGTCTTACATTCTCACCTATATCAACGCCTAGCGTCCCCTCTCCTGCACAATCTCCGCATTTCTATTCGTCTCCGTCGTTCGTGGGTTCCTTTAGTTCGGCGTTTTCTCCCGACGGTACAAAGTACGCAGTCGCTTCCCAAGAGGGCGTAGTCGCGGTATGGGATGTCCGAAGTACAAAACCTCTAAAGGTCTTCCACACCGATAAAACCAGGTACCCTTCGGCCAGTAATAATTGGGGCGTAACCGGTACCGGATACTCGAGCGGCTGGCTTTCCGATGATCCGTACGAGTGGACGAGAGGCAACTCCAAGGCACCAGGCTGGTGTGTGAGGAATGTCAAGTTTGGTGGGAACGGGTGTGGGAAAGAGATTATGACTTTTACAGAGGTGAGTCGTTTGGGTATTGCGGAGTTACGCTCTGCTAACGATGTTTCTAGCATACTTCTGTATTACATGTTGTCGATGCAAGGACATTTGAAACGGAAGAGCTCATCCGTGTTCCTTCTGCCCCCAATGACGCGCAGACTTCGATATCGGCCTCAGCCAATAGACCTACCAACCGGCGTCAGGTGTCTTCTAGGACCCAAATACTGAACCAAAGGATGCGCCATTACGTTTCACGGCCGTATCAACGACCTGCCTCCACTATTCCAAGAGTATCAGCTACGTCACACCTGTCAAGTTCAAGAAGAGATTCCTCACAACCACCTGCTCCACCATACGTCGTTTTAGCATTGGAGGATACATTTAGAATCTCAGCAAGAGGAAATAATGGTATTGTTACGACCTCTTCTTCTACAGTACCCTCACGTCTTCGGCAAGCGCTGAGAAGCGTTCCATCAGAGGGCGGTGTTGCAGAAGATGTCTTTGGAGCATTTAGCACACCTGCAGGCGGAGAAGACGACGAAGAATCGGGAGATTTAGTCGTTATACCTGCTCTTGGTGATCCGGAAGTTGAAGATGATGTCAGGTCATTGTTGGGTAGACATGGTCTTCAAACTAGAAGAATCCAGGATGAGTTTGGAGATAACGAGGAAGATGAGAGGATGGAGATTGATGAGCTCGATATGGATGTTGATTCGATGGATACTGGGGCTGGAATGCGGCCTGTCAGTGTTGGTCCCGAGCCGGAACCAGAGTGGGATTGTGTTTCGTCGCATGCTCCTTCGAGGACGAGTTCGCCGCCTCCGGGAGTTGTGTCTGGTAACAGGTGGAGGATGTGGCCGAGCGTTGAGCCGGTCACCCAGGAGGAGCAAGAGTTGGAAGAGGAAGATGAGGATACGTATGGTGGTCAACAATGCACGTCTTCGGATAGCTTGGACATTGCTGGGACGTGCTTTGACCCCAGCGGAGCGTATATCTATGTTGGGACGACGGAGAGTGTGGCAGAGTGGAAAGTGAGAGGTGCAGAAAAGAGGTGGTGGTTGGATGAAGGCAACGAGTGGTGTTGAGATGCGTGCGTTGTCGTCGTCCCTCGTTTTCTTCAACTTTTTCCTTTATTATTTTCTTGTCCTCAAGTTGTATTCTTGGTTATTTGTGTGGCTATTCCTCTTGCGAACACTGTATACTTTAACTATTGGCTTCACTGTACTGCGTCACCAGCATCATACATCTATATTTGCATCGTGTCCTCTTTGCTTTCCATTCTTCTTTTCCACAATACCCTCTTTGACTTGCCCTTCTTCATCCCTGAAGTCTGTCTGACACAAAGGGCTCTGTCAGACACGGACTCGTCGTTTTATTTCATTACATCTACATTTCATCTCATTCATGGCATATCGCATCCGTTGACGTTGACATGTAACGCCGTAGTTGCGTTGTATATGTACTTGTCGTTATGTATCAGTGTTAGTGTAGTCTGTAAAATGATTTTGGGTTTTGAGGCATCTTTTTTTTGGTTTTTAGAATGTCGGGGCTTCCCCTACAAGAATACACGTCGTATACCTGGACAAAAACCCGAAGTTCCTGGAAATACATACTTCCGCGGGTTGACTTTCGGTCCGATATACGGCCCGGAAGGACCGGACCGATATTTTGGGAAAGACGGGCGGGACGGCTTTTTTGCTCCAGCACAGAAACGTATAAAGACTTTGAAGGCTTTACGATGCCAGTTCTCTACTTTTGCCACTACTTTATCTGGTCTTCACATCCCATTCCATAAGGATGCCAAAAATTACTGACTTTGAGATCCATGGTGCGTGTAGAGATATTCTGGACGTCGTTCGGCGTTGCTCATGTTCTTGGTAGATGTACGGTTTCCGACATCGCTGTCTGGGGATGGAACAGATGCAATGTATGTTTTTTTCAGGTAAATAGAATAATGATTTCTGATTTCATCGATTAGGAACACAGAATGCGACTACTCATCTGCATACGTGACGCTGAAAACTGATACCGACCTCGTTGGTCATGGAATGACTTTTACCATTGGACGTGGCAATGATATTGTGAGGGCCTGTCTTCCCTATACTCTATTATTCCGCCTAATCTCTCTCATACACGGTAGGTCTGCACGGCAGTCCGAGAAGTAGCCAACCGCCTGGTAGGCAAGGACACCGAAGAGCTCTTTTCCAACATGGGCAAGACCTGGGATTATATGATGTCTGACCCTCAACTTCGCTGGTGAGTCTCCTCGCTAGTAATCTATGAATAGCTTTTCATTCCGAGATATATGCGTTACATGTGCACCTAAACTTACTCTTCGTCTTGTGCGCAGGATCGGCCCGGAAAAAGGTGTCATCCATATAGCATCTGGAGCGGTGAATAATGCGTTGTGGGATATGTATGCCAGAGCGAGGCAAAAGCCCCTGTGGAAGTTGATTGTGGACTTTACGCCGGTGTGTTGATTGTTTTCATGATGCTCTGGTGCTCAGATCGTTTCTACAGGAAGAGTTTGTAAACTCTGTAGCTTTCCGATATATCTCGGATGCCATTACAAAGGAGGAAGCATTGGAGATGCTGAAGCAGAAGGAGGCGACAAAGAAGGAAAGAGAAGAGTTGGTACGAGAGATTGGGTACGTTATCGTTAAACTTCTTTTCGCGTCCTGACAACTCATTTGACTTCAGGTACCCCGCTTATGTTACCTCTGCCGGATGGCTTGGTGCGTCCACAGAAATCTTATTTGCATATGTCCTAATCCTTCGCATGACCAGGCTACTCTGATGAAAAAGTCGCTCGACTCACCAAGGAAGCCGTCGCTGCAGGTTTCAACCACTTCAAAATGAAAGTCGGAGCCAACCAGGCCAACGATTTGCGTCGTGGCAAGATCATCCGTTCTATCATTGACGACCCTCAACATCTTCCTCCTGGTCTCAAGCCTCGCGATCCTAATGGTCCAGACCTCAAAGGGAAGAATGCTGGACCGACTGGTGCCGTCTTGATGATTGACGCGAACCAAGTATGGGATGTTCCTCAAGCCATCGAGTACGTCAAGGGTTTGGAAGAGATCAAGCCTTGGTGAGTACTCTCAGTCTTCACTCGAATTTGCACTCATTCCCCCTATACAGGTTCATCGAAGAGCCTACTGCACCTGATGACATCCTCGGACACGCTTCCATTCGCAAAGCTCTCAAACCCCATGGAATTGGTGTCGCTACGGGCGAGCACGCACATAACCGAATGGTTTTCAAGCAGTTGCTCCAAGCGGAAGCTATTGACGTATGCCAGATTGATTCGTGTCGTTTGGCTGGCGTGAGCGAGGTTTTGAGTGTCTTGTTGATGGCTGCCAAGTGAGTTTACGGTTCATCTGCAATCGGAGATTCTTACAAGCATCTTTATCGTAGATTTGGAGTCCCTGTATGTCCTCATGCTGGTGGTGTTGGTTTGTGTGAATATGTCATTCATTTGAGGTTTGTCTCGAACTTGGTTACTCCTTCCGTCAGTTACTCAACCTTTTTCCCCAGCTTGATCGATTACATTGCTGTATCCGGCACAATGGAACGCAATGTCCTCGAATTCGTCGACCATCTTCACGAACACTTTGTCACTCCTTGCTCCATCAACTCGAAAGGAAGGTACAATGTGCCCACGAACGCTAATGAAGGGTATAGTATCGAGATGCATAAGTCGAGTATCGCGGAATATGAATGGCCGAGTGGGTCTTATTGGGTTAGTGCCAAGGCTGGAAAGCCATGAATCGGGCTGGATGTTATAAATGGATGTACATTATTACTATTGTTTAAAGTCGCATAGAGATGTATGTATGCTGTATACCAATTTGTTGATTATTCTTACGGGCGGGAATGAAGTTGGCCTCAAAATTTGCTTAGGAACCTCCAAAAAACCAGCAGATTATACTATACGAAATAGTCGGCGATGGTCTGTTTCAGATAATGGGGGAACAAGATAGCAAAGGACAAGATAATCCAAGAGCAAAGCCAAATTGTTAGTTGGATAATAAAAGTTTTCCATCTGAATATGAAGGTCTTCATATATACATAGCTGTGTGTCTGACAAAATAACTAATTACACCGGTACTTAAAATGAAAATAGGGTGTTTGTAAGTTACCTAATCAGAAAGAGACATCGGATAGGCTGTGTGAATGTCTATGCAATTTGGGGTCTGCCATTGAGCACTAATTAGAGCTCTATACAGAGGATTAATCCAGTATTATTACATGCCATCACAGGACAGCAACTGAAGAGAATTCCTTTTATTGCTGCTAATCAAGATAATAAAAATTCATACTACTATACACCTCTGATTTTTAATCTGCAGCTGAACTCGTCTCTGAGTGACAGTATATCATACCTGGCTACTCTACATACTTTCAATTGTTGACCTCTCCTTCAGTGCTTGTCATGTTTTTTGCACTAACTCCAACAGTAGCACTTGGCTCTAGAGTTCAAGAATTGAAATTGTTGGTAGACCTAGCTTCCTGTGCTGATGCAAAGCGAATTGACTGTGACAGAGACATATCTTTCTCATTGTCTGGCTTTGCATTCTCAGCTGCTGCAATGAGAATGATAAGCAATGGATACAAAGCCTTGATATATGGTCAATAACTTAAAATAAAATCAAGTGAGGCAATTCTGACCGATATACTAGGTACAATAGCACAAAATTGATCCCAAATATCAAGCCGTCTACCTTGATATCCCACAGCTATCATTGTGAATGAAATCTGAGAATACTGTTAAAGTGGGATGTGAATGTGTGATTTATTTAACTTACCCAGATCATGCAGTAAATAGAGCCAGATTCAGTCAAAAGTAACAGGATTTTCCGTGTCTTTTTGATTGAGGAAGCACATGAAGCTAAATTTTTTTGAATGCTGTGGTAGTGGTACCTATGGAGCATCAATGAAAATTGTTTGTCAGTTCTGAACATACTTGCCATGCTTTGTATCCAATCAAAAGGGTAGCAAACAAATTTGTAATTACAAGAGGAAGGGCTAAAATCAAAAATTCATTTGCTGGCCTAATGCTTGGTACATCCCCGGAGGTCTCCATAATCTCTAAAGCTGTATTTGCAAAGCTTCCGGCTGTGAAACCCTCGGTAATTTAAAACACATCAATGTAAAGCACTTGCAAATCCTCACCAGCACAACATAGCAAGCATAATGTTAATATTATTTTTACTAAAGTGCTGTGTTGGAATATGATCCATGATCGCCAGACCACAATGCTGTCACTGATAAGAAACTAGTATTCCAGAATTTTAATGGTTACACAAATCTTCTGGAGAAAAAACATACATTTATCCTGCCCATCAAATTTTCAATGATTGTTCCAGTTGTAAAAAACCCGACATAGTCTGCTTTATTTGGTGGATTGTAACCACCTGTTGGGATCAGTATCATAGTACCTTCAATATCAAAAATCCAGGTAAACAGTGATATGATTAGTGTGCATGCAGTGAGAGTCCCTGATATCTTCTGTCCCTTTGTCGGTGGACAGCTTTTGCATCTACCAATTTATCATGATAGTCAGTTTAATGTTTCCCCATGGACTTCTGGAAACATACAGAAACACAATCCAAATAGTAATTGAAAGTATGAGTTGGACTCCACTCAGAAATGATTCCACTGCTGTGCGCAGGACCCATATTCTGATGGCAGAAAAGTCAGAATCAATGAGAGGCAATGACTCTTGCATTGCAGTAGAGATGGTAGTGCAACAGGTTTTGGTTCCGGTGACTTGGAGCTGATGAAGCTATCTTTTAAAGCTCTTTATAAGAGTCGCAGCCTGAGAATTTGAGATTACATTCATTTTAATATACCGTTTGATCTTGTTGTAAACATAGCATAAGATTCTGTGTTGTATGATACTCGTGTCACTTGTTGATAGAAAGTGGAGTACAATCATGATTTTGACGAAGCACTGTGTCCCAAGATTGAACCCCTAAAGCTCCCTAGCCATAAAAGTCGGCTCAGGCACACAAGAGGCGGGGGATTTTTTTTTCCGTGACACGAACCCCGACTTTTCCACGCAGGGGGGGGGGGGGGTACAGCCACCGGTCCACGCCCAGAGGCCTGCCATGTTAACCCTAATAACCCCTACTCAGCACAGCCTCTCTCATCACCTGACGCGACAAATTTTGGATACAAAAACTCAGAATTCGCTATTTTATGCCGCATACACTACACATATGGGAGAATGCTGTATACCATCGTGTTCAGAGAAGGCTGTTTTGGGGGGGTTTCGGGGGTTAGAGAGATCAAATTATCGGGTGCTATTGCACTTATGAGCGTTCCAAAAAATCGATGTCCTGATTTTTGCCCGGCGGAGTTTGAAATGGGGTTCGTGTCACGGCTTCAAACGGCCCCCGCCTCTTGCAGGCACATGTCCGCTTATGGACATGTGGCCAGTTGCTTTATTGGGCACTAGTTTCCCACCCTTGGCATGTGTCTGCTCATGTCTGCGAGAGCTGTGGGGGTTAATCTTTCTACTTTGGTCAATTTCTGTGATATGTAGCTTACTGCTGATTTGATTCCATAGCCTCTTTTCAAAAATTATGATGGTTGATAAGGATTTTTATTGTGAAAATTAAAAATTTGTGAATTTAGCATTGTTCGAGTGACCAAAAGTGACCTGATATTGCAATGTACCCCAAAAATGCTCTGAGGGAAAGTGTTTTGGTTCCATATGAGCTTAGCTCTTAAAGTATTTACTGCAGTCAGTGTCCAAAGCACAGAAGATTTTTTTGTGATACCCTCAATAAGCTGGTTTTCATGGTAGACAATGCTATATTCTGTGATTTCAAAGGTATATTTGTTACTCATAAATGAACCCAGCAGTGGGTCTTATTTACTTGCCTTTATGGAAAGGTGCGCGAAGTGCAGAGAAAAAATTACTCCAGATACAAAATTGTCCCATATTTTAGATTTTTGACAGATTACACTTAACAGGGTTATTGCAGCATTAAGAATATACTTCATTCTCAAGTAATTTACTTAAATAATATACAGTTAAGACCAAGAAAAATGATTCATGGTCAAAAAACTCCAAATGCGACCTGCACAAATTGAACCCAGGACCTCTTGGTGACCCATCACATAAATTAACCACTAGACCAAAAGACTCCGCTTGCGCGCGGATTATGTTCGAGGCATATGCCACTTGAAAAAACTTGAATTCAATTGCAATAATGTTTACTGAGAGTCAAACTTTGTAACGTAACGTATTACGAGGCCCGTACTAAAGATTCCCACGTACATCGTGATTACATAAGTTTTTCTTGACCCCGTCTTGCCCGGCGCCAGTCAAGCAACAAGTCGCAAGCTCACGGGGTTTTTCACAAGTTATTAAATCTTTCGAGACAGATTCATTGATGCCGAAAAGCATCACATTTTTAATACATTGACTATACATTCTTAGGTTGTGACTTGTTGACAAGTCAAAAAGCCGAGCAAGCCGGGCAAGGAAAACTCGGCATTTAACGATGCTACTTACCCCATTTGTCATTTACATATAAATCCGGCATCTTCGGCACCACATTGGTGGTGTCTCGTACTTGCCACGCGAAGCGATGGCCCACTCCTATTTCATTCAATAAGGAGAAAAAGGTCAGGGAAGCTTCAAGCTAGATCAGATGCGCATACAGATAACGGATTGTGATATATCCGAAATATACACCGAGAGCAGAGTCTGTTAGTAGCGTTCACCTGAAATTTTTGCTATACATATAAAATATGACATTAGGGCGCATCTGCAACGGGATTTATGAAGGCCCCACTCATAAAAACGAAAATAGGGCTATAGAAAAGTGTATAGAATAATAGAAAAGTTTTCTTCTGTAATCGGGTTAGGCACACAAGTCTAACTGCTGCGCTCGAGGCTCTGCCTCCCTTCAAAGCGAGAATCAATCTTCCCCGGATGCATATGAACACTTTGTGCACAACACGGACTACGGGAAGTTACAAGGGACGCGTCAACAATAATAATCCATTAACGTCGTGGTAATTTCTGGGTAAGTGGGGCTGAGCGGGGCTATCGCAAGAAGGGTCGTTTCTAAGCTCACAAAATGGCCATTTTCCCGTTGCAGATGCGCCCTACTAACCCTGTTAATGATATGCACTTTTTCACGATTTCGCGAATAGTGGCTACCCCGCTAGCTTTTTAGTGATGAAAATTACATACACAGATTGCTTACACTGGAAGCACCTTAAACTGATTTTTTTCAGCTTTTTAGATGCCTTCGTCGTCCTGTCGGACGCTGCCCGACAAATTTCTCAGTCACATAACGTCACCAAGCGATGCATCGTGGCAGCGCCGGCATCCTCAAAACTTCAATATCCGACCGCGACCTGTCTTAAATGGATTTTCGTCCGTGCCTACAGTAGGTGCGCGGCATAGCGGAATATGAACTCAATGGCCCTTCGTCACTCTTCCTCGAAGTCTTGCACCTTGGTCGATATACATTGCAGGGATTGGCTTTATTTCTTGTATATAGTATGTTGATATAATCATCTTTGAAAGCATGTATTATTTTATACATCCCTCTCCCTGGAATACACTGTTCTTGACACTGTCACATCTGTATCATCACGCTTTTGAGCAGCAAAAAAAAAGATTGCACTTGTTCAGAAGCCATTCCCCACAATAAAATTAGACATTCTATGCCTTTTATATCTATTCTAGCTTAGGAAAAGATTCTTAATCCCATGAGGTGAGGAGAAGACATAGCAAAAGTCGGATTTGCATATCCCTGTGCCGTGCATATCCTTAATAGGGATAGTATTGCGGAACTTGAAGCAAAAATGATTGCAAAATATGTTTATACCCCGCCTCAACTCTGATCATTCACAGCTAAATTAAGCGGTTGGAGAAGTGCTGATTCAACCCAAGAAATGTGATCTTATTTAGCCTACGTAGGTACACATATAGCACTTCGTAATTACTGAATGAATGTAGCTGAATGACTTACATTCAATCTGAAATTTTTTATTTAACTCTGAGTTTCCCTGCGTTGACTGCTGAAGTAACATTTATCTTACAATTCAAAAACTACTGAACCAACCAATGAATCCAAGTTTTCCTATTAACTAAAAATTCAACCCAGTATATTATACAAGTACTTATTTAACCCACCACACACAAAACTTTGTGAATACTACTCATTCAGCACACATTAGGTAATTTATCTACTTGAAGCACTCATTGAGCCTGATGAGTATCTGAACTGCTTGAATAACCCAAGATAGTATTGATTTACACTTTGATCAAAATTAAGGACCACAGAACTCATTGATGGTCATATAGAGTAGTGTTCATTCTTCAATATCTGGAGCATCCGAAGATGGTGGTACTATGGCATATCTTCCTGAACCGTGTTTTTTGTAGTCTGCATTAGGGTAACGGTCTCTGCAATGAAATGTCAGTTTCAGGCTGGCACAATGTAGAACAGACATACACCAGACGCGGCACTGATTTCCCTGTAATGCGCTTAGGGCGTATTTCTGACCTGAAATTCAAATCAGAATAAAATTTGGCTGTTGAATGATGGTACATACTTTGGTTTCAGTATATAAGCATCTTTCAGCACACTGAATATTTCAGCTCGGACAAGTGGAATCAAATCAGACGTAAAATATGAAGAGAATTCATTGTGCCGAATGAGATCTGGTTGTGACAAAAGCACAATATTTGCAATTGCATATACGCCACAATCAACGGAATTGCTGTGTTGTCTTGGTTGATTCTAGGTCCGTATTTCTGTAAATCTGCAATGATGACAATTTCATATAAAAGCTTACTTCCGGAAAACATATCATATTCCAGTTTCTGAAATCAATTTCTTGATCACTGCAAACAGACATAGCAATGGAAATGAAGAGATGAAGACCCTGAAATTATAAAGTAAGCCAAAAGGAACTATTGAGGACGAAGAAATGTAATACCTGAAAAATGTCTTTGTACGACTCACATTCATCCCATCTACTATGCTGGTGACTGCCGGTAGCCTATCATATATCACAATCAGATGTTCCTTGAAATCCACAACAGCAACAATCCAGTGAAACTGTTCATTGCGGTGTATAGGAATGATTAAACGGCGCATTGCTGTTGAATCACCCCAAGGGAACTTAGGCCATACAGGTGTTTTCCCAATACCTTGATATCGTCTGATTTTTCCCTCACGATCATTCTCATCCTTCATCCTACTCTGGAGTCCTTTCCAAAAAAATGTTATAACAGCATAAATGCCGCGTGATTGAAACCCATCCGTTAACGTTATCAAAAACTCATTTATCAACTTGTCATTGAGCATTTTATCTGGTGACAAGCGTCGCAGATCCGAAAGCTCAATAACATCGTACTCAAGCTTCCAGCCTGAAAAAGAATCCTGTTCATTGGAAATGGATTCAATCTGTTAACATATGTGTTGTTTAAACGTGTGCCATTAATTAAAAAAGGAGCATACTTCTTTGAAAATTTTGGCTGCACTTGAATGCGTATGTCGAAATTGTGTAATGTTCTTGAATTTTCTTGTAGCTGCCTTCATGGTCCCAGAATCAATTGTATAAGTACCACCAAAAGATGCGCTCAACATACTGCCTTTTCACCTGCTTTTGATTTCTTCCTAGCAGGTATCTCAAGGGTGTCTGGTTTTGAGTCACTTCCAATGTCCTGATTTTAATTGATTTCATAAATATTTAAGCTTTTCTGTCAATAAAACTGCATACCTTGACAATTGCTTCATGAGCATCATCCTTCCGGAGCTGGGATGCTTAATCCATAACATTTTAGACATAAATGACAAAAATTTCACCTCTTCTCTGTTAGATTTCACCTTAGCAAGAGTGAGTATCATCTATGAGTTTAGCTGTAGAGTTTAAGTGATGTAAGCTTACTTGATATTCGACGTGCTTGGTAGGCTGAAGTTGACTGAGCCATAAAGGGCGGCAAGCACACTGTATCATTTTTAATGAAAAAAATTAGCATGACTAAACTGAGGATAGATAAACCTACAATTCCATTTGCCTCCTCACACAGTTCCACACTATCAGTTATATCTGTTAGGAAATCAGAAAGCACCAATGTTTCCAACCCCTCTACAGAATATCTCCATGAATACCAAATTTTCTGAAGGTGTGGCTTAATTGTATCGATCCCGAGTGATCTCAACTTTCGACTCAAATTTGTAGACCAAGGGACGTGGCATGCAAGTAATAATGCAAATGCATATACCCAAAATCCACAAGATGTCCCATCCTTCTGGGTATCTGTAGGGCGATGCGAGGCAGGTGCATTTAAGTATTCGTTCTAGTTCTAGATAAGCCAGAGGATGAAAGTAATAAATTGAATACTCACTGGATCATAAGGCCGTTTGCAAAAATGACATCCAATTGCAACTATAGCCATCAGAGAAGTATCATCAACTATTTCCTCGAGTTTTTTCTCAGTCGAAGGATTTCCTAGGGAATCAATAACATCAATTTTCCACCCTTCAGAGTCATTTTCTTCTGGTGAAAGCTCAATCAGGAGCCAATGTTGCCTGTCAGACTCATAGTGAAAAAAATAGATGGTTCTTGGACTGTTTCCCAATGAATTGCAATGTTGGATCATTTGTGAATAGGATGAATCCGGGCCAAAAAATTCCTATGAGTAACCTCAATGTTTATTATATTAACCTAAAAAAATCAACTTACCTGATCTCTCTTTCTGATGTAATCTGGCTCATTTTCTGGTCCAAACTGTATGAGCTTAGCACCAAGAGCTGAGTAAAATGCTGGATGAAAGAAGAGAGTTTCTGTTTTTTGGGCAAGTGCCACTGCATTAACCAATTCAGTAACACCCCATATCTCATCAAGACGAAATGTTCGTTGGTCAGAGGTCCAATCACTCCCACTGAGGCCACCACCTGTTTCAATAGCTTCTAGCTCAGCCTTGAGGTCGTCAGCCTTTTGGGTTATAATTAACAATCAAGTGGCTTCAACTTCATGAGTATTACTTTACGAGGCCGACTTTAGGAGGACTCGTCCTTACTGAAGTCGACTCGCGCAGGTGGCTGTGCTGTTTTCTAGACGTATTCTCCATTTAGTATATCTCACTTCTTTATCTTATCAACAGATTAGACCATCATCGGCATAGCAACGGCAATCACGGCCTCGTACCTGCCACGCGCAGCGATGGCCTAATTCTTTATTACATCAATGTCAAGGTCTTTTGGATTAACATTCCCTTGAGTATTTACTTTGGCTAGACTACTGACTTAATAAAAAGTAACTTCAAGTAAGTCATCTCAAACTAAACAGTCACTTCAAAATCACAATATAAAAGTATAAGGATTTCAAAAATAATTTCCATATTTCTACTTAAAGTTTTAGAGAGGCTCTGACCTTTAAAGCTATTCAGTGGAAGTGTGACCAATTTTGTCTAGTCTTCGCTGATTTAATCATTGATTTCTCTCAGATGTAGGCATACATGGGAACCTCCTGGAAAGGACTGAATACTTTGAATTTGAATAATTGGATTTTTTGATGTAATTTTCATGGGTAGACTGCTGACGGTCTCATCAGTAGTAAGTACAATGACAGTGACAAACCCTAGAAACATTGCTCAGCTAATAAACTCTGCTTTCATGGGTTGGTTCAGTGGTTTACAAATCTGAATTTTTTTGTTTGGATCAGCACATTTAAGACATTTAGTTTCATGAGTTGCCTTTGTAGATTAAAACTTATGAGGTTTTATGGTTGAATCAGTAGACTGAGGGCTGTCAAACTTCAAGGGTTGAATTACTACATTCAAACTCTTGATTATCGCAGGTTAGAGTAGAAGATTTGAAGTACCTTATTTTCACATGCTGATTAAGTAGAATACTAGTTTTTGGGAATGATGTAACATCAGTATATAGCAAACGGAATATCAGACAATTTGTCGGGCTGAAGACAGTCATTTGATAAGCCCAGTAGAGGTTAAGTAAGTACAAAGGCATATGCTGATTAAGCAGATATTTTGCTCAAAACGTCAGGTTGAATCAGTACTTGCACCAGGGTTGGATCAGATTGAAGCCAACAGAGTTGTGGCGGGGTGTAAACATATCCTGCAAAATGATTATACTCAGAGTTTTTATGTTGTTTTTCGCTATTTTCATGAATTTATAACTCGATCACTGCAAGATCCAGTTGAACCTCCCCTCGGCCTTCTCTTTCACTTCCACTGCACCAGTGATGGGCTTCCTATCCATGGTCCATTTTCAATCAGCAAATATTTGGCTCGAGTCCGAAGAGTAATGACTCTGTTCAAGACATGCTTGCCGAGTCGGCTATGATCGCTCCTTTTCAAAAACAACACTTAGATAAAACAAACTAGTGAGACCTTGAATGGATGGACAAGTTGATATTAGCTACATTTGTTATTGCTCGTGCTACTGGAGAGATGCTAGCATTTGTAAACCTCAAGAGTCAAGAAAATTCGAGGACATGGCCAGATTGATAGTTTGTTAAAGTTGAAAGGATGAGACCAGAGTCCTCGAAGTACATAATTAAACGATATCAAGGAGAGAAGTAGCATTGCTCAAATATCTGAATCTTAAAAATCTTAGAAAAAAAAAGATCGAATGTAGCTATCAGTGAATGATATAAGTGTCTGCCCACCATTAAGCATTAGTTAGTGCTAAACCTCCATCTACTCGGAGAATTATTCCATTTGTATAGGCACCACCGGAGGAAGATAGCCATACAGCAGCTGAAGAGAGCTCCTTTTCCCTGTCGCTAATCAAGATAATTTTTCAAAAAGCTCACGCAGTTACACACCTCCCTGATCTTTTATTTGGCGGAATGGCAGTCCCACCCCAGAAATTACCATCCCTAATCGCTCGGTCTATTGACTCCGTGGTTCCTGTTATTTCGGATGGGAAAGGCCCGGGTGAGATGCAGACGACGCGGATAGGAACGTTGTTCGTAGCAAATTCGTACGCCATCGTCTTCGTCAAATGATCCAGGCCAGCTTTCGAGGTGCCATACGCTATCTTGAAGTCAAAGAATCAGATCCAATAAAGTTTAGACCAGGATCGACACACCGCATTCATCGACGAGTGCCTGTCAGCGGCTGCGCTGGAAATGTTGATCACTACTGATGTCTCGCCCTCTCCCCTAAGTTTTGCTCCTTTTGCCAACAACTCGGAGAAGCCAGTCGTCACAAAAAACGGAGCAATGGTGTTAACTTCAAGAGTTTTTGACCAGTCTTCCCACGATTCAAGCTCGAAGAGAGACGGGCCAAGATTAGAGTTTTCAGGAGCAGATTTATTCGTAATAAATTCACTGTAAGGTTTAGCAATTCCAGCGCTGTAATTGAGATTTTCAATAGGGATTGGCGTTGATAAATGCTGAAGAGGCTTACTTATTCACCAGGATGTCTACCTTTCCCTCGGCCTTCTCTATAACTCCCATTGCATTAGTGATGGAATTTTTATCCGTAACGTCCATTTTTAGTCTGTAAAATATTCCAGGTCAGAAGAACTTAAGATAAGCTCAAAAAAATACTGCAACGTACGGGATCATCTGTGGATGTTCTGTAGCTATCTGCTCGAGAACGTCTTCTCGGCGACCTGCGATGTAAACTTTTGCATTGTTAGCGACGAATCCACGGGCTATCATAAGTCCTCTTGCAGTATCAATGAGTTATTATGAGGACATCAAGGGCTTTCCAATCAAATACGACTCACATTCCAGTTCCTCCACCTGTCACTAATGCTACTCGCCCAGAGAGGTCTTCGGTAGCAGATGCCTTTAGATTTTCGATTGACATGGTCGGAATCCACGATTTGTCCACTTCACGCGACTTTATCGTGAAATATAAGCGCGGTTAGTTAGCCCTGTTCTCCACTAGCATCACGTATCACAGTTCAAGTAGCTCGAGTTATGTCCTTTCTAACGCAACGGCCTTGGCTAGGATAGGCAAAGAGAATGATCAGCTGCTACTTGATTGGAGCAAGAAGCTTGAGAAATATCAGACCATTTCGCTGCTAGTGTGGCGCCACTAAAGTCTATCAACAATTGGCGAGTGCTCGGGTGACCTGGATGACCAACTCCGCTGGGGCTTACTTCCAAACTCTTCCCAGCTCAACCCCATAGTGACCTTGACCACGCTCGATTGTAAAAAGCATCTCATGGTTCGGCGATACTCAAATCCCACTTGGTACTCACATCAGCTTCGGACCATGAAGTTGTCATTCATGAACCTAGACATAAAATATCGGAGAAAACATGGAAGCGATTGACATAAATCACACGAATTTGAGTACCTGAGAACGGTGAAACCAACGGTATTGAGCCTGGTAATTAGAAAGGAATTCCTTATTCTTACTGAAGAAGAATTTAGTCACTGAAAAGGAATAGTCGTATGTCGGCTTGATGAACAGTCAAAATTCAGGTTCCCACGAAGCCCCCTTACTGCTCAATTCCAGCAATCGAGAAGTTGGTGACCTTAGATCTGCAGTCGAAGGTTCCAAACACAAATTTGCAGCTGTGTTTCAAGAGCATATATTAATTCCGCTACATTCGGTGAACTGACGTCCGATTTCAGAGGGTCCTCTAGAATGTGCATCTCCAGGAAGAATCATTGAAGAAAGAAAGGTTTAGAATTGCAACACAAAAGAATGAAATCATCGACATTGACTTCTCTGTAAGTCCAGAGCTGAGGGGATGCACATCATCAAGCATTGGTCAGAGCTAAACCCCCATCCACACGAAGGACTACCCCATTCGTATAGGCACCACCAGATGAAGATAGCCATACAGCAGCAGAAGATATCTCGGCTTCCCTAATAACCATCATCTCGCTCAGAACAATCTCGAATGACAATAAATAGGAAATCGAATTACCTCCCAGACCTCTCATTAGGTGGTGTACCATGAACCGCAAACACACCCTCTTTAATCCTCTGATCAATCTCATTTCCGTCCGAAACGGTCATCTGGGAAGGAAAAAAACCCGGTTGTAGAGAGTTGACACGTATGGGAATCTTGTTCACTGCAAACTCGTACGCCATCGTCTTGGTCATTTCCTCCAGACCTGCTTTCGAGACAAAGTATGATATCTTGAATGATATCGAGTCATTTTCCAAGAAAGATCGGTGGTATTTTTGACACATACCTGATTCGCAGATCTACTCGTACCAACGCCTGCACTAGAAACATTGATCACTGATGAGGTCTCACCTTCTCCCCTCTTCTTTGCGCCTTTCTCTAACAATCCGGAAAATCCAGTTGTCATGAAAAATGGTGCAATGGTGTTGGTACCGAGGGCAGTTGCCCAGTCTTCCCATGATTCAGACTTGAAGAGAGATGGTCCGAGATTGGCGTGTTCGGGAGCAGATGTGTCAGTTATAAATTTTGAGACGGCAGTGACAATTCCTGCACTAGGATAGTAGACTTAAGAAAGAATAACAATGACGTGTCTGAGCGAACGCTCACTTGTTCACTAGGATGTCCAACCTTCCTTCAGCCTTTTCTATTACTTCGACTGCGTTGGATATAGATTCCTTGTCTGTAATATCCATTGCCAATCTACCGAGATTCAAAAAGCATCAGACCTGATAGCAAAGT
This sequence comes from Stygiomarasmius scandens, assembly GCA_037954225.1. NCBI lineage: Eukaryota > Fungi > Basidiomycota > Agaricomycetes > Agaricales > Campanellaceae > Stygiomarasmius > Stygiomarasmius scandens. Next base: position 222,802 of record JBANRG010000005.1, on the reverse strand, counting down.
CAGAGGAGGCGCGGCTACGGACGGGATTAATCCTGGATTCTTCTGCGCTGTCTCATTCAAAACATTTTCTCGTCGACCAGTGATGTAGACTTTTGCACCGTTGGCGGCAAGACCGCGGGCTATCATCAGTCCTCTGACAATACTTGAGAATGAACGCCATTTTAATGAGAACTAGAGTCCCACATTCCAGTCCCTCCGCCAGTTACTAACGCTACCCGACCTGAAAGATCTGCAGTAACCGAAGCTTTAAGATTATCCATAGACGTGATTCAGCTGTTGCGACTGGAGTCCGAAACAATTTTATGAACCTTTGAAGAGAATCCAAGAGTATAAATACCCTTATCTGAGGCGAATGCTAATATGGCACTTACAAATAGTGACAATACGTTTTGGACAAACTATGATATCAGCAATGATGCATATGGAACCGGTACAGAGTAAGCGCTAGAGAAGTTGAAGATGTGAGTAAGGCTTGGAACTCGAAGACGATCATCAGCTGAGAAGTAGTCGACTTCTGTGATATGTAGGAACGAACGGAGAAGACAGATTACTAGTGAAAATAGCTGACAGTCCACCTGATGGTGCTGTACGTAGACTAAGCGTTTATATAGGAGCCCGTAATCGCACTCGGTGTTTTGAGATACCTGCTTTGCTACTTCTTCGGTGGAGTATGGCTTGATGTTTAATGCGCTGCAGGAGATGATCGCTGCTTCCGCTGCAGCTAGTTCGTCATTGTCGACTCTTGAAATTGACAGCGGTCTCCTCTAGTGATCTAGTCTGGATCTAGTGCTTTGAAACGAGTAGAGGTTCCCAGTGCCCACGGTCACTACACGGTCGCAGTCGTGTCTTGACACCTGAGTACATTTTCATTCTGGGACCGTCCAAATTGAATATCTATCCTACCAGACTCGAGCCAGTCCTTTGGTAGAGTGATAATCGATCACTACGTCAGCTCCGCTGGTGTTGGTTCGAGTCTACTATCCTACCAACACGTTATTTCTATGATACAAAATTCCGACCTCAAATATTCATTTATGCCCTCCCTTCCTTGACACTCTTAACCGTCTCACTCAACCTCCTCAAAGCCTCATCAACCTCCTCCTCACCCAACAAAGAAAATGACGCCCTCACAAACGCACTCTTCCTCCCATTCGGTAAGAAAACAGTCCCAGGCAACGTCAAAACCCCATTCGAAAACGCCGGACCTTCAATGAGGGACTTTGAATCCGCCTCTTCTCCAGCTGTGCCCAGTTTGAACCAGAAAAACATCCCAGATTCAGGTTGAACCCATTCCGCAAGTCCAGCCATGTGTTTCTCCATAGCGTTTTGGAATACATCTCGTTTTTCTTTGTAGAATTGGGAAACGTGTTCGGTGTGGAGGAGGAAGGTGTCGTAACCCCAGGTAGAGAGGAGAGAGTGGGCGATGATCTGGGTCAGAGAGGAGGTTTGGAGGTTGGATGTTGCGGTCTGGGAATCCGAAGGTAGGGCGTGTAAGAAAAGTGGAGGAGGGTAAGATGCGGAATAGGAAGATACGTACATGTCGCTCTATAGCACCTAATAGAACCTCGGGGCCTGAAGCCCAGCCTATACGCATCCCTGCCGATAAGATCTTGCTCAAGCTGTCAAACCTCAACACACGTCCGACTTCTGCTTCTCCTGAGGAATTGGAAGGTTCTGTAGCTTCGAGGGTGAAGTAGGATGGTGGTCGTTGGGCAGCGCCGTAGTATAGGTAGTAGTAGGGGTCATCTATGGAACGGAATTGAAGAAAAGGAAGTAATAAAGCAAAGAGACGCACCCTCAAAGATAATAAAATTATGCTCCCTTGCCAATTTAAGGACTTCTTTTCGCCTTTCTACAGTTGCCGTCATTCCTGTGGGATTGCAGCCGTACTAGGGGGCGTTAGATATTACTCCGGACTGCAAAGAAAGGAGCAGCACTCACAGGAACAGTGTAAAGCACTTTGGGCTTTCTCTTTCCCTCGGGCCATTCTTCTAGAATCTTTCGTAGAGAATCTGAACAAATGCCGTGCGCATCCGTCCCAATTTCGACCTGTTCGCAGTGTAACGATTGGAACATGGGGATTACGCCGCTATAGATGCGTGCAAATCAACAAATCAAGAACGAATGGACAGGCTAATGAGGCGTACGCGTATACAGGAGACTCGACAAAGATGGGGTCTCCAGGATCGAGAACAGCTTGTACTGCCTAGCATTTTGGACCAATCTGAATAGAACAAACGAAAAAGGGGCAGGAAGCACCTTGTAAATCAAATCCTGACTCCCAGATCCAACGAAAACCTTCCATCCCTCATCACCGCCAACTTTCCTTCCATGCATCTTCTCCTGCAATCCTTCCAACCACCGAAGTAAACTAGGAATGCCAGCCGTGTCGCCATATTGCAGGCCTGTAGCCAAATCCTGAGAGTCTATCTGTACTGAGATATCCTGGTCTTTGTCCGCATCTGTACCAGTCCCGGGGCCAGAGGAAGCTTTGAGAGGGTCCCGAGCAGTAAAATTGAACGAGGTGAACGGAAAAGTTGAAACGTTGGGTTTGCCGGCGAGGAGAGAGATGACACCTGGTGTTTTTTCGAGAGGGAAAAGACCGCGAATAGGGCTGGGTTTGCGTTCCTTCGCGTTTATAGAGAGGAACTGATCATAGTGAGATGCAGGAAGTTTCGTAATTTTAGGTTTGGGCTGGAAGGAAGCGTCAAAGAGACGTCTGTGCAGAAACAAGGTACTGTACTCACAGTTTGTGCAGACATGGGTACAACGAGCTTCAATCTTCCGGCAAAAACACAGACAAGGAAAAAAGCAAAAGAGAATCCTTGCAATGTGATTCGTTGGAGCGGCAGGCCATCGATGACTTTTATGACCCGGCCTTCCACCTGGGTCTCGCTTCATCGGCACTTCAGGAGCTCACAAGTTTATTTATATACTGAAGTTAGGGACACCTGTGAGAGTCGGAAGGATTTCGAGTCATAGAAGGTCGAAGCCAATAATCTAGCGGTCGTTCTTCGGGCGTCAAGTGACCCTGCCATGATACCTTCCTCTTATAACGCAATCAGATTGTTCCCAGCCATCCCATCGCTCATCTTTACCCCGACCTCGAGAGCTTAAAGCCTAACGTTAAACCTTATTGAACTCGAACATTTACAGGCATCTTCCGATAACTCGAAGGTACAATATTTGAATACTACCTTCCTTAGATGTTGAAGTGCTGACATCGAGTGTAGAGACCCCTCCGAGTTCTTGAGAGCAATTCTGAAGATCTTGTCCTACAATTTAACTTATGTGCGTGTATTTTTTCATCTCATCTCAAAAGTTCCAACTAACGTTCGTCGATGGCGTCGATCAAGAACAAAACAAGGCTAGCACGCTCCGACTTACCTCCTGGATTTCAATATGATATTCAGCTCAAAACCACCAGATCCGAGACTCAAAGAGTTTGTAGAGGAGGCGATCGTCGAAATACCCTCTGCCCATGCAGCGTATCGTTTACTTAAACCTACTCCTCCTCAATCCATCGACAATTCGCGACCACCCGAGAGTGTTACGCGTGCTGCGAATGCTCTCTGCGCAATCGTACACTACTTATACTGGTCGCCCGACCACGCTCATACGACCGCCGAGGTTGATTCCAAATTGCCAACCATAATATGGCCTTGGATTTCTTACCTCCTGGATCACTTTGTGTTTAGTCGGGAGCCTTCGACCCAGATAAGTTTCGAAATTCAGAACAAGATCCTCTGGGCCGTTCCCATGATCATATACTACCCTAGCCAGTATCGTCGTTGGCCCCAAACTCAGCTCAAAACCCGAATCCGCAAAATGATCGATACAAAGCCGGAAATAATGCCAATTGCCTTCCGAGCGTGGCTCTACTGCTTCGAAAAAGAGCATCCTGCTTTAGAGCTGCATAGCACTACCTTCAAGATGTTCGAATGGGTGTCATCTTCACAGGTTCTCCAGAAGATGTTTGTTCGCATCTGCTTGACTATCCCAGATCCCATGCGCAATTTATTGTACTTTGCTGGCTACGAGGCCACACAAAGAGATAGCGGTAGATTGGACACCCTGCATTTAGCGCTTTCCGTGATTTCAGTGTTGAGCGAACCTGAAGGTAACGACGCAGGTGTACTGTTCTTCGATTCCTTCATATTGTACGGCGGCGTTCGTACTCTGGTCTCTGTAACAGAGAGTCTTGGCTCTCCAAAACATTTCTTTAAACTTGAATCCAAGAATCGTGACCTATGGACAACATGGCTACAGTGTATCAGGTCTTCTCTGAAGTGTTTGTTCACGGCCTTTGGGAGACGTAGTTACTTGGCGATGATTCAGGCCCTGAAAGCTCGTCTGCTACATACCATGGTAAAATCCACAGCCATTCTCGAGTTTGATCGCAAGGAATTCGGCTCAGCGGCATCGCTTTCAAACTCTTATAGAGTCTTGCTCATAGCCATCACACCATTTCTGCTCTATAGTCGCGTCTGGAACTTGTTCATGCGATCTTTCAAGGAGATCACCTCCCGACATGAATCCTACTCTGCGTTTCTGAATTCCCGTCCATTACAGGCGCTAGGCGAGGTCACTTATGAATGGAATTATGTTGTATCGCGCGTCACCTCACTCAAGGAAGTCCGAAAAGAGTACAAAGAAATGAATCCATCTGTTTGCGCAAATGAACACGTACGTCAATAACCCGAGTGCTAGTATCAACTAGCTGAACTTACCTCGTTGATCTAGTGCTCGGAAGAAATTAAATTGCTCCGGAAATGCTCTAGATGTTTGAAGGCTGTTTACTGTTCCAAAGCTTGTCAAAGGCACGACTGGAAGGGACATGATCACCGTAGGGAGTGCGACTCTACTTCTGAGTGGATGAAAGAAAGTAAGTAGTTAGCAAGCTATGTCCATTGATCAAGGGTTAATATCTTGACACAGCTGGTCTACCTCCTAAGATAACTGCCTCAGAAAAATACTTCTTCAATTGGCTATGCAAACGTGAAATCCACGGTCACAGCAAAAATCTGAGCAAACGATTCGAGGAGATTCTCAATCCAGTCGTATTTTTGGACCTTTTAAAGGGCTTGCCCGTCGAAGTCCAGGACGTTGAAGTGCATCTTCCCGCCGAGTGTCCGGATCAGTTTAGACAAAAACTCGGATCACCAATGCCTGGTGTAACCAAGGATGTCTTCGAATACTTCAGACTTGGTTTTCGGTTTGTCGTTTGCATGATGTTAGGCGACACGGTCCTAGTTTACGGGTTCAAGTATCTATGCACTGGGGACCATAAATTTGGCGAAATGGATGATTGTACGAAGTTAGAAGACGAAAGAGGATGGCGTCCAAGGTCAATGGACCACCGGGGTCAGTCGGTCATTATTGAAATGTAAATGTAGTTGTAGCGTGAAGCAAACTAGCCGTAGTGGAAATGTGCTTTGTGGGTCATACGTCGTCTGTAAATGGGGACTATATTTTGTTTATGTATAATATGTAGACGTATCATCCTACTGCATCGTCAGTTTGCGGAAAACCAGTTACGAAGAGCGTCGAAAGTTTCCGGTCCAACCAGGACCACATCGGTGACGGACTCGGGCGAGTCCTCGGCCTGCGATCTGGCACTGGCCCAAGAAAAAAATTCGCTTGCTGCTCGACTACTTGTATACTGAGATCTTGACTGGTCCAAAATACATGATGTTATGGGACGAATTTCCAAACGAAGCCGGACTATGCAGAAAGGTGGATAGGATAGGATAGGATAGGATATACCGGCACTGTGGACCCGTGAAGGATGCGACCGGGTTCGCAACACACATGGCATCAATGTGGTACACACCCAAAACATGTGTAATCGAAGTTCGTTTCAATCATGTCGGTCACTTTTCATCCTTTCATTTAAGCTCCTTGTCAAAAAAAACATGCGTCTTTTTAATTACCCTTGGTGCATACAGACAAGGAAGAAAGCAAAAGAGTCTTTGCAATATGATTCGTTGGAGCGACGGACTTCCGCTTTGGTCTCGCTGCACCGGCAATAAACCCTTCATGTTTTCATTGGGGCAGCCCAGGACTTCCAGAAGCTCATAAGTTCATTGAACTGGACTTATATATAGTGTGGATGCCTGTGAGAGTCAGAAGGATTTCGGGTCAGAGAAGCCAATAATCTAGCGGTCGTTCTTCGGGCGTCAAGTGACCCTGCTTCGAGTTGGAGTACCTTCCTCTTATAACACAATCAGATTTTTCCCAGCCATCCCGTCTCAGTCTGACTCTTTCATCTTTACCCCGGCCTCGAGAGCTAAAAGCCTAACGCTAGACCTTATTAAACTCGAGCATTACAGGGAGCTCGCAATTTCCAATAGCCCGAAGGTACAACTTGTGATATTTAGAATACCTTCCTTAGATGTTGAAGTGCTGACATCTCGAGCGTAGAAACCTCGCTGTCCTATTCCCTGAGTTCCTGAGAGCAACGTCCCGCAATTTGACTAATGTGCGTGTATCCATCCTCTCACCTCAAAAAATGTCAACTGATATTCATCGATGCCATCGATCAAGAACGAAAAACAAGGCTAGCACGCCGACTTACTTCTTGGATTCCAATATGATATTCAGTTCAAAACCACCAGATCCGAGACTCAAGGAATTTGTAGAAGAGGCGATCGTCGAAATACCCTCGGCCCATGCAGCGTATCGTTTACTTGAACCTACTCCTCCTCAATCCATCGACAATTCGCGACCGCCCGAGAGTGTTACGCGTGCTGCGAATGCTCTCTGCGCAATCGTACACTACTTATACTGGTCACCCGACCACGCCCATACGACCGCTGAGGTTGATTCCAAATTGCCAACCATAATATGGCCCTGGATTTCTTACCTCCTGGATCACTTTGTTTTTGGTCAGGAACCTTCAACTCAGATGGGTTTCGAACTTCAGGACAAGATCCTCTGGGCCGTCCCAATGATTATGTACTACCCTAGCCAGTATCGTCATTGGCCCCAGGCTCGGCTCAAAATCCGAATCCGCAAAATAATCGATACAACGCCGGAGATGGTGCCAACTGCTTTCCGAGCGTGGCTCTACTGCTTCGGAAAAGAGCACCCTGCTCTAGAATTACATAGCACCACTTTCAAGATGTTCGAGTGGGTGTCAGATTCATCGGTTCTTCAAAAATCGGTTGTTCACGTCTGCTCGAGTATCCGAAATCCCATGCGCGATCTATTGCACTTCGCTGGTTATGAGGCCACGCAAAGAGATAGTGGTAGAATGGACACTCTGCACTTAGTGCTTTTCGTGATCTCACTGCTAAGTGAAGACGGTGGTGAAGATGCGGTGTTCTTCCATTCCTTCATATTGCACGGTGGCATTCATACTTCGGCCTCTGTAATAGAGAGCCTTAGCTCTCCAAAGCATTTCTTTAAACTTGACTTCAGGAATCGCGACCTCTGGATTACATGGCTACAGTGTATCAGGTCTTCTCTGAAGTGTGTTACTACGGCATTCAAGGGGCGTAGCTACATGACAATGATTCAGGCCCTGAATGCTCGTCTGCTGTGTTCTATGGTGAATTCCACACCCATCCTCGAGTTAGACCGCAAGGAATTCCGCTCGGCTTCGCTTTCAAACCTTTATAGAACCTTACTTGTACTCATCGCGCCATTTTTACTCTATGATCGTGTCTGGAACTTGTTCATGCGATCTTTCAAGCAGATCACCTCCCGACGTGGATCTTATTCTGCATTTCTGAATTCCCATTCATTGAAAGGACTCGGTGAGGTCACTTACGAGTGGAATTATGTTATTTCGTGCCTGGCCTCTGTCAAGAAAGTTCGACAAGAGTATAGAGCAATGGTGGTGCCTATGTGTGCCAATAAGGATGTAAGTCCACAATCTGATCACTAGTACTCTAATTGATACGTATCTCGCTTAATTAGTGCCCGGGTGAAAGTAAACAACTCCAGAAATGCTCCAGATGCTCGAAAGTTTTGTATTGCTCCAAAGCTTGTCAAAGACATGACTGGGAGAAAAATAATCACCGCAAAGAGTGCGACTCCACTTTTGACTGGATGAAGCAAAGTAAGTAGCTAGCAAGTGATCACCGTTAATCAAGTAGTCAATACCTTTACACAGCTGGTCTGCCTCCTAATGTGACTGCTTCAGACAGACGGTTTTTTAGTTGGCTATCTAAACGTGAAATCCACAACAACAACCAATATCTCAAAGAACAGTTCGAAGGGATTGTCGATCCAGTTGTATTTCTAGACCTCTTAGGGGGCTTGCCTGTCAAGGACGTTGAAGTGTATCCCTCTGTCGAATGTCCAGACCAGCTCGAACAGAAATGCGGAGCACCGATGCCTGGCGTGGTTGAGGATATTTCTGGGTTCTTCGAAAACGGGTCTCGGTTTGTTGTTTGCATGACATTAGGCGAAACGATCCTAGTTTACGGGTTCGATTATCTATGCACCGGGAACCATAAATTCGGCAAAGTAGACGAGTGTGCAAGGCTAGAGGACGAAAGAGAAGAGCTTGACAAGAAGAAAAAACTGCACAACGAGGTGGTGATGAAGATGATCGAGGAGATGCAATCCAATTTACCCCCCGGCTTGGAGGGAATGACCATCGGCGTGGACATGGAGTACCGTGGCCAGCGAAACAATGTTGACATGCCGCTGGGGGACCTCGTTGGTTTCCTGAATGGATTCCGGCAACAGCAGCCAGGACCAATGGACCACCGCGACCAGTCAATCAATACTGATGAAATGCAGTTTGAAAGGTTGACGAATTATATCGAGAGGCGCGGAGCAAGCTAAATAAAGTGTTGTGGGCCATAAGTAGCAACTTGAAGAGATAGTCACGTTTTGAAAGTATTTATATCCACATACATACACGTATTGAGTTGTTATCCACCAATGCTAACAACGCGCTGCATTGAGATTATGTCCATTCAGAGCTTGCCAACGTCGAGTCGTCGACCCGAGCTCCAAGGATCGTTGCCATTTCTCCTTGAGTCAGCTCACGCCTCATACAAAGCGAGGAGCAATAAATCGCTGCCTATTTTCAATGTTTCGTCCAAATGAAGCCGAACAAGCCAGACAGTGCAGAAGGGCGGCATATGTTAAGGTTCGATCGCCATTTCGGTCCATTGCGTTCTTCAAATCATTGTTCTTTCATCCTTTCATATATCCTCTGTGGGTAGTATTTTCCCCTATAATTCTCAATCTCTGACCTTCGCGTTGAATGACAGGTACGATTTTTGTTCGAGTTGACTCAGATGTTCTGTGCTGCTTTCTTGGATACGAAAGGCTCAAAGAGATATCGGGCGATGCAAGGCGGCAAATACCTTCCTTAGAAGAAGTATATCGTTTCTTGTGGATTAAACCTCAACGACCGATGAGGAGCACGACAGGAAAGGGGAAGGAAGAAATATCGACACGTCAGGGAAAGGACACACCGATGAGGAATTGTAGCAGCAGCCAGATGGTAAACATGTCGTGCGGAATGAAAGGATTAAACAGAGTTAGTGTACTTTAAAGTCCAACTTGATATAGTTTTCGGATTAATTAATGGCGATTATGTTTGAAGTACTGCTGCAGGTTTTGACTTTTTTATCCGTGCAACTTAGATAAACTCGACGAGAACCCTGATCAGCTATGTCTCAAATTTTCCCTCATGATGGAGCCTCTCGGAAGTGTCAGCCCAGGTTCCAAAAAATTGCTGCCGTCATTCATTGAAGTGGTCTTCTTGAGTCTCGCAATCTGTTGGAGAAGACCAAGGAATGTCGCTGTCAGTCGACGAAGCCGAACAAGCCGAACAGTGCGGATGCATAAGGTTCGATCTCCGTTTAGTACGCGTGCTTAGTCGTGCTTAGTTCAAGTCATCCTTACATAACTTCATTCTCGTCTCTGTGCGTATTCCTTCAATCATTCTCATTATCTAACCTTTGCGTTGAGTGACAGGTCCGGTTTTTTTCGAGTTGACTCAGATGTCTAGTGCTCCTTCGCCGTCACGACTCATATACGAAAGAATTAGGGAGATATCGGATAGAGCAAAACAGCAGATACCCTCTTTGCAGAAAGTGTATCGCTTCTTGAGAACCAAGCCTCGACATTTCCATATCCGCCAGCCTTCACCAGAGGATAGAGATGCTATCACCGCACTTTGTGCTCTCACTCAACTATACGCCAGTGATTCAGACTACTGTCTTGAAAAACGATGGTCCACCCATATATGGCCTTGGATCGAATTTCTCGTTGACAATTTTTTGACTGTGACGGACAGTGACTTGGCACATGACGTTCTTGACTTGCAGGACATTGCCATCTGGTGCATTCCGGTAATAATCGCCGTATATCACTATAGCTCGAGCGAAATCATGTCCCTGCGTCAAAGATGGATTCGGGATTTGCTGAAAACATCTCCAGAAGTCTTCTCGACAACCGTCAAGCTCTGGGTTTGTTGTATCGAAAGACGTCATCCAATACTGCAAACTCTGCTTGATACCCTGGACATGTACCGCGAAAATTTGGACGGACCTTGTTTCCGGGATGCGATGGCCCGCGAGATTATATCCATTCCACATTCCATAAGAATTTTACTCAATTACGCCGTTCATGAAGCTACACTCACTAAAAGTGGAGCTGATCTGGAAACCCTGGAGTTTGTCGTATCGTCCATCGGGTTAATGACGAAGTCCGGCACCCATTCTGACCAATTCATCACTTCTTTTCTCTCGAACCATGGCATAAACAGTCTTACTTCGATCATGAAAAGGCTAAGTTCCAGCAATGACTTCGAGGGACTTTCCTACGAGGATAAGACCATATGGTTCGAATGCGCCAGGAGATTGCTCATGTCTATTCAGCAGGTCGTGTACAGACAGCGTCAGCAATCAACGGTTGTTCTGATCCTGCAGGGTGATTTGCTTCATTCCATGATTCATTCAACCGCGATGTTCGAATTCGAGTGTGGGACTTTGCAAACAGGCTCGCGACCATCGATGACGGATGTGTATTGTGTGATCCTCAAATGGATTATGTCGTTCATGACGTGTCGGGACGTCTTGAACTCGTTTATGCGATCCGTCAGGCGTATCGAGTCTCAATCGGAAGCTTATGCTTCTTTCCTAAAAGTCCGCTGTCCGTCTTATGCCAGCTCTGATCTAGGCGTTGTGTGGGAGGCACTTGTTGCAACAGTGGAGCTCGTAAAAGTCAGTCGACACGAATACAAGACCGAGTACAAGGAGAATTATCGCCATATTTGCATCAACCCAAAGGTAAATTATTCTTTGTGGTAGTATCTCGAAGTTAATTTTTTGTACTCTCTTCAGTGCCCTCACCTGTTTAACGACGAATTTGACGTTTCACCCAAAAAGTGTTCCGGTTGTCTAGCAGTTATTTATTGCTCGAGGTCGTGTCAAAAGCAGGATTGGAAAGCGCATCGATCAACATGTAACGAAGAACGAAGACTAGCAAAGAGTAGTAAGTGACCTTGTTTCTTACATTCATGCCTAGCTGATGAAGAGATGTAGCCGGCTTACCTCCGTCAGTCACTGCTCTGGATAGCGATTTTTTCCATTGGTTATGCGTTGCCGAAGTATGTGAGCGTAGCGACGAGATAGAGGATCTTTTAGAAGACGTCGACAAACCGATTGCAGTCCTGGATTTTCAAGAGATTCCCGCCTCTATCGATGTAGTGCCTTTGAGCGAGCTTAAGAGCTCCGAATCCCCATACCCGATAAATGGAACCGTTTTGAATCGTCTACATGAGATCATCGAAGTAGGATTTGATGTTACTACGTTTGCTATCTTTGGTGGCGACTTGGGTTTCGCGAAAGGTGTGGACTTTGATGAAGGCTTTGCTGACGATGAATCGGAGGAAAATCATAGCTACAGTAGTGACGACGACGACGAGAGCGACAAGGAGGGGGAAGGGAGGAATTCAGGGAAAGGGCACACGGATGAAGAGTTGTAGCAGCTAGTAGATGACGGGTCGAGGTCGTGCGGTGATGCAAACAGAGTTGATATACTTTTAAAGTCCACCTTGATACGATTTTCGGATTAATCATTGAAGTACTACTTCGCATTCTCTCGTTGCAAGCCAGGCTTTGGTCACAAAAGTTAAAACACGTTTTTTATCCGCGGCCATAAATCTGCTTATCAGATAAGATAGGGAGATGACGCGTGTCTGCCGAATTCTGGCGTACAATCGCGTCCGGTCCTTGTTTATAGGCTTCCATCTCGCATTAGAACCTGCTAATGCAGAGTGCCTTTGCACACAATGGCTTTGCTCTCTGCCACTCCAATACTTGCAGGATGGCATTGAACACTCTTAACCTCAAAGGAAGTCTTAAATTTGCTAGATTTTCCTCGTCGTCTTCCCTATTTTTGGGAAGAACCAACGGAACCTATACCCCAATACACAAGCCCCCTCGAAATGTGCGACCTTTTCCGCAATCTTCAGAGCTCTTCTGCAGACGGAGGCTCTTTGGACATATAGCACGCGAGTCGAAGGATGGTCAGCCTAAACCCCAGTCTCAACCACCCAGTACTTCGTCATCCCCAAAACCCAACCCTCTGGATGCAGAAGTCCAAATATCCGCCAAGAAAGAACGCCAGAACAACTGGAAAATCATTAAGCAGCTCATGATCAACGTTTGGCCTCGAGGAGATTGGAAGACACGAGGGACAGTTATTATGGGGTTCATCCTTCTGATTTCAGGAAAGGTGTGTATCTCCTTAAGCTGTTCGCAGTGGGCTAGCTGAGTACAACCTCATAGAACGCTTGTTTCTTTTTCTTGGATAGGTCCTAAACGTCCAAGTTCCGCTCCTTTTCAAAGAAGTTATCGACACATTGAATATCCCTTTTGACCCCGCCTCGAGCGCTTCTGTATGGACTGTAGCAGGAACGGTTGTTCTTGGATGTACGTCCTTCAATTTAGACCCATTCTCTTTTGTTCACACTACCCTGCACATTCGTACACGGAAACAGACGGCCTGGCTCGTATAGGCGCAACTGTCTTTTCGGAACTCCTCAATGCCGTCTTTGCAAATATTGGTCAACGGGCAATTCGCCGCGTAGCTCGAGAGACGTTTGAACAATTGTTGCATATGGACTTGCGGTTCCATCTGGCTAGGCAAACGGGCGGGCTGACACGGGCTATTGATCGGGGAACGAAGTGAGTTTCGCTCTCTCTATTGGGACTGGAGTTATTAGCCCGTATACTAATGTTTTGTGTGCTCCAGGGGCATAACCTTCCTCCTTCAGGCAATTCTATTCCGGATCGTCCCTACCGCGCTAGAGATTTCCCTGGTGTGTGGTATTCTAGTGCGTCTTCTTCCTGCCAGTCATTCTCTTCGTTACATACTCACATCTGGTTTATACAGACGTACAAATTTGGTATAGACTTTGCTCTCCTAACAGCTTCAACCCTGGGTCTCTACGCTCTCTTCACCATCAAAACTACCTCATGGCGGACCAGATTCAGACGGGAAGCAAATCAAGCGGATAATAGAGCAGCGAGTACGGCGGTAGATTCGTTGATCAACTATGAGGCCGTCAAGGTGAGTCTGTGCCTTGGCTGAGCTTTGTTCTTGTCTTGACTGTTCTCTTTGCTGTAGCACTTCAACAATGAACGCTTCGAAGTTGCTCAATACGATTCGCATCTCGCCTCGTATGAAAAGTCTTCCGTCAAGATCACCACCTCGTTGTCATTCCTAAATTCGGGGCAAAATATCATTTTCTCGAGTGCTTTGACGATGACGATGTTAATGGGCGCTCAGGTGAGTACTCTGACCTCTCTTCTCGCACTCTGTCTGACACTATTTCGTAGGGCATTCTCAATGGAACAATGACAGTTGGCGACCTCGTCATGATCAACCAGCTCATCTTCCAGCTATCTCTTCCTCTCAACTTCCTAGGGACGATCTATAGAGAAATAAACCAGAATCTGTTGGATATGGAAGTGTTGTTTAAGCTGCGAGAAGATAATCCTCCTATAAAGGTATGCCGGCTCTTACAATCCATCAAGTCAAACCGCTAATTCATGCAATGTCAGGACTCCCCTGATGCCAAACCTCTTCTGCTTTCAGCTCCAAGTTCTACATCCATCGCTACAACGTCCCCCGGTACCTCAATAACCTTTGAAAACGTCTCCTTCTCCTACACCCCCACTCGTCCTATCTTCACCGACCTCTCCTTCCACATCCCTCCTGGCTCAAAAGTCGCCTTTGTCGGTCCTTCAGGCTGCGGCAAATCCACCATTCTCCGTCTTCTCTTCCGTTTCTACACTCCTTCCGGCGGTCGAATCCTCCTCAACAATCAAGACATTTCTCAAATCCAAATCGAGTCCTTAAGAAAGAACATCGGCATCGTTCCACAAGATACACCACTCTTCCACGCGGATATTATGCACAATATCCGGTATGGAAATCTCGAGGCTGATGATGACCAAGTTGTGGATGCTGCGAAAAAGGCGAATGTACATGATGCGATCATGAGATTGCCTGAAGGGTACAAGACAAAGGTTGGAGAGAGGGGGTTAATGATTAGTGGAGGGGAGAAGCAGAGGTTGGCAGTGGCGAGGGTGATGTTGAAGGATCCAGTTATTGTTGGGTTTGATGAGGCTGTGAGTGTCTAGCTTCCTTTCCCTCGTGTTTTTGAGATGTTAATCTCGATTTTATTGTAGACTTCTGCGCTTGACCCTCATACAGAAGCTTCGTTGATGCGTAATATCAACTCGTCGCTCTTGGGTAGCCCATCATCCTCACAAGACGGGGACAAGCCGGCCATCCCGAAAACGGCCATCTTCATAGCTCATCGTTTACGAACCATCTCTGACGCGGATATAATCTTTGTCCTCAAAGATGGAGAGGTAGCAGAGCAGGGTACACATGAGGAGCTTTTACGGAAAGGCGGTGTGTACGCGAGGATGTGGGCACAACAGGCTAGCGCAGAGAGTGCCTTTGAGGAGGGAGAGGAAGCTGTCACGGCTTAAATAGGGTCAGAACTCTTCTTGGCTATAATAAGGTCTAGTACCTATTACAGTGTGCACTAGCACTAGATGCATCTCGCGAAGTGGATGTACATAATTATGTATTACTACAGAATACCTACTACTCAAGCACCATGGCGCTGACGTCTTTATCTTTTCCAATTATCGCCGTTGTCCAGTAAACGAAACAGGAAAAGGCGACCACGTGGAAAATTGGCTGGCGTGCGCGTCGTGTTACCTGTCGTTACATAGTTTCTTTTGCTAATCTACGCGTTGCTGCCTTTTGCTTGTGCGAATCGTCCATATTCTGGCTACTATACTTACATATGCAGTACACGATCTACAAAGATCACATCACGCTAGCGGATGAGCTCGGAATAACGTGTCCGGCGTGGATTCGACCGTGTGGTTGGATCCGTCTGAATGTTGCATTCAATGGCAGACAAGATTCGACCTTACAGTTATACTCTATTCTGTACGTTGACGCCTTTCATTTCCCTGTTTTCGCCTATTTCAAGTCCGTCAGCCTTGTATACACTGGGTGCAAAAACCTATAATTCTCTGGAAATACAGTGATATTACAGTAAAGATATGAATTGGAAACATGCCTGTATTTTTAGTAGATATACAGAAAAAATATGGGATAAGATACAGTGAAATTACAGTGTAAAAGGGAAATTACAATTAATATACAGTGAGTAACTGTTTCTGTAACTTTCCTGTAAAATAAGTGGAAATACATACATGTTTCCAATTCATATTTCCTCTGTAATATCACTGTATTTCCAAAGAATTACAGAGTTCTGTTCCCAGTGATACATTGATATATTGCATATTCTGTTACTATGAAACCTTCTAACCAAGCAGATTATCCCAGATTTTGGTTGATATTACCTGGTTTCTGTTTCTACCCTGGTGTATCTTGTCTCCCAAGACACAATATAGCGTTACATATAAAATCCCAACAAAAAAAACACGTACTAGTATGGAAGTGATGTTGTACCAATATATAAACATTCCCGGGGTCACCCCAAATATGTATCCTTGACACCATGTCACCAACCCTAACATGCCGACATCTAGCCCTAAGTATTCTTGCATATTTTTGGAGGAGTCATTTGAATAAATACATAAATATAGACACAGTCTAGTGCAACCAGTACTTGGCTGTTTGGCAATAAAATAGAACAAAAAGAGAAGAGGCTTGTCCAACACAGGTCAGTCAATTTTGAGTTGATAAAACGGAAGTGAGGTAAAACACTTCTATAGAAAATATCTCTCAATTACCCGTCCTCCTTTCAATTTCTTCAATACCATTTGTGTGCTCTTCCAGGTCCACTCCAGAAATTGTTCCATATATAACCTGAGAGTTGAGGGTATGTGTTTCAGACTTCGCTTTTTGTGCCGATGCAAACTGGATTGACTGGGACAAGGAGATGTCATTCTCATCTTCTGGTTTTGCATTTTCAGCTGCTGATATCAGAATTATAAGCAATGGGTATATAGCCTAGATGTTTTATCAGTAAAATGAAAGTAGAAACAAATTTTAGTATCCTGACTGATATTCCAGGCATCACACTGCTGATTATATCCCAAGTATTTGACTGTTTTACCCTATACAATGCATTCATTGCAATTTCTAAGATCTAAAGTGGAAATTTATTTATTATTCTTATAGAGCAAAAAATATTCACCTACCCACATGATACAATATGTTAAACCAGATTCAATCAAGAGGAACAGAATTTTTTTGGTCTTTCTGGTGGAAGAGCCAGTTAAACTGAGATTTATTTTGATAACATGATAGTGGAACCTGTTGGATTTTGGTTGGATTTGATATAAAGTGTATATTAGTAGCTTGATGTAGAGAGCTCACCAAGTTTTATATCCAATCAGAAGAGTGGCAACGAGGTTCGTAGATAAGAGTGGCAGAAACAGGATTAATATATTTTCTGGCTTTGCAATATTGTCTATATCCTTAAAATATCTTTGAGCTGTCAAAGCTGCATCAACAATGTTTCCAACTAAAAACACAGTCAATAAATTATAGCAGAATATTACAGAAATATTTACCACAGCAGCATAGCATGCATATGGCTAAAACCATTCTTACAAGAGAATTGTACCGAAACATCATCCATGCTCGCCAAATCACTATACCATCACTGATGAGATACTAAAAAGATCTGATCTCAATGGCAGTTAGAAAACAAATACCTGGAAACCTTACATTGATTCTAAACAAGAATGTCTCTACGATTGCCATGATTTTTTGCTGAGACTCAATATCTGTCATGTTTGGTGGATTGAAGGAAATTATTGGGATCTGCATAATTTTGAACTTTATATCAATAATACAGGTCGAAATAGATGTGAGTAATGTAGTTGCAGTCAAGATGCCTAATATTTTTCTTGCTTTTGTCAAAGGACATTTAGATCTGCAGACAGTAAGAAAATAACTTTGTAAAGCAGAAGAGATTGGCTACACACAAGAAATGCATCCCAACTGCCATTGAAAGTGCTAATTGAATGCCGTACAGAAGCCATTCTATTGATGTCTGTAAAATCCATGTTCTGATAGCAGAAATGTCAGAATTGGAAAGTGGCTGAGACTGCATCATTCCTGAAAATGTGGTTGTAAGACAAATTTCAATCAGAGATGAGTAGTCTACTGAGGGGCTTATGTTTGGGATTTTATAAGTACATTTGAGACACTTGATCAGGTAATAAATTAGCAATAGTATAATTGTCCAGGGGTGTTGACAATCAAGTACCTATCTGTCAAGGCCCGTACAATAGTATGATGAGCCACATAAGGAACCACACAGTAATGACAGACTTGGCATCGGATAGATAGCAAAGATGATATTGTTTGTAACATATACTATTCATTTGTTTTCACCGCAGCTCCTCCAAATTGCCGTAAGTGAAACTGTAGAAGATAGGATCTCACCGGGCCCAGTGCCCCAAACCTAAGCTAGACAGATGTTTACTATTGTCCCTAGGTAGAGCGATACAGGCGATGGTAAGAGTAAAAGTTAAGAGTAATTACTAATACGTCACGGTAGCTTAAAGGAATAAGTAACTTGAATTGATTAAGAAAGTGTCTGGAAATTGGTGGGGTTTGAATTAATATTCAATTCGTGAACATTGATATCCACATTGCTAGTGCCATTTTCCAACACAGGGATGGTTATCAATGGCATTTCATATTCCCTTTCGACAGATCCTTGATGACGAGCAGCGCCTACAATTCGTAAACACCTTCGAAATTCCAAGAGATCGGACCTGTCCCAATGAGCGGGTAGTTCATAGGCACAATCCCTAGTCGGTTTAAAATCAGCCATGAGCATTCTAAGATTAGAGCTCCGCAACAATTGTAACCAAACCGGAGAACGAGTGGAGTCTCTACAGAAATGACGCCCAAATTGAAGTATCCAATCATTGCTTCAGTGACTCCGCAATCGGTTAGGTGACGTGCTACATTAACATCAACCACTGATTCAGGTCCTGAAGCCATAGGACGCAAGGAGAAGTGATGACTCGGAGGTATCTCCAACCTTTGAGTCTCGATCAACTGATCTAGGCCTGTGAGTAATCCCTTCTGAATCCGAAGTGACTGGCACAAGCGGAGCTTGACTTCTACGAAGCCGAGCACCGCTCGTACAAATGCATTTAGAAGGTCATGTTACAGGTCTACAACTGACCATAGAACATCAGATGAATGAAAATGGTGATAAATAATTTGGCCTTTTGTTGTCTATGCTGTTCCAAATGCGCCAAAATTATTTTTCGATCCTTGGAACAGCATAGTTGTCAAACTCTTAATTCACAGACTTCTTGCCACCACTGCCAACTGCCAGCGGTGCCGGACCATGTCCTTTTCTCAGAACTGGTACGAGGTTACACTCGCATTGAAGGTCCACTCGTCAATTGACTATATTCCGCTTTTATAGTCCGCACACATATCAGGCTAATATGGCCCATATCTTTAGAAGAGCACAAGATATCGCACAGGAAGCGAATGCTCAGATATCCTCCCCGCAAGCCCCTTCAGTCTATACCCCCTCTATGGGTCGATATCTCCCAGCCGACTGAAGACGTCACAAACGCTGCAACTGCACTGTGTACACTAATGCATCACGTCTACTATTCACATGCACCTCATCAGGTCCAAATTCACTGACAGATTAGTATGGAAGGTGTAGAGAAGAAATGGACTACTCATGTCTGGCCTTGGATGTCTGCGTTCCTCCGAAACTTTTCCTCGTCAAGTTTTACACCTGAACATACGACACAAATTGGTTTGGACACCCAGGAAAAGGTCCTTTGGTCCTCCATCATGCTCATTAGGCATGATTCAAGTATCTGCCAACATTTTTCTACATCCCAATGCACAAAGGCGATTAGGACCATGCTCAATTCGACACTGGAAGTGGGACAGGCTGTTATCAAAACTTGGATATACTGCGATGAACAGAACCATGATAGTATGAAGGTTGCTTGAGTCCACAAGCGAGGACAAACAGCGTTTTAGAGATATCTATCCTCGTGTTTGTATGGATATCCCGGATGTCATGGATCATTTCCTTTGCTTACGAAGCCACGAGAGACCAGAAGCCTAGATGGGACTGCATACAATACGTGCTTTTTGTCATCGAGATCTTAGCTTACTCCTCCCAATCCGAACATTTCTTCCCCTTGTTCGTCGACTGTCGGGGCGTCGCAAGGTTGTGCGCCATACTGGAGTGTCTAGACTCTAACGCTACATCCAATAAGCCGGTTTGCCCGACTCAGGCTCTCCGAAGAAGAAAAGCACCTGCGGTTAGAGTGCACTAGATCAAGCACCAGATCCATCATACACGCTTTTTCTAGACGAGGGCATATAGCACTGATTCAAGCTCTAGAAGGTCGTCTATTGCGTTCGATAGTAAACTCGACTTTGATGATCCAATTTGATGATAGGGATTCTATTCTCTCCCACTTACAAACATCTTCCAGTTCATGATTAAATTCACGGGGTCGTATCTTTTCTACCAGAGCGCGTGGAACTTGTTCATGAGATCCTTCAAGCAGGTGTTAGGAGTTGTTGAATGTTGGGTGTTTCAAAGAAGATAAAATATCCACATACCTTTGGATTAGTACAAAGGGAAAGATTTTTCTTGTATTCCTCCCTGATTTTGCTCATTATAGACGCTTGCGAAATAACATTCCTCCATGCAGCATTCAGTTCCTCCGCATCTCCTTGCGCCTTCAAAAATATAATGCATGCACTCCGAGATTCTATCGTGAACGCACGAACAAACTGAGAACACGGTGGTATACAAAACATGCCGGCAGAGTGTCAATGATTGGCAAAAAGACTTGCGGCAGCTCATGAAGAGGCTCAAAGATATGCCGCTTTTACCATCAACTGAAGTAAGCCGCTCTGTGAAGCCAATATCATCGCCTGATGGCCGAATCGATTGATGGATCGCACAACAATGTCGACTGACTTCTGGATACACAATATCCACAAGTTTTTGTCATCTTTCATGAGTTTGACTATCCTCTTTCTCAAGACAAGCCTTAATACCATGGCCACGGACTGAATGCCACGGTGTGCTAAGAAAGACGGGAAGAAGTGCTCAGACCTGCATCCGGAGATCAGTGTTCGGACGAAAGAGACAGAAATCTGCACATCATGGATCGAACTAGAATCATTCATCGCGATAGCCTCAGAGATCACATTGCTCAAGAGATTTCCTATCGGATCCTTGAAATTTACTGCGGTGCAACGAAAGGTACAGCGCGCAGGTGGTTCCCCCGTCTCTTCCGATACAAGCCAAAGGTCAAGAACCTCAGCGTATAGTACAAATGTAGAATGGTGGCACGCAAGAGTGTAGTTCCACACCTTCGTGATGATCGGGATTATCTCGGGAGAATTTTTAATCATCCTGGTAACCCTGATTTGTCGTATTGAGGCGTCACCAGCCCTACAATTATCGGCATAGCGAAAAAGTGTTGGTAGACACCACAGGATCTTCTCCTGCAAGTCTAAAGTTGGACAGAAATCTGATGATAAGATGAAGTGGGTGATCAGAGAAGAAATCCAGGGCCAAAATAGAGTGGTCCACTTCTTGTCAACCTGCCTAATCACCTCAACTTCAACTCGAGGATTCAGGTCGAAACGTGCTAGAGAGTACGCGGTAGCGCAAAGCGCTGTAATAGCTCGCTTGACTTCTGCGGTAGGGTTCTTTATGTCTATGGAGTGAGGTGGTTTGGGTTTGAGAGAACGGTAGACTGCATGCATGGAAGGTATTTCAGCTTTTGCCTCCTCTGCGATCTCCCGTACCCTGGATATGAGTCTACACATGGTCGTATAATGGTAATGAACTTCGTATCCTGAACTACATGAGGTTCCAATGTTCTTCAAAGCCGAGTTTGAGTTGAACGACTCACCTTTGGTCAACAACTTTAAGTTGTGTTTATGTAAACGAAAATGGATTCTCGCGCCTGGTAGCGCTTTGTTCCCCTTCCAATTGTTCAGTTTTTAGTGTGCTAAGCAAGTGCTAAGAGAATAGTCCAGACTTGAGATTGTATGACGTGGAACGAAGAAACGATGTTGAACTTTGGTTCGAATAAAGTTGAGTCGGAGACTGAAATCACGATTTGACAAGACCAGTACTTACAAACAGACTGGCGAATACTGTCGTTATAAATACTGACTGTGCAGAGAAAGATGATTTTCAAGTCCGTTCACGCAATCATCCTGACACACGAATTCAATGCGGTCTGAGGAAATGCATGCTAGAATTCGGCAAAATATTATAGAATGCTGTCCGGACCCGGTGCCAACACCATCCCGTGCATAACAATGTAGAACATTAACGCTGCTCAGTTACTGTATTGTTTCGTTAGAGAAAAGGTCCACAAGATACATCAGAGTAGAAACAGAAACCAGGTAATATCAATCAGCAATCCGCTTGTTTAAAAGGTTGCATAGTAATAGAGTATGCAATATGTTAGTGTATACAAGGCTGACGGACCTGAAACTGTAGGCGAAAACAGGAAAATGAAAGGCGCCAACGTACAGAATAGAGTATAACTGTAAGGTCGATCCTCGTCTGCCAATGCAACTTTCATAACCAGTATAAAACCGGTCGAATCCATGCCGACACCGTTCAATACATCTCCAAGCTCATTCCATCGTGAATTTCATAATCCGCTAGCGTGATGTGGTCTTTGTAGATCGTGTACCTGCATACGTATAGTAGCCGGAATATGGTCGATTCGCAGAAGCAAAAGGCGGCAACGTGTAGATCAGCAAAAGAGACTAAGGAAAAGATGAAGAGACAACACACCATTTCTCACCTGTAATTACCAATTACATACATATATACAACCCGGATCACCGCGGGTGATTCGATATCTCTACATAGCAATAAGCTCAAGGAACCTCCGGTTCAATAATTCCTGTAATTCTGAGCTCTCTAGTATCTCTAAGTCCCTTCGCAAGCCTCCCGCCAAGTCGGCACACCGCCGACTTTGTTTTCCTGATCATCTGACTTCAGATGTTGCTTCCCACACATCATATCTTTAGCAACAGTTCCCACGTCATCGGCAGATGGCTCGGGCATTGTTTCCCGACTGTCCCGCTCACCAAACGTCGGGCCCATTTGCTATCTTGATACCTTATATATAAATATCTAACAAATCATGAAAAATCATAATAAATTCATGACACTACTATCGATGGGGTAGATATTTAGATATAAACAACTATACAACAATTCGCTATCACATACCATACTACATCATACACTAAGATACCAACTTAGACATATATAATCAGGTGGATAAAGTGCACAAAATGATGATTCGCGACCTGTGGAGGCCTATGCGACGCTGAGTCGGGAACTTCCCGGGTACTTTCCCACGCCCTCTCACCATGCTCGACAACGTTCCAGCGCACTCAATGAGCAAATTTCTACCTCGGAAGACTTCGGGAGTATATGAGGAGATATATATCTAAGTGTTAAATATTTTTTACGGCTCCTACCACCCTCAGTCCTGTGCAGGTCAATAAATATTCACATAATGCTCAAAATGTGCGCTTTTTCAGCAAAAATACGACGCCGCCGCCTTCAATAATGGTCCTAAAAATCTGAAAAAGTCTGTAGTAGCTTGAATAAACTATACTGCATAGTCTGATTAAGTTTGGTATATGGAGATGGTAAGACTGGTAAAGGAGATCTTAATTTCTATATGGGATCTACTTGGTTTATGTGGGCCAGCAGTGTGCTGCTGGCAGGTACGAGTCCAGGTTTCTTATACACTCAACATGACTAATTTGTGCATTAAAGGATTTGTATGAATAACCAACAGTATTGTCAATTAAGAGGTTAACAAAGGGCTGCCAAGGGTAAGTTATGTCTTTAAACCTCAATAAGTTGAGGGTTATTAAGTGTTATTATTACTCATCAAGATTTTGCTTAAATAAGTTTTATATCCATTATTGCACACTACAAGCTCACTAATCATCAATAAGTGTCAGCCACATGTAGAGGTGTGAGAAACAAATAATTCTGATCCTGAAAATAATCAGCAGGCAAATATAAGCCCACTGAAATAACATGTATAGTAATTATAAATTTCAAGCTCTTTAATTGCATTAGCTTCATGATCACAGAAAAGAAGCACATCGCCAATGCTCATATTTTTTTTCAGTATAATATACCATCTGATATAGTCAACCTGATTAGGGATATACATATATATGAACTTAATATGGAAGCAATGACTTTCTTCATTCATCAATTCAATTTTGCTGTCACTGCTACATTCTTATGGATTCTTATTTTAAAAGAGGCTGCTAAATTAAGTTAAAAGCAGTAAAACTCATGGACTGGTCACTGGGCATAGCTTAAAATAGAAACATGATGAATGGTCTTGAAGTCAATTTGAAGTTAGGCCACAAAGTTTCAAAATAACATGGATCAGATTTTTTGATTCTATTTTGTTTGTTTTGATATACCATTAAACTCCTGTTCTGTATTATTTTAAAAATTTGCAGCCCAACTTCAAATTTAATAATTCATTTTAAGCTGCACACAGTGTGTCTACAAAACAAGATCCTTATAGTTACATGCAGTAGAATATGTCATATGTAATGATTTTTTGGCTACCTAAAATTACTCCCTAAAAGATAACAGTTCCTATGGAATTGAGTTAGAGGTGGAACTAACAATATGGCATATAGTATATTCTACTGCATTTGAAAAGGTAAATTCAGATTACAGAAAAAATGGGAACAAACTTCTCAATTGATCTAAAGTATTTTGATGTTTAATGATAAAATTTGAATACACTAAAACAATGGTTTCTCTCTTCAGATCAGGTTATTTTTGCAAAAAAAGTCCCCAATATTGGAAACACATTTTTGCTTCCAGTGAGTTTCAGTATAATATTATTGCATTTCTGCATCTATTAAATCTCCCTCATTTTAACTGCATAAAATTTTTATAAACATTCAAGGTTATAAAAGGACACAGAGTGAGGAAGCTGTCTAATGAGGTTATACCACTAAGAAACTGCTATGAACAAAATAGAGAAGATCCTTGTTGTTATGGCTCTGCAGGAGCACTTTATTTACCTTGTGTATAGTTTATCTAAAGTATTCATGCATGTACCCTAGTTGCTTAGTAGATACTGGTAAGTATCACTGATATATACATGTAAGATAATTCTCTTGCCCAGCCCGGGGTTTGAACCCTTAGCTCATGCTCAGAAAGGTATGATTCCAGTAATTTCCTTTCCTTTCCTTTCTACTTCTTATGAAAAATGAACATATTCCAGCTGTATCTTCTATATATAAATAGTGTAATGCCTGATGCCAAAGGTAACACATGAAGAATTGATTGTGCAATGTTGACGCGGAAGAATGGAAGAATAAGTGATGCCCGATCGTGTGAACGCGGCACCCGATTTGGACTGAGCCAAATAAATACAAACGTCAAGATGTCGACTTCACGGTTAACGTCGCATGAAAGTCCAATAAGGAACGAATCCTCATTTCATTCGGACTCGTAACTTACATCTTTCATTCGTGTATTCACTTTCTGACATATGTATACATTAGATGTTGTACGACTACAAACCTTTTCCACTGAGGAGCGGTCATAAACAAGATCCATTTATACATTTAAGAGATCCTATCCTACATTTTGTAGATTTTTAGGACCATTATTGAAGGCGGCGGCGTCGTATTTTTGCTGAAAAAGCGCACATTTTGAGCATTATGTGAATATTTGTTGACCTGCACAGGACTGAGGGTGGTAGGAGCCGTAAAAAATATTTAACACTTAGATATATATCTCCTCATATACTCCCGAAGTCTTCCGAGGTAGAAATTTGCTCATTGAGTGCGCTGGAACGTTGTCGAGCATGGTGAGAGGGCGTGGGAAAGTACCCGGGAAGTTCCCGACTCAGCGTCGCATAGGCCTCCACAGGTCGCGAATCATCATTTTGTGCACTTTATCCACCTGATTATATATGTCTAAGTTGGTATCTTAGTGTATGATGTAGTATGGTATGTGATAGCGAATTGTTGTATAGTTGTTTATATCTAAATATCTACCCCATCGATAGTAGTGTCATGAATTTATTATGATTTTTCATGATTTGTTAGATATTTATATATAAGGTATCAAGATAGCAAATGGGCCCGACGTTTGGTGAGCGGGACAGTCGGGAAACAATGCCCGAGCCATCTGCCGATGACGTGGGGAACTGTTGCTAAAGATATGATGTGTGGGAAGCAACATCTGAAGTCAGATGATCAGGAAAACAAAGTCGGCGGTGTGCCGACTTGGCGGGAGGCTTGCGAAGGGACTTAGAGATACTAGAGAGCTCAGAATTACAGGAATTATTGAACCGGAGGTTCCTTGAGCTTATTGCTATGTAGAGATATCGAATCACCCGCGGTGATCCGGGTTGTATATATGTATGTAATTGGTAATTACAGGTGCCATTTCTTCAGCTGGATCTTTGTATGATCCGTCCCAGTCTGAGCAGCGATAAGTTTCTTGAGATCGCCGACGGTGTCATCAGGGCTGCATTTGACTCGGACTATCTCAAGTTTGGAGGGAAAGATGCAGCTGTCCCGATATTCGATGGGATGGTAAGGATTTACGTATCGGAGAGTTAAAGATTGGCGGTGGAAACCGTCAGCCAGACACAATCTGAACGACAAGACGCGTATAAGCGTACCTTTGCGGCCAAGACGATCGTTTGCGATAACCTTTTATCAATTTCATCATTTATCAGCATTTTTTGCTCTCAACAGACAAAAAGTCGAGCTACATACCTCGATGAGAGCCATGGATAAAAAGCTGGAGGAGGAAGACAGGAAAGGAAGGCCCTTTTACTTAATCAGCCCGAACAGACATTGACTGACTCGGCGTCCCGAGTTACGTTCTGCGCGCTGCCAGTGCGGTTGCTTGAAGGTCTGTCAAATTCTTTTCTAGTCCTTCTGACAGCTGGACAGTTGATTTCTTTGGACCTGGCAGGCGCTAAAACATAAAGAACTGCTCAATTGCCAACCTCATCCTCACCGGTGAGCCTCGTCTCGACGACTTGTATTCCGTTCCTAATCTTTTTTTCTTCCAGATATACCAATAACTGCATGTACAGCGATACCTTGCCAGAATTGTACGTCGAAAATGATATACATCTCATCACTTAACTGTCGCAAATCTTCAATTCAACAGCGGCGTGATACATACATCGCCTCCTTCAGTCTCTTCTCACATCTTCTTTTCCTCTTACTGACTATTCTTTCATTCTAGAACCTTTAAACCGCTGGAAATTTGTTAATGTCGGCTTATTGGAAACTGGCAAGAGGTTACAAACGACTTGGCAGCGACCATTATGGAGAACGAGACGATGAAATACCCATGTCTGCATATACCCCACAAAACCGATTCTACCGCCGCGCATATGTCTCTCCCTCCAACTTCTTGCGACTCCTTTTACATTCCTTTTCCATACGACGTGTCGCTGTTGTCTTTGGGAGTGTCGCTTTCATAATATCTGCCATTATTCTCTCGTCGGGGATTCCACCCCGATACGACGACATCTGGAACTATGAGAAGAGTTTACCGCAGCATAACCTTACAGAGGCGACGAGGGGTATCAAGTTGGGCAGTAGAAAGTACTTACGGTTCGAGGGCAGTGTTAAAGGAAGGGGCTTCAATAATGTTTTTCAGGAAGCGTGAGTTGTTGCCTTCTGTCTCTTCACGACCATTGTTGAAAGCTCTCTATGGATGATCAGCTTGATGATGTCCTATATTGCATACCTCACAAATCGCGCATTTGTCTTTGAAGACTATGTGTGGTCTCTACACTCACCATTCTCATCTACTCTCGACGAGTGGTCTCTGAGACCTTCAAGGATACCTTTCAATGCCTTCATTTCCGGTCCAACGACTGGTGGTCCCATCAGCGGACGAGATGCTTCCCTCGAAACGCGTTCAGTCAACCTGGACTTCTTTGATGCAGTCTGTCCAACGGAGAAACGTGTCATCATAAGCGCTGCGGAGTCGCCTTCGGATCAAGAGGGTCATGATCTTGTAGTTTGGTGGTCTAATAGGCTGCAAAGAGTTAAAGATGACCCCTGCGTGGTTATAGATGACTCGAAGGTAGTTTTCGATATAGAGTGCGTTTGCTACAAATCTGTTCTGTCTCTTTTGCTCAACCTTCATTAGCTTTTTCGGCTCCTCAAGACATATCATCCCCGCATTCGAGTC
The DNA here is from genome assembly GCA_037954225.1 of Stygiomarasmius scandens. NCBI lineage: Eukaryota > Fungi > Basidiomycota > Agaricomycetes > Agaricales > Campanellaceae > Stygiomarasmius > Stygiomarasmius scandens. The sequence continues at coordinate 195,036 of JBANRG010000005.1, read as the reverse complement.
CCTTCGCACCTCTCCCATTCTCAGAGACTTTTCCTGGTCCCCACTGGTCCTTTCAGCCATCTCTCGCAACTTTGCAGTCCTCAACCCTCCAAACCTGAAGGACCTCTTTGACCAGTCCCAAAGCTCTACCATCAAAGGCCTCGTTGCTATTCACCTCCGCAGAGGTGACTTTGATGGGCACTGCCTTTTCCTCCTCAAATGGCGCGTTTTGTATATGGGGCTAAACATGTACCCCGGTATTCCAGACTCTTTTGACCCTGATCGCTACCTTCGTCAAACTGCGGAGTATACGGAGAATGATAAGGAGAAAAGTCGATTACTGAAGCCTTACTATTTCCAACACTGTCTTCCGGAGATTGACCAGATTGTCACGAGGTTACGGACTGTGCGAGAGGAGAATCCTTCGTTGGACCTCAATAGGGTGTATGTACTTTCTAATGGGAAAGCGTCATGGTTGAATAGGCTAGGTGGAGAACTGAAGGGAGATGGATGGGAAGATGTGAGGAGTACCGTGGACCTGAGGCTGGACTCTCAACAAAAGTATGTTTCTGGAGCAATAGATATGGCGATAGCGGAGAAGGCAGAGATATTTATTGGGAACGGGGTAAGCATCTGGTCTTGCCAATGGCTACACGACTAATGACTTTCTCTCAGTTCTCTAGCTTGTCATCTAATATTGTAATGCTACGTTTGGCAAAGGGTCTGTCACCGAGTTCCAATCGTTTGTTATGATATTTACAACACTCTTAATAGAGTCAATGTAATCACACTATTTACTTAGTATACATATGTAAAACGTTTATACTACTGTTGTCGATTCTAGCTGGAATGTTAATGGTCATTTTTGTACACAAATCGTATCATAGTGAAAGTACATCATTTCTGCTGATCCACTTCCACCTTTTTCAGTGCTCTGTAACGAGCCTAGACCTTTTATCACTCGATTGCAAAGACTCTTCAGTGTCTACGTCGATGTCCCTCTCTTCTTCCTCCTCCTCTCCCTCATCGTCGTCGTCATCATCATCCGAATCATTGTCGGAACGTCCCTTATAAAGGTCTACACCCTTCGCGAAGCGTAAATCCCCACCAAAGAGAGCATACACAGAAACGTCAAACCCCTGGTCTATGCTCTCACGTAAAAGATTCAAAATGCCTTCAGTTATCGGGTATGGTGTTTCGGGGCTCTTCAGCTCACTGAGAGAAACAACATCGATAGTGGGGGGAATCCCTTGAAAATCCAGGACCGCAATCGGTTCATCGACACCTTCTGAAAGATCCTCTATCTCATTGCTGCGTGTGCAGACTTCGGTAACGCACAACCACCGGAAGAAGTCTCTATCTAGAGCAGTGACTGCAGGAGGTAAACCGGCTTCGTCTCTTCTTCAGTTGGATACGAATGCGAGTAACAGAAAGACTTACTGCTCTTTGCCAGTCTCCGTTCTTCTTTACACGTTGATCGGTGCTCTTTCCAATTTTGTTTTTGACAAGACCTTGAGCAATAAACAGCGACCAGACAACCAGTGCATTTCTTGGGCGAAACATCAAAGTTGTTGTCGAGTATGTGAGGGCACTAAATAACAAGCATAAGTTAGCCTCTAGAGACTGTCGCGAAAACTAATTTACCTTTGGATTGACACAAATGTGGCGAAAACCCATCTCGTACTCGGTTTTGTATCTGTGTCGAATAGCCTTGACGACTTTCGCTGTTCTAACAAGCTCCTTCCAAACAGCGCCTAGATCAGCGACGGCGTAAGACGGACAATGAACATTTTGAAAGGAAGCATAAGCCTCCGATCGAGACTCGATATGCCTAAAACATCGCATAAATGAGTTTAAAACATCGCGACATGTCATGAACGTCATAATCCATCTAAGAATCATACAGTACATGTCCGTCATTGGTGGTCCATATGTATCTTTATGCGAAATCCCCAATTCGAATTCAAACATCGCAGTCGAATGAACCATTGAATGAAGTAAACCACCCTGTAGGACCAGAATAACCGTCGACTGCTGACGCTGTCCGAAAATCATCTGCTGGATAGATACGAGTAACCTCCTGGCACATCTGAACCGCGAGATCTTGTGCTCGCTGCAAAGTCCCTTGAAGTCATTGTCGGAGCTCAGAGTTTTCAAGATAAAGGTAAGACTGCTGATGCCCCGGTTCGAAAGGGAATGAGTGAGAAATTTATCGAAATGGCTGTCAGAAAGCGCCATTAATCCAATGACTATGGTTGTAAACTCTAGAGAACTCAAATCAGCTTCATCTTTAGCAACTTGAAGTGTAGCCTCGTGAACGGCATAGTTGAGTAGAATTCTCGTCGAGTTTGGAATAGATATGACCTCGTGGACAATCGCATCCTGGAAAGTAAACCGGTTCACACTTCCGCGGTACATCTGTAGGGTAACAAGCAACAGCGGTAGTATCGGATGTCCTCTTTCAAGACAGCAGACCCAAAGCTTGACGGTTGTCGAGAAGACTTCTGGGGATTTCTTCATCCTATCCTGAACCCATCTTAGACGCAGAGACATGATTTGGCTCGAGCCATAGTAGTATGCCGAGATCATTACCGGAATGCACCAAATGGCTTTGTCTTGCAAGTCAAGAACGTCATGCGCCAATTCATTGTCCGTGACAGTTAGAAAATAGTCGACGAGGAATTCGATCCAAGGCCATGTATGGGTGGACCATCTTTTCTCGAAGTAGTGGTAGGCTGAATCGCCAGTGGCGTGCAGCTGAGAATTACCAGTGAGGTCTTCCAGGAGAACACAGAGCGCGGTGATAGCATGTCTGACCTCTGATGAAGGCTGGCGAATATCGAAAGGTTGAGGCTTAATACGCAAGAAACGATATGCTTTTTGTAAGGAAGGTATTTGCCGCCTTGCATTGTCCGATATCTCTTTGAGCCTTTCGTATCCAAGTCGCAACGGCAAACTTGAAGCAGCACGGAACATCTGAGTCAACTCGAACAAAAATCGTATCTGTCATTCGACGCGAAGGTCAGGGATTGAGAATTATTGGGAGAAAATACACGCACAGAGAGAGAGAGAGAGAGAGAGAGAGAGAGGTTGTAAGAATGTATGAAAGGATGAAAGAACAATGATTTGAAGAACGCAATGTACCGAAACGGCGATCGAACCTTAGCATATGCCGCCCTTCTGCACTGTCCGGCTTGTTCGGCTTCAAATTTGGGCGAAAATAGGCAATTTATTGCTCTGCTTTCTCTACCATATGAGGCGTGAGCTGACTCAAGGAGAGCCGGCAGCGATCCTTGGACCTCGGGTCGGCGATTCGACGTATAAATTTCGCTTTCAAACAGATCTTGCTGAGCTCTGAATGGACATAATCTCAATGTAGCGCATCGTTATTAGCACATTGGATACATAACTCGTAGCAGCACAATACGTGTATGGATATTGATATAAATACTTTCAAAACGCGACTACCTCTTCAAGTTGCTACTTACGGCCCACAGCACTTTATTTAACTTGTTCTGCGTCTCTCGATATAGTCCGTCAACCTTTGAAAATGCATTTCATCAGTAATGATTGATTGGCCCCGGTGGTCCATTGGTCCTGGCTGCTGTTGCTGGAATCCATTCAGGAAATCAACGAGGTCCCCCAGCGGCATGTCAACATTATTTCGCTGGCCATGGTATTCCATGTCCACGCCAATGGGTATTCCCTCCATGCCGGGGGGTAAATTGGATTGTATCTCCTCGAGCATCTTTATCACCATCTCGTTGTGCAGTTTTTTCTTCTTGTCGAGCTCTTCTCTTTCATCCTCTAGCCTTGCACACTCGTCTACTTTGCCAAATTTATGGTTCCCAGTGCATAGATAATCAAAACCGTAGACTAGAATCGTGTCGCCCAATGTGAAGCAAACAACAAATCGAGATCCGCGTTCGAAGTATTGGGAAATATCCTTGATTACACCAGGCATTGGCCCTCCGCATTTCCGTTCGAGCTGGTCTGGACACTGGACGGAAGGATACACTTTAACATCCTTGGATTTGACAGGCAAGCCCTCCAAGAGATCTATAAACACGACTGGATTGGTAATCCCTTTGAATTGTCCTTTGAGATTTTTGCTGTGGTCATGGACTTCACGTTGGGACAGCCAACCAAAAAAGTGGCTGTCTGAAGCGTTCACATTTGGAGGCAGACCGGCTGTGTAAAAGCTTTGAGACCACTTTATCAATAGTAATCGCTAACCACCTACTTTGCTTCATCCAGTCAGAGGCGGAGTCGCACACTCGGCGATGTTTTTCCCAGTCATACTTTTGGCAAGATTTTGAGCAGTACAAGACTTTCGAGCATCTAGAGCATTTTTGGAGTTGTTTACTTTCTTCCGGGCACTGATTAAACACAAGGCATGTATCAGTCAGAGTGCTGGTGATTGGGTTGTGGGCTTACTTTCTTATTGGCGCAATTAGGTGCCGTCATTTCTCTGTACTCCTTTCGGACTTTCTTGATGGAGGCCACGCGCGAAATAACATAATTCCACTCGCAAGTGACCTCACCGTCTTCTTTCAATGAATGAGAATTCAGGAATGCAGAGTAGGATCCACGTCGGGAGGTGATCTGCTTGAAAGATCGCATGAACAAGTTCCAGACACGATCATAGAGTAGAAATGGCGTGATGAGGACAAGTAAGGTACTATAACGGCGTGAAAGAGATGCAGAGCGATATTGCTTGCGGTCAAACTCGATGATGGGTGTGGAGTTCACCATAGTACATAACAGACGAGCTTTTAAGGCCTGAATCATTGCTAAGTAACTGCGTCTCTTGAAGGCCGTAGTAACACATTTCAGAGAAGACATGGTACACTGTATCCATGTGATCCAGGAATCACCATTCCTAAGATCAAGTTTAAAGAAATGGTTTGGGGAGCTAAGACTCTCCAATACAGAGGCCACTGTAGCGACACCATCGTGCAGTATGAAGGAATGGAAGAAGACTAGATCTTCACCGGCGTTCTCGCTCAGAGTTGAGATCACGAAAAGCGCTAAATGCAGTGTGTTAAATCTACCACGATCTCGTTGCGTAGCTTCGTAACCAGAAAAGTGTAGCAGATCGCGCATGGGATTCGGGATGCTCGAGCAGACGTGAACAAAGGATTTTTCAAGAACCGATGGATCTGACACCCATTCGAACATCTTGAAAGTGGTGCTATGCAGCTCTAGAGCAGGATGTTCTTTTTCAAAGCAGTAGAGCCATGCTCGGAAAGCAGTTGGTACCATTTCAGGCGTTGTATCGATTACTTTGCGAATATGGGTTTTGAGCTGAGCCTGGGGCCAGTGACGATACTGGCTAGGGTAATACATGATCATTGGAATGGCCCAGAGGATCTTGTTCTGAATTTCGAAACCCATCTGGGTTGAAGGTTCCCGACGAAAAATAAAGTGATCTAGGAGGTAGGAGATCCAAGGCCATATTACGGTTGGCAATTTGGAGTCAACCTCCGCGATCGTGTAGGCGTGGTCGGGTGACCAGTATAAGTAGTGGACGATTGCACAGAGAGCATTCGCAGCATGCGTAACACTCTCAGGCGGTCGCGAATTATCGATGGATTGAGGAGGAGTAGGCGTAAGCAAACGATATGCTGCGTGTGCGGAGGTTATTTCGACGATTGCCTCCTCTACAAACTCCTTCAGTCTCGGATCTGGAGGCTTTGAACTGAAAATCATCCTGGGATCCAAGGAGTAAGGGCGGAAAATTCAGAGCCTTGTTTTGTTCTTGATCGACGGTATCGATGAATGTTAGTTCGAACTTTTGGGATGAGAAGACGGATACACGCACATCAGTCAAATTGCGGGACAGGATCTTCAGAATCGTTCTCAAGAACTCAAGGGGACAGGATAGCGAAACTACACTCGAAATGTCAACACCTCAACCATATAAGAAAGATATAATCATTGTACCTTCGAGTTATTGGAAGCTCTTTGCGATTGAGTCCAATAAGGTTCAACGTTAGGCTTTAAGCTCTCGAGACCGGGGTGAAGATGAGAGAATGAGATGGGGATGACTGGGAAAAGATCTGATTGCGTTATAAGAGGAAGATACTCCAAGGCCTCGTGTGCCAGGGTCACTTGACGCCCGAAAAACGACCGCTAGATCATTGTCTTCTCCTGACTCGAAATTCCTCTGACTCTCACAGATGTCCACACTATATATAAGTCCAAAGTATACATAAACTTATGAACTTCTGGAAGTCCCGTTCCTCACTTCTTCGTCCCGCCGCTCCGTAAAACTCTCTTGTTCACCGTCTTCATGATGCGCCCGAGAACACAGATGACTTGAACCTTGGATCATAGTCATATAACCCCTTGGACCCGGGAATGTTGTGAGAACGACAAAGGTGTACCCAGATTCGATCTCCTGAGATACACGTTCCAAAAGCCCGTCATCCATCGGGTGTTTGTGTGTATGAGAGAACTTGTCTGAGCAACACTCGGCAAAAGAGAACACCTTCAGTTTAACCGGAAAATCCTTCGTAAAATCTAAAATTACGACCGGTTTGACAATTTTTTCAAATCGCTTCCTGAGTTCCGGGCTGCGTTCGTGGATCTCACGGGCAGCTAGCCAGTCGAAAAAGCTGTCATCCAAAGCAGTCATTGCGGGAGGTAGGCCAGCTGTGTGAATCGGTCAGTACTTTGATTAATGGTTATTGTGAATTATTTCTACTTTGTTTTGCCAAACTGTGAGCGCTTTCGCATTTTTCTCGATGGTTATGGTGTCCCCGATCGTGTCGTTGACAAGCTTTAGAGCAATACATAGCTGTCAAACACCTAGAACATTTCCAGAGTTGGCCACTGTTACTTGAGCACTGATCAAAACAAAGCACGCATCAGTAAGATTAATTGTCAGCTCGGAATACAAACGTACGTCCGGATTAGAACAAACGGATAACGAATCTTCTCGGTATTCCCTCCGAGCTTTTTTGATGGATGCTACATGGGCAACGAGTTCCTTCCACCTGGAGCTTACGTCGTTGTCATCCGACGCACGCATGCTCAGAAATGTGGAATAAGCTTCACGTTGAAGGGTGATTTGCTTGAAAGAACGCATGAACGCATTCCAAACGGTATGGTAGAGCAGAGAGGGTTTGATGCTTTCAAGCAGGCGACCATAAATGTGGGAAAGCGATATAACACAAGGGGCAGATTCATCGGTGTCATATCCAATGATGATCGTAGAGTTAACCATTGACAGCAGAAGACGGCCTTCTAAAGCCTGTACTACTGCCAATTGGCCCCGTTGGTTGATAGTATCGATAATCAACTTCAGGCTGGTCCTGACGCATCGCAGCGATGTTTCCCAGTGCTCGACATGATCAGGACCGAGTTTATAGAGGTGTCTGGGGGAGCTTAGATATTCCAGTACAGTGGCTAAACAGCGAATTCCACGATGCAAGATGAAGGAGTTGAAGAAATCTTCATTCTCGTCGTTCAACTTTGATATTACAAAAAGTGCTGAATCCAAGGCATCCAACCTAGCACGATGGCGTTTCGGCGCTTCACATGCGATGAAATCAAGCAGGGACTCCATGCAATTCGGGATGTTTGAGCAGATACGAGGTAAAGTTCCATCTAAAACATACTCATCACCAATCTGAGCCCATTCGAGAGTCCTCAAGGCGCGGCTGTGCAAACCGAGAGCAGGATGTTCATTTTGGAGACAGTATAGCCATGTATGGACGGTACTTGGTACCATCTCGGGTGATCCATCAACTATTCTCCCGTACAGCTTTTTAAGCTGAGCTGTAGGCAAATCATGGTAATGACTTGGAAAACGCATGATCATTGGTACAACTAATAGAATCTTGTCCTGGAGCTCAAGGCCTACTGGCGTAGTAGGCTCTCGGTCCAAAATGAAGCTTCTTTGAAGGGAAGAAACCCAGGGCCATATTAAAGTCGACCAGTGTGAGCTGACTTCGTCGATTGTGTGTGTATGTTCTGATGACCAATATATATAGTGCATGAGCGCACAGAGAGCGGTCACGACGCGTATGACATGTTCAGATGGACGCGAACTGTCAATGAGACGGGGAGGTGTAGGTTTGAGGAGGCGATAGACAGCTTTTGTAGAGGTGACCTCGGCCGCTGCTCGTAAGGCAAGCTCTTCCAGACCCAAAAGTTCCGTTTCTGTAGAGGACTCCATGAGGTGAGAGTCTGAAACCCCGAAGCAGATTGATTAACTTCAAATGGGGATTGAAAAATGCATGCATACGCAGAAAATGTTAATCAGCACGCGAAAATCTCCAAGAACAGGGATTCAGACAGCACTGCCAAAACCTAGTCAGGACTCAGTATTATCACAGACATTTCGAGAAGGAAATCACCAGACCTCTAAGTTTTGAAATAAATCTTTGGTAAGTTCAGGTAGGTAGGTTACAGTAATGGATATCTGCTGGGTGTAGAAGACCAAATCCGATCGTGTCAGGGTCACACGTAACTGTGACAAAATATTGGATTCGGCCAGAAAAACTTGACGTTAAATAAATCGTATGATGTTCCAAAAATCCAGTTTACCTGTCTTCTCTCATGTACAACCGCATCGACGTGCCCACGTCATGCAAGGACCCCTTCACCGACTATTCGAGATGGAGGCTGCTGGTGAACGATGGTGGTCGTCACACTTGGCATTACCTTCAAACCGATGGGGAATGCGCGGAATGGCCCCAAAACACGGTGGATAAGTTCTGGCTAGGGTTACCTACAGTAAGTAGTACTTTTTACACAAGTAAAATGATCCTCATGTCTTGCAGAACTTGCCAAAATTACCCCGTGCAAAAGACGCGTTCGATGCTGCGAAGAATGGGTATACGTTCTACAAGAATATTCAGTCGCATGACGGCCATTGGGCTGGAGAATACGGAGGCCCTATGTTTCTTCTTCCTGGACTGGTCATTGGCTCGTACATCACTGGGATGTCGTTCACCGATGCAGAACGTCGTGAAATGATTCGATATGTCATGAACCGTGCTCACCCAGATGACGGTGGTTGGGGGATGTGAGTTTGCCCTTTACTGTTTTCTATCTTTCTCTAAATCTTTTGTAGTCACATAGAAGGCCATTCGACTGTCTTTGGCACCGCGCTCAACTACGTTCTCCTTCGTCTCCTTGGAATGTCTGCCGATCATCCGGTCTGTGTCAGGGCGCGCGGTACACTTCACAAACTCGGTGGTGCTTGCGCTATCCCTTCCTGGGGCAAGTTCTGGCTCTCCCTTCTCAACGTGTACGACTGGGTAGGGAACAACCCTGTACCACCTGAACTCTTCCTTCTCCCCGAATTTCTTCCTATCCATCCCACTAAATGGTGGATACATACCCGAAATGTCTATATACCCATGAGCTATCTCTACGGAGTGCGCGCAAAAGCTCCAGAAGACGACCTGATTCTCGCGTTGAGAGAAGAACTATACCCCCAGGATTATTATTCAATAGACTGGCCCGCCCAGCGGAACAACATCGCTAAAGTCGACCTGTATGCACCTCACTCTGCGCTGTTCGACGGCATAAACGTTATACTCTCTTCATATGAGTTGTGCGCAGTTCCTCCCTTGCGTAGAGCGGCCTTGGATAGAGCTTATAGACTTGTCGTTATGGACGACGAAAACACCGAATATCAAACTCTCGCTCCTGTCTCTAAAATGTTCAACCTCGTTGCTCGTGTCTGGACTGAAGGCCGTGAATCTGAAGCTTGGCGTCGTCACGAGGAAAAGCGTGCCGACTTCATGTGGCTTGGGGCCGAAGGCATGATGATGTGTGGGACGAATGGGTCGCAGTTATGGGATCTAGGATTTATCATGCAGGCTGTTTGTGAGACGGGTTTGGCAGAGCTAGAGGAGAATAAGGAGAGCCTGATCAAGGGTTTGGAATGGTTAGAAGGTGGACAGATGTTGGATAATCCCAAGTGGTACGCCGAAGCTTACAGACACAGGACGAAAGGTGCATGGGGATTTAGTACAAGAGAACAAGGCTACACTGTCAGTGATTGCACCGGTGAAGGCTTGAAGGCGACTATTTACCTGCAGAACCTCGAGTACGTTTGCGTCCTGTCAAAACTATAAGCTCTTCTAACAATTACTTTGCAGCTTTACGCCAAATCTGATCTCGGAGGAACGAATGTATTGGGCGGTGGACACGATGCTCTCGTTGCAGAATCCTAACGGAGGCTTTGCCAGCTACGAGCTCATACGTGCTCCGCACTGGTTGGAGAAGCTGAACCCTGCGGAAGTATTCGGTGTGTACTTCCATCTTCGCTACAATTTCGAGGCTGAATGACTTTTCAGGTGATATCATGACCGATTACTGCTACCCGGAATGTACGACTTCTGTCATAACGTCTCTTTCAATCTTCCGCAAGCACGTGTCGCATTATCGGTCCAAGGACATCGAGTATGTAGTTCTCGGTTCCTTTCTTGTCCGTCACTAAACCTAAACTATCCAAAAGAACCACGATTCGCAAAGCCATTGGTTACCTTCACAGTGCTCAGAAACCCACAGGGGGCTGGGTCGGTTCTTGGGGTATATGCTTCACCTACGCAACCATGTTTGCCTGCGAGTCTCTTTCCTTGGTAGGAGAAACATATGATAATAGCCCATACTCGAGGAAAGCCTGTGAGTTCCTGATAAGGAAGCAAAGGCAAGATGGCGGTTGGGGAGAGAGCTATAAAGTGAGTCTTTCGCTGCTGTTCTAGCAAGGACATTCACTGATGTTTTGCTAGTCATGTGAACTGGCTGAATGGGTAGAACATGAGAACTCACAAGTTGTCCAAACCTGTTGGGCGGCTATGGCATTGATGTATGCTGGGTATCCACACGCGGAACCGATAGAAAAGGCAGTAAAATTGGTAATGGACAGGCAGCTAGAGGTGAGCCGCTACATTCGGTGGTTTCTCTTCCGATGTTTATCACGGTACTCATCACGATGTATACTCTTCCCGCCCTTGTCGCCGACTCAACAGGACGGATCATGGCCTCAGGAAGCTATCGAAGGTATCTTTAACAAGAACTGTGCGATATCCTACCCCAACTTCAAGTTCTCCTTCCCGGTTTGGATGCTTGGCAAGGCACACTGGTACCTCAAGAAAATGAAAGGCGAGCCAGTACCTGAAGGTGCCGGGGAAGTTTATGTCCGTCCTATCAGGAACAAAACTGTTGGTAAAGTGAACGGAGTCAACGGATATCATAATGGAAATGGTGTTGGGAATGGGAGTAGCGCATATGTCGGGACCGCGAATGGGAATGGCAGGGCGGATAGCGGATAAATGGTCGGACATTGACTTGGCGTTGACTTAGTAGGTGTAGGGAAATCTGCATGTATGCTTTTACAGCCCGTTACTTATACGTATACGAGTAATATTGTAGATTTTGCGCTTCTAACGCAAGGGATGGGTCGTGTTTGTGTACGAGCGTCAACGAGATATGCCAAATTAGACATGCGCGTGTTATGACTAAATTGGTGGCTATGAACAGCTATGCATATACATATTTCTATTGCGACAGCCCCTTTCTTGCATTCCTTTGTCTTTATAGCAACTGAACTCACAGGATGCCTATAAAATCCATCTTTCGTCTCAAGAAGAAAGACTCATTGACTAATCCCCCTCGCAGCTTCCTGAACACTTAAGGACAATGACATCTACGAAACCTACATCATCCACTACTATCATTTGCAAGCCTCCCCAGAAACCCATTTTCCATGGTCGTTCTATTTTCCTTGCAGGCTCCATAGAAATGGGAAAGGCCGAGGACTGGCAATCACAACTCACCTCCATCCTTTCAAATCGCATATCTCAGCCATTGACTGTCCTTAACCCTCGCCGCGAGCACTGGGATCCTACATGGGTCCAAGACATTTCAAACAATCAGTTCCGGGGACAGGTCGAGTGGGAATTGGATTGCCAGGATAAAGCAAACGTGATAGCAATGTTTCTGCATCCAGATACTAAAGCACCTATCAGTCTGCTCGAGCTAGGATTACTAGCAAAGACCAGGAAAATGGTTGTTTGCTGTCCTGAAGGATTTTACCGAAAGGGAAACGTCCAGGTTGTTTGTCATCGATATGGAATCAAACTTGTAGGATCTATGGACGAGCTGGTGGAGGAAGTGGTTAGCAGGCTTGAGAGACATCCTGCACAACAATTATGGAGACGAGTTCCCAACCTTGATCTTCCGATCAATACCCTTATCCTCCTACTCTATCAAGTTTTTCTGCAAGGCGCTTTGCATTACAAGCTCTCGCCCTTTCTCACATTATTGCTGGTCCTTAGTAGTTCTTTATTTCTCTTTAGGGCATAAACTATTCATAAACTTATCTATCCTAATGTCGATACCCTATGGACTCGAATAAGGTACATGCTATACATAGTATCATCATACACTTGTACTTGTAATGACATGAATAACAATAGAGTGGATGGATTGAATATTAAATGACGGGCATCGATATCAGAAAGCTCGCTGTTTAGGTGCTCTAAGTGACAGCAACATAATGAAGTACGACGCCGCATAATATGTCGGAAAAACCGAAAAAGCGCTATAAGCGCTTATAAGTGCCATAATTATTTCAGTGTTTTGTATAACGTCATAAGTGTATTATGGGCGCTTATGAGGGTAGCTCACCCAAAATTATGGTACCTTAGGGCCGCTTATAAGCGAATATAATGGGTTTTCATTAGACCGTATCTGCTACGCAAATTTTTGGCGTTTGTATTTCACTAAGTGGAGATACAAAATTCATTAAGCTCCGCACCAAAAATCTTCAAGTGGAGGTAGCATTGTCACCGGCATGACAGACAAGCCCGAGTCGAGCTCGAGCCCCTAAACACCCCAACCTTTCCTCCTCGTTGAAAGCTCTTGTTCACCAGGGCCAGTAAAGTCTAAAACCTTGATCTCGGATGAGTACCTACAGTGCTACGGTCATGTCAGTCACACTATGTCGCATCCATTTTTCATTATGTCTCCACCCGTTTATCATTAGCTCCGCTCCCAAATTTCATTGTGGAGCATTCAAATATCCGCGTAGCAGATACGGTCTATTATAATGGCATTTCGGTTTTTCCGACATTACAGCTTCTTTTGTCCCGTTCCCACGCTTGCTATTCAAAATGCCATCCCAAAAAGAAAGGCTCAGAGCTCAATCAGAGCTTCCTTGGAGCTTCCTGAACACTCACATGTACTCACAGACGATGACATCTGCGAAGTTTACATCTGCTACCATCACTTGCAAGCCTCCCCAGAAACCCATTTTCCATGGTCGTTCCATTTTCCTTGCAGGTTCAACAGAAATGGACAGAGCCGAGGACTGGCAATCACAACTCACCTCCATCCTTTCAAACCGCATCTCTCGGCCATTAACTGTCCTCAACCCTCGCCGGGAGGACTGGGATTCTACATGGGTCCAAGATATTTCGGATGATCAATTTCGGGGACAGGTTGAGTGGGAATTGGACTGCCAGGATAAAGCAGACATAGTTGCAATGTTCCTGCATCCAGATACAAAAGCACCTATTAGTTTGCTTGAGCTGGGGTTGCTTGCAAAGACCGGGAAAATGATTGTTTGCTGTCCTAAAGGATTTTACCGAAGGGGAAATGTTCAGGTTGTTTGTCATAGATATGGAATCAAGCTAGTGGAGTCAATGGATGAGCTGGTGGAAGAGGTGATCAGCAGGTTGGAAATGTTGGAAATCATGTTTTGATATCAAGTTTGGAAGCTCATCTTATTTCATAGTGTACCATCACTGTAAATACATAGTCTCTATTTGTATTTTGAAAATTACCTGCAGAAACAGTAACTTAAAAATATTTGACACAAAATTGGAATTTTTAAGAATCATTTTATATCTAATTTCAGTGGCATTGTCGCAGTTACAGAAAGCAACTTGGGTGTTGGGTATATTGCTCAGAAATTTGGTAACGCTGATTCACTGGATCCTTGGAATCCATTTACCAAGGCTTCCTTTAGATAGAGCAATCAAATACATTCTTTTAAACTTACATTTCATCCCTTTAATGAACTAAAGCAGTCTGAACAGTAATACATTGATATTCAAGGATCATAAAATTATGTGTCATAATAACTGATGCAATATTTTATCCAGAGAATCTAGGATTCAATGAAACTTCCTAGTTGGTTGTAAGTCCTGAACTGTGATTGATTAATCACAAATTTCACATGAAAGTTTCAAGTTTCAAGTACTGATTTAAAGTCTCTGGATTCCAGAACAGAATTATAAAGGATCAAAGCAATTTGACATAAAAGTGTAGTAATTTCACTGTAATGCTGATTCTTGCTGCTTGCGGTAGCTTATGATCCTTTATTGAAAATGGGTTACACAGTAACTTTATAATTATAACACTTTCAGATTTTAAGCCCAAGATTATTTAAATCTGGCGCGGGAGGCTGGGTCAGTTCTTGAGGCATATGCTTCACCTACACAATCATGTTTCAAATTTGCCTGCAAGTCTCTTTTCCTGGCAGGAGAAACATCTGGTAATAACCCATATTCGAGGAAAGCCTGTGAATTCCTGACAAGAAAGCAAAGGTAAGATGGCAGCTGGGGAGAGAGCTATAATAAAGTGAGTCTTTCGCTATCGTTCTGGTAAGGATATACACTGATGCTCTACTAGTCATGTGAACTGGCTGAATGGGTCCAAGCCTGTTGGGCAGCTATGGCATTGATGTACACGCGGAACCGAGAGGTACAGAGGTGAGTCGCTACATTCGGCAGTTTCTCTTCCGATGTTTGTCACGGCCCGGGTACTATATCAACTCAACAGGACGGATCATGGACTCAGGAAGCTATCGAAGATATCTTTTTACAAGAACTGTGCGATATCCTATCCCAGCTTCAAGTTCTCCTTCCTGGTTTGGATGCTTGGCAAGGCACACTGGTGCCTCAAGAAAATGAGAGGCGAGCCAGTACCTGAAGATGCCGGGCAAAAAACTGCCGGTGAACGGAGTCAGCGGATATCATTAACGGAAATGGTGTTTGACACGTCGGGACCCCAGGATGCAGTGAGTGGCTGTCGCTAACTTGGCAGTCATATGAAGATTTGCATGCATGTTAACTCATTGCTATATAGTGCTATCAGAGTGTTATCGTAGTGACGTGAACAGCAGAGGACTTCCCGTTTAGGATTGTTACGGGCGTCAAAGCGCCGGCTACTATTTATGTACAATGAATTGGGTTTGCGCTGCCTCTGAGTCACTGCAACACTACACCGCATCCAACTTCTTCTGCCTCATTCTCGCTATTGCTATCCAAAATGCAACGTATAAAATCCATCTTCCGTCTCGGGAAGAAAGACTCATCAACTAGTAATCTCTCGCGCAGCTTCCTGGGCACTTACAAACAATGTCATCTGCGAAACCTACATCATCCACTACTATCATTTGCAAGCCTCCCCAGAAACCCATCTTCTATGGTCGTTCTATTTTCCTTGCAGGTTCTATAGAAATGGGCAAAGCCGAGGACTGGCAATCACAACTCACCTCCATCCTTTCAAATCGCCTATCCCAGCCCCTAACTGTTCTTAACCCTCGCCGCGAACACTGGGATCCTACATGGGTCCAAGACATTTCGAACGAACAGTTCCGGGGACAAGTCGAGTGGGAGTTGGACTGCCAGGATAAGGCAGACGTGATTGCAATGTTTCTGCATCCAGATACGAAAGCACCTATCAGTCTGCTCGAGCTAGGATTACTCGCAAAGACCGGGAAAATGGTTGTTTGCTGTCCTGAAGGATTTTACCGAAAGGGAAATGTTCAGGTTGTTTGTCATCGATATGGAATCAAACTGGTGGGATCTATGGACGAACTGGTGGAGGAAGTGGTTAGCAGGCTTGAGAGACATCCTGCTCAACAATTATGGAGACGCGTTCCCAACCTTGATCTTCCGATCAATACCCTTATCCTCCTGCTCTATCAAGTTTTTCTGCAGGGCGCTTTGCATTACAAGCTCTCGCCCTTTCTCACATCGATGCTGGTTCTTACCAGTTCCTTATTTCTATCCAAGGCATAAATTATTCGTCAACTTATCTATCCTAATGTCGATACCCTATAGATATATACCAGAGAATTGGACTCGGACAAGGTAGATCTGTACTTAATGAATAGATAGCTTGTAGCATAATGTAACCTGTTAATATGTATACTACTCACTACTCACTGCCTTACATGAATGGATATACACGATTCGACAATCGCGCCCTTTTCCGGCACTGAGCAGCGTTCTTTTCATTTCCTACATCTGATTTCTCATTGCCGGAATAGAGACTGTTTCGCCCGCTCTAGCAAATGAATAGAGTACCAAAACTTCGAATGCGAAGCCGATTGTAGAACCTAAACTTAAAGTAAGACAATAGCTTTCCAATGTAACTAAAATAGAGAGTCAGAAACCACGACCAGTGCCAGCCTCTCGACCGAAAGCAATGTCCTCGTCGACCAATGTAACCATCTGTAGACCTCTAGATGAGCCCGGGGCGTCCAGCCGATCCATTTTCTTGGCAGGCTCTATCAAAGACGACTGGCAGGACAAGCTCATATCCAAGCTCCGGGAGCGGAAATTAGCCCAGTCTATCACTATGATAAACCCACACCGCGAGGACTGGGACCCCTCCTGGAAGGAAGACATCTCCGACCAAAGGTTCCGAGAACAAGTCGAATGGGAGTTGAAGTGTCAGGAAAAGGCAGACATTATAGCGATGTATATGCACCCCGAGACAAAAGCGCCGATAAGCCTGCTCGAATTGGGGTTGTCTGCGAGGAGCGGAAAGATGATAGTTTGTTGTCCAGAGGGGTTCTGGAAGAGAGGGAATGTGCAGATCGTATGCAAGAGATACGGGATAACGATGGTAGAGGACGTAGAGGATTTGGTAGGGGAAGTCGTCAAAAAGGTTGAGGGTTTGACTTGAGCAAGCGGTTTCCTATGTGTGGCAGGATGAAATTGAGAACGTTATGATGTACACTTCCACTTCGCTATAAACAAAGGCTTGATACAAGGGTTGTCAATGTAGTACCAATACATCTGTTATGATCGTTAGTTCAGCAAGACTGAAATATCGAAAACGGGCGCACCTAAAGGCCAACATACAATATACAAAAGTCTTTTCAACCTCTAAGCATCGACCTCAGCGATGGTCAACTTCTCTAGAGCATCCTCGAAATTCTCGTCACCGCTTTCCGACTCGGTCTCTTGCTCCTCCTCCTCGTCTTCTTCGTCCTCGTCTTCATCCTCAAAATCGAGCTGGAATGAATATGTAAGTGTATAATAACGAGGTAGCAGGCAGAACCAGGCCGCTGCTCAGGACAAACACTCACCGGATCATAAATGACTCGTATAATCAGACTGCAGCTTGGGCATGTCGCGATATCTTCATAGTCCCTCAGCTGCTGTTTGGAGATTTCAAAACGATCTCCGCAGGGACACGGGTAATGATACACCTTCTTCTCCGCATCCCAAGCCATGTCTTCGATTTCGATCTCGTCGTAGTAGGCACCCATAATGGAAGATTTTGATCAATTCCAGGAAAATTAAGTTTGTCAGCGGCGTTGAGAAGCTGGATAGTCGTGAATTATTGTACAGCAAAACGGGAGAACGCCTAATGAGCGAGAGAAGGAAGCATAGACTCGGAGTCAATGGAAGAGTTTGAATAAAGCTGTCGTCGCAGAAATTTTCTTGCACCGCCTAATCTGCACAGCCACCTAACGCCTTTCCCGAACCACGAGTACGAAACCAATGGAAGGAATTACTACAATTCTTTGCAATCAGTGCTCTGCTAGACTTTCAGTCGACGGAAAACCCCATCCGCAAATCGACGTTGAGCAATTACGCTCTATACAGACTCCTTCCGACGCCGAACTCGCCCAAATGCTATCCGTAGTCGAGCATTGCGAACGTGACCTCGCACGCTATGACGAGGAAATTTGCAGGCTGTCTAAAATTCTAGATAATCTAAAAAACCAACGGGAAAGGCTGCAGGACTACAGGGATCGCTATGCTTCGATGTGCTCATCAGCTCGGAAGCTTCCAGCTGAAGTATTGGGCAAGATCTTCGCAGAATGCTGCCATGCATACAGCCTTTCTGTGGATAGAAGGGGCTTAGAGGTACCTGCCTTAGACCTATCGCAAACCTGCTCATTCTGGCGGAAGGTTGTGCTATCTAGACCTGAGCTTTGGGCTAACTTACGAGTCGATCTAGGGCAGACCGATGATTATCTTGTCCGGGACTTGATAAATCTCTATCTCGCCAGGTCGGTCAATGCAGGCTTGAGGCTGGATATCAGTGCTCTAGATCCTGAGAAGGAATTGCCCTTCAGTCGAGACGGTACTCCTGCCCATAAGCTTGGTGATGACTGCTGGGAAGCCTTCAAATCATTGCTCGATGTGAAAGACCGCTGGGTGAACGTTTCCTTCGACCTCTCATGGCAGCTGTACAAAGACGCACATAATCATGTCCCCCTTTGGAATTATGGGAACCAAGGAAAGATGGAAACTCTTTCTCTCAAATGGGATGTAGGCTGCCTCGAGATATTGGAACTGGAACCCACCGACCTCTTCCATATCTTTGGGAGAGCGTCCGCGTTACGGTCTCTGAATCTCTGGGGCTTTCACCGAGAATTTTGTTTCCCTTTTCAGCACCTGGAGAAGCTGGAGATTTCGGAGAGTTTCTTAAACATATCAGACTTCTGCTCAGTGCTCCAACGATGCAGTCACTTGAATTTCCTAAATATCAGTGTCGGCGCCAAAACGCGACACGCTGATGACCACGATGTTTCAGCCCAAATCATTATGGAGCAGTTGTCTTCATTCACTTTCGACTTCCAGGAATATAAGAAGGGATATAAATTCATTTCTTCCATTACTTGCCCCTCTCTCGACACTTTCGTTGTCACGACCAACGGCCGAGTGTATGGTAATACCGCACTAGTATGGCGGACTAAAATGGTCCGAAGCTTGAAGAGCTTTCTCCTGCGTTCTACTTGTCAGATTTCTTGCCTCGAATTTTCCGGCTCTGGTATACTTTTCCGCACAGACAGGGAGTTGATAGAACTTCTCCAACTGTGTCCGACTGTTGTAGACTTTAAACTGAATCTGAATGACTTCTTTCAGGGAGTTCTGAATGAGAACTTCCTCCAGGATTTAACCTTCCCGGATGCATCATCTGACTACCTCTCAGCTCGGACAATCCTTCCTAAGCTGAAGTCCTTATGCCTTACATTCAAGGAGCAGCATATCTACCTTCTCCCTGAATCTGACGACTCCCTATCTCTCCTACCAGATGGTGAAGCCATACTTTCATTGGTCAGCTCTCGAAGACTGTTCTTGGAGCACGCTAGTCCTGGATTACAAAAACTAGCACATTTTGAGTTGTCTTTTGAGGCAAGGCATGATAAATTTGGCTTACCGTGGATTCAGAATTTCTGCTCCAACTTTGAACCTCGTCTGCGAGCTCTCGAGAAGGGGGGAATGTCATTGTCACTGGAGCTGCTTCGTCCGTTAAGTAGAAGTAATTTCTGAGTTCTGAACGATGTATGCTGTAGGTCTCTGTGAGTCATTAGACTTCCTGAGTAGGAATATTTAGGGACGTGTAGTAACATTGTTTATACCACTCAGCATGATGTCAAGATCAGATGCCCTTATATTTTCCAGTAAGAGCCAATGTTGTGCTCCCGTTGCCTTTATCAGATAACATTTGAGTTAATAAGTACGACGTGACATTGGCGACCGCGTCTGCACCACGTGCATCATAGTTTGTTCCAACTTCTCGACAACCATGTCGCGTTTCAAGTTGTCCCAGCTCCAGGACTGCACAGTTAACACCGTCAGTAGCAACAGAGAAACGACTATAGTTCTATGCGATCGGTGCTCTGCTGCGCTCTCATCCGACGAAATACCTCATTCCCCGGTTAGCGACGAGCAATTACGCTCCATGCACATTCCTTCTGGCCTCGAACTCACCCAAATGCTGTCTGTAGTAGAAGATTGCCAACGTGATCTTGATAACCATGACGAGGAAATTGGCAGACTGTCCAAAGTTCTCGGTGATCTCAGAAAGCAAAGGGACAAGCTGCAGAACCAGAGGGATCGTTATGCCTATATGTGTTCGTCGATCCGGAAGCTTCCAGTCGAGATCCTGGCCCAGATCTTTGCGGAATGCTGCGATGAACATAGCCTTTTTATCAATAAAAGCGGAATAGGCACGCCTGCTTTGGACTTGTCCCAAACTTGTTCATTTTGGCGCAGGGTCATGTTGTCCAGACCAGAATTCTGGTCCGGTTTATACATTGACATAGTGCAGGCCGATGAGTACCTTTATGGTTTCAATTTAGTGGACCTTCATCTCAATAGGTCGGAGGGTGGTTCAGGCCTGACGCTGGACGTCACAGCCAGTGTGCTGAGGGAGGAATATTCGTTCTATGTTACTGCCAACGGCCTCAATAATGGATCCTTGTGCCTGCTGGAATCTCTTTTCAGCACAAGACACCGCTGGGTAGCGGTTCATTTTGATCTTGATTGGAGTATTTACGAGATTATGCACAGACACCTTACCAGCACCAGCGATCCGCAGACGTTTGAAGGACAGTGGAGAATGAAAACACTTTCTCTTGAATGGCGATCCATACCTGTCCATCTCAAGTGTCCTGCCTTCTTTTATATTTTAGGGGAAGCATCGACGCTACGTTCTTTATCTCTCTCATCTTTTCGTCAGCAGTTCCCGTTCCCTTTCCAGAATCTGCAGCAGTTACAGATAACCCATGGCTTTGGCACAGACTTATCAGAGCTCTTATCATTGCTAAAACAGTGCAATAATTTGCAGGCGCTTAATATCCAGGCTGGCTATCGCGACGGCTTGGATGACAGCGAAGAATTACTCCAAATCACCTTGAAAAACCTGTCTTCGTTGACATTCACTTTCTCGGACTGCGAACAAGGATCTAGGTTCATTTCGGCTATCACCTGTCCTTCCCTCGTCACTCTGTCCATTACATACAATGATTATGCAGGTTACGATCCTCTAGAAGAACGTCCTCAAATGATTAGTAACTTGGAAAGCTTCTTCCAGCGATCTGCTTGCTGCCTTTCTGTTCTCGAATTCTCTTGTGTAAGCAAACTTTTTTACACGGATGCAGAATTGACAAAGCTTCTCCAACTGATTCCGAGCGTCACAAACCTTGTGATGGACTTGTACGAGTACGAGGGTGTTCTAAACGACAATTTCTTCCAAAGCCTATCATTTGGCAACACGCCGTACCTTCTTCCGAAGCTACAATCCTTCTGTCTCGAATTCATGGAGAATGAGCAAACCCCCGAGTCCTCCGAGTCCCCCGATGCTCAACTCCCAGAGATGTCTGATAACAACCTCTCATCTCTACCAAAGTCCGAATCTATCATTACCTTGATCAATTCTCGAAGATCACTGGTCGAGGATTTGGGTCCCTGCGTAGAGAAACTGGGACACTTTGGATTGTCTTTCAGGTTGAAAAGTGATATTGGTTTGTCATGGGTCCAGGATTTCCGTTCCAACATTGAGTCTCGTCTACGGGCTCTTGAAAAATCCGGAATGTCGTTGTCATTGGACGGTCACTTGCATAAACGATCGAAATTGCCAGTGCCGTCCTTGTAACTTGGCGTTACTCACACGCTTTTTATGATACGGAACTGCAGGCCCCGACTCCAGTGCCTTGGACAGATACCATATATTTAACCTTCAATTGTGATATGCATCCGTACCCGTACTAGTGGAGTGGAATGCCGTTCAGAAAAGAATTCGGCGAGAGATAAAGCTGCATGTGAATGGTCACTGGATAACGCTTTTGGAGTATGTTAGCCATATTGAACTGGTAGATATGAGAGAAAAAAACCGACGTTTTAAAAAGCATCTTCACACCGAAATGATCGGAGACGATTCAAATGCCTCCAGGGACAGGAACTCGCAGGGAAGACTCCAAAGTACGTTCTTCGAATCCTCTGGTTTCGGATATACGCCAAAATAGTTCATCAATGCCTCATGACTCATTTTGATAAGAAGGTTGCTAAGACTAGTACCACACAAACAATGTTCGGCACAATATGCATGACAAGGCAAGGAAAGCATGTTTGGAAGACGACGTATAATATTTGTGGAACTACGATGGCTGTAGTATGTTTTACAATCAGTTTGCTATGTCTATTGTAAGATAATATCCTTGGTCGTTCTCGCTTTCGTTGACCCAGACTCCGTGGCGTTAACAGTACCAACGCAAAAAAACGTGATCGCTGTGAGTTAAGATGACACGGAGGAAGCGAAGAGTGTAGACCGTAAGATGACTATATGTCGGAGATAAAGATCGATGCATATTGATGCCTTGCTAGCTATATGTTTATCTGAATATATACGATACTTAATATCAGCTCTAGTGTCGAATAAAGCCTGGAATGTTAGTTACGCATCAGAGAATTCTTGATCATGAGAGGCTGGTGAAAACTTGAACCTTTGAAAGTCCTTTAGGGCGCGGTGAGATGAACTTGACGATGTTTCAAACGCCATTAAGCCTCATCCATAGTTTCCGAGAAGACTGTGATTGAAGACGCTGCATCGCTTTCGTAGCTCCGCAGTTGCGCCACCTTTTTGGTGAATTCGGAACCTGTACTAGCTCTACTTTGGTTTGGTTTTGAGGTCTTGCATAGCACAGGTATGCCCTTGTAAGTATGAAAGTTTTTTCATGTGAGCAACGCGTCGATCCAAGTAAACATGCATCTTGGATACGCTAAGTATATATAATAATATACTCCACCTAGTGGGGTAACATGATCTAAATACCTTTTAGAGCGGACTTTAGATCAAAAAACTGCATACTGATATAACATCTCGAATTGTATAAAGATCACGGCCCTTGCACGAGGATCACAGCCTCCAACTTTACATAGCTGTATGAATTTCGTCAAAGTTGACAATATAAAAAAAGCGATTCTCCACACTTTGCCTTGAAAAGCATCCCCCACTCACGTCAAAATGATCAGCGACAAGTCGATAGCTCAAGACCAGCAACCCGGACCTATCCAAGCGCCTCCACCAGTGTACGAGGAAGCATCAAAGGCGCCGCGTCCAGGTTCAGATCATGCTCCTGGGCCAACAATGCCCAAACCGGAACTGGCGCCTGTGGTAATGGAAGCACCACAGCAGCAACAGCAACAACTTCAACCAACACAACCTCTTCAGGAGAGGAGTGCGGCGCAAATTGGAGAGGAATATAGGGCTGCACGTGCGTTTATTGACTGATTTGACAAGAAAGAAGTTGCTGATATTCTGATAGTGTTTGCACAATGTGCGCAGGGAAAGCATGCTTGGAAGACGACATATGGTCCTTGTGGAATCATAACGGCGGTGCTGTGCTTCCCAATTGGTTTGATATGTTTATTGTAAGACTATTCCCTTGGTCGTTTTCATGGCGCTGACACTATTGGCAGCACCGATACGGAAGAGAAATGCGATCGCTGTGGAGTCAGGATGAAATAAAGGGCCGGGGTAGCGGAAATTGCGGGATACACGAGGAATGATTGAAACTTCACGAAAAGAGTGCACGGACACGTACCATATACCCATAATATTGTCCTCTTAATATGTATAGCTATCCCTCACCCTATCACCGGACTTGCATACCTATGCTTCGTCTTGACCGGTTTGCATGAAAGAATTTGTTTTTGCCAGATATCTTACTCAATCGCAGCGGGTAAGGCGTACAGGTAACAACGAATTATCGCAACTAGGTAGCGACTCGGCCTCCGGCAGGCCGACATCTGACTGGGTTAAAAAATAGTAGACATTTTGACAGATTACGAAAAGCTATACGCGGCCGCTACCGTCATAGTGTTCAAGCAAGAAGCCAGCACACCTTAATGGCACCCTCACGATGAAGAGGCGGAAACAGTGGAGAAATGGAGAAACTCGAGGTCAGCAAATTGTGATTTGGAGGCGATGATGATGCGTAGAATCTCTTTGTCGTGCGCGCCAAGATCGTTGCGTTTCCGGGAGAAGACGAGCCGGGTTCAAGATAACTGGTAATGTGGGTTGAATGTGGGTCAAAGCATTCTGAATGATAGGCATTCATATTGACAGAGGATCACGTCAATGAACAGGACGCTCAAAATGATGATATCCGGTCTAGACTCCCCATGTTCTTCCTTAATCACCTAAAGTTGGCGGAGACTCCAAAATAGAACCACCGGTCCAGGCGCACTCAGGTGCGGCGTACCCGATCAAAAATAACCTGCGCTGACAAATTTTTATGTTAAGGACGTCGTCGCTCTTCGCTTCGTTCGACCATGCCTGGCGGGTGTCTCGAGTTGTAACACCAGGTCGATGAGTGAGGACATCGGAGGCTGTACAATCCAACCTTCTAAGAAAACCTACTCCATCGAGCCCAAGTATGAAGGACCGGAACAAGCCTTCTAGGATGAGAAACCCACAAATTAGGTCAGAGAGATAGGACAGACAACCTTCATTCTTAATTACGATGACTATTCCATCTGACAACTCCTGCTCAACAGATAGAGATGAAGAATGCATTCTTCTATTCCTCATGATCCAAGGCAAGGTAGGATGTTTTCCTTGATATCCTCAATCACTCCGCAGCGGTCATCAATGGATGATCTCTATCCGCAGGATACTTCGTAAGAGCATCTGCGGGTTCGCGTCCAGCCAGATCTAATCGACGTATGTTATAAGCAAAGTGGGCGAGGCACAACAACGCCAGCACTACATCCAGAAGCGTGCACTACATTTAGTAAAACGGCGCTGGGGATGAAGAGAACGCGTAAGGATAAGACAGCGAGACGTAGCACGCGAGTTTCAAGTCTCACTGGTACAATTTGCTCTTGATTTGCGTTGGAATTGAAGAGTACTTCAGTGAGCAGAATAGGATGCGCAGCTCCTTGTATGTGTGCGGATCTTTTCCACCATTCCAGCTCGTGATGAAACCATACTCGACAGGGCCGAAACTTGAAAATACCTCAATCATTTGGATCACCCGACGTACGAGCCCTCCTCATCCCATTATAGCCCAAGCGCCTCCTTGGGCGCGCGACTATAGATCTAGAATGCCTTGGATATGAAAAATTGTTGATTTTTCCTGCATCTTCAGGGGGGAAAGGGCTCAAGGTAGAGCCACTCAAGGTACACCTTCACTAGCGACAAGACTGAAATGTAAGACATACATCCAACTCTGCACATGATGATGCCAGAACCATTGTCGATGACAGTGATGTTAGTGTTAGCTACTCGCGCCTTGCTCGCTGTGCGAATGCTATAAGCTTACGCTGATGTGCTGTTACTAGACCACGCGGTACACATAACATCTAAGGGATTAAAATCATAAAGAAAATTGGACAGAAGAAAAACGGGGTTTATTGACAAGGTCAATCTGTGGGGAATGCCAGGAGAGATACTTCAAGCACGAACAATGTGAGCTCAACCACTGATTGGTCTAGTACGGCATTCAGACGGTGAGTGCCATCCAGTACATACTCTTCTTCAGCTTCTGTCAAAAAAAAAAGAACTATGTATTTGCAGGTAGGTCCTTCCAGCTCCAAATATTTCCGAATAGCTACATAGCTTAAATGAAGAGTAATGAAGAGTATAAGTTATATCAGGATCCAGCAGATATCATCAACCGTTGAAGACCATTCTACTTGACCCTACCCGACCTTAGCATTTGTAAGCTTCTGAGTGCTGCTTCGGTGGGGAGCCCATCTGCAGAAAACGTCTTGTTTATAGTTTTACTCCGCAGCGAACACATCTTTTGTGTTTATCACAACTATAAAAGTTTAGAGTAAGTCTGGAACCGCAGTATCTTCTGAGAGTGACTAGCTCACCATAGACATATAAGTCCCAAGGGGAAAAATAGAATGCAGAGGACGATACCACAGCATCCATACTTAGTTTCTGGTTCGTGTATTCCACTTGCACACTGTGCCCACACTGTCACCACAGGTCAGCAAACGCAAATATCTTCCCATAAATAACCACTTACACTGGTTTCTGTACTGGTCTCCTATAGCTGCTGATTGCGCGGCATGCTGTTTTGACATGATTGAAACTCGGGTTCAAGTAGTCGCGTCCTGAAAAGAGTGATGACAATGTAACCAGTACAGTGCTCAGAATGAAGGATTCCAAGTGAACACTCAGTCTTTTATATGCTCTCGTTTGTATACCATCTCGGTGCTTTCTCAGAGAAAATAGCTGAAGTATCTGCAATTTCCACGGCCAAGATCAGCGCTGGCGAGAAGAATCAAAGACATCATACCACCAACGTAGATCTTGCGTCCCGAGTTTACATTATTTTTGCCGCCCAAATTGATGTCTTTATCACTCGAGGACTGATTGCATGTGGCCGTGCTCAGCGCAGTACACACATTCAAATACAATATGGTTTTCGCAAGGAATGCATTTTAACTGCCTCTGAACAGATAGGATTGGATCGGCCGGCACGCACATGCAATCGTTGCGCTTCAAGAGAACTTTCAGGTGGGAAATTCAAGATCTGCTCATAAATGGAACTCGTGCGACTAGTCGCCAACTTACTTATCTGTAATTATTTCGCCTTTTGCGTCTAGCTTATATTAAATATAGTCGCGGATTCTGTCCATAAATGGAACTCAGAGATAAGTTACCCCAGAATACCCCAAGTTATCCAGTAAGTAAAGGGATTGTATATCACAGTCTGACCCCGCAACGTGCGCATCGTCTTTCTCTGTCTATACTGAGGTAAAATGATTCAGATGGGTTTCTCGGATTGTATCAAGTGACTCACAATAAGGCTATAAGTCCAAATGGAAATAAAAGAATAGCGATCACTATTCCACCACATCCATATTTCGTTTCTGGATCGTGGGCTCCTCGAGCGCACATTGCCCAAACTGGGTGGAGTTTCGAAGTAAGTACATATTGTTCTGCTTATTATACAGACTTGGAACTCACGTTGAGATCTGTACTGATCCCCCGCTTCTAAAGCCGGTTGACTTTGCATAACATATGAAGGATGCTGACCTGCAGCTGGAGGATATGGAGGTTGTTGGTATGGCTGTTGTTGTGGTTGTTGTTCATATGAAGGTTGTTGATAAGGGGCTGGTGGATATTGAGCATTTTGATACGGTGGAACTGAATGGTCATGCTGTTTCTCTTGGTGGTCCA
Organism: Stygiomarasmius scandens; assembly: GCA_037954225.1. NCBI lineage: Eukaryota > Fungi > Basidiomycota > Agaricomycetes > Agaricales > Campanellaceae > Stygiomarasmius > Stygiomarasmius scandens. Next base: position 167,853 of record JBANRG010000005.1, on the reverse strand, counting down.
TGTTAGGATGGTCTGTCCGGCAGCACTCAGCTATAAACAACGAGGGGAGGAAGGGTAAAGATTTGCTCCACGAACCTAACCATTTATAATGGCCATGTATTTAAACCCCCAGTTAGCCAACATCTAGTCCGATTCATGCCCTTTCCAGCGCTGCTTGACAAGGTGATGTCGGAAATGAACCAATGGTTAGTTACCCGGGTTTGTCAAACTCCCGTTCAGAATCAACATGCATATATTTTCGCAAGCGCCTCACTTCAACCTGAAAAGATGTGCTGGGGGTTGTTGCGTCCTGTGTGGGAGATCTACCGCAGTATCGCACTCGAGTATATTAACTTCGAGCGCTCACTGTCAAGTGCTCTTTCTTGCGCTGTATTCTCACATCTGAATTTGATTAATAGTGACAGAACAGTGATGGATCTACCACCAAAACTACCCACTCCATACTACACAAAGGTTACACTACGTCTCAGTCTAGCTCGATGTTACTAGATGACTCTGGTTCGAACACAACTCAAAATAACCTTAGGTGCCGTCGAACAGGGTTTCGGTGGACTTGTTTCTTTCGATCAATAAGGAGATTTTCTTTCGAGCTCCGTATTGATAATCGCCTTCCCTGACAGCGTCAATCGTTTCGGAATATATTACCAACATAGGGTCAGCATGATGTCTGGCGTCTCACCGTGGTCATACCTTCCTTCCTGGGATCTCAAGAGAGCAAAACCTAGTACTTGTTAGTACATATGTATGTGTGCTGTAGCACAGGGGAAGTGAAGGTTTTCTGTTGTTCAAATCCAAAAAACTATGCTGTTCTAGTAAGTACGAACTAGGTGTTGTAGGTAGCTTTATATACTGACTCTAGAATCCAATGAGACATTCGGTAACCCCCCCGATTGTATGTCATGTCAAGGATAGTAAGTGTATGTCTAGTCAAATTTAATGCCTGTGTATGACTGATGAGCAGGATAACAAAAGTTCACATCATATCCTCCGAGTCCCTAAATCAATGGTTACCAGACTCAAATCAGTTATCCCTAGTAAACCCCGGTTGATCTCCTGGACTAGAGCATCTCCCAAAGGTCCAGCAGATAATCATATCTGTATACATTTTGAAAGGCATGTCATGGTAGACATGGATCCAGATGGTGACAAATATCAGCAATATCCTAGTATTGATTCCAAATTGCGAACCGGTCGATCACTTGTATCTTAGCAGAGAAAAGTATACTTCATATCTTTAAAACCATGGCTTCACTTTGTGATGTTGTATTTGCCCATTGCATGAGTAAATAATTAAATATTGAAATTTCTTTTTGCTTGATTCTCGTCACTCATTGTGGCCGTCGCTGGTCGCTCCGGCCCATCCCCTTGTTGGAAATCATAATTTGATGTCAAGCTCGGAAGCTCATTTCAGATATATAGCCCCTATTTTGGGTGCATCCGATTGTCCTTCCTCCCGCTGTTACGTAGCAGAATGAACTGGAATATACTCGTTGTACTGGAACTCGTGCTCGACTCTTGTAAACCTTATTTCCATATCTCGCGAGATGACTAGTAACGGCGTAGTATGAAATACAGTTGTTTTGAGCAATTGCACTAGTAGGATCAAAGAGAGACTGCTAGTAGTTCTTTTTTGGATCTCATCACCGTTTTTTGAACAACATGTCTGAATAATATTCAAGCTTATTGGTTCTTGTTCATTTAATTTGGAAAAGTGCTCACCATGGTCATGCCTGAACTTAAATCTGCCTTTTTATGGTCGGTAAAATATATGATGTGGGCATCTGTTCTAAGAATTTTGAATGAAAAAATGAGTGTATTTTCCCCCTCTATAATGGATCATCAAAGGCTCATAGTCCAGATGTACTGTCACTAGATTCCATTACCATAGCTCAGTTTCGGAAGTAAGACTATCTTATGGGTTCACCTCTATTGGCATGTCACCAGGCGCAAGAACCATACTTGTCTAGAAATACAGTAAGATTACAAATGAAATATGACTCCCAACCATATCTTTTTCGTAATATCGCCGTATTTTCTTTTTGGAATCATGGGTTTCTGCACAATTATTAAGCTTGTGAATGGCCATAGTATGAACTCGGGTGAAATGATCCAAAAGCTGAAAAATCAGACATTCACATGCTAAGTTATCTGCATTTTGTAAGGAATTGAACTCGAGAACGCGGAAAAGCAAAGTCCCGTATATGATGTTAACTTTGCTACACTCTCCCTTTCCTATTTTATTTTCTGCTACAAAAAGTCTCCAAGACATACTTCATATCTTCTGACTAGTCTCAATCTGTGCTGAATGCATCTTACGGCGACGCAGAGTGATTAGCATGAGCGCAAAGAAACTGGAGCCAATGGTAGCCACAATCTGCTCAGTCTTGTCAGAGTAGAGCTTGAAAATCAAAGCAAAATCTTACACCGCTTACGACTGCGGCTCTCCACCATAGGAATTTGTCAGTGAGTAAAGCGCCACTAATGGGTCCCCCTAAATTCAAAATTAGTTCATCCCTCTCCATCTACGTGGATAAGTTCGTGACGGCGACAAACCAATCAGTCCTCCTAAAGCTGCTTGTGCTGTCAGTCGCGTAAATCATTCCCCAAAATGATCCCACTGGCCTGTAAACGCATATGCTACCCCCATTCTCGCACTTGATCGAGCTGTCAGTGCTATGGTTATTGCAAATTTCCAGACACTTACCCGAGCTCTGAGATATCATCAGCCAGAATAGCCATCAGCGGACCATTCAAGCTGATGTCTGTCAGTAAAATGTCGTTAATAAGAATGTCACCGAAGTCTTCATTAAATGAAATCTTACAAGTCCCAGCAAAGAAGCCGTATAAAAGGTCAAATACAACGAATTCAGGCAGAGTTTCAATGCCGATCATTCCGAATACCATTACTGCGCAGCCCCCAGTGGCAGCTGCAATCATGTTTCCGACACCCAACTGACGAACGAAGAAGCCTGGTAATATGCGACCACAAAAACTAGCGGCGTTTAAGATGACGAGCTGAGAATGGTTAGTACTCCTCCGGTGGGAAAATGAATTGACTTAATGTTAATGGACTTACTGTATAGAAAGAGAAGGTGGCGTTCAGACCGCGCGTCGCAGAATCGAGTTGAACATAGAAGAGAGGTAAGTAATACCCAACAGTGAATATGGTCATTCTTGGGAAAGAGAATAACGAAATGAGCGGCTGATGATCGTAAGATATGTCAGAAACTTTAATTCCACGAACCCTGTTACAGCAAAAATATACGCAGCATCATGCGAGAACTTTCTAAGGGCTTTACGGAGGTCCGTTGCCTTTATGGGTGGAGGAAGCCTTGTCCGCATGAGCAAGCAGGAGATTAAAAGAAGGCCAGAAACTAATCCAGCACTAGCGCGAATCGCATTTCCGAATCCAAGAGAGCTATTGAGAAGATTGTTCAACATGATCGGGTGAATAATGGCTCCAAGGGAAGAGCCTGATGCAACAATTGTCATAGCCAATGCTCTTCTTCGGTGAAAGTACTGTGTGAGAACAGCCACGCTTGGAACATATATCATTCCTGCACCTATTCCGTGCCCTAGACCTTGACTGAGGAATATCTGCGCGAAAGGAAAATTAATTTTCGAAGAGAGAAGAGAAGTATACATACCTGATAGAAGTGATCGGGCTTTGCCAGCGACAACATGAAGAGAGAGAAGGATATAAGGATCGATCCTCCATACAAGAGCCAATAGCTAAAAGTCCCGGGTCTACGCTCTAGAATCAAGACATAATTTCTTACACTTACAAGTAACCTCGGTCGAAAAGCCGACCCGCTATTAACCCACCTGAGATCACTAAGAAGGTATTCGTGCTGCCTATCCACCTGAGACGATATCAGACAGTTGAACAAATCAGATAGCCATTGCTGCGCCTACGAAATCGCTGATGAACTTGCGTTTGTGATATAGTGCCTAGTGTAGAAGTCTAATTTGATTACCAGCCGTAAATAACACTGAGGAACGAAGCACTGCAAACTGAGAGACCTTGGAAAACGCCGAACGATGTTGTATAACTGGAATCTTCCCTGAGAACGTTTCTCCCGCAGTTTTGCAAAAACTTGACATACCCAAAACCGCAAACTTGGACCAAAAAGCTGTGTTATCCCTCGATTAGAGAAAGCAAGAACCACTAAGAGAAAGAGCTACTTACGAGCCTAGCACAGTAAGCCAAGCGCTCAGTCCTCCATCTGGTATTATAGGCAAATCTTCGTTTTCATTTTCGTTTTCGTTGATCTTTCCACATTCGGTTATGTGACCCGAGGTCGATTCGTTCTTCTCCTGTGACATTACTTACTCCGGAGCTAGGCGAAGTCAACGATAGCTTGAATATCACCAGCGACTCCGAGAGGCTGATTGTCTGATGGGAGAAAGAAGACAAGATCAGCACGAAGCTTGCTAGCGCTCACAGACATTTTAAAACATTTGATAAGCGAAAGGTTCGACATTTGCCGTCGGGCAATAATGGATGCCGCAGCAAAACCTGCTGACAATAATCAAGGAAATAGAACGAGCTTTGAGGGCCACACCGTTTTCTTTGCTCGCCGTCAGAGGCGAATGTGAAGGTCGATTTGAGTTCAAACGCGCAGGGGGATAAGGGCTGGGTACAAATCGCCGGCATTTACGTATGGTTGCCGTATACAGGATTTGAGCACTCCTTTGTACACCAACGGTCACTTGTACAGTAGCACTTTTTAAGCTTTTTAGTGCATTTAGAGGCTTAACAAGGGTTGTTTTTAATCAATATACATTGTATTCACTTCTCTACATGCAAAAAATGGGTGTCCTGCACCATCTCATTGTCTGGAGTTAGTTTTAGTTGCTAAACTGAGTTTTCGTGAAAAATGAAATTGAAATTTAAGCTACCTTCTACCATTCTGGTTATAACAAAAGTATTCTCATCTTATTCGTTGTACTCACAAGGGGTTTGCATCTGAGTTTCACAGGTATTGATGGAGAACTGCACATATAGTAAGCAAAACTCGTGTTTTGGGGACAAGGTGTGTGACAGGGCTGCATAGCATGTGACGCACGTGACACATCACACCAAGCCAATTGTCGCAGATCTACTGGTGCTGGCATCAGCATTTCTCCTGCAGATGACAATGGGTGCAAAGAAATTACGGTGGACAAGGAGAAATTGTCGTCAGTAGGAGGATCATTGATGAAGAACTCAAACCACAGATATGTGACAATGTGATGTCACACTGTCCATACGACCCGAAAGAGCGGATATTTGGGTCACGGTTTTGTTCGGTTTGGTACTCTACACACACACATCCTGCAGACTAATAACTTGGCTTATATGTAGCATAGATATTACAGATGTATTGTATATAGTTGTTTCCTCTGCATATACACTACTTCATGGTCAATTTATGGAATATATTTTTGGTGTACAAAGGAGTGCTCAAATCCTGTAGAAGTTCGCATCACATGACTCTAAAGTCGCGTCGCGCGTCACCAACCATGACGAGCTGCAAAGGAAACAGGTTCAACCGACTTTTCACCGCACGAGAGAAAGAAGTCGTTCTATCAAAGAACTTTCCCTCCAATTCGAGATCTTGGTCCATCTGACCCCCTGAGAAACTGAGTATTTGGCGCAAAATGTATATAGTGGGAGTGATAAGTATTCTAATTCTGAAGTTCTAAAGACCACCGACGAGCTTCCAAGTGACCGGAACATAATAATACCGACGGCTGGCATTTAACGAAGTATCCCGAAGGATCGGCGGGTGGCGGAGCACCCAACCTGGGTAGTAGCTAGGTCGGTCGTATGTACAACACATGTCTGTACATCTGATATGGTATCGAACTATCTGATCGAAGCCATATATAAAAGTGCGTTGATAACATAACGATAAAGTCTCGTATGTATCTTGTCTGCGTGGATAATCTAGGCGTGCGTATTCATGCATGCGTTCATGAAATCGTCATTAAACAAAAGGCAAAAAGAAAAGAAAAAAAGAGAAGAAATGTCATCGATTTCTTCGTGAACCGCGATAATTCTGAGGCGTATCAAGAGAACTTGCTTGTTTTTTATGACGGAGGACAAGAAGCATGGCCAAGAAGAGGACAGTAGCAACCGAACATACGACCTAATGACATACGAAAATTGTCAGCATGCACTCGAGATCGGAGAGAAGGAATCGCGAGAACAATTCCGAATGGTACTTACACCACTGAATACAGCGGGTCTCCACCAAATAAGATTGCCGGTGAGCAGAGCACCATTTATTGGACCACCTGAGGGATATGCTTGTGAGTTAAATGCATCGGTTTGTAGTGGGTTGAATAACGGACCCAATAATCCTCCAACGGCTAGATGGATCAAATTCAGTTGTTGCATTAGTGATTGAAATACTACAATTCGTAGATCAAAATGACATACCTGTGAACAAATACGCCACTCCCATCCTCGCTCTATAGGATATATATATTTTGTCAGTCTCGACATCATCAAAAGATTTGGAGACTTACCCTAATTCTTGCATGTCTTCCGTCAAGAGCGATAATATAGGCCCCAAGAGTGCAACAACTGAAAGAAAGGGCAGCAATGAAGTAACAGTGAGCACATGTGCCAAGGCTCCAAGAATCGATCGAAACAGCGCTCGACAAACAGATGACTTACACATGCCCGCGAAAAATCCGTAAATGATACCAAAAACGACAAACGCAGCATCATTCTTGATTCCAATCATCCCGAAAATCAAGATTGCACATCCACCAGATGAAATCGCAAACATGTTGCCGACAGGAACTTTGTACTGCGACAGAATACCTGGTGTTAGACGTCCTATAAAGCTAGAAGCGTTCATTATTACGAGCTAGAGTGGTGCAAGAACCGTCAATATCCGCGGATTCGAAAACGAATTTGAAATAATTCTGACCGTATAAAAAGCAAATGTCGAGTCGAGCCCTCGAGTTGTTGCATCCAGTTGAAGATAAAAAAGCGGGAAGTAGTAGCCAATGGCGAAAATGAACAACCTAAGGTATCAAACAGATAAGATATCTCAGATCATGCCGTCCCGAGCCTATCCACGCACCCAATACTAGCAAACAAGAACGCATAATCATGCATAATCTTTCGAACCGCCTTTCCGAGCTCGGGAACCTTCGTTGGGGGAGGCGGCCTCGTTCGCATAATGAGGCACGATACTAACAATAGCCCTGAGATTAACCCGGCATTGGCACGAGTGCCATTTGCGAATCCAAGTGAGCCATTTATGGTGTTGTTGAGCATGATAGGATGTAGAAAGGCTCCCAAAGATGAACCGGATGCCACAATAGTCATGGCAAGGGCTCTTCTTTCCCGGAAGTACTGCGACACGATTGCGATACTCGGAACGTAAAGAATCCCGGCTCCTAAACCAGCCCCCAAACCTTGGCTGAGGAAGATCTATCCCAGATTGACGTGTGTATCAGTTGGGAACGTTCACAAACAGATTCTCGGACCTGGGCGAAGAATCCGAGTCAAGTCTAAAAAAAGGGTTACATACCTGATAGAACTGATTTGGTTTCGCAAGGGACAGCATAAACAGCGAGAACGACGTCAGGATTGATCCGCCCCATAGTAACCAGTAGCTGCGAGGGCGGGAGATTCAGCATGCAGAGCTCCACAAAACAATGGCCTTAGGACGCACAAGTATCCTCGATCGAAGAGTCTCCCGACAATGATCCCACTACCCAGCACTAGGAACGTATTCACACCCCCAATCCATCTAACACCGACGTCAGAAAGCCTTCTAATGAGAACTAAGGAACGTGTGACACTTGCGATATCGTCGACGAGCTTTCGTTTTGAAGATACTCTCGTTTGTAAAAATCTACAACCGTCGAATGAGAAACACACCACGAGAGGCATTGAGGACATGAAACCGACCTTGGTAAACCCCGAATGACGTGGAATAGCTAAGTAGAAAGGAACATTCTTATCAGGAAGCTCATCGGCGGATGTCGCGACACGTCCGTACCCAAAGGCGCAAAATTGGATGATGAAACTGGCGAGGAGAAGGCGGGGCAAAGCAAAGAGTCAGAGGTTGAGCGAAACGTTTCTCCTGGGCCAATATATGATGCAACACGTACGAGCCTAGCACCGTCAACCAAGCACCCACTCCTCCTTCTGGCATCGCTGAATCCCCGTGGTCGGACGTCATCTTCATTTCTTCGTTCTGTATGTACTGTTCGTGGGGCGTAGAGCCACCACTGCGCAGCGTCGATTCTTTGGACATGTTGCCCAGGTTGCTGCTGAATGTCGGCGGAAGAGTGTCTTGTCTCGTCTTGAACAGCCTCAAAGACAACAAATATGCGTGTTGCAAGCTGCCTGTCGGAGAGTCGGCGACCTATAACAAGAAACTGAAAGGTAATGGAAGTTGGTAAAAAAGGACCCAGCACGGTAAAAACAGCCATTTGAATGATTTCACAGTCACACAACTCCGTGGCGTTTTCCTTGCTTCCCATCATGCCCACCTCATGTCGGATGCGAAAGGCTCTCACCAATAGAAAACCCGCTTTTGATGGTGATTCTGATGATTTCACCACCCTTTGGTAGATCAGATTCACTTCTTCTTCCTATTTTGGTACCGGTCTTCAATGCTATCTTCAATGATTCCAGATCTCTCCTACAATTGTCCTGTTCAAATCCAGACCTTCCGTGTCAGCGTATACGTTGGGACACAGGTAAAGAGTGTAGATGGGTGCAGGGTCGGGGATAGGAATGAGAATTCTTTGCAACCAACCTTCGTCTTCGAAGCGCGTCCATTAAAGAATTAACAGACAAAAAAGTACCGCCGAAACCACGTGAAAAAGACAATTTTTAGAATCGTGCCGAGATCGGGCGGAAAGCTCCCTCGGACAAATTCCGAGGCCTTTCCTAATCCTCGGAAGAAGAGCACCATCATCGAGGTTCGGTATCAGCTAACAACAAGGTAATACATCCACAACAGGTACTTCATCTACAAAAGTACATGATTATTATCGTTTACGACAGCGAAGAAAAGATAAATCGAGAATCGAGACGAAAAAAGACCACAACTCAATGATGGGAAAGACGAGAAATCGTTGGGCCGCACATGATATGACGGAGAGATGGCGACCGCACAACATGCGAAGATGTAGATAGGAATACACGAAACAGACCCAGCCGTATCCCACGCACACATAAAAACTATAAATGGCATGGAAGTTAACTACAGGGCCGCCAAGCCGGGAAATCAGAGATACAAAAAGGAACGAATAGAACGGTATATGGTACACATTGCCCAAGAATAAGAGAAACAAAGCCCAGAATTACGCTCTGCCTCACTGCAGATACTTTTCATTCAACTTGTGCACCTCCTTTGCGAGATACGGCCACGTCAAAGCGCTCGAGAGCTCGTGTCGAAGTTTACGCTCATCGCCTCCGGCACGTTCCTTGGCCAATTTGATTTCCCATCCCAACAAGTTGTATAAAAGCCGCATATTAGGTTGAATGAGTACAGACAAGCGTCTGGATCGAACGATTAAATAGGCGTCGACCAGGGGCAGGGAAAGGTGCTTCATAACATAAGCAATCTAGGCGAGCGGTACGGTTCAAGCCAGAGTCAGAAGACACGAAAAAAAGGCGGCGCGTGTAAAGCGTAAGCAACCGTGTACAAAGACCAAGAATTCCCTCGGAGGACTTACAGTAACAGTGGCGCTTCTCGAAACCCCTACCCTACAATGAACCAACACCTGACCGCCTTCTTGACGGGCTTGGTCGATCCAGTCGCATATCGGTTCCAGCTGGGGTTCCAACGTATCGATACCGTCGTCACATACCCCTTGGATGTCCAGCACTTTAATTCGGCCTTCACGTTCTTCAATCCATAAGGAACCTTGGTGATGGTCCGGCGATTTGCCGGGGGTGCGGTGACCATGGTTGTAGTGGTTGCTGTTATTGTTATTGTTGTTACTGCCGCTGTTGCGTCCATTCTGTACGTTATGAGGTGGGATGAGAGCACATTCCCCGACGGAGACAACGTGCGTAATTCCGAGGGCTTGAAGCATGTACACATTCGAGGCGTGATTCCTATCAGAACAGGGGTAGAAAGAATTAATCATTTCGAATCCGGTGCGGGAACGAACGGTTGAATCATTTCATTCATTCGTGAATAAATGAAAAAGAGTATAACGACATGATAAATACCCCAAATCCAGCGCAATGTGGATCAGAGCCCGAAGATCAAACAGAAGAGAGAGAGGGACGGTGTGCAACCGACTTGCAAAGAAGGGAGAGAAAAGACTCACAAATTCCCCAAATACAAAAATGGCAACACTCGACTCGGAAAACTTCCATCAAATCTAGGATCGTTGAACCAGTTCTGGTGATCTCCTCCGAATAGACTATAGCTAGGAAGCCAGGGACTCGTCTTCGCTCTTGGTCGTCGTCGTTGTCCAATATTGTTACCTCCTCCTATACTACCAATGTTACCATTGCTCATGCTACTATCCAAAACCGACTCGGATGATTGAAGAGTAGGTAACGAACAAGACATTGGCGGCATCGTCGCACTCCGTTGTTCCCGCTCCCACTCTCGTTCTCCTAATACCGGTAGCGGACCTGGGTAAGACGATATATACGAGGACGAGGACGAAGACAAGGCCGCATGTCCGCGGGCAAAGGACACGCTCTTTGCAGCTGGGCGAGTACGGTTACGACCACCTTTACTCATACCCGGACCTTGACACGGACTCAACCCGTTACCCAAGTCCAGATGTCCGCTCCCATTAACGAAGCTATACCTCGCCTCTCTTTCCCTTCTTTCCCTGTCCTTCTTCTCTCTTTCTCTCTTCTCCATTGCCTCTCTCTCCTTCGCCTCTCTCTCCCTCTCAAGAACAAGCGCATCCTCGACTCTCCTCAACACACCCAGATCCATCTGATACACAAAAAAGCTTCTTCTCTTCTCCACTTGCAATTCTAGGTACGCACGAGGAAGATCAACTTGTTTGAGCGCCATCAGGAGACAAAGAGCAAGAATGGAAGATTCAGTGTAGCCGTCGGAAGAGTAAATGAGGATTTTTAGGGGTCGTGACCAGCCGGGACGAGTTGATTGAGTTTGAGTTTTACAGGAGCATTGGGAGGAAGATGAACAGAGGTGATGGTGACGAGAGGGTAGAGATGAGGAAGTGAAGGATCTCTGTCTCGGAGATGAAGGAGCCGCTGCATTGGTACTCGATGAACCGAAAGGTGAACTGAATGAAGACATTAATGATGATACAGAGGACCATCGTCTCCCTCCTCTAATTTCCTTCTCTTGACCCTTCTTTGAGTCAGAGTATGATTGAGATCCAGGAATCCTCACAGGACCCTTTGTCTCCACACACCTCCTCAAAAACCCAACCAACGCCATAATCGCATTCACAGACGCAGAACTCGACACTGGAGATCCCGGCATTGGGAGATGGATCACCGAGTTGGGATGTGGTGAAGGCCGAGGTGGAAAAGTGTCCACCTCTTCCAAATTCGAGTGTCCTTCGAGTCCTAATCCACGTAAACGTTCTCTCTCGCTCAAAACCCTCCTCTTCCAACCTTCCTCCAAAATCTCGATTTTTTCCTCTGCGGCTTTAAAATGCGCACCGGAAGGGAACGGAGCTTGATCGTGACACTCGATGCAGATGTCGTACCCATAGCCCTGTGAAGGCGTGTTACCTTCAGGAAGGGTATACGTCGGAGTATATACATTGCCGTTCCTCTTGGACTTGGTCTCATCGGAACGCGTTCTCGTCAACACACTCTCCCAATCCAAGTCTGCCCAGACATCCACCTCAGTCTCCTCGTCCCTGTTAAACCCTTCTCTCCCAGCCAACAACTCCCACTCTGTCCCGTCTCCTACAGGTAGCGGTACATCGTTCGCGTTGCCTAGGAAGACCTGCCCTATAGACGGATCCCAGTGCGTTTTAAGAGTTGAGATGTCGACCTCCTCTTCCTCTCCCTCTCCTTCTGGTTCCTCATCTTCTTCCGTGTCTACATCCTCATCGTATTCCCCCTTCTCCTCCTCGTCGTCATCTGACTCGTCTTCATCAACAGGAGACTCAACCTCCTCCCTCTGGTGCTCACCACGAGGCCAAACAGTAATAATCTCACTAGCCCTCGTCAAATCCCTCATCTCGTCCCTCTCACGTTGACTAAAGTTGACCGTGTTCGGAGGGAGATGCGTTAACGGGCTCTCCGAATCCAACTCTGTCATCTTGACGTCCCCATCTTTATCCTTATCCTTGTCTCCAAAAGGCCCCGAACCCGAGCCAGAAGCAGAAGCAGAAGAAGAAGAACCAGCACTCGACGACGAAGACGACGCGCCAGGAACCTCTCCATCCCCCCAAGGTCTCCTCACCAAATGCGACAAGTCTCTCCGGATCTCATCGGCTGTTGCGTCGAGGATGAAGACGTTGTATTTTAGTGGGAGGTGTTCTTCCTCCTCCTTTGCTTTCACTTCGACTTTGCCTCCAACTCGATCACGGTATTTCCTCTCAAGAGCTCCTCTAAACCTCCTCGCCAACCTCTGTGCGTTTCGGGAACGGGCGGCTCCGGACGAGGTGGGGGAGTATATGACGATGTCGGAGAGCGTGGAGAGGATTGGCTTTTTATTTGTTTCCAGTAGATGGAGAGGAGTCGGGGAACGAGGTAAGAGGTCGTTGTACACAGTTGGTGATACGTCATCATTATCGTAGATGAACGAGGTAAAGACCGGTGTAGGTCCATTCCAGAGCCATTTCGTTGCAATTGTCAATGTTGGAGGTAGAAAGAAAGTTGATGCGATGGAGCCGGAGGAAAACAGTATAGAAGGACAGCAGGGAAAAAAGGAAGAAAAAGCAAAAGTCAGCACTCGTTCGCGTTCGGAGAGAACGGAAGAAAAAGTAGAAAATTCTAGGGAGAAACAGGTAGTTGACATAAGCACGTAATCAAGACAACGCCGTCCATCTCGGGGTTAGGTCAGGTCAAAGCTAGACCGATAGATAGACTCGACCCTTCCTTCATTCCTTCTTTCTTTCTTTTTTCAGGGTCCAAAGAGCCAAGATAGACGAGACGAGATAAGACAAGACAAGACGAGCCAATTCAAGTTTAAAGTCGCCAAGGAATGAGGCGAAACGCACACGAAATTCAAAACAGAAAAGAAAAGAAAAGAAGGAACGAAAAAGAAGACTATGCAAGGACATCAAGACAGAAAAGAGATATATGGAACCGAATCAAAGGGAGGAAGCCTAGGTACCATGACATGGCATGGAAACAAAGCTAACAAGACTGAGAAAAGGGAGAAAGAGCGCGTATAAACCCAGAACAGACTAGGTGTGTGCACCGGACACTGGACTGCATCAATTTGCGGTACGACATCCCCACACACAAGTCCGACTCTGGGTTGCAAAATAGTGCATAGTGCATATCAGAACATATCAGAACGTGATGCCGTATATCATATCACTATATGCATCAGAAAGAAAGCAAGAAAGAGTAGAAGCATAGGACAGAAAAGGATAGCCTTGATATGTCCAACTCGGATTCCATCACAACATCGACATATCACGACGTTCTGGGTTTTAAACTCGGACTCGCTCGATATGAATGAATGACAGTAGTATAGGTCTAGACCAACCCCAAGCCGATGGTTGCCCAAGAGGAGGAGGAGGAGGAGGCTATTGCCGGCATGTGGACCAAGTACTGATACGCCGGGGTTCGGGAGCACACCAGATATAAGAGGAAAGACAGAATAAAATGGGAGAGATGGCGACAGGAAAAACACAAGACAAAGGCAACTCGACAAACTCGCAAAAAGAAGACCAAAAAGAAGTAACAAGAAACGGACAAGGAGACAAAGGGGCAAGGAACCAAAAGCGATACGAAGAGACCACTCACCACCTGGATCCCAAAATTTCTTAATGAAATTCCTTCTGGTACGTTTAGTGGGTGAAATTCCCATTCGTCGTCCGAGTTGTCATGCTCGTATGGCTGTGAAGATTCACGGAGATTATCCTGTGCAAAGTGATAGAACATCAGTAAAACTGTATTCAAGCAATCATGAGGATCGCAGAAATTAGAATGGAACGGAACAGGCTTATAGAAAGGATGGCGCCCATACGAACAACTCAACAATGGCTCGGAGTCGACAGAACAACTGAAAATCGCTAATCACTTACCGACGTGTCCTCGACACCGCTAGCGTCAGCACCAAGAGACGCACAGATGTAGTCGACGATATCACTGCCAGTGCCAGTGTTGTTGTAGCTGACAGCCTGAGATTGTCCCTTGGCACGAGATCCTGATCCGAGTCCACAGCTCGATCCAGGAACGGGAAGAGAATGTTTAGGCACGGCAACTCGTCTCAGGAGCTCACTCGCGCGAAAAGTGGAAGTGAGGATAGGGGGAGGGAGACGCGAGCCTCCACTTGGACGTGAGCTCGGACGGGAATTGGAGGAAGAGGAGGGAGTGGAGCATTGGGATTTGGGAGGAGTGCTGAACAGAATGTTAGTGGTCGTGTGAGGGTGTATCAAGTAGAAACGTACCTTGTATCGAGAACTTGAATTTCCTCGGATTCGCTGCTACTGCTCGAGTACCCTCCAGCTCGACGCTGTACGGGATGCATATGCTTTTCTTCACCGGGAATTTCTGGGTACTCTCGGTGAAACTCGTCCTCATCCGGACGAGCAATATCGACTTGCATACTTGCTGAAGAATTGTACGAGCACGAAAGCGGTGCAGAGTCAGACGACTCGCTACCGTCGTCGTCGTCGTTGGTGAGACCGTCTCCTTCGTCATCATAGCTTTCTTCGCTTCCTTCCCTTTCAAGTTGGTATTCGTTCTCCTCCTCGATATCATCTTCGCAAACGACCCAAGTCAACGCACGATACCTGGGTACTTTTGCCTTTTTCAACTTTATCCCGTCTGGATTCTTGAAACATTGTTGACCTTGACTCGCAAAGAATATATTCTGCACCTCGTTGTCACCTTCTAATCCGTGCAAGAACGGAAAGAGAGCAGTGTCTGGAGGATGGGAAAGAACATGCGAGTGGTGAAGTTGGTCGAATTGGTGTGTTGTAAGTGTATGGATGCCATCTTTGTTCGGAAGAGCATCGAGAAAAGAATTGTGGTATGAGAGGCCGTAGTTCATGAAAAATACAAAGAAAAACGAGAACTAGTGGTGGTTCAAGTAGACATTGGACTCATTCATTCCTCCGCTTCCAAACAGATCCCCGATTCCGGATCTCCTACCAAATTGAATTAAACTGAATTGAAAATAAAAGAATTGGCAATTGCCTCGTGCCTTGATGCCGCGCTTCCGTGGAAACGAGCATGACGTGATTTCGCTTTGGTGCTCCCACTGCCAGCAAATCCAGAGCCTGGGGCAATCTGGGGGCACCGAGCTCAAAAGTCTACAATCTACGTAGCTACCTCCCGAGCAAAGTACAAATGAGATCAGAAACGGGAGAAAGTCTCACACGACTTCTTTCCCCAGGCCTAGGTTTAAACTTTGCCTGTATATGACTATATCATATCATCATAGCCCAAACCAACGGCTGATACCGTCCGCTATACAGCCAACTAGGCCTTTCAGGGTTCTTCGCCTTATCTTCTACCCGGTCTTCGCTCTTCGAGATCAACTTCTCCATCCTTCAAATTTCTGTCTCACTTTTTCCCTTTATCGGTATACTCCCGCCCCGCCCTGTCTGTCTCACACAAATTGAAAAAAAGAAAATAGTTCCGTTCACTACCCCACAATCTCAATACCTGATCTAAATACTCCGCCTGCGCGGTACCTATAGCTGTCAAGATCACTGATCGACCCGAAGGTTAAACCTCCTGCACTTGTCGAGCTTGTTGGAGAAAGATAAGCACTTGCCTTCCTTGCCTACTTCTATGACGACCTCTGCATCTTCTCAAGCCGCT
Organism: Stygiomarasmius scandens; assembly: GCA_037954225.1. NCBI lineage: Eukaryota > Fungi > Basidiomycota > Agaricomycetes > Agaricales > Campanellaceae > Stygiomarasmius > Stygiomarasmius scandens. The sequence goes on along the minus strand of JBANRG010000005.1, from coordinate 151,922 downwards.
CAATGATCTATCATTTTACATTCCGCAGTCATGCGTACGTTCTATTTCTATTCTTTCCTTCACAGATCACTTTAGACTCCACTTATCTCAGGCTATACATACATGTGTACGTCTCCTTGAAAGCACATCATCTTCGTTCATTTATATGCATATATTTCATTTCGGATCTTCCTTTTCAAAGTACTCTACAGCCTTTCCTTTAAATGCTATCGCAGTACCGTCGAACGCAGGCACGTTGAGCAGGTGATCGAGGCAATAATCGTTCAACATTCCAACATTCTCAAACGATACCGCTCCCGGTTCACAGCGGCACATACTACATACATACCACATAAGTACTTCAAATCCTCCACTCACTGGCAAACCCCGACCTGCAGGCAGTGGCACCGCTAGGCAGAATTCTAGACCATGGCCATGGCCAACAATCGAAGCTACGAACCATGACGGACATCTACTGAAGTAGTACTTCCCCTTTTCACTTGCATCTTCGCTGAGTTTCAACTCAGTACTCCTCTACGACACAGCGTACTTAAGTCGCCTTCTTACGAACAAGTGATTGCCCCGAAAAACCGAACAAGCCATTGGCACTAGTAACGAAGAAAAGAAAAGAAAAACTAGTCGGAACTCGGGGTAGCAGTACTATCCCAAACTCGCCTTGAATCATTCATCCAAGATCTCTGGTAGCGGAGATTTCCTTATCCGAGTCAAGGCAAGTAGGTGGTCGAGCGCTGGATGGATGGACGGTATTACTCTTTATGCTCAAGTACCAAACTTGTATCCTACCAGAATATAAATACCTATACCTTCATGTCCAAGTAGCTGGCCCAAAAGCTCCCTGTGTATACGAGATATTCTGATTCAGAACCAGAAGCAACGGACTCGGAGATATCCCGACTCAAGACTTGCACACAAAAAGCCTATCCCCATCCATACAGTCCGTTAATTCCTGATCATTGAATTGCTATCGTTCTCCGTGTCTTTGTGACTCTCCTTCTTTTGACTCGCTGAACTCTCATGATAGGTATTTATAAGTGCTTTCACTTGAACTTCCGAGCCCGTGTCTATAATAGGCTCGAGCTACATCATAGTACAGTACGGTTTACAGAGTGTGGCTTCCTCGAGGTCGAGGAATGTCCGCAACAGAGGAAGATAGTAAAATATCTCGTACATACCAGATTATCATCATTGAATTCCACCCCCTTTCCTTTCCTTCCCACCAATCCTCCGCTCCGATCAAAGCATGACCTTTCGATAGTAGCTGTTTTGTTTCAGGTTTTTTTTTCAGGTTCAGGTTCAGGTCCAAGAGAAGACGACCCTGTGGCACTCTGAAGTTAGTATAGTAGTGGGTCTTCCTCAATTGTTGTTGAATTAAAATTAAAATAGTAAGGTTTCAACTCGAGTTGTTCTTGCAATCAATTAATCACTGTTCAATATGTATACCCAGATAAAATAACCCCCTCAGGACAGTGCCTTTAACAGCAATTGATACAACAGCAGTCAGTGTAGGTGCTTTGATAATAATGATATATAGTGCAGTTACTTGAAGAAGATTCCCGTTGTATTGATTGATTGATTGATTCTTCACTCCTACGTAAAACCTATGTGCACCTGATACTTGGTACTTATTGTGGCTACATACGTAGTCAAGTTTCGAAAACATACTTATTATGAGGTATTGTGCGCTTATCTGAATAGAAAATAGATACGAAAAAAGCGCTTTGTTATCCAATTAAGGAGGGAGAATTCAATTCCAAAAAAGAAAAACAGTGGTGGACTGCAAGTAATTTATCACGATGATCGTGGAGCACAATACGAAGGCTCCTCTTATGCTATGATCCATCGACGGGAGCTGTGATTATTTTCGTCGATACTTAGGCTTATCCAAGTAAGGGCATTGTTTGTATGGATGTAGTGTATAGGACAGAATTCCAAACAAGATAGTCGTGGACCGTAAACGACAGTCATGGAGCAAAATACGAAGACTCCTATGCTATGATACAGCTGATAGGATTGGAACGTAAAAATAAGAATTGAATCTCCAATTCCTGTCGACATCCCGTACCCCTTGATGCACCGTGGTGGTTCTTCATTTCTTAAATTATGCACAATACTACTTATAGCTTGAGGATCATTGCTATGACCCCCACACGCACGGCTTTGAGCTGTAAAGGGACTTAGAATACTTATCGTCGAACAAGTAAGTGAATGTAATACTCACACCGCCTCTCAAACCCCCAGCCACTCGAACATTCCAATCTTGATTTCCAGCCTCAAGAATAAACAGGGTCGCCGTGAACCAGATCCGATATGCGCAAATGATTGAAAGTAGGTTATGTACCGTTTTGACGGCGTGGTCCTGCGCTGCTTCCCCAGCAAGGAATCAAGTCTTCAGCTCTAAATTAGGTTATTATCACAGAGACGCAGGGTCAAGAACCCGTACCAATCAAATCTCACTCCAAGTTCCGAACTCGGATGCATTATAAACCTATGACAATATCCGTATATCCGTCATACAGATGGCAGCTGGTGACAGGACGGGACGGGTCAACGGACCAATAAAGTTCGGAAAACAGATTTTTTTTGATGCACTGTGTAAAAGGAAAACCCATATTCGAAGGGGGGCAGGAAATCAATATTCGACACTCGTAACAGGTTGTAAGACGTCGGCAGGTCATAGATCGGGACTAGTATGAATGGGGTGCAAGTCGCAAACAGGGGCAGGCATAAACCGAGAAAGCGACCGAATGCACTGTCAAACGTTATCGAAAGGCTAATTGTTACTTATCTATCCTGCGGACGGTGATATATGTTACTTACCGCTATAACGCATAAATGAAAAACACCAGCGGCGGCCTGATTCATACCCAAGAAGTTCCAAGTTGGTTCCAAAGCCCGAGGCATGGTAGAGAGGATGTGTATCCTTTTTGAAATCGGCTGGTCACATTGGTGATCATTATCCTAACGCAAATTTTGAAGATCCATGCTTGTCGGTTGTGGCACCTTAACAAAGTGGAGGACTTGGATCGAATGATCTTGTCCAGAAGAGACGGTTCTTTTCATTTTCACCAGAGGCACCAGCTCCAGTGCTCTCATTCATGCTCACGCCTCGTGTACTTACGGTACCTTCATCTCCTATATCCGATACATAATGAAAGAACTGTAGAACTCAATCTCTATCGATTCTACTCCACTTCAGACTTCTTTGCGAGGTTTTCCCTTCTTCTTTCGAAGCTTCTCTTCGTCCGTCATCCGAGTAAATTTCCGATTAATACCCATGTATGAACTCACCTCGCGTCACATTGCTCATGCATGAATCTTCGCTTGTTCTGCGCCCGACTCTGGAGGAATTTGGTCACTTGCGGTTTATACTTGAGCAATATGTAATTGTGCTACAGCAACTACGCCAGGTTATAATACTGATCAATTGTCGGGTCTTTCCTTGGCTTCAAGTTGGAGTTTTTCGTATTCGACGCCGTAAGCCACCAGTCCTCGTGCACACACATCGGCTGGCAACTCCAAAAAGCAGTCATCTGGAGAGAGACCAGCTCCCCCGATCAGCGAACAGTACTGATGTAGCACATCACCGTCTCATTCTTGATGGTTTACAGGCTCAGCTTCAACCAGACGATGTGTAGGTATAAACGAGATGTCCGGATACACCCTCGATACCCCGCATTCCCACCCCACATTACTGTCTTAATTACGGCACCGATTGCCCAGCTTTGACCGCTCGTCTGAGGATGCTCCAATCAAGGCGAAATTCGTTTTCATAATTCCTCAAACTGGTATTAGTTCCGAGTCGAACTTTATGTGAGTTCCAAAAGCCCCTCCGGGGCGGACGGGTTCTACCTTTTGTCGTCTAGCGTATAAAGATCAGTTTATTGTACTTGTAGATCTCCCGAGCTCGTCATATGCTGATCTTCTCGAGTAATGATATATAAATTAGTATGAGCAAGGATGCTGTTGCGAAGAAATCTCATCATTTCAACTCGAAATAATACGATATATTATCAATTGTGTCGACACAAGTGTTAAGTATAGAGTACGAGCACATTAAAACTTTGAATTTTCCGCTGGTTCGGAGACCACATACTTTAATCGGAATAGTATGCATAGAAGACTGAGAGATCTCTCTCATTTCGTCTCGACGATACCACGCCAAGTGTTCAAGTGTTCAAGTACTTCAGTCTCAGGTACGCATTTTCTTGTGCTTGATAAGACACTATAAGCTGAGAATGTAATAAAATACACGGAGGACAAGTTGAAGGGATCATCTGACAACGCAATCTGCTAATGATGCTTGATGAGCATCACCACCCGAAACATACGGGCGAGCTACCACAGCGGATTTATAGGGGAGGGGATCGAGGGAATCGTGATACCTAGAAGTGCTAGGGATGTTTTGCTTTGTAAATTAGGAGATAATTCCTATCAGCGGAGGGGTAACGAAGAGGTATGGTAGTACTTAGGAAAAAGTAATGCGTCATAATCATCTTTGGATTGTCTCCATTACGGACGGCCTTCAAGTGCTAAGCTCAGTGCCAGCTAGAAAAGAGCGTAGTTGTTCCATATTAATTTTGAGTCTATCATTGATTGAGAATTTGACGCAACATCGATTGCATGTTTCTGTGAGACGGCTCTCGGAGTTACTACGCAGAGGTATTGAGTGGCCGTACATCTTTGTAAGCGATGCTCTGAGCACCAGCGCTTGCTGGGCGCTTAAGCGACCGAATTTGGTTTCTTTTCCGGGACTTTGGTGTCATTCTTATTATCATTTTGCTGGCAGACATGAGCAAGACATCAGTTTGAATGGTCCGCCGATGGCTATTCTGGCTGACGATATCTCAGCCTAGCACATAGAAACTTGCAATGCTAATAGCTTATCAGTGGTTAAGTATGGGTGGCGTACGCGTTGACAAGTCAGTGGATTTGTCTCGAGAAGTTTGACTGACGATACACACAGGATATGGTATGTATGCATGTAGAACCCGACGGATAACAGAGACAGGTAGTATTTCCTACATCATTAGCAGAGCTTATTGAGCGCTGAGCGCACTATGATAACAGTCACCCTATCCTCTAGCGCAGAGGCGAAGATACTAATTGAACTTTGACGGAACAACCAATATTGCACCTAAACTTGGAAATCACCACGTCGCTAATTACACCAAAATAAGTAGTGTGTTTATACAAAGAAATTTCTCATCATCATGAATTATACCAGAAAGCCGAATGTCATTTCAGATGTCACAAGTCTTCAGAACCGCTCCACGAGCAATCGAACGAACAGGGTTCTGGACCATTTGGGACCTTCAAGTTTAATGATAATGACAATCCCTCGTTCTCGAGGACTCGTAGACGAGGCTCAACGGTAGAGTGAAAATTGTTAACCCATGGCACACCAAAGCTATATCGTGTTGCTTCAAAAGACAGTTCAAAATGAATCAGTCTTTCCACTCCGGGACTGGCATGCATGAGCCTTCGAGAGTGGACCATGGAAAAAATAGCTTCAGCATCCGGTAGGCCTAGAGAAGGAGGGATGTCCCAACCCCATTCAAAAAAGCAGGGAGTCTTCTCTTCCAACCTGAGCCGGAATGACTGCAGTTGAGGAAGAAGAGTACTAGTCCTGGACATTTCAGAAATAGGTGGTTCTACAAAGGTTAACCTTTGTAAATAGTTCTCGCCTGAGCCTTCGGGGTAGAAAGTATCCAGAGATAGTGTAAAATCTCTAACAGTAGGCAATGCTTGGAGGAACTGCGTCAAATTATTGTCTACGAAGAAAAGTCTGCTAGTGCCTGATAGTTCGAGAGTAGAGATCTGACATGCAGAACGTTGCAAAAAGCTATTGAAACGTTCCACTGACATATTGTGAGGCGACCCGCTATTCCGGTCGTAGTCAGAGTCATCAAAATTAAGAAGGAGAGCTGTAAGCATGGGACAAACAATGCAGGAGATGACTTCGATAAATCCAGTAAATTCATTCAAGGAGAATAGTTTCAATGAAGACAAGTGTTCCATGGTCAAAAGGGACAACTCGTCAAGTCCATCGTTTACCGTGCCGGAGAAACTGATATCCAACATCTTCAGGTGGCTACATTGCAGGAGCAGTAGCAAGAGGTCCGAGAAGTGGGTAAAATGATCGACTATTTCTAATTTCTCTATTTTTTGGAAAGGGAGGCGGAGTTGCTGGTGGAAGCTCTGGAGATGCAAAGAATGTAGCGAGGGTTCGTTGTCAAAGATGCGAAAGAGGGTGGTAGGTCCGAACATGAATTCCCCGGCATATGGCCATGTGAGTGAAAGTCTTTCAATTTTCCCCTGGGTTTCGTAGTCCTCAAAACAGACATACTTATACGCGTCCTGGTACAATTCTTCGTGAAGACAGAAGGAAACGTCGACCCAGCGGCCTTTTTCACTGAGCAGAGACTTGAGCACTTCCCAACCGTACGGAATAAGGTTCTCTATTAGGTATATATTACCGCTGTCAAGGTACAGTCTCAAGCCCACGTTGTTTGATCTGGCCAGATAGAGTTGTACCAAGTCCAGAATGCAAGACTTATCGGTGTTTTCCAGATTGATTCCTAAGTTGGACCAGAGTTCCGGTCTGGACAACATGACCTTCCGCCAAAATGAACAGGTTTGCGATAGTTGTAAAGCAGGCACGTCTGTTTCGCTTTCCCCGATCATAAGGCTGCGTTCACGACAGCATTCCGCGAAAATCTCGCCCAAGACTTCGGCTGGAAGCTTTCGAACCGACGACCGCATATAAGCATAGCTATTCGTGTAGTTCTGTAGCTTGCCCCGTTGACTTTTGAGTTCGTCAAGGACTTGGGAAACCTTACTGATTTCCTCGTCATAACGATCTAAGTCAAGCTGGCAGTGTTCGACTACGTTGAGTATGTGGGCAAGTTCGGCGCCGGAAGGAATGTGCATAGAGCGTATTTTATCGATATCAATTTGGGGCCTTCCGTCAATTGAGAGTGTAGCGGAACACCTACCGCAGAGAGTTGTAGTGACCACCATTGTGGTGAGTGGTTGAGTCAGGGTGGCTGTGCACCTTCTCATTCCCGTATTTCTATCCAGCTTCTGGTGCCTACGACATGGCCTGAGTAAAAGGTCCACTTTGAAACCTTGTGCGATGTACCCGAGCTGCAGTCTGATTATACGAGTCATTTATGGTCCGGTGAGTTTTTGTTACGACAACTCGTTTTTACTTGCTACCTTGCTAGTTTACACTGAAATGTTGCTTCAGCTTAGTTTCGAAGATGACGACGAGGAAGATCAGGGAGACGAGGAGGAGGAGGAAGAGACTGAGTCGGAGGGCGGCGACGAATATTTCGAAGATGCTATGGAAAGGTTGACCATTGTTGAGATCGCTGCTTGGAGGCTGAAGGACTTTGTGTGCCAATCTTAAGGTGCGTCGTATTGTCCTTTTAATTTCACTCGGACTAACAGTTACCACAGCCTTTATGTCCCGTCCTGGACCCTCAAGGCCGACAACTTAGATACTACATATTCATATTTCAGCGAAACTCTTTTTATTTATAACTCTGGCCGGTTTCCAACTTTCTGTTCAACCAACTATTCTCGCGTCACCGAGACTTTGCCGCAGACTCGCAGTAATGTGTCCAAGTCAGGGAACACCGAACAGCAGCGGTACCATGGGCGCTTCATAAACCGCGACGTATTCATTTATCTGTCAGCCAATGACTTTGCGATCAAAACAAGCTGCGAGACGTTATTCAAACGGTGGACTTTTACAAGGCGACTGCGGATGCATTCTAACACCATGGGCGCAACAAGAAACTCGTACGATTTCCTACTCTGACCAAACCTGCCCTTTCTTTGCGCAGTCTTGGCGTCGCAGCTGTTGTAACGCGCAGCCGGCGATGTAGGAAAGCTCGGTGGTGTTGAAACACTGCGTTCAGCGGTATAAAAACGAAGACACCTCCAGTAATCCAAGTATCTACAACACACGCTCTTCTTTATCCTTTCTCAAAAGATGTCTGGTTACGACGACGTTTCAGCTATTGTAGGTCTTGATCGTTTGTATGCGCAGGACACGATTTGACGCAGCGCCCAGGTTATTGACAATGGATCCGGCATGTGCAAAGCTGGGTGTACGTTTTCCCCCCTTCTCTGGTGCCCTGGAGAAGGCTGATTTTTCTGCTTAGTTGCTGGCGATGATGCACCTCGAGCAGTCTTCCCGTATGTCGATCAATCTCTAGCGTGAATGAAAGCTCATAATATCCTAGGTCCATTGTCGGACGTCCTAAACAACGGAGTGTGATGGTAGGGATGGGTGGAAAAGATTCATACGTTGGGTGCGTAACCGTTTCAAGACTTTGAAATGCTTTCTGACTCGTGATGAAGTGACGAGGCCCAAGCCAAGAGAGGGATTCTTCAACTCAAGTACCCTATCGAACACGGTATCGTCACAAACTGGGATGACATGGAGAAGATTTGGCATCACACCTACTACAACGAGCTCCGGGTTGCACCTGAAGAACACCCTGTCCTCCTTACCGAAGCACCTCTCAATCCTAAAGCGAACCGGGAAAAGATGACACAAATCATGTTTGAGACCTTCAATGCCCCTGCCTTCTATGTTTCTATTCAGGCCGTCTTATCTCTATACGCTTCTGGACGAACTACCGGTGTCGTCATGGACTCTGGCGATGGTGTCACTCACGTCGTGCCCATATACGAAGGCTTCTCTCTTCCTCATGCCATACAGCGACTAGATCTGGCCGGACGCGACCTTACACACGCTTTGGTGAAGAACCTTACGGAGAGAGGATATCAATTTACGACCTCGGCCGAGCACGAAGTCGTGAGGGATATCAAAGAAAAGTTGTGTTATGTTGCTCTAGATTTCGAGCAAGAACTGCAAACTGCCGCAATATCTTCGGCTATCGAGAAAAATTACGAGCTGCCAGATGGGCAAGTTATTACCATTGGGAATGAAAGGTACGTCTTTCTTCATATCTATCCAGCTCGCCGTTCACTGACCGTACCTGATTTCATAGGTTCCGAGCTCCAGAATCCTTGTTCCAGCCTTCCATGGTCGGGCTCGAGAGCGCAGGTATCCATGAGACTGTGTACGTTTTACTTCTTTCAATATCAACCTATATTACTCACGCTTAACTCTTACCTCGACAGATACAACTCTATTCAACGCTGTGACCTCGATATCCGCCGAGACCTCTACTCGAACATTGTTCTGTCCGGCGGAACCACGCTATACCCAGGCTTGTCTGACAGAATGCAAAAGGAGATTACAGCTCTGGCCCCAAGCTCTGTTAAGGTGGGTCGCTTTTTTCATCTGTTCTTCCTGAAAGAAGCAAGCTCAGACATGATGGTGCTGGTTCTTCCAGGTCAAAATAATCGCACCTCCGGAACGCAAATACTCTGTCTGGATCGGCGGTTCTATCTTGGGGTCCCTATCGACATTCCAGAATCTTTGGGTGACAAAGGAGGAATATGACGAGTCTGGACCTGGTATTGTTCATCGGAGTGAGTATTGCGTGTTTTCTGACGGCGCCGTATGGTGTACTGATTCTGACGGTCTCCTCGCAGAATGCTTCTGATTGATGTATGCCATGTCCACGGTCACCGTGATTCGCCGGTTATTGACACTACGTGAGCTATTCTACGACGCAGACACTTGTTACATAGAGCCAAATACTTTACAATGTACATTTTAAACCAAGAGGACTCTACACATGCACGTAAGCATGTTCAACAGTAATAATTAGCTATAGGCACGACTTGAAATAAATTATAAACATTCTTACAATCACCTCATACGTCGAGTTCCCCAAATTTCAAAGAATAGTTATCGTCTCCGCCACCATCCTATACTAGAGACTATTTTCAAGCTCGCTTTGGGAGCTTCGGAAATCTCTCCATCCCAAGCTATCAACGACGTGAATTGGACCAAAGCTAACATATCATCAAACTTCTGAGAACTTGAGGTTGTGACTTTGAACGAGTCTCCAAATACGGAAGAATGAGGACGAGGAGTCACGAGAGGGGTAGACAAGCGCCTCGAGGTTCTCAGTTCTCAGTATTTTCGCAGGCTACACCATCGTAACAGAGAGGACGATAATATTGGGTAGGTGTTTTGAGCAATGAAAGAGAAACCGTGAACTACCAGCGAATATATATTTCACTTTTTGCGGAAAAGGCCTCAGGCTGCGTCAGCGATTAGAATAATCTGCGAGCAGTTGAAAGACTTCAAGCAAACTGTCTTCCATGACACGGCGACTCATTTTCACAAGTGAAAGCATCAGAGGACAAGATTTGGAACGAACGAAGTATGATTCAAGGAAATTTAACATTCGATCTGCCAGCTCTATCGAGTCGTCAGCCCAAGTAAGGTAAAGCTCCGACCATAATCGTGCATTTGACAACACTGTTTTTCTCTAATCTCTGGAGACCTAAGATAAAACCGATGCGGGACAGAGGATCCGGTTTCCTTGAATACGACAAAAGTAGTCTTCTCGATGAGAAAACCTGGAACAAACTTGGAAAGAGCATGTGTACTCGAAGGCAAGGTAGAAAAGTTCAGTTGAGAGCCTGTTGATTGGGTGCAAATACGTTAAGGAGACTGTGCTCGCCCACCGAGAATATTAAAGTCGAAGTAGGCAAGGCAAAGTTGAGTCATCGGGCTGTGTACTGGTCAGGTCTTGGGGACTCCGAAAGATTTTTGTAACCAGAAAAAGGGTAGTTCAATTTGGGAACAATTCTGGGGTGCTAAATTCAGATTCTCTAGAGGGAGTTTCGGTCGAAAAATTCCAGGTACGCACCTCGATGATTTTCAACTCCTCAAAGCCGTGACCTCGACCTCTTCAACTTGCCCTTCCTTCTCTCCTCGATTATGGTTCGAGTGTGCAGTAAATTCAATGGGTCTTTGTCAACTGCTTTCAAGCTTGAAGGCATTGTGAAAGCGGAGAAACGCAACCTTGTTTGGTTGTTGTTTGTACAACCACTGGCAAAGCTTCCGAAAAAAACTGACCGAGTTCTCGCTTGCTTGCTGCGATCTCTCAATGACATTTGGCCTACAAATTACTCCACGTGCTGAGGCAGGAAAATCAGCCATTAGCGCTCAAGCTCGATTCGTAAGGTTATTCAGGAGACATGTTATACACCCTCTTCCTGCAGAGGCTATCGGCGACCTAAATGGCTTCGGCCATCGCGCTTATCTATTACCTACGCTGAATCTCCTTGGAATCTCTACCAGAAGAATAGCTGTCGAGACATCCGTCCAAGATTTACAAGTATGTTCTTATCCTGTATACAAACCAATTTTTCTTATTATAGCGATCTTCTAACAACTTGAACAACATCATCTGTCCCAGTGTTCCAAAGAAATGGCGGAGTTGGGTCATATTGATAGGTTGAGTAGGGGATACAAAATAGTACAGAAACTTTTAGACAGGATATAAAGTCTGGATGGCACCATGAATGATGATACCGCCATCGTCTGGACATATGTTCTCTTTTCCACAAGACAAAGACATGCATCCGCTTCATATCTTTTAAATTGTCCCGCCTTATACTAGTTGCCCATTACGATGATGCAGGGCAATCGACATGAACACAAAAAAGCCAAAAGCAACCATAGCTAGGGTCTATTCAATTTTGTCAAGGTAGAGCTTGAAGTTCAAAGAGAAATGCGCTTACACCACTGACAACTGCAGCTTTCCACCACAAGAATCTCCCAGTAAGCAAAGCTCCATTAATAGGTCCCCCTAGAATGGTTCAGTCTCTATCATCTGCACCTGAGATTTATAGAAATTATAACTAACCAATCAGTCCTCCTAAAGCTATTAGGTTGATTCCTGTCATTTTCATAAATCACTCCTCGAAATGATTCCACTGACCTGTGAACCCAAATGCCACTCCCATTCTCACACTTTACTAAGTAGTCAGTACTGTAATCATTGTAAATTTTCAGATCCTCACCCAAGCTCCGAGATATCATCAGTCAAAGTGGCTATTAGCGGACCATTCATACTGATGTCTTCCAGTAAAATGTTGTCAGTAAAATGGTACTGAATTCTGTTGAATAGAGTCTTACAGGTCCCAGCAAAGAAGCCATATAAAAGGTCAAATACAATGAATTCAGGTAATGTCTTAATGCCGATCATTCCGAATATCATGACTGCGCAGCCACCAGTAGCAGCTGCAATTATGTTTCCAACACCTAGCTGACGGGCAAAGAAACCGGGTAATATGCGGCCACAGAAACTGGCAGCATTCAATATAGCCAGCTGAGAGGTATGATGTAGTCCGGTGAGAAAATGGAGGAATCCAGTGTTAAATGAACTTACTGTGTAGAAGGAGAAGGTGGTATTTAGACCACGCGTTGTAGAATCTAGTTGGACATAGAAGAGAGGCAAGGAATACCCAATAGTAAAGATGGTCATCCTTGAGAAGAGTAACAACATCAGTGGCTAGTGATCACTGTCAGAAACTTTACAAACCCTGTAACGGCGAAAATATAAGCAGTATCGCGCGAGAACTTTTTGAGGGCTTTACGCAAATCCGTTGCCTGTGCTGGTGGAGGAAGCCTTGTCCGCATGAGCAAACAGGAGATCAAAAGAAGACCGGAAACTAATCCAGCACTAGCACGAGTTGCATTTCCAAATCCAAGAGAACTATTGAGAAGATTGTTCAACATGATCGGGTGAACAATCGATCCAAGGGAAGAGCCAGATGCAACAATGGTCATAGCCAATGCTCTTCTTTGATGAAAGTATTGTGTGAGAATAGCTATGCTCGGAATATATATCATTCCTGCACCTATTCCATGTCCTAGACCTTGACTGAGAAATATCTGCAAAAAAGGGAAGATCAGTTATGGGGGAGAGGAAATAAATCTGCATACCTGATAAAAGTGATTGGGCTTTGCCAACGACAACATGAAGAGAGAGAAGGATATAAGGATTGATCCTCCATACAAGAGCCAATAACTATAAGTTCTGAGTTTACACACTGGAATCAAGAGGTGGGGAATTTCTTGCACTCACAAGTGGCCCCGGTCAAAAAGCCGACCAGCTATTAACCCGCCTGAGACCACTAGAAAGCTGTTAATACCGCCTATCCACCTGGGATGACATCAGACAGTGTACAGATAGGATTATTTATACACCTACGAAATTGCTGAGGAGCTTTCGTTTGTGATATAGTGCCTGGTATAAAAGTCTAATTTGATGATCGGCCAGGAATAAAACTGGGCTACAAGGTGCCGCAAGTTGAGAGATACCTTGGAAAACACCAAACGATGTTGCATAACTGGGAGCTTCCTTGAGAAAAAATTTCCCGTAGTTTTACAAAACTTGACGCACCCAAAACCGCAAAATTGAATCAAAAATCTGTATCGTCTGTAAGTGAGAGCAAAGTAGATTTAACGAGAAAGGGCTACTGACGACCCTAGGACAGTAAGCCAAGCATTCAATCCTCCTTCTGGTATTATAGGCACATTTTCGTTGGTCTTTCCATCCGCTGATCCCGAGGTCGTCGACTTCTCCTGTGACATTATTGGGAAGCTAGGTACGGTGACCTGAATATCGCCAGCGACCCCGAGGCAAAGGTTGATTGTCTAATGAGGGAAAGAAGTTAGAGGGAAGTCATCAACGCAAAGATTGCCAGTGCCCACCAAATTTTCCGCATTTAAAGCTACTCTAACTGATAGGAATATTGTTAAGAGATTTAAGAAATAACCCTAAATCTATTTTCACCGTCGGGCGGTAATGAATGTGGAGGTAAATTCTGCTGACGATAGTGAACAGAGTAGGCTCAATGATAAGAATCGGGAAGCATCTGTCTTCTTCGTTGGCCGTCGGAGGTGACTGTTGATGCAGCTTAAAAAGTTTTTCCATTATTCCGAATATTCGAGTCACGCACAGTTGAGGACGTAAAATTTTATTTCTTCTTACCATTACAGCTGCCGTCACTTCACGAAAAGCTTAACCCAACAAAAACAGATAGTACCTCCAGGTTTACGATGTTTTTTTCTTTTGCAAATGTTCGTCATTCAATGCCGAATGCTAGCCGAGGTATGACGTGTACAGCATGCCGAACCAGGTTGCTTTCGTACTGACGCGTACACTTAAGACAACCCTGACATCAGTGTCAAGCTGAAAAGTGTTTCCATCCTTTATACAGCCCAATTATTCCCCTGCTTATTACTATCGCTCCAACATTCCCGGTACCCGCCCTTTAGGTTTTACTGGTTCCAAGCTCTTGTGCGTGTTATTTCGGCAAAGTTGAATGGTTACTTTTATCCAAAGAAATCAATCCTTTCCTGGTAAACCATAAGCCTGCAGCATCGTCAAACTATGGCTACTCCCACAAGGAAACCTCGCAAACACAACTATCTTCGTAGGATCCAATATATCCCCCATCAATGTAGCACTCATATTATCTGAAGCTTCGCATTCGATTCTGCCCCATGTCGTACGATGACATTCAACGCCGGAAGGAATCCTGAAATCCAACTCTAGGATAGGCATGCTTTTCGATATACCAAATAGGTGTTTCCGTGGTTCGTGCTTTGCGTACACATCCTTGAAGAGGGTATATATTTGTCGACTTTGTCTTTTCACCTCGTTGCCAATGACATAGTTCTGGTAGTGCTTGATCATTTCAATCTTTTTCTGGGAGGTAAGCTCGCCGAATTCGGTGTCTGCATAAAGCAAATGAAGATCACTACGACAATACTTCAGAATCACTTACACTGATGTTCATTTCCGCGTTGAAACTCTGCGCTGGCCAGCGCAAGCTCTTTACATTCCTGGCGGTGATCTCCTTCTTTCCAGTCTTGTCTCTGACAACTTTTAGAGCAATACCGGGCTAGACCGTCGCATCCCGAGCAAGAGCGTGTGTGTATGGCTTTTTTCGTGTTTGATAGTTGCTTGGAGATGTTTGGGCACTAAAATGTGGGTGTTCTAAAGTCAGCGCATCTGCCGAGAAATTGAAAAAAAACCTACATACCTGGGGATTATGACACCATACCTTCCTCATCTTATAAAACGCATCAAGGTCCTCCTTATCTTTCACTCTCAAATCAATCACTTTGAGAAACTTTTGCATCGTCAGCGTAAGCTCCTCCGTATAGCACGGTCCAGGTTTCAGCATATTCTGGAAATGTGTATCCTTATCAAGTGATTCCAAAGCCCAGGGAAGCATTCGAATGATTTCGAGGTGGGTTGAGTAGACCATGAGCTGGTTGTGGTACTCGATGAAGACCTCTGCGGCTTTGGGGTAAAGTTCCAAAAGGGACGGGGAGAGTGAAGGGGGTGGGGAGGGTAAGCGAGCGGCGAGGAAACTATACCATTTGCAAGCTGTAGCTAGGAAGTGGTGGTGGAGTGATTGCTGGAGGATAGGGGTTCCAAAGGTTTCTACCGAAGAAGTGACGAATCCCATAGAAGATATGTATATGATGAGGACAAGGTTCAATTGGGGCTCGGTTATGCTCTCGTCCTGGGACTTGTAAAGTGCAAAGGTCTGTACTAAAAGTCTGGACAAGAACTTTGATACCCATCGAACACCATCGTGTTTGACGAGAAGGGATTTGATAGATGGAAGGAATACGCAACAATTGTAAAACATCTTACTGTGAAGGCTTAGCGAGTCGAGGGCGTCGACAAGCTGGAAATTTTTGTCACGTTTTCGGGCACCGTTTTCTATGACTCGCATAAAGGGGTGTAGGAGTACGAGAGCTGTTTTTGAAGGGTTTTCTTCGAAGACTTTGAACACATAGGACTTCCACGAGCTTTGAGTTTCGACAAGGTAGACAAAAGCTTTTGAAACCCAATCTTTTGGTTGATCAGAGTAGTTTCGTGTTGGATCTAGCACCCGAATAATCATGCGAGAGAACTTGGTAAGAAACCCAGGATACTGGGTAACGGAATCACGCCAGGAAGGTTGAGAGAACAAACGGCATACGAGGCTGGAACATAAGAGTGCGTAAGTCTCTGACTGATCGTAGTAGTAGGCTATATCTTGGTCGAGAAAATGACATATCCATCCACAAATCCCATTCAAGAGATTTCTCCCAAGCTGATTTACATAACTGGAAGGGACACTCTTGGATGGCCGTGGTTTGTAGCTATCATATGCAATAGCATTATTCAGCGCGTCCAGACATGCGAGTGCTACTCCTTCAAGATCAGGATTCTTGCCATCAATAGGAGCGGACATCAACGAAGGTGGCTGAATATTGCCAAGGCAGTGAGATAGGACGATGACGAGGTTTGAGAATAACATGGGGTCACTGCTGGCCAACTGGCCTAGCCGTGAAATACTGCTGGTGTCGTTATTACGAATAGCTTCATTGACAAGTTTCTGAGACAAATGTTGAGTATTATCAAGTGCTTGAACTAGATGCTGATTACCTTTGCCCTATTGTGGTATGCATTATATGTAGCCATCAAGCTCAGAAGGGAAAAGGATGAAGAAGAGGGGCGAAGGGGAGCGGACCCCTATTTCAAATGCGGAATTCGGAACAAATCTATTTGCCGACATTTCAGGCAAATTTACGGCTCGTCACTGTCCTGTACCATGGTGGACGTGTATTTGCACGATCCAACATGGTCACGGAGACCCCATATCCGTAGGCTGCAGTTCCAGACAGCCGTAAGAGGCCGTAGCATGGCATAGGACGGCAAATTATGCGGCCCTAGGCAAATCACGGTCATGTGAGCTCCTTGAACCTTGAGACGCGTATGATTCGGACCGAAGACCTCACAGAAAAAATTCCAGTGCATCCTCCAAACTTGTCTGTCTGAGAAACACTATGCTAAATATTGAAATTGTAATCATAAAAAAGAGAGAAAAGAACAAATTGCCCCGTCAGCCTGAGTACTGAGTATCTAGCTTCTATCTAACGTTGCCTTGTATTGCGCTCGATTTCCCAACCTTCTTATCTCTATTCGTTGCACTGTCTGCGGTTCGACATGCACTGGTTCGTGCAGGTGCCCCTACAAAAAACTGAATGTTAGCACGTCTACTTATCACAGCTGGAAGGACTCGGACTTACGCCAGGTTGACATCGAAAGCCTTGCCTGAGATGAGTCCGTTGCTAGTACAGCTGCTGAGCGTCGGGGCCGCAGCGCCAAAGAGATCGCGGACCTTTAGCCCATTGATCTTCTTGGGCCACACAATGCAGCACACGTTGTTGGTGTCAATGTCGGTAGCGGTGAAGCACTGCGTCGTGAAGGGCGACATGCTCAGGCCGCTGTTTGCTGGGTCTCCCATAATGTCCATGAGCTGGCCACAGAGGGACGACCGAGCCAGGGCAACACTGAAGTCGCATTCAATGCGGTTGGATCCACAGCGTTTGGACAGCTCCGAAGGGGAAGAAGAGGTTTCCTCCGTGTCTAAGGGCTTGGAGTCGTCGGACCAGAGCTCGTAGACTCCCTTGATGCCATTCTTGTCGATCGCCTGGGAGTAAACGAGCGTGAGGTTGTCGGTAGTGGTGGTTTCCTCTAGAGTCACTGGGGTCGCTAGCGCAGCGCTGAAGAGGGCTGCTATAGTGAGGGTTGAGAATTTCATGTTAGACTGAGGTCGTTGTCGAGGTCTGAAGGAAGAGAAGAAGTTTGCTGGCTCATCTTGTAGCTACAAACACCTTTATATACCTTCTTCCTATTTTCATTTCGTCAATGATAGAAGTGGTCTTTAGGCTGCTGAAACGCGGAGGAGTCGGAATTACCAACAGCTGAAGAATTGTACGGTCAAGGTGCAGCGTATGTTTAGTAATTGACCAGCGGTTTCACTGTCCTCCATCTTGATCGCAATTTGATGCGTGATATCCCCTATAATCATAAGGTCTAAGGTACTCTGATTCTAATTCTGACTGTACTACTCACTTCATACACGAGACATTGAAAAAGTTTCATTGCAATCAGAGCAAGGAAATATGACAGTAATAGGCATAGCCATAGGCAATGACGGGAGAAAAAGCGAACGAAAGTTGAAGTCGAGACTCAACCGAGAAACATACTTATTCGAGCAATCTCTTTAGTTTCCTTTTTCCCTCTATACCAAGTTGTGTGCACCGATATGTGAACCAAAAGAAAGCGAGTAGTCTGAGTTTCCTCCTGGATAGGCAGAGGAAGAATCACAAACAACAAAACGTGCTAGCATTTGACCTTAGCATACAGAAAGGGAGCCAGAAAGATAGAGACAAAAAGATGGTCCTGTACCTGAACCGAAAGACATGCCACACGGTCGCAATCAATCGTCGGCGTAAAGAACCGAAAGACGCGCAAAGAAAGAAGAACCGTCAAAACACTTGATCCATACCAGTGACCACATTTATTCCACCGCCGTCACGGTCCGTTCGTACTTGTGGTTCAAGTGTATCAAGAACTGGAATTGGTCTCAAGAATTACTGTCGCGAGAGTGTACTGGCGCGAGTACAAGAAAAAGAATAGCGTTCCCGGCATCAGTCTTGAACAAAACTTGCAGATTCTGCGAACACGTCAGCGTGAGTATCGTAAGGTAGGGGACATCCACGTTCGGTAAACATCACATGACCAGTGTGACAGCACCAAATCGGGCGCGTTTCTTTAGAAAAAGGTCTCAAATATTCTTGAGCACACGTATAGACAATTCCCAGCGTCAAGTTGTTGTATTTGACCTATAGATAAACCTGGTATGAAAAAGATTTGAATACAACAAATTTTCCGAGTGTAATTAACACAATACCAATTAGCCCCCTATATATCCACTGTCACAATGTAGAGCTAAATTCTGTTCATAACTTCTGATGAAACTATATGTAAAGTTGTGGTCTAAAAGTTACATTACATATCAGTATTTTCATGCGAGGAATAAGGTCAATTGGCACTACATGAATATCTAACGATTTTCAAGAGTATTATGAAACGCGACCTTGTCTGCCTATGGCTACGACCATTATCGAGTCGGTCGAGAATACGGACGGGGTACATGGGAGGGATTGGGAAGAGTGAAGGAGGCATGTAGTCGACCTAATCGGAAAAAGTCATTCAGTCGAATAAGTGAACTCGTACCTCTCTAATCTCATCCACCCGATTTTTGTCCTTCCCCGAGGATAAACTTTGGCCTTGTATCGCTTTGTCGGCGCCGGACCATCGCGTCCTTTGGCCGGAGTATCACCACGTCCTCAAGGCCTCATCACGGGCATGGGCACGAGAGTAGGAAGGTTGTCCCGGTCTGCTCCGAGATCCGCACGAGAACGTTGGAGCCACAGATGAGCCCGGACATGGAAGCTGAGCTGTGGAATATGGGAATCCTTCGTTCACGAAAGGAAGTGGAATGGATTGAGGATCAGTATTGTAGGAAGGACATGTCATAGTCGGAATCAGAGCCGGGCTGTGTAGGTAGGGATATACATGTTTCTGCGGTATGACGAGGAACAGAAGCGGATTGGAGACCGAAGGCATTTTGATAGTGGAGGCTTGCGTTGGTTGCGTAGCAAGCGAAGCGTGTGAAAACTCGGAACGCACGATAGACGCCCTCAAAATGACCGCATATACTAGCCAACATAATGATATATGTACCTGGATCAGACTGAAACATCTATTATCCAGCAAAGTCAATACAATCAGCTTGCTACGCCTTCATGCAAGGGACTCAAAGAGCGCATGGGCCAACTTCACCCTGAACACAACTAAACAGGTTTCGAGCTTATAAACCATATTATTCGTTCTCATCGACAAATCACTCACTGTCCGCCACCGTTATCACCAACTAAGAAAGGACCGCAGCATCGAAATCCCTTTGGACCTAACAAGGTAATGAGAAGGTCATTTGAAATGCGAGCGAAAGGGAAAGGCCACATACAAGGCGTCTGGAAATAAATTTTTATTGACATCCAATTGGTTAATAGCCATAACTGGAAAAGATGCAACTTACTGCACCACCTTTTTAATAAAGTTCAGAAAAGTGTTTTAATCATTCCATCAGCAGGAGGACATCAAGAGACCTACATCGTATGACGGTGGGATCGGTAACAGGTGTAGCAATAACAGAGAAGTTTGAAACAAGAATAGACAAGAGCACGATGCTGAGAGACTTGAAGTACATTGCTCAATTCTGGAATGCAAAGATTTTATGGACTGTTTTTGCTAGGAATCTGTGTACATATAGTCTACATCAAGATTCATGTCAGCAAACCGTTGTCTTGTGAACCGTCCGGGATGTGGCAGATGTCATTATTTCTCCATTAATCATTATGAAAAATATACCGACAGGGTTATTCCATTCTATAATTGGAGGGTCGACCCACTCGTCTCAAGTATCACCTCCCGGTTGTCAGGCGGCAAGTACAATTTCGAACGAGAAATAAACAGTTCAAGCGGCGGCGTTGATCAGAGCTGATAAATAATTTTGATGCCTATTCACATTGGTAGGGTTGGAATAAGAATCAATGAACTTGAGGCGATGACGGTGGGTTTTCGAACCTGTTGACGTTGATATAATTATATTGAGAAGTGAGATATTTTGATAATCCGTCGGCATCGTGCATATATGTCAGTACGAACTTTGTCCATTAAGCTATTTATGTTTAGAGGATAGTGCATGGAAGATGGATCATTTCCCTCTCACGATAAGTACAAGCAACATAATATTAGGACATTCGTGTTTGGATTACAATCTGTCGGCTTGTGAGGAAGAGTGCTATGGTTATGGTCTGGTGTAATCTGAATCTGCAGCGCAAGGAGGAGGAGAAGTAACAATGGCCTTAAGGAACCCTTGTGAAAAATTAAGGCTTACACTGGCACAATATGGCTATGGTTGTCATTTGGAGGTACAGTTCTCATTTACGTGATAATTGTGTACCTTCATAATGTAGTGTAGGTACCATTATATGTACATTAATATTGACTATCCTCCTACTAGTAGGAAGCTCAAAGAGCGCATGCTCCAAGTTCACCCTCGACGCAACTAGGTTTTAGGATTATCAGCTACTTCATTCATAGCTATCATACACACAAATCACTTACTGTCCACCAACACCGAGTACGATAGGGCCGCAACATCGATATCCCGTTGGGCCTAGATAAGTAATGAGAGTTTTAGTATTCGAAGCATGAGCAAAAGAAGGAAAAGTTCACATACAAGGCATACCCTAGAAGATGGACTTGATAAAATTTATTGATGATTAGTAGCCACGAATGAAACTTACTGCACTGCCTTTTGAGTAAAATGTGTTAATTGTTCCATCAGCGGCAAGAGGGAATCAGGAGACCTACAATGTAAGACAGTAGAATCAGTTACAGGCGTTGCAATAGCAAAGCTTGATACAAGGACCGATAGAAACACGATGTGGAAAGATTTCAAGTACATTGTTCGAGTTTGAAGCTTTACAGAAGTGGGCTGTTCTTACCATGCATCTGTGGAATTTATAGTCTACAAGGGGCTGACAAGCTTCGGGAGACAAATGGCATGTATGTCGATAGACCGTTGTCTAGTGGGCCGCCCAGCAGTAGCATATGCCAGCATTTCTCCATTCATCGTTATAGAAAGTATACGAACAGGGTTACTCCAGGGAACATGTTCTATAATTGGACGGTCGACAAGAATACAAAACCCACTCTTTCCAAGCTGGCGCCCACATCAAGTCCACCGTGACCTTCAAACTGTCAGACGGTAAGTCCAAGACCGGCTCCGTGAGAGACAAGCAACAACATTGATCGGTTTTGATACAATGAATGTCAGCTTCGTAGACAGAAGATAAATCTGAAGGGTTGTTGTGGTTTCCTCAGGCTAAAAGTGCAAAAAAAGGTTCAGAGGCACTGGACCGTGACGGTGTTCTTGCAGTCATAGTCACGGTGGGAAGGGTGAGAAATAGTATCGGCTCTTCCCTGCCGTAGATGCGACATTCTCGCAATATTCAGAGCCAACACATCTCACATCGATCAGGTCTAACATTCAAAACTGTGGCTATCCTTCTCATAAAAGGACGGCCAATTTCACCCTCAATATACCTAAATAGAAAATTCCATGGGAAATATGCTGTCTGTGCCAAAGACCCGTGGAGGTTTACCACTGGCAGTCACCGCGTTCGCGGTTCTTTGACCGACTCATCATCAAACGACGCTGCAGACTAGTAAGCAACTGGCTCGAGTCTCTGGTGATGTATTGAAGCGTGGAAAAGAAGCAGTACCAAATTATGTTATCAGCCACAAGCGCAAGAAATAGCTCTATTCTCGGTTATACATTTGTGAAGACGGACAGGGAAGGTTACCTGTGGACTCGGACATCTCAAATGATACGGATATTGCGATGCTTGATTTCAGTGGTTCCTCGGGGGTTGGATGTCAGCGTACAATGTAGGCTCGGATTAAAGAGGAAAGACCGGCTCCAGAACCCCGCGCTGGCTCAACAATTGATGAGATTTTCTTGCGGAAGTACCTGCAGAGTGACATTTTTGCAAGCCTTTGACTTGATGCTAACAGAGGGACAACTTGAAGAAGACCAGAGGACTCTGACTGATAGGATGGAATAGGAGTTTACATGCCGCTCTGAAAGAGCCTGTTTTACTCAGAGGCGCGTTTATTCTTCTTTATCGTTACCACGAGTGCTTGAATGCAAGGACACGTTAACATCATATGTACCAGCCTTGTTTACTCTCAGTCTAGGCTTGAACCTCTCGATATAAGTTTTTGTATTCCAGAGTTCACTAGCGTTCCGAAACTTGCGGGCTTTATGTGTTTGAACTTTCCAAGTTCCTTGTTGAATATTGAATGTTTTCGACTTAAAGTCAGCTCCCAGGTCCAATTCTAATTTCACAGTACCTTTTTTTTATTGAACTAGGACGACAACCATAACCCTGCGTCCGGGCTTGCGGCATTGTATTATTGAACAGTTAGCTTTGCTGCGATCTGACAATCGGAACTTGAAGGGCGGGAACTAACGTGTATTAAGGGTGAGGTCTGTATACCTGTCGTTCAACTATGGGCCTCTAATTATAGAACACGCCCTTGGAACAAATATTTCTGTATATTCTACTGAGAAACATGCCACTGCCTTTGTTGATACATGGCACAGCAGAACCTGGTTGTCACCCAAAATTCATCAACCCGTCGGAGTCGTAGACTATAAATTCCACAGATTCTTGCCACAAGCAGACCAATTTTCTACGTTCAAAATGGTGTACAAGTCTCTTTGTGTTGTGTTCTTGTCTGTTCTTGTGTCGAGCTTTGCTATTGCAACACCTGTTGCTGATCCTCATTGTAGGTTTTCTTTTCTGATATTGATAAAATAAGTGACACACTTCAATGAACAGGTGGTAGTCCAAATGTAGGCTGCAAGTGATGTTTCCTGCTACTATGACTAATCGTCGATATACCTCTTTTAGGGACCGATCTGTGCGTCGGTGGTATTTTCCCTTTCATACTTCAAATCTAACACTACTATTGTTACCAGGTCCAGAGGGATACCGATGCTGCGGCCCTTTCTCAACTGAATTAGGTGGAACGTAAGTGATATGCAACTTGATGACCAACGAGACAGTTGATAATGGTCGAAACCCATTCAGTTGTATCAAAGGTGTAACTGGCTTCTGCCCTCTTTGAGTAACCCTCCACGATGGTGGTAATAACTTCCGCTTCTGGCTGACGGTTCAATGGGAATACTCGATTTGATAAAGTAAATATGCGATAATATTGACCTGTATAACACTTGAAAGAGTCTGCGACCAGCCTTAACATGCACTTCTCGCATGACTCTGTATTATCTCCACTGTCTCTAGCGTAATTACGCCAGTTGCTATCTGCATCCAACGTTGTGTATAACCCTTCCCGTATGGGTTCAGTGATAGGGGTTGCAATAGTTGTACATGTTTGGAGTTGAAGACGTCGGAAAGTGCCGACAAATATTTTGGTCCCTCGGCTGAGTCTTCAATCAGGTCGACCATGAGCGCAGGAGCACCATTCGTTACTTCTGGAGTCGCTAAACCTCCTTCTCTGTTCATTCCAGAGATCAGTTTACTCCCGTCTGCAGTGAGTTATCAACCCCCTTCACAAGCCAACGTTCGTCCATCTTCTATGCATAAACCTCTGAACGTGAATGACCTGATCAAAAAGACTCCTGTGAACTCCAACGGCAACCCTAATGGCTTTTCAAAAACTAGCTGTACTCCTCATCACCCAAATCCAATCTGGACCTCCTTTTGCTTCTAATGGTATGCACAGCCTCGTAGCCACGGTCATTCTCGAGCTCATGTTAATCCTTCCCAAGTTTTTGAACTCCGACGCGTTCACATTTGGACAGGCATGAATGGATGGCGAAGGAACGTGATATGGACGAGTGAATCGAGTGTTTTGGCTATCTGTCTTCCCTGTTTGCGTCTCTTTCGGTTCTGTACGCCGACGAAATGACTGCGATCGTGTGGAGATTATAAGCCTGTCTTTCGGTTTGTGACAGGATTGTTCTGATCCCCTTTCCTTATACCAAAATCGGATGTTCGTACTCTCTACCTATCTGATACCTATCTCCAGGAGGGAAACTCAGACTATTCGCTTCCTTTCGGTCCGCGTGCACATGCATACAACTTGGTACTAGAGCAAAAAAATTCTAGTATGCAATAAAGGATTGCTCGAGTATGAAAGAAGTACGGAGTCTCGAGTCCTCCGATTTCTTTTGTTTGCGTCGTCATCCGACATCTTTCTTGTTAGCTTCCGTGCCCGTTTTCTCCTGTCATGTTCTGAGGTAGATTGCGTTTAAGTCTGAAGTTCTCCCTTGTCTCGTGTGTAAAGCGTATAGTATAGTCAGATTGAGAGTCTTGCCTCAGTGCTCAGCGGCGTCGGCATTGAAATAAGGGGTCATTTGATTCCGTTCCTTCGTCCCTTAAACAGAGCTTGATACATATAATGCATGCCATCATAGAGGATTCAAGCACTGGGGAAATTTCAACTCATTTAATGAAGCTATTCCTAATAACGATAATGTCTACAATACACACATGGTACTTTGCAAGCTCTTTCCTTGTTGGATATCATTTCCGAAGCCCCGAGGCCCAGTTGTGCCTTTCTCCTATCAAACTGGAACTAAGACCATAACCCTGTGTTCGGGCTTGCGGCGTTGTATTTGTTGTATGTATTATGTATATAACAATTGGCTTTGTCGCGTACGAACCGACGTTTCATTCTGCATACTTACTTGTACAGAATGAGGTATTGATCTAGATCTGACAATTAGGACTCGGGAGGCGGGCACTAAAACGTATCAAGGACGTCACCTGTCTCTCGACTATGTGCCTCTAATAATAATAGAACATGCCCCTTGAAACAACCCTTTCTGTATATTTTCTATAACGATGAATTAAAATAAAGAATACTGACATCTGCCACTGCCTTTGCTGATACAGGGTGACACTCACCGAATCAGGCCGTCCTCCGAAATTTATGGACCCGTTGGAGTCGTTGACTATAAATTCTGCGGATTCTTGGCACGAACGAACCAGTTTTCACCGTCCCGACTTTAAAACAATGTACAAATCTCTTTGCGCCGTGTTCCTGTCGGTCCTTGTATCAAGCTTTGCTGTCGCAACACCTGTTGCTGATACTACCTACCATTGTAAGTCTCTTCAATTCTTTGATGGTAAAATCAATAACGTATTTTGATAAACAGGTGGTGGTCCAAATGTAGGCTACCAGTGATTTTTTCTAGCTACAATAACTAACCAAACGAAATATCAATTCTATAATTTTTGGACCTCTTCAGGGATCAGTTTGTAAGTTGATTTCACCTTCCCTTTAATGCTCAAAAACTAAACCATTGTTATTAGGTCCAAAGGGATACCGATGCTGTGGTCCTATTTCACTTGAATTTGGTGGAACGTAAGTAACATGTTAAATCTATGGCCACAGATGATAATAGTCGAAACTTGTTCAGATGCTTCAAGGGTGAAACTGGTATCTGCCCTCTTTGAGTACCCCTGAGTGGCGACAATTTGTTCTGGTTTTGAGTGATAGCTCAATGGGAATCTTGATTGGGTAGTACATATGCAATAATATCCCCATATTTTGGCACTTGAAAGTTGAGTCTTGGAAGACATACTTTTGTAGCCTTTATCTATTTTGATTAAACCCGGTAGTAAAAAGAACCCTGTGTGGATAATTTTTGCTGCACTATTTCGCCCATGCTAAATGGTTCACCTTTCCTAAGACATAACACACCCAATTTCGAACACTGTGACAAGCTCCGGGTTCGGTGAAAATACAGGTTAAATTTAAATGGAGAAATGCCCCCAATCATTGAGCAACAACACAGCCTAGGTATCTCAAGGAAAGGCAGAAATAATGATGAGTCTTTTCGGATAATGGAACTGTCAGGACCAGCAGTGGCTTGTTGTCAAGCTACAAGGCAAGCCCATTAATTATTAATGATTTACTCAGTACAATTCTGTCAGATAAGATTTCATACTGTTCGGATCCATATGGGGATCGTACAGGGCATGCTAAGCGGCAGGGTTCAGTAAGGACGAGTCCTCGTAAAATATTCACTTGTAAGGCTTACGCTCCGAGCTGCCGCTAATGCCGAATTGACAATAAATAGACGGCATTACCTCTTAAACTTTATGGCCGCACACTTAGTCCATTCAGGATAATCGGCCTCGTACATGCCGCGCAAAGCGACGGCCTTCTTCTTTTATCTATCTTTCACTGACCACAACATCCACCAATCTCTTCTTTGCCATATTGTACACCCATGTCCAGGCACAGTTAACAGTTCATTCTCGATATTAAAAAGTGTTTTGTCTTCGACACCCCCTTGGTTCCAGATACCAAACGCCGGTACTGCACTCAATATTAGTGATCACTGATGCAGCGACTGTAGTTCCCCTTGCATCTTTCATACTCGGACCCCTCGCAACTGGCATGAATGCCGACACTCTCACGACTCCTAGTGCACTTTGGCGCATATTTCGCCGAAATAGATACGCCTTCGGAAATATTCTTCAAGTTGTTGCGTCACTGTCTTTTTACACACATATACGGTTCTTTTTTATGCGGTTATGATTATTTGTGTCGCTGTGTACAGGATACGTTTGCGCCTGCGCTACCGAATGCAATGTATGTCAACTTCATCATAAAAAGGACGGTTCATTATAACTCTCTTATAACCAATTACAACTCCTGTTTTGGGACCGCTTTCCATATGGGGAAAGTGCAGCCGCCACTGTATATGGGGTGATAAATTATGTAAAAGGGATAACTTCCCTCATAATTTCCATTACGTTAATTGATGCAATTCTGAATCATTCACTCTGGATCTTGTGACTCGGATCACCTTTGGTGCTGTGCTAATGAATTATGTTTTCCCAGCTGTGTCGAAATTTAGATGATATATATCAGCATGAGGTCTCCACTTTCTCATTGATCTCCCCACTTTCTTCTCCACTCTGCCAAGTTTTGATCTGCTATCAAATTCATCCTCCAGAATTTGTCTCCTTTTTTTTTCATTAAGACCTCTGGCCATTCTGTTGAAACAATTGCACTGTATCCTTGGTGAAGGAACTCTGGCAGTGTCTCAGTATCAAGGTTCTGTTTTTCCCATTAGAAATTTAAAGGTATCACACCTTCCTTATCTTTGGAATTGTCATTGACACTATCCAAAAGTAATCAATGTCAGAGTCTGATTCTCCTCCAGTAGACTTTACAGAGAATTTCAGTGCATCTGTATGTAAAGTCTCTAACTCTGTATATATTGCTGTACTTGAGCTGCCTCCATAGGGAGAAGAAAGGAGATTCCAATTTCATAGGTCTGACTACGTGCAAAATGAGGACATTGAGAGTGAGAAAGCTCTTGGCCTACTATCAGGCCAGTCCAAGTCAGAGGCAAACCAGACTTTATGTGGATTAGAGTTGGAAAGAAAAGTATGTCCAATTTACATGACATTTTATATAAAATGCTAATAAGATTTAACTAGGCATTTGAGTTACATCACTCAGTGATGCAGCTCCTAATGGGCTTTAGACAATCTGAAGACTTACCAAAACTTGAGATTGTCTTGAGACTATCGAAGGAAACTGTAGATCTTTTTCCTGATGGCCACATGGCCAAACTCTCAGTATACAACAACATAGGATCTCTCTCTCTTCAACGCTTTGATTGCCTTGAAGAACTTGGTGATATTGAGGAGGCTATTGGTGCTTTCAGAAATGCAGCTAATTTGGCACCTGATGATGGTGCCTCTAAAGCTTCATGCCTCAACAACCTAGGAAATGCCCTCCGTTATCGATTTGAACAGCTCAATGAGCTCAGTGACATTGAAGAGGCAATTTCTGCCTTGAAGCTGGCCGTGGAACTTACTTCAGACTATGCTGGCAAAGCTTTAAGGCTTGGAAACCTTGGAGGCATCTGGCAGTCCTGCTTCAAGCACAGCTATATGATCAATGATATCAAGAGTGCAATTGATGCTTTCCAGGATGCTGTAAATCTCACTTCTGATGACAATGTCCATAAAGCTTCAAGGCTCATGAATCTTGGTATTGCATTGAGCTTGTGCTTTGAGCATTTCAGTGAGGTTGAAGCTATTAACAGGGCAATTGATGCTTTCCAGGTGGCCACAGATATAACTTCTGACAGCCATGCTGAAAAAAGCTCTAGACTCAATAGTCTTGGATCTGCATTGCAATTGCGCTATAGATATCTTGGTAATCTCAGTGATCTCATGAGAGCAATCAGTGCATTTCAGCGAGTGATAAATCGTACTCCTGATGGTCATGCAAATAAAGCATCCTATCTCAATAACTTGGGAATTGCCTTAAGGTTCCGCTTTCAGCACCTTGGTCAGGTCAATGATATTGAGAAAGGTCTTGCTATATTGCATCAGGCTGTGGATCTCACTTCTGATAGTGATGTCAAAAAACCCATCCGACTCACCAACCTTGGAGCTGCCTTGCAGTCTCGCTTTGAGCATTTCAGAGATCCCAATGACATAAAGAAGGCAGTTGATATCTCGCAACAGGCTTTGGAACTTATACCTGATGGTATTTCAGATAAAGTGTTAATACTACATAACCTTGGATCTGTGTTGAGGACCTGCTTTGAGCACCTTGGTGATCTTAATGACGTTGACAGAGCAATTGGTATCCTGCATAAAGCTGTGGTTCTCACTCCTATTGGAAATGCCTACAGACCATCATTCCTGAATAGTCTTGGAACAGCCTTCATGTCCCGATATGACCACCTTCTGGAGCTCAATGACATTGAAAAGGCAGTTGATGCATTGCAGCAAGCAGTAGATCTCACTCCTCATAAGCATGCTGAGAGTGCCTTGAGGCTTACCAATCTTGGAGCTGTTTATGCAAGAAGATATGAACGGCTGGGAAACCTTGCGGATATTGAAAAGGCAATTGGTGCTGGGCAAAAGGCCATTGAGCTCACTCCTGATGGACATCCGGCCAAGCCTGCCAGACTCAGCAACCTTGGAACTGCCATAGGCTCTCGATTTGAGTGTCTTCATGAGCAAAATGACATTGAGAAGGCCATTACTATATTGCAGCAGGCTGTAGATCTTGTTCCTGATGATCATGCTGACAAGCATATATATCTTAGCAACCTTGGGGTTGCCCTGAATTCTCAATTCCAGCAATTTGGGGGACTTGATAATATTGACAGAGCAATTGCTATATTGAAACAGGCTGTAAATCTTACATCAGATCACCATGTATCCAAGGCTTCAAAACTTAGCCTGCTTGGTACAGCCTTTCACTCCCGATTTAAGCAACTTGCAGATCCCTTTGATCTGCACTTTGCCTTATTAAACTATCAAGCTGCTAGTTTCACATTATGTGGTACCCCTTCTGCTCAACTTCGTGCTGCCATAGCTTGGGCCCATTTGTGTTCTACTTTTTCAGCAGCCATACCTGCATATACAAGAGCTTTTGAACTCATCCCACAAGTTATCTGGCTTGGGAAGACTATCAAACACCGCTATGAGGAGCTGGTTACTATTCAGCATGCTATTAATGGAGCAATAGCTACTGCCATTGCTGTAGGGGAACTTCCAAGAGCAGTTGAGTGGTTTGAAGAGGGTCGGAGTATTGTCTGGCACCAGATACTTCAGTTGCAGTCACCACTAGATGCTCTCTACAAGGAATATCCAGATAAAGCAAATGAGCTGGAGAGACTTTCAAAGGCTCTTGAAAATGCAGGGAACTCTAGAAATGATGGCTTTGAGAATATTGGTTTTGAAGCTGTGTACAGATCTCCAGTGCAGCAAGCCCAATATCACCATCAGATGGCAATACAGTATGAAGGGCTGATCCAGGAAATTAGAGGTTGTGATGGCCTTGAGAACTTTCTGAAACCCAAAAAGTTTTCAGAGCTTGCTTCAGCAGCTACAGATGGACCTGTAGCCATTGTGAATGTCTACCATTCTCAATGTGATGCATTGGTTTTGTGCCCTTCTAGCAAAATTATTCATGTACCACTTCCAAATTTTTCATATCAACAAGCCAATCAACTATACTCAAAACTGGTTTCATCATTGGAGGCAAACCATGTTAGAGTAAATCGTGAAAGTCGACTAATGCAACCAGCAAAGAACAGCAGTCAAGATCACTTTCAATATCTTTTGAGTGATCTGTGGTCCTGTGTTGTTCAACCTATTGTCTGTTCCTTCAAAGATGTAGTAAGCAATATCTGGTCTCCAATTGCATTATACTACTAACTTATCCAAAATTTCATAGTCATTGGATGTCACAAAAAGCCATCTTCCCCACATCACCTGGTGTGTTACAGGGCCCCTCATTTTTCTCCCCCTTCATGCAGCTGGTATTTATGGATTTGATGATTCTGAAAAGAATTTGAATATCTCTGATTTCATGGTATCATCATACACAACAACATTGACTGCCATGCTTGGTTCTGCATCCAAACCCGAGCAACAGTATCCAACGAGAGACCCCAATGTTCTCATTGTTTCTCAACCAGCTACACCTGGCCTGCCGCCTCTACCTGGTACATTAGAGGAGGCAAATATTATCCAAAAGTATACCTCTCCTGATTATACCTGTCACCTTTCTCATGAGACAGCAACTATTGAGAATGTGATAGCTGAGATGGGCAAGTACAATGTGATTCATCTTGCATGTCATGCAATTCAGGATTTGGCAAATCCACTCAATAGTGCATTTGCTCTATTCAATGGCCAGCTGGCACTTGAGCAGCTTATGGGTTCATCACTAGAGAATGCACAAATTGCAGTTCTCTCTGCATGTCAAACAGCAACAGGTGATCAGAGACTTCCTGAAGAATCAGTTCATCTTGCAGCCGGAATGCTTGCTGTAGGCTATCCAAATGTCATTGCTACAATGTGGTCTATCGGTGACAATGATGCACCTTTGATTGCTGATAGGTTCTATGCAAGCCTCTCCAAATTTTGGGACAATTCTGAAAGTTTTAATACGAGGCTCTCACCAGCATATGCACTCCATGATGCCATCAGTCACCTGCGAGAGGAGGTTGGGGAGTTGAAGTTTGTGAAATGGGTCCCATTTATTCACTTTAGAGTTTGAAGGATATGATGCCAGGCGTTAGGAACCGGGTCCATAAGAACCAGTGTAAAATACAACAAAATTGACGGGAGTATGTTAAAACCCAATAAGTGCGTCAAAATAGTTTCCGAGGCATAGAGACACTAGGCAATCATGAATAAGCCACTGAAAAAACCTCGGGTAGAATATTTTGTTTTTCAAAAACAAAATATTCTACCTGAGGATATATTGAGTTTAGGTTGAACATGTTCCAGAATGTATTTGCAGTAATCATAAATTGAGAATATTTTGATCTAGCACCAAAATAAATGACAGTGAAATATTAAAAGCTTATGATGAAATAATAAAACAGGCCCTTGTATTCCGTGTTAATACTATTTTGACGCAAATGTCACCAGTTTGTCAGCTGATGCAGAAAGTACCTACCTTGTTTTTAAAAAGTAAAATATTATTTGAGAAATACAAGTAATACATCTTGATGGAGAGACTGTTGTAAGAGTCAGCTGGCAGAAATTGACAGGGTGAATCACAGCTGAAAATACGTTCCAGCTAAGATATGATGGAATATGTATGATGAACATATTTTGATGGGAGTTGAACAATAAGTTTAAGATAAATCGCAATGAAATATGAAGAAATATTTTGACATGGTCACAAAACTCTTTTCTTTGCTATTTCTGTTGAAGGCCGAGAATGAGATGTCGATGGATAAAAATGTTGCAAAATGACATGAATTCAGCCATATTTGTAAATAATAATTTGAATGACTTTACAAATTCATATTTCGCATGTATAGGAATATTCTCACTGTAATAGAAGAACAACTTACTGAAGAGCAAAGGACTCTGACATGAGACATAGTCACTGGGAACATTGAAACCCTATAATTATAAAGAAAATATGAATTGCAAACATGCGCGAGGACCCGTTTGTCATTCGATATCCTGGGTATCTTCACTTATTTTACAGGGGAGTAACACATATTTACTGTATATTCAAACTGTAATTTCACTGTGTCTTATCTCATAGTATTTTTTCTGTATATCTAGAAATACAATTCATAGTAATATCACTGTATTTCCAGGGTGAGTCCATGCCATTCTGAGAGAGGCTATTTTACAAGGTGCATTTGCTGTTCTTTACCTCCTACCATGGGCATGTATAAGAACATGATGTCGTATCTACTGTACCAATCTCGTCTACTCACAAGCTAGGCCCACCCTCTCGGTACAACTAAGTTTTTGTACTTGCAATTACTTCTTGCGTGCACGTAGAGTCTAGGATCCGCTGCTAGCGTCCCGAAACTTGCGGACTTTAATGCTCCGACTCAAAGTTAGCTCCGAGGTCCTATATCAAAATATGACGAGGACCACAACCGTGCGTTCGGGTATGCGGCGTTGTACCTATTATTTAACCACTGACCTTGCGCCGGAACCAACGTTGCATACTTGTACAGAATTGAATATACTTGCCGTCTGACAATCGGACTCGGGAGGCGGGCACTAACACGTACTAAGGACGAGGTTTGTATACCTGTTGTTCAAATATGGAACCTCTAATTATAGAGTATGCCCCTTGAAACAACCCTTTCTGTATATTTCCTATAACGATGAATAAAAAACATTGACATTTGCCACTGCCTTTGCTGATACAGGGTGCAACTCATTGAGTCAGGTTGTCTCCCATTTATCAACCCGTCGGAACCGTTGACTATAAATTCTGCAGATTCTTGGCACTAACGGCCAAGTTCTTACTGTTCAGCCTTCGAAACAATGTACAAGTCTATCTGCGCCGTGTTCTTGTCGGTCCTTGTATCAAGCTTTGCTGTTGCAACACCTGTTGCTGATGTTACCTACCATTGTGTGTATCTTGAATTCCTCGTACTGATATATCAAATAACGCATCTCGATCAACAGGTGATGGTCCAGATGTAAGCTACCAGTGATCTTTTTTAGCTGCGATAACTAACCAAACAAAACATCGACCCGACAATTTCTTTAGGGATCAGTTTGTAAGTTAATTTCGTCTTTTAATCCATGCCTCAACTAACTCCGTTGTTATAGGTCCACAGGGATACCGATGCTGTGGCCCTTTCGTAGTCGGCGTTGGTGGAACGTAAGTGACGACTTGATGACCAGTGAGCGACAATAGCTGAAACCCGTCCAGATGCATCAAGGGTGAAATTGGCCTCTGCCCTTTTTGAGTATCCTGCAGGATTAGGACAACAGTGGCGACAACTTATCTGCTTCTGGGTGACATAAAGTACATATGCAATAATATATTGACTTGAAAGAGTTCCACGGCCGCTACATGTAGCTCTCGCGCAATTCTGAGCCATCTCCACCGTCTCTACATCGGTACCATGTCGCTGCTCCCTATATCCAGCGTTAGATTGATAGGGGTTTGTAATTGCGTATATTTGGACTTGAAAGTGCCGACAAATATTTTGACGTCCCGACGCGTCCCTCAGCTCTCCCTCGTACTACCATCAGACGCGTTGACCATGAGTACAAGAGCACCATTCGTTCCTTCTGGCGCCGCTAGACCTCCTTCTCGTACTGCTCATTCCAGGGATCAGTTTACACCAGATCGTAGTAACCCTCTTCACAAGCCAACGGATCCATCTTCTGTGCATAAACCTCTGAACGTGAATGGCCTGATCAAAAAGGCTCCCGCGAACTCCAACGGCAACCCTAATGGCTTATCAAGAAAGCCTAGCGGTACTCCTCATCGTACCACCGGCAACCCGTCCGGGAAACCGTCGAATGTGCCCACGGCTGATCAGCCCATCATTCCTAACGCTCTCATCAGACCTCGCAACCCAAATACGAATGCCAATGTTACCACTCCTAACGGAAACGCATCTCCAATCATCGCTCCTACACCGATCAACGCAGCCGCTCGAACCGCTTCTCCCCTCTTTAGATCCAATAACCCTAGAATCGCTCCTTCCAACTCCAACACCAGTCCTAATCTTGCATTCAAGACTCCTGCTCCCCGTCAGGCCGCGGAAAATGCGCATACACCCGCCTCAGACACCCATTCTGGTTCAAATCCCAACAACGATCCATTCAAACTCAATTTTTCCAACGGTACAGGCCCTCAACGAGTCCCACTCCCTATCATCGCCGCAGCCGACGAAAGTCTCTCGGGATCGGGGGATCTTCCAATGTCCGGACTCATTCGTGCTTCCAACAAACGTTCTCGTGCGGATTTTGAAGCAGACCAGGACGACCATGTTCGAGATGAGGACGTCGTTATGATCGATGACGATATGATGTATTCTGGCCAAGGACACGATGGTCCAGGACCGATGAAGCGATACAAGGCCCAAGTCCAGGGAAGGAAGGATAGGAAAGGTCAGGTAGATGAAATTGAGGAGGTATGTTCTTTCTTGCATCAAACGGTCGCATATTAACCTTTTCTATCCAGGTCGAATACACGCGTCCATCACTCTCCCCGGTCTCTCCCATGCGCCCCGACCGCGATGGTCTCCAACCGTTCTCCAGCCCAATTGACCAACTCGATAATGGCCGTGATCGTAGCCGAACAAGGACCCGCTCCATCCAAGGACATTCTGATATGAATTACGAAGGTATTACCAGCCTCGTCCAAGATGCCTATGCCACTGGCGGAGACGCCTCTCGTCAACCCGGCTTCACCAGACCCCGCGCCCAGTCTGGTCTCCCCCTTGCTCCTGGTCGTTCCAACGCCATGCATACTCGTAGTGATGGAGGCTACGGCGACTCCCAAGACGAAGCCCGTTCCTCCCTCGACAAACTGCTCAGCTGTGACACCTCTGCGTTCGTCGATGAGCACATGGACAAGTACGAACGATTGGCTAATCGGTGGAGGGAGTGTGATATGGATGAATGGATCAAGGGTGCTGATGGTTCGTTTCATTCTTTTGTTTCTACACGGTCTATGTGCTAACGAACGGTTGCGATTTTACAGAGATTATGACCAAGTATTGCAAAATTTTGGACTTTGTAAGCGTTTCTTTTCTTTCTTTGATCTCGTCTCCGGTTATTCTAATCGTGTTAAACTTGTCGATACAGGTCAAAGACCACATGTCGTATGTGTCGTCTCTATGCGCTCTCCTCAGTTTAGCATCTTCTCACGCTTTCTCTCCTGTCTCTAGGAGAAAACTCAAACTTTTCACCACGTTTGACGCTCAAGTCGATGCTCATAATGAGGTACTCGCGGAAAGAAAAGAAGTTCTCGAGAGCGCAAAGAGAAAGTTGCTCGAAGGGGGAGGAAGTATGATTCAAGGCTAGGTATGAGCATCAAACTTCGCATTTGGTGTGGTTTCTTGTCCTTTCTAGCTAATCATAGTCGTTTGGTCCTCCTTTTTTTGAGTTTGGACCCGGACTTCAATCGTAGAGTGTCCCTATACCCAACCGTTCCGTTGAAATTGTGCTTTTACTACTATTTGTTATCGTCGTTTCGTTTCATTCTGTTTCTTGTTGTCCAGTACAAACAATTTCGTATCCAAACTTTGTGGTTTCTTTTCCTTTCTTGCTGATCATGGTCGTTTGGTAGGTAGGTAGGTATTCGGTTACCCAACCGTTTCATGAACTTGTTGCTTCTACGAGTATTTGCTATCGTTTCGTCTCGCTTTTTTGTTGACCAGTACAATGTTGTGTCTGCCCGTCATTAGATGTATTATCGAATGTTTCTGAGTCGTGCTAAGTACGAAATTCAGATCTTTATTGTTCGACTTGCAGGGAATACTGCTAGTTACAGAAGATAGCAATCAGCGGTCAAGGTCTCAAGATCTCAATTCTCGGGGGTCATCAAGCCGGTAAGAGTCCACGAGGTTGAACGATGCATGAAAAGATACATGAATGAACTATTATCAACGGGCAACAACCTCCGATTGTGTAGGAGAGGTAACCCGGCTGGAGTACCATACTTGGTAGCCTGCGGGGATGTAGAATTCCGATTGCTAAGTGCCCTAGATGTACTTAAGTACCAGTATCACTTACTTATGTACAATAATTCATTTTTGAGTATACCCCCTTTAGTCAACCGCAAATGATGATAGCTGCAAGGTTATGCCCACCGAAAATGACCGCATCCCGCGCCTCTCTACATGCCGAAGGAGAAG
The DNA here is from genome assembly GCA_037954225.1 of Stygiomarasmius scandens. Taxonomy (NCBI): domain Eukaryota; kingdom Fungi; phylum Basidiomycota; class Agaricomycetes; order Agaricales; family Campanellaceae; genus Stygiomarasmius; species Stygiomarasmius scandens. The sequence goes on along the minus strand of JBANRG010000005.1, from coordinate 115,307 downwards.
AACTCTATTATACAACATGGGTCTGACCCAGAAGGGCTCGAATAGCCCCGACGTTCAATTATCAGACTACAACCCACGTTCGGGCTTGCGGCGTTTCATTCTGCATATGTTACTCGTACAGAATCTTTATCAGAAACTAGTAACGCTTTTATTTTCTATACTGATGAATGTCAGTAAACAAATACTGACGTCTGCTTCCTTGGCTAATACAGGTTGCAGCTCGCCAAGTCAGATTCTTGTCGACCCGTCGCCGTCGGAATTGTAGACTATAAAATCTGCGGATTTTTGGCAGGAATAGTCCAGTTTTTCACTGCTCAAACTTTGAAACAATGTACAAGTCTCTCTGCGTCGTTTTCTTGTCTGTTCTTGTATCAAGCTTTGCTATTGCATCGCCCGTTGTTGATGGCACCCCTTGTAAGTCTCTTCAAATCTTTGTGTTGATGAAATAACTAATGCACCTTGTTAAAAAGGCGGAGACGATGTACGTTACAATCTTTTTTAGACCAAACGAAACATTGATTCAATTTCGAATTTGAACCTTTCAGGGCTTGGTTTGTACGTCGGTTTTACTTTCTTTTCCATACCTCAGAAAATTAACGTCATTGTTACTAGGCCCGACGGGAACCTTCTGCTGCGATAATAATGTTCGCAACATTGCCTTCTGCTTCGAGAGTGAGGTGTGCCCTCTCTGAGTACGCCTGCAGGGTTAGGACTACAATGGTGCAGCACAACCTGCTCCTGGGTGGCATCTCCTGAGTGTACTCAATTCAATATACACATGCAATACAATCTTATTGGCACTTGTATTTCCTTGAGAATGGTTGGTCTGTATGGAAGAACACAACTCTATGTTTCGGAATCATTTTGGAACCATCGCCGCATTCCGTACACATCCAGCCTTGCATATTCTGAAAATCGCTGCCTCTGATCACGTTATAGTCGAACTTACAAGCCTGCGTAGTATGTGCGCCGCACGTTCCGGTCATAACCGTGCCGCTAATTTTCGACTCCTCGTAACGTCCGGATTCCGGTGTGTATTTGATTGGTCCGGCTTTAGTTCATCGGCATCAAGCCGAAGTCGTGTCGTACGGCTGTTAACTTGGTACTTGGAACCTATTTCTAACAAGAGATCGGCTCATCAGATAGTAACTCTATTCAAGAATACACTTCTATACGAAAATAAACACTAAGATACCTACCTCTCGAGCGACATTCTGGAACTCGATTTCAGAAATCCTTTCGAACATCGACACTTAACCTCACTTAACATCCAAATTCAGGTTGAAGAGCAGGTTTCAGATCTGAATCTTTAGCCCCAGATCTAGTAGATCCACGTTTACGAGGGTCATCGTCGGAAGCATGCACAGCTTGACTCGTGTATGTTCGCCAGAACCAAAACGAGAAGGATAAATTGGTGAATGAAGAGTGTACACAATTTTGATTAAGCCTCGTATGGCGTTCTAAAATATTGATACAGGACAGCGTGATACATGAGTAGTGTAGCGTACAAAAGATACAATAGTAACACTTCAGCGACATCGTGAGAGTGTTTCGGAAAGAAAAAAGATACAAAGACATTACATGAAAGCAAAGACAAAGGAAAATACAAAACACAAATATATTCAGTCAAATATTGGCAGCAGACTCTTTCAACTTAGCTGTTCTGGCCCTACAACTATTATTTTTTTTATGCTGCTTGAGTGCATCCAACCGACTCAGCTCCTTGCCACATCTATTGCATTGACAGTCTTTTGATTCGTTATGAATTGACTCCATATGCGTTTGCATGTCTGGATGGCGAGTAAAAGATATTTTGCAGTCTGGGACAGAGCAATAGAATTGCCTCCTTTTCATGGGTCTGCCAACAGAACACTGACGCCCACAAGTGCCAGTGACAACTCACCACTTCCCTACACCTACAATCAACTCACAATTACCTTGCATTTATCATATGTTTACCTTTCCATCTACTCATGTTACACAATCCCTCATGCCAAATAAGCATTCAACTGCATGCTCTATACTACTCACACATTGTCTACAGGCAACCTACCTTCCGTTTTATGCATGTAGAGAACCCTCTCCTGTATTTAAGTAGAAGGCAGCTCAAGCTAGTTCTCCAGCTCTATGAAAAATATCAATTCTTGAAGTATGACTTCTGTTGTAACATTATAACAGAGGTAGATTTTAATTATGCAGGGATTCTTAACTATATTGATTCATTCAAATCACAGCACAAAATCAATGATTAGAATAAGAATGCCAACTAAGGATAATCAGTTTTCTTGAACAGTTCAGCAACACTGTAGCCTATTTACTTTTATTCAGGCAGACTAGCAGCCTGTCCTTGTAGGGTCAGTTGTTGTGTAGCAAGCTGCTGGATAATGTTCTTAAGGCTTTCTGTGCTAGACATGTCTGGGTTCAGAGGGTTGACTGGGGCTGTCGGTGGTGGTGTAGGTATGTGTGGAGGTGGTGGCAGTTGGAGAGTTGACTACTTCTTGTCTTCCCTCTGGGAAGTCTACTTCATTGGATTTGGTTATGGATAGCTGGGATGCAACAGGGCACACTGTTTCTGCACAATAGAAGTAGTGTAAGTCTCTAACATGTATACATTTCTACATGACAGTGTTTAGACCATGGAGTAGGCCGAAGCATGTGGGAGTGTTAATACTGGACATTGTTTTGGCTTGGTTTTAGATTCTCTACAATGATTACCTTTCCAGTCCACTCTAGGATAAACAGTGATGTGGCCCAGGATGCTGAAACTGATTATACAAGCAGCATGGCTGGGATAAGTAGAGAAGACTAGATTCAGGTACCACACAAAGTTCACACATGCATTGCATATAACTGAAAAAAAAAAATAGGGATATGCCAATTGGTAACTAAACCACTGGTGGTGCAAGTACAGATAAGATACCAAATGATCATCCAACACTATTTCCTTTGTGGATTTATAATTTTAAAAAATGATACAACCTGACAATTAGCCTACTGCAACTTGCAACTTACAGTTACAGACATCACTATACAGCAGAAAGTACCTGAGTCAAGGCTCGGAGCACCTGACGTGTTTCCTTCACTCTGTCATCATATTTGTAAGCATTTTGTCAGTAGTAAGTGAAATATTAACCTAGGAGGCTTCAATTTATTCAATGTATTCTCACAGCTTGTTATTGCCCTTTCCACATTGATGCGCAGTTCCTCTGGGAAGTCCTGAAATTGTAGTTTGTGTTCAATGTATTACTGGTTTGCAACAAGTAAAGCATTGATACCTTTAGCCAACTGATGACCTTTTTCAATCCTTCTTCAACAATATCTTCTGATGAAAATTTCCTGCCAGACTCAAGAATCTCCTCAAGTTGGAGTACGAGATCCAATCTGTGGGGAGCCTTGGAAAGATGCTCAAGCCAGCTTGAGGAACCTTCTAATAATGAAGACATAGACCTTGATGTCCTATATTTGCCGTTGGAATGAGTCAAAATATACAAATGAACACAGAACTTACCCTTCAATGATCTTTTTCATGTGGTATTTTGCCAGAGTACCATGTCCTTCATGAAGAGAAATGAAGGTGATATTATGATTCCGCTGCCTGGAAACATCTGGACCACAAATCATAATCATATAGAGTATTTCTGCCAATTTATTGCTGTAAAATACATGACTACGACATTCGCAATCAAGGGAGGCAAAGATATCCAACTGTGTGTGAGACAACATGTGTTGTGGGTCAAGTGATCTTGGGGTAAATAATACTTGGACTAACTGGGGATTGGAACCCAGGACCTCCTGGACATATACCAGTAGCTCTAACCACTGAGCTATTAGTCTGTTGGATATCAATCAAGTAGTGGTTGTTTGGCACAAGTAGAGGATTTCACTTGTATACTAGGAATGTCTATGCTAGTAATTCCAACATGTGTTTATATTACAACCCAAAGGGATATTGAAAGAAGACAATGGTTTAAGAAGCACTCAATAACCTACAATTGTCCATATCTCATAGCTCTAGAGCAATATGAAAGGAATGGCTTCATTCTATAAATGATAAAGGCATACTGGAATTAAGACATCACAAGAGAAGAGCTAAAGCTTAGCATTAAAGGATTGACACTTTAAAGAAATTGGTATACAAATCAATATCAATTTGAAAGACTACTATTGTATCTCTAAGACATTTTAAGATGGAATTTCTAAGACTCAAGTGTCCCAGGAGAGGAGTACAAGGACTGTATTGTGTACACAAAGTGGTTTCAAGGGCTATAACCTATTAGCAAAGTTGTTTTGAGTGAAAGGAACATTTCGTGAAGTACTTATAACTAACATATTCCATTCACAAAGCATGCCTAAGTGATAAAGACCTCTCACAAACCAGATACACATCTTGAACACCCTTTGTAAAAGTACACTAAGTATCTACAAAGTCCAAATGCAATGGAATCAGACAGTTACCAAGAAAGAACAGTGATTACTGATGCCTATGGTGCAAGAATGACATAATATTGTGTGCTGATGCAATGTATCGGTCTAATGATGGCTGATTACATGGGTATCATCTTTGCAAAGCTTGGCAATAACTGTATCAAGAAGTTATAATAACTTGGAGAGCCTTTTCAGTACACTTCACAAAGGCATTCCAAGTGTTTATACTGCATCATTAATCATGTTTAAACAAGTCTTGAGAGCAATATCTCTCCATGAAACAATGACAAGGTGATCCACATGGCTGTGGAAACAATCCATATGGACCTCCACAGTTTGGATCAAGAGGTATTACAGGTATGTGAGCCTGTTTACTATTGTTCACTGCTCTCGCAAACATTATTTATTACAATATCTGCTGGCTAGATACTTATTTAGGTAGTTGTATACTTCATCTGGCAGGTCTGAGTTTCAAAGTAGACAAATACTCATATTTTATGGTACCTTTTGGCAGACCTTCAATATTTATTTAGGACTGTACAGTTTATTGTCTCTAGAGTATTTAAGGACCATGTATTTTGTAGAATACCCTAGGTTAGTACCTCCAGCTTCCACTGCTGTGAATCCTGGTGTCTCTTGGAGAGTTCCTAAACCCCACTTGCCCAGGCCAGCATAAGAGTGGTTGTGAAGAGAGAACACTTCTTATACAAAGACCTTTAAACCCTTTTGCTCTTGTAGCAATCAGTTCCCTAAGATTGTTGATTGGCTATTGGACTTGGTACATTGTTATTGGCATTATTTTAAGACTATTGGAATCGACTGCAATTGGTGCATTGGAACTTTGTGTGTTTAGTGTGATTAGTGAACACCCCCATCGACTTGAACCCTTCCCTCTCTCTCCTCTGCACTTAGCAGAGCCAAGACAAGACAAGAAGACTCTCTAAGACATATTATTGAAGTGGCAGTTACCTGTGACAATGTCCCACCACACCTCGCACACTTCTGGCACTCACAAGGTGTTAAATTTTATAATTGAGTTGCTCTCTAAAGGTCTAGTGAAGCTACATGTGTTTGCGAAGGCTTTAAACTGCTTCGTGAAGGCAATGAGACACAAGAGACATGCTCATGTACTCAGTGCAGACTCATTACCGACTTACAAGCACACATACACATTAACTTAACATAGTATTACTATAGACTATGGTCTTCAGAGTACAGACATGAAAATGTACAGTACTACAAAGAATATCAAGCAAGCTATTGACAAAGTGCAGTGTCATTGTGCATGCTGACTGTCTGCCACATGTCCACCACATATCTGGCAACCCATACCCCATACAGTACCAGTAATACGACTGTATTGATACACTAAATTACAGGAACCACCCATAAAACTCTTGGCATGTTATGGGTCTTGAGAGGACTGTTATGATACAGGTCCATATCTGTCATATGGTACCAGTATGACCCATATGATTACTGGACAGCATGGAGCCCTAGTGCACTCTTCATTCTCTTTACCTTTTGACATTTCCCTGAGTCCATTTCAAGTCCATTTGACTCATTTTCTATGCCTCTTCCATCATATTTCCTACTCTCTGTCATGGAAAGTCACGGTCCCGTGACTTTTCTCATGATAAAATTTGCCAGTGATGTTTCTTCTCATGCTCATTAACCATCTCACTTTGTTCATCTGTAATTTGTTTCATTGGAGTAGCTTTATTTACATGAATAGAATATATCTGTACTATCAAAATTGTGTGTGTCCTCCTTTTGCATCCAGAATAGCTTTAACAATTCTATCCATCCAATTGATGTATTTATCAATATCCTGAAGCTTTAACTATGCCCAAACTTCTTGAACAGCTACAATAAGTGTCAAGACTGGGGTCGACAACACTGAAACCACTCAAGTCACACTAAAACAGAGAAAGAGAGAGAGAAAAGAGATAGATATATGAGAGAGAAGAGTGAGCTGGCCGTCTGTAGCTCAAATACAGTGCAGAACTATAGTTGTACAGTGTAGAGACGAAGAGGATGAACTGAGGAACTAACTACAGTGTCTATGGTATTTATACAGAGTCCTGAGTCTTGTTCCCAATGTGGAACAATAAGTAAGAGTCACATCGATATGAGTATCTGGGTAGTATAATGTGATGGGTTCTGTGGAACCTATCATAAGACAATAACTCGGTCTGTGATTGACAGATGGTGAGATCAGATGTCCGCTCAGCTGATGATGGAAGTATATAGTGATTAAGGAATCGAGGTATCATGGGGGTTTGGTCCGGGTTAGTCTGCAATCAGGTTTTGATAAGGTTTGTCGATGAGGGAATGAAGGGGGAGGTAAAAGAATAGAGGCAGTTCGTGACAATAAGCTCCTGGACAGATGAGGGTGGTGTGTATGCTTTCTGATACCAGACTTCAGCTTGTGCCAAACTGGTTCAATGGGATTAGCATCTGGAGAAGCTGGAGGGTGTGGGAACTCTGGGATACCATGACTAGAAAACCATTTTTTGTTGATTTTGCTGTATGACTTGATGCACCATCTTGTTGAAAGACCACATTGCCCCTCTTTGAGTCCATCACCCTCCAAAACTGCAGCAGATGATCCTCCAGAACCTGCTCCTGCTATTTGCAGTCATACCTCCTCCTTTCCCTCCTGGATAATTTAAGACTACAAGCGGACCCTTCCTTCCCTTCATGATGCAAGCCCACACCATAACATGAATATTGGACTGCTTAGATGTTGGAATCAAACAGTCCTCATCGAATTGTTCATCTGCATGGCAGGTAACAAACACTCAGCCTGGAGCACCTCCCAGATAAATGTAACATTCATCTGACCATATTACTTTTGACCAATCAAATCCCTTCTGCTCTTGAGCCCACAATAACCTTTTGCTCCTCTGAGCCCATGTAAGAAATGGAACCCTCTTTGCTATCCATCTACCATATCCTTCATCCCACAGATAGGCCTGAACAGTGGTTGCACTCAACTGTGGTTCAACCTGATTCCCAAGCTCAGCAAAAGGCATTCAATGATTTTTTCGTGCAGTGCAAACAAGCTCTCGCCTCAACCTATCTGTGACTTTCCAGGGTTGGCCACTGTGTGGCTTGTTCGATGTAGAGCTGGTCTTGTTGTATTTTTGCCAAATCTTCTTGGTGGTGTCATATGGTATGCCAATCTCAATCTCCTGGGCTCCTCTAGTGACACTCCTGTGAGCCAGTATGGCACCAATGAGATGGTTCTTCTTTGGGGAATCATGCTGTGTGCATGCCATATGGTGCAGCACAGTGTTGTGCAAGAAATGAATGAAAACCTTTGACATGTCAAATGCATGTGAGTGTCACAGGACTGTGACTTTCTGTGACAGGGGGTAGTCATACCTTCTTACATGAATGAACTACTATCAACAGGCAATAACCTCCGACTGTGTAGGAGAGGTAACCCAGCTGGAGTACCATACTTGGTAGCCTGCAGGGATGTAAGCTAGAATTCCAATTGCTAAGTACCTTAGATGTACTTAAGTACAAGTATCACTTACTTATGTACAATAATTCATTTTTGAGTATACCCCCTTTAGTCAACCACACATGATGATAGCTGCAAGGTTATGCCCACCAAAAATGACCACATCCCATGCCTCTCTACATGTTAAAGGAGAAGAATTCTATTATACAACATGGGTCTGACCCAGAAGGGAACTATCCCCGCATTCCGTACACACCCAGCCTTGCATATTCTGAAAATCGCTGCCTCTGATCATCTTATAGTCAAACTTACAAGCGAGCCTGCATAGTATGTGCCCCGCAATGATGTCGGAAAAATTATTTTGGTGAAATAAACGCGAATAAGCTGAAATAACTGTTTCTTCCCACGTATAATCCAGAATAATTGTCGTTTTTCAATAATTTCAGAATGCTAGCATCATAATTCATTGAGAAATGGAACAAATGATACTACTTCTTTAATTAAGGGTATTCCAGGTCTAAGAAGACAGCTGCACAACCAGGGGAGCTTTCTATCTACTGCAGAAAAACATTGCTCCCGGCATTATATGTCGTTATAATTGGAGCCCTGGGATTATGATCGGAGCACCGGGATTGTAACCATTTTTCGGTGATGTACAGAGCACTCCCCTAACCACCTAATGCCAGCTTTAAGCATGGAATTAACTTAATTTGAAATCGAGTACTATAACCTCCAGTATCTAGTGGATTGAGATACTGGAAGCATACTATAATTGAAAAACGTTGATTATTCTGGATTATACGTGGGAAGAAATGCTTATTTCGCTAAAACGATTTTTCCGACATATTTCAGCATATTTCACGTTCCGGTCATAACCGTGCCGCTAATTTTCGACTCCTCGTAACATCCGGATTCCGGTGCGTATTTGATTGGTCCGGCTTTAGTTCATCGGCATCAAGCCGAAGTCGTGTCGTACAGCAGAAATTCCAAGTATTCCAATTAACGACACCAAGTTAACAGCCATTTTAACAAGAGATCGGCCCACCAGATAGTAATTCTATTCAAGAATACACTTCTATACGAAAACAAACACTAAGATGCTCACCTCTCGAGCGACATTCTGGAATTCGATTTCAGAAGTCCTTTCGAACATCGACACTTAACATCCAAATTCAAGAGGAAGAGCAGGTTTCAGATCTGAATCATTGGCCCAAGATCTAGATCCACGTTTGCGAGGATCATCGTCGGAAGCATGCACAGCTTGACTCGTGTATGTTCGCCGGAACCAAAATGAGAAGGATGAATTGATGAATGAAGAGTGTACACAAATTTGATTAAGCCTCTAAAATATTGATACAGGACAGTGTAATACATGAGTAGTGTAGCGTACAAAAGATACAAGAATAGTAACACTTCAGCGACATCGTGAGAGAGATTCGGAAAGAAAAAAGACACAAAGACATTACATGAAAGCAAAGACAAAGGAAAATGCAAAACACAAATATATTCAGTCAAATATTGGCAGCAGACTCCTTCAACTTGGCTGTTCTGGCCCTACAACTATTAGTTCTTTTATGCCGCCTGAGCGCATCCAACCGACTCAGCTCCTTGCCGCATCTATCGCATCGACAGTCTTTTGATTCATTATGAATTGACTCAATATGCCTTTGCACGTCTGGATGGCGAGTAAAAGATATTTTGCAGCCAGGGACAGAGCAATAGAATCGCCTCCTTTTCGTGGGTCTGCCAACAGAACACTGACGCCCACGAGCGCTGGTGATAGCTTGCTCTTCATCATCGTCTGATTGATAATCGTACTCGGAATCCGAAACAACGGATGCTTTTCGTTTCTTCAAGTTTACTCGAGGCTCGACCTGACATTCCGCTTGAAGTGTGATTTTATGATTAGCTTCTGCTACTGGCAGAACCTCAGTAATACGAACTTCCGGGTTTTCAAGACACTGGACCTTGACTGAGAGAACTGGAAGTTGGCCGGGTGAAGGTGAACGTTTTGGTAAATTCTCTTCACAAGCCAAGTCATCTTCTGCTGAAGGAACAGGGGAAGGAGAGAAAGGAGAGGGATTTTCGAGTCTTGGATTTAGAATAAGAGCTTGCGGATTGATATATTGAGGGCGCTGGAGAACCGGCCGAAACAATTCTGCCAGCTCAACGCCGGTGTATTCTTGTCTTATAGCGAAGTTAGTGCCGTTCTGAATGATTTGAACTTGGTCTTCACGAGATGGATTGACATTGTCATCAAGGTCGTGCTGAAGGAGGGCCGTCGAAAACTGAAGACTCATCGGGTCCGCGTATCCATAGTGGAACTCAGCGGCGTCCTCGGCATGATCCGAGTTCTTATCATCAGAGACGAAATCCGAGGAGTCGATGAACTGAAGCATATCCGTCGGGTTGAGCTGTGCGTGGGTGGTACGGTCTTCCTTTGTTATGGGCTCAGTTTTGATTTCTGGCTCGTAGCAAGTATCTTGCTGAATACAAGAACCCGGGAGATCACGGAAACGCGACGATCCGGGGCTTGAACCTCGAGAAGACGAGCGACTGGAAGAGAGCGAAGGGACAGACTCGGACTCTGCATGATCCATCCATTGCCACTGATCATTGTCTGAATTATAGACATATGTCGAGTTATCGTGAAACGTATTTGTGGCGCATTGATCAAAATGAAAAACGTTCCCCAACGAGAACATACCCTATATCATCAAAATGAACACGAGCAAGACAAAGTAAATCGTAAGAAGTCTCACCTTGGAAGGTTGATAGCTTTCCCTCTGATCTTCAAAGGTAGCTTGCCCACTGTAAGCATCAGGACTTGTGCTACAAGTCAGGTATATTAGATTCAAATCTTCGGTGCAAGTCACAGACGGCACTCACTTGGAAATCCATTCACAAACTCTGTTCGAAGCCCAAAAGTTACCAAAATCTAAACTGTCGGCGACGGAGCCAGACATCCTGAAACGACGCGTGTGAGCTAATTACGGCTGATTTCTTTGGTATCAATGAACTGACCATGTCGGCTGAGAAGAACCTGGTGCAGCATAGTGATTTGGGCTAATAAGATGGTCTAGTGAATCCATCTTCCAGCTAAGAGATTGTCAAGAGGAGAGTGTCAGGGCGATTGGTATCCAAAAAGAGGAGAGGGAAAGCGTGATGCAATATTCCAGTAGTGACTTCAGTCAATCTTAAATACTTCTGGGTCCTTTTTGTATTCCGGCAGCTCGTTTAAATGAATACCGACAAATCCAGTTTAGGCGCCGTGACTTGGTTGACCGACTTGGGAACACCACCGATGAGCTGGAGTCAGTGTGACAAAATTTATTAGCATTCCTGTAGATCGAGAGACTATCACTGGTACGGGCAACAGCTTCCCAGATAGCCTCGTGTTTCCTCGAGGCGGGCGGGCGGGAGCGAGCGACTCGGTTTCGTTACTACCTCTTTCGGAAAATAGGAATACAGAACGCCTACACACTCGAATCTCGATCCATCTCTTAATCCATTAGGTGAACTCTGGAATAAACAAAGGGCCAGAACCGGAAGAGATCCTTCAATCATTGGCGGCTGGTATCTCATCAATCATAAAAAAATAAAAATAAAGATGAAATGCAGACCGTTTCAATCAAGTTACAATCAATAAACATCCACATAAAGTAAGTGGTTTCTATACCGATGACGAAGACGATGTAAGTCGATCTCTCGAAGTCGGTGCCGGGCCCTAGAAAGGACACAAGGACAGACACGATTCTATTCTCACTGAGAAAAATAAAGTGTCGAACTGTGGGTCCACATGTACGCACGTCCAACAAGAAAGATAGCTGAATAACCCACTGATTATCAATCGCAGACATTAACAATATTTTTACCTCCGGACAACAACCCATTGCCATGGAAGGACTTTATTGTCCGCGGGGTTGCGTCGGCGAGGGTTCAGCGATAAATCTATTGATCACATCGTATTTTGAGGTCAGACTCTCCATACATGGGATAAATAGTCGGGATTTTCGGAGCGATTGCGACTGAAAGAGAATGTCAACGGGATTTGAATCTATGAGAGTAGGCACAGTATGGTGATTGGAGCGGAGGATCATGCCAGGGAGTGGTCGCTTCGAAGAAATTAGCATTGAAGAAGTATCCTGAAGCGTATCGATGAGGAAAGTGTATCGCACGCAGAGTAAGTGGATATCTCAGGAAGCTTTTCAACATCACTAGCATTGACGTCTGGTGGGCTGTCTAAAGCCGAGAACTTGCGTGTCCGTAGCAGGGAAGGAAGGAAGAAAGGAAGAGTTTATTAACTAGACAAGGTCCAAGAGCTGAACGCCAGCTTCCGGGAAGCACCTAGATGTACAGCACAGGGAAACTATTGCTCTGTACTATGACTGCGTCGGGATATGAACTTCAAACTCCGCTCAGTCTCTGTTTTTGCGCTATTCATATCCCTTTCAACTGCCCTTGTACTATCTGCTGCTGCTAGGCAACCGATTTTGAACGTTAAATTCCTTTTGTGCCATTCTCTATCCAATCTTGTTCTTGAAGCCGTCCTGAAGAGACGAAGAGTGCCTTCAGTACTACTCGCAAAACTGCAATGGGATGGAGCGAATGCGGAGACGTTGTGACCGGCCGTTTTATAGGGATCATAGAAACATGAAAGAAGGTGCGTGCTATTACTGATAAAACCAGCCTTTGCTGACCGTATCTGTGCTGTTCAGCTCATCGTGACATTTTGTACTAGCCCACGCAGTTCAGATTCTGGCAGCTCCCATGAGCTATTTGAAGCGCGCCTGAAACACCAAGTACAAGGCGTTTAAGGTACAAGCATAATTAATCATACATAAAGTTCAGGAAGAGCCTTGTTCAACATTCTTTTCTCTTTCCGTCTTACTACCGCTTCGAGCTCTCGAGCCTGCGCTCTTTATCCTGGCCATTGATCTTCTTTCACTTCTCTCACCTCTTTCGGGAGGCACCCTCACTCTTTCAGCCTTTACGACCTAGACGCTTTGCCAGCGACATGTTCCTCGTCTCATTTTTAATAGTACTAGCTTTCACCCTTCCGACTGCCCTCGCAGCACCCACGTCAACATTTACTAGTCATTCACCAACTTTCAATCCTAGAGACGAGGATCTTCTACTTTCCCCAAGATCGCGGATAGCCATCCCACAATCTCTCACTAACGCTCAACGGTTGAAGGCTGGTCTCCCGCCGAAAGCCCCCCGTCGATTTCGTAGCAAAGATGATTATGACTCTCCACTTCCTGGTACGTACTATCGTTGTATAACAAAGAATTCTCATTGATTAGTGCGCCTCGTAGGTTCTCCCTACCCCCCATATCCCATGCCTTCTAGTCATCCAGGATCACAGTTCGTCCATTCCCTTCTCCCAACAGTATCGGGCTAACATGTAACCTAGAACACGCGGCTTCATCCAAGTCTCAGAGTCTTCCACGGGCAATGTTATTGGTTTTGTCGGAAATTCGTTTGTCCTCGACGGCGAGTATGGGATAATTCTTCCTTCAGCACCACGAGAAGAGAGACTGCTAGTTAATGTAAACCGTGGGATGGGGGGTGCACAGGGCATACGGACTTCGGTGAGTTATGAATTATCTCTTTGACGTCCCTAATCCATTCCAAAACCCCTAGAACAGCCCAGACGATAAATTTCCTTATCTCGGTAGTATTCTTGGATTTGGTAGTCCATCTGGTAACCTTGGCCCCGGAAGCTTCAGGTACTGGTGCATTCTCGACCTCCCCATTCCATCACCACTAATTGTTGGTGTTTGCACCAGCTACACCTACATAGGTGGAACGAACAAGCGCACCGCTCCTGGCTCCCAACCTCAGGCACTGTCAAATTCGTTTACAGCCAGTACCGGCATTAACCGTGAAGTAGAGAGTAGCGTTGTAAGTCCTCTTAGTTCAAGTTCTCGTAGATGGTGGTCACTGACAAGACCGATAGTTTACTCTTCACCCTGACGACTCTGTCACCATCCAGTGGGTCAATGAAGATTCTTGGGCCCATGAATCTCCCAGCTACATTGGTGTGATTGCCTCCAGTACGTGGTTCCTTAGTATCGGACTAGGTTTACTGCTAACAATTCCTTCACCTCAGACATTTTGTTTGCGACAGGCGATAAGGGCGAGTTTAGTAGGGTTTTTGGTGCCGTCACCTGGGTGGTACGTTGTCCTCGTCATGTTTTCGATTGCGTGAGCTGACCTTGCCTTCAAGGACTTCAAATTTATACCCATGAACTAAATTCACGCTCACTTCAAACTTTTGGCTTCTCGGATCTGTTATGTTGTTTATTTCGATATTTTTGGAACCCTTGTTGCAGTTGGTCGCGCTGGAATGTCGAGTCCACTGTATTAAATTCACTTTGTATCCTTGCTTGTATGTGCTTACTGACGTCTGCAGCCGAGATAGACCTTACCTATACCAATGTCTATATACCTTACGGGAGAATTGACATGTTTTTGATAGATTCTGTTGAGAACTTATTCCGGGTGCTATATCTTGGGCTTACCCGCCGCGATGAGAGTTCTGAATACCGATCCTAAACCCGCAATATGGTGCTGCAATTTATTTCCACTTCAGATAACAACCCATAATTTAGACAACAGCATTATTAAGCTCTTCCCGCCGTGTATTTGGTATGTGATGTTTAGGAGAGGGATCCTTTGAGTGTATGCGCCTAGATATACTCACTACTTTCGGTTGTCTTTGAGATATTGTTGAGAGTTCCGACGCTCGTAAACGTGACTGTGGTTCCTACAGTACCCTTGCTTGAATCGGGGTTCTGTTGACTTTCCGAGATACCTGTTCCTGCATCTGAGGAGGCATCCAGCTGGTGCATCTGAACTGACGACCTCATCCGAGTTGAGATTACGAAGGAGGTAGGTAGCTCACTTGTAGCCTCTTCCTCATCCTTGTTGGAAGGGAAGAAACTACGTAAGAGGCCGGCCAAGGCCAGAAAGTTTGTGACTGCAAGACAAATTGCTGCCTGATAAAAGAGGTAAGTCAGTGGTCACTTCAGAGGACCCGTTCCTATGTGATACATCTGGAATAGGACAAAATATGAGACCACTTGCTGATCCCAACTTTTCTTATTCCACTTGCACCTCATGAACGAATCTAAAATCCAAGCAAGGAACGAACCTCAGTATGTCCCATAAATATCACCATTTTCCCTTTATCGGGACCCCATCTTTGTGGTCCTAAAAGAAAGGTATGCATCTGGATTTTCAAAACATTTTTAACATTTAGTCAGAGGAGGGGATGATTAGATATACCGCGGTTGAGGCCAAGACCGTGAGCAAACCCGCGGAGAAAATAATTTGCACGAGTCGACGTTGGTGATGGGGAAGGTTCAGACGCCAGAGGGCAATGATCGGTGTTGCCACCAGGGTGATGTCCCCGATGACATCGACTGCAAACATGAAATTCAGGACCGAATTTGATCTAGTCTGACACTTATAGCCACTTACGTGTAAAGGACGCGGCCCAAGGGGTACCGGTACACTGCACACCAGCAGTATGGTGCCAGGAGGTGTCAAGACCGCAGAACAGGACAGTCATGAGGTTAATTGCAAGACAGGACAACCCAAAAAATGCAGTCAATCCATACACGAAGCGATGTAGGTTTTTTTGGGCGGGGAGAATGCGAATGATTGACAAGGCGATACTCATACGGCATGGCCTGTGGCATATAAGATCATCGATATTAAAATCGCGGTGAAAATCTCATAAATAAAGACTGACCAGACAATCAACGAGAACGCAAATGAAGAAAGAAAGAAAAAGGCAACTCGTAGGCTGGTAGGGTATCCTGGTACTGTATTCGGAATGAGGGACGCATGTTAATAAGTACAGCTGGGAGAGCTACATAGTTACTAAGTCACTTACCGCCATACTTGTACCTCGTCCAGAGTATGACAAGGTATAAAATATCAACTGGGACTACCATGATTGCCAAGTAATCATCCCACCATAAGCGCGCATTTCGTCGTCGATGAGCAAATCTAATGACCGTGGTCACACTTGCAGCAACGTGGAAATGGGTGAGAATGACTACGAATCAAAGTATCAATTCAAATAGAGCCACGAAAAAATATGCAAATTCTTACTGGCCCACGTCTTGAAAGACTGTTGCTGAATTGTCATGGCAGGAAGAAAGGTGCAGCATGTGCTTGGCCTGAGCAGTTCTTTTTATCTATTGCGGAACTAGAGCGTGTCCAGTCAGTCATATTCTCGATAGAATGCTGCGGTGATCTACTAACCCAAAGGGAGCAAGTCTTCATTGAATCAATTAAGATGTCAACGTCGAAAGGGACGATTCAACACGTTCAGATTCAACACAATGTACATGTTCATATCCGAGACTTTCGCGGATTGGCTGATAAAGGTTCGATACTCTCTTTATATTTTTCTTAAAAAATAGTCATAAGTTTTTCATAGAGGGATGCAGTAACCATTTTGATATTCTCTGTTCAAATCTATATTCAGAGCAGCTTTCAGGATCCTCACACCGGCTTCAACTTACGTCTGACGATAATCGTATCCAAAGAGGATTCAAAACAACTTGCAAAGAAAGGAATGAACATGCTTTCACATCGCTCTAGGCCCCCCATTATAGAAACCTGTTACAGGGTATCAAATGAACAGCTAAAATTATATGCAGAAGCGATTGTCGATATTAGGCCGCCGTTATTTCGAATCCAAGAGTATTGAGTGTCCTATCGTGCATACGTTTGACGACCAGATCCATAGAGTCGTCCCGTACGTTCTTTAAACATACATATAGAGTATGTGTATAATCTGGATATTCCAGACTATTTATTCTTCTAGTCATTTCATTGCTTTGCTATTCGGACCATTTAACAGGTCTGATCCCATCAAAACGACTTAGTCCAGGATTGGTAGAGACATACGTTGTCCGTGGTCAGGGTCTCCAATACCAAGTCCAATATCATCGCCATTCCAATTAAAGAGACAATCAGGACAAGATGCAAGAGAAGGACGAGGAAGCCTGAGGGGGAGACTCGGAAAATTTTCAAGGTACTGCGGGACGGCCTCCAAATGCTAGAAACGCAAATTTCAAGAAAAATCTAAAGAGTGGGATGCCAGACGTTTGCATTGGCCATAGAATGCAGGTCTTCGAAACTTGATTCTAGCCCAGAGGAATACACGTCACGTAGTTTACTCAGCGTATACGTACACGTCACACCTTTCAGTGACTCGCTCGCCCGGCATGTAATTATCCAGTTTATCCCCCGGAATGTTCAACCGGCCGTCCTGCCTACTACAAAGCATAAAGGCGCTTGTAGGAACCTCAGCGCTTTTAATCTGCAAAATGGGTGGCCTTATGTCAACCTGGCAAATGGTTTTTCCTCCGAAAGCGCAATGGTCCACTTCAAAAATCCCCGAACTTGCTGACAAGATTGCTATCGTTACTGGCGGAAACTCAGGTAAGCTTTCACCCAGAGCTAGGTTATTGTTCAATTAGAATCCCATATTTAAGGGATTGGGAAGGAGACAGTCAAGGTCTGCTGTTGTTATTGGTATCGTTTGCCGACGAGTTAACACAGGGCACCAGGCTCTACTTGAACATAATGCTAAGGTCTACCTTGCTGCGCGCAATAAGCGCAAGGCAGAATTAGCTATAGAAGAACTGAGAAGGCAAACGGGCAAAGAAGCCATCTTCCTTGAACTGAACCTGGCGGATTTGAGGTCTGTCAAAGCCGCCGCCGAGGAATTTCTAAGGTGTGTTTGGCGATTCTTTTACTCAATGGATACTAGTTCATCCTGGGATAAGAAATGAAAAGGAATTACATATCTTGTTCAATAACGGGTATGTTCACTGTACCTTTCCCAAATTCTACTGACACCATTTTTAGCGGAACCATGCTACCGCACCCAAAGGATGAGCTCACAGCTCAAGGTTATGATTTACAGTTTGGGACCAACGTCCTAGGTAGGTATCGGACTCATCTCATGTGCTGGCGTGTATAAATCACATCTCGATACTTAGGTCACTTTTACTTGACGAAACTTCTTCTGCCAATTTTAACTTCGACCGCATTACAATGCTCCGATGAGAAGACACGCGTCGTTAATACATCATCTCTCGCACATATCGGTTTTCCAAAACTTGAGTTTGAAAGCTTCAAAGGAAATAGCGACCTGCGGGGCCGGATTGCCTCAAACCTGTACGCACAAAGTAAATTTGTGAGTCTCCAGACTTTTGACGCCTCGTCGATATCCATTAGAGGAGTATCTTACAGGGCAATATTGTATTTTCGAATGAACTCGCGAGACGGTTTGACGAACAAGGGATAGTTTCGACGTCGGTGCATCCCGGCAATTTGACAACAGCGTTGAAAGACGATCCTCCGTTGCTTTTATTGCTCTTCGTATGACAATCCTTGTGATAAACGAGTCGTGTACTCATAATAGTTTAACAGAGATGGATCTTACATCCCGCAGATATGGGAGCTCTCACACAGCTTTGGGCAGGAACGAGTCCGGAGGGCCGAAATTTGAATGGACAGGTAGTGTTCAGCGACTTTGTAATAACTTTTGACTAACCTTCAACAGTATCTCATACCCTGGGCCCGGATCGGTAAAGCAAGTCCACCAGCAGAGGATCCTGCACTAGGGAAGAAACTTTGGGAGTACATGGACTCGGAAGTGCAGTCCTTTGAAAATGACTGCATGAACGATGAGAGAGTATCTTCGACTACATAGAGTTTATCATTTTCGAACACAATAATTGTAGAGTTCGGTGTGAGCAAGGACATCTGTAAAGGAGAAGGGCAAGCAGAGCCTCCATCAAGCGATTTTTCTGTTGCTGTCTAACCTAAACTGGAACGTTGAACATTCAAAATGCTTAGGAACGTCACGGTACACGTATCGGGATACGGGGAGTCTAAATCAATTTTGCCAGCAACTCGTCGGCCAAATCGGAATCGCGGCGTTGGATGAATAAAGCCGCAGAAATGCCGAGCTAAACCGGTGTTGTCGCTACCGTAACGTTGTCAAAGGTTACCTTAACCTTTTGATCTTTCTTTCCTACTAGTTCGACTGCATACAGCCCTTGTTGTGTGCTCTGAATTTTTCCCTTTTTACCTGGACTAGATAGCAAATTGTGGTCCTTCTATGTTCTCTCCCTGACTCCCAGCGATACCAATCCAACAACTGACCCCCACCGATGCTGTCCATCCCGAATATCCCATGGTTTCTTTCAATAGTACTGCATTCAGCGCATCACCTGGTTGATTTATAGTCCGGAGATATGGTAGGATGTGGGTCATCGGTGCTTAGTAGCGGCGACAGAAGGATGGTACGTCGGTCGGAGATACTTGTGGACATTCGTGAAGATATCTGGTCTATATTGTGGAATGCAAATTTCAAACGTTCCTCAAATTTATCCTAGTGGATTTCGGGATGGATAGGTGGTCTTCAGCTGCCTCTGGAAAACGTCCTGACACTTGTCTGATCATGTGTTTACGGCGAATCCTCTGACTTGTATCAATCTGAACCTCTCCCGCTTTCGAGTTCCCGTTATCTCCCCCGCAAGACAGCAATGCTTGCCCGCGGTATAGCTATGGATGTGCAGATGCTAATTGGACGCCGCTAGTACTTGGATGATGAAACCATTCCTTTCTCAAACAATTACATGTAAGGGACGGTGCACTGCATAACATCAATTGATCCACCGAGAAATAATCAACACATTATTCAAGCTAGGAACTTGATAAATTGCACTTCCCAAGAAATGTCGCGACCATTCGCGTCGATTCCGCCTACTTACCCAGGGCCTTTGTCGTTGCCAGTGGCGGCCTTATTAGGTAATCGTCGATGCAAAGTTTTCTTCCCCGCCTGCGACTCATCCATCCGCTTTGTCTTTCTCCTGTCTCTCGTCTCGGTCCCTTTCCTTCTTTGAAGCGTTCGGTTTTTACTGCTCGGAAACAAATGACTATACCTATGTCCGTCCCTAAAGCCTCTAACGAAAGAGCACAAGAGCTTCGTGAAAATCTCCAAGAGATACGACAACGTGTTCAGGATGCTAGTGCGTCGTCTTCGTCAGGCACGCGTCCTAAACTAGTAGCGGTGTCCAAATACAAACCCTCATCGGACATAATGGTCTGTTATGAGGATGGTCAGCTGGATTTTGGGGAGAACTACGTGCAGGAGTTGGTGGATAAGGCGAAAGAGGTAGGCACTCAAGTTTCTGAACGTACAGCTTGAGCTCACCGCTTTGCATATTGTTTAGCTCCCTTTAGAAATCCGCTGGCACTTTATAGGCACCCTTCAATCCAATAAAGCCAAGGTTCTGGCTGGTATGTCTCATCTTTATGCTTCGGGACTAAGTGCCAATCTTCTACTCCAGGAATACCCAATCTCCACACCATTCAAACTCTGTCTTCCGTAAAGGCTGCTACAGCGCTAAATAAAGCGCTTGCGTCATCCACATCCCGTACTTCTCCGCTCAACGTCCTTGTCCAAGTAAACACCTCTGGCGAAGACGCAAAATCCGGTCTATCACCACTATCCTCTTCCTCGTCCATAGCAGAGTCAGATCTGGCTAAACTCGTCAAACATGTTATCGCCAACTGTCCGCATCTGCAATTTCAGGGCCTCATGACAATTGGATCACTGGAGCTTTCGCTCCATGCTTCGGAAACAGAGAAGAACGCGGATTTCGAGAAGCTACGGGAGACTAGGGATTTACTACAAGAATGGTTACGCGGGGAGGAGTTTGCTGCCAAGGCTCAATGGGGCTCAGCAGAGCACGGAGGAAACTTGGTGATGAGTATGGGCATGTCGAGCGACTTTGAGGCTGCGTTAAAGGCTGGGAGTGATATTGTGCGAGTCGGGACGGGGATATTTGGACAGCGGAAGATGAAGGAAGAGGTCAAGGCGGAGCGGGTCAAGACTGCCGTGACGGTTTAATCACATTAATGATTTTTCTAGATAGAGGAAGCGTAAACTTAACCTCAACGGTTACTAGTTACAACTGGACCTTTAATAACTTAACACTAAGTATACTGTCATCTATACTCATTAACTAATACACTTTTTGCGTACTCGCGATATCGAGTATGCACAGACAAAAAGCATTCTTCATTGCAAAACACTATTTTCTCTCATAAATCCAAAGCTTTGGGCTTTTCCTCATCCTCACCAGGCCCCAAATCCTGTCCACAAGATCTGCATTGTTTCCGAGCCCCTTCATGCCCTTCAATCCTTTCAGCAGCTCCCAGTCTACCGTCCAGCCATCAACACCATTAACCCTCGCAACTTCTTGCCAGCTCTTCTTCCCTCCAAGCACCTCCATTTCGCTCGGCGACGCTTCCGAAATCAGATGTGTAATCTCAGAGCGAGCAGTAAGGGCACTGATAGCTAGATTTTCTGTTTTATCATATCTCGTCCACTCGGAGGAACTATTCAGAGCTAGTGGAGGCGAATCGTAGAATGGAGGAGCGAATTCTTGAAGGAAGAGAGAAGCACCGGTCTGCGCCGCGAGATTGGATATATGGACATGTGGGGCTGTTTCGAGCATAGTTTTAAAAAAGAAAGACAAAATGAGAATGAAACTTGACCGACCTGGGCTGATGCTTCCAGGAGGATATCGCTCATTGAAAAGTGCTAGCGCTTCCCCTCCGGGGTAGTTGGATATAGACGTAGTGGTAAAGAATGCCGTCGCAAGTATGTTTGCAGAAATCATTGCAAATGCGATTCCAAAAGTGAGTCGGCCTAAAAGGTTGGATTTTGGTCGGGAGACCCTGTTGAGAATACGTTACTGGTGGACGGCCATGCATGGAATGAGCGACTTACAACCACCGAGCACCCCTAGCAGCAGCAACATTGGCTGCAGGCACCACATAGACAATAAACCTCCATTCCTTGTGCCCGAGACAGCTAATTAATAAGACGAATAAGCCGTACGGGACCAAGAACCCTCGGATTCTTCTGTCGACGAGTAGACCTAATGCTGAAAGCGGCAGCGAGGATAGAAGCAGTTTTGGTAGAAACGATGAGAAATAGGTGTGGAAAGGAGAAACACCCCATTCTGATGATTTGCCTTCGACGATGTTAAAATATATGGAGGAGAATTCCGGCCAGAGAGGTGTAGGAAATGTACCCCACATGTAAGTGTCTACTGCAGTGGTTGCGGCTGCCAAAATCGTTCAGAAATATACCAAGATTATATTGCAGTAACGCACCGATAGAAGCTAGAGCAGATATGAGTCCGACTCTGATTGTGTCCCAGAAAGATATGTATCCTTGCCAAAGGACTTGTAAAACCAAGGGTCCTAGAAGTAGCACCAGCTCAGAGCGGAAAATTACTCCCGCTCCTGTCAGCAGGGCGATGACCGTGTATATCTTATACGGAGACGGACGCGTAGCGTGAGGTGCGCGGTCAAGCATCAAATATGCAGCGATATTGACTATCGATAGCAACATCACACATCAGATTTACAGTTTACAAATATGAGTAAAACGCGTACCTGGGAGTAAAGCAAACATATTTGGCAGGGTTCTACCCATCCAGAACAGAATATGAAATTGCGATACGGTCAACAGAGTGTACAAAAAGCCGGTCAGTCGACCAAAACGTTTGTGTACTGCTCGACGAATAAGACAAAGTCCAATGGCATTGAATGTGGATAGAGTCAGACGAACTGTCGTTATCGAAGTTTGAATATGTTCTGACTAGCAAAAAAAGCTCCTTACCAATAATCTGTAAATCAAACTTGCTCGAAATAAACCCGAACGAAGATGCAAAGCGAATTATGGGTGAGGAAGCGAATGCCAGGAGAATACTCCCTATAAACGTCCGGGGAACAGCACCAGGAAATATAAAATGATCATACTAACAGCAAAAGGATCACTTTATTTATGTGTAGAAAGGATGGTCTTGGGGACAACTTACGCTCTGCAACTTGAAAGGCGCGAGACCGTACATCAACACGTCATGGGTCGCGTGTAAGTTGAAGCTCTCTTCAACTTTTGTGTATGGCGCCAAAAATACGTGCGCCCATCCAGCAGCAATTATTAACGCGTCGAGAGCTACGCTCATGATTATTGTAATGACTTGGTCTCTCAGCCCAGGTTTGGGACTCGTAGACAGACGCGTTTATGACGTTGGTGGTTCTGGACAAAGAATGGACCGTGAGAAATTTGCCTATTACAGAACAACCGCAAAACTTACTGCTTGAGTATCAAGCGCTGGTAAATTCAAAGCTATTATCATTTCGGAGGTGGTGAGTGCATAATATTCATACAACATATACATAGGCTTCATAACAATAAACATAGTTTGACATGGAATTGGCTAGATAATTGCATCGGAACCAAAATTTGCATAACCTAGTTTGAAGGAGTCGGAACAGCCGGCAAACCCTTGCATACAAACACTAATTGTCTAGTCCAGTGCCCGAACCAGTTCCGAATCCTAGAGGTACGTGATTCATCAGAGGGTATCATCCGAGAACGCAGTTTCCATCGCCCTAATCTTTTCCGCACATGTTCAAAGCGTTGCGTTACTTCATCCATCTTCGGTCGTTTCTGGGGATCATCGCGAGTCATGTCGTTTATCAGGTCATTCATGAACTTGAAGCCACGGTATTTTTTGTCGAATGCACCACCCTACACAGAATGAGGGTCAAGAAGTTCTGATTAAAGACAAAAATTTTGCATACCTGAGTGATGCTTTCTCGAAAGATGTTTCCGAGTCGGTAAACATCAACAGCAAACGGATCACAGAGAGGCTCATTACTATTAAACTCTGGAACGGTTCTGTCACCGCCATAACATGAATGGCGTCCTGGGCAGAGCTGAGGATACTTGTCTGCTAACGCAAAGTCGATATACAAGTATTTGACCGGTCTTTCTGTTCTTGTACGAGGTTTAGACGGCCCACTCCAATCACGTTTCATCTCTGGTGTAGCTGGATGTATGGGCGAATCATAAAGAAATGTAGAATCCATCATGATATTGTCGAATTTGACATCGCTGGATTGAATCCGTGAGAGAACGAATCGAGTTATGAGATTTGTTCAACGGACTTATGCGCAATATTGTTTTTATGCAAAAAATGTAAGCCCTAAGGAGTCTCAGTCACAGTTGTCATCGGTTCAGATTAGAAATCGCACCTCTATAGTCTGTTGGAAGAAATCGACAGTTTCCCCCACAGTTGTGAAGAATGGTTGACTCCAACGAGTAAGGAATGGCATGACCAGCAGCTCTACAGTCTTTTCTTCTGCCTTTTCATTTGGAACTTTGAGCACCTCGCAGATGGGCACACAGTGGTTAAGAGGGTCACTACCATTAGGAGATAACATGAGGGCCATCTTCGCCTCGTGTGAGCCAGATTCTGAGACCAATTTCTTCAAGATGACCTGCATGCCATCCTTGATTCGTATGGCGTCCATGAAAACTGTTGCTTCCTATAGTATATAGAATCAGAGGAGCTAACCAAAAAAAAGTCCTATCGCACCGGAAATATTTGACCATCCTCACAAAATGCCCAAGCTTCATGTCTTTTACCACGCCAGGATGCAACCCACCCCGGGTGGTACCTAGGACGAAGCATGTATCCCTGCTCTTGCAACCAAGGCTGAAGGTCGGCCCAAAACATTTCGTAATCGTACAGGCGGTGCCCCTCCATCGCGTTTCGGTCAAGTTTGATATTGGGGAAGACCGTTTCAACTGTCAGCGAGGCGGGAATGCATTCGGGCGCCATCTTGATGCAAAAGGGTGCATAAGCTTGGGCAGAGGATGTACTTATACATCAACAATATAGACAGATACGATTATGCAGAGGTAACAGTGATGGCTGGCAGTAAGCATGAGGTTCCCACGTTGTCTTCCTCAGAAACCACCGCATGCATCATTTGTCTGTCTTCTCCACTCTACAAACCCCGCACTGAATGCTTTTCTCATTTCCGCCCGTTTATGTCGTGTTCAACACGATGTTTGCCTCAAGTTTCTTAACGCCCATAAGTTGTACGCAAACTCTATCTAGTCTTGTCCTGGACTCGTGTTTACCCTAAGGTTCGTCAGGCTGCAATTTTACAGCCAAATTTTGACGCTGACCCTATTGATATTTTTTCTAGACCCATCTTGTTTGATGTGAATGATGCCATATCCGTAATAGTCAATTCAGAAAACATATCTTACAGATAACAGGACTAACCCTCCGCATTTCTGTATTCTGAATTCGGACGCTGTAGTTGGTGCCATGACGAAGCTTTTACTGGCAGTTAAAATGTTCTCTGAACTCGGGAACGTGCCAGACTGCTCAAAAACGATTGCAATCGAATCGATGCAGAAAACCCTATATCTAATACTTCTAATATCTTTCACCCACATTCCCTTTCACACTGATATCTGGACCTACCATGGCTGGAACCAATGATTGCTACCACAGTATCACTAGTACCATCCCTCCCTCTGAAGGACCTTGCGCGAAACGTGCATTGCGCCTTTTAAAGGACTTCATACGAGGCGGCGCAATTCATAGGAACAAGGATGCCATACGCCAAGATGCTTTATTTATTTTAGCACACGCCGAGGATACTCTACAGAGAGCTCTTTTGGAATTCGTTAAGTATAACGAATATGTCCGCGAGGAAGATTATCACGAGTTTATCGGGTTACTCACCGAGCATGAGAGGTAACTCTCCACGACAATCATGCTTAATTCCAACTTCTCACAGTACTTTAATCCATGCAGATGGACTCAAGCCATCCAAGATTGCAAAAGGCTCTGCAAAGAATGCACCTCAAGGGAAAACTTCTCTAATTTGCAAAGTGGAGCCCGAATCCAAGCTCGAAGGGTAGCGGAATTTGAAAAGCGCGTCAAGGTTAGCTCTTCCAGTGGACGTCTTTAATATTGGAGGTGACATTCATAACAACTAGCATGCCTCGGCCGGAGCACTCCTGCAGAATATTAAGAGGGACCGAAACACCGCTCTAAGGGATGAGGAAGGAGGCGATGTAAGTACGGCCTTCCGCAGGTGTCATTACCGAATAGAAGCTAAAAGGATCCTCCCTGGTTATTATTTAAGATCTGACGGTCTTCATACACATCCTATTAGCAGTAATTAGCCGAGTGCCGGTGATTCTGGGTATGTGCCACTTTATTAGTTTCTCCCCTTCAGGGTGACGTCCTTGCTCTCTATTCACGTATAGAACGCAACCGAAAACTTGTGATGATCGCTCTTTGGTCGTTCATCTTGCTATCAAAACGGGCCCAGGAGGCTACTGACATGGTCTATGCTGGCGCATTATGAGCACCAACCCTATCCCGTTATGTTCGGTCATGCTGTTGCACACTTGTCGAAGCCCGGAAAGCTGACAACGCGGCCGCCATGATCGTGAACGTGCAGCGCCTAGTAGGCGCAGTGTACTGAAGTCTGAGTGTGCTGTGCATATTCTCAACTCCGAATGGACTGCAAAAAAATGTTGTACGTGCGAGGTGCGCTCGAAGTGTATCTAAATAGTGAATTGTATGTAAAATATGTGTATGCTAGTGTATACGATACTTATCTAGTACCGATGTAATCCCTTCCTTACAAGTTACAGCTTGTACCTTACAAGAATCCAATCACATAAGGCATTGGTTATTATTATCTTTCCATCTGTAAATAAAGATACAATTGATTTTGTAGACTATGTAAAGAAGGTAGCAAAATATAAGTAATTTATGGGTAAACGAGGGGCATCACGGTCATCGGACTATTCTCGTTACACTTTGTGGTCTATCTATTAAAGAGAAACCCACTAATGAGAATGAGTCTCCAATAAAAACGTTAGAACAAATATATTTAACTATTCTTCCCCTTTGCACCCTTGGGAACTCTGGCCAACCAATAGAGGAACAACGCAGCAACGACGTTGAAGATCACATACACCCACATGATGCCAAAGTTTCTCCACCGGTGTTCATATGATGCGCTCACTGTTTTTAGGAAAACATTGGTATCGGTCAAGGCACAGAACTGGCAAGCTGAAGTTGCGTTGCGATTGAGCACGTCTCCGGTACCGACTGCAGTGATGAAGGGCTCGAGGTACTGCCAGCACGTTTGGCCAATAGGCGGGTCGATGATGGAGAGCTCGATATCAGAACAAGTAGCTTTGGCATTGGCAACCCCAACGGAAAGCATGCCTTCGACGAAATAGGTAAAAGGTGAGACGCGGTACATGAATATCCAGAACCCGGGGAGGCGATCAGGACCCACGAGGACACTGATTGCAAGAATGAGTTAGAAAAAAGACTGAACGGATAAGAGATGAAACTCACCCGCAGAAGACGAGAGACAGAGAGAATATTAGATTCGAAATGTTACCGCCATTCTCAGGAGTATCGACAGCAGCGATGATCATATTCGTAAAGGTTGACGTGAAGAGCAGGAACCACAGTATGTAAAGGAACATTAGTCCTCCACGCTCCGTCACGGCCCCGTCCTCTATCGCATTACTGTTCATCCCAATGGGGTAATAGAAACAGAGGAACATTATGATACTCATCGCTGCATTCCAGGGAAGTTCCGTACAGATGTTGGCAAGCATGAACGCTTTCCAAGAGTAAGCTTTGGAGGGACGTTCGCGGACCTCGTATAAAGATCGTTGAGTGACGAAATGAGGCATGATCTGGTTGACGAGATTGCCAAAGATAGTAAGAAGCATAAAGATGGAGAACATTTGGTTTTGGAGGCCTTGGCGAGTGTTGCCTGATTTCAAGAACGTGAACCCAATGAACAGGGACTATCAATGCCAATCAATATCGATTCATGAAAGAGAGTATATGAAACATACCGCTAAGGTCGTGAGCGTAACTTTGGCGTAAATATAACTCGGCGTCCTCCAGTACTGTTGGAAAACCCTAAACACACAAAGCTTGAACTGCGTCCAGAATGGTGCCGCAAACTCTGCATATTCAGGACTATTCTTCTTTGTCTCGGCATCCACGACAGGCTTCAACTTTCCTAGTTCTCTCTTCCTAGCGAGTTCTTTCTTTACCTGTTGGTACTCGTTGCTCTCTCTCCAAGCTTCAGCATAGTCTCTAGCGGCAACAGCGCCGGGAGCTGCACCAGTAACTTCGAGCATCCATTCGGCAGGATTGGCATCGGCGGGACAAGGATGAGCGCCTTGACTTTCAAAGTAGGATATCAAAGTCTGAGAGTTTTTGCCAATGTCACCAAAATAGACCGGGCGTCCACCGCGAGCAAGAAACAAAAGTCTGTCGAATTCTTGGAAGAGGAGAGCAGAGGGTTGGTGAATGGTACAAAGGATGGCTTGACCGCTGTTGGCGAGTTTACGAAGCAGAGTACAGATGGACCATGCAGTTTGAGAATCCAAACCGGACGTAGGTTCGTCAAGGAAGAGCAGCAACTGGGGTTTGGCAGCGAGCTCGACACCAATCGTAAGCCGTTTCCGTTGTTCGACGTTGAGCCCCTCCCCAGGGACACCAACAACCGCATCGGCATACTCTTCCATACCCAGCAACCTAATCACTTCATCCACATATGCAACCTTTTCCGAATCAGGCGTATCTCTAGGCTGTCTCAATCTCGCGCTAAAGATCAAAGCTTCCCTGACTGTGGAAGTCTGCAGATGGAGATCTTGTTGCTGGACGTAACCGGTCTTGCGTTGAAACGAACTGTCGCGTTGGTGTCCATCAACGAACATGTCGCCAGTGACAACACCCATTGTAAGACGAGATGCAAGAGTGTCCAGAAGTGTCTAGATAGATAATGGTCAGATTTGATAAAGAGGTAGAATGCATTCGTACAGTTTTGCCTGCTCCCGATGCACCCTTGAAAGAAAATGGTATGTCAACATAGTGGAATATGCCAAGCGAGAGAGTACTTGCCATAAGCGCAGTCAGTGTTCCCGGTTCAACCCATCCATCGACGTGATCTAACAACCTCCTTGGCTCGCCCTTGATTTTGATATCGTAGCACAGATCTTCCCAATGGAAGACGCTCGTCTGTTTCTGCAAGTTTCCGACAGCTCCTTTGTCTATACTATCTGCGTACGTCATTGAAGATGCTCGAGACAAGGAGAGATCCCTATTCAAGGCCATTTCAACGTCATCGGGACGTTTTGAGGAAGCAGGGACATGTCCTCGACGGAAAACGAGCACTTCACCCTTGGATTTCGCAGCAGAGATGAACTCGGTAGCGATGAGGTAGGTGGCGCAGAAGAGGATCATAAAGACAAAGAGGATACCGAGGTTTCTGCAAAGGCAATCTCATTAGTATATATTACGAGAAAAATGCTCTAAAACGCACCTCCACTCATGGCTCTTCACATAGTTAAACGTCTGAGCCAGATATTGTCCCCCGTCCACGACAGCACTGCCTGGTGCCGCACCGGCAGTAGCGCAAATTCTTTGGGTGCCAGTTAGGTTCGAATACTGCGGCAACACCCCACCCAAATCACTTGGCACGAAAAGCGAACAAGGAAATTCTCTTCCGGTGAACTCATTGATCATCAAACTCTCAAACGCATATCCAATAGGGTCGATATAGTTTAACCACCGGAGCCAGCCTTTCATATCCCTGGTAGGAATCGTGAAGCCAGTGTAGATGATCAAACCAAGGATGATGAGAGCAGCGGGAGTCATGGCTTGATGGATTGTTCGAGAGGAAGCACCAATGGTACGGAAGATCATGGACATGACCATGGTACACATGAAAGAGAAGAGTAAAAAGGTGAAGAATGCGCTGGGAGTACGGTTGAGGTTGGTCATAAAGTAGAGCGTGAGGTTGAAAGTGATAGCAGTGGTGATTTTAGCGGGGAGATCGCAGATCATGGAGGAGATGGCTTCTGCGGTAGGGTGGTAAAGGGCCATACGAGAGTGTTTTTCGACAATGGGACGTTGTTCGTAAAGACTTAGTATCTACATAATTTGGGAATTAAGCACATATTAATGCACGAAAGATTGGATGGGCCACGCACCTCCAAAACGCTACTAAATGCATTCATCAAAATCGCAAAAAACAACAGACTGCCTCTCGAGAAGAAGCTATCTGTATTGGCTTTCAAGTTGAAGAAAATGCTCGAAACGATGAGACCCATGATCGTGTTGCCAATAACAGTTGCGAAAAAGAGCGAGAGATCTCCGCGCAGGCGCTGAAAACCACGGCGGAGGCACATCCGGATTTGCATCGGGAGAGAGATGGTATAAGGAGATTTAGAACGCCTGCGAGATGAAAGACGTGAGTTTGGGTAAAAAGAGAAAGGAGGGGCAAGTAACTCACATTCCCTTCGCCTGACTGCTCTTTCTGCTTTGCCTAAACTTGTCCAGCTGTTCACCACCAACGGGGAACCTCAGGTTCCATCGGTCAATCTCTAAAGTCAGACGTTGACGCTCTTGAGACTGTTGCCAACGTTTGGCGAATTCGTCTGGTGTTCGAGGAACAAGATTTTCGTACCCTGGACGCGCCTGACGCTCCTCAGGGTTTGTGAGAGACTGCGATGCAAAACAGTCAGGTTCGGAACGAGGAGGGAGAACGAAGAAACGTACAGTAAGGAAATCGGCTGTTGTTTGCCTCTCAGGACACAGGAAACCCATGTCTACAAAGAACTTCTTTGCATCTCCAGTGCGTCCAAAGTAGATCTGGCGCCCTTCATACAATACAGTAACTTTGTCGAAGAGCTGCAAATTGGAAAGTCAGCAACTGTCAAGAAATCAAAGGAAAACGAACATCATAGATGCTTTGGCTTGCTTGATAAATAGCTACCACTGCTGTCGTACCGGCATACTTGCTGCTCAGCTTCAAGGACTTGACAAACTCCAATGCTGTAGCAGAGTCCAAACCTCTCGTCGAGTTATCCCAACACTGCAAGGGACTTCCGCTCAATACCACCTCCGCAATGGATACCCTCTTCCTTTCTCCTCCGGAGACACCGCGAATAAAGTCGTTCCCAACCTTGGTGTTCTCTGTATGCGACAGGCCGAAAACAGCCATAACGACAGCCTTCATATGTTCAGCATACTGCTCGCGGGTGACATCAGGAAGACGGGTGTGAGGTGTACGCGCTTTGGCGGCGAAAGAAAGGGTTTGGCCGACGGTCAAGTTGGGGAAGTGAACATCGTTCTCGGCATTGTAGACAACTTCACCGCGAAAGTCTTTGTGCATGATTTCCCATGGGATGCCTGATCAAGGTAAGGAACGTAGATCATTACCAATTCCATTGTTGAAACGAGATGGAGAGATGGCAAGTAGCGGAGACGCACCTTGATAGTTGATCCCAGACCCCTCATCAACATCAAATCCATGTGTTTCACCCGAAATTGTTTTGAGTAGAGTGGTGCAACCGCTAAACAGGCATGAATACGTTTTCACAAATGAACATACGGGACCGACCTTCCCGGTGGACCCAGCACAAGTAACATCTCCCCATCTTTCACCAGTCCTTCAAAGCCCCTCAAAATATCTATTCGCTGCCTTTCCATATTCGTATAGTTCATTATCGTCCTCGGAAGGTCAAGCAGTACGTTTCCGACAGTTTTTTGATGATCCGTTGATGCACCATACCCGTACACATTGAGATTTCTGAAACTTACACCTGCGGTTCGTTGTGGATATTTATCCGGATATCTCGAAGATATCTGCAGAACAGAGCGAATCCATTTCTGATAGTCAAATTTTCCTGAGCCAGGATCCATGGTTGGGTCATCGTGCTCGCTGAACGGATTCTGTAGCTGGGTGGAACGGTTTGGTTTCAGAGACTTGTGTTTGCGAGACTTGCGCTTTTGGGACTTGGTCGTCACTCGCCTAGCCAGGGCAGCGACTTCATTTTCGACATTATAGGGAAGGTAATCTAGGTAGGGATCGAAGACAGTTTCGGTGTCGTCGTACTCGCCGACTGGAATGACAGTAGCGGTCTGGCCGTTAAATTTTTTATCATCCTTTGGGTCGTACATGACGGCACCTGCGCCCAGCGCTATAGATAGAGAATGAAAAAGAAAAAGAAGGTGGGGAAGGGGGATGATTGCTGCATTGCTGGTCGAGGAGTACTTATAGAGCAAGTCGAGTGGAATGTAGATGATAGTCAGTCACTTTGTCCCTTTCGGCAAAATCATGTAACAAACAAACTACTTGGCTACTCTTCGCTCCACCGTCAATCCTGATGCATTCCTCTGATAGATCGTAGTCCTGCTCAAGTTCAAATATGCTGTGCATCTTCCCGACTATGAAATCAAAAAAGAGAATAGTATGCAAACACGCGTTTGATGTGCATGCTTGCTTTTGATTGTAGATATGCCACCAAGTAAACTAGTATCGATGCGCCCTTGATAGACAGAAGCTTAATAGTCCGATTAAAAACACTCCTCACGCAGATTTGCTAGTAGAATCATGCACTGAAGTCCTAGTGGAAACCATTTTGCGTCTATGATTATTCGGCGACGCTAGGCCTGCGGAAAAACTCCAAAAGTTGGCGGATTCGTTCCAGCGTGTCACGGGCTGGCTCGTCCTCAATGCATAGGACTCTAAAATTCTCCCATTGAAACCTGCAATCAAAAAAATCCTTTCGTACATCTGTGATTAGCCAGCCACCTCTGCAACCAGGGTTTAGTAAAGATGAGACCTTCGGTAAACCTCCGGCATCCGGCCTCGTAGAGTCTATAATAATCTATAATTTATGAGCTGGCAAAGAGAGAATTTTACGGCGCTGCAGAACAGGATAAGCATAGACACACGTCGCAAAGTGTAAGAGTAGATCCATCAGACACAGCGTAAAATGGCAGAATACAGGACCTTTTTGTGACATCCTCAAAGTTAATCAGAATATCCGAGAATGCACCGAACCCTTTTTCGTGGACGAACTATGTGCACGTGACTCCAGTCTTCTTGACCGACAACCACCACTATGTCGAATACCAAGTCATCTGCACATCCGTCTTCGTCATTCTGTCTCTTATATGCTAGATGCTCAGCTAAACGAAGAAACACAAAAAACTGTCTTTCTGAGTCATGTTTGTTGCAAAAGTAAAGTTCCACGCCGATGCTAAAATAGGCCTATTTAGCGCGGAGAGTTCTGCGATTTATTTTCTATTCCAATCGACCGAGTGAAATTCATTTGGGATTAGCCACAGTATTCATTCAGAAAGAGCCATTGCAACTTTTCCTAATGATCAATTATTCAGACATACACTGACAAAACATTTACAACAATGAAGCTACAGCAATGAACTTCCTATCGATGCTATTTCTCGTAACGCAATCTGATTTCCAAACTCATTCATCGCGTTCTTCAAAGCTACAAGTGTGGCAACCGACTGTCTCTCCAAACCCGGCATTGGTTGGTTGTGCAAATAATAATTGAAGAACAATTCCAAGATCTCAGGTCTGATATTGCGAGTTTTGAGGACGGGCAGCATATCACTACTCGTGAATGTTCTGGTAACGTTGTCTATGTCCTCATGTGGTAACCTAGGTGCGTAAAGGCGAAGGATGGAGTGATGGGAACCATAATCCCTGGGACTATCCAGCTTCGATCTGAATATAATGTCAATGGGTAGTCTACAACCATCGACTGGGTGAAAGTCGCTTGAGATCAGCCACAGCATTTACTCAAGAAGAAGGTCTTACCGACGCATTGCGGAGCATTATTTCTTTCCACCCCTCTTGTACAGACCGTACACATCTCCACACCATCTTCTTCATCTGGAGAACACATGGCGTCGGGATGAGATGAAGTGTTAGATCTGCAGCACTAGCAAGCTCTGAGCATTTGTGAAGACCATGTTCATCCCCTCTTATATGATTACCGTGTGGGCTAAGTACCTAAGTTAGTCACTCCGCAGACACATACTTTCACTAAAGATCTGACATTCCCACCCCATCGGAATTTTGTTCAGCCTATCCCAAAGCTTATCAGGAATAGAGACGTATATCAGATACCTTCAGACTATGCCAGCTATTCACCACAGCAGTCATAATTAATCTTCTGAACATTTGATAAAGATCTATTACTTCCACTCTTGTCTTTCACAGCTTCCAAACCTATATCAGATAGCTATATGTTATCGTGCCACACTGTGTTCTTGGAAAACTGATAAGCTTTCTGAATGATCAAGTTGATCCTTTCAGTGATAAATAAAATTACAATGCCCAGATCTATGTCATTAAAGTTTGAAAGTAATTCCGGAAAAATGAACGAGAGTGTGCAATTTTAATCTGATATCCCTCGCATTTTAGTCAGCTAAAGATGAGAAATCATTCACTTGTCATGTACCACAAGGTTGGTGCCGTCAAGAATTGTACATATAGAAAGACCTCAAGAGAAGCACTCTATTATAAGATGTAAGAGTCGTGCTTTCCCTGATGCATGCCACTTACCATCGATAATCGGATATCCGTGCTCCTCCGCGTATTGTTTGCTGAATAGATCGTATCCTTTGAACTCTAGGTACTTCTTCACAGCTCCATAATGTCTGTCATTCCATTGAGTGCCCACAGCCACCGAGAAATCTAATTTGGGCACTCCAAAGTAGGAGTATTCTTCTTGTGCCAGGGGACAATTTCCGGCCGCGTCAAATGACCAATATGAGAAGGATTCGGCCCGTGGCCATGGGATGTGCATGATTTCGTCAATAATTTGAGGTCGCATCGGAAGCACGAAGAAATAGATTGGACGAGGGAGAGATTGTAGGGATATATGCGCAGACATCGCAACCTGAGCATAGTCAACAAACACTAAGTTTCTCTATTAGCAAATTCCTTGCATTCATTTGAATTGACAAACCACATTCAGTCTTAGTTTTATAGAGAAACGGGAAACATTGGCTCAGGAAAGCGGCGCGAAGATTGATTCGATCCTCGAATGGGAATGTCAAGGAGAACCTAAGCAGCATGGTCCCCTCGAGCCGCTGATGAGCAGGAAAAGCCAATCTGAACTTTAGGGTCCCTGTGTTCACAAAATCAACACACGCTCTGTTTGAAGAAATATAAAATACAGACCAGGTAATTGATCCAACTGGTATTGTGCCAAGGTTGGCCATACCGAGTGCGTAGTCAAGAATCTCCATTGTGGCATTTCCGTTGGGCTTAAGGGCAGCCGTCCCATAATGCAACCCAAGCTCTCCGGGGAAGACTTCGAAATGACGGTACCAAACGGTATTATCTCTTGCTCTCTGAATTCCACGACCCATTCCTTTAGACCTATCCATGCAATAGTTTTCAAATAGTCCGAAGCCATACGTGAAACCATGTTGATGATGCTCGACTCGTCTTCAAGTGCCCTTGGCGGTGATTCATATATTCGGATTCCAGCGAGAGTGCGGCCTTCCCCAAACTGATCCGAAAAGTAGGGACCACGAGCTCCCGGAACTATTTCATAGTCCTGCGTATTAATAAAGGAGAGAGAGAATGATTGAGATTTGGGATTGTATAGCCATTGGGAAGTATAGAGCTCGCCCTGTACTCTTTGAATGACAAACACTAAAGATAAAAAACTTTGAGCACACCTTGAACAGCTCTGGGGCAAAGCAATACACATCTTCAATGGTTACTAACTTTACAATGTGAAAGTCAGATCATAGAGGAAAATCGAGCCAACATACATATTTGAATACAAGATAACAGTAAATCAATGGGTCACTTCGATAGTCTCGATATTGTTCATACAAGGCTCTTCGCATGGTGATAAACTCTTTGGTGCATCCTGTCATCGGATGGTATAAGTAATGTTGAAAAAGTACTTACCCTCATGGTAAATCAATGCATGCATTGATGGAGTTATCCCAAATAACTGGAGAACGTTTGCGTGCCTAAGCAATTACATGAGCGGCATCCTTCAGCTTCTTTCAAGAACCGTACCTTATTTTTGCGTAGTATTCATATTCTCTTTTCCAAGCCTAGCTTAGAATCGTTTAGAGGACCCACTGAATCGCATGAAGAACATACCAGGAAACCATCTTCAGCATCTCTGCCGATGGAACCGTAGGTTATGACTGTGAATGTTTCTGAATTCAAGCCGGTGGCAGTCAAAAGACGTGCAGTATAAACTGTCCTAACTACCTGGACAGTTTTGCGTTCGAGCAGTAGTCTGAAGGGGTTGGTGGGCTTCAGACGTTGTAAAATCGATGATCCATCGTAAATAGGAATGTCAATCTTTTGACTATGAACGACAGGCTGCAATAGTTTGATGTCTCCGAGTGGTACTGTTCTGAAATCTCCCTTGCAGTGCTTCAATTGAAATTCAGAGAGGTTTTTGGTACAGACCCACTTACTGGTTGAACAGCGGTATTTGTGATTGTAGAGTTGTTTATATTTTGAGCTGCGTAAAACTGACAGCGGGTGAATGTAAGATATTGCGCATTTGAGAACCAATGAGACATGATTAAAGGCTTGCGACTGAGAGCTATTTAAGAGCCTTTCTCTCCTCTAAGCTCCTGAAGGGGTATAAAATTTAACCCCATAAATTCCTATCGGTAGCACTTGACAGAGTACACCGCGAAAATTATTCTCATTTCGTCTACTATTGCTACTGGCTCCTAAGAACAATAGCACAAATTTCGATACTTAGTCAATGGCTTAAATGGGGTTTTTTGTTCCCTCATACTGTCACCATGAAACCGTTGTCTGTTCATATCTATGTCTCTGTACCAGGGTACGAAAACCCCTTGAGACCGAAGTCGAAGTCTACTGTCTTTGTAAGAAGGTAATGTTGCAAGTAGGTGACCTAGAGCTGTCGCTTAAATGACCCCGAGTTTGACTCCAACTTTTTGTATAAAATCATCCCTATACATTGCTCTCAAAATTTCCATAAACGCCGGAGACATGCGAGATTTCTTGCGAGATTCCTGTTGACATTGGTTTCTTTGCTTGATGATAAAGCTTGCCAGTGTTCACAAGGTACGGCAAATGCTTGGACTGGGAGTGAATTGGATATTTTTCTTGATGATCCTCGTAATCCTCGAGCGTGAAGTGGATCGGCTCTGGAAACACCTTAAGGAATCAGAAAAGCTCCCTGTACACCACCATCTAGCGCTTACCGTCAAAATTGTCCTATTGAAGTCCAAGCATGAGAACCTCCACAATCGAAAAAAAATTCTTTCGTATAAAACAATTGCGTCTGTGTTGCTAAAAGCATGCCTCGGTTCGACACACTTGCCACCGGTCGTCAGTATGTCATAGATAGATATATCCTTTCATAGCACGTGTTTATTCGCATGAATCGGAATAAGGATTGTATCAACAGAGCTTATACATTTCTTTCTGGGTAACCTACGGTTCATGTTCTAACGAATCAGAATCATAGGAAGGTAGACTCTTCTATTTGGACTTGAACCTAAAAAACTCCCGATGACGTACGAGATTCCAGCGTATCGCAAACTGATCGGCTATCCTGATATCGATAACGTAGGACTTACTATTAGAGAAGACGAACTGTGCATCGCACCGAAGGCATCTTGGTCCCAATGTGCTGGACCGTAATCATCAGAGTCCTCCATCGAGACAACAGGGTGGACAGAGAGGGCGGTTCCAAAACCTCGAAGAAAGACAGTCAGTGTAGTTTGCTATCGGATCTGTGTCGAGCCTTGCTAAGCAGATTTCTAGTTCTGGGGCACACAACCGATGCTGAGAATGATAAACATCCAGCATAAGTTAGCGATGTCAACCCAGACAAACGCGGTGACTGAACAGAACAGAATAAAGAACCGACGGAGAGGAGCTGACATAGAACTGTGGGATCCGATAAGTAGTCCTCCTTCCAATCCGGTGAAAATTCATCTAGAATGACCGAAAGGTATGGGAAATGCAGAAGGCTTGGCAATGCCAAGGTATCGATTGTTCAGTAATACAGCTCAATACAGTCACCTATATGCGAATCGCGACGACTGCTGTCAAAGAGAGCAAGCTGCGATGAAAACCAGAGCAAAATTCAATCGGACATGGATAGCGCCCATCAGATTTAACCGGGCCAAATGCGTGGAGACGAATATTGAGAGGCAAATCCTTGGAGCGCCCGAGGTACAGCCGTAATAACGACTTCGCGCTGGCTTCGTGTGGTTCATCGTCATGCAAGGTGTCAAACCAAACCGAGATATTTGTCCAGAAATTGGCGTTTGAGTGAAATCTGTCTCCGGAGGCACTGAGGACTGGCAGAGATATGAAAGACCTCTGTTTCTCTGCACTTCAGCTGAACTAGTTCTTCCTCGTTGTCACGAGGAAACTGCGAGCAAAAGGAGAATATTTCATCCAGAATCTCCTCGGGCAGATACTTTGGGTTTTCTGCTATCCGAACTAGTGTATCCCGTTCAATGGAATTCAACCGTATCGCGCAAATTTTGGATTTCTTGGTTAAGGAGGAAGTGCCAATCCCGGTCTCATAGAGAATTTCATCTCCACAAAGTTAAGATACATCGGTGTCGCGTCATAATTTTTCCAAGAGCTCAAGCTAGACTGCCGTCTGAGCACCATGGAAAGCGGTCGAAGGGAAAGTGCGGTCGCACAGTGTGCATAGAATGACGGAATTGGACATACTTGGTACTGTAATGGTTTGGAATGGGAGGGGCAGAGTAACTTCGCGTGCACGGGAGGTTTTTGGAAGGTTGCATAGGTCAGGGTTGGAGTAAAAGCACAGAAATGGGACAGCTTACACGTTTGCTTTGCGTCGGCCCACCTCGGTCTCTAGGGTGTTCAGACAAAGAGAAGACAAGCAAAGACAAGTATAAGCTTCGGTCGATTCTTAAAAGCCAGTCAACTTGAAGATGCGGATATACTCAAGATACAAAACATGAACTAAATCTAGAGTGAACTGGTCAACTACGATTCTATTCTAGAAGACTGCAGCAGGGTCTGTATCGTGGTCAGGCATCAATGACAAACTCTGAATCACGGCCGGGAGCGGCAGCGAGAGTATTGAAGCGAGACATCGCTGTAGTTTTGCTGGCCGTCCTTCCTGATCCAGTGGTCTCCAGCTTGAAATATGCCAATGCAGCAGAATTCGACCCTGCCCGGGACTCTATCATGTCACAGATAGAATTAATCATTTGATCGTCGATGGATATTCTTCTAAAATCAGATAAGTCCCTATCGTAAACTGAGGTGGGTAGTAGCAGGTCCAAATGTACCAGATGTTTCAGCGAGATAGAGTTATCACGGTTAATATCAAAGTGACGAATCAACGGAGGGATGACATCGAGATCATCCTCGGTATGCAGAGTAAAGTGAGTAACATCTGGACACATTTTTAGCGTCTGAAGGACCTCGGCCAGAGTTATCGCGATATTTGAAATCAGCAATGTCTTCAGAGAAAAATGCGACTGAAGAAACATGGCACGAAAAGCCCACTGAGACCATTGTACCGGGTTTGTGAGATGTGAAGGCCTTTTTCGAACTATGAGCGTGGTCAAAGAAGGGAGGGACAGGCTTTGCAAAAGTTCCGGTGTATTTGTATCAGCGTTCGAGTATTCGTTGGCCTTTCCCATGTTAATCTCTAAATCGGTAAGCCTTGGGCAGGGAATGGGATCCTCTGGTAAATCATCATCGCCGCTATCATACCGCAGGATGCATAAACGTTCGAGTTCAGGGCAGTGTAACAAGATATCTACGTGCCCATCCGAGAATTCGTTCAGGGTGAGTGATGTGAGTCCGGTGAGATTGAACTTGTCCGAAATCTCAGTAAGGTATGAAGGGATGAAAAGCCGACGAAGGGGTGCCGAATTGAAGAGTTGATCATGGGGCACCCAGTCTCGAGGATAGGACGAGATATCAAATTCGTCGAGGATAATGAAAAGATTCTCCAATAGAGGAAATTTCTCTTTCTTGTTCCAATCTATCCCATCACGACCACTTATACGCTGAAGAATGTTCCAATCCAGTGCTAGGACTGCCGATTTCCATCTGTGAGCTTGTTCCAACAATGTATCCACGATGTCCAGTAACACCTGATCGAATTCGGGAATTTGACAAAGTACCTCGGGATCACGACTATCAGATAAATGGAGAGGTCCAAGTGCATGTACGTGAAGAGACAAAGGGAGGTCTTTGGAGTAGCTGAGATATTTCCGCAATAATTCGTCGATTTTGTTAGTACAATCGTAAGAGCTGCCATTTGATTCATAATCACGATCATACAAGGAATCGAACCAAATATCAAGGTGCGTCCAGAGCGAAGGAGTAGAAAGAGAAATTTTCCTCCACAGACTACAAGTTTGAGCGACGTCGAGAATAGGAAGATAGAGCTCGGACGTCGGTTCTGCATCATCTCTAGTGTTTTGTAGAGCTGCCACGGCCTCGTCGCTGCCGTCCAGATGATCAGGAAATTGGGAACACAGGGAGAAGATTTGCTGCAGAACCTCTACAGGTAGTTTTCGAACAGGAGAAATTAGGGTACGCTGGTGGTCGTATACGCGGGTGAGTAAGTCGCGTTGAAGTTCCAGACCAGCAAGTGTAAGACGAAGCCTCTCGATCTCGTAGTTGTATCGAGCGATCTCGGTTTCCGTCACTGGTATGTTTTCGGAAATCTGGTGCAATTCCGTGTCAGAAAGGGTGTGGCCGTCTCGTAGCTTGTCCAGGAATGTTGCATTGACGTAGGTGTCCAGTAGAGGAGAAACCGGAAATGAGTGGAAGCATTGGTTGCAGAGTTGTACCGGGTCGTACATGTTACTTTCTGGAGATAGATTAGAGCCCGGAAGTAGACAATATTTGAAACAACCGACCTTTGCTGTCGCTCATGAAGGAAAAAAAAATAGGTTAACGTACAAACAGGGCACGCGACTTGTCGGATAAAACGGTCCGCAGCCCCGAACTGTCGGATTTTGCTGCGGCTTCTCTATTTTCATTGGACGCCTGTCATGGTCACCCCAACGCGACTTCTTTGCCTTCTTCCTTGTCGATAGAGATTATGGTACCTACCTAAATCCCTTCTGTTCTGTGCTCACCAATTCTGAGTACAGTCCATAGGTTGGATGCGAAGTACTTCACCCTGGCTCTTACATCTCTCAAAAACGCCATGCAGCCCCCATTTTTCAAGACAAGCCGACGCTGGGATATTACTCCTTCCCCAGACAGCCAGAACCTCGCCTGGACAAATGTCTTTGTCGCACTCATATTCATCCTCTTCAATGCCTTTATCTCTCATAAATTCAAACTTGGCGTAGGTGTATCGTTGATTGTTGCTGCGGCCAGGTGTATGGTCCAACTCGCCGTCGTGGCTACGCTTTTAGGAAAGGTGTTTGAGACGGATAGTCCGTGGGCAGTGGGAGGTATTGTATGTGAGTCATTGGTTGATCTCATTTCTTCGCTTCAGTCCCTAAGCGCACATGAGGTGATTTGGATACTGACGCGTTCTTCCTGTAGTCTTGTTAAATCTCATGGGGACAATAGAGACGGTGGCTAATAAGTCGAAGAGGAGGCATGTGAATATGGTGTGTTTTTTCTTTCCTGATCCCGTTTCCTCTCCTCGTACTCAAACGTTTCTTCGTCCATATAGTTTCCGTCTGTCCTTATCAGCATGCTCGGATCGACAATCCCGATATCAATCATTGGGACAAAGTATTCAATGTCGATCGAACCATTCTGGGACCCCGTGCAGTATAGTGAGTGTCATGCCAAGGTTCTTCGAAGCCCTTCCCATGTTTATTCAACAACTCGTGTATGTTACAGTCCCTGTCGTGGGTATGCTCTGTGGAAGCACGATTGGGGGTGTCACAATTTCGATAGATCATATTTTGAGGGAGTTCCAGTTGAGTATTCCAGTCGTCGTTGTGTCATGCGTACAATCCGTACTCGTATCCTTTGAAACTTTGCTGGAACTTGTAACTGATTCAATGTTTCTTATACAGAGAAAACCGTGACAGAATCGAAATGCACCTCGCGTTTGGAGCTTCTCGCGTCGAAGCGTGTCGACCCATTGTTATGGATGCGCTGAGGATCGCGTTAACACCGACGATTAATCAGATGAGGTGCGTACCACTTTTCTTCGTACAACTCCCTTGATGGTTCATTCTCAATTTTTAGCGTACTCGGCATAATCGCCATTCCGGGTATGATGACTGGAGCTATCCTCGGAGGTTCTTCTGTTCAACAAGCCGCCAAGCTGCAAATGATCATTATGTTTATGATCTCTGCCTCTACGGCTTTAGCTTCTATATGTGCTTCGACGTATGCACTTTCCATAATGGTTGATGAGGAACATAGGATTAGAGGGGAAAGGATTTATGGAAGATTTGCTTGGGGAGAGGTTTTCTGCCTTGGTAATGTGATCACTCGGGTAGCTGGTGCATGGAGAGATGTAGCAGCGATGGCTGGGAGGGTAAAGGCTGGTGTTTTACCTGGGACGGAGCGAGGACGAAGAAATCGCGATGAGGAGGAAGTTGAATTGTTGTCGACAAGGAGAGAGGATTTGCGCGGCATATCTGCGTAATCTCATGGTCTAAACTCGAGTCGCTATGATATACGTGTTTCTAATGCTCATTCAGACTTTTGAAGCAACAAATGTATGATATCTCGCTGTTTGCAATCAAGCTTTGTGTTTAAATTGAAAGTTGTGTATGCATTTTTATGACCATATAGATATACTCGGTTAGGGTGTGGATAGGTCGATACAAGGCAGATATAAGATGCAACAATAGACGTACATGAAGCCTGATTCTCATGTATTAATGTTTTTTATACTTGATTTGAGGTAGAAGCCTGCGTTTCACGGCCAGGCAATTTAAGAGTCGGGCTGTTGGGTTGAGCTACGTATAGCATAATGAGTTCACGTGGAAGTCGAATAGCGATAACTGAAAGGGACTAACCAACTTGAAATACTTCATATGATTCCACACCAGATCGGTTTGGACCTTGAGAGGCATTCCAACTAGTACCGCCCGTAAGTTGTCCGCTGTCTTCCACCGAAGAACCCAAAGCCATCCCCCGTTTCATCCTATTATTGAACAACATGAGAAGAGAATTCGTATATAGCTTCGAGAGTGTGACCCCAGATATCTGGTGCATGGTATTATTGTGGATAGAGAGAAAGAACACGAGGTCCAAGATAGCGGCCGTAGCCGTAATGGTACCCGTCTCTATTGTCAGTCGAACGACTGAAAAAGACTAAGGTCAGGATAAAGCGGTGCAAGGAATGCCTCGAAGCACGGACGTTTTGTAATGACAGCATTTGTTCGAATGGAGAATTCGTTACGGTTTTTCACCAGCTAGATTGACGCCTGTGAGTGAATGTGTCAAGGACAGAGAATTGAATGACGATACGTACGAAATATGTCATACAGCCCGCAATAACGATGTCCACCGCCGCTGAAGTACCGAGTCTGACACCGACCGACTTGGGGAGTCCTGGATTATTATTACTTTCGGTTGGATTAATCCGAATCTTGAAAAAAGGCAATGCATATCAATATTAGCACCAGTCAATGCTATGAATGATGAATTGAGAGACCGACATAGTAACCAGTCACCACAGCGCCTGCAAACTGGAGCAAGGCCATCAAGATGATGAAACCGTACAATATTTTGGAGTGCGATAGAGTGAATATCCTCCATCCGAAAAAGATCTTTCAATGGGAAGTTAGACTAGAGAAGAAGAAATCGAACGCATGTATACCTGTACAGCGGCACCGATGGTACTTGTAAAGATCGGTATGTCCAAGAACTCGGTATATATCTGGTCAAGCGCTTCCCTGTTTCCCCATCCATACCCGAACCAATGAACCGCATCGTACGTTGCGCAGAAGGTCTGTGCCCACTCCAACAAGTAGAGGACGTATACTAATCAACATAAGTTGCTTAATGCACTAGAAAGGTATTCAATGGCCTACCTAGAGTCTTGAATATGATTCTGTCCCTCGGAAATGAGATATAATAGACGTACACCTGTACTGTAAGAGCCCCCAAAAGCCCCCAGTTCCATGCGAAACCAAGAAGTCGTGGTATTGTTCTATATTCGGCGAGACGACGTCAGTGCCAACCTTAGCGTACATCCGAAGAAAGAATTTACAGCCAGACAATGTCACCTTCTACCATATCGCTGGATAATCTCAGGAGCGACTGCAGAAGCGGGGAATGTTGTTCTGACAGAAAGGTGCATGGGGAAGGATTTGTATATCGGTTGTATCATTCTAGCTTTCCAACCCATTCACTTGGACGCACTGAGATGACCGAAAATTGGCCTAGAATAGCTCGTAATCTGATAGACGCCGAGAGCCAATTCGGTGACTCCATGAAAGAAAGACATTCACATACTACGAAGACGGCCAGAATAGCAGTAAACCTACCTGAGATTTTGAGTATGTGACAGAGGTGAGCAGAGACTGGAAAGAATGGGTAAAGCGTCGTCGTGGCCAGGAACCCGCAAAAAGTGACTGTCATTTCGCATTGAAAGGAGGAATGTTCGGGTCCAGCAAATCGAACTGGATCGGTTGCCAAACAACAAAGAGCCACAAATATATTATGTATCTGTAGCGCTGCAGCCGCAGCATCCCCGACTCCGGTCAAAGTGTATTGAGACGCGAAAACGCCAATTTTATTCGGAGAGGCAACTCGAACGTACAACAGATTGAAGTCAACAAAACATCTTAGCTGTGAACCGAACAGCCAGTGGGCAAACGCAATTCTCTCTGCACGACGTCGTTCTGGCACACGCTTATCCACAATTAACAATAAATCAAATACCATTAATTTATCGTTACAGGACCAAAATAATTGTGAAGGATTGAAAAGATCACAGACAAACGGGTAACAGACGCAAATGCAGAACATTTCATAGCAGGATAATTGAGAAGGAAAATAAAGCCTAACTTGTCATCATCGACACCCATAAGAGTCGAGAATCGGTGGACAAAAAATCGCAACAATAGCTTATGCAACTTACAAGATAAACCCTCGAAATCGGCACAATTGGGGGGAACCCTTCTTGTGTCGAATAGCAACAGATGTACTCAACATTTGAAGAGCCTCATCATGATCAAATGACGCGAAAATGTTTTCAATACCTGAGCGAGAAGATGGCTGAAGTAAGATATGATTGAGTTGCTGTTCCTCAACG
The DNA here is from genome assembly GCA_037954225.1 of Stygiomarasmius scandens. Taxonomy (NCBI): domain Eukaryota; kingdom Fungi; phylum Basidiomycota; class Agaricomycetes; order Agaricales; family Campanellaceae; genus Stygiomarasmius; species Stygiomarasmius scandens. The sequence goes on along the minus strand of JBANRG010000005.1, from coordinate 70,383 downwards.
CTAACGGCCTTGAACACGGACTCTGTGATGGGATTGATAAAACGGCTGCAGAAGTCAGCACCAAATAGAATTTGCATCGTTGCATGGAATTCATGCTCAGAATATTGCGGAACATGTGCGATCGACGATGAAACAAGGAGTCTGCCCACAAGATATCTTGTGTACTGTGCCCGAGTCAATTTTGTAGTCTGTTCTTGTTGGAAACGACAATGAGCATTGTACAAAACTTCACGAGGATATTCAGCGATAATATTGCTGATTGTATCCAGAGGAAGGGTAAGAAAGTGAGGTGTTTCGCTTGAAAGCCGGTCCATATCAAGGTGGAGACAAAACACTACTTGTCACGAGACATTATCACAGCTTTCCATCATGACCTAGTATACCCGCGTGACCTCCATATGAAATATTCATCTGTGGCGTGTCTGCAAAATACCTAAAGGAGCGGCGGAGTTGCCAAAAAAACCATTCGAGGTCCCCAGTCCCTTCTCCTCCATTCTGTCGGAGTCGGGGATGAAGTAGATGTGGGCCATCGCTTCGTGTGGCAAGTACGAGGCCCAGTAGTCATCAACGAGCTTTTACATATAATATGTTGTCGTCGTCCGATCAATCTAACGAGTAATACTACGAGTTAGTATATGCTCCTCGACCGAATACAGAATAAACGGATCAGATTGAAATGTAAGTACCTAACGAGTAATACTACGAGTTAGTATATGCTAGAAGTGATATCAGTATATATGTATAAAATAAGAAGAAAGGACAATGCATACCTCCTCGACCGAATGCAGAATAAACGGATGAGGAGATATGCGTGAAGAAAACCGACTATATAAAGGAAGGTCACGTGGACATGTTACTAGTAAATAAAGGTAAAGTAATCCGTAACAACACACCCCCATCAGGTCGGATTGTTCGTGAAGACATGATAAGTAATAGAGAAATATAAGGAGAAGGTCAATCCATAAAAGAAATTATCGAGAAACGAGGCCACAGCCCGTAAACCCTTTCTGATGTAGAGTCTTGTCGAGCGCTTTAGTAAATATATCGGCGAGCATGCTGGAAGTTTGAATCCAAGATATAGTAAAACGACCAGCACGAATATGGTCCCTGCAAAAATGGTATCGAACGTCTATATGCTTTGAGCGTTTCGTTACCGAGTCCCCAGATGCGATGCAAATCGAGCTTTGATTGTCAGATAGTAAAGGGAATGGGTAAGGAGCCGGAAAACCTATTAGAGAAGTGAATGATTGAAGCCATAATGCACGCTTCATAGCATGCGTCAAGGCCATATACTCCGATTCAGTAGAACTGAGTGTGACTGTTCGTTGATGGGAAGAAGACCACGCTACAGGACCTCCATTGAGAAAGAAAATAAACCCAGATACCGACCTACGATCCGACTCGTTGGAAGCCCAGTCTGCATCTGTAAAGCCAATGTCATCCTCCCTAGACGGTATCGAAACAGAGCCTCCTTCCGTGGCACCCCCATACTGAAGGGCAAGGTTACGAGTACCAGCTAGATATCGCAGGACATTCTTAGCATGGATTGCATGAGCACGAGTTGGTTTTGCCATGAATCGGCTCAGCGTCATGACAGTGAATACAAGATCAAGACGAGTGATACAAGCTGCGTAGTTCAGCGACCCAACGAGTTTCTGGAACCAGAGAGTAAGGGCTTGTTGATCATGGGGAATGTTGTCGTCGGGTGTATCCATGGTGTCGTTGAGCTTGCGGTGAAGAGGAACGGAAACAGGACAAGCATTTTCCATCCCATAGGCTTCAAGAAGTTCCGCAACATAAATCTGTTGCGACACCCAAAGAAGCTTCTTAGAACAGTCACGTTCAATCCTCATTCCAAGGAACATTGAGACCAGGCCATTATCCGTAATCTCGAATTTCTTCTGAATTTCCGCTAACAGCCAGCTGTATATACTGGGGTGGTTATACACATGGAGTCCATCGTCGACGTGGAGAAAGAGAAGAAGAATATGTTCAGGCAAGACAGAAGGTAGGGGAACATTGGGAAGATCTTCTGGGCGCCAGCGACCGATAAAGACTCCAGGATCCACAGGGCAGATCACAAAGCCCAGTCCAATGAGGAATTGACTTAGCGTGTCGTACCATTCACGAGCGGCCTGTTTGAGACCATAGAGAGCACGTGTCAAACGGTAATATTTGTGTTCTGTTGGGAAACCAGGGACGGCCTTGACATAGACAGAGTGAGTAAGAGGAGCATTCAGAATTGCCGTTTTGAAGTCGAAAGTTGAGGCGTCCCAATCATACTTCGCAATGAATGAGAATGCCCATCGTACTGCATCAGCACTTACAACCGGTGCTGAGGTCTCTCCATGATCCCCTGCCTGCTGGAAGCACCCCAGCACCACCAGTCTCGCTTTGTAGTCACCTATAGCACCGTCTAGTAGGTATTTGAACGCGAAAACCCACTGCATCCCTAGAGGTCGACGTCCTTCCGGGATAGTGTCAACAGGCTCAAAGACTCCAAGCTCGTTCAGTCACGTCACCTCCTTTGTCATCGCAAGTTGCCAATTCACAGTATCACCTCGAGACAATGCCTCACGTATCATAGCCGGTGGTTGCTTCAGGTCCCAAATTCTGCCGATGATTGGTTTGAAATTGAGAGTTGGTTGATCGGGAAATGTTAGTAAGGTCCAACTGTCGTCCGGAAGCAAATCTTCCAATGAGATGAAATCGGCAGCGGTAGTAATTTCGGAAGCAAAAGAAGCAGATGCAATTGCTGAAAGGGCGTCAGAAGGAATACTGGCGGCAGCTTGAACGAGTGGTCACGGTATCTGGTAGGGGAGGAAGTGGTGTATATTCGGGAGCAGTCGAGGAAGTGGAAGTAGTTACGGTAGGCTCAGGAGCAGGAGTGGTAGTTTTGGGAGCAGAGAGCATAGAAGGATCTGGGAGAGCATGTACCTGGTCTGGTATAGGAGTGTCATCAACGTCAAGAGGTTGAGGTGTCCTCGGCACACCCCCAAGCCTACCATAGGTCATCTCATTGAAGATGACGTCCCGACTGAAATGGAGACCCCCTCTACAGTCTCTCACACGCCAACCAATTCGATACTCGAAATAGCCAATGAAGATACCCTCTATGTAACGTGGAGAACCCTTCGTACGTTTTTCCGCAGGTATTAAAACCCAACACTGGCAGAACGGTACGCGCATGTGAGATATATCGGGTTTCTCACCATGAAGGGCCTCATGAGGAGTAGTATCATCTGGGCTGTGAGAGGTTGGGAGACGACAGAGAATGTAGGCAGACATATCTACGGCGTATTCCCAAAACTGCATAGGCAGTTGGGCATCAGCCAGTAGCACCAGGGCCATCTCTTCCACCGTACGAATATAGCGTTCGATTTTACCATTCTGCTGGTGTGCATATGGTACCGTGCTTTGGCTGATAATACCGTGTTCTTGGTGCAACCAACGTGTAAGTTCTTTGTCCTCGAATTCCGGAGCACAGTCGTGACGCAGGATTTCCACCTTCCATCCGTTGTCTTTACTGTTTCTCCTATTCATAAGAATGGGAAGGAGGGTTTTGACATGCCCCGACGCTCCATTCTTATGCCGTAGAAAGTCGACAAAGCCACAGTAGGTATTGTCGTCAAGAATCGCATGGAAGTAGGTTGCACCAGAGAGAGAACGACGAGGCCATGGACCACAGGTGTCCATGTGCATGATCTGGAGAGGATTCGTCGCACGGTTACGGGGATTATCGTATGGATGAGCAGTTCCTTTACCCTCAATGCAGGATGCACATTGACCCTTCATCAAGACTCCATTCCAGTCGAAACCCGTCACGTAGTTGCCTTTGCAGACTTGATTTACTCTCCACGCACCAGCATGACCCATTCTACGATGAAGCAAGAACGCATCATTAGCCGGTGGACGAAAGGTAAGCATGGCACTAGGACGATCAGTCGGGATGACTGGTAAGGATAATGGAGTATGAGGAGAAGGGGTAGTTCGGGAAATGAAATCTTCCTTTACGAATTCGCCAAGCAGGAAGAAAAGACGGTTAATGTAGTGAATGGACCATGAGGAGCGTTGGTCCTCTACTGATAGCGAGGTCGGTGTCAATATTTTGCAATTCAGTTCTCTGAGAATAATCTCAAATCCATTCTCGATGAGCGAGCCCGCTGAAAAAAGGTTTATGGGGGCTTTGGGTGCATGAAGACAGTTGAGTAGTTGAAGCACCACTACATCGTCAGACCCATCGAGAAAGATGCAAAACAAGCACGTTCCAACAGCTTTAGTAGAAAGAGTACCGCAGTTGGCAGTACGGACGTCTCGAGCACCGGCCGGATCATAACTGACGAAGTTTTCGCGATCACGTATGAGGTGGTGAGTGCTCCCAGAGTCCAGGATACAATTGAACTGGGTACGGAGTTCATCATATAGATGAGGGTCTTGAGAGTGGAGATCATTGAGTGTCATGGCACAGTCGAACGGAGGGGACTCAATCACACAAGCGGAATAAGCAGAATGGAGTTTGACATTAGTGGTACTGGCTACATTGGTCACAGTGGTATTCTTAGTAGCAGGCTGTGTTTTCTGAGAATCAGAGGTAGCCACAAAGGCCTTCGCAGCTTTCTCTAGCTCCCTCTGGCAGTTGATACAATGAGCCAAATCCCGACCACGTTTTCTGCACCGTGAACAGGTGAGTAAAGGATCCCAGAAAGTATCCCCTTTGTCTTTGTCTCTCTCTTTCTCTTTCTCTCTGTCCTTCTCCTTCCCTCGACCACGGTCACGTCCTTTGTTCCGAATGCCTTCACGAACACAAAGATCTTGAAGAGTCTGAGCGAAGTGATCGAAGACATCGAAGGAGCAGTAAAGCTTTCCCTTTCCTGAGTATTCCGTGATGGACGTGTAGATCGGACCAATGAGGGGACCAATATGGGGATCAGAAGAAGGAAGACCGAGCGCGAAGTAGTGCAAGACATCAGACCAGTCAATATCTCGACTTCCATCCGTTAAACCACCCAGAGTTGTCCGATACTTCGAGACGTAATTGTCAAGATCATGAAGGTTTTTGGCCGAGGTGTTAAAAAGTGCACACATTGTCGTCTTCACCCGAGTCTCATTCCCGTGTCCCCATCGCTGTTGCATATGGTCCCATTGTTCACGAGCAGAGACAGGACGACCAGTGGTGGTGAGCGCAGGATGTAAACTCTTCCGAACATCCGGAGCAATATGCTGGGTGATCAGGGAATAGACGATACGGTCATTTCGGTGCCAGAGATTAAATTCATCGGATAACGTATTTTGAGGGACATGTACCAGAGTATTGTATATAGTGTGAGGTACTCCAGGCGGTGCTGGTCCACAGACATGCCCAATCAACGCCAAGTTCGTAAGGACACCCAAAATCTCTGCTTCCCAAGCTACGAAGTTTTCAACACCACGAAGCGGGTCGAGCTTCTTGATAACTCCTTGAGCTAACGCCAATAGGCCGGTATCTGGAGTACCGAGCATGTATGTAGGTGTAAGAGGGTCAGGAGGCAAGGTATGGTGAGCAGGACTAGGCTGGATGTAAGACGTTTGCGGACTGGGTTGGTATGGTGGCGATGGAGGTGGAACAGAATATGACATTGCAAACGGTGAAAATGGTGGTGTTGTCATCAGGAATGGCCGTCCAGTGTGAAGAGGTGGAGGAGAGGAATGGTGTGAGCCGACATCGCCTGATGGCCGTCCATCGGATTCAAAGGTACCAAGATGCGAGAAAACGCGAGAGGTTGGTGTAGGTGGGTATAAGGATGAAGTAGGGTTAGTACCTGATAAAGGTACGTGTTGTCCTTGAGGCAGCGTTCTCGTAGGACTACCTCCATAGGTCGTGTATTGTGGTGCATGCACACCCCCATAGTCAAGCCCTAGAGCATTACCACTTGCAGATCCGTGATCAAAACTCCGCATACGACGTAAACCAGGTGAAAAACTTCCAGGTGGAAATGGAGTCATATGTGGTGGAGTCGGAGGTGGTGAATCCGTCACCGTGTGCACACTTGGGGGAGGATAATTCCCTCGATGTAATCTGGGTGGTGTAGACGGAATGAATCTCTCAGAGGGAAGGGAAGGAGTATTCACTACCGAGCATTGCTGGAATGGCATCGGTGACCAATGTGGGTATTGTGTCGATGGTGAGGATCTACGTGGGTCCGTGGGACGGTCCAGTTCCTGACTCGGTATGGAAGGGTAGCAAGAAGGAGATACAGTATGTAGAGATGGAATATCTTCGTTCAAGGAAATAACGGATGGCTGTCTAGAGGTGCTATCAAGATGTAGTGAAGTAAATGATATATCTAATGGGGACAAAACAGAGGGAAGACGAGGTATTTCATTGGCGGTATGATAACTGGTATTAGATGTTCCAGGCGACGGCAAGATGGACTCGTGCGAATGCGCAGACGAAACATGTTCAAGATGTTCAACGATAGGAGAAAGGGAGGGGAAAACTGATGGAATTGGTGCAACTGGAGAAGGAAAGGGAAATTGGGGTGGTAAAGGTGTTTGAGAAGGAGTCTGAGGAGTGACTATAGTACGGTCTGGGTCTGAAGAGGAATCGCTAGCTAGAGAAACTGAACGAAGGTAGGAAAGAGTAACCGAGTCAGGAACCGTTTGCCGTGTAGACGGGTCTGTAGTAGACGCTCTGGGAGGCCGGAACTGCTGATGGTGTTGTGTTGACCCATACACAGGACGCGTCGTTGAACGACCTGAGCCGGGACCAGAAGGTGCCGCGGACTCATAAGGGAATTGGGAATTCATCTTTCAGGCGACCCACGGACGCAAAAGAAAAACGGAGATAACGTGTGATCGATGAATATGAAAATTTTTCGCAAATGTTGATCTGTGGCGGTATTCGGGTAGATATACTTGAGACTTGATCAGGACAACCTTAAAGGATGCCCATAACCTGTTGTCGTCGTCCGATCAATCTAACGAGTAATACTACGAGTTAGTATATGCTCCTTGACCGAATACAGAATAAACGGATCAGATTGAAATGTAAGTACCTAACGAGTAATACTACGAGTTAGTATATGCTAGAAGTGATATCAGTATATATGTATAAAATAAGAAGAAAGGACAATGCATACCTCCTCGACCGAATACAAAATAAACGGATGAGGAGATATGCGTGAAGAAAACCGACTATATAAAGGAAGGTCACGTGGACATGTTACTAGTAAATAAAGGTAAAGTAATCCGTAACAACATAATACAATTTTCGCATTTTTATGCAGAAAATGATTTAAATCATTGTGAAGGACAGAGCTACAGGGATGTGGCATTGGGTTGACAATCCCATCATATACAGGATTTAACCGCTCCTTTAAACATGATCACTCCTTTAAACAGTGGCATTTTCCATATCAGGCATTCATTTGGCTGGGCTCAGATGGTTTCTAATATATGTACATCAACTCCAGGGCTATGAAAACTGCTCATTTCAATGGATACATGAGAATATGGTTTGATGGGGGGTGACATCAGGAAATTCAGAAATGTATGGCAGGTATAAATGGTATGGAATGCATAGATTCTATACCACCCCATACATTTCGATACAAATTCTCACTGATTGACTCCATACACATTCTGTATGGGTGTATAATTGTATAATCAAGTATAGTAGCTAAGATGTACATACTTACTAGCTTAACACTTATCGCAAACTCTAAGTGTATAGAACCTTTTTTTGACAATCATCCAGTTGTTGTGGTGAGTCGTGACTAGGACTCCGAGTCCGAAACTCGTACTATACATGACATTGAACATTTATACGCCGCTATTATATTATCTGTACTTAAAATCACTCATAGCCCATAAATAGGTAGTTAGAACTTCGAAGTTTATTGCTCCTATACGGTTACAATGAACGGGACTGGACTGTCCTTACAAACCAGCGAAGGGCCAAATTATCCGACCGGGCCGCTGGTGTTTTGATCACGAGTCATTTGAAGCGGAGTTTGAATAAGTTTGTTGATTTTCGCTGAGCTCTTTCGCTTTTCAACTTTACTCCCTTCTGTCTCCGTCCCTCGCCCTGTGCACGTTTTCGGTATTTTCAGTGAACTTGTGGTGAGTTTTACGGGTTATATCCGTGACTCAGTCTCTTAAGGGTACTTATAGTCACAGTTTGTCTATGTGTGGTAGGGCGGAAGCCCAGACATACAGGTGAGTTATTTGTCTATCTGTTGACGTCGTACCGTCATTTTTAACCTCTCATTTCTATCAGTGCTACTCAGCAATCTGCGGGATAATGGGGTACATTTGGCAGAATGCGTGTCTGGCCGTATGTCCAGTTTCTGCTCTCTAAACCCCGGTGCGCCTATATTTGTTGACTACATTTACATCTTATTGATTTTGTTTTAGATAGTTATGCTATATCGAGGACTGGGCAACATTGGCAGTATGATATTAGCTAGGGTATGGGGTATGGGTTCTACCAGTGTACCGTACATTCTGTATAGTATTGTAGCTAATACACGTATTTCCTTCTAAATTCTAATGGACAATGAGCAGAGTGATAATACCATGAACCAAGGGCTGAGTGCTGAGGCTGTCACCATGAGGGTGTATGGGGATGTATGGAAATGGTGTATGGACAGGTATGGGAAAGTTGTATAGGTCGGTATGGGGAGTGTATAAAAAACATGCACCCTCCCTCAGCTCCATACATGTATAAATGTGTATGGGAGGTATGGCCCCATACCCTCCATACCGTTCTGAATTTGCTGATGGAATTGGTTGCAAAATGGCGATTGTGCCAATCTAAATTCTTATTTGGTGCCATTTTAAAAGCTCTCAACAGTATAGCTTAAGAAGAATCATACATAGATGGTTTGTATGAGCATGGAGGTGCCCATTCTATGTGACTAGCAATCTGTTAGCGAATGTGGGAGACCGAAAAGCTCTTTTGGGAGGAGGATTTGTCATAATTGTGACATAGTCACATTCATGTCACAGCATTCATCGTGTACATCAGCAAAGAGTCAGGGGGCTTTACACCATCTTGAGCCTCAGGAAAATGGTCAAATGATCATTCTTAAGTGTAAACTATAAGGGCATAACATATAAATGCCAACCGAGTTATCTGTAATGAAGAGTAATTGTGTGTGACAAGTGTTTAAAGGACCCGGAATAGCCAAAATCAGCACCCGAAACTGATCTGCCCACAGCAAGCTTGTGTCCCAACAAAACAACACAAAAATTGGCATTATACCCCTTCTGATATTCCTCTTTCAGATGTTATACTCAGTAGCTCATGGATCAAAGTAACGGGCTCACAATATGTAAAAATAGATTTGGTGTTTAAAGGAATGGTTAAATCCTATATCCACTGCTCTTCTGCATGAAACATTCTAGTCACAAAGTGCCCTTGTCCAAAATAGATAATGCCTGAAATTGAATAGTTACTGGTCTGGTTATCCACTTGTACTTGTATTGTTTTATCAATTACTGTAAAGTATTCAATATCCTCAGAGGGAATAGCCATTAAAAAGAATTCAGGGAATCGTGTAAATTTATAGATAAGCTGAGGTGTTTCTGTGCACAACCAACATCAATTTGATCCATTTTCCACATACTGAGATGCCCAATTTTGAGTAGAGCTATAGATCTTTGTAAATGTTTCCATCATCACCATAGGTAAATGAGTCCAGTCTGAACATATATGGCCATTACTGCATATTACTTTCTGTTTCAAAAAGGGTAGATCAGTCTGGAGAAGTTGTGTGATTACTTCCTCTACTGCTGCATATGCACCCAGTTGTAATTTGTCAGGTTTTGTCATAATAAGTGCATTTCTTAAATTATTTTGTATATGGTCAAGGTTACTGATATCTAATTTGAGAGCTTCAATAAGTTCAGCATAGATTAGAGATGTATTATGGGAACTTTCAAAATCAAATCCCTCTCTGTGGATGAGATATACATGAAGTAGTAAGATAATTACAGAATCATATGCACAGCTTTTTTCTGACCAACTGAGAGTTTTATGGTGCAATTGAAGCCTAGAATCAGAGGCAATATTTCTATTATACAAGGTCCTTTGTCTTTTTGTTTCAGCTCCATTCTCACCAGTAATGTGCTTGCTGGGTGAAACTCAAATATGAGCTTCGCGAACGATTATTGTAGTGCTTCGCGAATGAAACAACACAAAACCAACACAAAATATAATAATTGAGCGAGGTGGTGTGGGGTGTAGGAACACTTCTTGATAAACTTAAGAGATATCTAGCTCAAGAACAAGACACACAATGGTTCAAGTCCAATTCCAAAGTTCAATAACAAATCTTTCCAAATGACAAGTTCTTTCTTCTTTAAAGTTCAATAACCAAAGTTCAAACAATAACCAAGTCACAATTCTTATGCACACAATACAATTGCACCAAAATAAAAGTCTTTGTTAAAGGTTCTTAGGCCTTTGTCTTGTAGGTAAGGGTAATGTAGAGTTTCCTTTGACACAATAAGCTGGCCTGGGCAAGTGGGGTTTAGGAACCCTCCAAGAGACACCAGGATCTGCAGCGAGTGTTACTGTACTACTCTGTCGTCTACCTACGACTACATGGTCCTTTTATACTCTAGAAACTGGTAACTGTATAGTTTTAGATTTTATTTAAAAGTCCGATAAAAGATATAAAGAAATACAAGAGTAAAAGAGATTGACACTGAGAGAGACTATATCAGGAAAGATGATTACCTATAGAGGTAGTAGGTCTGTGAAATATATACAAGAAATGGGAAAATATGGTATATCTTCTTATCAGTGCGATCTAGTCGCTCTTGGGTCAAGGGTTAATACCCTCGCGTACCTTAAGTATGGATGATCCCATCCATAGTCTTGCATTTGGGAATAACTAGATTCTGTTATACACAAATGGTTCCATATGGTATGCGCAGGTATGCGTAACCTGCATCCATATGGTCTTCTTGATACCGGTATGGAAATACCAGTGCACGTCTTAACCATGATCCGACAGTCCTATCAGCATGGATCAGGATGTAAGGGAACTATCTTGAATAGTGTTATCTTGCGATGAACGGAATACCCCTATACACGTAAGTTCTTGTACTGTTCCGTGTAAGGTCATCTCATGTAGGGTGCTTCGCGTAAGACAGCTTCGTGTAAAGTCGTGACTTTAGGTCTTCTGGATAAGATCAATCTAGTTCTAAATATAGACTATTCCCTAGTTCTTATCCAGTAATCCTGATCTCTTCTTTGTATTGTCTTTAAGTCCAATAAGTTGTTATCCCATTGAATCATGGATTATAGATTATGCGTACTCAATGTCTCATGTGTTGCAAAAAACAAACTTAATGAGTATGACACACCACCATCTTGGAGTTTGGCAGTTATGGGACAGAGCAGCAGAGAAGTGGCTGGAGATTACTGAAGAAGATTGTCAGAAGCTGATTAGAAGCATGCCTAGAAGGCTCCAAGCAGTTATCAAGGCTAAGGGAGGACATACAAAGTACTGATCTATAGTTTTGTATATGTATATATCAATGTCAAGAAATTGTCCACATGACTTGTGATTGTAAATGACCCATAACTCAGCGAGGTTTGAACCAAACAAGACAAAACAAACACACCCACAAAGCTAAGATTAAATAGGTTTTAGCTGTGACTAAGCATTCTTTTCTAAAATGTGTATGTAATTCAGAATTTTGCAATTTCTCCAAAATGGCCAAACATGTGGACAATTTTTTGAGCCACTGTAGAAAACAGGAAAGGATAGTATAACAATCATATGGTGTTGCCTTTCAATGTAAAGAATAAATTTAATAACTGAGGTGGTTCCATTATAGTCTATTATCTAAACACATTGGTTGTCATTAGAACAAGAGTGATTGTGTTCACTATAAGGCATGACACGGATGCATCTGCAGATATCTGTCATCTGAACCGGCAGGTTTTGACATTCAAAAAATCTCAATCTGTATCAGGCATTATCCGCACTGCCGGATACCGGCATCCGGGGTATCCGACCTGCCGGTACCTGCGGATTGCAGGGTACTGGCAGGTTTTTTCAACAAAATATGAGAAGGAGTGATTACAAGAACTAAAATTGTATTCCTTAAGATATGTAACTGTGTCATGCAAAATAATCAACTTTACCATGTAGTAAATAATTCAATTTTTCAGATTAAATTATTGAAACTTACTAAATCATTCATACCAGAGGCTACAAGGCAGCAATTTTCCTGTTTTTTAGGTCTTACTGTAGAAAGCTTATGGCTTTACATTTCCAGTTTGCATAAGTACCCTCAGAATTAAATTCTGTCCATTTATTTAATGTTGCAGAAATTGTGGCACCATCTTTTATTGCTAGCATAACTTGTCATAAAAATATCTGAAATGGACCATTGTGCAGATATGAGTTATTGGAGTAAATGTCATTTATAGATCTTCTCTTGAAAGTCATTATTTGGCCCTGTAGAAAAATAGTTACTAACTGGAAAAAGGCCAAAAATACTGTCTGTAAATAGAGTGATTTTTAGTATTAGCACAGCATGTTCAGGGATTATTATATACATGATGAATTGATTGGTTTGAAATATACTGTATATCCATTCTATAGAACACAACAGAATGCATCAAATAATACACATGATTCTGAGTTATTTTAGCATTGATTTGAGCACTAAACATGGAAGTAGCATAATACATTATATTATGTGTACAAATATTTATGCTATCTTTATTCACTGGTGAATAATACAATAACACCAAACATTTAGTGGCAAAAGAATTTGCTAAAACAAAAGAAACCCACCTGAGATTTATTCTTTATATCGTCTCAATGAGCAGGTGGAAATTTTATAAGGATAAACATTGCACATCTAGTTTCCCATAGGCAATAAACAAAAAGTTGCAAGTAGCATTTTTTTTCTTTTGAAATTTATTTTGCCACCAAGTTGTTCATTGGCTTAAATTTATATTTCTAACAGTATCTTATATAATATATGATATATCTTTGCATTATGTTTAACAGAGATAGTCAGTTGTGATATATGTACTTCTCAAAGTGATCCTTAATTAATGATTTTGAGTACTGGAATTTGAAGTTGTGGGTGCCGGATACCTGCCGGTTGTCCATCTTTTTTCAAAATCTCCATCCGCATCTGCCGGTTGCGGATAAATTATGTATCCGGCCCGGCCGGTTTTCCCACGGATAACCTGGCAGGTACCGGGACAAAACCGGCATCCGTGTCAAGCTTTATGCGCAACTCTGTCACCAGACTCCGGAAGACATGACGGGCCATTCCCATTGAACAGCGGAATCTGATAGGATGTCCTATAAGTACACAGATATCAGAAGTATATAGTATATATCCAGCATCCAGGACAATATGCATATAGTGAAGTTCTCATAGGTGGGTCTTGAGATAATTCTTAAAGCCTATTCATGATATATAAGTCATGGGATATCTTCTTAAGGTCTGCTTGCATCATAGACATCTCAATAAACATTCTAAAGTTGCTCATGATATAGGTGCTTGTGATGTTGGAGTCTCAATATAGCTTCTTAGGATCAAGTTGAGAGTTGAAGACATCCACTATAGTTCCTGCTATAGATGATCCCCATGTAACTACCCCAGGGCTTTTCTTCTCAGGCCTATATACATTATTTTAAACAATTTCTTTTCTGGATTGAGTATCTTAAATAAATTAGCATCCAAATATTTTCAATGTAGGGTGAAATATTAGGAGATACTATGCTGGTGTTGATATCCAATTCTGGACAGGAAAGTAAAAGAAATTGAAGTTCAATCTATTGAGAGAAAGCTAAAATTTTCTATGTTTGATAGCATTACTTTCTTGGACTATAAAGATAATTTTTGTTTTTTACTTTCTACACAGATAGTTTTTCTTTCTGGGTCTGGAAATGCAATGGGTGATCATTGCTTTATCATCTCCCTACACTCAGTATATCATTGCCCTATTACTGGCTGCTCACTGCCACTTATTTGCCACTCATCAGGTCCAATAAGAGACCTGATGATAAGATTAAAAACTTGTGGGATTTTACTGTTACTGTGCATCACTGCTGATCAAAATAAGTGTTGAGCATTATCATTGATCCTCCCATTCAACCTGATCAGCAGTTTATAAGTAGAAAGAGTTAAACTCAATGAATTTTCAATCTTATGATCAAGCCCAATAAGAGGGCCCAATGAGTGGCTGATGAGTGGCAGTGAGTGGCCAGTGATAGGGCAATAATATACCGAGTGTAGGGAGATGACAAGGCAATGATTGCCCATTGCATTTCCAGACCCAGAAAGAAAAACTATCTGTGAGTAGAAAGTAAAAAACAAAAATTATCTTTATAGTCCAAGAAAGTAATGCTATCAAGCATAGAAAATTTTCTCAATGGATTGAACTTCAATTTCTTTTACTTTCCTGTCCAGAATTGGATATCAACCCCAACATAGTATCTCCTAATATTTCAACCTACATTGAGAATATTTGGATGCTAATTTATTTGAGATTCTCTGTCCAGATAAAAAAATGTTTAGAATAATGTATATGGGCCTGAGAAGAAAAGCCCTGGGGTAATGTGTGACTTCCTCAGCATGGCAACAGTTGATGGACTTGGCCTCATATCTGTGATGCTTTTCAGTGGCCCACATTCTTTTATGGACAGCACAGAATCTTAGTTGAAGACAAGCAAGATGGGCCTTATGACTATCTGAATTCAGCTTCAAGTTAATCCATTGGCCTGGAAAAGCATATGTTGTTATGACAGAAGTCATACTTAGAGAATTGAGGTTTGTTTGAGTTCAATAAGCCTTGTTGTGGGCAAGGTTTGAGGATGTTTCTGAGCAGCTTAGCACCAAGTTCTCAAAGTCTTACTTTGAGAAAGTGTATTAAGGCTGAGCTGAGGAACCAGCTCAAATTACCTATGGTTTAAATACAGGAGAGTGCCTACATGCAGTTACACTGCTGTCTGTACTAAGTATAGTGGAGCAGAAGGTAAGTCATCTGTAAACAGTGTGTAAGTGATATGAGAAATGTGGTTGAACATATGTCAAATGCATGAGGGATCAGTGAGGTGATTGAGAAACATGTGTAAGTAGAAGGGAAACAGTATGGTGTACATGAGGTGGCCATGAGTTGATCATAAGCAGAAGGGAAAGGTGAGGTATGCATGAGGATGATTGTGAAGGATCGGAAACAGACAATAGATAGGTGAAACATGAGGAAATGGAATGGTGAATAGGGAGAAAGGGAATGTACATTGGTAGAAGGGAAAATTGTAACACATGTCCAGGAAGATGCATCATCCTGGCTATCTATAAGATTACCAATGAGGAGGATAACCAAAAATGGAAAGTTCCAAAACCACTTCATTTTGCTAAGCTCAGGGCCTCCCATTTCATGAATCTTTTGGAACAGCAGATTCAACAAGCCTTGGAGCAACTCAATGAGGATAAAGAGAGCTTGACGGAAGTCCAATCACTTGTGTATGCTGCAGTGTCCTGGGGATATATGTGTGCTTATTTGACAGAAATATCAATCTTAAGCTCAAGACAATTAGCAATGTAGTCTTTCCATGAGCGATGATTGGAGCAAGGAGCATCTGAACAATTTGGTTTGGGAAGGTGCCGGATTAATTGCGGATCGAACTTTCTGAAGAGCATCAAGCCACTGCTCGATAGAGATGGATATTTTTTTCAGATGAACATACTTCTTCTTTTTAAATGGAAGCATTACCCGAGTTACTGGCTTAGTCAGGTTCGTCAGGCTGTCTTTAGGTTGCAGGGTTGGAACCTGCGCTTTGTAAGTGAGCTTCCTGGGGAAATGTCCTTATCATAACTGCTTCGCAGTTCATTTTAAACCCTCTACAAAATTTCTGAGGGTATATGGACACACGTCATGCGGGAGAGCTCTGTTCGCGATCGTTACAGGCCAAGGCAAGCCAATATTCTTACTAAGATGATGCTATAAAGGAATTTCCTCATTCTTCCGTACATGCTAGCTATTTCAGTAAGTCCAGATTTGGACGCTAGATCCAATTTTCAGCCAAATTTGAGTCCCTCTTTACCAAGCGTCCTGTAAGGACCATCAATAAGATGTGCAGGCCACCGGGCTAAGTATATGGCATTATGTCCACAGTGAGTGCTAGGTCAGAGCCTGGTTTGATGATTCTGCAACAAAGCGTGTTAATAACGAGATTGTACTGGAAAAAGTGCAAAGGACCTACTTGTAATGATGTCCGTATTTTTTGATTCTCCAAAAAACTGCAATACATGATGGAACAAGAACATTGAATCTATCTATTGTAAGATAGGTCCCATTAACAATCGATCGCAAAAAAAATAGGCCGTCAACTCCTTGAATAGACTCCAGTAACCACTTTGGATAGGAATCCAAAGATCAACATGATATTTTAGGTCAAAAGGCATTATGCCTACCAGGTGATGATTTCCTTCATGAAAAGGATTTGACGTTACTGGCGATATTCGGGACTAAACAAGTTACTTACTGACTTTACGTGACAAGCGACTATCGAGTTTCGCAACCTGCCTACCGTCTACAAAAAAAAACTGTTCTAAAACCTTGATTATCAAAAAGATTTCACGTACAGTAATGGTTTGTGGTATTGTTATTATTTGAGTTGATATCACCTCCACGGCCACCCGTCCCCCCACTGTCACCATATCCTCCTGCTCCTGATTCTGCACAATTTGACTATTAGATCTTTGCAGGTCTTTGATGTTCTTATAAGTACTTACGATACGACATGAAAAATTAAATGAGACAAAGACTGATGAGTGGGGAGAAGTGAGATATAAGCTGATATATCATCAGTTGTTATATACAGCACACCGGTACCTCATTCATCGATTGATGGCTTGCAATTATCCTATTGAACTGCTGTAGCACCTGAGGAACGATTACGCAGGCTATACTTACTGCGACAAATCACCTTCTAACATTTCGGTCGGAGTTTTGGAGACTGCCAGACACGTCTCGCACGTTTGGCATTCGAGACAGATCCATGGCTATCAGATGGGATATAGGGGATGCAAGTTAGTACGTATTGTCAACGCCTCTCCGTCTTTGCGGATGTGCATTACCTCGTTTCAGAAGGGCTAAGTTTTCAATGGAATGAATTAATGGGAATAGATATGAATTGCAGGTTTCTCGGCTCATAGTATAGTGCGATGAATGGTAATTATAGAACCGAAAACCATGATCAAGTAACTGTCAAATCAAGAATGATTCTGAAAAGGAGGCGTGCACGCGTCTGGCACGCCGTAATCTCATTGCACTGCACGAGTTAGTGGCAAGGAAGGGACTGGACCGTAGTCACCGGCAATGTTGGCAGATATACACTCCAAGTGGCCCCTTAAGAACCCGGCAGGGTGGCGCCGCGTAGTCGCAATATTGTGTTACAAGGGCAAGGCAAGTCCCTCTACGCGCAGCCGCGTGTCAAGACTTTCCGAGCTGAATCACGCACTTACACAAAAGTCGGTAGGGCATTCGTTCCATCAGGACAAACATGTCAGTAGTTCTGGTTCTCCATTGGCTCGGCTGGTGCAATAAACACTCTGGCCTTTGGTTAGTGAACCGAGATCTCATACACGTACTTAGCGCTGTAGTAGGGTGTAGAGGAAGGTATTTAGGTTATTTGGGTTTGTTTGGCGGTAGCACAGGCAGACATTGTAGAAAGAAGACAACATCAACGATGACGCACTCTCGGCTACTCCATCTTGGTGACGAGAACGAGATTCTTTAACCACACGCATCGAAGAAAAAGCGTAAACCACGAGGTCCATCGCACAAACGGCACCCAAAAAGAAGCGGCATATAGAAAGGTGTGGAATGCCGTAATTTCTGGTGCGGGTGTGGGAATTTTGGTGTGGGTGTGGGTGGCTCTGGTGTGGGTGTGGGTAGCCCTAGTGTAGATGTAGTCAGCTTTGGTGTGGGTACAGGGCTTCATGGAAAATAGAGACAGCAGATTGATGTCTCATATATTGTTCATAGACTATAGCTACCTGATGAGGCACATTTAAAATACAATAGATTATATATTTCTAGATTCAATAGTGAAGTCATTCTCTTTATGATAATGACATTACAATATTACTTGATCTCAGTGAAAGAGTAGTGTGCATTCAATACCTCATATCTTTAAAATTATGGCTTCACTCTGTGATCCTGTGTTTGTCCATTGAAAAATTAAATAATTAAATGTTGAGCATCATTTTAACTAGACTGTTGTTCTGTATTTCAGATTGATCATAGTCACAACAGCCTGTCTTCTTATTACAGGACAAAATGATTAATCAATCAGGAATATGTATCTTGTCTCTGTAAAACATTATGGAAAGACAACTCAGCTTTGAACTTATATCTTTGACTCTTCCTGTGCACTTTCAGCTCTGTGAGCAGAGCTACCTAATGGTCCAAATCAAAACTCATACACATCTCTAGGTTAAGTTAGTTATAATATTGACAAAAAATTTGCTTATTGACAATCACTGCAAGAAGCAATACTGAAACATTTAATGATATCTTTAATACAGTCAAGTTATATCTTAATTCCAGCAGATAATTATGTAGTAGAACACTGTAGCAATGTGATGGCTTAGTAAAATCCACATTTGAAAAGCTCTCTTCCTCATTCTTGATTTACTATCAAATAAGAAATTCTTCATGGTCTGAAAATCTTACTTGCTCAGGTACAAGTATGATCTTGATCTTACTGATATTTTGTTTGAGGAGCCAAGGTTCTTGAATGGCTGCATAAAAGTGTTCATGTTGCTGAGAAGAATAAGATATTTATTTGTATATAGCAAAAACCACTACAGACATATTGAGTATCACTTTAACCTTTTTTTGTTCATTTCTGAGAGAAATACAACAAACACTGGGTGCAAAAACCCATAAACCCTTGGTTTTACAGTGATTTTATGGTGAATTTATGAATTGGCAACATGTCTGTAAAATCAGAAGTTTTACTGGATGTTCTACAGCTCAGTATTTCACATTTTTTCACTAAGAGCTGAGCTGTAAAACATCCTGTAAAATCTCTGATTTTACAGACATGTTGCCAATTCATAAATTCACTGTAAAATCAAGGGTTTATGGGTTTTTGCACCCAGTGAAATCTCATTGAGTAAGTATATATTTTCTGGCACTAATCCTGTTGTTAGCTAAAATTCAAAAACCATAATATCCTCTTGATGCTGAATGTTTATTGACATGTATGGAATTAACCCTCCTGATTATAAGCACTGAATTGATGAATTTCTCAACAGAATGAACACATCATATATTTATTAGTCCAATTCACTATACTATTGCAGTATTCATACAGAAGATGTCAAGTTAACAAACTACTTATGTATGCCACACTGGATAAGCCAATTTCCAATATCAACTTTGACATGAACTGAAACAACTATACATCCTTATATGTATTAGTCAACCTATATACTGTACAGTGATATGCTGGAAAAGTGGCATAAATAAATGCACTATTTTTCGATCTAAAAGCTACCTTTATGTGTTAGATTCCAATGATAATGAGCACTTAGCCATAATAAAGCATGCTACAAGAGTACTGTATTAAGAGGATTGTGAGATGTATGTCTTTAATGCTTGCTGCTTCACACACCGTGAAATGCCGTGATTTCCTTGCCCGGTTTTTTGGCTTTTCGACAAGTCACAACTTAAATTAGATAGCAAATGTATTCAAAATTTAGTGTGTTTCGGCATCAATATCAATAGAAAAATTAAACTTGTGAGAAAAACCCGGTGGGCTGGCCAACTTGTCGCTTGCCTGGCTTTGTATGCTTGTACAAGCCGAAACAAGCCAGGCAAGTTAGGGTCAAGTAAACCGTGAGTAATCACGATGCAGTAACATTGTTAAAGAATTACTGAGATATTTCCTGCTGTAGGATAAATGAGTATGGTAGTTGCTTACCTGCATATCTATTCATTACAATCCTATCATAAAGCATAAGAAACAATACAGTACAAGTACAGAAGCTGCAAGTAGCTCCTAATCACCCAACACAAAGCTGTGACCATAACATGATCTCTTTCTATACATGTGATGAGAAGAACCTGCCTAGACCCTCAGGGAAACTGAAGATATATTAAAGTAATTCAGGATTGACACTATTGACAGCAGGCACAGTATTATGACTCAGGACTCATAGAGATAACCCTATCTTGAATATCATAGCCCTCAGGCAACATTCCTGTCAAAAGCTTAAGTGAAGTTTAAACATTCTTAAAAGCTGTCAAGCACAGTAAACAAATTACAAGGAATGCTTATATGCACTTAACAAAGTCTAGGCTTGTAAAGACCATTCCAGTAACATTTCAAGCCACACACCTGTGTAACATTGACAGGACATAAAATATAAATAACCCTGGTATCCAGGAACAACCATGAAGTAACCATACTAGAAATAAATAACAATTTTGCCACCAATACATAAAGCTGTAGAGGTATTCCAATGGCTAGCAATCACTATTTACTAAATCTCAGCCACCAGCCACTATAAAGCCCTGTAGAAAATAGCCATAACCCAGTTATGCCCCAGTCTCTGATAGTAGGTTTAGTCCTAGTCAAGAGTAAAGGCAGAACTGTATAAAGCCATAGATCTGTAATATAACCTGACTTGCAATTGCACTAGAGTTTAGACTTTTTAGTTTGAACCAAGTTTGATTAGAGACATTTGTCTAAGCAGTCCTCATGGCAGTAGTTGGTAGTCACTTGCTGGGGCAACTTTTAGAAGATTTCTTGAGATAACAGAAAGCTTTAGATCATTCTAGGAACACCAGTGTGTGTTAGCTAGTCTGTGTATATTTCTGAAGTCTTGACTGAGATCTTGTAAGGGCAACGCCTGGAAACGCAAGGACTACACTCAACGCAACTGCAGGTGGGGATCCAAAGTCTATAATCAGCACTATGTACATACAAGAGAGACATACTACGCACCTGCAGGTGGGGATCCAAAGAGAAAAACTCAAAGGACAACCACTGCAGGTGATGGGTATATATACTACCTATGACAGCGCGAGAGAAAGAAGCAGTGAAAGTACAATAGAAGAAGAGTGATGTGGGAACAAGGGAAAAGTACAACGGAAGGAAGACAATAGAGGCTAGAACAATGGGAAATGATGGGAGACGAGTACAAGGTAACGATGGATGGTGGTGTGGGATGAAGGAAAGAAGGTGTCTTACTGGAAGTCCCCTGACAGATCTAGAACTTGTGAAATTTTTGTGGACTCTTTGTATTTGATTAAATGACTGTTTGAACTACATTCTTGTGCACCCTCATATCTATAAACTTTATAAAACCCTTCTATTGTGTCCGCACATTAAAACTTAACAATACAAAAACACAACTAGACTCATTTCTAGTGCCTTAGAACCTTATTGCCTCACTGTACCACTTGAGAATCAAGTGTGCCTCCCTCAACCCACCCTTGCACTTGCTGAGATAGTATTGGTTTTGTTTTTAGGAGTAGGATTGTGTGTGTTAGGAGTTTTTATCTCTTAATTGACCATTTTCCCCACATTGCCATATACTTACCTCATCAACAGTGTCAGCATTTATATGTTAATAGATAATTAGCTATGTGAGTTCACACTGGGATAAGCATAGCCACTATCCCACTACTCTTCAGCTGTGGGAATCCACACTGGTGCCTAGTGCAGCTGAGTCTCAGGAAGTGCACAGCTACTATCCCACTACTCTTCAGCTGTGGGAATCCACACCGGTGCCTAGTGTGGTTGAGCCTTAGGAAGTGCATTGCCACTATCCCACTACTATTCAGGTATGGGAACCCACACCAGTGCTTGGTGTAGGTGTTGAGGCTAGTGGTGTGAGTGCAGGATAAGTGGTGTGGGTGTGGTGATAGATGGTGTGGGTGTGGGCATTGGTGGTATGGTGTGGGCTGGGTTGATGGGGGTGTGGGACTGACCAGTGTGGGTGCAGGCAACAAAGTTCAGGTTCAAATCCTGGTGGTGTGGGTGTCAAGCAGAGTAGTGTGGGTATATGATGTGATAGTGCAGACAATATTAAGGGTAAATATTATTTTTTTTGCCACCCTCAAGGTATCATATGCCAAGATCTTGATTCTTTGCCTATGTAAAATTAAAAAAATTTATGCTATAAAATTACTACTGAGTACATTGTAGATAATGTATTATTTTAATAAAACTAAAAGTGGACTAATAAGTTATGCCAACACCCACACCTTCTGCCCACACTCACACTTTTTACCTACACCCACACCAAAAAACCACACCCACACCTTTCTCATCCCCCAAAAAGAAGCAGAGTGAGCGAAAACACGACGAAAAAGGCAGGTTCATATCCAAAATCCCAGAAACCAACATTTCTGACTCGACACTATCATCCATGCTTTCCTCAGTCTCATCTCTGCAACTTTCAATGCCAGATGAAAACCTGGAAAATTTTTCACCCCCCACCTCACCATTAGAACCAGGCAGTCTAGGGCCAAATCCTACAGAATCTTGGTTAGGCTTCATTAAGTGAACATGCTTCACATTGCCATCTGCACTGGTGCAGCTACACCTCAAGCACCAACACCACCCCTGACAACCCACAACAACCAATGAACACAAGCCTAGACATAAAATTTTTTAAAAAGATTACTGGTTGCCACAGCATTTATACCTTTTAAAAACATGTTGCTCAGGAACAAATCATCTCTTTTTAACACAACACCATGCTCATTTTTAAAAAATTTATTGCATGAAACTGGTACTTTTCTTCCACACCTTGCAGGACCTTATGATTTATAGAAAGCTTGATTTTCTTCTAATTTTTGTTGGGTCCCGATGTCATTATTTCTGGCTGGATCACTGACTTGGTGCAGCATGGTACAAATTTCAGCTTCCGGCAGGCATCTCTGTTCCATTTCCCAGCTTGCCCTTGCTCATTTCTGGATATTGATTAAAATAGAAAAAATTCCATCTTGATTTTCTGGGCTTAGCATTCATATGGTATTTCAGCACCATGATGAATTGTCTGCTGTGGCAAATACCTACTCCTGCTCATTATTTTTACTCACTATTGGCGACATGGATTGATGCTTCTTACAGAAATCCCTAGCACTTATTGTACAGTTCTATAGTTGTATTACTTTTGTTATCCTGTCCTATGAACTACTTATTTATGTTTTCTGAAAGGTTTTTGCTGAAATATACAATATAATTAGCGTACTTGGGATGGGCAAGCTTCATTTTTCATTTTTGAATTTGTGATCCGTCAGCCGGTTCCTGTTTGATTGCTGAGCTCACATATGCGAATGATTCCTGAGTGTCACTCTGCCATCAGTTCTGTACTGATGCTGGTGAATAGGCATGGAGTAAATGAATGATCTTTGGTCTGCATAGTAATTTAAGTATGTCTTAAATTCTGATAATATCAACACTTTGAATGGGGAGGGACTATATGGTTGAGTGTTACATCCGCATGTTACATCCATGCATTCGCTGGATCTGTCCAGATCCTTTTTTCCTTCACATGACAACTCTAACTTTGTTAAGTTTGATTGGATCCACACAGATCCGTTCTGCATCCGTTTTCTATTGTCTGTTCACTTAGACTCTCAGTCTGTTATCATCTTTATCTATCCTCATGTTTACTCCTCTCTCCTCATGTATGATCCTATGACTCCCTCATGTATTCTCTCTATTGTAAAAGGGTTTTCACACAATGATGATGTACTGAGCGTTTCCCTTTATTGTTAAGTCCAGGCGAAGCGGATCCAGAGCGGATCTGCACTGGGTGGAAGTCTGGGAAATAGAATGTGTATGAAGGGAAGCCGAAAGAATCGAACTGATCAAAATGGATCCGATGCGAAGTCTAATTGTTCGTTGGACAGAACCAACTTACAACTTCGACGAATGAGGAGTCGGACAAAGTCAGACAAGGAGAAGATAGAGACCAGCTAAGTTGATTTTAGACTTAAGCTACATACTACAAAGTATAGAGCTTATATACAAGGGTCCATTAGCAGACCCAGATAAAACACGTTGTAAGTAAAAGATAATAAGAATGATATAAAGGGAAACGCTCAGTACATCATCATCACATGAAAACCCTTTTTACAATAGAGAATACATGAGGAGGGTCATAGGATCATTCATGAGGAGAGAGGAGTAAACATGAGGATAGATAAAGATGATAACGGACCGAGAGTTTAAGCAAGAATGTAATAGAAAACGGATGCGGAGTGGATCTGGTGGAAGTTGATGAAGATAGAGCTGTGATATGAAGGATAAAGGATCTGGACGGATCCGGTGGATGCGCGGATGTAACATTTATATCCTTCTTATTATCCTTTACTTACAACGTGTTTTATCTGGGTCCGATTCCGGACCCTCATATATAAGCTCTATACTTTGTAGTATGTAGCTTAAGTCAAAAATCAACTAAGCTGGTCTTTTATTATCTCTTGCTCATTTCGAAAGCCAACACACTAGTCGATCTGGTTCCGGCCCAGTAAACATCCTGACTTTGTCCTCTCATTTCTTATTTCACCAGATCCACTCCAGATCCTATTTTCTATTTAGTGTTTCCAAGACTTCTGCCCAGGCTCCGGAGCTCCAGACCTCTATCTCCTAGCTTCGGACTTGCCTGGACTTAACATCGAGCTGAGGTAGTAATAAGGTTCAACGAAAGATTAGCTAGTAGAATCTAATCACTTTCATCAGAATCTGAATCAACATGGAGCAAAGTCAACCATAATCAAGCAAAGCGTGTAACACAGATGTGTTTCTTCACAAATATGTCAATCCCTGTTTGACTGTGATCCCCAACACCACTGTCTCTGATTTGGTGGTTACTTTTTGAAATTAATGCAAAATCATCAGAGCACTTACCCATTTTCTGTATGGAACATCAAGTCAAATAACACATTTTTACTTCCTAGTGCAGAAGCTATAAATTGATTTAGGAGTCGATAGAAGGGAAATCTTGGTTAAAATAAATGACATACTTTGTATATCTGCAAGAACCAAGTATTTTGGCTGTATTGATAAACAAAATGTGCAAATGCATTAAGCATGTTCCCTAGTTTATTGTTGCTATGAGTAGGATGTGCATTGGTTCCACTCCATTTGTTGGATCGTTTTGCTCACATCTTCTCCAATAACCAAGCAATAGACCAAATGTTTCTGTTAGTGGTTGGCTCATCATTTTCCCCATTGCTAACCAAGTCTAGATCATAGAAGGCATTCTGGTCCACTCCTGAGGCTCAGGAAGCATTTCCATGACCAGTATTTCAATACTGATATCAAGAAGACCATATGGATGCAGGCTACATGTAACTGTGCAAACCATTCATGTATAACGGAATCTAGTTATTCCTGAATGCAAGACTGTGGATGGGATCATCCATAAGGTATGCGAGGGTACTAACCCTTGACCTAAGAGTGACTAGATCACACTGATAAGAAGATATACCATATTTTTCTCATCTCTTGTACATATTTCACAGACCTACTACCTCTATAGGTAATCATCTTTCCTGATATAGTCTCTCTCAGTGTCAATCTCTTTTACTCTCATATTTCTTTATATCTTTTATCGGACTTTTAAATAAAATCTAAAACTATACAGTCACTAGTTTCTAGAGTATAAAAGGACCATGTAGTTGTAGGTAGACAACAGAGTAGTCCAGTAGCACTCACTGTGGATCCTGGTGTCTCTTGGAGGGTTCCTAAACCTCACTTGCCCAGGCCAGCTTATTGTGTCAAAGGAAACTCTACATTACCATTATCTACAAGACAAAGGCCTAAGAACCTTTAACAAAGACTTTTATTTTGGTGCAATTGTATTGTGTGCATAACAATTGTGACTTGGTCATTGTTTGAACTTTGGATTATTTGAACTTTGAAGAAGAAAGAACTTGTCATTTGGAAAGATTTGTTATTGGACTTTGTTATTGGACTTGAACCATTGTGTGTCTTGTTCTTGAGCTAGATATCTCTTAAGTTTATCAAGAAGTGTTCCTACACCCCACACCACCTCGCTCAATTATTATATTTTGTGTTGGTTTTGTGTTTTTTTGTTTGTGAAGCACTACAATAATTGTTTGTGAAGCTCATATTTGAGTTTCACCAAGCAAGCACATTACTGTGTGCCACAATGCTCAAGAACTTTGTCTAGATAGGCACATTGATTGATGTCTATTTTTTGGCCTTCTCTGACAATTCTCATGCATAGCACTTTGGCTTCACTAAGATCTCTATATTTCCATTTTTTCATGAATTTAACCTTTGGTTTATTAACTAGACTCTTGTCATGTCCACAAAATAGGGTATCATCCACATAAACAATGGTAACAACAATCAAGCCATTTTTGGATTTGTGAATAAAAGTTCCAGCATCAGAGTGAATATGAGTAAATCTGAGCTCTCATGGATTGGTCCAGCCAGAGCATTCCACCAGACAAGTCCCCACTTAAGCTAAAGTGTTTTGCCCTCTTGACCTTTGGCAATAAAGCCTTGTGGTTGTTCCATTTTCTATAAATTTCTTTTTCAAGTTTGCTATATAGATAAGTATTTCAAATCCCAACAGCAGAAATATGCCAGTTCTCAAGTACAGCAAGTGCAAGTATGAGGTGCACAGTCTCGAAGCAAACAACAAGGGAAAAGGCTTGGTCAAAGTTGATGCCTTTGACCTGGGAAAAACCTTTTACAACAAGTCTCACCTTTTTACAACCATCAGGTTTGATGTCAAAGACCTATCAGCTTTTAGTGACCTTCCTATCTTTAGGCTGATCCATGAGTTTGAAGGTACCTTGCTTACAGTGTTAGGGTCAACCAGAACAGAGTGTCCATTGTATGTAGCATGTATACAATTAATACTCTTTGTTGTCATTGCAGAAGAATGTGTGTTAGACTTGTATTCAATTTTTTGGGGGAGACTTGCCTAAAATTGCTGATGTTATTAATGCCAGAAGCCTGGGAAATCTTCATGTCTATGTCTGTCTTGCTTCCTTAGCACCAGAGTGATGACCAGTATCCTCAGCCCAATCAATGCAGCTAAGGAGAGAGGGATGGAAAGGACCAGCAATTGGCTGAACCATGTCCTGGTCAGGGAGTTCCTCAATATGGGCATGTTGTCCAATATTATCAAGCACCTTCATGCACTGCATGGCTGGTTGAATCTCAAGCCAGCAGGCAGGATCCAGAGCCTGCTTGTTCCTGTGCCTCATCTAGCTCTGTTTGTAGTCGCTTCATCTCTCTCTCATGTCCCTGCCTTTCTCTCTCATGCTCCTGCATAATCTCCTCAACCTCCCTGTCTTTCCTCTTCAGCTCCTTTGTATTCTCCTTCTCCATGACCTTGACCTTATCCTCCAAACCTGCAATTTTCTGCTTCTGTTGTTTTGCCTTCCCTCTCCAATACCTATCAGACTTCCTCAACCTATCTGCTTTTTGTTCCAACCTCTCCACATACACATCTATTCCCTCTTCTTTATCAATAGTATGAGATTTTTGGGGGGCTTTGGAAGGTGTAGCATTGTTTTCCTTGTTGTCTGAGTCATTGATAGTTCTACAAGAGTTTCTTTGTGCTTGATTTGCTGCAGCAGTATGTGCTCTTCTGTCGGCTTTAGTTGTTCTCTTCTTTTTGGAAGACCCCAGTCATGAAGCCTTGTTGAGTTTTTGGTTGTCCATTGCTCCCATGAGCCATAGAAGAACGTGTTTCACATGTTTCAAGGAATATTTTCATGATTGAGGAAGTGTTGCCAGATGCGTTGATACGCCGTACACCTGAGGGGCTATATTTTCCGATTTTAACTATAAAGTGATTATTACAGTAAGAGTCTGGTATAAGATATAGGACTATTGGCACTAAGAAAGAGATATACATAAGAGATGGCTATGTTACTTTTATCCATGTCAGACCTAAAGAATAATATCAAGTATCAATCACAGGGATCGTCTGTGTGAGAAACTATAGTAGATGTCTTCAGAGTCTCGACTTTATATCAAGAGGCTATATCGCGACTTGATAAGTTGCGAGCAATGTTAAGAATTATATCGAGATACTTATATCACGGGCAAAGATAAAAGTTATATCGCGAGCGATCTTTAAGAACTAAGTCAAGACCCAATAGTAAAAACTTATATCGTGGCTTACTCTGAAGGAGACAGGATAAAGATATAGAGGCACCAGGAGAGGCTGATCAGCTTTGACTACGAGGAAATACCAACGTGTTTAGGGGATTGTCAGTCGCGATCTACTAAACCCACGGTACCAGAGGCAAACAGATGCTACTACTGAAGTTCAGATGGTTCAGGAATTAAGATATCCCTATCATCTGTGTAACGTATACCCTATACCCAGTCCATATGGTCGTAACAGCCGCCAGGGTACTCAAGACGGTGTTCCAAAGCTATATCGCGATGGCACAGCATTAGGACTATAGATATTCTGGGTAATGAACCAGTCCAATAGGTGGCTCATTGAGACAGATATCAAACAAAGACTCTACCATGATGGTACTCATCATATGGCTTGGGTTAAGGGTCAAGACACCCAAGGTACCACAGGAGAAGGATTCGGTCACGAGGTCCGATTATATCGCGACCCTCGGACTTTGAGTAAATCAAGATATGCCTGTCACGACTCCTACTAATTACAGTATTCCACTTTCCTTATTTAGTGTACACATATCACTAGGAGTCACACATTCATTGATTATCTGTTTCTTTCATCGGACATTCAATATTTATGTAGAACTGTACAGTTTTAGAGAGCTCATGTATAAATAGGACTAGCTAGCATACATAGGCTCTCCAGTGTAGTACCACCTAGCTTGATTGCAGATCCCAGCGTCTCTCGGAAGTGTAAGGACTTCGCTTGCCTGGGCCAGTCACCAATAGCTTTGTAGAAACGCTAAACCTACAAGATATCAATACAAAGACTTAAAAGATCACTTTTGTGGAAAGATTTATATACTGTTAAGAGTTTGGCATATTTGGATATAGTTAGGCACTTGGGCCTTTGGTATTGGAACTTGACAATTGTTGGTCTCAACTTGTGTGTTATCTTGCTATTGCAAAAACCTATCACATTGCAAACCCTCCCCTTCTAAAGACCAAAAGACTTGAAGTTCAAAGAGACAACTCCTTTCATCCAGGAAACCTTGCAAACAAATTATATAGTGTGCTTTAGAGTGTGCTTTTGTTGTGTGTTTCGTTCTTAGAAACACATTACCTTTACACAAAAGAGACATATTAGCGTCTTGCTTGATTAGGTAACTATTTAAGGTGTTACAATAAGCGGAGATGGTATAACTCACAAGAATGAAACATATGAATCCAAATTTGCGACAGTTAACAAGGATAACAAGTGACTCCAGTTCTTCTTGGGCTTGAAAATGGTGACAAATCACACTAGCAAAAAACAATTAGAGGGATGGATCAAAACAATAGAGGATATATATCACCTTGCATTTGAGAGTGGTATGTGTTCAGAGGATGACATGAGGCAGTTCTGGAACTTGGTGACTGGCTTCCATTCTGACCATGCAGAAGACCAAAAAAAGTTGTTTCGGTTGCTAAAGGAGTGGAAGAGGTGATGTGATTGAGAGATGTGAGGGACAAATGCAGTGAAGAAGATGTCAGACCTCAAATACGCATGCCTTGTCTTTCAGGGTGGACAAGCTCTCGTTCAAAAAGCAAGTGGACCAGTGGCATGGGACACGATGGATCAGGGGGAGCAAAAACAATGAATGGAAGAGATGAAAAGACAGTTGGTGCTTGACATAGGAGAGACAGAATATCAGCAGCTTTCAGAGGATGAGCAAAGAGAGGTGGATTTTTTTCTGTGGGCAGGATGTTGCATGCATAAGGAGATGAACACATTTAAAGGGGCATGCTACACACTAGATCAGTTCTGGAAAGAACATCCTGAGTTGCCACTGCCGTGAAAAATGTACAATCACAACAACACAGCAGCCGTCAACCTTGGTGCTAGAACCAATGCAGCTCAACAGGCAGAAGATCATACACAGGGTGGGGCAATCAAAGTCATCAGCCTTGCTGGTGCCATCTTTTGACACAAGGACTGAAAGCGGGGGCAGCAAGACACATTGCAGTTCTTCTTTGACCATAAGCTCGGTTTTATCGTTACCTTTCCTGACACCAACAACATGCATTTCCAGTCCCATGAAGAAGCCTGTGCAGTCGTAATCACATACCTTGATCTCTTCATTGAGTTTCTGAAGTATGTGAAAGAAAACAAGGATTTGGGAAGGTTGATCCATATGGAGCAAAATGTTCTGAATGGACTTCAAGACACCACAACGTGACACAAAATTATTATTATCACTCTATATTACTTAGGTATCAGTGTCCCCTACATGCATGAAATACATGGTCCATACACATCTGAGGATAATGTGCTCAAGCATGGACCTCTGCACAAATGCATAATCACTCATATTGACACATTAATTCAAGAACCCGAACTCCTTCTCAGTCCCAAGGCATCATTTGAGAAGGGTTCATTTGATGGTTGTTGGTGGGAACACCCAAAGCATTCTATGCAGCTCAATCTCATGCTGTAGACAACTTACCTGTACTCAAGGAACTTCTAGTTGCATTCCTCAAAGGTGCTTGAGAAACTTGGGTTCAATTTTCTGTGGAATTTGAGGAAGGTGGTGCACTCTCCCAGGCAACCCCTGAGCAGATCGAAAGGGCATGGATGGAGAAGACTAATGATCTGAATGAAGGGGCATTTGCTGTCTTCAGACAGACCAATAGAGCTAATCCTACCATGTCCTTGGTTCAATACAACTTGCGAAAGATGTACAAAGTTAATTGTACATCTGACTACTTACACTTGCTCAGCCCTGAAATGTGGAAATTCCTAAGGAAGATGGTGCTAATCCAGGATGCATCAGGAGCAAATTGTTGTGAAAAGGTCCTGCTAGCAGAGTATTGTCAGAAGCATGCAGAGGAAAAGATAGCAAAGGATAATGTACAGAGGGAAAAGCATCTTGCAGCTGAACAGGCAGTAAATGACACAATTCCCATTCTGACACTCATGGAATTTGACTACAGATCATCCTTGGCAACTCGGTCAGCTGGGTATCTTCTTGTCAAGGACATAGACCTTCAATTGAAGTGGCATCTGAAGAATGGTGTCCCTGGAATTGTCCCTGTGCTGATCAAAGATTGGGGTTCTCACTGGGAAGACAAGCTCAAACTGTTGAGGACTGTGATAGAGAAGTATGTTGAGAATGGAAAGGGTAATGAAGTGGCATCCAATGAGGAGATTTCAGACAATGAAGATGATGTTGAGGTAACAGTGCAGGATTTAGTTGAATTTGAGTTGGATGGGTATGATTCAGAGGAAGATTACTATTAGTAATTTTACAGTCAAGCTATATTAGTTACAGAAAGGCCTTGTGTACCGGTAGAACCCATAATAATCTGTTTAATGTCGAGAGCGAAAAAATTGGGGGAGAAACAGACAGGGACTAGCTTAGTCAGCTAATGCAAGCCCTCGCAGCGGAGGCCTGTAGTCACCTGAGAGACAGCGCCAAGGATGAATGACAGAAGATATGACCATGACATTCCAGGAGGAGGTACAAGAAGATGATAGGATCATATACACCAGATTTCAGGGGAATTGAGCCACAGGAAGGGGCTGGATTGATTTTTGCAGGTTGGATGATGGTGGCCAGAAGTGAGCCATTGCCTGTAAGTTGAGTGTAGACAAAATAAGTACTGGAGACTGATTCTTCAGGATATTGGTCATGTCATGGCATCAATCAGGTGTGAAGTCCTCTTCATACCAGCAGACATTGTCATTGAGAAGGTCAGCTGTATGAATGTAAGTGTGTCATCAGTTTTCTACTGACTATTGTACAGTTACAGCGGGATTATGAGGCCAACTTTAGGAGGACTCATTCTTAATAAACTCGACTTGTGCTGGTGGCTGTGAAGTTTTCATGTACAATCTCCATTTGGTAAGTCGTGTTATTACAAGGCCTATTTTAATAGGCTGAGTTAACTTACAACGATGTTTGAGATTTCCCACAGGCACATTTACCCATGCTGCAGCACACTCGGCCTTATAGCCTATAGGCTGCATGATAATTAATCAGCAATTTGTCTGTTCCTGGATCATCTATGGCATGGCAGTTGATATACAAGCCGACATACCACAAGCTGCTTGGCAATTTGGCACAAAGCTTTTCACTGGGTGCAAAAACCTGTAATTTCTTGGAAATACAGTGACATTACAGTAAAGATATGAATTGGAGACATGTCTGTATTTTCAGTAGATATACAGAAAAAATATGGGATAAGATACAGTGAAATGACAGTGTAAAAAGGGATTTACAGTTAATATACAATGAGTAGATGTTTCCATAACATTCCTGTAAATTAAGTGGAAATACATATATGTTTCCAATTCATATTTCTCCCATAAAATCACCGTATTTCCAAAACATTACAGGGTCTTGTTCCCAGTGTTTACTGGTTAACGCACTTTTGCATTTGCTGAGGCATAAGCGATGATTAATAACTATGAAGGTTTAATTGAAGAAACACAGTTCACCAAGACTTTTGATTGAGTTCAAATTTAGCCCTTTCATTCCATCTCGAGAAATGAATCGGAGGCACACATCACTGTCATCAAAAAGACCAGTGCTGGTTGAACAGAAGAGTAAACCTTGAAATTGTGCAGAAAAGAAAGCTGATACATGTGTGAGGATGATACAAAAATGGCTGTTGCATACCATTTGTAAAGGCTAACAAATTGTTTTTGATTAATAGTGTTGCAAGTTGTCAGCTTGAACACAAATGAGAGTTTCTTCACCCTGAAATTTGCAGCTGTCATCATTGAGGCCTTAATCAATTCCAACATAGTGAGGCTTTAACTTATTAGTGATGTTCTTCATTAAGGGGTATTTCAAGGTTTAAGATTTTTATAACAGCTGATTAGTTTTGAAACCCTTGTGGTCTGTATGTAACTGCACCTATTCTGTATTTCTACATAGAGGCAAATCATAAATATGTCCTTGCTCAATGCCTTCAGAGAGTAGTTATGTCATGAAATCACTTTCAAGAGATGAAATAATAGAAGGATGTTATAATCAACTCAGAGAGCTATTCCTGTATTCATCAGTATTTAGGATTAAAAAGTTGCAAGCGGTTGCGAGGGTTTGTGCAAGCTTGTACAACCCAAAAAGGCCTAAAAGCTGGCAACCGGATCAGCAAATGCGAACAACTCGCAAGTCCAGTGATCCGCTCATATTTTATCTCCGGCTTCATGAAGATATGAGTCCCGCTCTTCAGGTATGCCCCACAACCACTTCACAAGGATTCTATAGTATATATCTAATGCTTTGTGGAGCTAAAATATTGTTCTTAACATAGATTTTGGTTCTCATATCTGCACTTGTGAGGTTGCCGGGTTGCATGCCAGCGGAAAACCGGCTGCAAGGGCCGAAAGTCCGCAAGTTTTTTCCCCCGGTTGCTGATGTTCCTAGCAATTAAGTAAACCTGGATAAAATTATTTGCAAAGGAATTTGAATTAAAATGTGAGCAAAGCCAGTTTCAATTTCAAGCCTTGTTAAAGCTGAGGAATGATTTAAACATGACAATAGAGGTAAGTACATTTATTCATTATTTAGTGTTTCTTTAAGTACAAAGGACTAGTTTTGTGAAACAGAGATACTTACTGCACTTTAGAAAGAGTAGTACTGAAAGGAGGGATTCTCAGGAATTGTCCAAAAGCAAGGGGTAGGCGGGATGTGAATTCTGGACATCAGGTAGGGGGGGGGGGTCCCCCGGAGGGGGAAGAAAAAAAAATGTGAGGTGCCCCCAATGACCTCCAAACCCCGGAATTCTCTTTTTTTGGGAAGCTTTTGAGAGCAACCTCTGCATAAAAGCACTTTATGATAGCCTTTGTAACTTGTATCTACTACAATAATAGCTCCAGAGATCAAATTAATTTAAAGGGTCAGAAATCTTGATGAAATTATGTAATTAATGCATTATCTTATCTATTCACATGACCTGAGATATACCAAATATGGAAGGTGGGTCCCAACTCAAGGTTCTGAAAAAAATGTGAGGTGATGTAATTTTTCTGGATTTTGCCTACCCCTTGTCCAAAAGTTGTCTATATTGCTATATTACATCAGAGTAAGGAAGGTGGAAATCTAAAAAATTTACACTAAGAAAAAATGAAGTGACTATTTAGCTGCCAACAGGTGAGTTTACCAGTTAAACATACAAAATTGAAAGGAAGTCAGTGATACTTTGATATATCCATAGTATGAATTCTACTGAGAAATTGCTACAGTCCAGAATTAACAGGTAGGCCTCTATGCAGATATACTTTTAGACTGGGGAAAGGTGCCACTGCTTTGCATGGCAAGATACGAGGCCTTATGCTGTCCAAAACATCGCAAAATTAAATATCCCCGGATTTATAGCATCCCCCCCGGATATTCAGAGATTTGAATGCCCCGGATATACTGTTCGAAATGTAATGTTCAGACTGGCTGGCCCTTTCACGTGTTGCTAAGGCCTACACTGACCTTATTTCTGGTAGCCAAACATCAATAAATCAATATATATGGAGTTTATAACAGAAGATTTGTGGCACCAGAATTTTCCCACGTAAACTACCTACACTCCTCATGATAAAATGAATGTAATTTGATCTTCAAAGTGTGCAAGGTGCCATGGCAAGGCCTATCTACCTTTGGCAACACAAAAAAATGTTGAGGCTGATGTTACCTATACTGTAAGTCTGTGTGACATTAGCATTTTGACAAATTACTGATAGCTGGTGGACTGGCAGGCACTTTGTATATTCTTAACTCTATAAATTCACATTATACTGTTATGTACTCATTCATGTATGTATTCAAAGTCCCCACAAGCAATATGGTGGACATCAGTCAGGAGGTGCCAGTTGCTAATGTTGATGAAGAGTGGCTACTGGTGGGAAAAAATGACATGGTTTGTCGGCTGGTATCTGGTTAACTGGTTCTGATCACCACCAGTTCATATCAATTAAAACCAGTAATGTGTTAAAATACTACTGATCATGATGAGCCAATTTTCTGCTAGACTGGAGGACCATTGTGCCTTTTTTCCTTGATTCCCACACTTCCTACAATACTGAGCACAGGTGCACAAAGTGTGGAAGAGGGTAAATCATTGAACTTTTGATTTTCCCACAAAAATAGACCGAGCCATTAATGTCAAACCGATACTGACATAAGTGCCAGCCGAATTTCGGCCCGTCATTTGTATACTATGCGAGTAGGTCACGTGTAGTACAAGTAGTCACCAATGGCAAAATGCAGATATATCCGGGGCACTCGCTATAATAAATACGGGGCAAAATTTATGTATTTCCGGGATTAATTTTGCGACAGATGGAACAGCATAGGCCTTATGCTGGGGATTACTGGGGATTAATTTTGCTATTGTTTACCTGATATGGAGAGTTCCAGGATCAAGTATTTTTGCCCGAAAGAACGCACTTTCAGCGCGTATTTCCTGTTACCAGGAAAGACTATCTTTCAGCTGGACTGAATTGAATGTGCGTGTCAAAAATCAGTGCTCCTGAAAGCTGGTCTTATCTGTTGCCCTGAAAACAATACCTGAAAATGCTACGATCCGAGCAAAATTACTTAGTTCAAAAATATCCCAGATTAGGAAAACTGAAATGACACTTGAATGAAATGTTTTCACGTATTCGGAAATATTGCCTGATTAGGTTTCTTTCAGGTGTTGTTTCGGGCACCGTGATTTTGTACATTTCTGCTTCCAATTCAACTCTAGAGAAAATGGTTCCGATACATTCAAATTCAGCTTTAAATTCATTTGACCGTATTTGTTCTATTTCTGTACTCTTTCCATCAACCATAGATATTGTACATTTCGGGTTCCAGTTCGTTGCACCAGATTAAATTGTTCAGGTGCTGTGAGGAGTAGCTTCCTTCAATCCCATACTTCTCCAAACACCAATTCCTTATGCAATGCACCACGTGTAGCAGCGACCATCATCTCCCGCTCCATCAATATCTCCGCTCTCTCCTGGTAGTGTGCGATGGTAGTCGAAATGGCCTCCCGAACGGCGTTCATGATTTCAGAGCCGTTGTCTTGACCGACAAACTGATCCGCCAAGGGTCCCAAAATATTCGCGAAAGAATTGCTGAGATCGTTGACAGATGCTGCAATCATATCGTTGCATATCTCGATAACTTCCCTTTTGGCAGTTTCGAACACTGCTTCAATCCTCTCCGAAAGTTTCTTTCCCTCGGGGATCGAAGTTGAGACCACGCGATTCATGTCATCTTTGGCCTTGTCCACCAAGGCCTTTTTATCGTCCCGAGAGGACTCGGCGAATAGCTCGTTCATCTCGGCCAGGACGTGCTTGGAAGTAGACACGGCAATGCTATTGAATGCGCCCTTGAATGCTGGGTTTTTTCCAACGACCGCGGATGCATCAGACTCGGCGATGACTCTAAGCCTCAACCAGGGAGCCTCCCTAAGGAAGGAAGTGAGTTCACCATCATTGACGGTCATCTTCACTCCCAGTACACCGTCGTAGCACTGGAGATAGCGACTGAGATCCAAGGAGGAGCTGATTGTATCGTTGTTCTCGTCGTGATAATCAGCGTGGAGGATGTATCCCACAAGCCTAATGTTCTGGCAAATCGAATGGAACTTTGAGCGGCCCCAGACGAGCCGACTGTTTACGACACCAATGTGATCGTCGAGGTCTAGGGTCTGCGATACATAGGTTCCATCCAACTTGAGACACTCGGCTTGGAGGATCGACTCTTCCAAGTGAAGCTTGTCAGCGGCCACGGTATACACGAAGTAAGTGTTCGATCTTGATTCCTGTGACCTGTAATGATAGAGTCAGGAAGCACGTCTTATTCAGTCAAAGTTATCTCACCACTTTGATGCTGTCCTATACAATCTGTACCTGTTGTGATATGCGGGAGGAGGATATGGGTAAGTCATTGCACGTAACGAAGAGAAGTTGAAGGCTAATACATACGGATTCTGATTACCGCCGCTAACAGCATCAGTGCTGGGATTACTGGCTGCATCGACGCTACCATCTACAATCTCCAGTTTACCGCTGTTGTTCTTGATATAAAGGCTGAGGTCGATTTGGTCCGATAAAATTTCATCCCCATGCTTGAGCTTAGCGCTGAGCATGGAACCATTAAGGGATAATTCCAGAGCTGTAGACATCAAGTCACGGCCACCCCATTTAAGCTTGCCGTCGACGTTGCCTAGGACAGTGTTAAGATTCAGGCTCGCTGCAGTCACTTGGCCCCTTTCATCACTGAGCTCCAAGTTGAGAGAATCTCCGGTGAGACTAGGGTTGGAGAAGGTCTGATCGAAAGGCATGACGACTCTGAAAAAGAAAGAAGAAAGGATATGACTGAGTCAGTTGTCGAAGTAACTGAGGAAGTACAAATACGTGCGATGTAAAGACTAGTAGAAAAAACTAATGTTGAGCTCGTCTACTGACTAGAGTACAATGGTGTGAGGTATCTCGACTTCTGCTTATATCTTGGTGTGGGTATGAATTTACTGTGATCCAAGCCACTGGCAACATACACGTTCCCCTGTCACTTCACAGATAGACGCCGTACCGTTCATCGAAATTCCATCGATAGGGATTATCATTTCCCTCCATGATCTGGATTTTCTGGATCAAAGCCACTGGAAACATACACGTTCCCCTCTCACTTCAAAAATCGACACTGTACCGCCCATAAAGATTCCATCGATAGGGATTATCATTCTCCTCCATAATCTGAACTTCTCAATGACCGGGTTCGTACAGTTGGAGAGCAGGAGCCACAAAGATTTGAATTAAGAGGAACTGTCCTCCAACAACGTTTTCTAGTGATCTCGTGCTGGATCTGAAATGAGGTTGGGGTTTTGGAAATGAGATGTTCGATTTCGAGCGGAGGGAAGTTTTTGATCGAGATGCATATGAAAACAGCATGCACCGGCGCTGTCGAGGAGTTGCCAGGACTTTCCTGTGAGTTTTTTCTTCTGACATTCATTCCGCCATTCGACTGTCAGATACACCCCAAAATGAAGTGAAAGTGACCATGAAAACGTTGATTTTCCGGTCACCGTCACCCCAAACTGCTTGGAATAATCTCAGATTTTTCTGAACAAGATCTTGGATGGGCCAGGACGTGCCAATGGCGCAGTTCTTGGAACTAGAAAAGCACCGTCGGAGAGGGCAGTGCTCTCGCTGATATATGACCGTTTGCTAGCTGACCATGGTTATTCCCGCACTCGACTACATGTATGCTCAAGAAGTACTAGCAGAGCGTAAACTCTCCAGGCCAGCAAGAGCAAAGGAAGAGCAACAGATCCTCCATTCGAACCCGTCATCCACAAATATTGCTTCGACGTCGTTTTCGTCCTGTATGAAGTAATCGAACTTGACGAGGGACGTAGTTCCAACCCAACTCTGGACGGCATCGCCCCCTAAACGAGAGTTCGGGAGAGGAAAGTTGTCGTAAATAATGTGAAGCGCTCGGGTGGTCTTGTTATCTTGGGGCAGTGTGGAGAGGCATGGAATAGGCTTGGAAGTCGGACTTGCACCCGCTGAACCTCGTCCTGATCAAGAAAAAGATCTTATAAAATTCATCGACACAGTGTCCTCTCTACCTCAAACCTTCTAGCGCCCGAGGACATACTTC
Source organism: Stygiomarasmius scandens (assembly GCA_037954225.1). Lineage (NCBI taxonomy): Eukaryota > Fungi > Basidiomycota > Agaricomycetes > Agaricales > Campanellaceae > Stygiomarasmius > Stygiomarasmius scandens. Next base: position 31,616 of record JBANRG010000005.1, on the reverse strand, counting down.
TGGCATCGATGCACCGACTCCTTCCGGCGATGTTACATCTCATCCGTCTATTCTTCCTAGCTACTACGCGTCAGGTAATATCAGAAATTAAATGACAAATTCATGATTTGACAGATATTGTTGGTAATACAAGTTTCGCCGAGTACACATTGGATCTGATTCATTAATTACTCATTGTTGCTACCAATGTTTCCACCCCTGTCACCCCGGCCAGAAACGCCCTTACCTCCGTCTCCAGAACCTAAAAAACCATGATCAGCTAAACTTTGTCTGGAAGGGAAAAATACTCCACCGAGATCAGCACGATTGAAGTCTTGATCCATGTTCTTGTTCGAACTTCCGATAGAACCTCCTTCCCCACCATGGCCACCGGTGTGATTAGCAGGAGCCCATTGAACGCCTTTAAGAGTATTCTGCCAATGGCCCAAATCATTGCTACCGTCTCCTCCTTTACCCGAAGCTGATGGGATGTGCTTAACGATCCAAGGACCAGCACTGATAAGCATCAAGGCAATGACATACTGAGTTTCGAGCCGTTGAAGTTTTGAGTAGTTCCCCTGTTACCACTACCAATGTCGCCTCCTTTTCCTCCGGTGCTATAGTGGCCAGCGCTACCACCCGCTCCTGAGCCTGAAGGTCAAAGTGTCAGCCCAATACATCTAACGAAGACTAGTGACAAGAAGAACACGCACGCATGGTTGCACCAGCGAAACTCTGCTTAGTTTTTGAGGACATACTGCTGTTTGCGAAATGAATTTGCGAGCTTGTCAAGGTTGGATGGTTTAGCTTGATGCTGAAGTCAAGAGGTTTATATCAAAGTGGAATGCTTGTATCATAATTTAAGCACCTATTGATTAAGCCGGAACCTGCGATTCACTTCAGTACTCGGGACTCAACCGCTACCCTTTGCGACTGTAGGAAGGACATTTTGATCATCGGTATGGTCCTCATGACCTGTCCTGATGATTTCACATCTTCCGGAGATTTGCAAATTAATATCATCCTATGTAAGGTTGTACACGGGGGACTTGTGTTGCCCATCTGTCCCCGCTCCATGATAGAAAGATAACTAGTGTCACGAAAGTTATCGATTGACCCTGAAAATTTTCACATCTTCCGGAGATTTGCAAATTGATATCATCCTTTGCAAGGTGGTACACGGGGAACTTGTTGTGCCCATCTGTCCCCGCTCCATGATAGAAAGATAACTAGTGTCACGAAAGTTATCGATTGACCTTGAAATTTTTCTCATCTTCCGGAGATTTGCAAATTGATATCATTCTTTGTAAGGTTGTTCACGGGGAACTTGTTGGCCCATCTGTCCCCGCTCCATGATAGAAAGATAACTAGTGTCACGAAAGTTATCGATTGACCCTGAAAAATTTTCACATCTTCCGGAGATTTGCAAATTGATACCATTCTTTGTAAAGGTTTTCCCCTCAGCATGTGTCCGCTATTTCTGAACCTGAAGATGAACCAAAAGACTCTGATTGGCTTGAAATATTGAATTGGGCTGAAAAGCGTAACATTATGCAAGAATATAAGGTGAACATCGGAGAAATAGAATGGTCGGTTCTAGTGAATGTTTTTTAATTCACCATAAGACATTTTATCTAATGGCTAATAACAACAGCTTTCCAAATGCTTTTCATTATGGGCACTTGCGTATGAATGGTCAGTCTCTGTGCAGCCGGCGGTCAATTTATAGAGAGCTATTGACGATAAATTCAGGGTGTGTTTTCTCATCTCTACTAACACCACAATTGTAGCTTAATGTATCAGGCCTATGCTGCTGAATTTGAGCAAATATTATTTTCAATCCGAAACACGAATTTTTCGTGTTTTCCGAAAGTTTGAGCGTGACATGTGACATGTCAAATTTCCAAAAGTCAGACAATCAACATCTCCGAAAGTTTGAGCGTGATGTGTTACATTTCTTGCTTTCCGAAACACTTTGGAAATTCACCTTCTAGACAACCTCGAAAGTTTGAGCGTGACATGTGACACTATGGAATTTCCGAAATTTTGACGAGCCCCCGAAAGTTTCGGTTATGATCAACAATCTCTTATATACTGATACAATTGAACTTAACAGCACAATAAATTGCATGACACATCAAGATTATTTCATTAATTTCACATTGTAAATTAATAAAATGGCTTGATAGAAATGTAATTAAAACAGATACCCCTATTTCCCTATCAAGAATTGTTTATGATTAGGTATTACTGGAGTCAGCTATTATTTGATTATACACAGCAAGAGCATGAGTCTGTAGCCCTAATCTGGGCCTCCACAATTACATGATACTTATATCCGGATTATTTAATTAATCTTCCACATTTCCACATCATACATTAATAAAATGGCCTTTGCATAGTATGGAACATATGGATCATTGCATTTGGATGCTAAGTTTATTTCTGAGTTTAGTAAATAAACATAGTAATTAGCAACTATATGACACAAGAGTGCATGAATTTTGATCTGGAACAAGGCTAAGAATTGAATATTTCTCTATCAGGGTTCAAAGAATTGTTTATGATTAGGTATTACTGGTCTATATCTAATTCAGCCATTATTTGATTATACACAGCAAGAGCTTGAGTTCATAACACTGATCTAGGCCTGCACACCATATCAGGAAGTTCAATCCTAAGCTGTTGATTTGCCTTCCTAACTACATCTCAAACACTCTTCATATACTGTTAGCCTTGTTCCAGATTAAAATTTATCATGATGCACTCTTGTATCATATTAGTTGCTGCTACTATGTTTATTTACCAAATCCAAGAACAAACTTGCCATCCAAATGTAGTGACCCATATATTCCATACTACTAGATCAGAATTGTGAACTCAAGCTCTTGCTGTGTATAATCAAATAATGGCTGAATAGATATAGACCAATAAAGCTTTTTAGTAATTCAATGTGCTGTATACTTAATCATAAACAAGACTTTGAAAAATTGAACCTAGTAGAGAAACAGGATATCAAGGATATCAGTACATTTCTACCAGCCATTCTATTAATTTATAAAGTAATAATATAGAAAATTAATATTATAGTTTATTGTCCTATTAAGTTACTTTGTGTATTATATAAGGATTGTCAAACAATAACCGAAACTTTCGGAGACTCGAACCCAGGGTTCTCAAAGTTTCGGAAATTTCTTGGTGTCACATGTCACGCTCAACCTTTCGAAGGTTGTCTAACAAGTCTTTCGGAGATGAGTATCTAAAGTGTTTCGGAAATGTGACATGTCTTGCTCAAACTTTCGGAAATTTGACATGTCACAAGTCACGCTCAAACTTTCGGAGGTTTTTTTTGCTTCTGTGTTTCGGAAATCTTGACATGTCACATGTCACGCTCAAACTTTCGGAAAAATTTGTGTTTCGGATTGAAATTATTTTTTGCTCAAATCCAGCAGCATATCCATAAAACAAATAAGGACAAGAAGGATGCTGAATCATTTTGTGCTGCTTATGAGGCTATGATTGATGCTGGTGAGCAGAAGTATGGATTTACTGTCACCTCATTTACCACAGACAATGATGGAGGAGGGGGAGCTGGACGCCGTTTATTAATTCAGAAGCGTCCATGGCTTTTTGGACCAGCTTAACCGTATAGCATTATATATTAACAAGGATTTTATGACCCTTGCCGTCGTACTACCCGTACCATACCAAATTGGGTGCCGCATTCACATGCTCGGGCCAGGCATCAAAACAGTGGCCTGCCTTAGCTGTTGGAAAGATGTAATTTTCACTTAAGATTCAATGCCGTGGATTTGGAGAAGTGTACTTCCGACCCTGGGCCGGGCGTGTGAACGCGGCACCCGATTTGGCAGTCGCCAGTGTCTGCAGGAATATTTGATTTGTTTGTTACGAGGCCGAATTTATGAGGACTCGTCCTTACTAACCTCGTTTCGCTGAGGTGGCAGTGTCACTTTCTGTTCACTATCTCCGAATGGAACGATTACCGGTTGAAACCGGGACAACGGTTACCGGAAACACTTGACCCCGTTTGATCTCTTATTCCCACGCTTCCTTCTTTATTAGGACATAACCCCGTTTGGTTATTTGACTTTCGGCACCTACGGTTTACAGGCCTCGTACATGCCACGCGCAAGCGATGGCCCACTTCTTTATAGTGTAAGTTGCAAGGGACTCCGAGGGAGCAGAAACTCAGCAGAGACCATGCTGAAGCTGTAAAAATCCGTGGAGCTGGACAGATAATATAAAACCTCTGCAATTCACTCCTGTAAGGCAAGCCTTCGTTGTTTGCCGATGACTTGCCGAGAATTCCGACAATCGGCATGTCGTCTTTTATTTGCTGGTGGACTGGCAATGCCAATACTTCCGAATCATAGTGGGAATTACCGTGACTGGTATCCATCTAGGACACAATTTAGTGGCAGAAAACAGCTGAGAAAAGCCCGCCCAAGGTACAGATACAAATAAATAAAACATTACCTGGCGCGACCTGCAGGCAATTATGCAAAACCGAGTAATAATTAATGGGGGGTAGCCGAGTGGAGTATACTCAAAAAAATCAAAAGGAAAGGATTCGGAAAGGAACATGTAAGAATGTGGTGGAAAGTGAAAGAAAGTGAAAGAAAGTGAATGGAAAGGCTCGGAACGGAACGCAGTTCCGAAGGGACACAGCCACCGTTACGAACGGACAGCAGTAAGATTATACTATTAGAATATTAGAATATATATTATCCTTGACCTGCTCTGGTCTATACATTATGTTTAACCTGATACATAGCATAAGCCTGCTACACTTTATATATTATGTTTGACCTGCTACATTCTATATATCATGTCTAGCCTGCTATACTCTAAACATAATGTTTGAACTGCTATAGCATATATAGTGACAAGCCTGCTACGGCCTTTGTACTATTATTAACCTGCTATAGTCTATATATCATGTTCAGCCTGTGCAGAGTCTTCATTATCTATTGTCTGTAGGATATGAAACATCATTTTACTAGTTAAGATAATACATGATAAGTCTCAGGATCATGTATATATAGAAGGTCTGCAGAGGTGGGACAGTATGCATAGACTATTGCAGGCATGTTGGATATTGGCAGGCCTGCAATAGTTTATGGGGTTTTGCTGATGACAAACACAAAGTGTTTATGAAGGAGAGGCAACTATATTCAAAGAGCAAACTCAAATGAATATCACGCCAGCCCAATCTCCCTGAACACTGCTTCTTGAGAGAGGTCACTAGTCAAAACCACCAAACAAAGAACACAAGTGGTTCTCAGGGCAGGAAAGGGCCTCGTAATGTGAAAAATCAAGATTTTGAAACGGTGTGAAAGTCGTCGTAGTATCTTTGGGTAGTATCCCGCACCAAATGGTACATATGATACAAGAGGCTAAACTGGTCTATGCTAGTCTACGTAGCCTCCGTGAACACCGGCGGTGTGATACCAGCCCTCTGTATCTTGGCATGCGCTTGCCATAGCGGATTTTTGTTTCGTATATTGATATTAGTGGGCATTCACCACCGATGGATCACAGTAAGATAATATTCATTGAAGGGGTCTGTACATCATTTGATCTGCACAATCTTATAATTATCTGTTTACCTCAAGCCTGAAGCTCAAGATCTCTCAATTCTGCCTCCTTAGCTGCGATACGCTCTCTTTCCCTCTTCTCCTCCAAGGCCCTCTTTGCCTTCGCAATCCTCTCATCCAGCTCTGACTCGTATGTAGACTTGCTCTTAGTGCTAGCTGGGAAACGGTTCATTGTCTCGCTGTCATATGAGATGTTGAAGAAGCCTACCTTGTGAAGTTCTGTTACTTTGGGTATGTCCCCTTCCACCCACGATGCCGCCCCGGAAGTCTCCGTTATTGTTGTAGTTATCGCCTGGGAAAGGTAGTTATGAAGTAGTAATCTGTGATGTATTGAACACACTACCTGCAATATCAGTCTGTCTGTTGTCGTTATGGCTGCCGATATCTCCTCCACGTCCACCAGTACCACCGCCAGTGCCATTACCTCCATTACCAGAAGCTGAAGAGGCTCAGTGATTCCGGAAGCTTTCGAGCATAATCTACCAGTACTTACTAACAGTAGCACCAGTCCAATCTTGTCGCCCTGACATTCGAAGTAGTTTTTAGTGAATGAGTAGAAAGTGTTTCCTGCAAGGGAGTTGGGACAATTCTCATATTGCCGTTCATCTTATAAGTGGTTTATTCACCTAGAGAGGGCTCACAATATCAGCTTGTTACTGTGCTGGCTCGTACGTAAGATTCGAATAGATAGAAGCCTTTACCCTACATCTAAAATTAAGCTTACCAGGCACTGGGGTGATTTTTTTTTAGTCAATCACAAACGCACAGATGTCCGAGCTTGACATGGAGCAGCATTCTAGCCCTACGAGTACAAATCGCAATCTTGACCCTCGTCAATCCAATGACCTTGTCTGCAATTTTAGTGTGACTGTAAATTCGAAACATATGCCTCAGAGCTGACGGAATCTGCCGAAAACTTCATCCCCGACTCTCATAAAGAAAGAACTAACTTAAACTGACTTTAAGTTAGTTCTTTAGAAAGAGAAAAGGGATATTTGGGGTTGGGCTCGGTGTAATTCCCACGGTATGAGTTTATGTAAGGATCAATTCAAAAGTGGAGTTTTTTTGACAGCACCCCTAATTATACTCCTCCGCTCGAAAGCCTTTATTCAACCTTTATTCCTCCTAGGTGATGGTGTCGGCCTGAAAATATCGACAAATGAGTTGGGGTTAGTAAACTGTTGAGTGCCGGAATGGAACCGTTTTTGGAGCACTGGCAATTGGCGGTTTTGAAGGACTATGGAATACAGTTTTCGTTAGAATACCCTTCTGATTTGTAGTGTACTGGGCTTGCTTTTGTTAAACTTAAGTTGTGCTACAGAGAGTCGGGGACCACCCCGCGCAGCGAGGGTTAATGATCACCATTGTTTCTGTACATAGCTTATTCCTATTTTAACACGAAGAATCAACGTATGAATCAACGTAGATAGAAGCGTAACTATTTGTAAATACTCCGGGAAATGCCGTGAACTCCAATAGGGACGTACAAGAATACCTACTCCAATGTTCAGATCGATTATAATCAAATGCCATGGTCAACAGATGAACAATGCTCAAATGGACTTAGCCACTCACCGTAATCCACTTAGAGGACAATATGTAATAGAGATCTTCGGAACTTCAAGTTGGCGCAGAATGGATGGCTCAGAACCGGATGGCATGTTTAGTTCTATTGATCAATGGAAGATATCATGAAAGACTGAGTTCCGTGAAGACGATCGACCTCGATTCCGTACATTCACATAGTGTATGGTCAGTCTGGTTATCCAGACAATCGATTCTGGTCTGATTCTGCAAAAGCGGATCAAAAGTCGAACCGTTGAACTTTGACCCCTCAAATTTGACAGCGAAGGTTCGAGATTTCAGTGCTATTGATTTGCGTTGTGAAATTTGTGAAATTAGTAAGGCAGGTAGATTTTTCAAAGTTCGAACACCCTTGATGGCTTTCATGAAGACGATATCAGTCAGCAAAACATCCAGATACTGGGATGGTTGCTCCTTGAGCCTGGTACGGATATTGTAATGAAGCGTAGCTTCCGATTTAAGCAATAGGTGTCCGTCCCTGGCAGACTTGCAACTACGAGTGTCTGATGTGGTATGCTCGACCAAACTTGTACAACCATAGTATCTGTTACATCAAGAATTTGCCCCTCGCTTTGTATTTTAGCTGGCGAGTAACAGCATAGCTCTTTGAGGAAGTTTAAGGAAACTTCCATGTTGAATGAATCCCTCGAATTAACATCTTTGATATACTTACCAATCCAAGTCAAAAAGTCTAGGTAGCGGAAAGGAACGGCACCAGTAGTGTTGTAAAAGTCCGGTTAAGTCCATTTCAGGCCTATTTTGATGAACTCTGAACTGGACTTTTTTGAACCTTTTCCCATACCAAGTTTCCTTTTTTTTCTCGTCAAGGCCTTCCAAATGTACAGGAAACTACTGCCTAGAGATTGTAAATGGGTAAAACATGTCTAGTAAACTTTGAAAGGCTCAAGGTGGAGTCCTATGGTAATTTTCGATGGTGCCCCAACTTTGGAATGGACGGCAGTGGCCGAGCGTGTCAAAAACAGTTAAACAGTCATCTGCATCACTGAATGAGTTGACAAGCTATGCAGTCCGCTCAGATAGCTGCAGAGCATCTTCAAAAATGGCCTCACCGCCCAGCAATTCAGCACCATCTGAATTTGAACCGGACTTGGTCAACACTAGGCAGCAGCACAATTAAGAGGCCGGAGGTTTACCGAAGGTCTCGTCCTTACTAGTCGTGGGGTCGCTGAGTGGCTATGTCAAAACGACTGCTGAACGGCCTGCAGTGTCCTTATTTGACGGAAATAGCCATCCTAAGCTTCTTTCAATTCATTCAGCATAAGTTCTCCACGCGTAATAGGCTGATGGCCATGAGGCGGGAATCGTGGGACTTTTTCGAACGACCGTGTGTGACGTTTTCTTTTTTGGTTCTCTTCCAACTCCCCATCCCCACAGCTGCTTTGGCACCGCGACTCATGCGTCTTCGAGGTTCCAGAACTTCAAACATCCTAGCGGTTCTAAGTACGCTCAAGGATGTTGGAGATATTGCCGCAAATATCCCATACATTAAAGCTGTTGCAGGCATCTTATCGACGCTAATCGGAATCCACTTGGTATGCCACATGCAAGCTTCCTGCTTGAGTCCTGTCATTTCACCTTTGCTTTCTCTTTTTCAGGAGTTCGACCAATGCAAAGAAGAATGGAAAGTCACAATGGAATGCATCAAGAACATATCCGCCTTAGCCGATGATTTCTTAGCGGAGCAGGATCGAAATGGAGATGGAGAAGTTCCAGTTCATGTCAGGAAAGCTTTTGACAGCCTCGTTGCTTCTATACAGGTGACGTGTTTGTCGCTGGATAAGTATCAGTCACTCAGCCGTGGAGAACGATTGTGGAAGCGACGAGAACTTCGGGACGAGGCGAAGAACTGCGTTGAGGTGATTTCAGGCGCAGAAACTAGGCTTCACGTCAGGCTCAGTCTTTTCCTCTGCAATTTTAGTCTGACTGGGGCACTATCAGACCAACCTACTCGGGCCAATGGCAGTTCAAGTTGATCAGATACTTAACATCGTCCAATCTCAACGTACAACGGATGCATCGGTAGCTATCCCAGGCTCTATATCATCATCCAACGACGCGACCTCAACTGAGGACCTGGAAGAAGAGCGACTGAAGGCACACAACCTCTACATTGAGCAAAATGCCAGACTTAGTAAGTTTTTTGCCACAGAGAAGTTCGAATCGTGAATATTCAACCAACATTCTTCTTTGCCCTCAGATGCAGGCTCAGGAGGAGACGAGGAAAATGGCGGTATTGGGGGAAGCGGCGGTGGGATTGCAATAAATAATTTACGTTCGAAATTAGCATTCCGCCATGGTGTTCATGTCTGTATGTGGCGCTCTGTTCACAATTTGTCTCCCATACTACACTGATGCTAGCTGCTGGTGATGGTGGAGAAGGAAAACATACCGGAGAAGGCGGGCGTGGAGGTGTTATTGGAGCAGATAATATTCACTCAACCCAGCATTTTTGGGGGACACTCAGTGGGTTCCCTATACAAGAGCTATTAGATGTATTCAAATGGATTTTCATAGATGCTGGGAAAGGAGGAAGTGGTGATGGTGGCGTCGGGGGAGCGGGCGGAAATATTGGAGCAGCGAACGTGGAAACTACTCAAGATTTTAGGGGTTCTCTAGGTAGGTCAATTCCTAGTTTGGCACAATTCTAGTTCCTCATGATGCACTAAAGAAGCAGGATCCGGTGGTGCTTCTAAGAACTCGGGGACTGGTGGCGTTGGAGGTAGCATTGGAACACAAAATCAGAATATGACACAGTCCCTCAGGGGTCAAATGAGTTCGTCTTACCCACACTCCTGATTTTTCATGTTACTCATTTCAACTTCGAACTATAGAAGCTGGGAATGGGGGCAACAGCTCCGGAAAGTTTGGGCGAGGGGGCAATGGCGGTAGCATTGGGACTGGAAATTCTTGATTAATCGATGATTGCACAAGTCTTGGACCGTTAGTCAACCGTCCCATGTATGGATAGGATAGAGTAACCAGCATTATGGATCCATTACGACTGTTTTTCGAAGGTGGGGCCGACGGTCCGAGCCTTGAGCTTGAAGTCTTGAGGGGCTGTCGATCGAACTCGGCGACGGAATTTCTGACGCTAGCATAAAGGTCTGGTGATGATGGGAGTTGGATCAGCGAACTCAGTAATTGAGGAGTGGAGTTTTCGACGAAATGATTCGACAATGGTGCCTGGCAATGACGCATATCACGACCACACTCTGCCTTCCTTGCCTCCACCTTCTCCCACTCCTGACATGCACGTAATGCATAATCCATATCATGGCCTTCATTCATGCTAGAGTTCCTCTCACTGCATGTCCGAGCACGTTTGTGTAAGCGCATATTTTCATCGTGAGCATGAAAGCCATCTATCACATCCTTCGCATACTCCATTTCATCATACACTCGTTTTGAGGACTTTGCTGAAACCCTTCTCGACACCCTTCTCAAAACACCTGTATCCGCACTGCCCTCCTTATATCGGCCAAACCCAGGCAAATGCAAAGCGGAAACCCCATCCTTCCTCAACAAAAGTGGTTGTCCCTTGACTATTGGAAAGTCACGGGTCAGACTGTCAGTAACCCAATCGTTTCTGTCAAATCTGTACCAAAGGATAGTTTGGTTATCCTCAAGTTTGAGCCGTTTAAGAAGTGACTGTTGAGTTTTGTCAAAGTGAGTGGTCGACTGAATGATGTTCAGAAGTGGAAATGTATCGATTGCATATACATTGAGCGAAACAGGTTCGACGTCATCCTAGACAATAATAGATTAGCTACATGGGAACGAATAAATGATTCAGTGCATACCTGATACCACAAGACAACGTCAACAGCCTTCTTCTGATTCTCAAGCATCTCTCTCTGCTTCTGAGCCGCATTGTCACGGGCCTGCCACTTCTGTACGTGCTGATCGTGCTGTTGAACCTGCTCTGGAGACATAATGCGTGATACTTGTTTTTCAGGATGTTTGTCCGTGTCGGGATGCGAATCTTCATTAGCGACTGTTGGTGCAAGGGCTGCATCTGAGTGTACAGGAACCATGGCCAAAGCAGTTCGAGGAATAGTGGGGGACGCAGTAGAGGGCGTATCAGTTCGACTGCCTTTTGCCCTGTGGTATTTACATCCACCGGCGTTAGTGCAGCATGGAGGACAGAAGCCACTTCTGCATTGATGAGAACGAACACGCTTTGTACAACCCCGAGACCGGCATGTTTCCCCAAAGAAGTCTTTCAGCTCAGGAACAACGCCTGTCGACACAGCGACTCTATCCGGCACAGCCAAGAGTATTACGAATTTCCTGTTATCTATTACTTTACTTACATAAGGAACCTACCCTAAAGTACATGAGTAGTACATGCCGCAGACACAAGGCATAGTAGTATAAGTACTTGTACCTACCCTGTAGCTACCTTAGCTTTGCAATATCGAATCTTTCCTTCTGTCTACGTCGCCTTAGTGCTTCGTCCTTAGGTTTTCCGACAAATTGCAAAGCTCTCGTGCACTAACTCGACAACAACTTCTTCTATTCTCTACAACATCTCCTTTTTCCTTCTTACACATCCTTCCAACAACAACTGACTCTCTTTTGATTATAGGCCTATAGCCCTGGACCCCGGACCCCGGATTTTCCTTTTTCCTTTACCATTCCCCACGGGCCCACAAGCCCTTTGACTCTAGCCTGCGAGTAGGAGACTCGACAGGTGGGCAGGCGTGAACAGTTCAAGGAGCTGTTACACGAGGTCATCCCCCGTCAACACGAGCTTCGAGATGTAAATTCCAGACTCGCTATAAACGAGTAGGGTGGTCGACTGACCTCGTAATTGAAACCCCAACAACCACCCGATCCTAATTTTCCCATCATTTTTCAATTTCTTTTCACACTATTTCTTGTTGAATACCTACAAGGTTTCATCCTTGGTGTCCTCTTTGATCACAACTGTCTGGAAGTAGCCGAATACTTTGGAGACCCGACACCTACCTCGTGTTTACCTCTGATCTTTGAAACAAACTCTATATCTCTTTTCTTTACTCATTTCTCTTCTTGTTTCTACTATCATCATATATCGTACCCGTAAATAAGCAAAATACAAAATTATTTCCCTTATCCTCATTGTTTTCACTCTTCTTCTACTTACTCTCTTGGACACTACCTTCTGTTACGTTGGGGAAAGATACCTACACAATATCCAAATACCCTTCGTACCCGTCTTTGAAATTTTTCTACTTACTTACTTTTGGGCTCTCTTCTTCGCACTAGGAATTGTATTTCCAAGATACCGTACTTAGTTTTTGAAACTCGGATGCCTGGCAACATCGTCAGGTACAATCTATTCAACATGGACCCCCTTTTCATTGCCTTTATGGCTTTGATTTTCCTCATTGCACTACAAGGAATAATTACGAGGCCGGAGCTTTAGCGAAGGTCTCGTTCTTGCTAAACCTTGACCTGCAGCATGTGGCTGTGTCGAAAACGACTGCCATCCCCATTAATCGAACTTGGGTAATAGCAATTACGAGACGACATAAATGCAGACTGGCACTGATCGGCGTCAAACACACGCCATTGAACTTTATGGCCTCGTAATAGCCACGCGGAGCGGTGGCCCACTCCTTTTTCATTGTAGTATATCAGTACTTTGGCGGAGTGGCAACAGCAGCGCTTGTTGACACCATTCTGATTTTTGGCATGGGCGTCGTGGTGTTCTGGAGAGGCAGACGGCGTTTTGGAGACCCGGTTGGCACAACCCGAGCTATAGAACCTCCAATCTCAACCCCGACCCCTACCATAGAAAGGCAGCAGGAGATCCTTGAAGAAAGGATCGATGCTTACATTTGATCGCGACAAAGGCAGAACTGGCAAGATCAAACCCCAATCCCAGAAACCTCTAGCGAGGAAGGAAGTCACGAGGAGTCTATCGGAACAGTAACCCCTCTGACTCCGCAACAACCCGGACCTCTCGATCTCGATAACCTCTTTGACGATCTTCATATTCGAGGAGCTGATACAGGAGGCAAAGGAGGCAAGGGAGGCAAAGGAGGTAAAGGTGGCAGAAGTGGTGGAGGAGGAGGTAGTGATGACCCGTCTGGTAGTGGCGGCGGCGATGGAGGAGATCCAAGTGGAAGTGGTGGAGGCGGCAGAGGATACGATCCAGCAGACGGAGGAGGAGGCAGTGATGGCGGACCCCCTGGAGGAGGCGGCGGCGGTGGCGGAGGTCACGAGTCTGATGACGACAGACCCCAACGAAACCGCCCCCGAGCCTGAGGAAAAGTCATGTACGCCAGGGAACCACCAGACTTCGATGGTGATAAAACCAAGTATGAAGATTTTAAAAGACTAGCCTTCAACTATGGAAAAGCCTATGCCACTAGCTTTAACACTAAGGAGGAATACAATCATTGGCTCCTATCTTACTTCATATCGGGAGCAGCAGCAAAGTTCACAGCTGCTGCCGAGAAACAAAACTGGATCGAAGATCTTACCACTGATCAAATGTGGGATAAATTAGATGAGCGTTTCACCGACGGGAAACTTCCTAAGAAGGCAGCCGAAGCATTGGAAGTTACCCGACAAGGGAAAACAGGCATCCAGGAGTTCTTGGCATGGTTTGAAGAAAAGTGTGGTGAAGCAGGTTACGACTGGCATGAACCCGACAAAGAGGGAAACTATGCCGGAGAAGACCCTACTCATATCCAACTCTTGGACAAGTCGCTTCGGACCAAGATCGTTGACGCCATGCACACGGCTGAGGTTGTCCCCGCCAACTATATTCCTTACCGGAACAAAGCCCTCCGTATCGGTATTAATATAGAAAATCATGAGGAGGATAGTAAAGGAGGAAACCAACTCAGATGGATCGATGGAAAGATCATTGGAGGAAAGGGGAACTCAGGATCATCTGGAAACAGCGGCACAGGGACCACGAGCACGACTTCGAAAACCACGACCACCACCACAGTAGGAGGACCCGGAGTACCGGCCCCAGCCTACTCTGCAGGGAGTGGTCAGGGAGCTGCGATGCAGATCGATCGAACCACAGCTTGAACATGAGGACTGTGCTACAAATGCGGACAGAAGTGGGGTGAAGGAAAAGACTGTGATCAATGTAAAAGGAGAGGCATGAAAGTCAGGTCACAGACAGAGGAATCCGACAAGCCGGAATCCAGGCCGGTTGAGGACAAAGCAGTGGATAAAGGCAAGGGACGAGACCCAGCCGAGGGGCCGGGTTTTCAGAAGGGTGCGCAGTAGATAGCGGCTATGCATGTACCCATGGACTATTTTCTTCTTCTTTCTTTTGTGACTACCCTACCGATAATATATTCGTATTGGCTGGCCCTGAATCGAAAGAAGAAACCGCTAAAGTACAGAACGGCAAACATGGCAATTGGACGAAGGAGATTAAGGTTCGACCCATACAAAGAAAAGGGGCACCTCAAATTAATGTCCCATGCTTGATCGAAACCTTAGACGACCGACGGAAGTGGATGGTGAAAGGATTACTAGACTCCGGATGCACGGGAACCACAATTAGCAAAAAGTTTGTAAGGGAAAAACAACTTACTACTATGCGAACCCTAAAACCAGTCTGAGTTTTCAATGCTGATGGAACTGAGAATCAAGGAGGACCCATCACCGAGTATGTAGAATTGAGAATGATTGTTCAGGGACATGAGGAAAGGATAATGGCTGCAGTCACGGATCTGGGAACTGCAGATCTATACCTAGGATTTGATTGGTTAACTAAACACAACCCCAAAGTAGACTGGGCCAATCACAAACTTAGATTCTCGAGATGCTCGGATGAATGTAACTACCGACTGCCCGTAGACGAAGAAATTGATCTTAACCTCGAAGACGATGAATATCAGCCGAGTAAAGGTGACAAGCTCTTAGCTGTGGAAATGGAAGATGAAATCAGGATCCGAGCCCATACTACACCGGCTCAGGAATTCGCTAGCCGACAGACACCCCGAGAACACACCCTGGACGAAATAGTCCCGGAGATCTACCGAGAATTCTCAGGGGTGTTTGACAAGAAGGACTTCGACACATTGCCTGAACGAAGACAGTGGGACCATGCGATCGAACTAATTCCAGGAGCTAAAGCGGTTGATTGTAAAGTTTATCCCTTATCACGAACGGAACAAGAAGCCCTAGACGAATTCCTGAATGAGAATCTCCGAACTGGCCGAATCCAACCCTCTAAATCACCGATGGCATCACCGTTTTTCTTTGTTAAAAAGAAAGATGGTTCTCTACGGCCTGTACAAGATTACCGAAAATTAAACGAGATGACCATCAAGAACCGATATCCACTATTGCTGATCACAGAGTTAGTTGAGAAACTAAAGGACACACGGATCTTCACGAAACTTGACATTAGATGGGGTTACAATAATGTACGGATCAAAGAAGGAGATGAATGGAAGGCTGCATTCCGGACCAATCGAGGTCTGTTTGAACCCCTTGTAATGTTCTTTGGACTCACAAACTCTCCGGCCACCTTCCAGACAATGATGAACGACCTCTTCCGAGACCTAATCAACGAAGGGAAAGTAGTCATCTACCTCGACGACATCCTAATCTTTACGAAAGACTTAAACGAGCACAGGAAGCTAGTCAAAAGGGTCCTACGTATTCTTCAGGAAAACAACCTGTTTCTAAAACCCGAAAAGTGCGAGTTTGAGAAATCGGAAGTCGAGTACTTGGGGATGATAATAGGTGACGGAAAGGTTAAGATGGACCCGGTAAAGGTTAAAGGAGTGCCAGATTGGCCTGTACCCACTTGTAAAAGAGAAATACAATCCTTTTTAGGCTTCACAAACTTCTATCGACGTTTTATCCGTGATTTTGGCAAGATCACAAAGCCAATGAGTCAACTGATGGGACAGTCTCCTTGGGAATGGGGTGAAGAACAACAAAATTCGTTCAAAACCCTAAAAAAGGCCCTAACGACAGCCCCAGTGTTACATTTACCAACAGATGACGGACAATTTAAACTAGAAACGGATGCATCAGATGGAGCACTCGGAGCAGCACTCTCTCAAAGGCAAGAAGGCAAATGGGTTCCGATTGCGTTCCTTAGTAAAGCAATGAACAATACCGAAAGGAACTACGAAATCTATGATAAGGAACTCTATGCCATAATGGCCGCCCTGGAAGAATGGAGACACTTATTGATGGGAGCCACAAAGGAATTAGAGATATGGTCAGATCACCAGAACTTAACCTATTGGTGAAAACCTCAGAAGTTGAACCGAAGACAAGCTCGATGGGTAACTGAACTTCAGGAATACCATTATAAACTCTACCATTTACCGGGACGATTGAACAAGAAAGCCGACCTCCTTTCTAGAAGAGCAGATCACAACCAAGGCTCTAACGATAATGATGCGGTAGTTGTTCTTAAACCAGAAGTGTTCACACGAGCAATGGAATGGAAAACAGACATTGGATACGAGGAAATATTAGATAAGATCCGAAAAAGGAGAACAAACACAGAAGCAGTGGTAACAAAAGCCGTGAAGGATGGAGATGAGAAGTTCTTAGATGACAACGGAATCATCTCCAGAAATGGAAAGATATATGTACCAAAAGATAAACTTCTCCGGGAAACTATCATCTCTCTTTTTCATGACAAACCACTAGCAGGACATGGAGGGAGACAGAAGACGAAGGAACAGGTCGCACGAAGCTATTGGTGGCCCAGAATGATAGAAACCGTGGAGGAATATGTGAAGGGTTGCGAATTCTGTCAGAAGAATAAACCCATTCGACAGAAGAGAGCGGCACCTCTATATCCAAACGAAATTCCACACCAACCTTGGGAAGTAATGACTATGGACATGATCGGCCCGCTACCCGAAGCCCATGGGTATAACGCAATCATGGTGTTTGTAGATCGTCTTGGGAAACGACTTCATCTGGAACCAGTTACCACCGAGATTTCTTCAGAAGGATTAGCCAGGTTAATGGTCGATCGAATCATACGATATCATGGACTACCAAAAAAGATTATCTCGGACCGAGCAGCTGTATTCATTTCCAAATTCATGAAAGAACTCTATCGACTCTTAGGCGTCCGAGGTACACCCAGTACAGCATATCACCCCCAGACCGATGGACAGACAGAACAGATGAACCAAGAGATAGAAATTTATCTTAGAATGTTCGTCAACCATAAACAAGACGACTGGGACGAGTGGTTGTCCATGATGGAGTTTTCCTACAACAATAAGGAACATTCAGCTACGGGAAAAACACCATTCGAAATAGACCACGGATACCATCCTTACATGGGTCAAGAACCCCAAGGGAAGGTACAAGACCGAAGAGCTGAGTCTTTCGTCGAAGAAAGAAAACGAACCTTCAAAGAGACACGCCAAGCATTAGAGAAAGCGGCCGAAGTAATGAAGAAGTATTACGACCAAACAAAAGGAAATTCTCGGGAATATGGGAAGGGAGACCAGGTGTGGTTAGAAGGGACGAACATACAAACAGATCGTCCTTCAAAGAAATTGGACCATAAACGATATGGACCTTTCAAGATAGTGAAGAAGATAGGTAAATCCGCATACGAACTCGCCTTACCAGTAACTTGGAAGAAAAAGGGTATTCATCCGGTATTTAATGAAGCCCTCCTATATCCTTATATCCGACCAACTTCGACCTTACAACCGTCAGAACCTGAACCTGTCCCTGACCTCGTTGATGGTGAAGAAGAGTTTGAAGTACAGGAAATTATAGATGCTAGGATAAAGAGACATAAGTTGGAGTTCTTGGTGAAATTTAGAGGATTTAGTGAACCAGAATGGGAGCCTGCTGAAAATCTCACGCATTGTGATGAGGCATTATCAGAATTTTACAAAAAATACCCTAACACTCCAGGAATTCAACAAGCACGAAGAATCATGGAAGAGATCATGAGGACATGATCCTTAAGGAGGGGGTAATTATTACGAATTTCCTGTTATCTATTACTTTACTTACATAAGGAACCTACCCTAAAGTACATGAGTAGTACATGCCGCAGACACAAGGCATAGTAGTATAAGTACTTGTACCTACCCTGTAGCTACCTTAGCTTTGCGTTATCAAATCTTTCCTTCTGTCTACGTCGCCTTAGTGCTTCGTCCTTAGGTTTTCCGACAAAGAGACTACCATGTAATGTAGTAGCTGTATTGTTGAGAACTGTATCGTGAGCCTTGGTAGTGATAGGTGTGCCCGGCAAATCAAGCACATATGAATTCGGAGAGGGTGAAGAGCAGATTGGTGTTTGCAGAGGCCAAGTATTTTGCCGTATATGTAAGGGAGTAAATGGATCGATCGGGTTAGCACCAAAAAGCGCTTGGATAAAGGTATAATCGCGTTCACGGTCCACACCAAGTGGAAGAGGTGATGAATCCGGAGCACTAAGCGGAATTGGTGTTGCCCAATCTGGCGTTGTGAAATGGCCTGGGGGCGTATGCAAATAGAGTTCGGCAGAGTTGGAGGAAGGTGAAAAAGACCCGTCTCTATCAATATTGTCATGCGAGGAGACCGTATTTGTCCAAGGCAAACTGGAGAACTCGGCGGGAACATCCTGGAGAAAAGAAGGTTTACAAAAAGAAGCGTAACATAGCTAGAACACGCACCATGATCATAAGTTAACCGTGTCAGCTAGAGAGTGGAAAGGGACCAAATCCCAAAAGCGGTCTACCAGGACTCCAATTGAAGAATGAAGTATGTACAAACGCGTAAAGCGCGTAAAGGCGTGCGCTGAAATTCGCGGAATCTGAAGAAAGATAAAAGAAATCACCAACTAAGAGTGTTACCCGCTTTGTGGAAGCCGTTCGTGAACGTAACGCTACCGTCCTTGCTGAGAGGAGTGCAAAGGCGGCGGCAGACACGAAGGACAGAGACAAGCGGGCAACAAGTTGGGTGAGAAACGAAGAAGATGAGGGACTTTATATAATAAACGCCGAAACAGCGGCACAGCATCCGATTTAAAGCTCCTTTTCAAAAGAAGCTGTGTTGGGCCCCGGCAGTGAGGGCCCGGAAAGCTGCATTGGGCCCCAGAGGCAGCGCCGGGCCTGCAAGGCAGCACGGGCTCAGAAGCAGGGCCGGGCCCAACGCATATGGGGCCCATTTGGACTCCCAGACTTACACCTGTAGAGGCACATTCAAAGATTAGAAGCTAGAATAAACTCTGATATGCCTTCAGATCTAGCTATTAGTGAACCACCTCCTATGTATCGTGCTTAGGACTGATGGAGAATTAGCATTGTTATCCGCGCAACTGCTTGATTGCCAAACCTTTAGGTTTGGCTCCTTACAAGAATGCGATTATAGCCACCTCCCCACACGGTAAGAGTTCCTTCTAAACGTGTTTGGAACTCCGGGACTCTTCACACCGGCAACAAACTATTGATATCTACTACTTAGTGTTGTCTGGATCGAGTTCTTTTCCCCTGGAAATTTTTAGAGTGTTCCCCGACTACTTATCAGCTGTTTACATACATGCTAGGAGCTGTATTTTTCATGTCAGGGACTTTTGAACGCTTAGGAGTATAATTGTGTTCGCCGCTTCGTTTACACCTTTGATGATTAGTTATGGTTAGATTTTGTACCGGGTTTGGCCCCAATAGATTACACAAAAGATGTGTTGAATAGTCTATATTTAAAAATAGGGATATTTTCAGTGGCCATCGCTACGAGTGGCAAGTACTTAATTTAGGATAGGATAGGATATACCGGCACTGTGGACCCGTGAAGGATGCGACCGAGAAATAAATAAATGTGGAGAGGTACAAATTGGAAAAAGGGCCATGGAAGGGTATCATGATGATAATAGAAATCGAGAGAGCCCAGAGGACCATCGGATTCTCCTATAGTTGATTTGAAGTATAAGACCCTTATATTCTACTGTTATGAGATTTAAAAAGCAAACAATTTGATTCTACTACGTTGATCTTATGTTAGAATTTAGAATCTGAAAGGATTAAAGGGGGCCGCTGGACCGAGTATGAGTCATTTCATGGGGTTCTCCGTGGGATGGGTCCGAGTCCTGGTAGTTCCAACCGCCCAAATTCTGTTTCACCATCGAGTTTAACGAATCCTTTCGTTTTATCCTATTGTTGAATAACATGAGCAGGGAGTTTGTATATAACTTTGAGAGGGTGACGCCTGGTATCTCATGCATAGTATTGTAGTGGATGGAAAGAAAGAACACAACTTCCATGATAGCCGCCGTCGCCGTGATGGTTCCGGTCTCTAAAGTCAGTCGAACGACTGATAAAAGATTATTTTAGAATAGAATTAGTACAAAAATTCATCGCTCACAGACGTTTTGTAATGATAGCATTTGTCTGAATAGAGAATTCGCCACGATTCCTCACCAGCTATGTTGGCATTCATCAACATATTCATTGATCAGATTGTTGTGCAGATACGCACGAAATATGTCATAAATCCAGCAATAATGATATCTACCGCTGCTGAAGTCCCGAGTCTGATCCCGACAGACTTAGGGAGCCCTGGATTGTCATTACTTTC
Organism: Stygiomarasmius scandens; assembly: GCA_037954225.1. NCBI lineage: Eukaryota > Fungi > Basidiomycota > Agaricomycetes > Agaricales > Campanellaceae > Stygiomarasmius > Stygiomarasmius scandens. The sequence goes on along the minus strand of JBANRG010000005.1, from coordinate 10,890 downwards.
GGTTGGGACAGCGCAAATCTAGTGAATTGGGGTGTTATTGCCTGTCTGTGAGTAAGCAGGGCAAGAAACCCACATAATAGCCAGTCACTGCCGCGCCTACAAGCTGAACCAAAGCCATTAATATGATGGAACTAAACAGGACTTTGGAATGCGAAAGCACGAAGATCCTCCAACCAAAGAAGATCTGTAAACTAGAATCAGACTAGTGGAAAATTGTGAGTACGTTTCCGATAATTACCTGGACGATAGCACCGATGATACTCGTAAAAATTGGAACATTCAAAAATTCGGTATATATTTGGTCCAGCGCCTCTTTATTTCCCCACCCATATCCGAACCAATGTGTTGCATCGTAGGTCAAGGAGAACGTTTGTGCCCAGTCAAGCAGGTAAAGACCATATACTAAACGCAGAAGACTTTAATGCATTGAAAGCCTGAAGTGCGTAAACATACCCAAAACTTTGAATATGGTTCTATCGTTGGGGAAAGAAACATTGTAGATATATACCTGAACAGTAAGAACCCCCATGAGCCCCCAGTTCCATGCAAAACCAAGAAGTCGCGGTATCGTTCTGCCGCAATCGATAAATGAAATAGGGTAATCTAGAAGAAAAAAACTTACAGCCAAACGATGTCGCCTTCTGCCATCGTGCTCAGAGTTATTCCAGTAAGTTATTGCAGAAAAATCGGGGATGCTTGTTCTGGTAGAGGAGCGCGTGCACGAGAATTTGTATGGTAACTCTTGACTTCATTCATTCCAGCTTTCCGATTTCCATGCTTTTTATCACACCTTGAATTTAATAGTCCAGTTATCATCATATTCTGGTATGTAGATTGCGGCTAACCTAACCGATTACAGGCCATAGGAGAAGTCCAGTGGCGCCAGGGGCTTCAGATTCTCTATCCTCTCGCTGTGACTGTTGCATTCACACTGTAATACTGTTCTCTCTGTAGATTTGAAAGGGAAAGATAGATAGATATATATGTTTGACTCCAGCGCCTCGAATTCGAAGAGTCTAGCTATGGAGAAGCACCATCACACCGCCAAATCCGCTGCTCTTTATTATAGTCGAGTGCTTGAATTATTCAATCGACAGCACTGCTGGCTTGGAGTTGATGGTTGGTCAGTCTGAGCTTTGCCGAAGCACCAGCCAAAGACTGGTGTCAGATCTGGCTGGTGACTGAAATTCCGCAGCCATTTTCATTTTTATCACGGGGAATTTGTCTGCCGTTGCCCAATTCTTGCACAGCTAGCGCCATCAGTGGACCATCACCTCGATTCTCAGGGTAGCAAAAAATTCTCAGAATCATAAAGCAGTACAATATTACGTCCATCACCCAAGATTCTAAACGTACAACAAACGACGAAGTACACGAATCACAAGTCGACATCTCCATTCTTCCTATTCCTCGTCCATCTGTCTTTCAACGCTTGACTTGCCATCTCTTCCTTCTGATCTAAAATAGTCATTATCGAGTTGGCTCGAGAAACACTTGCTCTGTCCCTCGATATCCCGGACCGTGTAGAATAGGTAGAGTAAACAGACTTGACTGTTCCGTACCTCGATAACGAAGACTGACTACCCGGTGGAACCGAATTAGATGGGTTTTTCTTGTTGATAATCAGAGGTGCGGCAAGTTCAAAGGTAGAGAGGGATCCTGCCTCAACACTGATGTCGACGTCTGCATCAGTTTCCAACGGAAAGGAACGAGAACACAGATCTAGATCCAGGCCCAAGCCCTTTCCGAGCTCTTCTTCGTCGATACCGGTATCGCTATCGATTACACGAGGAGCAGGAGACGAACTTCTTGAATGAGAAGGACCGGGAGCAATGCCGACAAGTTCCCCGCCCCAATATTCTATCCACTCTTTTTCTTTTCCACCACCTTCTCCCTGCCATTCCCCTTTCTCGTATCCGCTGTAGTCGTTCTCGCAGATAGACTCTGGAATTGTCCACGTTGTCTTGGTAGACCCCGACCTTTTGGCTATTCTCCTTGACGCCTTGCGAGTGGGTGCTCTCGTTAGTCCATCACTGCTCCCCGGCCCAGGTGCCACGGAACGAAAAGCAGAATGGAATGCGTTGACGAAACCAGCTTTAAGCGAGGTGGTCCAACCGCTTTTGGACGCCGAATCTTCGAGGGACGGTTCTGCGGCCCGTGTAGGGATGTTTGAAGGGATATCTGGGTTTCTTGAGGTCGCTCTTGGTGCTGAGAGTGACGAAGCTGAAGCAAGACTGAGGGCAGAGCCGAAACCAAATGCCCAGCCCATACCGGCCGAAGACTTGGATTTGAAGGACGCCTGGGATGGAAGAGGTAACGAGTCGGAAGAGTATGAGCAGGAATATGCATGCGAGTATGTCGAAGGGTCCCTAAACGGATCAGAGGGGCATTGCGCCAAACTAGGTGCGAAGTTTGGGCCCGAAGAAAACGACGAGGCCCGGCTCAGCGTGCCTCGGGTCGGTAGAGTGGCCTGTGGAGGAGCTTGCGGTAGGGCACGAGTGCGCGGTACAGCTGGATTCGTGCTTTCACCATCTTCTCGCCTACTCTCTTCTTCATCTAGAACAGCGGGTATAGGTGCATTCACGTCTTGGGGTTGGGCCGGATGTATCGGCGGTGGACCCCAAGGAACGTCCAAACCTTGACCTTGCGTTCCTAGGCTCAAAAACCTCGGCTTGACGACGCTCTCTCTAGGAGTACCAAATTCTGGGTCTGTCGGGAATTGGATTTGTAAGTGCTCCCCTTGGCTTTGACTTTGACTTTGATCCTGTCCCACACCTGAAGATGTACCCAACTCTGGATCCACATCGTCATACACGTCCGGAGGAAAGCTCATTCCCATCTCCCGGTCTCGTTCCGCGGCCTCGATGATCATTTCCTCTAAACTGACTCTCTTCTTCCTGTTGTTTATCCTTCTGCAACAACGAAAGATGTAGGCACCCGTTGCGACGAGGACTGAGAATATCAATAGAGCTGCGAGAGCGATAGCAAAGTAGATAGGGGGAGAATGAATGATATTTCCGTTCTGAGACTGGGATTGAGACGAAGAGGGAGTGGGAGCTGGAGAAGAGAACAGACCCAGTGGATTGGAAGGCGTAGACAGGATAAGAGGAATAGTACGGGTCGGGAATGGAATTTGAGAAAAGGAGATGGAAGAACCTGAAGGAGACGCGGTCGACGCCAAAGATAAAGAGGTTTGGAAATGATCCTGATTTAGCGAAGATGTAGTAGAGTTCGACGTTGCAAAGAATGAAGAACTTGCGGAGGTGTTGGTGCTATTCTCTGCGGCGACTAGAGTCTGGGCTTGTGATGCCGGGGTTGATACCGGAATCGTACTGCTACTGGTCGCCGGCAACGTAGTGGAGGTAAAACTCGAACTCGCCCAGTTTGAAACGCTGGAAGATTGAACTTGAGACACGCCCAGAGGCGCCTGAGGTCCGACGCCAAGCACCAGTCCTTGCGATGACTGCGATGCATCCGCGCTAGTTGCATTTTCGCTTTGCGTTGAGCTTTGTCCATAAGACGTGACGAGTACAAAGTCGTAGTTTCGTCTTTGAAGAGGACGAGAGCGAGGCGCACGGCGCCGTAGTGGGTAAGAATTCTCCCGCTTATTTAGACGGTGATCCATAGTATTGTTGGGAAATTAAAGAGCGAGCGTGAACGAAATAGCGATACTCGACCAGCGAGGTGGAAAGAAAGAGGGAATGACTCACGTGGTCCGATTCCTTGTTTTTAAATTTTCAACCATAGAGCTGACATGCGCTGAGTCGCCTGACACGTCAAGCGTATTGGCGTAAGTGTATTCACGTCCTTTTCTTATCTCAGTATTGAGGTGAATGCAGCTACAGAACAGACACACAAATGTCAAGACCTATCTTGAAACCCATTCAAACGCGCATTTCCCATGTCGACACCAAGTTGACACAAGTCTTCAGCGAGACTCGTTTATACTTCTCCCATTCTCAGAATCAGACGGAAGATAGTTTCGCTCGGATTCTGTCTGATGCTTCTGTGGACCTCGCTGCCTATGACGTCGAACTGCACAGATTACAAAGGGCATTGGACTCTGTTCGAGAAAAGCGTGGCGGAGTGGCAAAGTATCTAGATGCTTGTAAGTCTCAGCTCGCCCCCATACGAAAGCTTCCTTTCGAGGTTCTGAGCACGATATTTCTTCTTTCCACTATCCCGGAGCTTAAAGCAGATGGTCCTATCGTTCAGACTCTCCCATTGGACCTTTGTTGCGTCTGCGTGGGCTGGCGTGATGTCGTTTATGCTATTCCTCAGTTTTGGGCAGACATCAAAGTCGGTTTCGATAGATTTTGTGTTCTCCAGACTGAAGATATCAAACGGAGTATACAAAGATCGAGGAACCTCCCTTTGTCTCTTCACCTCACAGGATGGGCTACGTTCGGTTCGGGTTGGGATGACATTCTTTCCAATCTTTTACTAGAATTCTCTCGTATACGGCACCTGCATCTGGATGTGTTCCGTCGCATCGAGAATTGGGAAACGGAACCTGGGTCCACTATGAGAAGAATTCTCTCCTCGATTGAGTCATTTCCGATGTTGGAGTCTCTCGAGCTTTGCTTCTACGACGGTTACCCGGAGGAAACCGAAGTCTTTTGGAGGGCACCTTTCCTACGCTCTCTGTCCTTGGATGGCAGTTTTTTGGAGAATTGGCTTCCACGTAATAAATTCCCATGGCCTGTCCTGGAGACCCTCAAATTCGAGAATGTCGAGCTCGAGCCTTCATTATACGACTTCCTATGTAACGAAGGTTTCGAGCAGATCAGGACTCTGGTCTTGAGAAATATTTACATTGAGGAGGCATCAATTGACGAAGAATGCGATTTTCCTCCGGTGTTTCCCCATCTATCATCTCTTACCATTGATCAATCTCCTGGATCTGGATTATCCGACTTGCTTCAGTACCTCTCTGGAAACGTCCGAATGCCCACCCTTGAATCCTTGAAACTCGCTACAGAATATATTGATGAAGAACTCGACGAAGACGAAGCGGGGTTCGAAGACCCGCTTTATCAACTGTTGGAATCATCACAATGTGCCGAGTCGGTCACAACTTTGCATATACGTGGAGCAATGGAAATAGTTACAGTTCTATCAGCTCTGCCAAACTTGCGCACACTCATAGTCGCGGAGGTGGACTCTAGATTGGTAGTGCTGGATGATGAATTTCCTAATCACTTGTTTGTTCTAGTCGGCTCACCCCAGACCTGTGCTAAACTCGAACACCTTGAAATCGTCACCGCCCCACAAACACGTCTTAATCTTACCTTGATGGCTCAAGCAGTCGCTTCGCGTTTTGCAGAACCTTTTGTCTGCATTCGACGCTTTTGTTTGTGGATGCCAGATGACAATAACTTGTGGTGTGGCTCAAATCAATCTGCGGAAAAGGGTTTTCAGAAATTGCTAGCACTGAGCGAACAGGGTTTGGAGTTTGAGTATGACTGGTACCAATGGGAGAAAAGAAAGGAGTTTATGGACAAACTTTTAGCTAGTTAGAATACACTGCAATTTTGATGATCAGAAACCCATAATGAGATTCTCGACCTCGAGGTGATGGAAAATACTCCGTTTGTCCTGTTCGGCGTGCTATAGCTTACCGATCCCCGCATTCGCGAAAAGTTGAGCAGAGCGAGCGGCTACAAAGCCCTTTATCAGTACTGCAGCATTTCGTTAGGGTAAGCGCAGTAATAGAACGTCGAACGACATTTACGGTATTCGAAAGCATTCATAAAGCATCAAGAATTTGGAAACCTAATGTATTTGCAGGGGAATCTTCTAGCAGATGCGCCTTGATAAATGTAGACTTCCGATTCCCGGTCGACTCGGTCATTCCTATCTGCAGCTCAGGGTAAAAGACCTATTCTGGTTGAGCTCCAGTGGCATAAAGATATGCAGGTTTCAATCGTTGATACGACCATTTCGAGTTGATCCTGAATGCATCCATTTCACGGCATATAGGAATTCAAGGGACCCCCCCAAGGGACCCCACCTTGGTGTCCCTTGAGTGTCCCTTGAGTATCGCTTAAGGTTACCGTGAGTAAATGTACTATACATATAATGATATATAATTACATCATCTGGAGCATCAATAACGACATACCCCCCTTCATTCATGTATTATACGCACTAAGGTTACGTTGAATGTCCTAAATGGCTCTCAAAGTGTACTCTGAGCCAATTTTAAGATACCTCGAGTGTCTCTTTAGCTACCTCGGGTGTCCCTCGAGGTACCTTGGTGTCTCTTGAGGTGCCTTGAGTGTCCCTTGAGGTGCCTTGGGGTGTCCCTTGAGGTGCCTCGAGTGTCCCTTGAGATACCTTGGGTGTCCCTTGGGTGTCCCTTGGGTGTCTCTTGACTTTACCCTAGACATACATTGACTTATGTGATTGATTAAGTTGTTATCTATAGCAGTTCAATGCATTCAAGAAGGAATTCACTGTTTAATTTTGAAGGTCAAATTTGCAGTTTTAATCTAGTTTTGTAGAGTTGTAAGCAATAATAGTCCAGCTTGATTTTATTATCTAGATAATATCACATAAGATACTGTAGTATTATAATGATGCTTGGTGATGTGTAACACTACAAAATTTCAGATATTGAACTACTTTTGTTCAATTTCTAATTTCTTATTTGAAAAATGGTTGAAAAATCTTCAGATTAATGACCACCTCAAATTTGTATAGCAGTATTATGTGCCAGTTATTGGCAATCTTCTTCCCCAATAATATGGTCAGGCACGGTGCCCCAGAATAGAAATTGTAGGCATGCTTTATACCATCCTGTTGCTCTGTATACATTTCAACTTATCCCCTACAAATGACATTTGTAAAGGATAAGCAAAGTATACAAAACACATGTTATTCTGAGAAATTCCAAAGGTTTACCATACTAATATTCATCATCCAAATTTGTATCCTACATGACAAATAAAAAAGCAATCAGATTTAGAAGTGTCAGAATATTTAAGGGCTGTTTCATGTAATGAAATTGGCATCTAATTATTCAAGTTTCTACAATATCTAAATAAAGAATGTTGGTTTTTGATATAATAATAAATATTATGTATAATTGAGGAGACAATACCGAAGTTTGTTTTCAGCACAGCCACAGGGTGTTGAGAACCAACTGGTGGCAGACGTATACTAGAAGTGGTGCTGGGACAAACAGCTAAACTGTTTTATAGTAGTAGTTACCTCCAGGGAGTACCTTGAGTGTCCCTTGAGTGTCCCTTGAGTGTCCCTTGGGTGTCCCTTGGGGTGTCCCTTGAGGTGTCCCTTGGGGTGTCCCTTGAGGTGTCCCTTGGGGTGTCCCTTGAGGTGTCCCTTGGAATCCTGGTGGCCGTCCATTTCACACTCCACTATAGATGGAGCCCTTAGGGCGGATGGGCCGACGGTCACTTGGGAACGGTCACTTCTGCCTAAGCTAAGCATATTGTCATTCGCTTGCTCACGAAAAGCTCTTCTTTTACAAAAGTCTCACCAAGCAGTCCTATAAATGCCGTGCCAGTGAAGATCTTGAGCGGCGTACTTGCAGCTTGAGTGGATGGACTTCGCTGATAAAGCGTAGCTTGGTGTTTGTTACTTCACACTGATGCTAAAACTGTAATGATACCGATGGCGTCTCGATCATGATGTAAAGCCAAAAATACTAATGGTTATCGACGATATCGAATGAAAGACCGAGAACTTTGATACGGGTTGTGGATTGGCGTAGCATATTTTCGGGCGTGTGAAGCCTTTCTCACGCCTTTCTTCGTTTTCGCCTTAATTTTTATGTTAGCGATACGAGTCATGTCAGAGGTGGTATAAACGGGGGAGCTTACAAAATCAGATCGATGCGATGATATAAGGGGTAGAGAAATGCCTTGTCTTTGGCCATTTTACCACTCAGAAATCGTCATGTCGGATTCAGAGCCAGTATCCATCTTGACTGATTCAGACTCTGCATTCCTTCAAAAATCATACGTTCTGGAGTCAGTTGAAGGTTTGCTGTATGGTGAGACATGGTCTTAATGATTTCTTGCTGTGATTTCTGAATCCTTTCAAGGTATTCAAATTCTTCTAGTATATCAAGCGACATATGCTTTATGGTAAGGAGCTTTTCAATTCGGTGGATTTTTGAAGTTTCACCATTAAAACAACTAGTTATCGAGGTTTCAAGAACGCAGTCGCTCGCTCTATTCTTACTTTCGTGATTATGATAATGGCCATCTGTTCGACTATTGATTTGGCGACTGGCTTAATCTACTTGAGGGTCCAAATTAAGGCTCTTGGTACAACGCCTTACGATCCAACTTCTGCAATGACAAAGTCAACGATAGTTGGAATTTTTTCTTCCAGAATTAAGGTATGCCGAATTTTCTGAGTATTATAAATTCGCGTGAATTGAAAGAAATTATAGTATATTCTTGGAGATGCCATTGTTGTATGGAGGGCCTGGATTTTATTTGAACGGCAGCTCGCTTTTCGTTTTGTTTTGGTGGTTTTATTGTTGGGGTCTTGCGGTAAGAGATTTGTTCAAAACAAATGCTAAAACTAAGTAAATTCTAGCTGCTACAATTATGAATGCAACTGTGGACGTGAAACAAGCTCTTGACCCGCAATTTGTACGAACTTTTTCTTTGTAATGAAAGTTGTTGTTCAAGTTTACTAAGGAAAGGACCTTCGGCGAAATCATATTGCTTCCTCTATTCCTGTTGATCACCAATGTGGTTGCAACTCTGTTTATAGCATATAAAGCATGGTGAGTCTTTTCAACCAATTTTGGTGTTGAGAATAAACATTAATGAACAACTGATCAAATCTTGCTGAGCAGGCTGTATCGGAAATTTATCAGAAAAAATTTAGGAGACAGTACTAATAAAAGAACCAAAGTTGACCAGGTTCTAGTTCTGATGATAGAATCCGGGCTTCTCTATTGTGTCATTTGGGTAACAAATTTTGTTTGACTGGTAAATTATTGAGATATTGATTCTTTATCTTTTGCAGGTTTTCGATCTGTTTGGGTCTGTGCATCAACAAGATCCATCAAATGCAATCACATTTGGTGACATCTCAGGCGTAATTGTGGCATATGGCTCGGGAATATATCCAACCGTCATTGTTCTGTTAACGACATCAAAGTTGACGCACTACGACACGATAATCGCAGGCCCGCAGGCACAGTCGACAATACATTTCGCATCAAGGGATGGTTCCCATTCTTTTTCTTCAGGCCAACAGAATACACCTGTACAGTCCCCGAGTGTTGCTCTGGATGATAGGGAAGGTCAAGAGAAACCTAGTGAAGGAGATAAAGTCTTTGGGCATCTTTGATCGAATTCTATTATATTTATCTATATGTACCATTCTGGTACTTATTTGTAGTTTGCCTCCACGCAAAGATCCTTCAGGTGAGGATTGCCTAGTTCTCATCTAAGAATTATAAAAAAGAATTCGGTATGTTATGAGGTCGACTTTTACCTTGTGTTGGCTGAAATCGATCTGATTCTAAACGCATTTGAGGATGCCCTTGATACTGTCTTTGTCTTCCACAGAACTAGCTGGCATCTGGAAGTTACATGCATCATCTTGAGGACAAATCTGCTGAAAATGACATATGTTCCCGATCTATTCTGGCCAGTATTGTGTTTGGAAAACACGTGAGATTTTTTATGCGCGCAAAGAGTTATATATTTTAGCCAGTTTGAGAAAAATTGGGGCATAGCTTAATGAAAACAACATATATTTATTTTGTAGTATATATATCAACTGGTACAGAAAAATCCCCCGCAGATTTATATGTGGTTAGATTTATGGTTGGAAGGATGCATATATCAAAGTTTTGGTATCTTTATTTGACATGTATTTCAAACCGCATGCCTGCAATATCCGCCCAGTCAAGATTTAATGACATAGGGTACTGGGAGTTTTTCTGAGCAAGTTGATATATATTGTGAGATAAATAACTGTAGAATAGACTTCACTGCCATGAGAATTTAATCAAAAATCAGTGTGGTGCATCTGCAGCAGGTTTTTTAAACAGCTCCACTTATTAATCCCAATCTATTTGTCCCTTTTTTCTTAAGTTTGAGATGTGATCTTCATGAATTAAACTCAGGACCTTTTGGGAATTTGTTACATGAATTAGCCACTACACCAGAAGGCTCCACACTTGCGCCCAGAATATATCAGGGACATATGTCACTTGAAAAAGCTTGGGTAATGTCTAGACATATGCCATGGGCCTATAGGCATATCAGTCTTCCATCGTTGTTATATACTTATACATGGATAATCAAGATCCCCACTATTCTAACAGCCTCGTGTCTGGCCATGTGAAGCAGTGACACCTTTCTCCAGTCATCTGAACGGCTGGTAATGAGGCTCTGATAGAACAACTGATGTAACTGCACCCAGGCTAGAATCAGTCTAGAAACACGTCGGATTTTAAGGTGTAATTGTTCCACATGTTAGGGCACTGCTCAATTACATATGCACCCGATAAACGTAAGTGCTGTCATGATTCCGATAAACAGATAGCATTTTTAGAATATGTATACTCAAGTCTGTTGAGAATACACGTTGCATTCATGTTAAATAGTCTAGGGGTTGGATACAGTTATCAAACATTCCACTCTGTTTAATCTCCACTTTATTCATACATCATATTTGTATTTTTCCTCATTGTACACCCAGCTTTCCACACAACTCTTGACTACTGTTCTGGTGTGTAATCATTAGCATGAGGTTCTATATATCTGAATTTCACTGTTTAGTTAAAATACGAGGCCACCAAACACTTCAGACAGTATAATGGAGACTGCAGATGCAATCTCTGTACTTCAGCATATAGGTAGTCAGCCACTGAATGCCGTTGAAGCAGCATGC